>OX422208.1:781365277-783816041 GCA_949130495.1 Sambucus nigra | reverse complement strand
ACCTGCATTGAGTGTACACTAATTCCAAACCTTGGTTAGTTATGGGAGACTTTAATGTGGTCACAAAAAGTGAAGAAAAGTGTGGGGGAAATGCAGTAGAGTTTAATGCCACAGAAGATTTCAAAAATTTCATCATTAACTCCTCACTCTTGGAGATTGCCTTTAGTGGTACAAAATATTCTTGGCACAATAATAGGGACCATAAAAAAATCTAGGCAAGACTAGATAGAGGGTTGGCCTCTATAGAATGGAATAATGTCTTCCCTAATTTCTACCCAACCCACCTCAACAAAACTTATTCAAGAGTTAATGCCTTACATCAAGAGATTTAGAGAGAGATCATTGGATGTACGAGAGGCTGCAATGGAGGGAAAACTTCTTCAAATTAGTGCGTAAGGTTTATTACTAGAGTTTATTTATCATTTGGTAAATTAAACTTGAGAAGTCCCATTCAAATCCCTCACAAAAGTAACCCAAAATATCGCATTAATCATTCAACCTCTACCAATCATGACCAATGTGGCGTGGAAGGAACCAGCAAACTAAGAATCTAGAGGGGCCTAGTTTCCACGAGTTAACTATTCTGATGAAGGTAGAGAATCAAGTAATAATGACAAGAAGAAAAATAAAAATAGGAAGTTTGATCATGAGAATCCACCACTATTTCCTTATAGCGTTGAAGAAGCAATGAGTTACTACAACACAATGTTAGATGATGGTCTAGTTTTTCCACCCAGAAATTATCCACCTTATGCTCCAGTGGAAGATGTTCAAGCCGATCCAAACTATTGCCACATCAATTGGAGTATTGGTCATCCTACGGATTCATGCTTTACCTTGAGGAATATCATCAACAAATACTCATGGGAGGGACTCTATAAATCCCTCAACGTAATGTTAATAACAATCCATTGCCAGCCCACGGGGCACACATAGTTATTATGTTTGATGAGAAAGTTAAAGGTCAAACTAGAGGAAGAGAAAGCTTACAAGACATTTATGATATATATTTGCAAGGAATAACTAATGTGTCTATTTACTATAATAAACCAAGTGGCAGAGATAGCGAGCAAACTGGTCAAGAACAAATTTGTGGTAAAATTTAAGCTTAGAATATCAAGCCGTATCAAAATCACCAAATTTTTCGTGATTCTTTGATCAGGTTAGGATGCCTATAGAGAGCCGGTTGGAAATAACTCAATCCATTTTAGACATCGCGAAGAAGAATGTTGTTCCATTATTGAGGTGGAAGGGACCTTATTCCAGGCTGATTACAAAGTTTATGTCTGAGATCACCTTATCTTATGCAAATAGATCAATAAAGTTACCCCACACTAAACCTTTGTATATGACAAAAGATATTAATTGAATAATATTTAAAGAGCTTTATCAGATGGAGGTGCTTCTGTGAATATCATTCCTATTAGATCATTTTATTCAACTAATATCTCAGAGACAAGGTTGGTTACAATACCACTTTCAATCTCAGGTTATAATAAGCACACTTACAATTCCATTGGCTATGTAACGGTTGAGATAACAATGGGAAATCTCATATCAAATATTTAATCCCATGTGATTGATTCAGCTACTTTATACCATTTGTTGATTGGGGGAGTTTGGATGCATAATCATGGTTTGGTTTCTTCAACATACCATCCATGTGTAGAAGCCAATGTTAAAGGAATACAGGTTATGATATGAGCTATCAAAAAGCCTCTTACAAACGACGAGGCACATTTGGTGGATTCTTTCTTATACACTAAGTTAAATGAGGAAGCACGTATCCTCACAGGTGTAATACCCCGTATTTTTGTGGGATGTTATTTTTATTATGGAATTGGGATTTAATTATGGAATTTGGATTAATTGATTTAAATGGAGAAAATTTAATTTATAATTAATCAGGATTTAATTGTAATAATAACTAACGTGACGAGAGTTAGTATATATCGAAAATAATTATGTTGAATATTACTTAGCGATTAAAGTAATATACAAATACAAAAGTATTATTATGTCCGAGAGTGAAAATATGGCAGTTATAATACACATAGTTGGGATGCACGTGTTAGTCCTGTCAGTATTACTTTATTGAGGTAACAAGAATCATTTATTTTAAGTAACTCGTATGGCCGTTTTGAGTGCGCCAGTGTGTCCGGAAGGGTCAAAATAGTTAGAAAACACTACTCGGGTTCTTCATTTGGATTTCGAGTCATTTTAGCCCAAAATGACACACCGGAGAGGTATTTTGGTCTTTTGGGATTTTTGGGAATTAAAATGGACGAAAATCAGGAATTGAATTAGAAATGTATGTGGGTTAGAAGAGAGTTGTCAGTTTCTAACTAACGTAAGAGAGAGGGAGAGAACCAAGAGGAAGAAGGAGAACTCACCAGGGTCTTGGGCTAAGAAGTCAAGCCCTTTCACCGAAAATCACACCAACGCATAGATCGCGAAGAGAGGATCATCTCCATACCAATCTCGTTCAACGATTCAGAGGTTCACAAAAAGGCAAGTGTTTATCTTGCTAAAATTTTGAGCATATATGATTCACGTTAACCCTAGTTGAAGAGATAACCATGATACTATGAAATTAAGACTAAATTGTCAATTAATTTCAAAATTTGAAGATAAGTTTGCATGTAGATGAATAAACCTATTATAGGAATGATAAATCTAGAAATTTTATGCTATAAGCATGAAAATAATTAGGGGTTTTGAATGATTGTTTATGGTAGGTGTATTTTAAGGGACTTTTAAGGATTTGGGGTATTACTTTAAATTCCCTATGATTATGTAAAGATTTGTCATTTAAATTATGTTAGAAAGTACCCTATTATGATTAGGAATAGTTTGGAATCATTTATTGGGAGTTGGGATGAATTTTAGACGAATTTGGATGAGGAAAGGATTGGAAAAACGAAGTTTGGAAGAATAGGGGAAATCTAGGAATTCTCGTTCGAAGACCTGCCCAGGTTGTTTGAACGACTTCGTTCGAACGAGAATTCCAACGAGACATCTAACGGGATTTTTGAGTTCATTCGAAGTGAGAAGTTTGTTCGAACGACCTCATTCAAACGAGAATCTTGGACTTCTAACGAGATTCCAAAATGCTTATTTTGGGCCCGGACAAGTGAGAACCCTTCTAGGTTGGTCCAAGTGAGAGAAATTAACCTACGCCATCATTGAATGAATTAAATTCCTAGTTAGTAATGAGTTGAGAGAGCGACTAATCAAGGGCATTTAGCGGGGTAATAGAGCCTTAGAGAAAAGGTATATGTTAGAGAGTTAAGTCGAACTGTTGCAATAATGTGAATAGTTGAAATGATGATACTATCTATAAACTCGAGGACTTGGGTTACGAGAATACCTATTGTATATATATTAAGCTCTGTGTATCCGTATTGAATAAACTATTATGTGTATAACATACCTACACTGCTTACTATCGAGCGAAGGTTGCGATTTGTGGACAATCTTTCCTTGAGGAGCCTTCGGGTGGGATATTGATTTATACCACTAGAGCATAAAACTTAGGTAAGGACTATCTATGAGAACGCTAGTGATGACGGTTGAATGGGTGCGTAGGTATGTGCATAGCCCATCGGCTTGGGACTATGTTCGCCTCCAATATATGTGTCTTATTTTGAGGGTTCATGAGTGACTGAACCTTTAGTCCTTAATGCAATGAGCGATGCATTAGGACATGATAGTAGAGATTGGGAGTAGGTATAGAGATTGGGAGTTTGATTTTACCAACAGATATGCTAGTCTTAGATATACATGAGCATGACGCCATTATTGGCATGGATTGGCTTGTTGCTTATAGAGCTATGATAGAATGTTTTAATAGGATCATTATCTTTAATATACCAGGACAGGAGATGTTCCTAGTGGCGATGCCTCATCCTCAGGTAGGATCATCCACCCATTTGTATTATATAGAGGAGGAGACCTCTAGGGAGATAGTGATCCCCATTGATTCAATTTCCGTATTTTGTGAGTTTTCTGATGTATTCCATGATATACCAGGACTATCGCCTAGCTGAGAGATAGATTTCATCATAGACTTGATGCCGGCCAGTCGATCGATAGCCCGTGCACCCTATCATATGGCTCCAGCTGAGATGAGAGAGTTACGAGACCAGTTTGGGCAGTTGTTGGGATAGGAATTCATTCGTAGGAGTACCTCGCCTTGGGGTGCTCCAGTGTTGTTTGTAAAGAAGAGAGATGGGTCATTGAGGTTATGTGTAGATTACCGAGAGTTGAACAAAGTCACGATATGGAATAAGTATTCGTTGCCTCGAATGGATGACTTGTTCGATCAATTGAGAGGAGTTGCCTCCGTCTCAAATATAGATTTCAGATTGGGATATCACCAGCTAAGGATTAGGGAGAAGGATGTGTCAAAGACTAATTTCCTAACGAGATATGGATCCTATGAGTTCCTAGTGATGTCGTTTTGACTGACGAATGCTCTAGCCGTTTTCATGGACTTAGTAAACAGGGTGTTCAGAGAGTTTTTAGATCAGTTTGTTATCTTCTTCATTGATGACATTTTAATTTATTCACGGACTAAGGAGGAGCATGCTGAGCATCTGAGGGTGGTTTTACATACTCTACGTGAGCACGAGTTATATATGAAATATGGGTTGTAGATGATAGAGGTTCAGTTTTTGGGGTACATCATTTTTGCGAAAGGGATATCGGTAGATACAGGGAAGGTGTCAGCGATGAAGGAATGGGGATATCCCATGACGCCAACTGAGATACGTAGCTCCTTGGAACTGGCAGGATACTATAGGAGATTCATTCGTAGATTCTTGAAGATAGCGGGTTCGTTGAAAAAATTTACTCACAAAGGGGTACCATTTATATGGGATGATGCCTACCAGGTAGCTTTTGACGAGATGAAGGACAATATGACTTCAGTACCAGTCCTAGCCTTACCCAGGCCAGGGATAGAATACCTGGTTTACACTGATGCGTCCTTGTCAGGACTTGCGGGTGTGCTTCAGCAAGAGGATAAGGCGATTGCTTATGCTTCTCGTAAGCTTAAGCCTTATGAAAGGAATTAACCCACCCATGACTTGGAGTTAGCGGTAGTCGTGTTTGCATTGCGAATATGGAGGCATTATCTTTTGGGGGAGAAATTTTTCTTATTCATGAATCACAAATCCCCGCAGTATCTATACACGCAGCGAGAGCTGAATATACGTCAGTGAAGGTGGCTTGAATTTGTGAAGGATTACCAGTTCGACATCCATTACCACTCGAGGAAGGCTAATGTGGTAGCAGACGCGTTGAGCCATATGCCTGCAGGGAAGTGGTCGAGGTGTGGAAGGAAAAATGTAAAGAATTCAGGCATCGGGATGCAGTTGCCCGCTCATTCATATCAGTGATGACGGTTACACCCCAGATAGTTACCAGGGTGATACAGGCTCATCCAGCGGACTCCTTCTATCAAGATTGGATTATCTAGCTTCTAGCCAAGGAGAAAAAGTCTGTCTCCATGAGCTCATATGGGGTTTTACACTTTAATGGCAGACTAGTAGTCCCAGAGGGGGAGGAGTTACGGCATGCAGTGATGATAGAGTTGCAGGGTTCATGATTTACGGTACATCCCAGAGGGGATAAGATGTACCAGGATATGAGGAGACAGTATTGGTGGAGAAGAATGAAGAAGAACATTGCTGAGTTTGTTTCGAGGTGTGCCACTTGTCAGTTCGTGAAGACAGACCATCAGAGATCGGGAGGACTACTGCAGCCGTTACAGATCCCTATGTGGAAATATGAGAGAATTTCCAGGGATGTAATTATAGGGCTACCTACATCGCAGAGAGGACACGATTCCATATGAGTGATTGTGGATCGATTGACCAAGGTAGCTCATTTTCTACCAGTTTGGACAGACTACACTATGGGGAAGTATCCTTAGATCTTCATTGTCGAGATAGTGAGACTCCACAGGGCGCCCCTTGATATTGTGTCAGATCGGGACAAGATTTTTGTGTCCAAATTTTGGGAGAGTTACCAGCAGGCTATGGGCACGGAGTTACGATTGAGTTCGGCCTATCACTCGCAGACGAATGGGCAAACAGAGTGGACGAACCATACGTTAGAGCATATGTTTGTAATACCCCGTGATTTTTAATGACTTTTAAAATTGGTTATATTTTAAATTAATGGATTAATTGGATTTTATTATAAATTAATTCATATGGGTTTTATCCGAATTGAGGATATTAAAATGAATGATTCTGAATATTACATAAATATATTTAGGTAATATGTGAATGTGATGTTATTGATATGGCTGTGTGATATTAATTCAGTAATTTAAATTTTTAGTCGGGCGCGGTATGGGACGTGTCGGGACTAATTTATAAAATTAAAAAGGAAACTTATTTTCTATCAACCTTATATTCATTTTAACTGCGTCGTTGCATCCGGAAGGGTTGAAATAGTCAAAAAAGTCATTTGGATGTTGGTTTTGGATCTCGGGTCATTTGAAAATGAAAAGACAACCCAAAAGGGCATTTTGGTCATTTTTACAAGGGGGATGAATAGTGATTTCGGATTTTGTCTAATTATAAATATTTGGAGATTAGTTGTACGTGGGCTCATTCATCTCTTTTACACAATATTTAGAAGTCACCTTGTGAGAAAGAGGGAAAGGTTGCTTGGGAGAAGAGAAGCTTACTTGGAAAGGAGGAGAACCAAAAGACCAAAGGTCACCACCACCGAAAGTGACCAGAGAAGGGGAGAACCACCTGTGATTTACAACCCCAAAGGATCAGACCTTCATTAGAGGCAAGTATTTGATGATTTCAATTTAAGTTTGTATATTGTCCATGTTAGGGTAGTTATAAAAAGATGAGATTTTTCATGTTTGGAAGATAAAGATGGAGTTGTTAATGGATTGCTGGAAATATGGAACTATGTAGGAATCAAACTCATGTTGTAGGTAGATAGTAATCCGTAAAATAATCATAAATCTATTGAAGAAATTCTGATAATCAATGGTGTGTTCTTGAAGATATCATACATATAATTTTCTGGAAAAAGAGGATAAACATATGCTTTTAATTCAAACTCTTGATGATTCTAGGATGTTTAGAGCATTAGAAATCATTCACATATGTTTCTATATCATGTAGTAAGGACTATAAGGAATTTGGGTTGTTAATATGAAGATTTGAATGATCAAAAGCGATGAAACCCGTAGTAGAAGAAATGCAGAAAACTGGGCTGTTATCTGGGCGATCGATCGATCGACCTCCCCAGAATTTGTAAAGTTATTTCTTTTGATGCTTGTTATTATCCCAAACCTTTTGTAAATCTTTGGTTATTATTAATTGCATATAATGGGACTTAGAGAAGATCAGTAATCCCTAGATAAGAATCGAATTAATATGATCAGGATTTAATTGATTAGAATTATGATAATTAAATTGAAAGAAATTTCGGTTGCTAGATGCATGTGTTGGATTCTAATTTGTATGCATTAGGATTAAGGATAGGTCCAATAGGGGAAATTTAATATATCACCTGGGCATCCTTTGGTTTACAATAGGTTTCAATCCTAGGTGTTAGAAGATGTGGTTATATGAGGTTAGAAACTATCGGTTATAACCCTTATTAAAGGAGAGCTTAATTCGTAGTAATTCGGGAGATAAGATGCTACTGACCATTAGGATATTAGTGATTTCTTACTGAATAAAAATATTGAGGAAAACCTATTTAAACCTTGGGTAATGAGTGAGACTCTGGAATAATTAAATTAAAGGAGTAAAGTCATGATATTTTAATACGTATGATTTAAAAAGTTATAATGCTACGTATGGGAACTATCTTAGAGTAGTGGGATTACCTTGTTGATATTATATCTATAGGTAGATGATAATGCCTATTTGATTGATTGATGTTTTATGTGTATGACAAACCTATCTTACTTGCTATCGATGGCGAGGTTTGCGCGTGAGGGCAGTCATATCCTGATGAATCCCTGGGATCTTTGATTTGTCGCTGGAGAAAATAGGTCTATGAAAGACTTATCGGGGAGTTGATAAGTCCGCTGACTATGGGAACGTAGGTACGTACGTGACCCGTGGGTATAAGAACTATTATCGCCTCCAATTTATGTGTTGATATTTGTGGTTCGAGGAAACCTTATCGAACCTTTAATCCCCTATTCGGCGACCATCGATATTGGGATGTGATAGAAGAGTAATGCATGCACCGCAGCTGTGTCTCGGGGTGCTGTATTATATATGTGTATATATAAAATGAATTAAGTGAATGTATATAGTGGTTAAATCAATCTACTGTGTGATAATTGTAGATGGCGGTGAATTGTGAAAAAGAATTGAATTATGTTAATGAATATTAATTCTTATAGATTTGAAAAGATTAATTCATATTAATGGGAAATGTATATGAATGATTATACGATGTATGGTATGGGACATACGGGGTTATGATATGGGATGGAATCATATTATGGAAACTAGTAAGGAGGAACCATTAACTAGGAGGTTAATAGGAAACATTAAGCGTGCACTGTAGATGAGAGGTGAGAATAGCAAGTGAGAGTTGGATACTAATATGTACATAATAAATGCTTTATTGCACTTATTAAATACTTGTTATTTTCAAAATCATTTTACATCGGGCACTGACCTGTTTCCTTACATATTCTCTTTTCTATTGTACCTTCTATATTAGGTGTCCAGCAACACGGATGCCAACCTTAGAGGATTATGACGAGCTATGGCGCTATGAAGTACTGCTTAGACGCCTATCTTCATTTGATTCACAGTGTTCTCTTAGTTAGGGCATGTTGCCCAAAGGAATTCAGTTATCTCTTTTCTATCTGAGTTAAATACTCCTGTACTCGTGTCATTTTAATACATTTATTATTGTTGGGATTATTGTAGTGGATTATTATTTGGGAATGTTTATTCCAATTGCATTTAAATTCTTTTGTGATAACTGTTCGGTTATTAGTGTTGTAGAATAATATGTGTTGTGTTATTCTTAAACTAAGAATGAGCTAGGTGTATATTCTGTTTTAATTTGGTATGGGACTGGTCACCCGGTATTTAATTAGGCGGAGTGTTACAGGTGGTATCAGAGCATCGGTTTCTAGTGTCCTTTAGGGTTTGTACAACTTATTGTGTTTTCAGCTTAGCGTTCTTTGATGTAGAGCCCAATGAGTAGGATTATTGCTTTTCTATTGTCACCTACGTTCTTCAGCTATTCTGTTATATCAAATACAGATAGTATACTCTCATTTCTGATGCCTCCTCGATCTGCACCTCAGCCCGCCCCAACTCAGGGTATAATGACTGCGGGCAAAGTTGCTGCAATTATCGCTCAAGCAGTCAATGCAGCTCTAGCTGCTGTTCAGCAGGCTCCATCACAGGCACCAGTTGTGCCATCCGCTCAAGGGAAAGTGTTTGCTACTGCATGGGAATGAGCTAGGGATGCCTTTCAGAAGGCACACCCACCTGAGTTTCTGGGAGGATCAGATGTCATGACCTCTAGCCAATGGAAGAAAGAAATCCAAAGGCACTTGAGAATGCTCGAATATACTGAGGTTCAACGTCAAATACTATCCACATTAAAGCTAGTAGGGTCAACTTTACAATGGTGGGAGGCTACGACCACTATCGATGAGAGAGACACAATGACTATCCAAGACTTTTGGATACGGTTTGATCAAAAGTACTTTCATTCCGTCATCCAGACAAAGATGAGGCAGAACTTACTTGATTTGAAGCAGGGAGAGAAAACAATGACAGAATACGAGGAAGAATTTACGCAACTAACTAATTTGGTACCAGCAGAGGTACCCACTGAGGAGAGGATAATTCTAATGTTCACTGATGGGTTGAACTATAAGATTCGCCAGTACTTACTAGGAAATCTTTCACTACATACTTATGCAGATGTTCTTAATGCTGCAATGCTTCACTGCCAGGATAATCGCTTACATGCTCAGGGTGTCAAGCGGGGGTTTGGGTCAAGCCTTCCAGGCAAGACTACTGGGGGCAGTTCTAGTGGGACTCAGCCAGGGCAGAGTCATCAGCGTCAGGGTGAGCAGGGTTCCCAGACAGGGGACTATGCTCAGCGTTTATGATCTAGAGATTCTCGATTTGATGATAGAGGTAATAGGAAAGGACAGCAGGGCTAGAGGCAGGCTCATCGGGGCCAAGGGAAAGGAGGTAATGGCCAGCAGGGTCAGGGTCAACAGGGACTAAATGGTGGAAAGTTTGCTGGAAAATATTTGGTGTGCGGTAAGTATGGCCATAAATGACAAGATTGTCTTGATAAATACAAACTCCCTTAGCGATAAAATGCTCGACAGGAACCACACATACCAGTGTTTCCACCAGCTGCTCTTCCAGCCCCAGCTCCGGTGCTATAACTACCTCCCATTCCAGAAGCTCCCGTGCAATAAGGTCAGTACGGGCGTGTATATAACGTCCATCAGGCAGCGATTCAACAACCACCACCCGCGAATGAGGGTACGTTTTCTATCTAAGGAATTATGAGGCGCGCACTGATTTTTTTTTGTAATGATTAATATTGTATGAGCAAAAGGGTTGCTAAACTTAGCCTATTGCACTGTTATTTACGTAGACTCGTCGAGGGGTGTGGGGCACCTATATTTTCATGTCATCACGTGGGTCTGATTTTTATCACGAAATTATTTACTTTAGGCATGTCCGAATATGATGTGACTATCGACGTGGATTGACTTGTGGTATATGAGAGCGTATATACTACTATAGCCAGCACCTTGTCTTTAATAAGAGAGTAGAGGAGTAAACTTTTATTTTAAATCGATAAAACCTGTAGAGAGGTTATATACTATTGACTAAGGACCTGAGGAGTTTCGATGACCGACTACTTTAGGTAGTAGTGTATTGGGGGGGTTCCTTGTTTGGATTTCACTTGCGAGATGCCCAACGGATGAAACTAATAACCGTTGGGAGTCGAAATAAGTTAGGTATTTAGGATATGATTTTATAACCTTTACGATAAATATTATAATAAAAGTTGTACGATAGGGTGTATAGGCACCCGGGATGGTTGGATTGTAGTATTTTCATAATTGTGAAACAGTAAGTAGTTGTGACTTCATAATTTAATTACTTAATGATTAAGGATCATTTTTTTTCAAACTTTGTCACGAGAATGGCATAGGGAAGATTACGTAAAGTTTAAATTCGATTCAGTTGAAACTATATGGTGAGACTTGGTGTAACATCAATAGGAATTTTCGTTAATGTACTGTATGGGCGGTACACCATAGATTACTTGCGATGTGAGATTTATACTCAGAGTTGACCTTACCAGTATGATTTATCTTTTCGAATTTTAGGATGAAATTTTGTTATAAGGGGGGAAGTATGTAATACCCCGTGAGTTTTAATTACTTTTAAAATGGGTTATATTTTGAATAATAAAGGATTAATTGAATTTTATTATAAATTAATTCAATTGGGTTTTATCCGAATTGAGAATATTAAAATGAATAATTCTGAATATTACTTAAATATATTTAGGTAATATGTGAATGTGATGTTATTGATATGGCTGTGTGATATTAGTTCGGTAATTTGAATTTTTATTCGGACGCGGTATGGGACGTGTCGGGACTAATTTGTAAAATTAAAAAGAAAACTTACTTTTTATCAACCTTATAGTCATTTTGACTGCGTCGTTTCATCCGGAAGGGTTGAAATAGTCAAAAAAGTCTATTTGGATGTTGGTTTTGAATCTCGGGTCATTTGGAAATGAAAAGACAACCCAAAAGGGCATTTTGGTCATTTTTACAAGGGGATGAATAGTGATTTCGGATTTTGTCTTATTATAAATATTTGGAGATTAGTTGTACGTGGGTTCATTCATCTCTTCTACACAATATTGAGAAGTCACCTTGTGAGAAAGAGTGAAAGGTTGCTTGGGAGAAGAGAAGCTTACTTGGAAAGGAGGAGAACCAAAAGACCAAAGGTCACTACCACCAACCACCACCGGAAGTGACCGGAGAAGAGGATAACCATCTGTGATTTACAACCCCAAAGGATCAGACCTTCATTAGATGCAAGTATTTGATGATTGCAATTTAAGTTTGTATATTGTCCATGTTAGGATAGTTATAAAAAGATGAGATTTTTCATGTTTAGAAGATAAAGATGGAGTTGTTAATGGATTGCTGGAAATATGGAACTATGTAGGAATCAAAATCATGTTGTAGGTAGATAGTAATCCACAAAATAATCATAAATCTGTTGAAGAAATTATGAGAATCAGTGGTGTGTTCTTGAAGGTATCATACATATAATTTTCTGAAAAAAGAGGATAAACATATGTTTTTAATTCAAACTCTTGATGATTCTAGGATGTTTAGATCATTAGAAATCATTCACATATATTGCTATATCATGTAGTAAGGATTATAAGGAATTTGGGTTATTAATTGGAAGGTTTTAATGATCAAAACTGATGAAACCCGAAGTAGAAGAAATGCAGAAAACTGGGTTGTTATCTGGGTGATCTATCGATCGACCCCCTGCCTTCGATCGATCGACCTCCCCATAATTGGTGAAGTTGTTTCTTTTAATGCTTGTTCTTATCCTAACCCTTTTGTAAATCTTTGATGATTATTAATTGGATATAATTGGACTTAGAGAATATCAGTAAGCCCTAGATAAGAATCGAATTAATATGATTAGGATTTAATTTATTAGAATTATGATAATTAAATTAAAAGAAATTTTGGTTGCTAGATGCATGTGTTGGATTCTAATTTGTATGCATTAGGATTAAGGATAGGTCCAGTAGGGGAAATTTAATATATCACCTGGGCATCCTTAGGTTTACAAGAGGGTTCAATCCTAGGTGTTAGAAGATGTGTTTATATGAGGTTAGAAACTATCGGTTATAACCCTTATTAAAGGAGAGTTTAATTCGTAGTAATTAGAGAGATAAGATGATATGGACCAGTAGGATATTAGTGATTTCTTACTGAATAAAAATATTAAGGAAAATCTATTTAAACCTTGGGTAATGAGTGAGACTCTGGAATAATTAAATTAAAGGAGTAAAGTCATGATATTTTAATACGTAGGATTTAAAGAGTTATAATGCTATGTATGGGAACTATCTTAGGGTAGTGGGATTACCTTTTTGATATTATATCTATAGGTAGATGATAATGCCTATTTGATTGATTGATGTTTTATGTGTATGACATACCTAGCTTACTCGCTATCGATGAGGAGGTTTGTGCGTGAGGGCAGTCATATCCTGATGAATCCCTGGGATCTTTGATTTGTCGCTCGAGAACATAGGTCTATGAAAGACTTATTGGGGAGTTGATAAGTTCGCTGACTATGGGAACGTAGGTATGTGCATGGCCCGTTGGTATGAGAACTATGTTCGCCTCCAGTTTATGTGTTGATATTTATGGTTCGAGGAATCCTTACCGAACCTTTAGTCCCCTATTCGGCGACCAGCGATATTGGGACCTGATAGCAGAGTAATGCATGCACCGCAGCTGTGTCTCGGGGTACCGTATTATATATTTATATATATAATGAATTAAATGAATGCATATAGTGGTTAAATCAATCTACTGTGTGATAATTGTTGATGACGGTGAATTGAGAAAAATAATTGAATTATGTTAATGAATATTAATTCTTATAGACTTGAAAAGCTTAATTCATATTAATAGGAAATGTATATGAATGATTATACGACGTATGGTATGGGACAAACGGGGTTATGATATGGGATGGAATCATATTATGGAAACTAGTAAGGAGGAACCATTAACTAGGAGGTTAATAGGAAACGTTAAGCGTGCACTGTAGATGAGAGGTGAGAATAGCAAGTGAGAGGTTGATACTAACATGTACATAATACATTCTGAATTGCACTTGTTAAATACTTGTTAAATACTTGTTTGCTTTCATATTCTCTGACCCGTTTGCTTTCATATTCTCTTTTCTATTGTACCTTCTATATCAGGTGCCCAGCAACAGGGACGCCAACCTTAGAGGATTATAACGAGCTATAGAGCTATGGAGTATTGCTTAGACGCCTATCTTCATTTGATTCACAGTATTATCTTAGTTAGGGCATGTTTCCCAAAGGAATTGAAATATCTCTTTTCTATCTGAGTTAAATACTCTTGTACTCATGTCATTTTAATACATTTATTATTGTTGGGATTATTGTATTGGATTATTATGTGGGAATGTTTATTCCAATTGCATTTAAATTCTTTTGTGTTAATTGTTCGGTTATTAGTGTTGTATAATAATATGTGTTGTGTTATTCTTAAACTAAAAATGATTTTATTGAATTAAAATTTGGAAAGTTTTAACACCAGCTTAATTAGGTATTGGGTGACTTGTAAATGTTTTCGACAGTGATGATAAGAATGATCCAGCTGTATATTCTGTTTTAATTTGGTATGGGACTGGCCACCTGGTATTTAATTAGGCGGGGTATTACAATGTTGTGGATGTGTGTCCTAGATTTTGGCGGGGGATGGGAGCAGTACATTTCACTTGTGGAGTTCGCTTATAATAACTCCTACCAGTTTACTATTGGCATGGCTCCATTTGAGGCCTTATATGGAAGACCTTATCGTTCTCCTGCATATTGGCTTGAGATGGGGGACAACAAGTTACTTGGGTCGGAGGTGATTCAGGACACCTTGGCTAAGATTAAGTTGATACAGAGTCACATTCGGGTTGCTCAGGATAGGCAGAAGAGCAACGTCGATGCAAAGAGGTTCTTCAGAGAATTCAGTATGGGGGATCAGGTGTTGTTAAGAGTATCTCCTATGAAGGGGGTAATGAGATTTGGGAAAAAAGGGAAGTTAGCGCCGAGATATGTTGGACCATTCCCTATCATTGAGCGGATTGGGCCAGTAGCATATCGACTTGGGTTACTAGAACACTTGCATAGGATTCATAACGTATTCCACTTCTCTTCACTGAGGAGATACCTTCGAGATGATTACGGCCAAACCCATATTGCATTGGAAGAAAGTGATCTTCATCCTGATAGTTCCTACGAAGAGGAACCAGTGGCTATTCAAGACCATGGTGAGTGAAAATTAAGGTCAAAGGTAGTGCCGTTAGTACGAGTGCAGTGGCGGCATCATAATGTAAATGAGTCTACCTGGGAGCGTGAGGAAGACACGCGGGACAAATATATAGAGTTATTCCTAACAGGTATACCTTTATTTGGTTATTTTCCAAATTTCAGGACGAAATTTCGTTATTGGGGGGAGTATGTAATGCCCTGTATTTTTGTGGGATTGTATTTTTATTATGGAATTGGGATTTAATTATGGAATTTGGATTAATTGATTTAAATGGAGAAAATTTAATTTATAATTAATCCGAATTTAATTGTAATAATTACTAGCGTGACGAGAATTAGTATTTATCGAAAATAATTATGTTGAATATTACTTAGCGAGTAATGTAATATACGAATACGAAATATTATTATGGCCGAGAGTGAAAATACGACAATTATAATACACATAGTTGGGACGCGCATGTCAGTCGTGTCAGTATTACTTTATTGAGCTAAAAAGAATAACTTATTTTTAAGTAACTCGTATGGCCGTTTTGAGTGCACCAGTGTGTCCGGAAGGGTCGAAATAATCAGAAAACACTACTCGGGTGCTTTATTTGGATTTCAGGAAATTTTAGCCCAAAACGACACCCCATAGGGGTATTTTGATCTTTTGGAAATCACACCAACGCATAGATCGCAAAGAGAAGATCATCCCGATAACAATTTTGATGAGGAAAGGATTGGAAAAATGAAGTTTGGAAGAACAGGGGAAATCTCAAAATTCTCGTTCGAAAACCTCCCCGGGTCGTTCGAACGACCTTGTTCGAATGAGAATTTCAACGAGACTTCTAACGAGATTTTTTAGTTTGTTCGAACGAGAATCCTGGACTTCTAACGAGATTCCAAACTGCTTATTTTTTCCCCAGACAAGTTAAAACCCTTTTAGGTTGGTCCAAGTGAAAGAAATTAACCTACGCCATCATCGAATGACTTAAATTCCTAGTTAGTAATGAGTTGAGGGAGTGGCTATTCAAGGGGATTTAGCGGGGTAATAGATCCTTAGAGAAAAGGTATATGTTAGAGAGTTAAATCGAAGTGTTGCAATAATGTGAATAGTAGAAGTTATAATACTATCTATAAACTCGAGGACTTGGGTTGAGAGAATACCTATTGTATATATATTAAGCTGTGTGTATGCTTATTGAATAAACTATTATGTGTATAACATACCTACACCGCTTGCTATCGAGCAGAGGTTGCGCATTGTTGACAATCATGCTTTGAAGAGACTTTGGGTGGGATATTGATTGGTGCCACTAGAGTATAGAACCTAGGTACGGACTATCTGTGAGAATGATAGTGATGATGATCGAATGAGTGCGTGGGTATGTGCATATGTTCCCCTCCAATATATGTGCTTTGTTTTGAGGGTTCGCGAATGACTGAACCTTTAGTCCTTAATGCAATGAGTGATGCAATAGGACATGATAACAGAGTATACATGCACCGCGGTTGTGTCTCGGGGTGAAATATTATATGTATATAAGATAATGTGTATATATATATATATGTGTGTGTGTGTGTGTGTGTGTAATGATATCTACTATGTGAATTGAATAGGTAGAATTAATAATGAAATATGAAATGAATTAAGTAGCGAACACTTAACTATATTAAACTGAAAGGGTCTGTTTATGCTAAAGAGGAATTGATTATGTATGTTATATATTGTGAGGAAAATCCATGGTAACGATGTCGGATTATGATTAGTTATTAGACAAAAAGGACTAGTTGGTATAGGAGTAGAACTAGTGAGATTTTTATATTCGCTAGGTGTGCACATTAGATGATAGGTGAGAATCCCAAGCGAGTTCGATAACTTAACATGAAAGAAATATATGTGCTAATAAATCATTTTAAGCACTTGCTGATTTTGAAACTATTTTTAACTCGGGCTCTGACCCATTTTCTGCAAATCTCTTTTCTTGTCAAATTATTTTAGGTGCTCAGCCACAGGGACACCAGACTTAGGAGTTTTATTCATTCGACGAGTTGTAGCTGCTATGGAAACTACAGGACTTTATTAGTAGACGTCTCTGAGTCTATCATTCCTTACTTTAGTTATTTGCATCAGTTGGACATTTCATCCCTTTTATTTATATATTCAGAGATTTGAGATTTAATTCCTTACTCCTCTCAGTTTATGGATTTATATAGTCGGATTACTTTATCTAATTTTTGACTGAAAGCGTTTACTCCATCTTCTTTATATTATGTCAGTTATTTCATTTCTTATGAGTTGGGATTAAATGGTGAAAGTTTCGTTATTTCCTTAAATGGTTTATATTCATTGGAAAGATAAATTTTGACATCACCCTTTTTAAATATTAAGTGGTCAGTATTTTAAAACAAGTTTTCGACAGTGATGCATAATCTGAACCAACTGGATATTCTGATTTTAATTAATAAAGGACTGATCACCCGGTATTTAATTAGGCGGGGTGTCACAACAAGGAGTATCGAAGGGGTACACATGCCTTCTATCAAAGATAGATTGGGACCTCTAGTAGATCAAGAGGTAGAATTAGAAGAATCTCTGCAGGTTAAAGTAAAAGGGAAGGTTAATCCTAAACCTCATTCTACCTATCAACAACTTAGAGATAAAATCTAGCCAAGGGTATATCTAATGGAACAGGAGGTAAAGCGATAGAGTGTACTGTGCAGAGATAATAAACCAATGATAGAGAAACTGGAAAACTATTAGGGAAATAAAGGCACCACCAGCTTCTTCGTGACAATTTAAAAATGTGGTACTCAATGATGAGAGGGTCGTGTATCGCCTTTCAAGATGTGAGCAGGTAACTAAGACCCTGATGAAGTTGACCGGGAGTATGAGATTTTTATTGATAATCGAGGATAATGTCTTATCATTGATAATTCAAACATCCAAGAATATGTGGGAAATTTTTAAAAATGAGATTGAATGTGTGAAAGATCATCCAAAACCATAAGTTCAAGAGATGAAAAAGGTGGATTTGGCTGTGAATGGCGATGAAGCAAGGTTAATTTTTATTTAAAAAGACATGCAAGATGCAAAGAAAATGGAGTTGATCAAGCTCATACGATAATTCAAAGATAATTTTGTGTGGAAGTACATTGAAATCCTGGGTTGGATTATTAAGTGAGTTGCCATAAGTTTAATGTCCCAGCTTCAATAATACTGATTAAGTAGTCAACCAAAATGTACAAGCTCGATCTATACCTCAAAATTAAGATCGAGGTCGAACGAATGCTGGCAGCTAGATTTGTTAAGCCATTTCAACATCCATTTTGGCTTTCTAGCATTGTATTAGTGGGGAAGAAATATATAAAAAAAATTCTTATTTATGTTGAATTTAGGGACCTTAATAGAAATTTCCCTAAAAATGAGTTCCCTCCACTTTCAATTGATAGCTTGATTGATTCCATAGCTAGTCATAAGATGTATAGCTTTATGGATGTTTATGTGGGCTATAACCAGATCAAAATGGACCCAAATGATGCAAAGAATATAACTTTTAGAACCATTTTAGGAAATTTTATGTATAATGTGATGATGTTTGGTCTAAAAAATATGGGGGAAACTTATCAGAGCAAAATAATGGCTATTTTTCACGACCTTTTCCATGACATTGTGGAATTTTATGTGGATGACTTAGTCATTAAGTCAAAGAAGGAGGATACTTGTCTGGTTGATTTGAGAAGAGTTTTCAACACATGTAGAAAGCACAAGCTAAAAATGAACCCACTCAAGTATGCCTTTGGGATAACTAGTGGAAAATTCTAGATTTTGTGGTTGATCAAAGAGTACAGGGAAAAATCCATTCTTAGTATGCCTCTTCTAAATACGCAAAAAGTGCTGAAGAATTCCTAGAAAATATTTCCTAATTAAGGAGATTTATTCCATGTTTGTCTGATATCATCGGCCCACTGATTGAGATGTTGCGAAAGACCACGGAGTATAAATGGGAGGAACCACCCCACGAAGCTTTTGAAAATCTTAAAATATTGCTCACCTCTCGTCAAACAATGATTTTACCTTAGGGAGGAGTGCCTTCGTTGCTTTATTTAACCTCTACTACTGGTCTATCGATTCTCTATTAGCACAGGATATTACGGGACAAGAGATATTTATTTACTAGCTGAGTATGATTATTCATGGCTCGAAGTATAGATACACAAGTATGGAGAGGCATTATTTGTCTTTAGTCTTTGTATCTAAAAAACTTAGGAATTATATGTTGACTTTCACTATTAACATAGTGACAAAATGTGATCCAATTAAGTTTTTGCTCGCACGAACTATCTTGGTTAGGAGAACAATAAGGTGGTTCCTTTTTCTGTCAGAATGTGACCTGAAGTGCTGCGTGGTTCCTCGCACAATTAAAATCCCAATTTTTGTAGATTTATTGGCTATTTTTCCGTCAGGTCTGTTTGAACCTCCTCACGAAGATATAACTGGTGATGATTTTCAAACCAACGTTTGTGAGGCACACTTAGATGAAAAATCCATGGAGTTTAATAGTTCATCAGCTAAAGGCTCGAGAGGAGCTAGGGTAATTATATCTAGAGGAAATGAGGATATCTCTTTGTCATTAAAGTTATATTTTCCTTATTCAGATAATGAGGCAGAGTTTGAAGCATTGATTTTAGGGTTACTTGAGTCCCTTAGAAGGTACATTCGTTCACTTTTCATCAAAGAAGATTCTAACTTAATGATCAAATAAGTGAATGCTGAATACACGTTAAATCACCTCAGTCTAGCTCCCTATCGAATAATCATACAAATGCTGATCGGTCAGTTTTTTGATGTCAAAGTAGAGAGACATCCAAGAACGATGAACATACACATTGATGCCTACACCATGATTTCATAAAATATAGCCATGCAAGGTGAGTTAATAATTATGGTGATCCATTGAAGAACTACACAGTCTTTCGTGCTCCAGTTTTTCTTGCATATGACACCTCAAATTAGGGAGGAGCAATAAGGAAGCATTTAGAAATAAGTGATGGTTCGATGAAGCTCACCGAACTAGAACAATTCTTCCTTCTATATAGAAGCCTATTCGGGTGGTTGGTTGGATATATTCTTTAGCCCCGAAGAAGCTGAAAGACAGTTAAAAGAAACTCGTAAGAAATATTGTGAGACTACAAAGATTTCTCTCTATAGAAAAATCCAAAGAGAGGGGTCTTATTGGCCTACGATGAAGCAAGATGCAGTAGCAGAGCAGCGAGATTGTGATAAGTTTCAAATTTTCATTCAACCAACTCAACTTAAGAAAGTCATTTCCCAATTATTTAGGGTTGGCTACATGAATTCTATTTTTTCATTCCATTCTATTCAATGCAATATCTTCAGTTAAACCACATGATATTATGTCCTTTTTTACAATATCCCACCAAGTCAATTTAGTCCTACCTCTACCCCTTTCATTACCATTAATATTAACTAAATTACTATTTCTTACGGGGAATTCTCTACTGACTTGTCCAAATCATCTAAGTCAATTTTCTCTCAATTTATCTTCTATAGGAGATACTTGTATCATTTTACGAATTTGATCATTTATAATTTTATCCTTTTGAGAATTACCAGAAATCTATCTTAGCATTCGTATCTCCACCACACTCATTTTCTGCATATTATTTTTGGTTGCCCAACAATGTGTCCTACATAATAGGACGGGTCTAATGGTCATCCTAAAAAAATTTCCTTCTAATTTATAAGGTATACGCCCATCACATAATATGTCGATATGACTTCTCCACTAAACCAACCTTCTTTAATCCTATGAGTAACATCATCACTAATATCTCCATCTTTTTGAATAATTGAGCCTAAATAATGAAAATATTTCTAGGTATCTCTTGAACCTCCAATTTCATCGCATTCCTATTTGTCCTCATATTACTACTAAAATTACACTCCACATATTCTGTTTTAGCCCTGCTTATTTAAATTCTCTTGTTCCTAAAGTTTTTCTCAATAATTTCAATCTAGCATTAATCCTGATCTTACTCTCACCAACTAAAATAGTATCATTTACAAATAGCATACACCATAGTACCTCATCTCGTATTTATCAATTCAACTCATCCATAACAAGAGCAAAGAGATAAGGACTTAGTGTTGAACTTTTGTGCAAACCTACAGTAATTAGGAATTCACTACTTTCTCCAGTTGATGTTCTTACTATATTCATGGCCCCATCATGCATATCCTTGATCGCATCAATATATCTACAAGTCATTCCTTTTTTATGTATTACACACCATATTATATCTCTTGATATCCTATCATATGCCTTATCCAAATGTATAAAAACCATATGAAGGTCCTTCCTTTTATCTTTATACCCATCTATTAATATCCTCAATAACTAAATTGCTTCCATTGTTGACCTCCCAATCATAAACCCAAATTGATTCTTAAACAGTGTTGTTTTCAATCTCAATCTATATTCAATCATTCTCGTCCGAAGTTTTATTGTATGACTTATTAACTTAATAATATGATAATTCAAACAACTTTATATGTCCCCTTTATTTTATAATTTTTTTACTAAAACACTCTTTCTCCATTCAACGGGCATCCTATTAGTCATCATAATTCTATTAAATAATTTTGTAATTCAAGATACTCCTTCCTTCCCTAAGAACTTCCAAACCTCAATAGTATACCATCTGGTCCTAAATCCCTCATTATTTTATGATTTTTTGGAGCAATTATAACCTATGATGTCCTAATTCTATAAAAAAAATATTTTCTCGAGTCGCCCAAAGTTTCTTTATATCCAATCTACTCCCATTATCTCCATTCAATGACCTCTCGAAGTAGTTTTTTCATCTTTCCATAATCTCATCATCCTTGACTAGGACTCTCAAATCATCACTTTTAATATACTTAACATTATTAAAATCCTTTGTTTTCTGTGCTTAAGTTTAACAAGCTTATAAATACTTTTTTCCCTTCTTGTGGTCATAATTTTGTATAAAGATAATCATATGCCTTAACATAGCATCTCTTACCATTTTCTTAACTTCTTTTTGTCCCATTTATATTTCTCCAAATTTTCTTTATTTCTAGTTGTTTTCCATGTTGTAAATAACTCCCTTTTGATTTTTACTATATTTTATACTTCTTCATTCCACCACCAAGTTTCTTTAAATCGTGGCTCCTTATTATTTATTCTCCAAATATTTATTTTGATATTATCCTAATGTATATGACCATATTTTTCCAAATTATGTTAGTCACCTCTTTGGCATTCCATGGTGCTTCATTTAATTTTTTATCTTTAAATAGTTTTAATTTCTCTCCTTTCAAGTTCGACCACCTAGTTCATGGATTAATCTTATCTTTTTGCATTCGTGGTTGATTTTTAATACTTATATCTAACACTTTTATCCTATGTTATGAGGTTAATCTCTCTCATGCGATAACCTTACAGTCTTTACATGCTAATCGGTATCCTTTCCTAGTAATAAAACAGTCTATTTGGCTCTTATGCATTCCAATTTTATAAGTTATTATGTGTTCAAGCCTATTTTTAAAACATGTATGTACTAGTACAAAATCTTAAACCATCGCAAAATCTAAGATAGACTCTGCACCATCCTTCTTATCTCTAAAACTATGTCCTCCATGCACTATCTCATATGCTACATGATATTATCCTATATGGCAATTAAAATTTCCCCCTCTCTAGGTTTTCTCATCTACGGATATTTCTTGAATTAATTTACCATTTTTTTTTCAAAAACTATACTTTAGTGTGTTCATTTAATCCTACTTAGGGTGGATAAGCATTAATAATATTAATCATATTTTCACATAATATCAGTTTTACAAGTATAAGTCTATCATCTTTCCTAATAAAGTTTATGATATCATCCTTAATGTTCTTATCTACATTTTCCGACCCCATTTCTATTTTTATGTTTTTCAGTATAATATAATTTAAACCCTGTATTTTCTATTTATCTAGCTTTCTCACCGACCCATTTAGTTTCTTGTAAACATGATGTGTTAACTTTTCTTCTTATCATGGTATCCACTAGATCCACCCCTTTTCCTTTCATAGTCCATATGTTCCAAGTCGCTAACCTAAGTCTAATATCTTGGACTAGCTTCTCTACCCGCACACGTCTAGATTGTTATAGGACCCCTTGCCTATTTCTCAAGTAGACTAGAGGCAACCCTACATTATTTGATAAAAAATGGAGTTGTAACAACAGAGAAAGCAGATGACATGACATTTAGAAGAAGATCGCTAAGTTTCTACTTGCTAGAGGAGAAGCTCTATCAGTGATTGTATTTAAATAGGCCCTTATGATGCATCACCACAAAGGAAGTAGAAGAGGTTCTAAAAAAAGGTCACGATATAGCTCACATTAAAGGAGCCAAATTATATGATCAAATTTTAACACTTGGTTATTAATGGACAATAATGGAAAAGGACTTAAGTGAGTTTGTTCAAAAGTGCAAAGCTTTCCAACTACATAGTAATCTAATTCATGCTCCATCGATCAATTTTCACTCATTAGCAACACATTATCCTTTAAATACATGGGCATTTAACCTTGTGGGGATAATTAAACCACCATCTAGGGAAAAATATGGATTCTCGTGGCAACCGAGTGCTTTACAAAGTGGGCAGAAGAAGTACCTTTGAAGAGGAAAATAATAAGACTGGTAACACAATTCATTAAAGAATATACCATTTATCATTTTGGCATTCGCGAGGTTATTCTTTCAGATAGTGGCACTCCATTCATAAATAAAGAAGTGACAATATTGACTGATAAATATTTAATTATTCACCACACTTTAGTGGATGCGTATTCCAAAGTCAACAGGAAAGCGAAAGCAGCATGCTGGAGGATTTTCCCGCGGCATGGGATGATAAGATTCCTATGGTGCTTTTGGAACATCGAACAACTAAGAGGAAACTAATAGGTTACACCCCTTTTTCCTTAGTTTATGAAGTTGAAGTAATTATTCTAGTGGAGTTAGAAGTACCATCTAACAGATATGCTTTGCGAAGCAGCATGCTTCCTCGAAGTAGACACGTTCAATTGGCACCACTAGATGATCACCAAGACAACAAGAGGAAACACTTTTAAATTTATACGAAACAACTCTCCAAAGTTTATGGGAACCTCATAAAACCAAGAAAGTTTGTATTGTTAATTATATTAGAGGACTTTCTTTGCCTAAATTTGCATCAAATTCGGAAGGTAGTTAGAGAGGCACTGATTCAGGTTATTGTCTGATTTCAAAAATTGAATATGATAAGACTTTCAATGTTAACAATAAGTGGTTGAAAATTTATCATGTTTGAAAAAAAAACTTGTAAATATTTCATTTGTTATTTAGTATGGGAAGAAATGCGAAGAAGAACTATAGTCAGTAATATATGTGAACTAAATGTTGAAGCAATAAACTAAGTATACACATGAGATTAAATAACAAAAGATTTCTTTATATTCCAATTTGAGATAATTACAATTCAAAATAGGACTGTTACCCCAAGATACAAATTAGTGAATCCATCCTAACAAAAATCCTAAGTTAAAAGCGAGGAAGAAATCCTCCCCAACTGAGGTAGCTATATCTTGAACATCTTCAGTTGATGCTCATATATGGCAGAGATATTCACTTTAACATCAATCTTTCATTTGAACTCAAATTCACGATTTCTATTATCATTAGCCAAAGCCTCTACAATTGTAATAACTCTCTGATCACATTTCTCAATCTGAGGTATGAGTTATTTTAGTTTGTCTTCTTCAACCTTAAATCCTTTATAAATTTGAGGTAGCTAGAATGGCAGGCTGCCAGCTAAGGTTCTTTTAGATCCCTCAACTTGTTTATCAACTAAGAAAAATTATATCCATCCTTTCCCAAAGCTTTGAGGTTGCCTATGAATTGATTTAGCACAGATCTATCCATGGAAGATAGTGAAATATCCTTAATCTCAGCTATAATGACATTAGTCCCTTGGAGATGATAAGCCATTACCAAGTTGTAAGGCCTCACGCAGTCAGCAATAAAAGTCTTAGGGTGAGAAGTTAAAAGCTGATAAAACACTAAATAAAATAATCATTGAGTGATGGTGCTACCTTCAAGCACCTGTCGATAATACTGGGCTGGTGACATGCTTGGTAGAGGAGGCTCAAAGCCAGACTCAGTCTCCCCAGTTTGAACATTAGTTGCAGAACCTTAGTCAGTGTGGGAATCCAAATGAGAGGAACAACTAAATCTTCCTTAATAGAAGTTACAAAAAGAGAAGGTGCTTTGAGAGGATTGCACACTACAACATGCTGTAAGAACAGCAAAAGCATAAGGGTTAGCACAAACCTTAGCAAAAATTGGTACTAAGTCACCAAGAATATGTATAATTTTTTTTAGAAAAACCTTAGTCGCAAGCTATTAAGTTGACTTATAAAGTGTAAATTGTGTTAGAGAAACCTTTATAGTAAGATACTAAGTTTACTTACAAATTGTAAATTTTGAGAAAAAACTTAGTAGTAAGCTGCTAAGTTAACTTACAAAGTGTAAATTGTATTAGAGAAACCTTAGTAGTAAGCTACAAATTTGACTTATAAAATATAAATGTTGAGAAAAAACCTTACTAGTAAGCTATTAAGTTGACTTATAAAGTGTAAATTATTTGAGAAAAAACGTAGTAGTAAGCTACTAAGTTGACTTATAAAGTATAAACGATTTTTAAAAAAACTTAGTTGTAAGCTACTAAGTTTACTTACAAAGTGTAACATATTTTATAGAAAGCTTAGTAGTAAGCTACTAAGTTGACTTACAAAGTATAAATTATTAAAGGAAATTCTTAGTAATAAGCTACTAAGTTGACTTACAAAATGTAAAATGTTTTAGAGAAACCTTACTAGCAAGCTAATGAGTTAACTTACAAAGTGAATAGTTTTAGATAAATCTTAGTAGTAAGATACTAAGTTGACTTGCAAAGTATAAATTTTGAAAGGAACTTTAGAAATAATTAAGCTAAGTCATAAAAAAGTTTGAAAAGAGTTACCTCATCAATGGAAGAAGGAGGAACCACATACTCTAAAGCTTGAACTGGTACATTACTAGAAGAAGCTTGAGGTTACACTACTGTACTAAGGGGATATAAGGATGGATCGACCTCAGCTGAGGGAGCTGGTTGGTCTCTCTCTTCACTACAAGTAGGATGAAACACTAAAAACCAAAAGAGCTCATAAAAATCTGTGCTCAAACAACATGGAGAGCATAAACATTTTGTTCTAAAAAAATAATTATCTTAACAATGATCTCACGGACCAGAGGAAGCTTATGTAGTGGTAGCACAATTGTGGCCACTACATTCACCTGCAATTACAACATTGAGCTAAGTATTGATAGTGTAACATACTTAGATGATGTAATAACAATAAGAAAGAAGATCCAACCTAAACTAACCATGGTCGAATCAGTTGGAGGTAGCACTGTCAGAGGTAACTCCACCATAGTTGAAAGAGTTGAGGGGATAAAAGGCTCAACAGTTGTACTTAGAGTCACCATTGAATCTTTGGAGAGGGGAATTCTTTAAATAGCAGCAGTAGAACACTGAGATGTAGACCTCCTAGAGTATGTAAGCCTAGTCATTGAAAAATGGGTCATTGAAGAAAGAACAATAAAAGTATCTCCAAGGACTGGACTTAATTATTCTTTAGCGGGTGGGCTATCATCAATATCAATATTGAGTTTTGAAGGTAAAAGAGCATTTTGTTAAAGAAGAACCACGATAATGCTACAAGGCATGCCTCTTGTTTAAAAAGTAATAATTTTAACACTCAGAATACTTATTATTTGTGTTGCCAAAGATGGCTCAAGAATGACATCACGTGTGGAAGAAACCGCCGCAGCTTCATCCAGATTATCGTTCAACAGATGCTCAGAAGAACCTTGGGGAGAAGGAATTGGGGTTATTATTACCCGTGCCTGACTTAGTTTATTTCTCAAATGTTTCATTCGTTGAGGAGGCACATTATTTGAGGAACCTTTCTCCATTGTAACTTCTTAAGCAACTTGTTACAAATAAACATAAGAAACGGTAAGATCATCACCAGAGTGACATCTTTCTAAACCAGCTAAGACATAAGTTGTGCTAATAGTAATGGGATCTATATTAGATAAAAGATCAACTACCATTTGACATATTTCCTCAACAAGGGCTCGATTTGGGAGTTTAACGGCCTCTAAGGGTACACTCCGAGCAACTCAGAGGAACATCTAGTGACTTTGTATTTTTTAAGAGATTTGGATTTCGGGGGACCTGTAACTGTTTAAGCTTTTCTTTTTGCACCAATGACCCAATTTTAGGATTTATTTCCCTTTTTCCAATTTAACAATCTTATTGATTAGGGTAAAATCCGTAGGTAGCTCGAGATTGGTAGTACTCAGTTCAAACTCTAAAGCATTAATTAATTTATTCTTGGGACCAAGCTCATTAGGCCTAAAACATTCCACAATGAAATAAATGGACTAGGTCATAATAAAAGATCTAAATTTTCTGAGACGAAAGGATCAAAAGTGGAAATATCATCTCATGGAAACATTACCCACCCATTACCTAGAAGGAAAACCGTTTTACTATCAAAATTTACACACAGAGCAAACACGTTGTGACGTGTAAAATCAAGGTAGAAGGTAGAGAAGAAATCTTTAACTCTACTATTTTGAAAAATGGAAAGAGGAACTCTTTAGTCAAAGCCAGATTATTTTCCACAACTATGAGGGTTTTAAGCTTCACTTTCCCTCTCCCACTCAGTGATGGAAGGGAAATGACTGGGTACAAGTAAAAAAACCACATACAATGAAGGATTATCACTTACAGATGCTTCGAAAGTGATTGAACGGATTGTATAAACTTCAACCTTAAAGAATGACCATGTCTTGGCATGAGTTACCTCGACATAAGGTCTATCGATAAACTCATTATAGAACAAATTTATGCGATTATCCTAGCGTCGATTATTATAAGGGAATGATAACGCATGTGGAATAATATGCCACTAAGAACAAATATATGTATATGTAAATATATATAATCTAAGAGAGTTAAGTTTAAAGAATGTGGAAAAAGTAAGAAAAGGACTCGAGTCTCAGATTTTACCCCGAGACGCCTACATAGCCTATAGAGGCATCAAAGTTCACGTAGTTCGTATGCAAAATGAGGGGTGGGATTTATCCCATGAATCCAATCGGGAACTTATCTTATTTGTGTGTGTGTGTGTAAGAAACAATTTTAATTATGAGAAAAGTGTGAGAATTCTCGTTTGGAATTTATGAGCAAATCCTCTTTTTTCTTATTTTTTGGGGGTTTTATTTATATGAAAATAAGATATGTGCAATAATACTAAATAAAAATTATATTAGGATATGTAAGATAAGAGAATAAAAGTGCTAAGTAATAAAACAAGTTAATGCGAATTTAAGGGAATTTAAGGAAATAGTTGAGAAAGTTGGACCTTCTTGAAGATCTTGAGCTTGATCTTGGATGTTGGAGAGCAGCCCTTGCACTTGGGTGATGATGGAGAATAATTAATTCACCAAGTTTGATGAAGAAGGTGATGAAAGGTGAAGGCTAGAAAAGGGATTTGGATGTAGAAATCACGCTCACTTACGAGGGGTTTTTTGAGCTTGCTGAGAGTAATGGATCTTTGATTTTCCTCCTCTTTCGGAATGAGCTTAGGCCCTCCTTTTTATAGTCCTAGGGAATTGCCGATTGGCATAGCCCTGGTCCTTCCAATCGGCAGGTCTGTTTAGGCACACTACCGATAGGCAAGGTTTGGAACCTGTCATTTTGCAGTATCTTTCAGGTTCCTTCAAAAAATCAGTCGTAGAGCGCAAATCGTTGATCCAAATCAGGCACAGGTTGAACCTTGGAAAGGTATTTTAGAGACTTAGAAAGCCCTTTGGACTGCTCCCGAGTCTAGGAGCTGACTTTGGGACAAATGTGGCTCAAAAGCTTTCATCGGTCCTTTATACGAGAAAACTTCGGACGCAAACGGATCGTTCACCGCATGGTAAGTCATAATCATGCACGGGGTGGACCATTAGAAAGGTTAGGAGATGTAGTTCGACATTTTAAAGAGTTTGACCTGGTTTGGGGAGTTGTCTTTGGTCAATCGGGACCTGAAAATGTTCGGTGACCTTTCAGAGTAAAATAGATCGTTCATCAGTACCGTAAGCTAGAATTGTGCACGGGACAGACCATTGGAAAGGGGATTCAGTGCCTTTCAAAGATTAATTTAATCTCATTCGAGCTGAAGAGTTTGACTTTTGGTCAAACGGATCCTGGGAGTGTCCGATGGCCTTTAGGTCAGTACCCGGGGTATGACTTGGGTTTGTAATGGTGAAGGGAGGTGCTAGAGACATATGGAGCGGTTAGCGGTTTTTAGAATGGGGTGTCAACAGAGCCCCTCTATGGGTGAGTTTGGCAGAAATGAAATCCGTTGAATAGACACCATATGATTCCTTTGAAAGAGGATGATCGGGGGGTCGAGGTCAATTCTGAGGACCTAAGGATGAGGATGACGGATTTTGTGGGTCAAAACTGATTCTGAGGGCTTGAAGATGAGGATGATCGATTCTGCGAGTCAAAGATGATTCGGCGGGCTTAAAGGGGCATGCTGGGGATGGTCTTAAAGGAAGTGATGACCAAAGATTTAGGTCAATTCGAAAGACCTACAGCAATGATGGGGGTGACCAATTCTATGATTCGAAGCCAATTCTGAGGGTTTAGGTTATGATGACCGATTATGCGGGTCTAAGCCAATTCTGCGGGCTTAAGTTGGGGATGACCAATTTTGCGGGTCGAAGTCAATTCTACGGGCTTAAGTTGGGGATGACCAATTCTATGGGTCAAAGCCAATTCGGTGGGTTCAAGTTGGGGATGACCAATTCTACGGGTCGAAGATAATTCTGCGGGCTTAAGTCTGAGATGACCAATTCTGCGGGTGGAAGCCAATTCTACGGGCTTAAGTTGAGATGACCAATTCTGCGAATTGAAGCCAATTCTGTGAGCTTAAGTTAAAATGACCAATTCTGCGGGTCGAAGCCAATTCTGTGGGCTTAAGTTAAAATGACCAAATATGTGGGCTTAAGTTAAAATGGCCAATTCTATAGGTCGAAGCCAATTCTGCGGGCTTAAGTTTAAAATGACCAATTCTGTTGGTCGAAGCCAATTCTGTGGGCTTAAGGTGAGATGACCAATTCTGCGGGTCGAAGCCAATTCTGTGAGCTTAAGGATGAGATGACCATTTATGCGGGTCGAAGCCAATTCTTCGGGCTTAAGGTGAGAAGTTCTTGGGGAACGCTGCTGAAAAAATTACCTCATGATTTTGATTTAAGCTGGGGAGTCGATTGCTAGGGAAATCCTTGTGTCTTTCGGAGACTTTATCGGGGGAATAGCCAATCTGATGTTGGGGAAGCGATTAGGTGGTCCAGGGTTTGAACGTATATCTCGAGGAAATTTGAGACCTTTGGGAAATAGGATATGATCTTGAAGTTTTGGATATTTTGGAGGTCCTCTGGGGACGTTGCTGGAGAGAGATTCGCTTGGATTTTAAGAGTTATGCTGGGGAAATAGGGGTTTCGCTTGGGGGAGTGTGAGATTTTCTTGGTGAAAATGTTCTATATCCTTTTCGGGATTTTTAGGAATTTTTTGAGGATTTTTTAAGGTTTTCTGGTGATTTTTGGGAATTTCTGTATGAAACTTTAAGGGGGTACCGATCGACATGGATTGGAGGGTGCCATTTGACAGTGGCATGGACATTTGTGCTGCCTTGAGAAGGCAAAGGGCCAGTGTCGATCGGTACGTTGGGGGTCAATGACGATCGGCATGACCCTTGGCATCCTATAAAAAAGGGGAGAATTCCCCTCATTTTTCACAGCTTCTTGCCTTCTCTCTTTCTGCTATTTTCTTCTGCGAATCGTTCTAGCATTCTAATCTCTGAAAAATGGCCGCTTTTGTGAGCACTGAAGTACATCAATAATGGTTGGTTGTTGATGACTGGGCAAATGTGGAGTGGAGGACCAGGGCGCCTCTTTCTTTCGGGAGCGAGAACTCTTTTGACGAATTCGAGCCGGTTGCGGATGAGCGAACCTTACTGCGAGAGCCGTCGCGTTATCGCTCTTTGAGGGTGGTGAACCCTGGCGGTTATGTAAGTAAAATGACTTTTAGCCTTATTTTTTGGTGATTTTCCCTTTTTCTTGGATTTTGACAAGGATTTCTTCTTTTGGCAATCTGATGTTTCTCTGTCGAATATGTGTGCCTGCGGGACAACGGGACTTAAGGATGTCTGAGAGCATCTTCCACCTGTGGTGTGTTGGGTGGCATCCTCAGCAGGCTTTGGGAGGTTGGCATCTGTGCTAGATGAGATGCCTCATTCGACGACAGTCTTCTGTACTCTAGGGGAGAGGTGGTGGGATAATACTCACACGCTTTCTCTTTCCCCGACGAATTGTGATGGAGAGAAGATAGAGGTGGATCGCTCTTTACGGGTGAGGCTGGAGGTGGTGCGCGCGGCGCTTGGTGAAGTGGGGAGGATAGTGTTTGGGGACTCCATCCGTCTGTCACTGCTGAAGGATGTTTTATTGGGCAGAGTGATCGATGTGGAGGACGGGCTACAAGTGATACAAATAGCCTAGTTTTTTGTTTTGCTTGTATTGGGGGGATTTCTAGTGGGGTCGAGCGGCGACGTTGTCCACTTATGGTTTTTACCATATATGAGGATGTTTTTTAACATCCCTCTCTATGATTGGGGGAGCCTGGCGACCCTTTATTTCTCTTTGGATGCATTCAGTCGGTGCTGCTGATAGACTTTCACTGGAGCCATGTATCTTCTTGAGCCATTCTTTAATTTTGTGCATTTTCCTTTCATGCATTCGCATTTTCCTTATAAACCTCTTTTGATTGTGAATTTCTTGTCTTTGGCAGACGTGGTTCTATGAGGTGATCGGGTGTAATACCTAGCTGATTGCTTTGAAGGACGAGACCGTTGGGGATTTTTATCGGTTGCATCGATGGCGCAAGGCCAATCGGCAGTCGAGGAGGTATCTCTCTTTGGATGCGGTGCGTCAAGTCTTGAATGGCCTGACTAGTGAGATGGTAAGACTTTTTTCTTATTCGGTCTAAGACCTTTGTGTGCTCTGATTTTGTTTTTGACTCATATCTACTGGGGATTTTTCAGGTGACCTTTTAGCCTTGGGGGACGACCGTTCAGGACGCAGGGTTGACTGTAGTAAATGCGCAGATGAGGCATTTGCTGGCGCATGAGTTTGGCCACTCTTGGTATCTCGATGAGAGGGTAGTCTGACAGATTTATAAGGGGGAGGTGGTGGTGCCACCTGCGAGGCCCCTTATGTCTATATGGAGGGAGCGGTTGCTGCCGAAGGATGTGAGGATCGCGGTGATAATTGGTGATTCCTACCTATTGTACACCGATACGGCTATGCCGTATGATTATATAGACTTTGTGACGAGATAGCTGATGGCGCTCAACATATATGATGCACTGCCCTTCCCTTCTACGAGTTCGAGTCGGCTAGTGGGGTCCTCGAATAGCAGTGGTGGTCCTTCAACATCTGCGGAGGCGACTTCGAAAGTTCCCTTTGTGCGACTGCATACTCCTTCATACAATATTCGACGGGCTGATGGAGGGATGGTGCCTATGCTGCATCGTTCTCGTGCGATGGACCTGGAGGAGTTGGGCTTGACATAGGAGGTTCTTCGTCGTGAGGTATATCTTTATGTTCTTCTCCTTTGTTTTTTTTTTATCTTTTTTCCTTGATACCGATTTTACCTTTTCTTGCAGCACGTCTGGGTGTCCACCACTTAGCTGAGGGATATTAGGGACTGGATATCTTTGGCGACTGCCCATATTCGGTATGAAATTCCTGTTCCTTCTTGCTTGGTGCCCTCTGCCTCATCCGGGGAGGAGTCTGGTTCAGGTAGCGGTGGTGCGTTATCTCACCGTTGGGGAAAGAGAAAGCGTTACAGGGGTGGAAGCTCTTAGGAGAGAGAGGTGAAGATTAGGTGAGGGAGAATGTGGGTTCGGGCTGAGTCCAGTTTTTTTTTCTTTTATTTATTTTCCTACAAAAATGATGTAACACAAAAACATATCTATGCAATACAATGAAGTTTTTTTATTATCTTTTGTTAATGATGAATGAATGCACGCACATGTGCTTTTTACTTTGCTGCTGAGATCGTAAAATATGTTTGGAAGTTTGAAAGAAACTTTTATTCATAATGAGTATTTATATAAAGATGAAAAGGGGATTTTTGAAATTCTATTGAGAATATCAAATTATTTTGAGTTTTCTGAATTTTGACAAAAGAGGAAAAAGGAAAATTTTCAAAAGTAGGGGTTGTCGATCGGCAAACACCTTGTCCTGCCTATCGGTAGGTCAGTCCAGTCCCTTCAATTTAAATCTTTGATTGGTACCCTCTTCAGCCTTTGGTACCCTCTTCAGCCTTTGGTACCTTTTGGGGCAGGATTTACTCCGATTTCTGCAAGGGTTATGTCTTTCGTGGGAGTTTTCAAGTATAAAAGAGGGGTAAGAGCGGAGTCTTTTTCTCACACCTTCACATTCTTACTTTCTCATTCTCTGAGATGGCTCTCCATGATAGTGTTGAGTTTGCCAACTACCTCAAGACTTTGGAGGTGATGTGATCCTATAACGTCGACTACGATGCTTACAACATGCGTCAAGTTTCTTTATGGAATAATCGGCCCATAGAGTGGAATATGTTGATGGCGTCAGTACAATTCTGGTACCCCGAAGACCATGTATTCCGCTTTGTCTTGGAAGAACTCTATCCAACTTATGAGGAATTTTTTGCCATATTGGGGATAAATACCGACGTTATCGCTGCTCTACTTGAATTTTCTCATTCTCCCAAGAGTTATTGGCCGGGCTTCTTTGTGTTTCATCCTCGACGTCCAGATCACTGGTGGTTGGAGGTATGATTTATCTTCCGACGGTGTTGTGGTCTGTGCATTTGCAGGAGGTTGGTGATGCTGGATATATCGGAGCTGTCTTTCTAGGCTTGGTTTCAAAATTGCTGCTGGTGATTGGGGAGCTACTGGTGGACCCACAACTTGCATTTATTACCTCATGGATGTCCTACGTCACAATCCTGCGACGATGATACTGGAAGAGACTTTGAATGGCTTAGATGCCTGGCGAGAAGGTTGTTCTGACTTTCTGAGGGGTAACCCTGTGATGATGTTCATGTGGTTGTTTGAAAGATTCCGCCGGGTGACTCCTCCGAAATACCCTTTGTCGGTTGCACCCAATTTCTTTTCGTGCCACTTCATCAGTGTTGGCCTGGATATTGAGAGTTGGGAGAACTAGTTTGTGGAGCATGGGGCTCTAAATCTGTACTGGTCAGTACCTTGGTGGGGACAGCTACTGCCTATTCTAGAACTGGGAGAATACCCGTATGTCCAACTAGTTGGTCTTAGACATACCTCTTTTTATTTCCCTTGGAGACTTCGGTACCAATTTGGCTAGGAGCAGATCGTTCCACCTCCAACACTAAACTTCTTTTTGGTAGAAGATTTGACAGAGCATCTGCGCATGCGGCTTGTCTCCTTATGGGAGAGTCGACATCCGTCGACCCGTCCCTCTCAGTCTGTTGGGAGAGTTTGGCACATCCCTGGGGATTATATGAAGTGGTTGTGGAGGAGAGTAGTTATCAAGATGTTGGTAGTGGAGACTAGAAAAAGGTGGCTTGCCTTATCTGATACCCTGGAGGGAGGTGTGGTAGTTTTTTCGAGGCTAGTTCGAGCTTATCGATCCATGGAGCGTCTGCGGCACTCTATTCAAGAAGGGAAAGCTTGGGGACCCCAGGATGTAGATGATGATGATGTAGCGGGCTCCTCTGGTAGCTGTGGGTAGGACTCGTGGAGAGTTTGTTTTTTACTGGGAAATAAGTTTGGTTTTTTTATTTGGCTTTTTAGGAAGGTAGGGGGAAGGGAGTTATCCGTTCCTTTATGTAATTACACTGTAATTTCTTATTATGGAAATAAATAAGTTTTTGATCATCCCGTTGTGCCTTTTGATAAAATTTATATTTTGAGTTATCTATATCGATCTCTGAGGCATGAATAATCCTTTTGTTCAAATATATGTTAAAGTGAACTGTCATTCTTGTAGATAAGAAAATAATAATTTTGGTGAAAAAAGAAGGGGTCGTGCTCATATAAGATGTATGAGTTGCCTACGTACCTCTGGGGGTTTTTGAAATTTTTTAATTTTTCTGAAAATGTTTTTTTTGCAGAGGATCGGGACCACATAGTTCTGGGTAGAGGGAAATGAAGATTTTTTTTTATTTTTAGAATAAAAGGGAGACAAGAAGAGTCGTAGCGTACTGAGATTTTGAACTAGAGTAAAATTTATTGAGACGGTCCAGGTTAACTGGACGAGCCATCTCTTTTCCGTCTAAGTCGGTGAGCATGGCGGTACCGCCGGACAAGATCTTCTTGACAATATATGGGCCGCTCCAATTGGGCTTGAATTTCCCTCTGGGGTCCCAGATGGGATCTACTATTTCTTTGAGGGATAAATCCCCTTCTTGGACACCACGATACTTGACTCTCTTATTGAATGAACGTGTTATTCGGTGATCGTACCCTTGTATGTGATACAACGCCTTCAGTCTCCTTTCGTCCAAGAGTGACAGCTCGTCGAGGTGGCTTTGATGTCAGTCCTCCTCACTGACCATATTTTCGAGCATGACGTGTAATTATGGTATTTCTAACTCCACGGGTAGGATTGCTTCCATGCCATAGACTAGAGAGTAAGGGGTAGCCCCAGTAGAGGTTCAAATTGAGGTTCAATAGCCCCAGAGGGCGTATGGGATTCGATCGGCTCAATCTCGATAACTTTCGGTCATCTTGCTAATAATGGCTTTGAGGTTCTTGTTAGTGGATTCGACTACACCACTGGTTTGAGAATGGTAGGGAGAAGATTTATGTCTCTGAATCCCATACTCGTTGACCAACTCTGTGACTTTTGCCTCGAAATGTAACCCGTTATTTGACACTAGCTCGTGCAGGACCCCATATCGGCAGATGATGGTTTTCTTGATGAATTTGGCCACTTTCTTGGCATTCAGGACTGCGTATGACTCGGATTCGACCCATTTGGTGAAGTAATCAATGGCAACCAAGATGAACTCATGCCCGTTAGAGGTATTGCATGTAACCTTCCCTATGATGTCGATGCCCTAGGTGGATAATGACCAGGTAGAAGTCATGTTGTATAATTCTCGCAGAGGCAAGTTTTGAAGGTTGGAGAACTGTTGGCACTTGAGGCATCTCCGGACATAGGGGGTGCAATCCTAGATCATGGTGGTCTAGTAGTAGCCTTATCGTATGATCTTCTTAGCAAGCATATGACCGTTCATGTGGGGTCTGCATTCCCCATTATGGATTCTTTGAATCACCTCTTCAATGTCATCCCCTGCGATGTAGTGTAGATGGGTTCCATCGAAGTTTATCTTGAAAAGTGCTTTGTGATAGATGATGTACTGGGTGGCCAATCTTCGAAGGGTTGCTCGGTCTTTCTTATTAGAACCCTCGGGATACTTACCATGCTTGAGGAGGAGCTAGATATCATAATACCAGCACTTGGCTAGCTCGGGGTTTTTAATGTGATAGCAGTGGGTTGGTTTATCTTGGTTTTAGACTAGGAAGGGGGATATTGTTATTCCTTCGGGAATGTCGACCATGGAGGCTAAGGTAGCAAGGGCATCGGCTAGGTTATTCTTTACTCGAGGTAGGTAGTGGAAGGTGATGTCTTGGAATTGGGAGGCTAGTTCTTCTAAGTGGGCATGGAAGGGTTGAAGTTTCTCATCCTTGACTTTCCATTTTCTGAGAACTTGATCAATGATGAGGGAAGAATCCCCGTAGACATCTAGGCATTAAATACTTTTCTTGAGAGAAACTTTGAGGCCTACCGTACACGCCTCGTATTCAGTTATGTTGTTGGTGCAGGGGAAATCCAATTTAATGGTGATGGGAGTGTGGGAGTCATCTGGGGGGATCAGAAGTATCCCAATACCATATCCCTTTTTGTTGGCAGCGCCGTCAAAGAACATTTATCATCGGAGGTCGTCATGAGCGGCGTAGAGGATATTTTCATTCGGGAATTCGCAGATTCAGTCATCATCTTCTTCCATAAGGTCATCAGCGAGGTAGTCATAGATGGCTCTTCCTTTCATGGCTTTCTGTGTGACATACATGATTTCAAACTCGGTTAAGTGCATCAACCATCGAGCCATTCGACTGGATAAGACGGGTTTCTCAATATGGTACTTGATGGGGTATGTAAGGACATTTTTATCCATTATCAACTTGTTATGTCGTACGCCGTTACACCGTTGAAGAAATTCAAGATTCATATCATCATCAACGGATCTGAATATCAAAGAAGAGGAGGAATCAAAAGTCTGATAGGTCGGACCGGTCCGCCCCTGTACCGGACCGATTCGCTTGATGAAAAGCCAGTACACCCCGGATCGATAGCGAACCGATGAAGCCTCTTCAGAAAACGAACCGATCCGTACCCGGACCGATCTGCATCCATACCGGACCGGTCTGCCTGGGATAAATTTGTACAGTTCTGTATTTGTTTAAAATTCCTCAAGGTCTTCTTATTTAAACAAACTTCGGGGAGTTATTTTTAAAAGACTTTTGAGACGATTTTGAGAGTGATTTTTCCACAAGTCTTCATTTGTTTTAAGTCCCAAGACTCATGCTTAATTCACATACCATTGCCAAATCCTTGTGAATCTTTTGGAACCCTATAACAGAATTTTGTTACTGTTCAACCCTTGTGGAGAAGCCATCTCTCTTCTTCATTGCTGACCACCTGGAGTTCTTGTGGCAGATTCCAGCCGACACTGTTTCTAGCCGTTGCTTTGAAGGTTTGCCGAAGACACCGTGCGTTACACTTGTGGGCGATTATCAGGTTGTATGTAAGTCAATGGTCTTGTAAATTATTCAAAGTTCTAGAATTAAAAGGTTTTGCCCTGCGAGGATTTTTCCTTAATTTTGTGTCGCATGCTTTATTCATTTATGGGTTGACACTTGTTCTTTAGATACATGATTAGGGGCTGAAATTAAATAAGTGTGTTGAATTAGAAATTTGCAAAGTTAATCAACTATCACACGGTCATACGACGTTCTCAAATTGGTATCAGAGCCAGTTGCTCTAAATTATCGAGTGATCCTGATTTTTGTAAGTTTTTTCCCTAATACAATTTGACTTCTCACGTCATCAAATTGGTATCAGAGCGGGTTACGCTAATTTATCGCGTATTCCTTTTTTTCGCAAAATCGTGTGATATTGATTTTTTTTTAAATCAGTTTTGTGAAAAAAAATCACAATTTTCAATGGTACGCCAGTTTAATGGGGACCCTATTTTTGAAAAAGTTCACGACCGTGCTGAAAAATTAAAAAGTTTGAATTTGAAACTTTGCAAAAGAATTAAAGTTTTGGATTGCAAGCATTTCAAACTCAAAGTGATATTTGGCGTGAGCACTTTGGTAATTTGTGTATTGATTTTGATTCTTTGAAAATTGCCGAAAAGAAGAGTGATGAGAAAGTCCTAGTTTTAGAGAATGAATTTAAGGACTTAAAAAATTCTAGGGTTCCCATTTGTGCCATCGAGGATAAAAAATTAATCGATGATTTTTCGGCACGTGAAAAGACTCTTAGAGATAAGTTTGTTTTTATTGAGGGAGAGCGCGATAGACTGTTAAGTTTAATTGATAATTTGAAAAATAATTCCCTGAGATTGGAAGAGTCTAATTCTTTGCTTGAGTCAAAAATTTTGAAGTTAGAAAATGATTTGATAGACTCAAGTAGGTTTGATAGTGATGGTAATGGTTCATCTTGTTCTCATGATTCTAGTGATAAAGCCAAAACCATTATTTGTTTTAGAGGGTCAACCGTTCCAAAGGATGTTAGAAAAGATCGCACTTTAGGTGTCGTTCCACCCATTTACACATGTTCATATTGTGGTGGGAAAGGTCACTTTAGGCATTTTTGTTTTGATCTTGGAAAAAGTCATTAGGAAGTTTATGTCTAGTGGTCCCGTGGTTTCCAAAGCCCCCACACGATGTTTCACATCTATTTGGGTTAGAAAATCACTTTTAGAGGCACTAGATTTTAGACAAGTTGATTCCCGGTTGCTTGCACATGATTCTTCACTTGCTATATCATATAGATGATTGTATTTGCATGTTTGTCATACACTAGTTGTGGTTTCATGCTTTATACTTGTTTGCTAGTGTTATGACATGTGTATTTTTTGTATAAATTTTTGTTTTTCATAAAATTTTTGAAAAATACAAAAAAAAATTATTTTGATAAAATTTTAGAAAATCCAAAAAGATTTTTGTATTTTGTCTTGCACCATTTATGGATGAACACTTAGGATGACCGAGTCACAACATCATTCCATTATTTTCATGTGACTATTTGATAGTGTTTTGAGACAATAGGTAAATTAATCCATATGCTTTATAATGTTTGGAGTCATTAAGATGTAATTAAGTGTTTCTTAATACATGTTTGACTCATGTTTCCTTTATTGTACACATGCACGAATTTGTTTGATTATTGTGCTTGTCTTATCACATGTTGGTTGGATGTTTTCACTTCACTCCTGTCCTTAAAACGAACCAAGCGCGATAAATTTTGATAAGGAAATTGTGCATATAAAAACCGTTTTGTGAGTTTGTGTGCTTTGTTTGAAAAACAGGGAGTGGCTGCGAAAGGTAATTATCTATCCTTTGCGCAAAAGCCACCGTTAAAATGGACCTAATAAATGGAGAAATTTTATTATTCGAGGTCCAAAGAGGTTAAAAGAGCCCGAAAACATTGAAAGGCAATAAAAAGATATTCATGCCAAAAAGGGGTCATTTAGGTTTTTGCATCAATTCTCCAAAGTTTGAGAATTTAGATTACCTCTAAAAAGAAAATTTATACGAGGGAGTTTGGTTCGAGAATTTCAAACGGGTTTGCACGTCCTTGAAATGCTTGCAAATGCGCTACATAGTTTTGGACGTTATTGGTGTGAAAATCATTTGACTTTGATTTGTTGATTTGTATAAGACGATGTCATCTAAATTCGACAATCTCTACACCTAAGGATACTTTTGATGTTCATTCGTTAGGGGTACAAATATGCATCGTGCACATATGATTCATTGAGTTGATTAACCTATCGAATGTGTTCACACCCATTCATTCCATTTCCATGACTTGGTTGTTTGAGTCTAAATCCATGGTGTGATTTTTGTAGCATATTTTTTTTCAAATGTATCTTATTTTTGTATGAAAAAATAAAAAAAAAATGAAAAATAGTTTGTGCATTTGTTTTTTAGCATCTCTTTGCAAGAGAACGTTTTCTATATTGTTTGATGCCTGTTTTGTGTACCGTGACACCCCGATTTTGCTTATTTTTCTATTTGGGGACATCATAAAAAGGGGGAGAAAGAATTATCATATTATGGGGGAGTTTGAATTTTGGGGGAGTTTGATTTAGCTTATGCTTTTATCACAAATTGATATCTATGTTTATCTCATTTCAAACTCGATATGTCATGTGGTATTTGCTTTGTCTCATGTGTGTAGGTACGAAGATTGAAGATCAATACGTAGCACACTCTGATGAGAAAAGCTTTGAGATTTGATGATTGTTGAAGATTGAAGAACAAACGATGAAGTTTTATTCACTTGTATCTTTCCAGTTTTGGGTTCATGGAAGGGTAGATTTGTATAGGCATTGTTTTATTTGATAATTGGGGTGTTTGTTTTATGTATGTACCGGCATAGACATAGGGGGAGATTTATAAGTACATTTTTGTCCATTATCAATTTGTTATGTCTTACGCCGTTACACCATTGAAGAATTTCTAGATTCATATCGTCATCAACGGATCCGAATATCAAAGAAGAGGAGGAATCAAAAGTCTGACAGGCCGGACCGATTCGCCCAGAGAAAAAGAACCGATCCGACCCCGGACCGGTTCTCCCCTGTACCGGACCGATCTTCTTGATGAAAAGCCAGTTACCCCGGATCGATAGCGAACCGATGGAGCCTCTTGAGAAAATGAACCGGTCCGCACCCGGACCGATCCGCATCCATACTGAACCGATCCACGTGGGATAAATTTGCACAGTTCCGTATTTGTTTAAAATTCCTCAAGGTCTTCTTATTTAAACAAACTTCGGGGAGTTATTTTTAAAAGACTTTTGAGACGATTTTGAGAGTGATTTTTCCTCAAGTCTTCATTTGTTTTGAGTCCCAAGACTCATGCTTAATTCATATACCATTGCCAAATCCTTGTGAATCTTTTGGAACCCTATAACAGAATTTTGTTACTGTTCAACCCTTGTGGAGAAGCCGTCTCTCTTCTTCATTGCGGACCACCTGGAGTTCCTCCAGGAGATTCTAGTCGACATTGTTTCTAGCCGTTGCTTTGAAGGTTTGCCGAAGACACCGTGCGTTACACTTATGGTCGATTATCAGGTTGTATGTAAGTTAATGGTCTTGTAAATTATTCAAAGTTCAAGAAATAAAAGGTTTTGCCCTGAGGGGATTTTTCCTTCATTTTGTGTCGCATGCTTTATTCATTTATGGGTTGACACTTGTTCTTTAGATGCATGATTAGGGGCTGAAATTAAATAAGTGTGTTGAATTAGAAGTTTGCAAAGTTAATCAATTATCACACGATCATACGACGTTCTCAGGGTCCATTCGGGATACAAGTTTAATGGGGAAGGCGATCATGTAGTGTCGCAAATTTTAGGTGACCCAAACAAGCGCGGCACATGCTTTTTCCAAAGCAGTGTAGTTGACTTCGTACCCGACCAATTGGCGACTGGCGTAATAGATGGATCTTTTTTTTGCAAGAATATTCAAGGTATTGGGCTAGAAAATCCCCAACTACAGTGTTGATTATGGTTAGGTATAGGAGCAAGGGAGACCAGGCTGTGGTGGCATGAGTACCAAAGGTTGAGTCAGGTATTGTTTGATTCGATCGAAGGCTTCTTGGCAATCCTCTTTCCAAACTTTGGTTTAATCCTTTCGGAGGAGTTTGAAAATCAGTTCACAAATAGAGGTGAGCTGGCCGATGAACCAGCTGATGTATTGCAATTTCCCAAGGAAACCTCGGACTTCTTTCTCCGTTCGGGGAGGTGGCATCTCAAGTATGGCTTTTAACTTGACAGGATCTTCTTCTATCCCTTTTTCACGGACCATGAATCCCAAGATTTTTCCCTTTGTAACGTCGAAGACATATTTCTGTGGATTAAGTCTCATCTGATACTGTCGTAATCATTTGAAGAACTTTCGGAGAGCGAGAATATGACCTTTTCTAGTTTTGGATTTGATAATCATATCATCCACATAAACCTCGACTTCTTTGTGAATCAGACCATGCAGGATGGTTGTGGCAGCCCTCTGGTAGGTAGTTCCAGCAGTCTTGAGACTAAATGGCATAACAGTGTAGCAAAAGATTCCCCATGAGGTGAAGAACGCATTTTTTTCAGATGATCTGGGTGAATTTTGATTTGGTTGTATCTACAAAACCGTCGACAAAAAACTTGAGAGCATGACTGGCTGTTTTGTCCACGATCATATCAATATTAGGTAGCGGGTAATTATCCTTTGGAAAGGCTTTGTTCAAGTCCCGGTAGTCTACAAACATCCAAACTTTCCCTCTTGATTTCGGCACAGGCATTATGTTGGCTAGCCATGTGGGATATTCGATCACACGAATGAAACCCACGTTCAGTTGTTTGACCACCTCTTCTTTGACTTTGAGTGACCATTAGGTGCGGAGCTTTCTCAGCTTTTGTTTAACCGGTTTGTAATCTGGAAGAGTGGGGATCTCATGCTGACCAATTTCAGGATAAATGTTGGGCATATCGTCGTAGGACCATGCAAAGATATCTACGAATTCCTTCAATAATTCTTCGAGTTGTGTGTGCTCATGCTTGTCAAGGGTAGCCCTTATCCTAATCTCGCGCAGTTGGCTACTAGAACCGAGGTTATTAATAACAGTTTCTTGTTTATTAACTTGAACGCGATTATTTTATTTGTTATTAACCTTATTTAGATCAGTTAAGAATTGTTCATTTACAAAATCATCATCATCAAAAGTTTTATTAGAATCTAAATAATTAATGTAAGGCATACCAAGATACTCAAAATCTTTGTTTATTTCATTGATAGGAAAAACAACATTGAGAACCTCATCAAAGGAGGTCCCTATTACATTTGAGCAAGGATAGACAACAGAAGAAGAAATGGGGTAAACATTGGGGTTAGGCGAGATTTCAACAGGTAGAACTAGCACAGCAAGCTAGTTGAGGAGAGGAGTATCAGCAACTTTAATCAGGTGGGATGGATCCTGTGATGTAGTGCCTGAATGAACCATGCAAAGGGTCATCCCTAGTGTCTATAAGTCAAACGAATCCTCGGAGTCACTTCCCTCAAAATCTTTGGTATCTATGATGAGCGGTTGTATATGGTGTTGGGAACTTTCGATCCATGGGTAGCTATCTTGGAAAAAGATTTCCATTCTGGGTTTCATCTTTTTATCTGTATGGTCATACCATGGCTCCGGAAAGTCACAAAAGGGGAAATCCTCGCCCTTTTTGATGAATCATCCATTCAAGGAGTCACCTGAGATGGTCTGGATGCAGTCTAGTTTTCTCTTTGGTTGAGACTGGCAGATCATTCTGAGATCTTGTTCTGATGGTTGATACCCTAAACCATAAGGAGGGAAAGCTTTCTTCAGTTCAGTGGGATCAAGTATCCCCTGTTGTCTTTGTCCTAGCCCCAGTTCAGGAATGAAGTACATGTTTCTGAACATCTGAATCATATTGACATTGCCATGAGGGTCATATTCTGGACAAACCCTTTCTTTGAAATCGTCCCCTGTCGGGAGTACGAGTGGCTCAACTCATAATCCTCATAGGAGCATATCATTTGACTCGTGTTGTATCTCAAGGATTGGACTGCTAGTACTTGCACCCTCGGCATTATCGTTATCGCCCAAAATGGTGATAACTCGTCCATCGGCGAAGAACTTCAATTTCTGATGGAGTGAGGAAGACACACCCTTGATAATGTGGAGCTAAGGTCATTTGAGTAACAAGTTGAAATAAGCTGGGATGTCAATAACTTGGAATTCAATGATAGGGTTTATACGGTCAGACCATATTACAAGTTTTATGGATCCCATCACCTCTCGACGGGTATTATCATAGGCACGTATAGCAGTGGAAGTTGGAGTGAGGTCACTTTCTTTCAGTCCTAAGCATTTGAAGATTCTTAATGGGCAGACATTCAAGGCGGATCCATTATCGATAAGAGAGAGTGGTACGATTTTTCCCATAACTTCGATGGAGATGTTGAGTGCATGATTGTGGTTTGGCCCAATTCTGGGGATTTCTTCTTAGAAAAAGGATAGCATTCGGGTAGAGGCCAAGGATTCGACAAAATTTACCTCTTCTTCTGGTGTAGTAGAGGGCGGAACTGTGGGTATAGTGAGAAACTTGATCAAAGCATTTCTGCGCAGCTGGGAAGACATGAAAACCCCTCATAAAGTGATGTTAGCTTGAGTTTTCTTTAGTTGATCGAGGATCTTGCTCTCCTCGAGGGTCATTTCTGGCATAGGAAGGTTTTCCACACCCTTCCCCTTATCTTTGGAAGGTAGTGAGCTTGGGATCTGGTAATGCCTCCCTGATCTGGTCTTGTGATTTACTGAAGAAGGGAAAAATATGAACCCTATTTCTTCATCGATCTTAGGTTGTTCTGCTACCTTATTTATTTCTCCAAGGAGCTCCTCAAATGATATCATCCCACACATGTAGGCTATCGATCCAGTTTTCTTGAAAAATTGTTCATTCAAATCTTCGAATTCTCCCCCCCCCCATCCGATGGCAACAACTCTGTCTTTCCATGTAAAGTCAATGCATTCCACAACTTCAATGGCTTCTTCATACAGGTCTTCCCATTCTGTGGTGATATGTAAGGGTGAAGGGACCAGGCGCCCTTGTAACTTCAGAGTATTAAGTAACTCGATCATATTGAAAATATCGTTAGTTTGCCTGAATGATTCTACCATGATCTGGATGACATCATCCAGGCTGACTTCATCGATTGGTACCACCCATTTGTCTGACTATCGGGCTCATTTTCGTGCTTCCAAGAACAACGTACTGGATCTTTGGCAATTAATGATCATCTGTGAGGGCAATTTCAGCCCGAACTCTAGGAGTTGGTTTAACACTTATGACAATTCCATACTTCCATTTTCAGAACGGGTATGGACAGCGATGCATGCTCTGGTAAGGAGTGATAGTGCCTGATTAGCGAGGCTAATAGGGTGTAGGAGGAAATATGATCAAGTTTGCAGAGGTTTGGGAGAATGTATGGGTGTGATTTGACTTGAAGGATCAAATTCTGGGTTCATTTCTAGGAAAATAGCAATGGTATGATTTGGGAGTGGGTTGTAAGTAGTGTTTGGCTTAGGATTGGTTGGTGGGGCAATGGTACCCCGATCGATTATACCTTGGATTATGTTTCTAAGGTGAAAGCATTGGTCGGTGGTATGACCATCTGTTTGGTAAAATTCGCAATGGACATCTGCCTTAAAGTTTCTTGGAAGTGGATTTGGCAATAGACGGGGATCCAAGGATTTGATGTGGTTTTGTCTTAACATGTATTGATAAACCTTGAAGAGGGGAGCATGAAGCTCGGTGTATTCCTTTTGGACTGGGACAAGGAAGCTTTCTGGTGTCCACGAAGTGGTTGGTTGAGAGATGTTGTTGATGGTTGAGACTGCCGCACTGGAAGGTTTGTCATATTTTCTGGGAGTGAATTGTCCGAAAACTTTCTTTGGTTCAACCTCTGTCTTAGTAAGACCTTCCTCGATTTCTACTCCTGCTTCTCTGATATCTAGGAAGTGGGGATAGTATTGTCCTCCCATGGTTGCTCGAACATGGGGCCAGAAATTCTTATTCACTATGTTGACTTGCTCTTCCTCGGATGGACGATTGGTCATAGTGGCTGCCTTTTTCCTCCATCGGGCTATGAAGTTTCTGACAGATTCCCTAGAGTTATTTTTGAAAATCTCTAAATCACGACGGGTGACCTCAAGATCTTCGTTATATTTGTACTGCGACATGAATTCTTAGGTAACATCCTCCCAGCTACGGATTCTGGACTCCTCGAGAGATAAAAACCATCGGAGAGCGCTATCCTTCAAAGTTTGCTGAAATAATTGGGCCATCACTTCTTCATAAGCCCCTAGGAGAGTCATAGCACGGTGATAAACGCGAAAATGGATAATTAGGGATCCAATTCCTTCGAATTTCTCGATATTCGACGTCTTAAACTTCTCGGGTAACCTCGCCTTAGGATAAGGAGACATGTGTGTGTAGTCCATGTAATTTTCGGAGATTCTGACTTGGTCAAACTTCTTGGTCAGCATCTTGAGATCTTCTTTGACCTTGTTCAACTCTTCCTCTTTCGGATCAACGATCGCAGGTAAGTTAGCCCCAGGCTGGGTAAGGTTTGGCATAGGAAGCTGGGTTGGCGGCGGCCCATTAATAAGAGGAACACATGGAGCGTGCTGATACTCTTTGGGAACCCAAATAGGATCGGGTGGACCCATAGCGCGAGGGAATAAGACATCGGTCTCTTGAGGAATAGGAACATGGTTGCGTTGCATCTCTCGGACTTCAGTCTGAAGGTTGTCAATCTTGGACATGAGCTGAGCTAAGACTCCCGTCAGATTTGGCTACACAATTGGTACTTGGTATGTGTTATCCATTGAAATTGGATGAATACCAGACTCGAAGGAGGTAGCAGGGGAATGGACGGAACTCCTGGGTAATTTGACTGCAGACCGAAGCCAATAAAGAGCCAGACCAAGGACGTGCGATTGACCTGAGAAGGCGTAAAACGGGATTTATTTTTGAAAATAAAGAAGGAAAATATTTTTAACATTTTTTTCTTTTTGAGATTGAAAGAAAAAATATTTTTGGATTTTTGGTAAAGAAAGGAGAAATATTTTTGGATTTTTGATAAAGAAATGACAAATGTTTTTGGATTTTTGATAAAGAAGGGAGGAATATTTTGGAGATGGGTCTCAGCATGATTATTATTTTTATTTTTATTATTATTATTATTATTATTATTATTATTATTATTATTATTATTATTATTATTATTATTATTATGTTCTCACTTGTATTAAATTCTCCTAAATGCAAAATGAAATGCTAGATGGGACCCGAGCCTGGAAAAGTTGGGTTTGTAACATATACAAAGCTATGGCTGGAGTTGTAACCAGGCTCACGGGTAGGGTCCCGTTTTAAAAATACACGAAAATTTGGGCCGCAGGACGACCCAAAATTTTAGCAGAGTTTCGAGTTGAAACCGATAATCTAACATGTGTGTCCTAGACTTGACACCTATATGCTGGTATGCAGCTTGGTTAGGTGAATCGAAAAGGGTTCCCCCCTTTGGCGTGGCTTCCATGATATACGTCTTGATTTTGAGGGCAATCGGTACGTGTGGACAAGCCATTTGATTTACCTGAGTGTACGTGAATTTCCTCATTATATTCCTCGTGGGGACGGTACGTGTGAGAGCGAATTCGATATACTCGGCATACGTGAATGAGTTCACTATAATATACCTCCCGTCATGACTTCGGTCAATCGGTACGATGCGGGGGAGCCGTTCGATATACGTCGAAGGTACTTGGCCAATGGAAGGTGAGAGTCATATCGCTTAGGCTAACTGCGCGCTGTCGGACTAGTACCCATCACGAAGTGACCCTCCAGTTACGAACAAAATTTGGTCAATCACAATGCTCTTTGGTGATATCGTGTGAATCATACACAATTCTCTTATTAGTATCTTATGAAATTATCTTTCTTGATCATGCCAACAGGGAGCAAAGTATGAGTACCAATGATATACCAAGTATGGGTGATGCGTGCAACATGGGGATATATGTGATGCTAGGTGCACTTGGTATGAAGTATATATGAAGAATTTTCTATAAGTGTGTGAATAGAAGCGTAAGCATGAGGTACACATGAATAGTAAAAGGGTAACATGCAAAATAGGGGAAAATATAAACAAATATAACACCCATACTAATAGAGTCTAGCCCTCAAAATAAGTAGTCCCCAGCAGAGTCGCCACTGTGGCCATCCCCGATCCTCGCGACGGGAGAGGATCCTTGGTCCCGCGTGTCCCTCTTGGGAGCACTTCGATCGGCCTCATTGATGAAGTGAAAAATGTAGATAGATGGAGTCACCAGTCTATTTTACTCAAAACAGACAAAAGAAAAGGGAGTCGTCCCAAAGGACAGCATCCAAATACATACTGATACATACGAAACCAAAATGATTCGAAAAGGGTCCGGAGGCTAAGTTACGAAATGGGAAGGTGTTAGGCACCCATTCTGTCCTTACGATCTCTCATGGGTTGTTGTTATTTTCCTTTATTTTCCCGTGATGTGTGTGCATGTGTATACGTAGCGGAGATAGGAATCATAGACTTGTATCATGGAAGAGATAAAGCGAGTCATCCATAGGAATGTTCCTAAAAAATAATATTAGAAAATAGGATTTCTGCGATTATCCTATCGTCGATCATTATAAGGGAATGATATCGCATGTGGAATAATACGCCACTAAGAATAAATATATGTATATGTAAATATATAGAATCTAAGAGAGTTAAGTTTAAAGAATGTGGAAAAGTAGGAAAAAAGTAGGAAAAGGACTCGAGTCTCAGGTTTTACCCCGAGACGCCTACGTAGCCTATAGAGGCATCAAAGTCCACGCAGTTCGTATGCAAAATGAGGGGTGGGATTTATCCCATGAATCCAACCGGGAACTTCTCTTATTTTTGTGTGTGTGTGTGTGTAAGAAAGTGTTTTAGTTGTGATAAGAGTGTGAGAATTCCCGTTTGGAATTTATGAGAAAGTTCTCTTTTTCTTTTTTATTTTTATTTTATTTATATGAAAATAAGAGATGTGCAATAATACTAAATAAAAAGTATATTAGGATATGTGAGATAAGAGAATAAAAGTGATAAGTAATAAAACAAGTTAATGCGAATTTAAGGGAATTTAAGGAGAGAGTTGAGAAAGTTGGACCTTCTTGAAGATCTTGAACTTGATCTTGGATGTTGGAGAGCATCCCTTACACTTGGGTGATGATGGAGGGTACTTAATTCACCAATTTTTATGAAGAAGGTGATGAAAGGTGAAGGTTGGAAAGGGATTTGGATATGGAAATGATGTTGACTTCGAGAGGGGTTTTCTGAGCTTGCTGAGAGTAATGGATCTCTGATTTCCCTCCTCTTTTTGGAATAAGGTTAGGCCCTCTTTTTTATAGGCCTAGGGCATTATCGATGGATATAGCTCTGGTCCTGCCAATCGATGATAGGCAGGGTTTGGAACCTGCCGTTTGGTAGTGTCTTTCAGGTTCCTTCAGAAAATCGGTCGTAGAGCATGAACCGATGATCCGAATTGTGCATGGGGTGAATCGTTGGAAAGTTATTTCAGAGACCTTCAAAAGTCCTTGGACTGCTTCCGGGTTCGGGATTTGACTTTGGGTCAAATGTGGCTCAGAAGCGTTCGTCGGTCCTTTGGACGAGGAAACTTCAGATGCAAACGGATCGTTCGTCCATATGGTAAGTCAGAATTACGCACGGGGTGAACCGTTAGAAAGGTTAGGAGATGTACTTCGACATTCCAAAGAGTTTCACCTGGTTCAGGGAGTTGACTTCGGTTAACTGGGGTCGGGAAGCGTTCAATGACCTTTTGGAGTAAAACGAATTGTCCATCCGTACCGTAAGTCAGAATTGTGTATGGGATGGACCGTTGGAAAGAGGATTCAGTGCCCTTCGAAGATTCATTTAGTCTCATTCGAGATGAAGAGTTTTACTTTTGGTCAAACGAAGCCTGGGATTGCCCAATGGCCTTTAGGTCAGTACCCAGGGTATGACTTGAGTTTTTAATGGTGAAGGGAGGTGCTAGGGACCTAAGGAGAGGTTAGAGGGTATTAGAATGGGGTGTCTACATAAGGAAGGAAGAAATGAGAGAGAATGCATAAAATAGGACAGCTAACTCAGAAGGTTAATCTTTGTCAAGCCCAAACGGTACCTCAGGTACCACGCCCTTTGCTTTCGTCTACTTCGTCAACTTTTGTGGAAACATGTAAAATGCTTAATTAGTTGAGTGAAATTTCCCTTAGAGGAATCACTCATGCACTCGGACAAAGTATTTTGAGATTCGTTTAAGCTTCATCTTTCATTTCATTTAAAGGTTGATCATTATATGAAAGGGAACATCAGGGCTCTATCCTTATTAGCTCTCACACATCTTCCAAAGTAATTGTGAACTCACCCCATACTACCACGAAGGTGTGAGACAAATAGTTTTATAGAGAGATCAACAAGTAGAGATTAGAGTTATTTTTGGAAAGGGTAAAATCCCTAAACCAATAAGCAATGTTTGAGAGACCAACCATGAGAAGAGCGCCTTCTTGTAAATATATGATGTCCAAATAGATAAACCTTCACGTGAACCACCGACTGCTTCAAACTCAATATTGAATATGGGAAAATATCCCCTATTTAAACGAAACCATAAAATACCATAATGAGGTAGGTTACCTCCTTCAGACTAAGAAATGGGTCATCCAATCCCTTCAAGTTCATAAAAAAAAGCCTTGCCTTTCTCCTAAACTTATTGCCCTCACCGAAGAATAGAGCGTGATGATGGCGGTTGAATAGGGCCTCCATCTTTGAAAGCTCAGACGACGAGGCAATGCCTGAAATCTCACCATAAACATCTGTAACTTTTTTTAATGAGTTCATTTATTATAAAAATAAGGGTATAACCAAATAAAATGATGTAAAAAACTTAAAGGAATAGCCCAAATAGAAAATAAACTAATGAAGTTTTGGTTATAGAGAAGAAGTTATGTGAAGAGTTTATAGTGGTAAGAAGTTATAGGAGTTTAAAGAGATGAGAGAGAAAATATTTTATAGAGTTTCTAAAAATTCTAGTCGTTTCATTTTCTTTTGACACTTCATAAAAATAGGTGATCGTTTGAATTTTGGGGGGAAAATGGCGATTACGCTTATTGATGTCTCAGAGATCATATTGAGGCTATGCGTGGCAATGGACGGCGATAATATCAGAAGTAATGATCTTGGAATTTAATGCAAAGATATACCAATAATCAATATTGCACATTTGAAGTACAACTAGTTAGAAATGGACACGTGTACAAACAAGGTTCTTTAGTTTGAGGTCTTTCGATAGAATATTCTTCAGTTTGAGTTTGATCGGACAATGGTTCCTAGGTTCAAGATTCAAAATGGAGAGGTTGTGAATAATTAATAGCTAAGATTAGAGGTGATTCGATTTACCTGGCCAGAATTTTTCGAATATCACAAGTTAATTGAACGAGGTGTTTCATATAGAAACTTCTTTCTCATAAAGTAACTTTTTATATGAGGGAGCAAATATAGGAGGGGATTAATTGTACAACTCCTTACTTATAAATAAGCTACCTCAAGAACGAAAAAAAAGAGTTCATGTGATGATACATAAAGGAGGTTAATCATAACACTTGAAATATTAAGTCTTGCAGAATCAAATAATCTCAAGGCAGAACTGAATAAGCTCAAGGAAAAATCGAAGAAGCTTGAGTTCAAGGTTACTAAAGAAATTTCTCTTGAGAATAAAAAGATCGAAACAATTCCACACCATAAAGAAAATTACGAAACAGTTCACCCGAGGGAGCAGGTTATGAGCAACCACAAGCTTGCACAATCAATAACGCTCATGACCTGTAAAATTTCACGGATGCAGAATTCATTATCTGGCATAAAAGAATATTTCTTTTATACATGATCCCATGCCGCCAAAATTTATATAATGTATTGGGTAGTTTGATCATCATGCTATATTAATAATACATTTCTCCACATTTTGAGATAACTTTATGCCACGCTTAAACTGTTTTGTCCCCCATTACATAGCTAAATGTTATTTACCAACAAAAATGTCCAAAACATAGTTATGGGGCTCAAAGTTTCACGAAATGAAGGCATACTACATATATGTTACTTCTTCGTATAGAAGATAAAAGACAAGACAGAGATAAGATATATTGAGGAACAAACATCAAGAGACTTGAAGATATTCCAAGAGAATTCAAAACACTATAAATACAAAAAGAGAATGGGAGTTTGATTGATATTTTAGCATCAGTAAACATTAATTTCCATTCTAAAGTGAAATAAAACTCTAACTCTTATGGGTGTATCCCAAGTTGGATAAACCACATTATTTATTGTGTAACTTATAATTAATTTCCTCCCCCTCAATATTATTACCCTTCATTATTGAGTTTGTTAATCATTACTCTTACAAATAAGATTTTTATATTACCATCTACAAGGGTTATGCCTCATTTTTAATATAAACACCTAGGTGACAAAAGAAATTATTGCTTCCCCTCATTACCATCTATAGTACTTCTTGCCATAGTCATCGTGAGTGGATAAAGATGATCTATGGCCTGTGGAAGGCGAAGACACTAGGGAGGGGAATGTTGAAGGAGACGTCATTTAGGAAGGAAAACCTTGAGACGGGGGATAGGGCATCCTTGAGAAGGAGGGTAGGGGAAACCTTAAGGAGTTATCGTGGGACAAAAATCTTAAATAAATAAGGACACAAGCCGCTCAATTTTACCCGCCAACACTCCCAGGTTACTCTTAATCTCCTGCACATTCCCATAATTCTTAGATTAACTTGCCTCTTGGCTCGAGATGCGATTATTCACCAAAGAGATATTGTCCATGAGAAGTGCTATGTGTGTTTTAATTTGGTTTTTGGCGTATGTGATCTGAAACCTCTCTTCCTCCCTCTTTTGTCATTTTCAAAGCTCTAGGCTAGGGCATCATTTTCAATGTCATCATAAGGGCCCGAAGCGGACTGAATGCTAATGGATTATATCAATTCCTATAGTGTGAAATTATATTTAGTCTTATGATTTTAATATTATTTTATATAACTTATATATGTACACACACACACACACACACACACACACACACACACACACACACACACATATATATATATATATATATATATATATATAACTGGTCATACTTACCAAAGTCGAAGCCAAGTGTGGTGGAAATTTATTATCTTTATCCCGTCGGTCATGCACGTGCAAGTTACCCCGATTAGATTTTTTATTGGCATTTGGACCGATTTTGTCCTTTCTGACCATTTAATCAATCTTCATACGATTTAGACCCTAGCCTGTGGACATCAACTTTCTTCGCTTTGTTTTATTTATTTTCTCCCTCTGGGCCAACTTTTTATCCATCGACTCATTTTCCAAAAAGCTATTTCATTGATTGACCGATATTTCAACATTCGGAGGGACTATATCTTTCATCGACAAAATTTCAGAGCTCGGTGCTCCCAAGAAATGTCTGTTTAGAAGGTTTCTCCGATATGTTCTTATATGTTCAGTATCCCAAAAAATAACCTATTTCTTTGAACGGTCAGTGAATGAAAAACACTTACAAAGTTGTTCAAAAATGTCATCCATGATAGCTTGATCAACTTTGTTCCGGTTATCTTCTACCCAAACTCCCACAATTATTTTTCCAAGCAATAAATTATGGGATTTAAAGATATAGATGTCATTTTTATTGCCAGTAGGATTATTACCTAGAAGGGAGAACCCAATAAGATTCTTCTCATTTGCTCAGGAGGTGTTAGAGGCGGAGGTGGAGGTGTTATATAAATAGGCATTTGTTTCCTACTCGTAGATGGTGTGGTAGAGTGAACTGTAAGATAATAAGGGTATTGTTCACCCATTGGTAATGAGAATCCAAGTTGAGGTGGAAGACATAGGAATTTAAGAGGCGTCCCATCATCATTTGGTATGTTATCTCCATATCGTTTGATATTACGGACAAAAAAAGCGACAAACATGTTTATGACTAACTAATCATATATATATATATATATATATATATATATATATACACCATCTTTTAATAAGATTTTAAAATGTCTTCAATGTGTCCAATATCCATCCATTCGATATTAATTTATAAAAATCTGTGGATTTTTGTATGTGGATAACAAATAGGAAGTGTATCTATGATTGATGTATATATGTCTGTGACATGAACTTGGAATCCTTTCTTCTTCAACTTATTAGAAATATTTAATTTAATAAGCATATGACGCGAAGCATCACAGTCTTGGTCAATGCTCTCTTTACGTAGTTGTATCCACAATGGGTGGATATTTTTTCTTGCCTTCTCTAATAGTGTAAGTAATGTCAGGGCTACATCAGGATAATATAGGCAAAATATATTTTCTACTGCCTCATCCAAACTTCTAGTAGGGAAAACAAAATATGATCGAATAGTACCCTTGCGAGAGATAAACTCTGCGATTTTCAAGGTAGTTAAACTGTTCAATCTTCTTATTACCATAATTATAAATAATATTACCCTTTATATGGTACGCTATAATAAAAGATGTATAATTGCGGTCCAATTACAACCACTCATACTCTTGTTGTAAGTGACTATCACCGTACCTCATTTTTTCTGAGAAAAATATAAGACGTGAGAATATGATTCCTACAAGTAATGACTCTAATTAATCATTAACTAATTATAATTTTTTAACCGATCCAATTTAAGTTTATGTTATCTGAATTAATCCTATCTTTGTTTTGCATCTTTCCAAAACTAAAATTAGGGTTCACAAACACGCCCAAAATGTTCACATAACCATAACATAAAAGGTCTGAAACCCTAAACCCCAAATAAATCAACATTAATAACCAACACACTTTTAATTATTAATAAAAAAATGACCACCGAGACACTTTAAATGGCTAATTTTAGCAATTTACTATATGAATAATTAAAAGCTGATGTTATAATTTTTTATTATTCAAATTCTATTGAATAAAATTATTTAGTTTTGTTTAAGTCCAGCTTGAAAAGTCTAGGATCCTCTATGTTGTTTTTATCCATGGAATAGGTGGTGTAGGCAAGAATAAAGTTAGATTTAATTTTACTAAACAAACTATAAATTTATTGGCGAACGGTCATGGTCCTGGATTGTTACCCAAAGTCGTGGCCATTTAATTTTTTACACGTCACCAACAAAAGTGACTAAAACAAAGTTTACACAAGATCTCAAACATAAATTGACATATTAAGAAAGAAATGATGTAGGATTTATCCAACAAACGAAAACCTTTTCAACACTTGGACACATTAATTCAACAACAACAACAAACTCTTAGTGGTGGTGGTTCCCCGACCCATGCAGATAATACCGCCATATATGGTTAAACTTAACAAACTCTTTGATATAAAGTCCAACATGGAGTTGAATGTATCAAATTTTAAACTTGTATTTATTTGATGTAAATTTTCACTACTATCGTAATGCATAAAGTCTGATGTATCCAAATAAAAAGAAACTTTCGGGTATTCAATTTATATCAATGATACCAAATCAACTTCAAACCCTAAATAAAAACATTCAACCAAATTTAAAGCCCAAAAATATATTCAATCAATATTTGTAATTCCCAAATAATTTTAAACCCTAAATAATAATACAAAAAAAAAGTTATAGCCCTAAATCAATACACCCAATCAATATTAACAATTCCCAATCAATTTCAAGACTATATAAATATACCCAAACAACATCAAGCCCCAAATAACAACACACAATTAATATTAACAATACGTAATCAATTTCAGGTGCTAAATAAAATTAACCAAATAATTTTATAAATTATTTATCATTACCAATTCAATCTCTGCAAAATTTAGCACCAATTATGTAATTAAATTGAACAAAAAACTATAAGGAAGTTAAGATAGGGAGAGTACCTGAGAAAGAGAGAGCCGAGAGAGAGAGAGAGAGAGAGGGGGCGTGGTTAGAGAGAGAGAGAAATCGTGAAATGAAAAAAGAATTGAGGGTTTTTATGTCTATAGGGTATGGTCACGGTCCTGGACCGTGACCCCTTGACGTAAATATTTATTTTTAAATGTGTCACAAACCTGGTCACGGTCTAGGACCATGACCAGGGTGGTGATGTGTAGAAAATAAATGGTCACGGCCTTGGGTCGTGTCTAGCTCCCATGAAAATTTCAAAAGGGTCAAATAAATGGTCACAACCCTGGGTCGTGTCTAGCTCCGGTGATAATTTCAAAAGGGTCACAGCCTGGGACCATAACCTATCTCAACTGAAACCCTGACATTTGTCACTCTCATGATCATGAGCTTGGTCCATGACCCACTTTGGCGGGAGTTTTAGTGCTCATTTGGTCAGGGGTGTGGTCACAGACTAAGGTCGTGACCCTTGTGATCACGTTCTATAGTTATGACCACAATAATTTACTGACATCCTTTTGATTGATTATAACAAAATTTCATGTGATTTTTACTCTGGTGATGGTTGTGAGTCATGACCACCTAGTCACGGTCCTGGGTCGTGACCTACTCGTCATGGCCATTCTCATTTTATGGTGTAGTGCATCGATTGCACGTGGATCCCTCATATCAGCAACTCAAGAAAAGGCTAAAAAAATGAACCCTTAAGAAAGTCAAAGTGGTGAAGAATGAAGTTAAGAATGTACTTCATGCCAGTGACATTATATAGGCTCAATTTCCTGATTGGATTCCTAATATGGTCTTGGTACGAAAGAAAAATGAAAAAGAGAAGGTTTATGTTGACTTTAGAAACCTTAACAAGGCTTTCTTGAAAGATAGTTTTCCTCTCCCCTAAATTGATCAGCTCGTTGAGTCCCTATCAGGTTATTAGCACATGAGTTTTATGGAAGCTTACTCATTCTATCACGAGATACCTTTGTTTAGCCTCAAGAATTTTGGGGAAACGTACTAGTGTCTTGTGACTAAAATGAAGCAAATAAACTTAACCATGGAGGTTTATATTGAAGACATGCTCGTCAAAATTATATACATGAATAACCACATAAAAGATTTATCCAATAGTTTTAAAATACTAAGCAACTATCAAATGAAGTTGAATACCTCTAAGTGTACCTTTGGAGTCAGCTATAGTAAGTTTATGGGATACTTGGTGACACAAAGGGCTATTAAATCCAATCCAAACCAAATCAAAGTGCTTTAAGACATAAAGAAGCCAACTAATATTAGAGACATTTAACTCTCGATCTGGATGTCAGCATCCTCTAATCGATTTACATTATGGTCGTGTACTGAATATCATCCATTTTTTTAAAGTTTTGAAGAAGGAAAAACCATGATCTGGACATAAGAATGTGATCAAGCATCGAATAAGATTGAGAAATATTTGGGATCTCCCCCTGATTATTAATGTCAATCGATGGTGAGAAGCTCTACTTATACCTGGCCATTTCTTAATATGTGACTAGCGGAGCATTAGTTCAGCATGAAAATAGAGAACGACTATCGATTTATTTTGTCAATGACACTCTCCTTGAATAAAAAAAGTATATACATACATATTAAAAAGTTATAAATGGTAATGATGACGTCTTACAAAAATTTATGCCACTACCTTGCTGCTGGTGGTGTTCAAATTGTTTGAGACCTTTAGCCCAATAGGAGTTTCCCACATGACCTCTAACCGATTAGTGGGGGATATGTATCAAACTAAAAGACATGTATTTAGAATGATTTAATCCTCAGCTAAGGATCTTACGTCCATTATGAAAGGTGATGCTCGGTGTATTAGATTATAAATGAGAGCATTATAATCTGCAGACCTCTTGGTATTGGCCAAGAAGGTCTGAAGCATCTGTGGTCTTTGTCACTGGTCAAAGGGACACTAAAAGTAACTTATGGACTTCTGTAGGGGGTTTGTCCAATTTTAGGACTCAACATAGTATATAATATGCCTGCGAGGTTAGAAGTGGTCTAAGCCTTCTCTTATATTATGCTAATAGTGGGTCAGCAAGAGGTGTAATAGAGAACACTTCAGAGATGAATACTCCTTATTTTTTGGTGTGATTGAGTCGATTAGATTTCCCTTTACCATTCACAAGCCTTTTATGTATAAATGTTCCCTTAGAGAGAGAATGAATGGACTGTAGTGGCATGATTAGTGTTGCCCTGAGGTCTGGTGGCTACAGTAACACGATAAAGTTTTGGTGAAAGTATTGAAAGCGATATAAGGTAGTTGATGGGAGAATTTAATACGAATGGGAGTCTTCAATGCTAGTGGGAGTGAGTGGTGGTGGTAGGTAAACTAATGCCTATACCTTATACCTACCCACCAATGAAATTGTAGAAGCTTAGCTAAATATTTAAGAGGCCTGGGATTGGCTGAGGTTCTCCTGGAATGGACTGACCATGTTTTTATGATGTATCATAAGGGTTCCTTCATAGAAGACGTACTAAGGGCCTATCAGAGGATTGTTCTTATTATATAAGGTCCATTGAAATGATATGGAATATGAAGGTGTTTGTTTAGAGGTCTTTGAATTAGGACTTCTAGGTTTAGTGGAATGACTAAGTAACTTAGGATGGCAGGGATGCTATTAGGACTTTTGATTCTACCATGGGCCCTTCTTCATAGTGGCAATGGTCTTTGAGGGTCAACACAAGTCTTGTAGAGGTTGCTGATAGTCCTTGGGATCTCTTCTTTACACGGGGGAGGGAAAAGGTTGTGAACTCTTTAGAATTAATAAGTATTTAATTGTGGTATCATCAATTCTCACACAATAGTCATCCTATCCTTTTTCAGTCAAAAAATTATGAAAGAAGCTATTTGTCTACTAGGATGACCAAGTGGTCATTAGAGTTGGCCTAATTTGACATTATCTATGAGCCCCGAATAGATAAAAAAAAATGGGCAAGTTTTGGTCGACTTCATCACTGAGTACTCAAAAAGTCCAAAAGGAGAAGAGTTTCATCATAGCCCCATTTTATATATGCTCAACTTAAAACAAGTAGATCAAGAACAAAGGTGAGGGTATTTGTGGATGGAGCATCCAATATATGAGAAACGAATGTGGGGATTGTCTTTGTCACCCCACAAGGATGACTTATCCAGTAGGCAATTGACTTAGGTTCAAGGAATCCAATAATGAAGCATAATATGAGGCAAAAATACTTCATCTAGAAAGGGTGATCTACATGGGAGAAAAATACATCACTGTACACTATGATTCCCATCCAATCGCCAATAAATTATATAGAGAATATAAAATTAGATACTTAAGTATGCTCGCCTACCGAAATAAATCAAGAAAAACCTAAGGTTTTTAGGTTGACGTTAATAGAACGTCTATTAAAGAACTGCAACAGTTATGTTGATGCCTTAGCTACATTGGCATTAACTATTGACACCGATCTAGAAAAAATAATGGAAGTGGAATACATCAGTTGACCAAGCATTGATGAGATAAATACAACCAAGAGATCATGAAAGTCGAATAAATCCCATCTTAGATGGATCCCATCATAGCATATTTGAAGATTGGAGATCTTACCCAAGAAGGCAAATATTCCTATAAATTGAGAATTCATTCGATAAGTTTTTTACTTAACTCTTAAGGAAAACTTTATCAATAATAATTCATAGGGCCCTTTCTCAATGTTCCACTCAGACCATGTGAAAGGAATTCTCAACGTGATGCACGAAGGAAATTATAATGCGTACTCGGGTGTAATATCACTATCCCATAAGGTGACCTCAAAGGGATTTTAGCGCCCTTTCGTATAATAGTACACAATTCAATTCATTTGGAAGTGTTCTAAATCCCAAGAGTTTCCCCAATAATCAAACAATCAGCTGGCGAGCTCAACCCTCTCACAAGTATGTGGCCGTATACTCACTAGAACATGGATATTATGGGACTTATACTGATAACACTTAAGAATAGGAAGTACTTGATAACTGCTATAAAGTATTTCACCAAATGGGTGGAAGTCGAACCACTAACTCACATTAGAGAACTCGATGCCAAATGTATTGTGTTTAGAAACACCATCACAAGATTTGGCATTCCCAGAGATTTAGTGGCAGAAAATGGAAACCAGTTCGAAAATAATACCTTCAGGAACTTTTATGAAGAATATGGGATCTGGTTTCACTTTGCCTCAGTGGTCTTCCCATAATTCAACGGACATGTAGAAATTACCAATAAAAATCCTACACGCTGGGATCAAACTATGACTAGAGAATGAAAAAGGAAAATGAGTAGAAAAAATCTAATACACCATTTAGGCTTACAGAATGACCCCCAAAATATCAATAGGAGAGACCCCTAATGCCATGTCACATGGAATGGAAGTGGCCATCCCTTTATAAATTGCCATGCCTTCTTTCAGGACTAAAATCTTTGAGGATGGCCAACATGACGATCGCCTTGCTCGTGAACATAACCTAAAGAGGGAATAGAGGGAACAAGCTATCATTCACCTTGCAACTTATCAACAAGATCTTGGAAAACAACATTACTGGAAAGTAAAATCCATGGAGTTGGTGGTTGGTGACTTAGTGCTAAAAAATTGCTTCGAACTACCAAAAAACCCACCAATTCGAAATTCGTACCGAATTGGCAAGGGTCGTATAGAATACTCTCAAAAGGATGGGGATGTCCATATCACTTAGAAGAGTTTAATAGCACAAGGATACCTAGGTCGTGGAATGCCATAAACCTGAAAAGGTTTTATAATTAAGCAAGATAGGTTACTTTTTGTAAATGTTTTAGTTTGATAAAAATGATTAATTTAAAGAAAGGCATTATTTCATATTAATGTACTTCCTAGTTGAGATTTATTAAAACCCACTTGGAAACAGTAGTATAACGCAACTTTGGGTTGGTTGGCCTAGAATAGGCATAAACCCACCTAAGAATTGGTGGTACCACTTAGAACAAGTCGGTGGCCTAAGATTGGGCACTAAACCCACTTGAAATCATTAGTAAAACCTAACTTTGGGTTTGGCCTTGAATAAGTCTAAACCCGCCTAAGAATGGGCGATCTGATAAGTCGATTACCTAAGATTCCACACTAAAACCCCTTAAAAATAGTGCTATAACCTAACTTTGGTTTGGTCGGCTTAGAATAAATATAAACCCATCAGAGAATGGATTGTACAACTTAGAATAAGTCAGTCGACTAAGTTTTTGCCTTAAACGCACTTGAAAATAGTGGTACAACCTAACATTGGCTTGGTCGGCTTATAATAGGAATAACTCTCCCCAAATACGAGAGGACTAACAACTAAGTTAAGTAATAATGTTAACTTATTATTCCAAAAACTAAAAATCCTCAACTTTGTTCTCATTATAGGCCTATAAGCCTTCGTAATTTCTCTCTAAAAAACATTTCAAGAATTCTCAATAATAGGCTATCTTTGATTCTCCCTTTTATAATATCTGAAAATCAATCAGGTTTTGTAAAGGAGAGAAACATTCAAGATAACATTATTTTTTCTCATGAAATGGTTAACTTCTTGAATAGGAAAAGCCATGGTTCAAATGTTCTAATTAAATTAGACATGGAGAAGGCCTATGATAGGATTTCTTAGCCATTTCTAATCAAATTTTTTAGGAAATTTGGTTTTTGTGAGATTTTTACTGATTTCATTTGGAGACTCATTTCTAACAATTGGTTTTTTATAATTGTAAATGAAAAATGTTCTGGTTATTTCCATTCTTCTAGAGGTCTCAAGCAAGGTGATACATTATCACCTTATCTTTTCGTATTAGTTGCTGAAGTCCTTAGCAGAGGTATTCACCTCTTAGTAAATTCCAAGAGGGTAGGAGCTTTTTCTCACCCTCCTGGAAGTGATCTAATTACTCATTTGAGTTTTGCAGATGATATCATTATTTTTGTCAATGGAAAGAAAAAAGTCTCCAAAATTTAATGGCTTTTCTAAAGTAATATGAGGATTCCTCTAGTCAGCTGATTAATAGATCAAAGAGTGGCTTCACTGTCGGAGAATTAATATCTCAGCAAAGAACACATGCTATAGCTGACTATCTCAAGCTTTTTTTCAATAAATTGCCCCTGACTTATCTTGGATGTCCTCTTTATTCTGGAAGGAATAAATTATGTTATTCCAATGACCTTATTGAAAAGATCAGATCTAAGTTCTTGGGATGAAAATCTAGATACCTTTCTACTGCTGGAAGGTTAACTCTTATCAATCATGTTCTCTCTTCAATTCCAATCTTTACTCTATCTGCTTTAAATCCCCCAAAAGCAATTATCAATCGAATTCATTCAATTTTTAGCAAATTCTTTTAAGGGTATGATGGGATTAGAGGAAATAAGAAGGCCTAGATCAGCTGGAATCAGATATGTATGCCTATTTCAGAGGGTGATCTTGATGTCAGAAATTTAGAAGATGTTACTACAACATTCTCTTATAAGTTATCTTAGAGATTGAAAACTTCTAAAGTTGTATGGGCTAATTTCATGAAGAACAAGTACAGAAATCCTAGATATTCTATTGGCTCTCATGTGATGAAAATAATTAGGCAAGTTCAACAGCATTCAGTTTCAGTTGATCAAGACACTTATTGGGATGCAATTCTTGATTGTAAATTCAGCATAAAGTCAGCTTATAATTTGATCAGAGGGTCTGGTATTGAATCTATTTCTTGGAAAATGATATGGTCTAAGTACATTCCCAAAAAAAATTCCATTTTCATTTGGAAATGTTTCTTTAAAGCTATTCCAACTGATGATAATATTCATAGAATTGGTATTAGAATATGCTCCAAATGTCAATGTTGTGGAAATGAAGAAGAATCATTAAATCATTTGTTAGTTAAATGTAAGTTAGCAAATCAAGTTTGGAACTACTTTTTGAAATTTGTTGATATCATTCCTTGCTTTAATTCTGTCAAATCAATGATTATGGCTTGGTGGATTCACTCAACTCATCTTGATTTTATGAGATTCATTCATTATTCATTGCCCATGGTGATTGTGTGGGAAATTTGGAAAGCTAGATGCATGAGTGTCTTTGAGAATATAGCTATGGATGTGCAAACAATCATTAAGAATGTTCAGATTTCAATGACTGATTTCAGTGCTTCCATAAGTTCCTATACTCCTTTTAAAACTTCAGACTTGGACATTATTCAGAAATTCCATATCAAAGTTCAAATCAAACAACCTAAATTCATTATTACCAAGTGGGCAAAACCAAATACATGTGGTTTTTGAAATTGAATGTGGATGGTTGCAGCAAAGGCAATCCAGGTCCAAGTGGTGTGGGAGGTGTTATTAGAAATGATCAAGGAAATCTTCTCAAGGCTTTCTCATCTTATATTGATCATAATTTAAGTATGATGGATGAGATTTTGGCAGTTAAAATTGGTCTTCTTCTTTGTGTTGAAAAAGGTTTTTTCAAGTTCATTATTGAGACTGATTCTAAAGCTGTGTTCAACATGAGATCAAAGAGATTTGTGAATTGATGCAGAAAAGTGATAGCAAAATTGATCATATTTGGAGACAATGCAATAGTGTAGCTGATTCTTTAGCTTGTTTAGCTTCTTCTTCAAAGAAATCTTCTATTTACTACTCATATTCTGATTTGCCTATGTTTCCACCTAGGAGAGACTTTTTCTCCCAAATATTTTATAATAATCGGGGATTAATATCCTCTTTATCAAAAAAAATTAAGTTATTAAATTTTAGTTGATGTTAATTAGTGTATTAGCCAATTGAACAATTTTACAAGTCAGTAAAGTTGATTACATTTCCCAACATCACCGGCTACTAATTAAGTTAAATAAAAACGTTAATTTATCAAATTTTAGTCACTCGATTAATTAGTACATTGACCTATTGATTAATTTTACAAGTCAATAAAGTCGACCACAAGTCCTAACTTCACCGACTACCAATTAAGTAGAATACGAGTGTTAACTCATCAAATTTTAGTCAGGTGTATTAATTATAACATTGAAGTGTTGATTAATTTTACAAGTTAATGGAGTTAACCAATGACTTACACTCCACCGATTACATGGAAAAGAGTCTATAAAATTGGTAAATGAATAAGAATAAAGTAAGGAAAATGGAAAGAAGAAAAAAAAATTATGAATATAAAAGGGAGGCACAAGGCTTATAAAATATGGAAGAAGGTCTATTAAAAAAAATGGCGCAACTAGTGGTGAGTTCTCCCTATATGGCATGTAACGCCCTGACCCGGGTTTTGGTAATCGTCGGGTCAACCCGCACCGTGTCAAGGAGTTAAAGGGGGAGGAGAAAAGTCCAATTTTATTATTTAATAAAAACTCTTTAATTGCACCATTTTATAACGATCAAATTATCGATTTTAATTTAAGAAATAATTGAATTTTACATAGTTAAGTTGATTAACAAGATTTATTTATGAAAATTCATTGAGTCCAACAATGCTTACTAAATAGGAAATAAATCATGATTGTCCTTATATTATTACAACACTTGGCCCAACGCCTAAATAAATATGGTCTAGAATATCCCAAATCCAATATTTTTCAATGACAAGTTTTAAATATAATGGTAGAGTTTCTAATGACGAATATTGCTCTCAGAGGTCTTACCGACATCCTTGCCAATGTCCCTACTCGATGTACCTGGAGGGTCGGGTTTTTAACATACAAAGCAGGGGTGAGCAAGCTCTCATCAAGGTGGGAAATACTAAGCTATACATTTTTTATAAAAATACCATACATACAACATGTATTTTAAACAATTTCGAAACATTTATCAACTTAGCATGTATTAATGCAACTATTATGTGATGCATCCGAGCAATGTGCTCATACTCACACTTAACCAATTTATGCCATCCTTTACCGGGTCTAGAGTCTATTTAATCTTATTTTGTTCCTTAGTCTCCATTTTATCCCTTTTTATTAGGTTGTCTTATTCACATTTCTTAATCACAATCAAATTCATTTTCATATTCATTACCTTTTCTCAAAAGCCTCCAAATAACTATAGACTTTAACGGGTTTCACATCACCGGCTATGCTACCATATGCTATGGCCAATGATTTTGTGTCTTTCACCCTAGGGCTTTAGGCCCTTCTTAAATCTTTCCCGGTATCATCCGAGTCCATATTAATGTGTTTTAATATTTTTATCAATGTTCACATTATTTCTTTACTTTCATCTCTTCATGCTATTTCGTTCATTTATCCGCTCATATTACAAAATCGACCGATAAGGTCAAATGAGAAATTCCAACCACTAAAACCCTTTAATTTTATCAAAATTACCTTTTTATCCTTCGTTTATTGAAATTTTGTGAAATCATATTTTTCCATTATGGCATTACAAACCGTCTTTTTATGTCCAAAATCATATTTCTTGAATTTATGTCCAAAAAATCATACATTATCATTTTTCTCCTTCCATTTCTTTATACTTCCTTTCAAGAAATATATTTAATGTTATAAAGACCATTTCTAATAAAATGTCTACTTTACCCTCATACATATATGTTGTATCAAATGTCATTTCCTCTTTATTTCATCATGATTTTACAACATATTTAGGGCTAATGTTTTCAACTTCTTTATTTCATCAAGAAACCCATTTTCAAATTTATATATCATGTTTGTAGAACCTTCTTAAACATACTACAATATTTCACACATTTTTTAGAGGATTTCAAGCCTGAAAATCCATAAATATGCAATCAAATATGATTTTAGTATGCAAATACATTTATGTGCCTATTTCTTCATCTTTTAAGATTAAAATACCATTTGTTCTTCAAAGAGCCATTTACACTTAGTTTTCCTAAAAATTCCATTTTTTGTAAGAAAAATTTAAATAAACATACTAGAAAATATTATTTAAAAAATAAACCCTTCTAACATGCATCCTAATAGATTTTAATCTTGAAAACACTTGGAGGAAAACCTTACCTTGGATTTGGAGAGGAGAAACTAAAGGAAATGACTTGAAAACTCCAAGGCTCTAAGAAATCTCTAATTTCTTCAAGAGAGCTCCAATAATGGCTTCTTATATCCAACTTCTTCCTCAATTAGGCTTCAAATGGGTGTATTTAGCCTTCAAATGGCTAGAAAATTTCTTGGGGTGGAAGGGAAAACCTTAGGGATGGTGGGAATAGGATGGAAATGGAAGAATTTATCTTAGAGAGAGATAAAAAAATCTAATGGAAAATGGCCTCTTCATCTCCCCTCACCACTATTTAAACCCACAGCCACTTAACCCATTAAGAAATGGTCAAACCACCTATTGATCCACCTTTTAATCCGAACCATTGAGAGCTCTACAACTCATCGAATCCAACGATCGACGTCGTGAAAACACATTAAAATGTGTAAAAATTTCTTATTTTCGTTTGGTCATTCTAATGATTTTGGACCTTGATCGAACGAGATCCCCTCTCGTTTGAATGAGAGTCTAACGAGAGTCCTAATGAGGGTCAAATGTAGGTTATAAATGGGTCAAACCCCAGCTCGTTCGAATAAGAAACTACCCCTTATTCAAACAACAACACACGTCATTTGAATGCGAGTGTTCTAATGAGATTCGAGAGAATGATGAAAATCGTTCAAGTCCTTATTGTTATATGGTCATTAGAACATTGTTAAAATGACATGCCTTTACTCATTCGAACGACTTGGCCACTCGTTCGAACGATAACCATAAATCTGCATAGCAACTTTAAACCTTAAAATCCCAATTCAAATTGCACGAAGGTCATAAGGATATTTAGAATTTAACATCCATCCATTATATTCAGTTCATGGCCCAAAGGCATACAAATTACAGGGAATGATGTACAAATCTTAAGAAAAGGTTTTACATAGCAACAACACCGTTGCCTTTCTCGGGCAACAACATTGTTGCCTTTCTCGGCCTCTCCTTCGATAGTGACAAGCTTAGCGATCGGCTGTTTGACCTCTTGGAAAAATTCTAAGCCTCTAAGAAAAACTCATCAAGTATGGAATTATCAAAGGGGGATATTCAGTGTTGGCAGGATCGACCTTAAGAACGTTTCCCCTCTAGAGAATAACACCCCAACCATTCTTGAAGGTAAAATACTCATTAAAGTCGAGTTGCATAATAACTTCCCGGAACTTTGAATCCATTATCGAAGAACTTCTCCTAGTTGTCCTCTTGGATAACACCTAAAGCTCTCTTTTTCCCCTGGAGAATTAACTTCTCCAAGGAATTTTTAGCGAAGGCCTTCTTCAATGCCACTAGATCAGTATCTACAAAACTAAAATCCAACTGAAGGAGGTCATCCTCCTTTACTACCTTTTCTTTGCATGCGGTATCCTCCTTCAACTTGCCCTTAGCTAAAAAAATTATCGTTCTTCTCGATAAAGTTGTTCTTCATGAAATTAGTTTAGTTATGAAGAAGGTTGTTTCTTACTAACAGATAATTGGTCGGGGTGACCACCTCATGCATCGTCTAGATGGCCTGAAAAATAAGGGGAAAAGGAAAGTCAGAATGAAGATAGAATAAAGGATTTGGAAAAGTATAAATGAAGTTCAACTTACAAGGATGGAGCGATGAATACCTTCCTCGTGAAGTCACTTTAAGGAAAATCTTCTCAAAGTCGGCATGTCCTTAGGTAACATGGAGGATTAAGCTACTAAATAGTCAACTTTTATGGAATGCCAAATCCTCAATAGTAGTGGGCTCTTTGCCCTTCATGAAGATGGTTGTTTAGAGTTAAAACTGGGATACTGATGGTGATGGCGGAATCTGTTTCCTTGGGTCACTCTACCAAAGATGGTTATTTCCATTAGAAAGAGTAGATACAATATTTTTTTGGCTCTCCTCCCATGTATTTTTTAAATTTTATTACGTACTATAACCACGCGTAACTTATCTCAACTACCTAGTAATCGCCTCTCTTCCCCTTTGTAGAGAATGACACTTGTCCCATAGTTATTACAACATAACCAACTACTAAAAAAATAAAACATAGGAGTCGGTACAAATGAATATTCAAAAGTGGGGGAGTAGTCTTATTATCCTTCCTCTTCTTGGCCTAATCGTCCTCTCTCTCTTTTTCTTTATACTTTTCCTTTTCCTTACCTCGATTCTCTTTCTCCTAGATGGAGATAATCCTATTCTTGGTGTCAGTTGCACCTTGGGTGGCCTCGTTAGGTTGACCACCGTTATTTTTTTTATTTTTTTTGGAGGCCCCAAGTTCTAGTGTTCACCGTAGATGACCGATCATGTCTCTGAGGTCGTGGGGGATGAATGGAAAATAAAAGTCTCATTCCACTTATTCCTCTTCATCATACCCCTCCTCCTCCTCCTCCTCCTCCTCCTCCTCCTCCTGTATCTCTTCCCAAAGTCAACCTGAGGTGCCAGTCTCTTTGTATAGGAAAAAAGGAATAAAGTTATCAAAGAAAAAATATTCTTATTAATACACTGATCTGGCCTCCTCCGAGTTGGTAGAGATTACATAAGTAGGCAAATACATTTCACTAATGTACACCCCTACCTAATCATTAAGAATACAGGTAGTTGTTGGGATTGAAGAGTTACCCACTATTATGTAACCAAATATAGTAACATCGGGAACACTTGTAAAGTTCTTGGCTGACACAATAGTCAGTTTATAAAAAAAAGATATATGGGCAACCCTCTAATTAGGTCTACCTCCAACTGGAGTTCGTCGTTCCCCAAATTTTTGAAGATCAATGAGGTTAAATTCTAGGTCTTTGGTTTTTCTCTTACAATAGGGATTCGCATAAAAAACACTGTCGTATTATACATTGCAAAAAATATCTATGAGTGGTTTAAGGGGAATAGCCATCAGAATTATCAGAAGGGGTGGGGGAGAGAGTAAAATTTGTGAATTTTTTTGTCAAAACTTTTGTGTGCATATATAGTAGTATGTGGATGTGAATTAATTCATTTATTTTACAATCACTACACGGTGTAGTGCTTGTGGGAGTTGTTGATCTTTCATTGGGATGCATTTATGATCTTAGTGCAAGATCAACGGCTCCCACAAACACTAATAGTTACAAGATATTATATATACGTAACTTTTTAGTCCAACTTTTTAAAGGCAATTGCTCATCTTCCAATGCAAATAGTGAATAGGCTCACCACGTATCATAGTTATTCCAACTTTCAAGAGAAAGTTTGAACCTAATACACTTTTCTAATCATTGCAAGCATACATATACATATAAGACTAGAATGCATATATACATAAATATAGTGAGGTTTAAGGCCCTCATTTTAGGGGCCTTAGGCACCCGCCTCGACTGCTTAAGGTTAGGGCCAGGCTTGTTGTTAGAGATGTTCTTTGTAACACATGAAAACATTAAGAAATCGTTATGATTAGACGACAACAATTGCAATACTGATGATGATGATGATGATGATGATGATGATGATGATGATGATGATGATGATGATGGTAACGAAGAACTAAATCCGGCTTGATGATATATATCTGATTTGGGGGAAAATGGTGAATACAAATGTATTAATAGATTTAGGATTTCATTTTGTGTTCGAACAATTTTGTTTCTACAATTGTTTGAGTTACGGAGAATAATTTGGGTAAAAGGGTAATGGAAGAGTAAAAAAATGAGGACATTTTTGTCTAATATATATAGAATACAAAGTCTAATTATCAAATAGAAGTATTTTTTAATAGTGTATTAGTTTTTCTTGTAGCACAAGATTAGTTACAATATTCGAATTTTTAAAGATTTAAAATCTAATTGCGTTATTATCTCAAATGGATGAGGTGAAGTAATCTTGAAATTTAATCAATTATCAAAGTTTAAAATATTAGAGATGGTATCACATTTTAAGTGTAAAACAATGACAAGACAAAAAAATAGATCACATAACTCTTGATCACTAAAACAGACTTCAAGTGTTCGAGGAATATGTGTTTTATCCCATTTTGCAAGGTTGATTCGAATCTTGACAATAGGCCAAACTAAGTTTTATCCATTTATATACTAAAAATGAAGTTATTTTGTTTGAAATTTAGCTAGGATAAAACTAACTATTGGGTGGAATTTGTTTCACCACCCAACTTTTTCATTCTTTATATGTGTGTGTGTGTGTGTGTGTGTGTGTGTGTGGTTGATATAATGAGATAATCTAGTGAAAAGGGGGGATAGTAACTAGAATAAATTGAGAATACGTTAGGTGGACACATTATTTGAGAGGTGAGAATCTCAAGTGAGAGTCCGGGGATCTAACATGTATATAATAATTGCTAATTGTACCATTTATTCACTTGTTTTAAAAATATTTTACAGTCGGGCTCTGACCCGTTCTCTCTTGCATATTCTCTTCTCTGATATATATATATATATATATATATATATATATATATATATATATATATATATATATATATATATATATATATATATATATCAGGTGTCCAGCCACAGGGACGCCCAACGTAGAGGATTGGGTATTTATTTGCTATGGAAACTATGGAGTTGTGGACCTTGTATTACATGCATCATTCTATTCATTCATGTACTCTATAGTCATTTCTCTTTATGGCATTTGCCCAAAGGATTCGTGTCATTTCCATTCAATCTCAGTCAGTGGTCTTATTTGTGTCGATTTTGGATACATTTGGTTTATTGTACTGAGAGGTTTTGAACTGGGGAGTTTATTCCAGTTATGCTATATAAGTTGTGATGATTACTATTTATTATTCGTTGTGGTGGATTGAATTATATGTTAAATTGTTAGTATTGTTAAAACGGAATTTTATTTAAAATTCAAATTGAAAGTTTTCACACTAGCTTAATTGATTACTAGGTCTTTAATAAAGAAAGAAAAGTGTTTTTCCGACTATGATGCTAAGAATGAGTCAATTGAATATTTCAATTTAATTGGGTAAAGAATTGGTCACTCGATATTTAATTAAGCGGGTTGTTACATAAAGGAATTACTTTTTTTCCCTTGATATTCACAAAGCCTTTTCATGTTACATCTTGGGATAACATTAAGACATTTTCTCTCATTTTTGGTTCCCTTTTAGTTCCCTTTTGACCCATATTTGTTTATCTTTTTGCCTTACGGAGCTTACTAGTGATCGGAAGAGCCCAAAACATTCCCCTCGGTTTAAAAATAATGTTAAGAGGAGCTTAGGATATATACAAGGAGATGAGGAGAAGAAAAATAAGAGTTTGGTAGGTTATGATGATAATTGGGATAAGAAAAGGATAAAGATAGAGAATTATGTTGTAACCACCTCTCTTAAGGTGAGATTTATGGTTTTTAAGGATCATAAAAATAGAACTCATGACAACTATGTGTGAGTCTTCCAGATGTTTGAGGAGAAGCTACTATCTATTTTTAGATTCAGGAAAGGAATAGAATATCAAGTCTGGCATCCCTGTGGCTGGACACCTAAAAGGTTTTGAAAATAATTTTAGAGCAAGGGTTAGAACCCAAAAGATTTTGAAAATAATTAGCAAGTGAATTAACTGCAGTAATTTAAAATGCATGAATGCGCTTCATATTTAAGTTAGCGTCGCACTCTCTTGAGAACATACTCACACCTCCACTATTGTCCACACCTATCGATTTCCTTAACCCTACCTAGTTATACTACCCCGTCCAACTAGTCTTGGTATAATCTCCCCTTTCCATTCTACTCTAAACCGAGTGTTATTATTAATTTGTTATAAGTTATCTCACCAATTGACTTAATTAATTCCTTTTAAATAATGTCATATAACCGTGACACAAGTTATATAAAGTAAACACATCAGGGGTATATGAAGCCAAAGATGAAAGAATGGCCAGATATCTGAATAGGGTAAGATCGATGCTAGAAAGCTTTAGGGAAGTAAAGATGAAGAGGATACCTTGGCTAGATAATAGTCGAGTTGAAGGTGTTATTGGATAGAATAACCTCGGAGCAGCCTAGAATCGTCCTAAAAATGCCTAACCCCACCAAACCTGACCTAATAACCACCAAACAGTGGAGGTTTTGTTCGTCGAAAAAAAAGAAAAGACCATCGAAAAACTAAAACTGAAAGTAATGACCAGAATGGAAAAAGAAAGGTCGAAAGCAATACCTAACTAGTCACGAGTGAGGAAGGAAGAGGTTAGGAAGAAAAGGAAACCTTGGATCGCATCACAACAATGGGGGGCTTAAGAGAATGGCAGTTGCAGAAAAGCTTAGGCGGGAGAAAATTAGAAGAGGAAAGAGAAATGAGGAAAGAAAAGAAAGTTTTAAACCTTCTCAATGATGGGTCAAACGTTTCAACACACCCATCATTGCCCTAGAGAACCCAAAAGGCGCAGTCAGAATTATCACACCTTAGGGAGCACATTACTCACTTTGATGAGTGATATGTGTCAGGGAATCAGTTCATGATCCAAGACACCAAAAGATGCCAAGCCTCGGCCTAACTTGCATACCCCTTAATCACCTACTTACATATGAGACTAAGGGTTAGGGGTGATTGGTATGCCCAAAGTGCACCCTCTTACTTAGGGTCAGTAACCTCAACCTGTCTCATAGCCGAGTTGATAAGAAGCTTATAACAGCCATAGGGAAAGTCGTCTTCTGCAAGGTCGGCTCTTCAGACCAACCTTGGCTAAGCAGCAGCCAATGTCAGTAGCACCTTATGGGGTCAGGTTATTGCCAACATCGTCCCCTGCTTGAGATGACATTACATCCTACCTCATGCCCAACCTCAAACACTCTTCTTGGCCTAGGTCATCGCAGTTATCGATAAGACAAAGAAACACTATCGAACTTCACCAACCTCGTACTCGGCCAGGTCGATGTTATAGCAAGTGACATCACAAGTTTGAGCATACGCAAGCACATGGAAGACTTCACGTGGAAATTCACTTATAATCGAATCGTTCCCTTCACGTGGGGGGAATATTTTATTTATCATTATCCAGATGAGTCAACCAGGTGTCAACATGATATTGGTTCAATCCTCATACATATGCTCATTACATGCTTGAGGGGTACATTGCACCCCCCCCCCCCCAATCACCATATATATAAGTCTTCCTCTACCTTGCAAAGGGATCTATAATTGCAACCTTAGATGATACTCTATTGGTTTACACAGTAGAGAAAGATAGATTGAGAGATTGTATCTATGGCCATTAGTGCCTTCATCTAGTGAAATTACTCCCATACTCACAGTGGACGCAGGACAGATTGGCTGAATCACTTACATAAAAGTGTTTCTCCTCTTTTCCTTACCTCCCTCTAGTAGATATTTACTCGTGCTACCATTATTATTGCTATCTTGAGCTTATCAACACCTATTATTGGTGGAACTATTTACATCATCATCAATGATCCTCATGGAAAAGTTAATGTAATCAAAATGTTTAAGAATATGCACTTCATGCCAGGACTGGGGCTAGGGAAAAGGAAACAAGGGATAACTTAACATATTGTATTGAAGGAGGCCTTTCCTCCTTGTGGCTTAGGCTACTAATCGTCAGAAGAAGAACTCAGATTGATCCGTCAGCCTTGACTAAAGAGAAATTTAGAATGTGCCATAACTATCCCGGGAGATTCCCTAAATGGAAGATTCATTAAAGAGGGTGAATATTTCCCCTTCTGCGACTTCCCGGAACCTTGGTTTGACCCTATAGACAAATAGATGAAACCAGGAATAGAGATCTTTTTTAAGACAGCTGCATGGGGACTGAGAGTTCCCAACACTGTGTGCAACCACTCACCGAGAATATCATAACTGATATTAAGGATTATGAGGACTGCGATTCGCAGAACTCTTTCAACTTGAAAATACTGGGGTTGTCACTCTACATGATCCAATCAGGGACTACATCATGTGATCTATCCCACCTCATCAAAGATGCTGATACAACTTTTCTCCATTGGCATGCTGCACCTATGCCACTTGCTAATATCCAACCTAGCCCTGATGTCTATCCCCTTTCCCCTTCAGTTATTTCCTCTCACTCTAATGTAATCGAGACCTCCTTTGATGAGGTTATCATTTCTATTTTTCTTATCAATGAAATAAATGAAGATTTTGAGTATCTAGCTATGTCTTACATGAATTATCTTGATTATAATCAAACTCTTGATGATGATGACTTTGCAAATGAACAATTCTTAACAGATCTAAATAAGGTTAATAATAAGCAACATAACTGCATTCAAGTTAATGAAGATGGAACTGTTGTTATTAATCTCGGTTCTAGTAGATAAAAGCGCGAGATTAGGATATGGGTTACCCTTAATGAGCACGAGCGCACGTAAATCGAAGATCTAATAAAGGAGTTTGTGGATGTCTTTGCATGGTCTTACAATGATATGCCCGACATTGACCCTAAAATAGCATAACATGAGATTCCAACGCTCCCGGAATGTAAACTCGTCAAAAAGAAGACGCGAAAGATCCACAGCGAATGGTCACTCAAAGTAAAAGAAGGAGTAGTCAAGCAACTGAACGTAGGCTTCATTCATGTAATTGAATATCCCACATGTCTATCCAATATCGTACATGTGCCGAAATCGGGAGCAAAGGTTCGAATGTGTGTCGACTATCGAGACTTGAACAAAGCCTCTCCGAAGGATGATTACCCGCTACCCAACATCGATATGATCATAGACAACACAACTAATCATGATCTCAAGTCGTTCATTTATGGATTTACCAAATATAACCAGATCAAGATTCACCTTGATCATAAAGAGAAAACCGCATTCATCACCCCTTGGGGAACCTTTTGCTATACCTTCATGCCATTTGGTCTCAAAAATGCAGGGGCTACCTACCATAGGGCTTACACAACCATTCTGCATCACCTAATACACAAGGAAGTCAAGGTATATGTAGATGACATGATTATCAAGTCCAAGACTAGAGAAGGTCATGTTCTCGCTCTTCGAAAATTATTTAAACGACTGTGAAAATATCAAATGCGGCTTAACCCACATAAATTTATCTTTAGCGTTACCAAAGGGAAACTCTTGGGATTCATGGTCAGTGAGAAAGGGATAGAAGAATATCCTGCCAAGATGAAAGCCATACTTTAGATGCCAACTCCTCGAACGGAGAAAGAAGTCTGAGGATTCCTTGGGAAATTACAGTACATTAGTCGATTCATCAGCCAATTGACTTCCATCTGTGAACCAATCTTCAAACTCCTTCTAAATGATTCAACCAAGGTCTGGAACGAATCTTGCCAAGACGCCTTCGATCGAATTAAACAATACCTAACCCACCCTCCAGGGCTCATGCCACTACAACCTGGTCTTCCGTTACTCCTATACCTAACCGTGACCGATTTTACAGCTAGGGCACTGCTATCCCAATACCTTGAAGAAACCCATAAGGAGAAATCTATCTGCTATGCCAGTCGAAAATTGGCCGATTACGAAGTTAACTACATCGCCTTGGAAAAAGCATGTGTCGCACTTTTCTGGGTTCCCCAGAAGTTACGGCACTACATGCTCGCCTTCCTCATCAGACTCGTATCCCGGATGGATCCCATTAAATACCTACTCAAGAATACCTCCCTATCCAGTCAAATGGCCCGTTGGTTGATGATTATAGCCGAGTTTGATATCACCTATGTCACACAGAAATCCATTAAAGGAAGAGACATCTCTTACTACCTTGTAGACTACCCTATGGAAGAGGCCGATGTCTGGATTTTTGAATTCCCAGATGAGAATATCCTTTGCGCCTCCCACGAAGATCTTTGATGGAAAATGTTCTTTGAAGGCACTGATAACAAAAGGGGGTAAGGCATTATGATTATCCTAATTTCCTCTGATGACTCCCACACTCCTATTTCCATCAAATTGAATTTCCCCTGCACTAACAACATGACTGAATATGAGGCGTGCACTGTAGGCCTCAAAGTTTACCCCAAGAAAGGAATTACATACCTCGATGTCTACAGGGATTCAACCCTCATCATCAGTCAAGTACTCAGGAAATGGAAAATCAAGGATGAGAAATGTGACACCCAGCCCAATAAAATATGGGGTTATCAGTCATATACCAAATTAAAACAGGAATCCCAGTTGGTTCATTCTTAGCATCACTGTCAAAAACCTTTTTAAAAACTTACTAACCACCTAGTATTCGAAAAGGCCAGTGCCAAATTTTTATCTTTTTAATTAAACAACCAATAACATGCGGAAAGATAATATGAATCATACACACCGACTGAATTAAATCAACGGAATAAATAATTAAACTACATGCCGAATAAACCATCGGCCACCAAAGTAAATAGTGTGTCCATGGCACGGTAATAATTTTTTTCAGGAATATTTTTTAATATAGCACAATCATACATGTGCCGATGGCACAGTGATAAACTCGTTCTCGAGTATTTGTAGTTATAGAACACTCACACTCCCATAAGTCAGTTTTCTTTTAACATGTTATATTTAAAATTGATCACAAAGTAATGAAGCATGACATGTTGATAAACATCTCCAAAAATGATGATTTGCTTCCATTCCCTCCTCCAAAAATAGGCCATAATTCCAAATCCAAACCAACATGTTTAACGTTGTATTACAAAAAAGCTCAAGCATAACATTAAAACGATGAGGATTATTTTGTCAATGGCACAGTGAAAATATAAGTTATGTTAAAATTAATTCAAATATTGATTTTATAAATCCGGTTTTAATAGGAGCATTATCATAATCAAATTCCATGCCATTGGGATGGGTAATTTATCAAAAATGAAATTGCAAAATGAGATAACTAAATAAAATAATACTTGATATTCATATTTAGTCACAACATGAAAAATGAAAAACTAACAAAAATGCTTCAACCATTAATAAGAAAAATGCAACCAAAGAAAGGCCTAGAATAAATTATGATTACAATTTAGTAATAGTTTGTTTTTAAACTAAATATACACCGCACCGACCCATGTCTACACCAACATGCATTATAATTATACCAATAACCAACTTTTACACTTAAAATTAACCAATATCAGTAGCTAAATATAGATCCCAAAGACCTGCTTCTCGTTTTAGTTTTTCTGCTCCTTCTCGTTTCAATTAACTAAATGTTTATGCTGTTTATGTGGCTTTTAGTTTCAGATCGTCTCCTCAGCAAAGAGAGGAGGAAAAAAACATTGTGAGTTGCTTGCCTTGGTGCGATATGGTGGCTGGGTGGAGGCGTTTCGATGGAGAAGGTGTGGTAGCGAGGTTGTGGCGTTTGCGATGGAGAAGATGGTTGTTAGGATGCCAACATAACTGCTGCTCTGCATTTAATAGAAGCTCACAGTTGATCTCATATCTCCAGAGGAACCAAATTTTGTTGTTTGAATTTTGAATGTGGCCTTCAAAATTTAAAATTCTTCTCAGGTCTTCCAACTTATTTGGCTTTGATTTGGGTTCTAAGATAGCAAAAAAAGGTATTTGGTGGATCTTGCAAAGATTTTTTAGCCTTCTTTTTGAGGGCCTGTTTGAGAGCCCTCTAATATTCCATAGCATGAAATTAATCATTGAGGGGGTATTTGAGCAATACCTTGAGAGATTTTTTATGAAGCTCTTATACTTGTTTTAAACATTGGGTCTCCTAGATATTTTTTGCTAATGGACTTCTTATTTTGGGCTGCATTACTATCTCCATTTAGGCTCTTTGAAAAGGCACCGAGTTCCGCTACTTGAGGGGGAGTAACCTCCTGATCTGCTTCATTATCAGATTCTCCCAGAGGTTGGTGGAGGTATGATTTAGCTCTAACAGTGAACTTAGTACCTCTTGGAGATAAAGGCATATTCTCCATCATCTCTTCTCAAGACTCCACCCCCAAACCTTTTAAGTTTCAGAACATGTGGTGTAACCACAAAGATATCTATCACATTATTGAATCCTCTTGGAACACTGAGTTATTAGGAAATCCTCTTAGAATTTTTTCTTCTAAGCTTCAGAGATTGAAATCAAATCTGAGTAAGTGGAATAAGAATTTCTTCAAAATTTTTTTTGAGGAGATTCACAAACTCGAGTTTGAAGTTCTTCAACTAGAGTGCCTCCATGAAAATTACCCTACCGCAACAAACAGATCCAATTTGTCCAAAACCAAAGCAGACCTGCTAGTAGCTCTAAGTAAGGAAGAAGCTTTTTGGGGTCAAAAAATGAAAGGGAAGTGGTTATTAGAGGGAAAGTCCAACACAAAATTGTTCCACTCCTCAGTTAAATCTAGAAGAATTCATCAAATGATTCACAAGGTCAAAGACAGTGATGGATGCTAGTTAGATAAAGAAGCAGATATCAAAGAAGCTTTTGTTTCTCACTTCGAATAAGCTTTTACAGGTTGTGAAATTGAGGGGGGAGATATAATTCTTGATGTTCTTGAAAACTCTATTTCTCCTATACAAACAAAGATGCTTGATGATATCCCAAAGGAAGAGGAAATCTGGAAATCCATACAAAGCCTAAATGAAGATAGCAGTGCAGGACCTGATGGATTCCATGGAATTTTCTATAAAAAAATTGGCTTATAATAAAGTCTGACCTCATAAATGCTATTTCCTATTTTTTTGCAGGGGGGATATTCCTAAAAGCTGGACAAGTACCCTTATCATGTTGATTCCTAAATCTAGTAATCCTGGATCATGCTCAGACTATAGACCAATTAGTTTGTGTAATTTCCGTTTCAAGATCATTACCAAAATCATGGCAGCTAGACTGGCAGAAATCCATCCTTTAATCATTGGTCCCTCTCAATCAGGCTTCATTAAAGGAAGACAAATCACTGATAACATTCTGTTGGCCCAAGATTTGATGCATTCTATTGGCAAGAAGGCTTTTGGTTCTAATGTAGTGATCAAGCTGGACCTTTCAAAAGAATATGATAGAGTCTCTTGGCTATTCCTCATCAAAACTCTAAGGAATCTTGGTTTTTCTGAAATTTGGATAGACCGGATTTGGAGAATTATTTCCAATAACTGGTTCTCAACTCTTATTAAATCTTCTAGGGGTTTAAAACAGGGAGACCCCCTTTCTCATGGCCTCTTTGTTCTTGTAGCTAAATCTATAAACAAAGGCCTTCAAAATTTGATTCTTAAAGGCTTAGTTAAACCTTTTTCCCTCCCGAGAAATAGCCCTATCATCAGTAATCTTAGTTTTGCAGATAACACCATCTTTTTCTGTAATGGCAACCCAAACAGTCTAAAAAATATCATTGATTTTTTGAAAAGTTTTGAAAAAGCTTCTGGACAAGTTATTAACTTCTCTAAAAGTAGTTTTACTGTCCATCATTCTGTGGCTCTCAATAGGGTTAGATCCATATCTAAAATTACAAACCTTTTCTATGAAAAAACACCCTCTGAATTATTTAGGTTGTCCAATTTTCTATAGGAGAAGCAAGCATCAATACTTTGAAGACCTCATCCATAAAATCAGATCCAAACGTTCAACTTGGCAAACAAAATTCCTTTCTCTAGCTGGTAGGAAAACTCTCATCAATTCTGTTTTATCCTCTATTCCAGTTCACACAATTTCAGCCCTTAAACCTCCACAGAAAACCCTTTTCCATATCCAAACCATATTTAGTCAATTCTTTTGGGGATCCTCTAAAGAATATGGTACTAAACATCAGTGGATTAAATGGAAAAATCTCTAACTCCCTACTGATGAAGGGGGTTTAGGTTTCAAACTCTTAGAAGATTTATGTAAAGCCCATGGTTCTAAAATTTGTTGGAATCTCAGAATGAACCACAATCTTTGGTCAGATAACTACTGGGCCAAATACAAGTCTCATAATAATATTGGTAATTCTCAAATTCAGAAAAGATTGTCAGCTATATCAGATTTATCAGACAATAATTCTAAGCTTATAGAAGGAAAATTGATCTGGACTGCGAAATTAGATGGTATTTTTTCCTTAAATTCAGCATAGATCTCCTAAAAACTACAAAAGCTTCATCTTTGATGTGCAAATTCATGTGGAATCAACCCTATCCTCTCAAAATTTCCTTATTCATTTGGAAATGCTATCATAAGATTATTCGTCTCGATGGGAAAATTCAAGAATTGGGCATTCACATAGCCTCTACCTGCTCCTACCGCCTTAATGATGAAGAATACTTTGATCATTTATTTTTGAAAGGTCCTATAGCCATGCATACTGGGTCCTTTTTTGCTAACATTTTTGGTCTGCAGATCTCTTTTCTCTCTTTGAAGATTATGCTGATGTCTTGGTGGCTAAGGAAATCTTCTCTGGACTTTATTCAACATCTCCTCCTCATCATCCCTGGCATCATATTATGGGAAATTTGGAAGCACAAGAACAAAAGCAGATATGAAGGATAAGTTATGAATCAGAACAATATTATCTCCCAAGTCATTGAAATGGTTTCATCTTTATGCTCCTCTAGATCTTTCTCTTCATATGATCACAATTTTGAACATATTTCTCGCATGCTCAAGATCCACATAGAAAAGAAAAAAAATCCCTAAATTCATCCTTCTCAAGTGGAAATTTCCAAGCTCAGGTGTATTTAAGCTAAACACAGATGGATCTTCTTTTGGAAATCCAGGATTAGCGGGCTCAGGAGGTATTATCAGAGATCATCAAAGGAGATTTATTCATGCTTTCTCTTCTCATGAAGGCATTTGCTCAAACAATAAAGCTGATTGCATTGCAATTTTGAGAGGATTAAGGCTTTGTCAATCTCTTAATATCTCCCCGGTTCTTGTGGAACCAGGCTCGAAATTGATTATTGACTCTTTGAACGGTCTTATTAAAGCTCCTCATTGGTCTATTATTGAAATTATCTCAGAAATTAGAAATATCTAACTTCATTCTGTCAGATTTACTCATTCTTGGAGAGAAACTAATCAGGTGGCTGACATACTTGCCAAACAGGGAGCCCAATCTAATTCCATATCTTTCTTTGCTCATTTTTTAGATCTTCCAAAATTAGCAAAAGGAAGTTATAGATTAGATATATTAGTAATTCCATCTATAAAGATGTTCAAATAATTTTTTTTTTTTATTCTTTAAAAAAAAAGCATTAACTCCTCACCTAGCCTTTTCTCCTCGTGAACAAGCTGGGCCTGAGTAAACTCATCGTCTGCCAAGAATAACTTTGGGAGAAATTTTACATGCATATCCTCCTACGTAACTGTGACACGCCGACTAATTAAATACCGAGTAGTTACTCCTTTATTAAATCAATACAAAATGCCAAGCTGGTTCAGTTAATAGCATCACTGTCGAAAACATTTTAATGATTACTAACCACCTAGTATTTAAAAAGTAAGTTGCCAAATTTTAATTGAAGTCTGGTTAACATACAGTAAAAGAATGATGAAAGAATAACAACCATTCACCATAATGAAGCAATAGAATAACCAACGGAATAATAATAAGTCCGGAGGAAAACTCCTCACAACAATCCCACAACTTAAAATAATATGACAAGTCTGAATCCTGAATTAATTACATGCCAGAAGTCTGAATAACTGGAATAAATGCAATGCCTCTAAAAGAAATGGGCGACATGCCCTACAACTGATAACTGCTGAATATGGAGTCAAGATAGATGAAGCGTCTACAAGCAAAGTCCTGTAACTTCCACAAACAGCTACAGCTCGTCACCTGAATGAAAATCCTAAGCATGGTGTCCTTGTGGCTGGGCACCTAAAATGGTTTTTACAAAAATAGATTTGAAAGCAAATGGGTCAGAGCCCGAAAGTGGAAATCATTTTAAAAACAGCAAGTGTTTAATAACATTAAAACATTAAATGCAAAATACATGTTAGGACGTACACTCACATGAAATTCTCACCTCTCGACTACATGTGCACTCCTAACGTACCATACCCATCTAAATGACATACATATCTAACCAAACCGTAATAAGTTCTACCCCTTACTACTCGATTCCCATATTACATTCTAGCGTTATCAATTAAATAGAGGGCTTTACTTAAACTCAGATTCTCAATTAGTAATACAATTCACTATCGGTTAACCCGTTATGTTTTCTCAAAACATTACCATAATTATATTCACAATACCAACATGAAAATTCCCATTAATTAAGTGTATATTATTCACATCATAAATATACAATACAAGCACCCCGAGACTAAGCTGCGGTGCACACATACTCTGCTATCCATCCCGGTACATCACGTACATAAGGATCACGCATTCCGAATCTCTCAGGAATCGTTCTCAGATAACAACAATCACAAACAATGGAGGCGAACACAGTCACATCACATGGGTCACGCACATACCTACGCTCCCACGATCAGCAGACTTATTAACATACCAATAAGTCCTTCTCTGACCTATGTTCATCGAGGTACCAGTCTAAATCTGGGCAACACAAGGATTAGAGGGCCCTAAGCGAACGTAAACCTCCCGTGATAGCAAGTATGGTAGGTATGTCATACACATAAAATCATATACACATACTAAGTATGCACACATCTTAGTGATCACCATAATATATTTGTGGTACACTTCTCATTATCGTACCGACATATAATGCTACACAATTTATATGTTCCCGGTTAATATAATTATTTAGGCCATCAATAGTTCTCGTATCGTAATAGACACTCACGTCCTAATTCATAATTTTCCTTAGGTTCAAACTACACTTCTAGGTTTTACTCCTCATTATATCCCAAATATCCCAAATATATCAATTAATCCACAAGGAAGTGTTATCTCTACATATAAACAAGGTTATGGGACACTCGGGATTAAAACAGGCTAAAAAGCCTAAACTGTCAGCTCGTTAGAAGTCTCGTTCGAACGAGGCTGTTCGAACGAGAGTTCGTTCGAACGAACTGGGTATCTAAAGAGATCTCGTTCGAACGAAAGTCATCGAACGAACATTCAACTCGTTAGAAGGCAAACTGTCCACTCGTTAGAAGCTCGTTCGAACGAGCTCGTTCGAACGACCTGGGTATGTCTTCTAACGAGAGGCCAGTTTCGAGCCCAGAATTTCCTTAACTCGTTTCTCCATCTTTTCTTCACCTCTAATCTCATCGAAACATCAATCCAACAATCGTTCATGGGTTCTAATCATTCCTAAACATACTTAGGTCATATATTAACGTTTATATAGAGCCAATTCTTCCTAAACATCATTGAATCATCAAATCCCTCCATTTATCCCCAAATCACATGAACATGAACCCTAAAATTTTAAAATCACCAATGGGCATAATTAAATCCGTTTTTGTTATGAACAAGGTGTATTTCCATCAGAATAATACCCCTAACACAATTCTACATGCAATCCTTTCATCAAAATATAAAGTTCTAATTCCAATTAATGGGTTTTTATCAAACTCCCAAGAACAATACAAATTTTGTCAATTTCCTACGCATGGAAGAATCATTATTTGTAATAAACGAAATTAAACCACTTGCCTTATGTGTATCTCTGATTTTGATGTCGATCTGATGAATGGTTCTCTCTCTCTCTGCAGAATTCTCCTCTCTTCTCTCTCTACAAGCCTTCTTCTCCAAAGTGACAATGGTGGCTAGGGTTTGCCTTAGGAACTCTTTTGGAACTAATTTCAATAACCTCCGTAGCCCATTAGGTTATTAGTGGGTTTAGTGGGTAATTGCCAAATCAGATATTAATTCCTAATTTTCGTGGGTTTTAATTCCCAAAAATCCAAAATTACCAAACTACCCTTATACGTTGCCGGTATGGCCTAAAAATGCCCCGGGACCCAAACTAAACCCCCGGCTAGTGTTTTCTGACTATTTCGACCCTTCCGGACGCATTGGAGCACTCAAAACGACCATACGGTTAATAGAAATAACATTCACTTTATAATTAAAATAATTATATTCCTGACGCGACTGTTACACGCGTCTCAACAAAATTTCCAAATTGCCGTATTTCAATCTCACGACAAGTTTCATAATTCAATATTCATATATAGTTATATATACACATTATAATCAAATACCAACTCGCATCTGACTAGTATTTTAATCCGGATTAATTTCCAATTAATACACATTTAATTCAATTAATCCCATAAATAAATATCACAAAAATACGGGGTATTACATACTTCCCCACTAATAACAGAGTTTCGTCCCGAAATTCGAAACTAGAAAGTACCTGGTAAGAACAACTCTGGATAACATTCGCGCATCTCATCCTCGCGCTCCCATGTGGACTCCTCGACATTATGATGTCTCCACTGAACACGCACTAACGGAACTATCTTTGACCGCAGTTTCCGCTCATTTCGGTCCAAAATAGCAATCGGCCCCTCCTCGTAGGAGCTATCAGGCTGGAGATCGATGTCCTCCAAGGCAATGTAAGAATGAGCCAAATTGTCTCTAAGATATTTCCTTAGCGTGGAAATATGAAACACATCATGAATCTGATGCAAATGCTCCGGTAACCCAAGCCTATACGCAACCGGTCCAATCCGCTCAATAATAGGAAATGGTCCCACATATCTCGGTGCCAACTTCCCTTTCTTCCCGAAACGCATAATCCCCTTTATAGGAGATACTCTGAGCAAAACCTGGTCCCCCACTTGGAACTCTCTGAAGAACCTCTTCGCATCAGCATAGCTCTTCTGCCGATCCTGAGCTACCCGAATGCGACTCCGAATCAATTCTATCCTTGCTGAAGTATCCTGAATCACTTTCGGCCCAAGTAGTTTGTTGTCCCCCACCTCCAACCAGCATGCTGGGGAACGATAAGGTCTACCGTACAACGCCTCAAATGGAGCCATGCCAATGGTGAACTGGTAGGAGTTGTTGTAAGCAAACTCCACCAGTGGAAGATACTGCTCCCATCCACCCCCCGAAATCAATGATGCACATACGCAATATGTCCTCCAACATCTGGTTTGTACGCTCGGTCTACCCATCGGTCTGTGGGTGATACGCCATACTCAACCGCAATTCCGTGCCCATGGACTCCTGAAACTTTCCCAAAACCGTGAAACAAATATCTTGTCTCGGTCAGACACGATATTTAGGGGCACACCGTGAAGTCTCACTATCTCTGCAATAAAGAGCTGGGCATACTATCCCGTAGTGTAGTTTGTCCTTACGGGTAGAAAATGAGCGAATTTGGTCAACCTTTCCACAATTACCCAAATGCAGTCGTGACCTCTTTGTGACGTAGGCAACCCCGTGATAAATTCCATGGAGATGCTCTCCCACATCCACATCGGGACCTCCAACGGCTGTAGATTTCCTGTCGATCTCTGGTGATCCACTTTTACTAGCTGATAAGTGGCGCATTTTGAAACAAATACGGCAATATCTCTCTTCATCCCGCTCCACCAATACTGTCGTCTCATGTCTTGGTACATTTTGTCCCCACCAGGATGTACCGCGAACCGTGAGCCGTGCGACTCTACCATCAACTCGTGCCGCAATTCATCCCCTTCTAGAACTACCAATCTCCCATTGAAACATAATCCTCCGTCTGAGCTAACGGTGTAGGATTCGGCTCCTTTTGCTAGTAATCGAACTATCTGCTCCTGACCAAACGAGTCATTTGCCTGGGCCTTTACCACCTTCGTGACAATCTGCGGCGTAACAGTCATCACAGACATGAACGATCGGGCCACTGCATCCTGGTGTCCCAACTCTTTCCACTTGGCCTTCCATACCCCTGCCACCTCATTTACTGGCCTACGGCTCAAAGCGTCTGCTACCACGTTAGCCTTCCCCGGGTGATACTGGATATCAAACTGATAATCCTTCACAAACTCAATCCACCTTCGCTGCCGCATATTCAACTCCTTTTGCGTGAATAGGTACTGTAGGGACTTGTGGTCTGTGAACAATCGAAACTTCTCCCCCAAAAGGTAATGTCTCCAAACCCGAAGGTCAAATGCAACTGCCGCCAACTCCAAGTCATGAGTGGGGTAATTCTTCTCATGAGGCTTTAACTTACGGGAAGCATAAGATATGGCCTGACTCTCCTGCTGCATTACACCTCCAAGTCCTTGTAAGGACGCATTGGTGTAGACTAGATACTCAACTCCCGATCTCGGTAATGCAAACACAGGTGCTGAGGTCAACTTATCCTTCAACTCATCGAATGCCAACTGGCAGGCATCACTCCAGATGAACGGCACACCTTTACGAGTCAGATGTGTCAAAGGACCTGTTATCTTCAAAAATCCCCGAATGAATCTCTTGTAGTATCCTGCTAGTCCCAAGAAACTATGGATCTCCGTTGGTGTCGTGGGCTGTCCCCACTCCCTCATCGCGGATACCTTCCCCGGATCAACAGATATCCCCCGGTCGGAAATAATGTGTCCCAAAAACTAGACCTCCTTCAGCCAAAACCCGCACTTCTCATACTTTGCATACAGCTCGTTCTGACGTAGCGTCTGTAAAACTTTCTTCAAATGCTCGGCGTGCTCCTCCTCTGTCTGGGAGTAAACCAGAATATCATCAATGAAGACAATGAAGATCTGATAAAGGAACTCTCTGAACACCCTATTCATCAAGTCCATAAACACTGCTGGAGCGTTGGTCAAACCAAAAGGCATAACCCGAAACTCGTAAGAACCATATCTCGTTAAGAACGCAGTCTTTAAGACATCCTCTTTCCTGATACGCAACTGATGGTATCCCGATCGCAAATCAATCTTTGAGAAGAAATAAGCTCCTCTCAACTAGTCGAATAAGTCATCGATTCGAGGCAACGGATACTTATTCTGTATCATGACCTTATTCAACTCTCGGTAATCCACACACAATCTCAGTGAACCATCTCTCTTCTTCACGAACAACACAGGGGCACCCCACGGCGAAGTACTCCTCCGTATAAACCCCTGACCCAATAACTGTTCAATCTGATCTCGTAGCTCTCGCATCTCTGTCGGAGCCATACGATACGGTGCGCGTGCTATAGGTCTCGTATCTGGCAATAAGTCTATGACAAAGTCTATCTCTCGACTGCGGGGTAGGCCTGGTATCTCCTGAAACACATCAGAATACTCCCTGACAACTGGGATCGAATCTAAAGGAATCACAACCTCCTTAGAGGTATCCTCCTCTATGTAGTACAAATGAACGGTTGAGCCTCCCTCTGGGCGAGGCATCGCCACTACAAACATCTCTTGCCCCTGAATGGAAAAAATAATGCTCCCACCGAAGCAATCAATCATGGCTCTATAGTCTGCGAGCCAATCCATACCGATAATCACATCGTGCACATGCATATCTAATACCAACATGTCTGCAGGTAATACCAAACTACCAATATCTATCCCCACTCCCCGACATATAAAGAAAATAAGTTACCCACTCCCCAATGGTGAGTCTACACATGTCATTGTGCTCTCTGCTGTGGCTAACAACCCTAAGGCTTTCGCAAAATGTGTAGCTATAAAACAATGCGTTTCCCCCGTATCAAACAAAACCCGACCCATGGTACCATGGATAGGAAACATACCCTCAATCGCGGGTGGTGCCTGTGGAGCTGCTGCCTGGTGGACGTTATAGACATGTCCATACTGTAAATGCCCCTGCTGCACTGGAGCTGCTGGAATGGCTGGTAGAGCTGGCACCTGGGCTGGAGCTGGGAGGGCAGGTGGAAAAAGTGGCCTCTGTGGCTCATGTCGAGCACCCTGCTGCTGCTGCGGGGCCTTGCCCCTATCAGGACAGTCCTGGCGTTTATGGCCAGTCTTGCCGCAAACGAAACACTTCCCCGGGAAGTTTCCCCCTCTCTGTCCCTTCTGCCCCCGGCCCTGGTAGCCGTTACCGTTCCTCCCCTGGCCCTGCTGGCCCTGTTGAAACTGTTGTTGGCCATTCTGACCCTGCTGGCCCTGATGGGCGTTCGGACCCTGATGGCCCTGCCGAAAACCTCCTTGTCCGTGACTGAAATTTCCTGACCTGAACCTCTTGTGATCCCCCTGTTGGGAACCCTGGTCGCCCTGTCTCTGCCCCTGAACAGATTGTGCCCCACTGGCACCATTTCCTCCATTCCTGCCCTGATGGATGTACTCTCCCGATCGCTTGCCCTCAGCCATGTGAAAGAGGTGATCCTGGCAATGGAGCAGTGCAGCGTTAACCATATCAGAGTAAGTGGCCAACGATAGGTTCCCCAACAAATGCTGACGGATCCTCCAAGTCAACCCGTCTGTAAATTTCTGTATCTTCTTCTCTTCTGTTGGTATTTCATCCGGAATAATATTTAACAGATTTGTGAATTCGGCCTCATACTTGGCCACAGTCTTACCCTCCTGCTTGAGGCTCATCAACTTCCTCCTCATCTCCGTGTGAACAGCTGACGGAAAGTATTTGCGGTCGAACCGCACCCAAAAATCCTGGATAGTGAGAGTATCTCTCTCCTCCACGGTGGTAATAGACTCCCACCACTACAGTGCAGACCCCACTAGCTTAAAGGTAGCTAGTATCTGCTTCTGGACATCGGTGCACTCATACATCCTCAAGTGCCGCTGAATGTCCTTCCTCCACTGACTCGAAACCACAACATCGGAGCTACCTGCGAACTCCGATGGGTGTGCTTTCTGGAATGCATCTCGAACACATTCCCAAGTAGACGGGAATGCATGTGCCTGAACTGGCGCGGCTACTGGCGCCTGAGGTGGTGCCTGCTGAACTACGGCTAGTGCGACATTTACCACCGGGGCCACAATGGCTGCAACCTCGGCGGCATTCATCGTGCCCTGAACTAGTGCGGGCTGTGGTTCTGGCGTTGCATTCCTGGGAACCCGTTGTCCACGTCATGGAGGCATTCTGAAACAAGAATAAAGTCTATAAGTTCGCAGTTATAAACTCAAAATAGCTGAAGAACGTAGCATAAACAAAAGAATACAACAGTCCTAAAATATAGGGCTCTACATCAAAGTAAGCTCAGCGGAAACATAATAAGCCGTACAGATCCTAAAGGACACTAGAACCTGATGCTCTGATACCACATGTGACACCCCGACTAATTAAATATCGGGTAGCTACTCCTTTATTAAATCAATACAAAATGCCAAGCTGGTTTAGTTAATAGCATCACTGTCGAAAACATTTTAATGATTACTAACCACCTAGTATTTAAAAAGTAAGTTGCCAAATTTTAATTGAAGTCTGGTTAACATACAGTAAAAGAATGATGAAAGAATAACAACCATTCACCATAACGAAGCAATAGAATAACCAACGGAATAATAATAAGTCCGGAGGAAAACTCCTCACAACAATCCCACAACTGAAAATAATATGACAAGTCTGAATCCTGAATTAATTACATGCCAGAAGTCTGAATAACTGGAATAAATGCAATGCCTCTAAAAGAAATGGGCGACATGCCCTACAACTGATAACTGCTGAATATGGAGTCAAGATAGATGAAGCGTCTACAAGCAAAGTCCTGTAACTTCCACAAACAGCTACAGCTCGTCACCTGAATGAAAATCCTAAGCATGGTGACCTTGTGGCTGGGGACCTAAAATGGTTTTTACAAAAATAGATTTGAAAGCAAATGGGTCAGAGCCCGAAAGTGGAAATCATTTTAAAAACAGCAAGTGTTTAATAACATTAAAACATTAAATGCAAAATACATGTTAGGACGTGCACTCACATGAAATTCTCACCTCTCGACTACATGTGCACTCCTAACGTACCATACCCATCTAAATGACATACATATCTAACCAAACCGTAATAAGTTCTACCCCTTACTACTCGATTCCCATATTACATTCTAGCGTTATCAATTAAATAGAGGGCTTTACTTAAACTCAGATTCTCAATTAGTAATACAATTCACTATCGGTTAACCCGTTATGTTTTCTCAAAACATTACCATAATTATATTCACAATACCAACATGAAAATTCCCATTAATTAAGTATATATTATTCATGTCATAAATATACAATACAAGCACCCCGAGACTAAGTTGCGGTGCACACATACTCTGCTATCCATCCCGGTACATCACGTACATAAGGATCACGCATTCCGAATCTCTCAGGAATCATTCTCAGATAACAACAATCACAAACAATGGAGGCGAACACAGTCACATCACATGGGTCATGCACATACCTACTCTCCCACGATCATCAGACTTATTAACATCCCAATAAGTCCTTCTCTGACCTATGTTCATCGAGGTACCAGTCTAAATCCGAGCAACACAAGGATTAGAGTGCCCTAAGCAAACGTAAACCTCCCGTGACAGCAAGTATGGTAGGTATGTCATACACATAAAATCATATACACATACTAAGTATGCACACATCTTAGTAATCACCATAATATATTTGTGGTACACTTCTCATTATCGTACCGACATATAATGCTACAGAATTTATATGTTCCCGGTTAATATAATTATTTAGGCCATCAATAGTTCTCGTATCGTAATAGACACTCGCGTCCTAATTCATAATTTTCCTTAGGTTCAAACTACACTTCTAGGTTTTACTCCTCATTATATCCCAAATATCCCATATATATAAATTAATCCACAAGGAAGTGTTATCTCTACATATAAACAAGGTTATGGGACACTCGGGATTAAAACAGGCTAAAAAGCCTAAACTGTCAGCTCGTTAGAAGTCTCGTTCGAACGAGGCTGTTCGAACGAGAGTTCGTTCGAACGAACTGGGTATCTAAAGAGATCTCGTTCGAACGAAAGTCATCGAACGAACATTCAACTCGTTAGAAGGCAAACTGTCCACTCGTTAGAAGCTCGTTCGAACGAGCTCGTTCGAACGACCTGGGTAGGTCTTCTAACGAGAGGCCAGTTTCAAGCCCATAAATTCCTTAACTCGTTTCTCCATCTTTTCTTCACCTCTAATCTCATCTAAACATCAATCCAACAATCGTTCATGGGTTCTAATCATTCCTAAACATACTTAGGTCATATATTAATGTTTATATAGAGCCAATTCTTCCTAAACATCATTGAATCATCAAATCCCTCCATTTATCCCCAAATCACATGAACATGAACCCTAAAATTTTAAAATCACCAATGGGCATAATTAAATCCGTTTTTGTTATGAACAAGGTGTATTTCCATCAGAATAATCCCCCTAACATAATTCTACATGCAATCCTTTCATCAAAATATAAAGTTCTAATTCCAATTAATGGGTTTTTATCAAACTCCCAAGAACAATACAAATTTTATCAATTTCCTACGCATGGAAGAAACATTCTTTATAATAAATGAAATTAAACCACTTGCCTTATGTGTATCTCTGATTTTGATGTCGATCTGATGAATGGTTCTCTCTCTCTCTGCAGAATTCTCCTCTCTTCTCTCTCTACAAGCCTTCTTCTCCAAAGTGACAGTGGTGGCTAGGGTTTGCCTTAGGAACTCTTTTAGAACTAATTTCAATAACCTCCGTAGCCCATTAGGTTATTAGTGGGTTTAGTGGGTAATTGCCAAATCAGATATTAATTCCTAATTTTCGTGGGTTTTAATTCCCAAAAATCCAAAATTACCAAACTACCCTTATACGTTGCCGGTATGGCCTAAAAATGCCCCGGGACCCAAACTAAACCCCCGGCTAGTGTTTTCTGACTATTTTAACCCTTCCGGACGCGTTGGCGCACTCAAAATAACCATACGGTTAATAGAAATAACATTCACTTTATAATTAAAATAATTATATTCCTGACGCGACTATCACACGCGTCTCAACAAAATTTCCAAATTGCCGTATTTCAATCTCACGACAAGTTTCATAATTCAATATTCATATATAGTCATATATACACATTATAATCAAATACCAACTCGCATCTCGCTAGTATTTTAATCCGGATTAATTTCCAATTAATACACATTTAATTCAATTAATCCCATAAATAAATATCACAAAAATACGTGGTATTACAATAACCACACTCCTTAGGGCCAAGTGGGAATACCAAGTGTAAGCATTGTTAGTGAGGGATTTTAAAAACTACCTTAAACGTAGCTTTTATTATTGCATTGAGCACCTAAATGATCCATAAATCTTTTCAAATGATCCTTTGGGTTAACTCCTTTCTCGTTAAACTTCTCAAAGATAGGTGGAATTTACCCATTAGGATAAGGTTCATCATTGTACTCTTCTTGATAAGGAGTACGAAAATCATTATAAATAAATGCTGGCTCATCAAATGTTTATGAGGATGATTCTAGCATCTTCATCATCTTATTCTTGACTTCTTCAATAGTTAGAGAGGGCGGAACAACTATTTTAACCATTTTAGCCTATTATGGAGTGGAAATAGGTAGAGGAGTTGTGACAATTGGATCTTCAATGGTTGGCATTCTAGAAAGATTGATCATAGCAAGAACAATTGGGCTAGGAGTTCCCGTTAGAGAAGTGGCGAGTTGCATGTCTGGTATAATGAAGGAACTTAGATCCATCATGGAACAAAACATCTTCATTCCCTGTTGGCTTTGAAGGAACTCCATAAACTTTTTCATGAGGTTAGTCATTTTATTGGGGCCTAAAATAGAGCTCATGGAAGCTTATCCCCCAACGACATTCCTTATGGAAGTGGTTACTTGAGGAATCTCACTAGATGGTATGACACAACCTAATCTTTCTCATGTTGAGAATAGTCAAACATAAGAGTACGGTTTATATTTTCATCCACCATTTATAAAATAATACCTCCCAGTGGAGTCACCAAATGTAAGAGAGCACTTTTCTTTAGGTAATAAGAGGAAGCAGTAATTTTTCTTGTCACTTGGGCATTTAAAGTAAAACTGAGTCATACCCCGTATAAATGGTAATGTGAAAATATGTTTTGTAAGCGTGATGATCAATAAACTCAATAATGAGTGGAAATCATACTTAGGGGGAGGAAATGAACTTCAAGAACACAATTAATAACGTGGTTCACCCAACTTAGGCTACATCCACAGGAGCTAGAGTTTTATTTCACTTTGGAACGGAAATAAATATTTGTAGATAATCAAATCTTAATCAAAATATCAATCTCTCTAAGTTTTTATAGTGTTTATAACTTTATTGGAATCTCTTCAAGTCTCTTGAAGTCTATTTTGCAATATCTCTTCTTTATGTCCTGTCTTTTGTCTTCAATAGAAAAAAGTAACATATATATAGTTTGCCTTTCATTTCATGGGAACTTGAGCCCCATGACCATATTTTGGATGATTATACTTATAAACCACACCCAGTCATGTAATGGGGGACAAAGCAGTTTAAGAATGGAATAAAGTTATCTTAAAACATGGAGAAAAGAATTATTCTAATAAAGTATGTTGGTCGCACTACCCAATACATTATATAAATTCTATCAATATGGGATAATGTGCAAAAGGAATATTATTTTATGTTAGATAATTTCTACGTCAGTGGAATTTTACTTTTCATAATCATTCTTGATCATTCAAGCTTATGGTTGCTCGCAACATGCTCCCTTGAGTGAACTGGTTCGTCGCGTGCTTAATCATGTGAAATTGTTTCGGTCTCTATGTTCTAGGGAGAAATTTATTTGGTAACCTTGAACTCAATCTTCTTCTGTTCTTCAAGACTTTATATTTCAAGTGTTATGATTAAACTCCTTCATGTAACATGATTTAACTCCTTTTTTACCTTGTTGAAGTAACTTATCTCTAAGAAAGGAGTTCTATAAATAAGCCCCTCATATGAAGAGACTTGAGCAATAGCAGGATTATTGGCATGTGCACACTCATTTTCTTAAATGTCGGAGATGCTATTCATAAACTCCCTATATACACGGGTGAGTCTCAGATAATGGTAGATAGAACGTACAATGGTTGCGAGAAATGCGTGTGCACATTGATAGCGTCAAAGGAACCGTGTTGAAATAATATCATAATTATTTTATCACTTGGCCAGTTTATTTCCTGGTCAAACCTAGGCCACGAACAATGTTTAATTTGATATTAAGTTGAAATATCTTATTTATTTAAGTTATTTTAAGTTTGTGGTATATTTGTTGATAATTTTAATGTATATAACGTGAATTTAAGTTTAAGTTATTTAATTTGAGTTCAAGTTTTGGTAAATAATTTGAATGAATTATGAACTGTGCGTTCTTGTATCCAACATAAACTTTGTTTCAAACTATTAGTATAGGTGAATTGAATCTTGAATATTATTTAATGGATCTCCCAAAATTCAAAGAATGGATATGAGAGAGTAATCGGATATCTGATAATCATGTGAAGGGCATTCAAGAATTTGTTAAATACGCATATAGAAATTTTAAAAGTGACAAGATTTCATGTCCGTGCACCTATTATATGAATAGAAAATATAAGTCTTGAGAAGATGTTGAGTTACATTTACTAAAGTGGGGGATTTTGCAAGACTATAAGATATGGAGATAAAGATCAATGTATAAATATTGGGATAAAGATCACTCGGTATTACATGCAATGATTTATTTGCATAAATTGAAGAGTCAATTTGGTTTGTCGAGCAACAGTGTAACCAGAAATTTAAAGTGCGTTAAAGACATTCTCTCAAAAGAGGACACGTTACCGTACACTTATCCTGGCATAAAGAAAAGCTTGAAGGATTTGGGTTTAAAGTATAAATATATTAATGCATGCAAGTATGATTTCATATTGTACCGCAATGAGCACAAAGAGAAGGATGGGTATCCAGTATGGAGTGATCCTAGATATGTGGCTTGTCAGAATGGAAAAGATAAGCACTGCAAAATATTGCGAGTGCTCGCAAGTTCCACATAAGGTTTTGAAGTTGTTTCCCCTTGGGCCATGATTAAAATGATTTTTCACAATACCATGGATAGCAGAGGCCATGAAATGGCATGCTTGATGCAAGGTGGGTGGGAATCTCACGCGTTATCCGAGTGATTCACTCATCAGGCAAATTTTAAATGCACGACACCATGCAAAGGAACTGAATAATGTCCGTATTGCATAATAAACCGATGGGTTTACCCATTTTGGTAATTTATGCCCAAATTAGATTTATTAGACAGTTTTGATGGCGCCTTTAAATCTACTTCCAACACTTTCATGAGAAATGAGTTCACATTATTTCGTTATTGATACCTGGACCGAAGTCTCCTGGTGATAATATTGATATATTTTTATTCCTATTAATCTAAGAACTTAAAGAGTTGTGGGACAAAGGCGTGAGGGCGCTTGCATATCATAAAGGGGATTAGGAGTTCACACTTCAAGCAATGGTGATTTGGACAATCCATGACCTTCATGTTTATGAGATCTTGTCTGGTTATAGTTTTCATGCTTATTATGTATATCCCATGTGAGGGGAGGAAACTAAATCCACTTGTCTACATCATAGTGGTAAGATGAGTTATATGGGTCATCATAGATTTCTAACGTTCAGTCACCCTATTAGGAAAGACAAGTCTAACTTCTTGCCTATCGATTACGAGCGTAGGACAAAACCTATTTCGCTTTTTGTTCATTAGATCAAGGAGAAGGAGAAGTCTATGACTACGGGGAATATGTATGTAGGCAAATACCCTTAGTTTATAAACCTAAAACGTAAAGCTAGGGAGGATACGAACAAACTTAGTAAAATGAAGTCATGGTTTAGATGATCAATATTTTTTGACTTCCCATAGTTAAAATATCACCATGTAAAGCATGTAATTGATGTCATGCACATGGAGAAAAATATTATGGAACATTTGATAGGAACATGTATAGGTGGATCTCATTTCAAATATGGAGAGTGGGTACACCTCAATCTATAAAAGATGGACATAAAGAAGAAATTGTGATTAAAAAATTATCCTACAATAGGAAGAATTTCTATCCCCCGTCAAAAAAATATCCTCTTAGACATGTTGTTCAAGAAGATTCCGAGTGAAAAGTCTCTCGATTGTCACATCATCATTCAATTAATCCCTCCGTTTTTAGGCATTGCTTATCCGAGAACAAAGATCTCCATAAAAAATTATGAAAATAAGTTTGTGGTTTACCCTACTTTGTGCAAAAGTGGTTAAAGAAAGCACATTAAAGCTGTGAAATCAGCTTTAGCCAAGGCAATTTATGTATTGGAGAAATATTTTCCTTCATCATTTTTCGATACCAACATCCACCTACTTATGAATTTATGAGATAGGCTTTATTTTCTTGTCCCATTAGGTATCATTGGACAATCCTTTCAAGCGATTGATGAAAAGCTTCAAAGATTAGCTTAAGAATAAATAGTATATTAGAAGGTAAATTGTTGAGGAATACATAACTATGGAATCATTGTTATATTATCGGGAACATATGGCAGAACAAGAGTTGAGGAGGTTCAATCCTTGTGGATAATGAGTGATCGAGGAACCTAACGAGTTTGAGGATAAATTACCTTTTGAGAAACCTAAAGAGGTGAGACTCACTAATCTATAATACGAGCAAGCAACTCGTTATGTCTTCGAATCTCAAGTTGAATTTGAAGATTGGAGAGGGTAAGTAGATACATAATCAACTAAATTATTCTTATTTAATTATATGTATTCTCTATATTACGATCTAAGCTTTAAAATTTACCTTTAGATAGTACGAGAACGAAATTTCCCCAAATAAGAGGAGAAATTGCACAAAGAATGATGTTAGGGCATGGATATCACCTCTTACGAGTGGGTTATTAATTCACGTGTGACTAAAACATGCGATAATATAAATTCATTAATAAATACAGCTTCTAAAAAGAGGTGATGTCTCTTCAGGGCTTGCAAATCTAGCAAAAGGTCCCACAAAAATTTCTACAGAGTTTAAGAAATTTTGCACTAACGGTTTTGAGAATATAATGATAATTTGTAAATATCTATACTTAGGCTTAAAATTATGCCATTAAAGGGGAAAAACCCAAAACATCCCCCAAACGACCCTATAAGAGGCACGAACACTCCGTAGGGGACCAATGTAACTTATACAAATGGACCGCATAGTTATGAGACTTTCGATTTGAGAGTACGATGATAATTTGTAAATATCTATACTTAGTCTTAAAAACATGACACTAGAGAGTGAAAACCTAAAATATCCCCCCAAATGGCTCCATAAGACGCACAAACACCTCGAAAGGGACCAATATAACTCATAGGAACTGATTGCGTAGTTACGGGACTCTTGATTTGAGAATATAATGATAATTTTCAAATATCTAGACTTAGTCATTAAAACATGTCGTTAGACTGTGAAAACCCAAAACATCCCCTAAAAGGTCCCGTAAGAAGCATGAACACCTCGCACATTACCAATATTACATAGGAACTGATTGCGTAGTCATGGGACTCCCTGTTTCAGAATATGACAATGTGACACCCCGCCTAATAAAATATCTGGCGATCACTCCTATATAACATTAAAACAGGGGTCTCATATGGTTCATTCTTAGCATCACTGTCGAAAACCAATTTAATTACTAATATCCTATTAGGCCGACGTCAAATTTTTAAATGAAGAAATCTTTTTAACCAAACCATTCAAATAAAGCAATTACAACAGTTTACATGCACCAACTGAAATGAAATAAAATAAAATAACCGAACACTCGGTACAATAATACAACCAAATCGAATACCACATTAAAAGGCGATAAAATAATAAATGAGTACAGTTGGGCCATAAGCCCGAATGTTTCTACAATACCTCCTATCTAGATCTCAATGATGGAAGCGTCTAATATAAACCTGCTTGTATCCACAGTTGCTGCAGCAAACGTCTGACTCGAAAGAATCATCATCCAGGCGTCCCTGTGTCTGGACACCTATATACATATAGATATAACAAGAGGGAAAATAGATAAACGGGCCAGAGCCCGATTTTTGAAAACATTTTAGCAAGTGCTTAAAATCCATATTTAAAAATATGTTATTTCTCATATTTAAACTGGTATCGCTCTCACATGAGATACACCTCACCCCTCTTCTAACAGTGCACAACTAACGCATACCACTTTAAACAACCTAGTTAAGCTACCCTGCCTAACTAATGTAATTACCCATCTTCTAATAAACCTCATCAATTCGGCTACTAAGGACTAAACTTCTCCCCATTCCCAACATTATGTTACGTTCACGCGTGGGGTGTCTCGCGAAGTGAAATCCAAATAAGGAACCCCCCGGTACACTACTACGTGACAATGTTGATCATTGGGATCCATTAGGCCTTCAGTACATAACATATTTATACCATCCCGTATTTATTGATAGTTCTCATTAGATCCTATGATCCATACTCATATAAATCCGGATATAAATCTACCGGAAGGAGTATATCACTTTATTCATTCTTCTCCTTTTTATACAGTGTTAGGTTATATGATATCTCATCTCATATATATACAATATACTTTTCGCAACAAGTATATTAGTTATCCATAGAGGACACCAAACAAGATTTAGGTATACGGACATTATTCTCCTTATGCATACACATCAATTTATATAACAATATATCGCACTATTGCACCCTGGTTAAGAAACCCCTTATATCGTTATAAAGTTGAAGCATTTATTCCTTACTTATCTACTTATACGCACAGCAGAAAGTTACCATATAAATATACGTATATATATTAGTCACACATATAATATATATACTAACGGCACCCCACATAAGATCTATGGTGATGGCATACTCTACTATCAAGTCCCCGTATCACACAAACTAAGGAAAATACTAGTTCGGAATCACTCTCGAACTGTATTAACATAAAACACATACAAAATGAGGCGAAGCATAGTTCCAATTCACTAAGAGGTCATCACATACCCTCACGTCTCTTAGGACCGTCTGAGTATCAATCAGATAGCCTGTACCAAGGAGTTCTATGTTCTAGGGTACAAGTCAATATCCCCTATAAAGGTCCCATGGAGATAAGACTGTCCTGGCGCGGTAACCTCCGTGATAGCAAGTTGCGCGGGCATGATTTTTACACATATATAATATAAGGGATACTCATAGCCCTTACAATACATCCCATACGTAGTATATTTATATCTTGGATATCCTACGCATTTATCAATTTTACCATTTTTCCATATATTATTTTCTGAGCTTTTCTCACCGCACAATGATTATATCAACAACATCGATATATATTATTTATCTCTTCTCAATCTTTTATTGCTATAATCTCCAAACTCTTATAGCGATATCCAATAGCCTCGAATATTCTCATTCGCAATAATATAAGCCATCACACAATTAAAATACCCCAATACGTATTCCCTTATTTAATATTCAAATCACACATAAATATCTCTTTAAGTATTATTCCTCACGAACACCCCTATTTGGGTAAATCTTGGATTTTACTTTCAACTAATCCAAAATACACGCCTTACTAAAAAAAAATATTTAAAAGTCCCCACACTATTTTTAGGAACCCCAAATATAGGGGTGGAAGCGATACGGGTTTTTACCGTACCGTTTTGGTCCGAAAAAAAATGGTTTTTGTTTCATATATTAAAATAAAAAAAACCGGTCTTATCGAAACTGAAATTACCGCAAAAAAGTGGGTTGGTTTTGGTTTTAATATTTAAAAAATCGATTTACCGAAATTACCGTACCGAATTTATCGAAACCAGAAAAAACCGTACCGTTCCGAAATTATCGTACCGTAACGAATTTATAAAAATTACCGTACGGAATTTACCGAAACCAGAAAAAAGTTAGTTTTCGTTTTGGTTTTAATATTTAAAAAAGCTGGTTGGTTTTGTTTTTGTTTTTTTGGGGCTTTTAATGTTGTTTACCAAAACAAAAAAAAATGAAACCAGAAAAAACCGGAATTTACCAAAACCAGAAGAAACCAGAATTTACCGAAACCAGAAAAAACCAAAATTACTGAAAAAACCGAAATACCGACCGGTTTGGTTTTGGTATTAATTTTGGTGTACCGGGTGGTAAACTGGTACGGTTTGATTTTACCATCCAGATTTTGGTTTTGGTATTGGTATTTACTATTTACCGAACAAACCGTACCTCTTACACCCCTACCCAAATATTTATCTCCAAACAATTTTAGCCTTTTATTTTTCCAATTTCCAAGTGCATTTTCGAGTTGGTGATTTCACCCCGGAACTTCCATCTTATAAAAATCATAACAATTCTAAAAAAAATCATAAAAATACGCGGTTAGTTCCCACGCGACCGTATCGAAAATATCTACAACTTTTGTGTTTTGACCGAGAGCTGAATCGGCTGTCTTCCTATCCGTAACAATCCGTAAGTGACGTTGGTCACTATTCACTTTCTTCTTCAAAAATCCAAACCTCCATTAAAACACCTCCAATCTTTTTATCTCCTCTCTCATCATCATTCAACCTCAAATAACCATAAATACACACATTCAGAGGGTTCTAATCATCCTAGAACCCAGATCCAACAATTAATTTCAAGTCTCTCAAATTTGGTATAAATCGAGTTATATCCGTTTTAATCTTTCGAAAACCCGTTTGATCCACGAAATTTCAACCCAAAAATATTTAGTTTTATACCAACTACCATTTGATAAATTAAACATACTAAATCATAAATCAAGTTAAACACTTGCCTCGTGGATTAAATCCGACGACCACAAGTCGAATCCCGCGAATTTTGGCCGGAAATCTCTTCTTTTCTTCTCTTTTCTTTCTTCTTCTTCTTCTTCTTCTTCTTCTTCTTCTTCTTCTTATTTCTTTTCTTCTTTATCTCTTCTCTCTCTCTCTCTTAGGGATGATATTTGGGGGAAATGAGGGTTGCCACCTCTTTAAATCCGAAATTGGGTATATACCCAATTGTTAAATGACTCGTGTACTCATTTACGAGTCCCTACTAATCCAAAAATGCCCGGAACCCAAATACTACCCCCGGGTACTCTATTTTGACTATCTCAGCCATTCTGAACCTAATGGCAGAGTCGAAATATCCATCCGAGTCACTTAAACTAAAATTCACTATTTTGACCCAACACGTTCAATACGCGTGTTTTCCAATTTAAAATATTTTCCTTTGTCGCTTTATCCAACTGCGACATGTAATAAAAATAATCTACTCATATACTTAGTCTCGAAATATAATCCACGTAAATATTAATCTATCTCTCGAAAACTATTATTTACTATTCATTTTATAATATTGAATTTATTTAATTTCACCCATTAATCCTAGAATTACTATTCATAATAATTCCTCAAATTACCAAATTAAATTCACTGTGTAATTTAAATACCTTTAAAAGTGCGGGGTATTACATACTTCCCCACTTACAACATAATTTTGTCCTCAAAATTCAGATATAGCCTGTACCACTACTCTAGGATCGGTATATACATTACGTCCTAGTTTAACCAAATTTAAATATAGCCTAACACAATGGTCTCCCACTATATTTCAGCCATCTCAAGACGTATGCTCATATATATATAGTCTCCGCATCTCTATATGTTTACACAAATCTTGCACTTTTTTATTAAGACGACTTGGCGCAAAATATTTATTATTAATACCATGTCTACTAGTCTCACATAGTAGAAATATTCACAAATCCATATATATACATATAGGCATATCATCCCTATACATACATACATACATATATATATATATATATATATATATACTAATCTTGCACCCCCGGGTTAACACCCATTAGTGCTCTTAATAATAATATCACATAATAGGCATACACACATCCTATTAAGATTCATAGGCATATTCCCAGCCTAATCATACACTTCTCATACGTATTTTATTCTTATCGCTACATATTGTATAAATATTCAGATTACTATCTCTCTCGTAATCTCCAAGTTACATTTCCTATACCGAATAATTAAAGTATTAACTCTCATATACTCTTCCGGAATTTGGTACTACATATACTCCGTCTTTCCTTGGAGTATTCTAACAAAACAAACATGTGCAATCCACTCGTCAATACTCGTTCGAGTAACACTCCTCTCTACTTTCTCACAATAATTTGGTATCCTTTTCATTAAGAGGCACCTTTTAAATGGCTTTCCATAGCCTTTCAACCCATCTCGAGTGTGCTAGCTCTCGTTGCACATAAATGCTTGAATTATCGTCATTCTCACACGGCATTGAATTCGTCATACCATTTTACCTTGTTTATATTTGCCCTTCAGGCATATATTATACATATTTATTTTCACGTCCTTCCATCTCGGACATTTTTGGGATTTACTAATCAGGGTACCCATACCCCCTATCATCCGTGCATATATGCACCACCATTGCAAACGTTTTCATATATCACACTCACTATAAATAATGGGACTCATTTCATTGGCCTGGTACTAACACCTGGGTATCCCTTAACCCGAAAATTTAATTCTCCCGAGACCTGGAAATTTAATCCTTCTTAAGATTATCCCATCGATCTTCTTGTGGTTATCTCACAATAGTCTTCCTATATCAGTGCCTTACTGCCCTTACTTCGTGGTAGTCTTAAGATTAAGGTGTTTCTAATACACGTAATATGATTACTATTCTAATTATATCCGTAGTGTCCAAGTCCTCTCTCGACTTTCGACATTTTCTCGGTTTCATGCGTGGGTGGGACATCTCGTAAAGCGAAATTCAAACAAGGAATCCTCCCGTTACACTACTCCCTCACATAGTCGGTCATCAATATATAACGGTCTAAGGGACACCAACGGGACGTTAAAATTCCTATTCGTTAACCTACTAATGTACTTTTACCACAAAACAAATCCTTCCATGTTGACCAAATGGAAAGCCCAACTAATCAGGGAGCCTACTCTCGACAAAAGCATTATTATCTGATAAGCACCCAAAACTGTACATTTTATACCCCGAATAGTTGTATTTTAGTTGCTATTTCTCGGTAATATGGGTCTTATGCGCTTAATTGTTTAATATGCAGGTTTAATGTACGTTGCGGTGTTCAAACGCGTATTTCAAGGCAATTGTGCATTTTATGGAGCTAAATACCAAATTCCCATACCCTTGTCTCGTACCCTAGCCTACCCTAAACTTGTCCCTAAACCGTCACCCAAGACCCGTGTGTGTTGGTTTGTTCCCTTTTTTATTTTATTTTATTTTTTAGATTTTTATTTAGTGTCGTTTTTTTAGATTTTATTTTAGAATTATTTTACAATTTTTTAGGTTTTATTTCCTATTTTTATATTTTATTTCTATTTTTATTAATATAATTTTATTTTATTTTATTAAGTTTTTAGTTTTAGTTTTTATTTTATTTCATTTTATTAGGATTAGTTTTTAGGAATTTAGTTTTATTAGATTTTATTTTTTTAGGACTTTAGTTTTAAGTTTAATAGATTTACATTTTTCTTTTCATTTCTTTTTAGTTTTAATTTTTTATTTTGAGTCTTTATTTTATAGGAATTTAATTTTTAGATTTTTAGTTTTTATAAGTTTTATTTGATTACTTAGATTTTATTTTTATTTTTTAATTTTATTTTATTAGGGACCAAACTAATACACACATCACCCATAACCCCCTTATCCTACACTTATCCTAAACCCACATAATCTTACACAACTACCATACACCCAAACACACTCCTTAACCTACACCCTCACCCTCACACTAAACTCCTTACACCCTCACATACCCAATCATATCCACCATCATCTTCAACCTCACTCCCCCATCTCTTTCTCTCTCCCCTACCAACCACCATTAACACCAAACACACACACCCATATCTCATCTCTCACCTCAATCAACCAAACCCCCACACACTCAACCACCAGCCCCTTCTCGACCTCCACCGGCCGCTGACCAACCCACAAACCCATCCATTTCCGTCTCCCGCGTCGCCGCCGGCGCCAACTTCGACCCTCTCTCTCTACTCACCCCTTACCCGCTGGAAAATAAACCTCCAGCCACAGCCCCCAACCGGACTGCCAACCAGAACGCCGAAAAACGGTCGCCCCTCTTCCCATCTCGGGGCAGTAACCCGCCAAACCTCCACCGGCGAGCTCAATTCGGAGCTGCCGACGAGACCAAATCCAGCTCCGGTCGGAATCCAAACCACTATCGGCGCCCCTGAAACCCGATCCATTCTCGGCCCCTACCCACGGTACCGGATCTACTACCCGACCCAACTCCAAAATTGAATCCCATCTCCCATTTTCCTTTTCCAAAGTCCATACCCATTTTTAGCTCCCAAACCTTTCCACGATTTCTCTCCACCTGTTAACATCCAAAAACACAAATACCAAACAAACAAAGACCAAATTAACCCATGTGTCTATTTTACCCAATACACCATTTAACCAACTTGTCCCTTTACCCATTATACCCCAACTAACCACCCAAAACTAAATCCCAAAATTACCCCTCAACCCAAATCAGATTTTTTTCCAAATATCCTCACACCTCACACAATCCATGCACAATTGTGCATTTTCTCCATATTACCCTCACCCATATATTCTCATACCTCACACCCCTCATGTGCACATTCTTGTTTTCCCAATTTAACCCCTTTGCTCCATTGCATATAAAATGAAGAAGAAGACCCATTTGGTGAAAAAGAATTCTAGATTAGAGAGCTTTAGATAGGAAATTAGAGAGAGAGAATTGTAGAGAAAATTTCCCTTGTAAATAGTTTTTCATTTTTTTTATTTTTAGATTATTGTGAGTGTAAATATTGTAAGAGAGTTAATTGAGTGAATATTTTAATTTCAAATCATTTGGATGCTCAATTAAGTGGTGTATGCTTCAATTTGGAAGATTAGAGTTCAACTTTCTCAAGGAGACTTGGTTTGCTTGTTCTATTCTCTTCTCTTTTATTTTAGTAGCCTTGATTATTAATTTGTCATGTTTCATATCATGTTAGGCTAACACCCCTTTCAAGGGGTGGGGAAACCGATTATTTTGATGTTAATGTTAATTTAATTAGTTTAATTAAATTAAAATTCCCTTTGATGATTATTTTTGCAATCTTACTTTTAATTTACGCCTCGAGAGAGGGTAAATGATTTTCGAGAGAAAATCGAGATTCTAGTCTTAATTTCTATCTTAGAATCGAACTAGAGATAGGTTTTTCTAAAATGTGAAATTATTTCTTTGAATTTCAACTCTAATCATATTTTCATGATCTAAACTAATTTAGTAAATCGATCCTAGAGGGTGATTTGTTAGATGACGTTTAGATCTACATTTTGTGAGTTGTAGGATTGTAAATTTAATCCTCTAAAAGATTATTATTAAAATTACATTTGCAACGAGAGTTGATTTGTAATTTCAATATTAATTTGGGACGTTTAATTTGAATAAATTAATTAAATAGATTAACTAGAAATTATGGTATAATCCCACTCCTTGATTGTTCTCACAATTATTTACCTCACTTTATCTTTTATTTTAGTGTTAGAATTTATTTTTCATTTTAGTAAATTTCTAGTTAGTTATTTTCATTTAGTTTAGTTTAGTTTAGATCTCACCTCACCCTATTGTTTTAATATTGAAAAAGCTAAAAAAAAATTAGAAAAGTGAAAAAGAACAAAAAGAAAATAAAAAGTGAATTACATGTGAATTTGTTCCATTTGCTTTACTCCCTAGAAAGTGGATTGATACCCTTACTTACCTCTACACTTGAGTTTATTATTATTTGTAGGTACATAAGGTTTTGATTAGAAGGACTTTTCAAGCAACGACAAGAAATACACGTAAAAGTCTTTTTATCATTATCATCATACCCAAAATGTATTTCCTCTGAATTTCCCTTTTATTCAAGACCTGGATATACGTCTCAAATTTATTTCCTTCACCTTAACTCACCCACATACTTGCAGTGAGAGGAAAATTTCAGTGATTCTTCATAGCACTTATATCTCTATATAATTATACAATCATTAAACGGCTCTCACTCAATAGTGTTTCCTCTACACTAGGTGACTTATCGTCAAAACCAACATCTTTGCATTCTATAACATCTCTCCACTCCCAACGTTATTAAGGTTCACGCGTGGAGCGTCTCGCAAGCGAAATCGAAACAAGGAACCCCAACTATACACTATTACTTAACTTTGTCGGTCGTGGAGGTCCGCTAGTTCAAATATGCCACTCGGATAATCTTATCTCCCCTATCGACAAAAATGTAATCAGAACTCTTAATTCTTTCCAGGAGCCTCACCACCAAGCGCTTGTACTAATACTAAGTCCTAAGCGCAAACAACAATGAGCTTAAACTCACAGCTCAACAATAAATCATGCATACCTTAAATTATATCTATAAGGTCCCCATGAACTAAAATCGTGGTAATGAAACACTTCCTCATCAAAGTTCCATCTAAGCATATGATAAAGGCGGGCTCATCCATAATTTATCTTGCATTCCATTCTTTAGTATATCCGTGTATATATATATATATATATATATATATATATATATATATATATATTTCACATCTTATATATTATACTATACACATCAAGTATATCCATACTTATATATCACACACTATATAAGTATAATAACCATCCCTCAGAGCTATAACTCAATGGATGCAGTTTCTCAATGCTATCATCTTCCAGGAAATTACTCACGCATCATCCTGGGTACCAGCGGTCGGACTATCACACCGACTTGGTAAAAACCAAATCACAATGAATGGGAAGCAATCATAGTTCCTCCGATGAAATGAGAACGAAACATACCCACCACGTCTCATTCCTGATAAAAATCACACAATATAAAATGGACACTATGACCTGGGGACTATACGCTCCCTGCTCCTCAAGCCAGGGGCCTCACCCAAAATGCATAACTTCCCATGATAGCAGTCGAGGGGTATGTTTCATACAAATATACCAATCACATACAGATATATTTAAGCATATCATATATATACGTCTCAATATGCTCGTATATATATATATATATACAGTATAATCTGGCTAATCGTGTATATCTCTCGTAACATTAGCCCATATTTCCCTAATATACATATTCGATTTAATCCCATAAGTATTCACTTACTTATAATATAAATAAATATTAATCTTATCACAACTATCTCATATCCCAATTACATCTGACATTCCAATTCAAATCCCAAGAGTCTTTATCCCATTAAACTCTTAAAAATCACGAAGTCTCACAACTTTAATTTTTATTATTGCAGATTTCACATCTTGCACTAAAACAACTATAACTCACTCTACATAAGTCCAATTACTAGTGGGTCTATCATTCCTTTGGAGAAGCCTCTTTCTCCATTGTACCTACCTTACTCCGGTACTACGTTCACTTAACCATGTCACTCTTTATTCATCGTCGATCTCTGACCGATTCTTATGTGAATAACCTAGAAACTGCATTCACTTTATTCTTTCTAAATCAAGGGAATTTGCAGTTTAAAACCATCTGTAAGATTAATTTATGAGAAAAATATCATGCTCCTCTAAATATGATGACCTTCGTTCCCACCATTTCACATTGCTCCAACAAGTGAAAAAAATAATTTCCTCAAATTTTCACATATGGGTATTTCCATACCCAACTCTAAGCCAAATCTTCCGAGCCTTCAACTTCCTAGAAGTGAAATTACACTATTTCCACCTAGCTCAACTTCAACGCGCGATCCTCATCAAAGACCTCTTAAAAAATTTCCCCATCTAACTTCACTGGGTAATTCAAGTTTAGCACTATTCTCTATTATAGCGGTGCATAGATAATTATAATTACTATTCTATAGTAGTCATTGCAGCAATCCAAGACAATGCCGCAAGGAAAATTTGACCTTTACCGCGGTCCTCATTTCCAACATCAACTTATAGCTCTAACTAAGCCCCGCCTCCTGCTGCCCTCACAATGGATTTCCATGGTCACCCTTCGTCGATCAGCACACGAATTCCGAACGAGCGGGCAAAAGATTTACTATAATCTTACATAATGGCAGGAGAACGAAATCTCACAAGAGGATATCAACAATCCTAACATAAGGCTCTATATCAAATCAAAAGCAACGCTGAAAGCGTAGTACGTCCACACAGATTCCTAAGGACAATAGAACCTAATGCTCTGATACCACATGTGACACCCCGCCTAATAAAATATCAGATGATCACTCCTATATAACATTAAAACAGGAGTCTCATATGGTTCATTCTTAGCATCATTGTCGAAAACCAATTTAATTACTAATATCCTGTTAGGCCTGTGTCAAAATTTTAAATTAACAAATCTTTTTAACCAAACCATTCAAATAAAACAATGACAATAGTTTACATGCACCAACTGAAATGAAATAAAATAAAATAACCGAACACTCGGTACAATAATACAACCAAATCGAATACCGCATTAAATGGCGATAAAAGAATAAATGAGTACAGTTGGGCCATAAGCCCGAATGTTTCTACAATACCTGCTATCTAGATCTCAATAATGGAAGCGTCTAATATTAACCTGCTTGCATCCACAGCTGCTGCAGCAAACGTCTGACTCGAAAGAATCATCATCCAGGCATCCCTATATCTGGACACCTATATATATATAGATATATCAAGAGGGAAAATTGATAAATGGGTCAGAGCCCGATTTTTGAAAATATTTTAGCAAGTGCTTAAAATCCATATTTAAAAATATGTTATTTCTCATATTTAAACTGGTATCGCTCTCACATGAGATACACCTCATCCCTCTTCTAACAATGCACAACTAGCGCACACCATTTTAAACAACCTAGTTAAGCTACCCTGCCTAACTAATGTAATCACCCATCTTCTAATAAACCTCATCAATTCGGGTACTAAGGACAAAACTTCTCCCCATTCCCAACATTATGTCACGTTCGCGCGTGGGGTGTCTCGCGAAGCGAAATCCAAACAAGGAACCCCCCGGTACACTACTACGTGACAATGTTGATCATCGGGATCCATTAGGCTTTCAGTACATAACATATTTATACCATCCCGTATTTATTGATAGTTCTCATTAGAACCTATGATCCATATTCATATAAATCCGGATATAAATCTACCGGAAGGAGTATATCACTTTATTCATTATTCTCCTTTTTATACAGGGTTATGTTATATGATATCTCATCTCATATATATACAATATACTTTTCGCAACAAGTATATTAGTTATCCATAAAGGACACCAAACAAGATTTCGGTATACGCACATTAGTCTCTTTATGCATACACATCAATTTATATAACAATATATCGCACTATTGCACCCTGGTTAAGAAACCCATTGTATCGTTATAATGTTTAAGCATTTATTCCTTACTTATCTACTTATACGCACAGTAGAAAGTTCCCATATAAATATACGTATATATATTAGTCACACATATAATATATATACTAACGGCACCCCACATAAGATCTATGGTTATGGAATACTCTGCTATCAAGTCCCCGTATCACATAAACTAAGGAAAATACTAGTTCGGAATCACTCTCAAACTGTATTAACACAAAACACATACAAATGGAGGCGAAGCATAGTTCCAAGTCACTAAGAGGTCATCACATACCCTCACGTCTCTTAGGACCGTCTGAGTATCAATCAGATAGCCTGTACCAAGGAGTCCTATGTTCTAGGGTACAAGTCAATATCCCCCATAAAGGTCCCATCGAGATAAGACTGTCCCGACGCGGTAACCTCCATGATAGCAAGTAGTGCGGGCATGATTTTTACACATATATAATATAAGGGCATACTCATAGCCCATACAATACATCCCATACGTAATATATTTATATCTTGGATATCCTACGCATTTATCCATTTTACCGTTTTTCAATATATTATTTTCTGAGCTTTTCTCACCGCACAATGATTATATCAACAACATCGATATATATTATTTATCTCTTCTCAATGTTTTATGGCTATAATCTCCAAACTCTTATAGCAATAGCCAATAGCCTCGAATATTCTCATTCGCAATAATATAAGTCGTCACACAATTAAAATACCCCAATACGTATTCCCTTATTTAATATTCAAATCACACCTAAATATCTCTTTAAGTATTATTCCTCATGGACACCCCTATTTGGGTAAATCTTGGATTTTACTTTCAACTAATCCAAAATACACGCCTTACTAAAAAAATATTTAGAAGTACCCACACTATTTTTAGGAACCCCAAATATTTATCTCCAAACAATTTTAGCCTTTTATTTTTCCAATTTCCGAGTGCAATTCCGAGTTGGTGATTTCATTCCAGAACTGCCATCTTATAAAAATCATAACAATTCGAAGAAAAATATGCGGTTAGTGCCCACGCGACCGTATCGAAAATATCTACAACTTTTGTGTTTTGACCGAGAACTGAATCGGCTGTCTTCCTATCCATAACAGTCCGTAAGTGACGTTGGTCACTATTCACCTTCTTCTCCAAAAATCCAAACCTCCATTAAAACACCTCCAAGCTTTTTATCTCCTCTCTCATCATCATTCAACCTCAAATAACCATAAATACACACATTCAGAGGGTTCTAATCATCCTAGAACCCAGATCCAACAATTAATTTCAAGTCTCTCAAATTTGGTATAAATCGAGTTATATCCGTTTTAATCTTTCGAAAACCCGTTTGATCCACGAAATTTCAACCCAAAAATATTTAGTTTTATACCAACTAACATATGAGAAATTAAACACACTAAATCATAAAGCAAGTTAAACACTTGCCTCGTGGATTAAATCCGGCGACCACAAGTCGAATCCCGCGAATTTTGGCCGGAAATCTCTTCTTTTCTTCTCTTTTCTTTCTTCTTCTTTCTTTTCTCCTTTCTCTCTTCTCTCTCTCTCTCTTAAGGATGATATTTGGGGGAAATGAGGGTTGCCACCTCTTTAAATCCGAAATTGGGTATATACCCAATTGTTAAATGACTCGTGTACTCATTTACGAGTCCCTACTAGTCCAAAAATGCCCGGAACCCAAATACTACCCCCGGGTACTCTATTTTGACTATCTCAGCCATTCCGAACCTAATGGAAGAGTCAAAATATCCATCCAAATCACTTAAACTAAAATTCACTATTTTTACCCAACACGTTCAATACGCGTGTTTTCCAATTTAAAATATTTTCCTTTGTCGCTTTATCCAACTGCGACATGTAATAAAAAAATCTACTCATATACTTAGTCTCGAAATATAATCCACGTAAATATTAATTTGTCTCTCGAAAACTAATATTTACTATTCACTTTATAATATTGAATTTATTTAATTTCACTCATTAATCCTAAAATTACTATTTATAATAATTCCTCAAATTACCAAATTAAATTCACAGTGCAATTTAAATACCTTTAAAAGTGCGGGGTATTACAGACAATAATTTGAAGATCTTAAGATTTAGGCTTAAAAACATGTCACTAGAGGGAGAAAATCTAAATCAGTCCCCAAATAATCCCGCAAGAGATGTAAGTTCCTTGCTCATGACCAATGTAATTTGTAAAAACTGACCATTGCGTAACGGAACTCTTAATTTGAGGATATGACGATAATTTTCAAATATCTATAATTCGGCTTAAAAACATGTCGTTATAGCGAAAAACCCCAAAATAGCCTCAAAATGACCCCGTAACAGACACGAACACCTCGCATGGGAACAATTAGGCCTATCAACGGGTGAGGTCTGAACTAGATCTAGGGAGATTCAGATCTATTTACTAGTCACTTAATTGGATCCGAGTTCGAGTTAGGTCTTAATCGGATCTACAATATTAGATCTGAATCTGTATCGAATCAGATCGAATCGGGTCCGAGTTCGGATCCGGGTCTGTCCAAATGTGTACATTTATTTTTATTTTAACCCCCATATTTATTTTTTAATCTTAGATTAAAACATTTTATAACGTGTTATAGTATATGATTGGTATAAATAAAACATATATTACTAATTTTTATTATATACATAAATATATATTTATATATATAATACTTACATGTTATCTAAATCAGTCCCCAAACAATCCCGCAAGAGACATGAGTTCCTTGCTCAGGACCAAAGTAATTTGTAAGAACTGACTGTTGCGTAACGGAACTCTTAATTTGAGGATATGACAATAATTTTCAAATATCTATAATTAGGCTAAAAAACATGTCGTTATAGCACAAAACCCCAATATAGCCCCCAAAATGACCCCGTAACAGACACGAACACCTCGCATGGGAACAATTAGGCCTATCAACGGGTGAGGTCTGAACTAGATCTAGGGAGATTCAGATCCATTTACTAGTCACTTAATTGGATCCGAGTTCGGGTTAGGTCTTAATCGGATCTACAATATTAGATTCGAATATGTATCGAATCAGATCGAATCGGGTCCGAGTTCGGATCCGGGTCTGTCCAAATGTGTACATTTATTTTTATTTTAACCCCCATATTTATTTTTTAATCTTAGATTAAAACATTTTGTAACGTGTTATAGTATATGATTGGTATAAATAAAACATATATTACTAATATTTATTATATACATATATATATATATATATATATATATATATATATATATATATATATATATATATATATATTTATATATATTTAAAAAATAATAATGTACAATGCGGGTCAGGTTTTCGAGTTCAGGGATTCGTATAGGACCCAGACCTTACCCGTATAATAAACAGTTCTTCGAGTATTAGGGTTTCGAGTCCAAAAAATATACTAAGAACCTATTACTAGTTACAGATTTGGATTAGGTCCGGGACTAGAACCTACCAATTGACAGGTCTAGGACTAATGTAACTCGTAAGAATTGACCTCATAGTCACGGGACTCCTTGTTTGAGAATATGAGAATAATTTAAAAATATCAATAGTCAGTGTAGATACCACATTCTAGGACCATCCAAATCATTTCCTTATGTCCCTAGAGCTCCCTCTTTTATCATAAAACCTTGATCATACTCCGAGTACTGATCTGGAGGCCACTGGAAATTATCGAGCTCTATTTAACTGTCGGTTAACTTTCTCACCTGAGTGACAACACATTGGATCTTTAAAGCGCTCTAAAACCTCTTTCCAATGGTCCGCTCATGTGCGAATTAGCCTTACTGTTCGAATGAACATACCACTTTCTCTCAAAAATTGATCTGGATGCCACTGGGCACTCTCAAGCTCCATTTGACCTTGATCAACTCTCTGGTCTGAGTGAAGCTCTTTGGAATATTGAAGGGCCCTACATAGACTTTTTAACGGTCCACCCCATGCATGAATCAGCCTTACGGTTCGAATAAATGATCCGTTTGCCTCTTGTCCAAAAGATCATTGGGTGCTTTTGAGCCCCGTTTGACCACAGTCGATTCCGAAACTCGGGAGCGGCCCGATGGATTCTTAAAGGGCTCTAAATATCCTTTTAAAAAATTCACCCCGTGCACGATTCTGACTTATGAATTGCGTTTTAAGGACGTTTATTCAAAAAATCTTCCTAAGACTGTCAAATGGCAAACCCATTCCCCTGCCTATAGACAATGTGTCTTGAATTGCCTTCCGATAGGCAAGTCAAGGACAATTTGCCGATCGGCACCCCTCTTAACCCTATATAAGGATTACATGAGCTCACTTAGAAAGGCACCTCAGATTCATCCCTCTTAGTGATCTCAACAATATTCTCTCGGAGTCAGCATGGTTTCCATATTGAAACCTCTCCCTCACATTCCATTTCCATCCTTTCCTTACCCAATTTGGAAAAATTCCTTTCCCTCTCCTCTTACCACTTTCTTCCACTTGCAAGAACAACCCTTCAACAATCAAGATTAACATTAAAGCTTCAAAAGAAGACCCAAATCTTTCAACTCTCTCTTTAAATTCTCTTATTTTCGCATTAGTCACTTAATTCTTATAGCATTTCATTAGATCACACATATTAATAATCAACCTTTTTATTAGGAGTCTTGCACAAACTATATTTTCTATAATAAAATAAAAACAAGAAAATAGGGTTTGCTTCAAATTTCCAAATGGGATTTCGTACTACATTTTCTCACACTAAAACATCTTTTTTCCACACACACAAATAAGAAAAGCTCCCGGTTGGATTTATGGGATAAACCCCACCCTACGTTATATGAAAACTACGTGGACTTTGATGTCTTTTCGGCTACATAGGAATCTCGAGTAAAATTTGAGATTCGAGTCCTCTCCTATCTTTGTTCATATATTATTTTTATATCATATATTTGTAATCCATGCTTGCATTTTATCTAACATATACCAACGTCCTTCTATAAACAATTGATGACCCAAAAAATGCATACATATTATTTTTATTTCTATTTTGGGAACACTTCTAAGGATGACCGTACTCTGCCTTTATCCATGGCGCGAGTCGAGTAATTCCATTCTCCATCTATATATACACGCATACACTTCACGGAGTTATTAAGGATAAGAATAACACATGCCCATGAGATACCGAAAGGGCGGGATGGGTTCCAAAAACCTTCCCATCGCATAACTTTGTCCCCGAATCCTTGAACTAATTGGTTTTGCAAGTATTAGAATGTCTTTGATTCCGTTCTCTCGAGGCGGTAACATTTTTTTTCTTATTTTGTGGAAAGTAGGTTGGCAACTCTATCTCTACACATCACCCCAATTGACGACGGTTGAAGCGCCTCGAAAGGGTACCTCCCCCCCGCTCCCCCCCTCCCCCCCCCCCCCCCCCCCCCGTGCACGTTCTGATAGGGAGAGGAATGGACACACTTAGGCTTAAAAATATTCCGCTAAAAGGCAAAAATCCAAAATAACCCCCAAACGACCCTATAAGAGGCACGTACACCTCGTACAGAACCAATGTAACTCAAAGGAACTGATACGTAATTAAGGGACTCCCAATATGAGAATATGACAATAATTTACAAATATCTAAATTTAGGCTAAAAACTATACCGTTAGAGGGTGAAAACCTAAAACAGTCCCAAACGGTCCCGTAAGAGATACGAACATCTCGCACAGACCAATGTCACTCGTAGGAACTGATTGAGTAGTCACAGGACGTCCAGTTTGAGAATATGATGAGGAAAGTGCGATAGGCCCCCAATTTTTAAATTTTTCAAAATGAATTTCCTCAAAGTGAGGAATAAAGATGGTTCAAACATATAAACAACTTACAATAAATTTTAATTTCTTTCAAATTAAAATTAAATGAAACACAAAGTGAATAAATTAAACGACAAATGGATTTTTCACTTAAACCAAATATTTCAATTCGAGTCCTAGAAATTTGCCTAACAAGAATAATCCATTTTGCAAATTAGGCCAAACCAAATTTTACCAAAATAAATTATCTTTGAATTAAATTAATTTCAATTTCACCCAAATATATTTTAACACCAAAGAACATAAGTGTGATAATTAAACCAAATTTTATCTTGAATTATCTAAGCATGCATCTACGTGATTTAAGCAAGATAAAATTAAATAATATCACATGACGCACCGATGTACGAGGAAAACCCAAATGGAAAAAACCTCGAACAACCCTTTCCACGAATTCACTAAGTTATGTAGTTTTTACAAAGACTTGACACAAGAGGACTTACACAAACTGACTTGAGTCCGTCCAATCCTTGATGCTCTCATTAGGTCTTCAACCTCCGCCTAGTGAATAACCTTGGACTCCTCCACACTCTCGGACTCCACCGATGGGGCTATGGTCACCGTCAACTCGCACGCGAAGCCTTTCTTCGAGTGAGAACACCGCAACAAACTTTTCTCCTTTTGGGCGTAGAGAAGAACCCAAACTCTCTTCTCATTAGTTTAGATAAAACCAAGTGCCAAAACTCTCCAAGCAATGATATATCAATAGGTGCTTGTAATAAACTAAACAAATGGGTGTGTATGTGTTTTTTGATGAATTTAATCCATAAAAATCAAACACAAAACATGGAACTTTTTCTTAAAAATTTTGCTCTCAAAAGTCTCTTAGAATGTGAAAAAGTTATCTTAGAAAATGTGTTTCTCGCACTATGTAAAGGTGGTAAAAGTTAGTGGGCAAAGTGGGAAGTTATAAAGAAACTGTAAAAAAAACCGCTCGAAACTGAAATTTCGTTAGAAGTTCGTTCAAACAAGTTTGAGTTCATTCGAACGAAACATCTAACGAGAAAACATAAACAATTTCTGAATCTCGTTAGAAGTTCATTTGAACGAGGTTATTCGAACAACTTTTCTAACCAGATTGTAGGCCATAATTCTAGATAATTTCAATACGAATGTGTGGCCGCTAGTTTCGTATTTTTCTAATTTTTTTTGGATTTGATATGATTTTTCTACGGAAAGGTGTCCGAGAACAAAATCTTTAGAACCATGAATTCAAAGAAAATAACAAAAAAAGTACTAACACCAAAAATAAATTTCCAAGCTCCTATATATATATTAATGCATCTATACCTTTTTGAGACTATGAAATCCTCATGTTGATGACGTAAAATGAGGCACTTGAACGCGGCATATGATGAAGCTTTATAGTCTTGGCTGCCAGGTCTTCAACTAAACACATCATCGGCTTGAATAGGTACATCAAACACTATCCTATGACATAAACGTTTTTGCCCGGAATTGAGCCAAAACTATAATGAGACTTAATTGGAGAATTGTGTCCTTACAAATCTCCCCCTTTGGCTATTCCGAGACAAAAACCAAACAAAAATCCTAAAGGGCCATCAAGCTCTACTAGACATAAAACATCCCACCCAAACTTGACTCAAGACCCAAGGATCAAAATCTTTGCCGGTGAAAGTTGTCGCTTAGAATAATTCCTGCACACTTAAGCAAACTATCAAATGCATAAGGAATACCAAAAGATTAAATTCAATTAAAATAATTACTCCCTCTAAATTAATTCTCCCCTTTATCAACTATGATCTACCTAAGAAGGTCGCGACTCCCCCTAAGTTAAATCTCCCAAACTAAGATACGATTACAATAGGATTAGATACCATTTATCTCCCTATCATTATCCTCCTTTTTTTTCAGGAATAGACAAAGTCTAAAGAATCAAAACATAACTTATCTCCCCAATTAAAGCATATACTCCCCTTAAACTCAACAAGGGATAACTAGAATGGGATAACAAGCTAAACATGCAATAGTGCGTAAAGTGATGAGAACATTAAAGCACGAGGGAAATAATAATTCAACTAATCCAACAAATAATAACGGATACCAACTAAGATGCAAGAAAATCTAAACAAAGTATTAAGCATGTGATATCAACAAGGAATGCAACAAGATAGATACCAATTTTGAATTGAAGCATAGATGGACTAGAAAGCAAGGCAAAGACTAAAAGAATATCAAATATATGTATACATAATAGATACCAAATAGACACGAGTACACATATATAGATATAAACACCAAAATGACACATACAAAATATAATATGAGTCTTCCACACTCTTATAACGTAAATGTGTCATATGGAAATGGAAGTTTTGGGGTGTGAACTAGTAACAACTAAATTTAGACCCAATCACTTAAAACATGTTCACGGAGTTCTCATTTGATTGCAAACTTCATCACATTTGAATATAACCTCATGTGACAATATAGATTGAACTCAATGAACAAACATACACAATGCATACAAGCCTAGCACATTGATGATTCTACAAACCAATAGATTCATGACATTGAAAGCGCAACTAGGATAAACGGACATTATGCAAACCGTTGATATACCATCCAATCTCCCTCGATAAGAATATATTTTTGAATGAATATATCAATTAAACATAGGCCTTGGCAATTTTTCTTTTCAACGCCATATTTTTTTTAGGCCTTTGGACCACGTATTTCTTTTAGGTCCATTTCAAATGGTGGCTTACTATTCGCAAAGGATAATAAATCCTTTCGGAGCCCTTCCCCGTGCACATTATATATATATATTATTTTTATTTCTCATAAATCTCACGTGCAACGAATTTTGACATGTACTAGTCCTCCTAGGTCACAAATATGTAGATGGCAACATTGGTAGGAGAACACCTCACAAAGCTCAAATATACATATGAAGTTAAGAATCAAAAGAGCTCGTGCACGTGTGAATAGAGGCATATAAAATTAGAATCCATTTAAATCAACACAAAATCCAACGACTCCATGTAAGCATGGTGAAGAACATTAGATTGATAATCCAAACCAAAAGTTCTAGCTACATGGGAGCGTAAAAGATGGGATTCAAACACAAGTATATGCCACATAGAGTGTGTCAAACTAAAATACAAACAATTTATTTATTTTTTATTTATTTTTTATTTTTGAAAACTTTAACCAAAAATAAAAATATGTACTCAAAAGACAAACAAAAATCATTTGTTTTTTTCATTAATCTTAAATTACTAAAAAGATAAAACACAAATGATAAACAAAAATATTTTTGTATTTTTCATTTAATGCAAACAAGAATTAAAGAAGTATAATACAAAAGATACACAAAAATCATTATTCTAGCATGTGATTAAGCATGGAGCATAAAATATAAAATGACTAAACAAGCATACATTTAGCATGAGAATATAACATGAAGAACAAAACCTAAAGTATGCAAACAAAACTAACACATTCAACATTTAGATTTTGCAAGGGAGGAAGCATGTGAAAGCAAATGAGAATAAAAAACCCAGTGTTCTAAAAAACGCGCCTAGCCGCAAGGCATTTTTGATACGCCCCGTTTAGGGCCCAGGCGTGAACTAAGGCGTGGTCAACTTTGGTCAATGTTTTTTTAGAGGCGTAAAAAAACGCGTTTTTCTGAAGATTAAATGCGCCTTAGGTAACATTTTTTTTTAAATATACGCTGTTAGCCAAAACGACAGCGTTTTGGTTGCCATTTAACCCCTAAAAAAAAACAAGCTTAAACTCTAAACCTAATTCGTTAGAGTTTAGCTCGTTTGTTCTCAAAAAGAAAAGGTGATATCGCCGTTCAACCAAACGATCGTCGGTCTGCCCTTCTAACGGTCGCCGGAACTCAGGTGAGTCATTTCCTTTTGTTTGCCGAAACCCGAAACTGTTTTCTTGAGAAGCTCAATGCAAAGCCAACCATAAAATCCCAATTTTATTTTAGACCACCCAAATCCTTGAATCTTTTATTTTATGTATCTGTAGGGGGCTGGATAATAAGTCATTCAGAAACTTGTTTTGTATTGAGCTTTGTTTGATAGTTGTTTTCCTGTTCTTCTCTTCCACCCACTTTCCAAGATCTTTTTTTTTATACTGTTATTCATTTCAATCGGGTCTCCTAATTTCATTTATTGATAACATTTTATGTTATTATGAGATGTCTTCTTAAAATTCTGTGTTTTTTTTCCCTTTTTAGTATAACTGTAACCATACGAATGTCATTGAAGCTTTTAGTATAAGTTGTATAACTGTAACCTTTTTTTTCCCTTTTAAAATTCTGGGTTTTTTACTTTTATTACTTTGTCATTGAAGCTATTATAACTGTAACCATACGAATTAAGGTTACAGTCATACGAATTAAGTTTTATGTTGATTGCCATGTTTAGGTTCAATTTTAATAGCTTCCAATTCGCTACACAACCCATATAAAATGTTTATTGTGGAGTATTTTTGTTTATTTTCTATAAGGTTTCTATTTCTATTTTTTGTAATTTAATTCGTATTTGGTAACAATTAATCTATTTTTACATTAATTGTAAACTGTATTTGTTCAGTGCTAATCTATTTCTGTATTTGTAATCTGTTTCTATTCTTAATATAGAAGGTTAATGGATCCAAATGAATCTTCGTCGATGGCATCCAATGAGGCATCATCAAAGAAAGATCTTAGTGATGTTGGATGGGAAACCGCGATTCGTGCGAATCCAAAAGACAATAATGATATCAAGTGCACATTGTGTGGAAAAATTACTAAAGAAGGAATCTATAGACATAAAATTCATGTATCTGGAATCAAGGGGTTGGGTGTTGCACCATATAGTAAGGCTAATGAAGAGCAAAAGGCCAAATGTATTGAGGCGCTTGAAGAGGCGAAACACAAGAAAGTCCAAAAATTGGTGAGTGATAAAAGTAGGAGGAGTGAGGTAAGTTTAACGAATGAGGAGGAGGATGAAGAAGAAATTGAAAGTCTTAAAGGTGGGAGTCGTAAAAGGGCTTTTCGTGGTCCCATGGATCAATTTACGAGGGAAATTAGGTTGGATGACTCATATTTATCTGCTTGCATGGAGAAGAAGCAACAAAATATTAACGATGCTGTTGACAAGAAAAGGGCATTAGCGGTTCATCAATATTTGGCGAAGTGGATATATGAAGCGGGGGTACCTTTTAATACAATTGATAATGATAGCTTCAAGAATTTTATTGATGCGATTGGGTTATATGGCCCGGGTTACCAATCCCCTTCACAGTACCAACTGAGGGAGCCTCTTTTAAAGGGGGAGATGGAGTCCACCAAAAAAGAACTTAAAAAGCAAGAGGAGGAGTGGAAAGCGAATGGGTGTTCAATCATGACCGATGCTTGGAGTGATAGAAAAAGGATAAGTATAATGAATTTGTGCGTGAATTGTAAGTTAGGTACCACCTTTCTTTCTTCAAAGGAAGCGTCGGGTGATGCTCACACCGGTACTTACATATTTGAGTATGTGAATGGGTGTATTAAAGATGTTGGGCCAGAAAATGTGATTCACGTGGTGACTGATAATGAAACTAACAATATGGCGGCGGCGAATTTATTGGCTTTAGAAAGGCCAAACATCTTTTGGACCTCATGTGCTACCCACACTATTAACCTCATGCTTGAGGGGATTTCTAAGCTTCCCACCTTTAAAAATGTGATCCAAAAGGCAAAGTCATTCACTATTTTCATCTATGCACATCACAAGACTTTGTCATTGATGAGAAAATTTACGAAGAATGAGATAGTTAGACCAGGAGTCACGAGGTTTGCTACTTCTTTCTTGACTTTACAAAGTTTGCTTGACAAAAAACAGGAGTTGAGAAATATGATGACTAGCAATGAGTGAGATGAGACTAAATGGTCTAAGAGCAAAAAGGGGAAGGAGGCTTTTGCTATTGTTGTTCCAAATGAGTTTTGGAATTTGATTGAGTTGTGCTTGAGAGTGTTCACTCCATTAGTAAAGGTGCTTAGACTTGTTGATGGTTATGTTAAGCCTGCAATGGGGTTTGTGTTTGGGGAGGTAGTAAAGGCTATAGAGGAAATCAGAAATGCGTTGAAGAAAGAGCGTGATTATAAATAGATCTTGGACATTATTGATACCAAAGGAAAGGGTCGCATTGATAGTCCACTTCACACAACGGGTTATTTGTTGAATCCATTTTATTATTACAAAAATTTGAGTATCAAAGATAATCCAATGATTACAGATAATTTGATTACTTGTGTTGAGAAGTTCTTTCCTGATGATGATGCAATCCAAAATCATGCGCTTAATATTGAGTTGCATAAGTATTTCCAGAAGGAGGGTGCATTCGGCAAAAAGCAAGCGATTAGTGGATGTGAGAACAATGATGATAATTATAACCCTGGTATTTTACTATTCATCTTTTTCATTTTTGTACATTTACATTAGTCACACTCTTTACATTGTTCTCACCCACTTATTCTATTTATTTCACATTGACTAGTTGGTTGGTGGGACTTTTATGGAAGTGGAACTCCAAATTTGAAGAGAATGGCCAAAAGGATACTTGGTTTGACTTCTAGTTCATCGGGGTGTGAATGAAATTGGAGTGTCTTTGAAGGAGTAAGTTACATAAATATCCTGTTAGTTACTTTTTGTTAATAGTTTTGTAATTTCAAGTATACAAATATCCTGATATTTTGTTTTCTTAATGTAGATACACACCAAGAAGAGGAATAGATTAGATACCACGAGAATGAATAATCTAGTATTTGTGCAATTTAATGCAAGGTTGAAGAATAAGAATGATAAGAAAAAGAAGAAGGATAAATTGCTAGCAAGTGATGCTATTAATGCACAATCATGGATTGTTGATGGTTGTGATGATGATGATGTGAGTGTGGAAGGGGTGGAGGCGGGTTCTGGACTTACATGGGATGCGACTGTAGAAGCGGAAAATGAGATTTTACAACCTAGAAGAAGCGGTAGAAATGCCCGTGATGAAAGTGAAATAAGGGAACCCGATGAAGAGGATTTTGTATCGGATGGCACAGAAGATGGAATGGATGAAGAAGATGATTTTGAATTGGAGTCTGATAAGGAATTAGATGATTAAACTTGTTTGTTTAAGTTTAAAAGATTGTAATATTTATGACCTTATTTGAGAGATATGTTTGGTTGAAACTTGGGTTGTACTAATTAATGGATCGTTTTAGTATTTTAATTTGAATTATTGTAATGTATGTTTATTAGGGTGATGTGGACTTGTGGAGCATGCACATGGAAAAGGGCTCCCAATGCATATATTGGTATTCAATTTCAAGGTATGTATCATTTTCTATTTTATAAGGGGATATTTTGATTTTATTCATATTGATTAATATTATTTATTTAATTTATTTTATTGACTACTTTGAATTTTGATTTCATGGAATTGGGTGATAACATGATGAGGACTTACGGAGAATGCATATGGAAAAGGCATCCTAATTGCAAATATACGGACATATTTTTCAGGTATGTACCATTTCAGTATTATTTTTATTGGGTATGTACCATTTTCAGTATTTTTTATTAGCCTTGTTATAATAAAAAAATATTAAAATATATTAAAAAAGGCCTAAACGCCTTTTCACGCCTTTTTACGCCAAGGCCCGCCTAGGCTTCTAAGGCTTAAGGCTTGGCCTCTACGCCTCGGTCACGCCTCGCGTTTTTTAGAACCTTGAAAAAACCCTATCTTGTAAAGCTACCAAGTCGGATCTCCTAACCCAAACTAATGACGAATGACTATCTCGGGGTGTAGGAATCTTGGCTACCTTGGTTGCCTTATGTTGGGATTTTCTAGGACCACGTTTAAGATCAAAATAGAATTTCCTAAGATGACCTTTTTTACGTCAATGTGAACACCTAAAGTCACGACGAAAAGAATTACCTAAGGAGTGATCTCTAAATGTTTTCCTAGGCGATTCTCCTAAAACATTGGTTTTGGATTTATAAGTTGATTCATTACAAGTATCGAAGCCTAAACCACACGTGTCATTTTTAATTTGGATCGTGCCTGAGATTTTATCTAGTTTTTCGAACCTACACTCCAAATCAAATTTGACATTACTAGAGTCTTTTAATTGTTCTTCTAATTCTAAAATTCTAGACTCTAACAAACCATTTCTTTCTTCAGACTCGAGAAGCTCCTTTTTCAAGGATTACATTAAACCTCTAAGGCTATCTCTCTCGCCTTTTATATATTCTAGCTTCTCTCAAAGAGATCTCTCGTGTCCTAAGGTCTTCCACTAACGCACTATCATCAACAACCTTGACACGCTCTCTTAAACTTGCTTCTAACTTCAAATTAGATCTTTTTAGTTTAATAGATTCTTCATAAAGTTCTTGAAAAGTATTTTGAAGTTCACTCACATCAACCTCATCATTTTCATTCTCTCTCTCTTCTTCACTCTCACTACCATAAAAAATAAGGGAATCAAAAACTTTTACCTCAGAAGTGTCATGTGTTTGAATATCTTCATGAGAAGATTCACTATCGGTGCTCACATGACTAGCCATAAAAGACACAAAGTTGGGCTTAGTGCAGGAATCGAGTCCCTGTTCCTTATCACTATCATTAAGGGTCGCATTATATGAAAAGGTTGTTTACCCTCTCTCCTTAGTTTAGTGGGGCACTCTCTCGCCCTATGGCCATAACCCTCAGAACCGTAACACATATTTGACTCGTCCCTATTTAAATTTTCATTGGCGGTTTTAGGGATCTTTTTGACTTTGTCATGCTTAGAAGTTTCAAATTTCTTAAAATCATTCTTAAATTTATCTTTGTTAAATTTAAGAAATTTAAGAAATTTCCTAGCAAACAAGGCCATATCTTCCGAGTCACTATCACTTTCACACTCTACTACTTGTTTTTCCTCTTTTCGGGCTTTTAAAGAAACATCCTTTTCTATTTTCTTTTCATTTTTAGAGGGAAATATGTCCAGTTCATAGGTTTGTAAATCACCTACGAGCTCTTCTAATTTCGTAGAGGCTAAAGTTGGTAAAGAATTTAAAATGGTCACTTTTGGAATAAATCTATCGGGTAGGGGCCTTAAAATTTTCTTTACTACTCGGTTTTCGGGTATTTTCTCTCCCAAATTAAAAGATGAATTAACAATATCGAAAAGTCTGGCATAAAATTCATCAACGACCATTAAACCTCTAAGGTTATCTCTCTCGCCTTCTATATATTCTAGCTTCTCTCGAAGAGATCTCTCTCGTGTCCTAAGGTCTTCCACTAACGTACTATCATCAACAACCTTGACACGCTCTCTTAAACTTGCTTCTAACTTCAAATTAGATCTTTTTAGTTTAATAGATTCTTCATAAAGTTCTTGAAAAGTATTTTGAAGTTCACTCACATCAACCTCATTATTTTCATTCTCTCTCTCTTCTTCAATCTCACTACCATAAAAAACAAGGGAATCAAAAACTTTTACCTCAGAAGTGTCAAGTGTTTGAATATCTTCATGAGAAGATTCACTATTGGTGCTCACATGACTAGCCATAAAAGCCAAAAAGTTGGGCTTAGTGGGGGAATCGAGTCCCTATTCCTTATCACTATCATTAAGGGTCGCATTATATGAAAAGGTTTTTTACCCTCTCTCCTTAGTTTAGTGGGGCACTCTCTCGCCCTATGGCCATAACCCTCAGAACCGTAACACATATTTGACTTGTCCCTATTTAAATTTTCATTGACGGTTTCAGGGATCTTTTCGACTTTGTCATGCTTAGAAGTTTCAAATTTCTTAAAATCATTCTTAAATTTATCTTTGTTAAATTTAAGAAATTTTCGAAATTTCCTAGCAAACAAGGCCATATCTTCTGAGTCACTATCACTTTCACACTCTACTACTTGTTTTTCCTCTTTTCGGGCTTTTAAAGAAACATCCTTTTCTATTTTCTTTTCATTTTTAGAGGGAAATATGTCCAGTTCATAGGTTTTTAAATCACCTACGAACTCTTCTAATTTCGTAGAGGCTAAAGTTGGTAAAGAATTTAAAACGGTCACTTTTGGAATAAATCTATCGGGTAGGGACCTTAAAATTTTCTTTACTACTCGGTTGTCGGGTATTTTCTCTCCCAAATTAAAAGATGAATTAACAATATCGGAAATTCTAGCATAAAATTCATCAAAAGTTTCTTTTTCATTCATTTTGATGGTTTCAAATTGAGTGGTGAGGTTTTGGAGTTTCGAAGCTTTTATGACACTTGTACCTTCATGAGTGAGTTGTAAAATATCCCAAGCTTCTTTAGCGATTTCACACGTCATAATGCGTCAGAATTCATCCGGTGTGACCGCACTAAACAAGGCATTTAAACCTAGTGAATTAAAATTAGAAAGTTTAAATTTATCCTCACTCCATCTAGCGACGGGTTTGGGAACACGCTCATTATCTACTAAATGTGTAGGTGGGGACCACCCGTTAATAACAGACATCCAAACTCTCTCGTCAGTAGATTTTACTGCCGATTTTATTCGCGCTTTCAATAAGTGTAATTAGAACCATCGAAAATAGGAAATTTTAAAAATGAGAAAATTCCATTTTAGACAAAAATATTTAAAGGATCTTAACAAAGTAATTTATCGTTTTTGGCTCTGATACCAATTTGAAAGTGCGATAGGTCCCCAATTTTAAAAATTTTCAAAATGAATTTCCTTAAAGTGCAGAATAAAGATGGTTCAAACATATAAACAACTTACAATAAATATTAATTTCTTTCAAATTAAAATTAAACGAAACACAAAGTGAATAAATTAAACGACAAATGGATTTTTCAATTAAACCAAATATTTCAATTCGAGTTCTAGAAATTTGTCTAACAAGAATAATCCATTTTGCAAATTAGGCCAAACCAAATTTTACCAAAATAAATTATCTTTGAATTGAATTAATTTCAATTCACCCAAATATATTTTAACACCAAAGAACATAAGTGTGATAATTAAACCAAATTTTATCTTGAATTATCTAAGCATGCATCTACGTGATTTAAGTAAGATAAAATTAAATAACATCACACGACGCCCCGATGAATGAGGAAAACCCAAATGGGAAAAACCTCGGACGGCCCCAGCCACGAATTCACTAAGTATGGTAGTTTTTACAAAGACTTGACACAAGAGAACTTACACAAACTGACTTGAGTCCGTCCAAGCCTTGACGTGCTCCTTAGGTCTTCAACCTTCGCCTAGTGAATAATCGTGGACTCCTCCACACTCTCGGACTCCACCGATGGGGCTATGGTCACCGTCAACCCGCACGCGAAGCCTTTCTTCGAGTGAGAACGCCTCAACAAACTTTTCTTCTTTTTGGGGTAGAGAAGAACCCAAACTCTCTTCTTATTGGCTTAGAGAAAACCAAGTACGAAAACTCTCCAAGCAATGATATATCAATAGGTACTTGTAATAAACTAAACAAATGGGTGTGTATGGGTTTTTTGATGAATTTAATCCATAAAAATCAAACACAAAATATGGAACTTTTTCTTAAAAAATTTGCTCTCAAAAGACTCTTAGAATGTGAAAAAGTTATCTTAGAAAATGTGTTTCTCGCACTATATAAAGGTGGTAAAAGTTAGTGGGCAAAGTGGGAAGTTATAAAGAAACTGTCAAAAAAACTGCTCGAAACTGAAATTTCATTAGAAGTTCGTTCGAACAAGTTTGAGTTCATTCGAACGAAACATCTAACGAGAAAACAGAAACAATTTCTGAATCTCGTTAGAAGTTCATTCGAACGACTTTTCCAATTAGATTCTAGGCCATAATTCTAGATAATTTCGATACGAATTCGTGGCCTCCAGTTTCATATTTTTTTTATTTTTTTGGAATTGATATGATTTTTCTACGGAAAGGTGTCCGAGAACAAAATCTTTAGAAGCATGAATTCAAAAAAATTAACAAAAAAAGTACTAACACCAAAAATAAATTTCCAAGCTCCTATATATATATTAATGCATTTATACCTTTTTGAGACTATGAAATCCTCATGTTGATGATGTAAAATGAGGCACTGGAATGCGGCATATGATGAAGCTTTATATTCTTGTCCGCCACGTCTTCAACTAAACACATCATAGGCTTGAATAGGTACATTGAACACTATCCTATGACATAAACGTTTTTGCCTGGAATTGAGCCAAAACTACAATGAGACTCAATTGGAGAATTGTGTCCTTACAGATGATAATTTGAAAATCACAATACTTATTCTAAAAAACATGACGTTAGACAATGATAAAAATGCTCCCAAATGTCTCCGTAAGAGGTACGAACACCTCGTACCAGACCAATGTAACTTATATAAACTAACCGCGTATTCACGGGACTCTCAATTTGATAATATGATGATAATTTTCAAATATCTAGACTTAGGCTTGAAAATATGTCGTTTGAGAATAAAAACCCTAAACAGTCCCTAAATATCCCCATAAAAGGCCCGAACACTTGGTGAAGGACCAATAGAACTCATGGAAACTGATCGCATAGTCATGAGACTCTCAGTTTTAGAATCTGATAATAATTTCAAATATTGAGACTTAGGCTTAAAAACATGTCATTAGAGGGAAAAAACCCAAAATAAGAGGAACGAACACCTCGTATGGAACCAATGTAACTCGTAGGAACTCACCACATAGTCACGGGACTCCCAGTTTGAGAATCTGACTATAAATTACAAATATATAGACTTGGGCATTTAAACATGCCGTTAGAGAGAGAAAACCCAAAACATTCCCCAAAAGGCCCCGTAAAAGGTACAAATATCTTGCAAGAGACCAATGTAACTCATTCGAACTGACCACGTAGTCATGAAATTTCTGGTTCGAGAATATGACGATGAAATGCAAATATCTACACTTAGGCTTAAAAATATGTCGTTAAAGTACAAAAATCTAAAATAACCCTAAAATGCCCCCTAAAAAGGACGGACACCGTGTATGTGAAGAATATAACTCATTGGAACTGATAACATAGCCGTTGGACTCATGATTTGAGAATATTATGATAATTTATAAATATCTAGAATTATGCTTAAAAATATGTCATTAGAGGGCAAAAATTCAAAACAACCTTAAAATGGCCCTGTGAGAGGCACGAACACCTCACGTAGGACCAATGTAACTCGTAGGAGTCATGGGACTCTCGATTTGATAATATGATAATAGTTTAAAAATATCAAGATTTAGGCTTAAAACATGCCGTCAGAGGATGAAAACTCAAATTAGCTCCAGATCAATATAACTAGTAGAAACTGACTGCATAGTCATGAGACTCTCCCTGTTAAGCTTTCAATATCTGACGCGACTGAAAATGTGTCTCAGAAATGCGTTCACTCTAGGCTCAAGTGTAAGCCTGTCGCTTAAGTAATAATCCCAATAAGTCGGGTATCGATCGTCAGGGAAAAAATACAACAGAGTTGTGACGATGAGAAGAGACGGAGAGACCCTAACTTTGACTCTAAAAAGAAAAGGAAAAATTGATTTGGTTTTGAGATTGATTACGCTAAATGTAATAATGAAATTATGAAGAAATGCAACTGTACTAATCTACCAAAATTAAGAATGAACGATGATTTGAAACTTTTTGTTTTAAATGATGAGATAAATAGGACGGGAATACAATCCCCCAACCCTAGTGTAGTGCAGTTATAATATTAATCATAAATTTATCTGATTGATCTGACCCGGAATTTATTACTCCCAAGCATTATGTATACGAGGTTCAAGCCCGCGTCATACCTAATCTGAGGATGAGTAAATTAGTATTACGGTAGTGACACTCAAATTGCACTCTAAATCATCACGAGTACCCAGAGGTAAACGAGATATAAAGATCTACAATTATTGGGTAACTACGCAATACGATCATAATCAATCACTAAATTCATCAGATTTGCGAAAGAACTCATGATAACACTAGATTGAAATACGTAGCTAAGTGTTATGAACGCAAAAATTGATTCAAATCACGCAGGAAAATTACCATGCAAGAACAATAATCATAAAAATAAAACTTGGATTACAACTTGAAAACAAACCCGGGATTGTATTGATCTTGCAGCAATTAATTGAAGTTATGTTCCTAGATGTTATTCTCTTTTTTTCTCTACCAAAAACTAAAAAAACTCTTCAGAACTTTCGTTCCTAGGTCACTACACCCGTCCCTCCTGTTTTTGGAGGAGTTTTAACCTAATGGAATTCTTTGAACCAATCAGAAGGATGGGGAAAAATTCCCGCTTCAGGACCCCCGAACCGGTTCGCATGTTCCCCGAACCGGTTCTCCCCCCAAACCGGTTCGGGATTGGGTTCGAGAATTTTTGCTGGCTTGGGGTGCTTTTTCTTTCACTCAACACTTAGAATTTTTCTTTTTTTATTTCCTTTCTTCCTTGGATTTTTCTTCAACTTCAACTGGTCATAACTCATCAACCGTAGCTCGGATTTGGGTGTTGTTTCTTTCAGTGTTCTCGTTGTTCCGAGATTTTCAACATTCCAGTTGACTCCTCCTTCGGGATATGGCTGCAAAATTACCAAAATGCCCTTGAACTTGCTTTCCTATCCTTTCTTTCATCGTTTTGCTTTCTCTTTTGTGCCGCTTGCATAATTAACCTGTAAAACAAATAGGAGAAAACACAAAACACGAAATACTTGCCAACGAAGGTTAGTAGCATAAATGTGCATTAAATCCATATCGGTTTCACCCCTCGGGTTCACAAATGTACCAAAATTAGGGGAATAAATATACAATATTTATGCCCAATCAAACCCCCCTAACTTAGAACTTTGCGCGTCCCGAGCAATGTAAAAGAATCCTAGCAAGGCTTAAATATTGAAAATCACATTTTATTGGGATAGAATACCTTTTTCGCGGGCAAGCGATTACATTTAGCGTATGCAAAAGCCTTTAAACCCCTAGGTCACCCTAGTAGGATGAGTTGTGGCTCGTGAGGGTTTGCAGAGAATATACCCACAAAATTCGATTCAAAGAAAATTCAAAATAAGCAAAAATTGTGCAATTCAAACATTTCCAGAAAATAGTCATCATGAAGTCGTATTTACAAGTCTCAAACCATAGTGCGTATGTGCGAAGCAGGAAATATAACCGCCAATTTCCACCGATTGATCATTACGTTACTTATTCGAAAATTCGTTTTGATTTCAATTTCTCACGGAATGCTCTCACAAATGAATCTCTCGGATTGTGGCAATTCTCTCGGTATGCGCGATATAAAGAGTAAATGTAATGGAAGCAAAATCACGCATACAAGTAGAAAGACGAAATTTCATGGTGAAAGGATCTCATCAACGGATTACAGTTTTAAAAATGGGAACATTGCCTCTTTTTCCGCGCACTTAATCTCTCTTATTATCTTTTGGTGTATTAGCTCTCCACGCGGTAACCAATTTTGCAATTCGGACTCGATTAGGACTTTTTCGGGTTAAAGGTGTAATTGGATAACATGGAAATGGTTGGGAAATTCGGAATTGGAAATATTATTAGTAATGTCCATTTGTGCTTTTTCCGGACTATTGCTCACTTTTTTCTTCTTTTTCTCAATTTCTCTATTTTTCACTTCTTTTCTTTTCTTGCTATTTTTGTTGAGCATATCTATTTTTTCTTGCCCCTTTATATGCACTTTTTAGACTTAAATTCTGAATTTTTCCATTTTTCGTAATTTCGGGCTATTTGGGTTTTTCGGGTTATCAAACGAAAGGGACAACTTGTCTGGCTCAAATTGGGGTACGAAAAGGGGTCATTTTTCGCTACTTTTCTGGCCAATATTTTTTAGTGACAAACGAGGGCCTACTTCATTGTCCGAATTACTTATTAATTTACCATATGCGTTTCGAGATGAATTTAAGTTTAAAGATCACTTTTGGCATGTTTTTCAAAGCAATATTACACACATATTTCAAAACCAATCAAAATAAAAGGATTGAGATCCTCGATAACTTTTTAAGCGCTGAAAAGAACTTTGAGTTAACAATTAACTCGAATTGATTTAAAAACTCGCAAAAAGTGATAGTTTCGAATCTCACTGGGTTTGTTAATCTCCACACTTATTCGTTAAGTCGTCAATTTTCGCTCAATTTCCATCTTTAGTCAATTTCGGCTTTGTGTATGTTGAATTTTTACAACTTGAGACTTTAAACCGACTTTTAATGATATTTTGAAAAATTTGAATTCCAATTTTTATTTATTTTGAACAAATTTTTTTTTTTGGATTTTTCAAAATTTTATGATTTTTTTGAGATTTTTGGGCATTTTTGAAAATTTGTGAAGTTTTAGAAATACGCACTTGTGACCCCCCTAACTTAGACTTTTGAATTGTCCTCAAGCAAAAAGGACTAAAATCTAACTCAAAGCGAATGAAAAGTGCGAAAAAATTAAACAAACAAATATTTAAAATGCATAAAGACACTAAATGACCCTAACACATGACTCAATAATACACTAAAAATCACCCCATACGCGTCGGGGATGCGACGACCTCTCATCTCTCCACAAACTCACCCAACCCCACTCACGGGGTTCGATGATCTCCTCGTCTCTCCCGTCTTAGGATTATAATCCAATAATCAGAACAAGTTGTGACCTCGCCCATAGATAAAGGATAGATCGGGAGACTCATCGTGACTAATTGGAAAGGGATCCTCGTGATGCTGGCTCAAAGTGTGGTCTGCGTGCGCTGACTCGGAGGGAACACCTAGGTTTCTTTTAATTTTTAAGATGCATGGGTCAGGCTCTAAGTCGGGTGAACCACACCTTTTCTCCTCACTCGCCTTCGGGACCTCAAGTGGTGTGGGTGGATTGTCACAACGAAGGAATTCATCAATTTTTTCTTTCAATTCACTTTCGTCTAAGTGACTACAAGAGTCCAATAGGGATTGGACTTCAAGAGTCCAATATTGATTGGACTTCAACAGTAAGGCTTTCATCCACTAGATCGAATTCTTTTTCAAATTCTTCCATGCTCATGTCCCCTAGCTCTCTCTCTCGAGTAGTGCCTACGTCCTTCCTTACTTTCTCAATCTCTAACTCCACCATTTTTCTCTCTTCTATCCCCTCTCTATCTCTTTCAATTACGGTATAAGTTCCCTCGCTCTCATGAATAGACATTAAGCACGATTCTAAGGCGTCTCCACATAAATTTTCCTCAATGTGCTCTTCTACGATCTCATCAATTAGACTCACCGCGTGAAGATCCTATTCTTCCCCCGTATATTGGGCTATGTGGAAGATATTAGTCTCTAAGGTCATGTTCCCAAAGGTGAGTTGCATTCGCCCATTTCGAGTATTGATGATTGCGTTAGCTGTAGCTAAGAATGGGCGCCCAAGGATGATGGGAACATGATTGCTCGAGGTGAAGGAGGGATCCGTGTCCCAAATGACAAAGTCTATCGGGAAGTAGAAAGTGTCAACTTGGACTATCACGTCCTCGACTATGCCTCTTGGGATCTTCACTGTTCGATCCGCTAATTGGAGAGTGACCTTTGTGGGCTTGAGATCGCCCAAATCAAGTTGCCTATATATGGACTAAGGGAGGATATTGACACTTTCTCCCAAATCAAGTAAGGCTTTTTTAATTCTATTTTCTCCAATGATGCAGTAAATGGTGGGTGCACCGGGATCTTTGAATTTAGGCGGGAGATCGTTAAGTAGAATGGAGCTCATGTTCTGTGCTAGAAAGACATTATTCTTTACCTTCATTTTTCTCTTTACCGTCAACAAGTCTTTGATGACTTTTTCATAGGCTGGAATTTGCTTAATGGCAACGAGGAACGGTAAATTTAGTCTTACTTGCTTCAATACGTCTAGCACGTCATCACGTGGGTTTCCTTTATGTGAAGGAATTAACCTTTGAGGAAATGGTGCCGCAGTGGGTAGTTTCACTACTACCTCGGGCTCACTAGTGTCGTCTTTATCACTCTCATTCGAGGGGACATCTTCGGCCTCTTTCGTGCCGGGCGAAATTTCCTTGTCTTTAAGTACGTCTTGTGGGGGAGGTGGCAAGTCAACTACTCTCCCACTATGTAGAGTGGTAATTGTGCTACACTGCCTAGGATGGTCATGGGGTGTCGAGCTAACACTAGTTTGACCTTGGAGAGGTCTTTGGCCCTGGGCAGGAAACTTGCCCTTCTCTTGGATACTCAATGAGGATTATATTTTTGACAGATTCGCATTTATGTCGCCAATCAAACGATCATATTTGTCATTGGTTGCGGTCTATCTTGCGATGAATTGATTCATGGTATCCTCGAGAGTTCTCCGCTGTGGCGGGATATAATTTCCTTGAGGTGGTGGTTCTTGCACATGTCCTTGCATGTGTGGGGATTGTTGAAAATATTATGGTGGAGGAGGGGCAACATGCGAAGGAGGGTTCATTGCGGCATGTTGTTGCCCATAGCTAAAACCGGGATGATTTTTCCATGAAGATTTGTAGGAATTCCCATGCAGGGCACCGAAATTACCCTTAAATCCTCCTATACCACTAACTTGCACCTGAAGCATTACTTTGTAGGCGGGTATCGTCGGACATTCCTCAGTTGAATGGCCCGCCTCACAAATAGCACACACCTTCTCGACAGGGTTCGGTGTGGATCCTGTTAGTCCTCTCCCACATATCCCTCATAGGTCTCGCATCTCTTTCTCAAGTATATCAATCCGACTGTCCTCTATAGAACTCTTTTCTACATGATATAGGCCGGATGCGTCCGGAGTAGTGGTCACTTGACGATTTCGATTTTAAGCATTAGGGTCGGAGGTATCCCAGGATTGGGTAGTCTCGGAGACATACCTCAAATGAAGCTCTGTATCTTGGGCGTCTAAATCGACAAAGGGACCACTTCCCATGGTTTCAACAAGTTGCTTGGAATTGAGATTCAGCCCATTATAGAGAAAAGAGATGATTTGTGCTGCATCAAATCCCTGATGGGGGCATGAAGTAACTAACTCATTGAAATGCTCATGACATCGATGAAATGGCTCATTTTCAGATTGTCTGAACGATTGAATTTGAGCCTTTATGGAAATTGTTCGATGTGGCGGGAAGAATTCCTTGAGGAATCTCGATTGCAACTCGCTCCAAGATGGAATCGAGCTTGGAGGTAAAGACCATAGCCAAGTCTTAGCTTTATCTTTGAGCGAGAAAAGGAAGAGTTTGAGGCGGATCACCTCTTGTGTGCAGGTTTGATCATTGAGAGTATCACACACGTCCTCAAATTTCCTAATATGGAGGTATGGCTTTTCAGAATCCATACCGTAGTAATGCGGTAACATCTGGATCATCCCATTTTTGAAACGGAATTGCCCGACATTATACGGGATTATAATTCATCCCGGAGTGACAGTGCGCTCGGGATATAAGAATTCTCTCAACGGACGGTATGGGGGCTCTTCCTCACCGGCGGGTGCACTGCCGTGTTGCGACATCACTTCCTCACTTATTGACTCGGTGCTCTCACTGGGTGTGCTCGGATTGTGTCCTAAGAAGGAAAACGGAGTGTTATTGGAGATTGTGTGCGACGGTGTGGAAGGTGGGATCCAGAACTGTGGGGCGTTTGGAGTGTGGGGACTATCAGGATTATACTCCACAATTGGATTTTCGTGAATTTTGGTTGGAGTATTATGGGGTGTGGGAGCGGTTTCATAATTTTGCATTAAAGCTTAGGAGAGATGATGATTGTGAATCTTTTTGTGCTTTTTAATTTTTTTTTTTATGTTTTTTTTTTGGATTTTTTTTTGAAATTTTTGGTCAAAGCTTTGGATTGACTCAATCTAATTCTAAGTCTACCTAATTCCCCGACAACGGCGCCAAAAACTTGACGCAACTGAAAATGTATCTCATAAATGCGTTCACTCTAGGCTCAAGTGTAAGCATGTCGCTCAAGTAATAATCCCAGTAAGTCGGGTATCGATCCTCAGGGAAAAAATACAACAGAGTTGTGACGATGAGAAGAGACGGAGAGACCCTAACTTTGACTCTAAAAAGAAAAGAAAAAATTGATTTGGTTTTGATATTGATTATAGCTAAATGCAATAATGAAATTATGAAGAAATGCAACTGTACTAATCTACCGAAATTAAGAATGAACGATGATTTGAAACTTTTTGTTTTAAATGATGAGATAAATAGAATGGGAATACAATCCCCCAACCCTAGTGTAGTGCAGTTATAATATTAATCATAAATTTATCTGATTGATCTGACCCGGAATTTAGTACTCCCAAGCATTATGTATACGAGGTTCAAGCCCGCGTCATACCTAATCTGAGGATGAGTAAATCAGTATTACGGTAGTGACACTCAAATTGCACTCTAAATCATCACGAGTACCCAGAGGTAAACGAGATATAAAGATCTACAATTATTGGGTAACTACGCAATACGATCATAATCAATCACTAAATTCATCGGATTAATTTTATACACACGCACTAACACATCAGGCTGGGTTCATGCATCCCGGCCTTTTAAACCTAGTCGGACATATTAAACTGAAGGATGCATGAAATAGTAACGTTGCATGCGAAAGAACTCATGATAACACTAGATTGAAATACGTAGCTAAGTGTTATGAACGCAAAAATTGATTCAAATCACGCAGGAAAATTACCATGCAAGAACAATAATCATAAAAATAAAACTTCGATTATAACTTGAAAACAAACCCGGGATTGTATTAATCTTGCAGCAATTAATTGAAGTTATGTTCCTAGATGTTCTTCTATTTTTTTCTCTACCAAAAACTAAAAAACACTCTTCAGAACTGCCGTTCCTAGGTCAGTACACCCGTCCCTCCTGTTTTTGGAGGAGTTTTAACCTAATGGAATTCTTTGAACCAATCAGAAGGAAGGAGAAAAATTCGCGCTTCAGGACCCCCGAACCGGTTCGCCCCGCAAACCGGTTCGCGATTGGGTTCGATAATTTTAGCTCGCTTGGGGTGCTTTTTCTTTCACTCAACACTTAGAATTTTTCTTCGTTTTATTTCCTTTCTTCCTTGGATTTTTCTTTAACTTCAACTGGTCATAACTCATCAACCGTAGCTCGGATTTGGGTGCCATTAAGCAAATAGGAGCAAACACGAAACACGAAATACGTGCCAACGAAGGTTAGTAGCATAAATATGCATTAAATCCATATCGGTTGCACCCCTCGGGTTCACAAATGTACCGAAATTAGGGGAATAAATATACAATATTTATGCCTAATCAATACCCGCTTGGTCAAATCATTTTTTAAATAATTAACTTTAACCAAAATTTAATCGATTCCTTGATTCTGAGACTTAACTAAATTTCTACTCCACCGAATTATAAAATAATCCACTGATCTAGTTTAACTGGTGGAAACAAACCTTATAAGTCTATCAAGGGGTTATCATAATCAAAGGTATCCTCGGGACATGGATTGCTCCAAATTATGGTCTCAGACCTACTCACACAATTATTACCCAATATGTAAGGCTCTATTGACCCGATATAAAATCAAATTGCACCCATATCATTTAAATTAACATTTGTGCAAGCATTCCAATACTTTAACTCTCAAGATTAAGAATCTATGAACCCTTTGCAAATGGTGTGAAATTAACTAAGTCTAATCAAGACAACCCTTAGACTTAAATCTCATGGGTGGACCTGTTCAATACATTCATGGATATACCGATTATAATCCTACTTTGAACTATCATATAAGTTCTTGAGCCATCAGACAAGTTCTTGAAGTTTTATACAAACCACTAGGTTAGTATCGCAACCGTTATAATAGGATATCAACTCCTTATCTAGGTTGTAAACTATTCAATAGTGCTAAAACTGGAATTCTAATCTCCTGTGATCAAGCTGAACCCAAATCATCGAAATTCCTACTAAGAATGATTCATCGACGTATCAAATAATATATTTAAAGTATATAAATATAAATCATTCTCACGAATATGATTCTTATTTCAAAATGAATAACACAATCCTTTTATTATTTAAAATAAAATTTCATTATATAATTTTAAGAATAAACCCCCAATAATCTCATATTTAGTCTTAAAGTCATCTGTTCATGCACTTGACACTCATTCCCTCTACATGACTGTCAAAAGTCTTAGTTAGTAAGATCTTTATAAAAGGATCTACCAAATTTTCCTGAGATATAATCTTAGTCACGATTATGTCGCCCCTCTGCTTGATCTCCCAAATCAGGTGATACTTATACACAATTTTTTTACCCTCTTACGAGTTCTTGGTTCTTTTGAATTTGTAGTTGCGCTTCTATTATAATAATAAAGTGTAGTAGACGATTACACTGAAGGAACCACACCCAAGTTACATAGGAAGTTACAAAACCAAATAACATCCTTTATTACCTTCGAAGAGGTAACTTATTCGGCTAACATGGTCGAATCAATAATACATTATTATTTGACACACCTCCAACTTACGGCTCCACCTCATAGGGTAAATCCATATCTCTAGGTCGAGCTCTTAAAATCTCTACTTGATTGAATGTCTGGGTATGTATATTCAAAGGGTACTAAACTGTCTGCTGCACATAATCTCTAGTCCTTTTTAGATACTTGAGAATGTGCTTAATAACATTCTAGTTCTCTTCACCTGGTTTAGATTATAATATGTTGACCATGATAATGGCATAACAGATGTCCGATCTTATATACACCATAAAATACAAGAGGCTCTGCACTGCCTAAGTCTAAGGTAGATTCCTCGTCATCTTTATTTGATCATGTATCATAGTAAATTGATACTCAAATAAAGAGATTCAACTCTTGAAAAGAATAAATCCTTTCTTGTATATTTGTATGCTATACCTTGTGAGCACATTATCAATATAAGTGGCTTGGGATAAACCTAAAATCCTATTTTTCCAATCATACAAAAGCTTGATCCCAAGGAAATGACTAACTTCTCCTAGATCCTTCATATCGAATTGAATATATAACCAGGCTATTATACAACCACATTATTCCTAATTATGAGAATATCATAAATGCAAAGTACTAGAACCACCACCTTGCTTCCATCATGCTTCTTATATACACGAGTTTTACACAAACATTGAACAAAACCAAATGACTTTATTGTCTGATCATATTGAATGTTCTAAGACCTTTATGCTTTTTTTAGTCCATAAGCGGATCTTTTAAGCTTGCAAACCATACTTTCTTGGCCTTTTTCTATAAATCCCATTATAATACCAAGTATTTTCTGTAAATTATTTAATTGTGAAAATTAATTATGTGTGTTTGTTGTGACATGTGATGTCACAATTTATATTTATATTTGAAATCAAACTTAATATACGATAATTCATTAATTAAATATTTGAAATATATGCAATATTATGGGAAACTATGGAATGATTAAGGATTTGGTATTGAGGGTTTCCTTATTTGGATTATCCCTTCGGTGTCAGGTCCCACCAATTATAAAGTTATTTCTTATAATGTCGTGTCATGATTAATTAATAGATAATTAACTAGTTGATATTTGTAGGTAACATATTAATTTACTGAGATAATTGTTTAGTTCATTTTTGTCATATTTTGGGTGGCTTGGGACAATTAGAATGTCCGTTTTGCACTTAAAACAATGGGTTTTAGGTATATTTAATTGGTATATGGATTGAATAGACATTTGAAGGTGTATTTGGGCTCATTAGGTTAAAGCCCATATGGAACCTAGGGTTAATGTCATGAGAATTTATGTTTAGAGGTCATTAGACATACCATAATCACATGTTAAACAATTGGAGAAACCCTAGAGAGCTTGAGGGAAGAGGCACCAAGAGTTAGAAGAAGAGTTAAGAGGTTTTAGGGATTGAATCCTCAATTCATCTGTAAGCAAGTTTACATTGTCTAAAAAATCTAATTAGGATTGTGTTGTGGTATTAGTAGTCCATTGGATCCTAAATTATACATTTACAAAATTGATATTAATCATCTTTAATTCAATTTGAGAAATCTGTTTGATGGTTATATTAACCCTTATTCCTTTATTAATCAACTCGGCTTAATTGAGGTGAAAACCTATGAATTAAGTTTTTAATATGATCTATATTGGTATGTTTTACATCATGTTGATGAATCAAGTAAAAACCCTTGTTTTAATTTGGAAATTGATCCAAATCTGAGTTATTTTGGGTAGAACATGAAATTATTGTATAAAGTTGTATAAATCTGAAATTGATCCTTATATGTGGTTTAATTCACCTAGAGTTGGTTGATTTAGGTTAATATTATTGTTATACACCTTATAAATAAAGGAGGATGGGATTTAGATTTTTAGAGGCTTTAAAATTAGTTTTTGAGTTATTAATGGGGTTTTTTTTACACTTGAAGAAGATAAACTATGCGTTTAAGTAGTTCGAACGAGACTGGTACTCTATTTAAAATGACTTGTAGTGTCGTTGGAACAAGATCCCACTCATGGATTATAGATTATTAAATTATGAATGCATGGGAGTTATTTTGTATTTTTTTGGATTTTCATTCATTTCTTATGAATATTTTACTAATAGTGCGCAAGGCTAAAATTCTGGATTGGTGATTTTGGGTTTGGTCTTGGGCTTAATGTTGTTTTTGGTTGGTTAGGATTCTGATTGGGGAGTTTTTTTGGGATTAAAACTAATTAAGATGAGTTTATAGGCAATAGGTTTGAGTATGGAAACCAAGTTTAATGAAATAAATATTTGAGGCTAAGTTTGTTAAGTTGGGTAATGTTTAACAATAGTATTTATCATATATGAGGTGAGGATGTGGTTGTGACCCAGTGAGAAGGCTAGATGTTGTTTTAAAATGATTCTTATGATTGTTAGGCGAGACGAAGCCTACACTATGAGAGCCCTGGGAGTTTGATCTAGTATTAGATATATGCAATTACAAGTTAGCATGCATATCAACATGTTATTAACAGAATTTATATGTAACCCAATTGAGTACGGTATTATATTTGTTTGTTTGGTCCCGGTGGCGTCTGATCGTACTTACTTATTTGATTTATGTGTAGAATCTTACCATGGTTTGTGAGTGCTCGTAGGTGGCACTAAGAGATATTTTTATGGGACACGTACGACGTTGATCGCGCTTGCACCCTAGTGATGAGACAAACTTTATCTTGGTCCTTTACCCCAATCTTATGATTGAGTTACCTATATCTCGAGGGAGAATACACGGAGAAGCTCTAGCATGTAGCCTTGGGTATGGAGGTCGTGCATTGTGATGGGAATGCATAGTGATTATCGCTTATCGATGGATTTGAGGCTATAGGTTCGAGACAACCTATGACTATACCTAATATCCAATAATAATCCCCTAAGGTGATAAGGATAATCCTTTATATATTTTATGTGTGGAATCGAGAGTTATCCATTTAAATTATACGTGTCGAGGATCGTTCCTATGTGGATGTAAGATGTAGCTATTGTTTATCCTCTACTTATGCGATTATGTGTTATAGTACTTGAGTTGGTTGTACCGGTTTATATTTTATACTAAAGATGCACAAAATTTATACTAGATATGTATAACTACAAACTTATCACTCAGGATTTATGTAACATGTTTATTAGAGACTTATAAACTATATTAGTGGCATGGGATGGATTTTCTACTTACAGACTTGAGACACGTACTTAGAATCCTATCTAGAGATTGTTAAAGACACGTTGGTTTGTTAGAGACATGCGCTTAAGGTAAAAGATTATTATAAGATAATTGATTCTTAATATAAGATATTGATTTAAGAATAAGAACACAAAGAATGTGGAATCAAAAGATGAAATTTAGTCACATATGGGTTTAGGAGTAAAACTGCAAATCTATTTTAGATTGTTTGGGTTGGGAAACTTAAATAACTTAAAATCCATATGTGACTAACTTGGACTCTTATTCTTTGTAAATTTCATGTTTATGTTTTTGTTGAATTTATTTTTATAGGCCTTAGGTTATTGTGATGCCATAGACTTTAGTTAATCATCTGAGGTGCATCTCTAGCGATGTTCTATTCATCGTTCCTAGGATGTACAAGCCAAGCAGTGTAGCACATATATTCCTTCATATTAAATTTTGAAAATGCGTTGGTTCTCGAAAATTCCAAAATATTTAATTTCTTCAAAATAATTTTCACCACATGAATAAAACTTCAATTTAAGTTAAAATCAACACAAACCAAACCGAACATGAATTTTGCCAAATTAAAATGTTTCTTAAACTAACACAACCCAAATATATTAAGCAGTTATTATACCATTTTTTTGGTTAAACCAATTTTATCCTTTTAACCTAATCATGCATTTAGGTGTGAATTTGCAAGATAAAATAAACAACCACTATCCCGTGATGTACGAGGAAAACTCATAATGAAAAAAACCTCGGACAACCCAGCCACAAGTCCACTAAGTATGAAATTACAAAAGGACACAACAGAATACTTACACAATGAATTGACACCCTCAAAAGACTTAACGTGCATCGTTTCTTCAACCTCTGCTTAGTGACAACGTAGGAGTTTACCTACCCCGGATTCCACCGATGGGGCACATCTATCGTCACACATACATAGTCCACCATATGAGAACCAATGAACACATAATATTTTGCAAGAAAAAACCCTCAAAGATGTGTAGAATGCTAAACTTTATGCCAAAACATGATCCCATACATATATTATGTAGAAACTTGGATATTCAAACAAATTGAGTGTAAACGTGTGTTTTGTTTGAAGGATTTAACCATGAGTCATAGACAAAAACTTTCTTGGAATTTTCCAAAGGTTTCTCCCACTTAGAAGATGAAAAAGTCTATTTAAAAACTGATCTCCTGCATTACATAAATGGTTGGAAAAAAGTAGTGGAAAGTTATGGAGAAAACTACATGAAAATTAATCTTTTTGAAAAAACTACTTTCATCGTTCGAACAAGGTCCAATCTCATTCGAAAGACATAGCCATATTGTTCGAATGAGATAGTAACGGGACTTCTAACGAGAAGACAACACTAACCAAAAAGTAACCTCATTAGCAATCATTCGAACGAACCCCAAATTTCGTTCAAACGACCTGGAAAAATCGTTCCAACAACTTGAAAAAATTAAAATATTTTCTTGGAAAAATATAAGGTTATTTTAAAATAGCTTATTAAAACTTCCAACACCCAATAATAAATTTTCAAGTCTCAAGATAATATAAGAATTTATACTTAAAAGATCCTTAGAATGTTGATGACGAAACATGGCATGAAACACGACAAGGGATGTGATCTCTTCAACTTGGCTACTTAACAAAAATGTCATAGGCTTGAAAGGTCACATATGCAACTTATATCCTATGACTAAAAGGTTTTTGTCCAGAATTAAGCCAATTTATACATATTGACTCAATTGGAAATTTGTCCCTACAAATATCCCCCTTTGGCTATTCGGGGACAAGACCAAAAATAAAAGTCCTAAGGGTCATCGAGCTCATCTAAAAGACTTAACCCCAGCCCAAAAGAAAAAATACAGATGCTTGACCGACACATATTCTGAAAATCTTTGCTTGCATTAAAACTTTGCCACATGAGTACAAACCTGAACACTTAAACACACCATAAATGCATAAAGAAAATAACAATATAAATTACATAATTATATCCTCCCCATTTATCTAACAATGTCTACCTAATAAAGGATGTCTCCTTTAAAGTTAGATCACCCCAAATAAAAAGATTTAGTTATCATTTCTCCCCTTTAGGAGTAGACAAAGATTAAGGTGCATAAAATAATTAATTCATCTCCGGCTAAACCAATCTTCCCCCTAAATGAAATAAGGTCTAAGTATAAAGGGAAAACTAAGAATATTATGCATTGGTGTAGAGTGATACAAGAACAAGCAAGCAACTTGGCAACACAAGAATAACTAATCCACATAAAGAATAATAGATATCAACCATGATGTTATAGAAAAATGATGCAATAAGGAAGTATTAAAAATGAGCATGGGATACCAATGAAAAATCGCAACAAGATAGATATCGATATGAACAAATATCATACAAGGACTATATGCAAAAGCAAAGACTCAAATCAAATTATACCATATATATAAATATGAAAAAATACCAGTGAAACGCAGGCACATATATATAGGTACAAACACCATGATAAAAAGTCCACACTCATATGGCATAAATGTGTCTAAATAAACATGTGGTAAACAGAGTGAAGGGGTGTGAACTAGCTACAAAAGAATTATGACACAATCACTTAAACATATTCAAGTAGTTCTATTTGATTGCAAAACTTTATTAAACTTAGATTTAGCCTCATATGACAAGATAAAGTGAACTCAAAGAACAAACAAACGTAATGCACACAAGTCTAGAATTTTGATGATTCTGTAAATCAATAGAGTCAAGACAAAATAAGCATTACTAGGATTCATTGTACAAATCTGTTGATCTTTAACTAAACACCCTAAAAAGATAAACATATCACATATTTTCTTTTCTTTTCTTAATTCTTTTGAAAGATCAAACAAACTAAACTACGTTGGTCTTTGGCAATTTTTTTGTTTTTATTGCATTTGATCTTTCCATTAGGCTCTTGACTATGGTGGCTTTCCTGCAAAGAAAATTTTCTCCTTTTGTAGACCTTTCATGTGTAACCTCTTCTATTTTAAATACAATTGAAATAAAGTCCACGAGCAAAGGTTCTTACATGCACAAATCCCCCATAGTCACAAAATATGTAAATGATAAAATTAATGGGAGAACATCTCACAAAGCTCAAATATATATGTGAAATTAACGTTCAAAAGAGCTCGAGCATGTGTTTGAGGAGGCATATACAAATAGAATCCATTAAGCAAATAAAAGTCAAACTAATCCATACAAGCACGATGAAGAACAATTTGAGAATTGAAATCCACAACCAAAAGTTCTAGCCACATGGATGTGGAGAGTGATATAGGATTCAAACACAAGGATATGCCATATAAAATGTGTAAAACTAAAATACACAAACAAAAATCTTTTTGAGTTTTTAAAAGGATAGACAAAATCTTTTTTTTTATTTTTCAATAGAACTTAATAAATAAAAAATCAAAATACAAAAGATACACTTGTCATGATTGTAGAAAAATATATATAATGAAGCATAGACTATAATATGACGAACAAATATACAACTAACAAGAATATATCATGAAGCACAACTAGTGTATGTAAAAAAAGCTAACACAATCAACATTTCAATCTAGCATGAGAAATATCATGTACAGTAAAATGAGAATCATAAAGTCTATCATGCAAAGCCTCCAAAACGGATCTCTTAACCCATATAGGTGTAGCATGATGCTCTCAAATTTTGTTCACCTTAATGACTCTACACTTGGACTTTTTAGGATCGTTTCTAAGATAGAAACAAAACCTCTTAAGGTGACCCTTCCTACTACAATATGTGCAAATGAAAGCACGATGAGAAGTATTACCTAAGGATTGACCTTTTCTTACGTTCCTAGTTGATTCTCTCAAAATTATGGTTTTAGCTTAATTAACAGAAGCATTTTAAGCATCGAGGCCAGTACCACACATGTCATTTTTTATTTGGACGGTGCCTAACATCTTATCTAATTTTTAGGACCTAGAGTTCAAATCAAACTTGACCTGACTCGAGTCTTTCAATCTCTCTTCAAGCTCCATTATCCTAGACTTAAGTAAACTCATATTCTCTTCAAATTCAAAAAGCTCTTTCTTTAAAGCCTTTATTAAACCTCAAAGACTATATCTCTCGCCTTCAATATATTATAGCTTCTCTTGAAAAGTCCTCTCACATGCCCTAAGTTCTTCAATTAAAACACTTTCATAATTATCTATGGCGTGTTCTTTTATCCCAACTTCCAACTTCAAGTTTGTCTTTTTTAATTTCAAATATTTTGTATACAACCCACGGCAGGCAACTTGGAGTTCACTTTCCTCCTCTTTTTCTTCATTCTCACTCTCTTCTCCACTATCTTTACCATTACATACTTGGGATTTATAAATAATGGTTTTAGAAGTGTCATGCAAATAAATATCTTCATGGGAAGATTCATCATTAATGCTCACATGACTAGCCATGAATGCGATAAAGTTGCGCTCAATGTGGGAATCAGGTTCCTTTTAAAGTTCACTATCACTAAGGGTGGCATTGTAATCAATAGGTTTCTTGCCCTCCTTTGTTAGTTTAGTGGGACACTCAGCTACCTTATGGCCATAACCCTCAACCAAAACGTATATCCGAGTCGTCCCTCTTAACAACATTGTTATGATTTTTAAGGAGTTTCTCGGCTTTGTTATACTTAAACATCTCAAATTTCTCATAATCATTTTTAAATTTCTCTTTATTAAACTTAATAAACTTCTTAGAAAACATAGTCATATCATGTGAGTCGATGTCAGACTCGTCATTCGAAATAGGTGTTTCCTTCTGAAGCCCTTATACTTTTGACTCACTTGAGTCTATATTGTATAAGTGCTCATCTAGTTTGGAAATTATGAAAAAATTGTGTCCATCCTAGAAACCAAAGAACCTCAGAAATTGCTATGCCTAATCATCTCTCTTTCTTGTAGTGATCAAGACTATTGCCAACACTCACACACTTAGAATTCAATTCATGCATGTCATATTGCATTATAATATGTGTACATGTGTTGAGTGTGTTTAAATCCCTCAATTTGATTTTTAATAATTTTTTGGGATTTTTTAAACATTTTTTAATAATTAAAACATGATTTAAAAAGTTTTGGGGTCAATATCTTAATATTATTTGTTGTATATTATGGCCTAATGCTACCTTGGGTAGAATCCAAAAGCGCCACAGACTTCAGGGTATTCTTTGTAATTAGTTTTGACGCGCATTTTACATCCCTTAACTGGCCAACACATGTCTGCCTCTGATTGGTTGGAGGTGTGTTTCTTTACTGAGACAATAGCCGCGTGTGTTATCAGCCCTTGGATCATTTCTTATCAATGGTCTGCATGTTGCCTTGATGGATCCACTTGTAACTTTTTAAGCCAATCAGCGTTCGTTTAAGCATCGCCTTGTGTGAGCCCTTAGATTCAAGTCAATTTAAATTGACTCTATCTCAGCCCTTGGTTTTGATCAGATATCTCGAACCTTCTCCTCCCACTATAAAAAGGACCCTTCCCTCAAACTTCGAAGACTTTTGCCATTTCATTTCCTTTGAGAAAGAAGAGAGAGAAGAGAGAAAAACAGAGAGAGAAGAGAGAAGAGAGAGAGTTAGAAACCCTAACTTCATTCGTCTAAATCCTCTTCAAACCTAACCCAAACACCATATCAAAAAACACTACCCTGAGTGTTCTTGAGTGTTTGAGAGTTTGAGTTGAGTTATTTTGTTGTTGTAACCTTGTGTTCGTGAGATCTTGTTTCCAACTTAGACTTTTACTTAGATCTAGTTTCTGATTTCATAGAAATCTCATATCTGAGTTGTTCATGTTACATTACACTTAATTTCATTTTATATCTAATCTTGAGAAATATATTGTTGATTATTTTCTCTAAAAACGTTTTCTTACTTTGAAATCAACAATAAATGCTTTCTGTTTCTTGTTCTTATAAAACTAAACCTTTGACCTAGTTTGGAATCTCACTTGGAGGTTTTCAATCTCGAAAAGTTTCTTTAAATTCTGAGATTGATTAAGACCTTGTCTGTCTTCCTAGCAAGGTATCCGTGGATTCTGGGAATGATTTAAAGGTCAAATAAGGTGAAAAGTTTTGTAAGAAGAAAAAAAAGAAAAGATCACAGCATATAGTGTAGCTGTAATTTGTTAGGACTGTTTGTACTTAATAAGTGTGTGTGTGTGCATGCATGTGTTATAAAGCACCTCCACAAACACTTACACCCTACAACACGAAAAGTGTTGGTAATAAGATCTTGTGATCAGAAGTCGACGTAAAGTGCTGGAACAAATAAGGAGTTGAAAAATTGAGAGAACTACATCTACAATCAGAACTGCAGAGAAGTTATAAGGACACTAGAGGGTACATTCCTAAACTTATATAGGTCTGAGTTGTTTGCATGTTAGTTATATAGGTTGTAACTCATAAATTTGTTTTAGTGGATTTTTCATTTTACTCCGTAGAGGGAGTCGTGGATGTTTCCTCAATTGGTGACGTTTTACCACGTAAAAAATTGTGAACAGAATCTTTCTACATTTTCTCATCTCAGTCTTGGTTGTGCTGTGTTTAAAACTTGTTTAAACTATCTTTTAAACTTGTTGCCTAAATCTTGAATAAGATCTCGTACATACTGTTTTATTAAACACATCTTGTGATTAATCCTTTTTTATTTAAGAAAAGAGTTTCTTCAAAAAACAACTCGGAGTTACTTAAATAGTTTATTTTCAATAAACGGCTTTAGTAACGCATTTTTCAATCGTATCAGAGCTTGGTAAAACTGCTTTTAAAGAGATCCTGTGTTTCTAAAATTGTTTTCTGAAAATCAAATATGGACGAGAAAAATGAAAGATTTGGTAACTTAACCAGACCTCCAATCTTTGATGGAACCAATTTTGCTTACTGAAAAGTAAGGATGATTGCTTTCATTCAAGGAACATTGGGAGATGATGTCTGGGACATTGTTGAAAATGGTTATACTTTTCCTACTAAACCAGCCAACGAAGGAAGTAATGAGAGAGTTAAGAAAGCTTTAAGTGAGTTCACTCAAGAAGGGAAACAAGTTTCTCGAAATAATAACAAAGGAAAGAATTCCATATTTATGTCTATAAATGAACATGAGTTCAAAAGAATTTCATCCTGTACCACTTCTAAGGAAGCTTGGGACACCTTAGTCACTGCTCATGAAGGAGACACTAGAGTAAAGGCTGCTAAAACCCAAATGCTTATCCAGCAGTATAACTCCTTAATTATGTCTGAGACTGAATCATTTGATGACTTCTATATGAACCTAACTGATATTGTGACCAAACTTCATGCTAATGGGATAACCTATGATAGACAAGAAATTGTATCTAAAATTCTGAGATCACTACCACAGAAGTTTGATAACAAAAGATATGCTATTGAGGAAATGTGTGATATAAATCTCACTCCTGAATTACTCAGTAGTAAATTAAGAACTGTGGAAATGGAACTGGAATTTAAGAAATAATTAACCCAATCCCATAGGAAACAGACTAGTTCCAATCTAAGATTCTCTTCTAAATTGATTAAGCCTGAGTTTAATACTTCCAATGATGAATCTGATGAGGACTACGATATAGAGAGTTTGGACAATCAGATTGCCTTAATGACAAAACAGTTCAAGAAAATCATTAAGTTTAGAAACAAAGTGGCTAATAAATAAGGCAAGTCAAATTATCCAACTCCCTCTAGTCACAGACCTCATGAGAAAATCAATGACAAAAATCACAAGGACTCTCATATCAGACCTAATAGAGACCTTAAGAAGACTGAATGCTATAGATGTGGTAAACTGGGACACATTGCACAAGACTGTAGAGTTAAATTTGAACACTCAAAACAATCACACTAGAGCTAACATCTGCAAAACATGGGATGATTCAAGTGACTCTGAAAATGAGGAACCTGAGTCATCAGATGCTTTTGATCCTTGCATGTCTTTCTTTGCCAAGATTATTTATAATGATGACATGCATATGTTTGTTAATGAGGATGAACCAAATAATTCTAAGACTGATACTTCGAATGTGGTTATTACTGGTTTAGATGCTTTGATTACTGAGAATGTTGCATGTTCTACCTCGGGGTGTGTGAGTCAAAGGGAATGCGATAATGACGATGCTAATGGGTGTGTGAGTTATAAGAATGAAGCCTTAGGGGTAACTTCACACACCACACTTAGTGATTCGGACAATGAAGACCTCCCACACATTCACACACTTTACACTAAGACTCTCAAGAAAAGCTCTAGACTAGAAAAGACTGTTAAAGATCTTACCAAGAAATTGGAAGATCTAAGCCTGATGGTTAAACTGAATGTTGAAGAGTACACTACCCAATGTTTAACTCATGAAAGTGAAATTAAAGTTTTTGATGAAAAATTGAAAAATTTGACTGAAACAAATGAAATTCTGGAGAAAAAATACAAAGGGACATTGTTAGAATTGGAACAAACCAAAGAAAAGACAGCAACTGTTTTTAAAAAATTTACAAAATTTGAAAATAATTCTAACTATTTTGATGAATTTGTTGCTGAATCTAAAACCAATTCTGATGATCGAACTGGCATAGGATTTTGTCTCAATTAAAAACACAAACAAAACCTTTTGAACCTATTAAGTTTGTGTCAGGAGGCAAAAGACCTATTGAAACATGCCCAAATTTTCATTCCCAAAAAACTGAGTTTGATTTAAAACATCAAAACTTCAACATTGGGGAATCTAGTTGCTCTAAGAATAAAATTTTACCAAAGTCTAAATACGTCTGCCCTTTTATCAGAAAGAGTGAACCTACTTACAAACCTGTACTACCCAAGAATAAATTTCAGACTGGAAACTTTTCAAAACCTCTATTTAGAGACTTTCCTAAGGAAACCCCCATCTTGAGAAATCTTTATTGCTCCTACTGTGACATATATGGTCACTCTTTCGATGGTTGCTATGCTAGGAGACTTGTCAAACCTATCTATTATCCTCGTACTTAACAGAACTTTAACTATTCTAGGAGGAGTCGAAATAATTATATACTTCCTAGACAGCCAGATAAAAACTCTAACTATAGAAAGAGAAATACCAAACCTAAAAGAACATTTCCTAGAAGGAATCCTAAGCACTTTCCTAAACAAAATGCTCAACTCTTTCATAAAATTCAAAATCATGCGCAAAACACTTTTCAGCAAAAATCTAATGCTCGCAAATTTTATCAGTTGAGAGCTAATAAGCGCAAGATGAAAACTAGAGCAATTTGGATTAGAAAAGATGATCTATTACCTCAGATGAAGTTTAATATTGTTGTTACTGCTTTAAAAGCCGAACACACATCATCTGGTTGGTATTCAAACTCTGGATGTTCTAAGCACATGACTGGAGATTAATCTAAACTTTTAAACAAAACCAGCTTTGCTGGTGGTAAAGTCATTTTTGGTGATGGAGTTTCATCTCAAATCATAGGCAAAGGAACTCTCCAAGAAGATGGGCTTCCTATTCTTAAAAACGTTCTTCTAGTTGAAGGTATAAAGGCCAACTTACTTAGTATTTCGCAATTTTGTGACTCAGACCATACTGTTACCTTTTCAAAGAACAATTGCAAGATTTTAAATGAAAAAGGTGAATGCATAATTACTGGATTCAGAACTCCTGACAACTGCTACACTGTCAAGAACAATTCTGAAATTTGTAATGTTGCCAGAATGGATGACAACGAGATATGGCATAACAGAATGGGTCACATAAATTATGATAATCTTAGTAAATTGTCTACTCACGACATAGTAAGAGGAATTCCAAAAATTAAACCCATTCATAATATTGTTTGTGGTTCATGTCAAGAAGGTAAAATTGTTAAGGCCCCTCATAAGAAAGTCAAAGATATTCTCACCTCTAATCCCTTAGAACTCATCCATATGGACCTAATGGGTCCTTCCCAAACTGTTAGCCTTTGTGGACACAGTTATATCTTAGTTATGGCTGATGACTTCACAAGATTTTCTTGGGTAGCCTTTTTAAAACAAAAATCTAACACTTTTCAAACCTTCCTAAAAATTCTTCTTAGGATTGAAAATGAAAAGGACACTCAAGTAAATAGAATCCATAGTGATAGAGGTGGTGAATTCAAAGACACTGGCATTATAGAATACTATGACTATAATGGTTACAAACACGAGTTCAGTGCTCCTAAGACTCCTCAACAAAATGGAATCGCCGAGAGAAAGAATCATACCTTCCAAGAGATGGCACGTGTCATGTTACATGCCAAGAATTTACCTAAATATTTTTGGGTAGAAACTATTCGTACTGCGTGTCACATCATTAATATGGTCTATCTTAGAAAGAATTCCAAACAAACCCCTTATGAACTTTGGTACAATAAAATGCCTAATCTCAAATATCTTAGAACCTTTGGCAGTACTTGTTTTGTATGCAAAGATAGGGAACACTTATCTAAATTTGAGAGCCGGGGAGATAAAGCCATATTTCTAGGATACTCGCCTAACAGTAGAGCTTATCGAGTGTATAATCTTCGCACTAAGACCATTATGGAATCCATAAATGTAATTATTAGTGACACTACTGTAGAAAGCAAGACTGGTGAATTACCTATTGAAGAAGAGTCTTCAAATATTTTATAAAATAACCCTTCTGAAATAGATAATTCATTACCTATTGAGACACCTGAAGTACCTAACTGGGTTTCTAAAGATCATCCCATAAACAACATAGTTGGCAACCCTAGTGAGCCAGTGCGTACAAGATCCCAACTTAGAAATTATGCACATTATGCATGTTTTGTTTCCCTTGTGGAACCAACGAATGTAAATGAGGCATTGAATTACTCTCACTGGATTTCTGTTATGCAGGATGAACTTTTACAATTTGTCATTCATGATGTATGGAATCTTGTTCCACGTCCTGATCACAAAAAGGTTGTTGGTACTCGTTGGATTTTCAAAAATAAAACTGATGAAAATGGGATAATAATTAGAAATAAAGCTAGATTAGTTGCTCAAGGATACTCCCAAATAGAAGGAATTGATTTTAACGAGACCTTTGCCCCTGTTACTCGTTTAGAATCAGTTCGTCTGCTTTTCGCTATAGCTTGTCACATGCGTTTTACATTATATCAAATGGAAGTCAAATCTGCGTTCCTTAATGGAATACTGGCTGAGGAAACCTATGTAGAACAACCTAAAGGGTTCATTGACCCTAAATATCCAAATCATGTATTTCGTCTGAAAAAGGCTTTATATGGCCTTAAACAAGCTCCTAGAGCTTGGTATGAACGTCTTTCCAGTTTTCTTTTGGATAAAGGTTTCAAAAGAGGTGGAAATGACCAAACTCTATTTGTCAAACATTTTGACAAACACATTACTATTGCTCAAGTATATGTAGACGATATTATATTTGGATCAACTTCTACCTTAGAAGTAAAATCCTTTTCTGAAATTATGAGTAAGGAATTTCAGATGTCCCTTATGGGGGAGTTGCAGTTCTTCCTAGGTCTCCAAGTCAAACAAAATCCAGAAGGACTATTTGTTTTGCAATCTAAGTACGCTTTAGAGATTGTTAAGAAATTCGGCCTCGAGGGTGCTAAAGATGCTAACACACCTATGAGTACTATGGTAAAATTGTCAAAAGATGAAAATGGAAAATCTGTAGATCCTACTCTATATCGTAGTATGATTGGCACTCTACTCTATCTTACTGCCTCGCGTCTTGATATCATGTATGTTGTGTGTGTATGTGATCGTTATCAAAACAACCCTAAAGAGAGCCATTTGAGTTCCGTTAATCGTATAATTAAATATGTTAAAGGCACTCTAAATCTAGGACTTTGGTACACTAATGACACACCAAGCACTATTATTGGGTACATTGATGCTGACTGGGCTGGATGTACTGATGATAGTAAAAGCACTTCAGGAGCATGTTATTATACTGGTAATAACTTGGTAGGATGGAGTAGTAAAAAAAACTGCACATCTCTCTCGACTGCTGAATCTGAATACATAGTCGCTGGTAGCTGTTGTGCTCAATTATTATGGCTTAAACAAATGCTAAGTGATTATGGTATTCAAGAAAACCAATTGCATCTCTATTGTGATAATTAAAGTGCGATTAATATTTCTAAAAACCCTGTTCAACACTCGCGAACAAAGCATATAAAAATAAGACATCATTTTATACGCGAATTAGTTGAAACTAAGAAATTAGAAATCAATTATCTTCCTAATGATCTACAACTCGCAGATATGTTCACCAAACCTCTAGATTATAATAGATTCATTTCATTACGTAAATCTATTGGTATGGTTTGTGCTGAGTAATACCTTTGTTGCTTATCCGAGTTTTTCCCTTTATCCATTTGAGACAAAATGGGGGAGAAATTTGAGTCTACTAATCTCTTACATATTCTAAACAGCTTGATCTTAGTGATTCATTGCAGGTATTCCTTTTGTACAGTCATTCTCAACTGATGTATTAAGGTATTAAATTGTAAATAGTTGAGTTATGTACTTTTTGATTTCTAGGTTTTGGGTAGATAGAACTTTGATAGGACTAAGTTTTTCTTATTTTATTGTTGCCCTACGAGTCCTAGTTGACTCAAAGGAGATTTTGTCTCATATTTCCAAAGGGGGAGATTGAAGCCCTTATACTTTTGACTCACTTGAGTCTATATTGTATAAGTGCTCATCTACTTTGGAAATTGTGACAAAATTGTGTCCATCCTAGAAACCAAAGAACCTCAGAAATTGTTATGCCTATTCATCTCTCTTTCTTGTAGTGATCAAGAATATTTCCAACACTCACACACTTAGAATTCAATTCATTCATGTCATATTGCATTATAATATGTGTACATGTGTTGAGTGTGTTTAAATCCCTCAATTTGATTTTTTATAATTTTTTGGGATTTTTTAAACATGTTTTAATAATTAAAACTTGATTTAAAAAGTTTTGGGGCAATCTCTTAATATTATTTGTTGTATATTATAGCCTAATGTTACCTTGGGTAGAATCCAAAAGCGCCACAGACTTCAGGGTATTCTTTGTAATTAGTTTGGACGCGCGTTTTACATCCCTTAACTGGCCAACACCTGTCTGCCTCTGATTGGTTGGAGGTGTGTTTCTTTACTGAGACAATAGTCGTGTGTGTTATCATCCCTTGGATCATTTCTTATCAATGGTCTGCATGTTGCCTTGATGGATCCCCGTGTAACTTTTTAAGCCAATCAGCGTTCGTTTAAGCACCGCCTTGTGTGAGCCCTTAGATTCAAGTCAATTTAAATTGACTCGGTCTTTGCCCTTGGTTTTGATCAGATATCTCGAACTTTCTCCCCCCACTATAAAAAGGACACTTCCCTCAGACTTCGAAGACTTTTTCCATTTCATTTCCTTTGAGAGAGAAGAGAGAGAAGAGAGAAAAACAGAGAAAAGAGAGAGAGTTAGAAACCCTAACTTCATTCGTCTAAATCCTCTTCAAACCTAACCCAAACACCATATCAAAAAACACTACCCTGAGTGTTCTTGAGTGTTTGAGAGTTTGAGTTGAGTTATTTTGTTGCTGTAACCTTGTGTTTGTGAGATCTTGTTTCCAACTTAGACTTTTACTTAGATCTAGTTTCTGATTTCATAGAAATCTCATATCTGAGTTGTTCATGTTACATTACACTTAGTTTCATTTTATTTCTCATCTTGAGAAATATATTGTTGATTATTTTCTCTAAAAACGTTTTCTTACTTTGAAATCAACAATAAATGCTTTCTGTTTCTTGTTCTTGTAAAACTAAACCTTTGACTTAGTTTGGAATCTCACTTGGAGGTTTTCAATCTCGAAAAGTTTCTTTAAATTCTGAGATTGATTAAGACCTTGTCTGTCTTCCTAGCAAGGTATCCGTGGATTCTGGGAATGATTTAAAGGTCAAATAAGGTGAAAAGTTTTGTAAGAAGAAAGAAAAGAAAAGATCACAGCATATAGTGTAGCTGTAATTTGTTAGGACTGTTTGTACTTAATAAGTGTGTGTGTGTGCATGCATGTGTTAGAAAGCACCTCCACAAACACTTACACCCTACAACACGAAAAGTGTTGGTAATAAGATCGTGTGATCATAAGTCGACGTAAAGTGCTGGAACAAATAAGGAGTTGACAAACTGAGAGAACTACATCTACAATCAGAACTGCAGAGAAGTTATAAGGACACCAGAGGGTACATTCCTAAACTTATATAGGTCTGAGTTGTTTGCATGTTAGTTATATAGGTTGTAACTCATAAATTTGTTTTAGTGTATTTTTCATTTTACTCCGTAGAGGGATTCATGGATGTTTCCTCAATTGGTGAGGTTTTACCACGTAAAAAATTATGAACAGAATCTTTCTACATTTTCTCTTCTCAGTCTTGGTTGTGTTGTGTTTAAAACTTGTTTAAACTATCTTTTAAACTTGTTTCCTAAATCTTGAATAAGATCTCGTACATACTGTTTTATTAAACACATCTTGTGATTAATCCTTTTTGATTTAAGAAAAGAGTTTCTTCAAAAAACAACTCGGAGTTACTTAAATAGATTATTTTCAATAAATGGCTTTAGTAACGCATTTTTCACCTTCTTCTGGGGTTTCAAAACTATGCCCTTATCTTTCTTTTTCACATCCTTAGAGGTAAAAATGTCAAGTTCATAGATTTAAAAGTCACCTACAAGCTCTTCAAGTTTCGTAGAGTTTAAAGTACTTGAAGAATTCAAAACAGTCACTTTTGGATTAAATCTTTCGTGTAATGACCTCAGTATTTTCTTTATAACACGATTGTCGCGTATTTTCTCTACCAAGTTAAAAGATGAGTTCATAATATCGGACAAACTAGCATAAAAATCATCAAAGATTTCACCCTCATCTACTTTAATGGTTTCAAATTGAGTGGTGAGATTATATATTTTATAATCCTTAACAGCACCAGTACCCTCATGGATGAGTTAAAGTGTGTTCCAAGCCTCTTTAGATGCTTCACATGTAATAATCAGGCGGAACACCTCTGATGTGACTGCTTTAAAAAGAGCATTCAAACCACGTGAATTATAGTTTTCCATCTTGTGCTCATCCCCACTCCATCTTTCTACGAGTTTAGGAACATGAAAGTCTTATATTAAACACGTTGGTGGGGATCATCCTCTAACAATTGCTTTTAGAACCCACTCATCTAATGACTTAAGTGCTGACCTCATACGCACTTTCCAGTATGCGCGGTTAGAACTATAAAAAATAGGAACCCTCAAAAATGATAAATTTCCCATATTCAAACCTAAAAGGATCTAACACAACAATTTAGTGCATCCGCTCTGATACCAATTTGAAAATGCAATGCTTCCCAAAAATTCCAAAATATTTAATTTCTTCACAGTAATTTTCACTTCTTAAATAAAAGTTTGAGTCAAGTTCAAATTAAAATAAACCAAACTAAACAAGAATTTTACCAAATTAAACTTTTTCTTAAACTTACACAACCTAAATTAATTAAGCATCAATTATATCATTTTTGTGGTTAAACCAATTTTATCTTTTTAACCTAAGCATGCATCTAGGTATGAATTTGCGAGATAAAATAAACAATCATAACTCCATGATGTACGAGGATAACCTACAATGAAAAAAAACTCGGACGGTTCAGTCACAAGTCCACTAAGTGCGAAATTACAAAAGGACACGACAATATACTTACACAATGGCAAATCCCAGTGCCAAAACTTGATTTCAAACATATATTATGTAGAAACTTTTGGATCTTAAAACGAATTAGGTGTAAACATGTGTTTTCTTTGAAGGATTAACTATGAGTCATAGGCAAAAGTTTCTTGGACTTTTCTAATGGTTTCTCCCACTTAGAAGATGGAAAAATTTCTCCAAAAACTGATATGATCGTTCGAAAGAGGTTCAATCTCATTCAAACGACATAGCCATCTTATTCGAACCATATAGGAATGAGACTTTAAATGAGAAAACAATACTAACCAAAAAGGAACCTCATTAGCAGTCATTTGAATGAACCTCAAATCTTATTCGAACAACCTCTAAAAGTCGTTCTAACGACCTGGAAAAAATTAAAATATTTTTCTTGAAAAAATATAAAGTCATTTTAAAATATATTATTAAAAATTCCAACACCCAATAATAAATTTTCATACAAACATCTATCACATCTCAATAAAAGCCACAATTTGTTATTTTATTAAATATAATTTTTATGATTTTCTCAAAAATATTATACAGCCACTTACAATGTATAGCTTGAATCCAATATAAAGATAATAAGCTTTTGGAAGAATTCTGGTACAAATCCAATTATTGTTGTGGACTCCTATCATTTGGTGAATGGCCAGGCAAGATTGTCATATTACAAATCATACTAGGGTAACTACCATTACAAAACAGTTAAACATAAATACCAACTTCTTAGTATAAAAAGTTAGAATTTACATAAAATATCTGAATGTTAACTGAACGAACTCATAGCACTACCCATCCATGAAATTTCCACCAAACACTAATTAATCAACACTCCATATTAGTTACACCTCAATTTGATCAAATTACTCCCCCCCCCCCCCCCCCCCCCCCCCCCGATAAAGGTAAATTATCTAAGTAAAACTAATATTTAGACCATAAAATACAACAATTTAAAATGAAAATCACTAAAGATGTTTATAGCTACATAACAAAGCATAACAAAAATAGAAAATAATCGAAAAACGAATGTAATCGTGTAAAAAATGGGAGGAGTGGGAGTGTGCTTTATAAACATTACAAGTACAATATGCATATGAATATGAATTATTCGAATCGTAACAATATGAAATGATAAAAGCATATATATATAAGTGAACTTTTTTTATTCTACTTATTTTCATTTGAGAGAGCACCCAATTGACAGCATAACAATCAAACGAACTATCTACAAAAATGGACTTCAACAATAAGGGCAAAATTTCTAATTTAGTCAATTTTTTTGTAATTGGCTTAATTCCGGATAAAACATTTGAGTCATAAGTTAGGCTTTATATTATCGATCTTGTAATATTATAAGGTTTCTTATGAAGATGTAGGGGCTAAGCGTCAAAGATGGATACACAGCATTCCGTGTTTGGTGCCAAGTTTTTCTTCACGTTTACGAAAGATCTCATAGGAAAGGGTATTAGAATATGATCATTGAAATTTTATGTTGGGTTATTTATTTTTGAACAAAATAATTTGGAACTGTTTTTAAAAAAAATTATTTTTGTTTCTTAGTTCGTTAGAATGAGATTCAAACTTTGTTGGAACGAAATGAGAACTTTGTTCGAACGAGTTTCAGGTCTCGTTGGAACTATCATTAGAATGAACATCTAACGTACTTTAAATGGGAACTCTCTGTCAAACATAAGGCCACCTATTGGAAGGTCGTGTTAAGGTCATTTGAACGATAATGCACATTCGTTCGAACGAGACTGGTCTTGGTTTGAATAAAATAAGCATTTCGTTAAAACGAACCCTACGTTTTCGTTCAAATGAATCCGCCGCCTTGAAATATATGTTTTTTGGACTCGGATTTTTCAATAACTTTTGGCAAAAAATATTTGTCTATCTTTATACAAAAGTTACTAAACTCTAGTTTCACCTAAAGAGTTTAAAAATCCAAGTTTCAATATTCTTTTGCATTGATATCTTCGTTTGTGGACACCAAAGTTTATTTATCTCATCATTTGGATAGAGAAAAGGTTTTGTTCTGTGGACTCTATACTGGGTTGATGTTTTAAGATGAAGAATCGATGATTTCATATTCTAATTTTGTTGGTAGTTGTTGAGCATCATCGATGGATACTGATGCATGTGTGGATTTATGCGTTGTGGTAGCTTGCATGGGTGAACTCCAACATTCCACTGTGTAGGATAGGTCAAAGATAGAAGAGAATCGAGGCTTTTGAGGAAGGTGAGTCATTGTGTAAGTCTACTGTCTTTGCAATCATAATGTTGTGTTTGGCTGGACCGTCTGAGATTTTTTCCATTGTGAGATTTCGTCAAAAATCGGTGTGTTATGCTATTATTTTACTTATTTTATGTGTTTATTAACTAGATGTATGTTTTAAGTTAAAAAGAGAAAATAAGGTAAATCGATTTTTCACAACAAGGATTTAAAATTTGTGCATAAGTTTCCATTGTGTTAATATGTTTAAAGTTTTATTCAATAAATTTTAAAAAAAATTAAAAAATAAACTTTTTTATTTTTCGGACCATCCCTGCCTAAATTATAGGGAATTTTCAAATTGGTATCAGAGCAGGTTACGTTAAATTAGTATATGATCCTTGTCTTAAGTGTGGATTCTTTTTGGATACTATTTTTTTCAAATTGGTATTAGAGCTAGAACATTAATTTATCGTGTTTAGATCCAATGTTTTTAGGCATGAATTTTGATATTTTGATATTTTGATGGTCTTAGGGATCCTATGTTTGATGGTTGGAACTATGCACACTTAAACATGCATATGAAGACATCACTTAAGGTGATAGATTAGCGGGTATGGAAAGCGATACTTAATGGTTGGTACTATAATTTTAGTTGGAGAAAATAAGATACGTAAAATAGTAGAATTATGGAGTGAGGCTGAGCATGGGTTAGAAAGTACAATTCACGTGGATTAAATGCTTTATTTTATTCTGTCACCTTATAGAAGTTTCTTCGTATTATGACATGTAAAATGTCAAAAGAGACTTGAGACATACTCTAACTCACTCATGAAGAAACAAGTGTTGTTAAGGCCACCAAACTCCAGAACCTCACCACTCAGTTTGAAACCATTAAGATGTTGGAGAATGAAATCTTCAATGAGTTGTATGTTAGACTAACCAATATAGTGAACTCGTCATTTAATTTGGGAGAGAGAATATCCGAGAACAGAGTAATCAAGAAAATCTTAATGCCATTGTGTGAAAGATGTACTTCAAATATGATGATTTTGAATTCCTTGGGTACTTTAGATTTTACAAAGCTTGAAGATCTTGTAGGTGATCTACAAACTTATGAGCTTGACATATTTTTCTCCAAAATGACGAAAAGGGACAAGGGAAATGGTTTAAAGCCCAAAAGGAGGAAACACCTATTTCAGATGATGAGTTTGACATCGATTCTGAGGATATGGCCATGTTAGTAAATAAATTCAAAAAATTACTTAAGCTTCAAAAGCAATCGAAAGATGCAAGAAAAACATGTATAACAAGGCCAACCACTTCTCTAAAAATCATTATGATAACTTTAAGAAGGATGAGTCAAAAAGATGTTTTGGTTGTGAGGGTTATGACCATAGGGTAACTGAACACCTTACTAAACTAAAAAAGGAAGGAAAGAAACTGAAGGTGCACAACTTCACCCTTGGTGATAGTGATCCAAAAGAGGGACTCGATTCCACAATTGAGTACAACTACACCAAGTTCATATCTAGTCATGTGAGACTCGATGAGAAATATTTTTGTGAAGATATTTATAGAAGACATTTCTGAGGCCATGATTTATGACTCCCAAGTGAGTGACGGTGAAGAGAGTAGAGAAGAGAGAGAGGATGATGAATAAGAGAAAGGGAGCGAACTCCATGTTGCCTTTCGTGAGTTATATACGGAATCATTGAGAGTGAAGATGGATAACTTGAAGTTAGAAGATAGGTTATAATAATGATAATAATGATAAATTTTTTGAGGATCTTAGGGCCTGTAAGAAGACTTTTCGAGAGGAGCTAGAGTATGTTGAGGGTGAAAGAGATATCCTTCGTAGTTTGAAGGAGCTAATGAAGAAAGAGCTTCTACGGTTTGAAGAGTATAGAAATTTACTTGAGTCTCAAATAATTGATCTTGAAGAGAGACTGAGATACTCGATTTATGTCAAATTTAATTTGGAATCTAGGTTGAAAAAGTTGGATTAAATGTTACGAATCATCCAATTCAAAGATTGAAAGAGTAGGATTGGCTTTGATTATCAAAATGCTTCCGCTACCCAACCAAGATCATTCATTTTAAAGAGTCAATCGTTGATAGATATTAAAAAAGGTCAACTCTTAGGTAACACCCCTCTTCGTGTCTACACATGCACATATGGTAGTAGTAAAGCTCACCTTAGGCATTTTTCTATGATCTTAAAAACAGTCCTAGAAAGTCTAAGTCTAAAGTCTCTAAGGTTTCCAAAACTCGAGAGCATCACGTTACATCTATGTGGGTTAGGAAATCGAATTTGGAGGATTTACATATTAGACTTACTGATTCTCGTTTGCTTGTATATGATACTTCTCATTCCATATTTAATGGTTGGTTGTGTTCGCATATTTTCATAAACTAGCTTTTGTTATTCATGATATATATGTTTGCTAGTTGTATATAGTTTGATTTTTTTTTGTTTTGATTTTTTCATTTATTGGGTTATATTGAAAACTACAAAAATATTTTGTTTGTCTTTTGAGTTGTTTTAAAAAAAAGGTTTAACCCTAAAAAGATATTTGGTTTATGTCTAGTTTAATTTTACACGTTATGTGTGGCATATTGGTGTGTTTGAATCCACTTCATTCCATGTTCATGTGGCTAGGAAATTTGGTTATGATTGTTAATACTTAGATTTTCTTAATTATGCATACATAGAGTTATTTTAACTTTGATTTGCTTAATGGATTCAACTTTGTATACGCCTCCATATACATATGCATGAGATTTTTGAATTTTAACTTCACATGTTATATTTGAGCTCTGTGAGATGTTCTCCTATAATGTTTTCATCTACATATTTTGTGACTATAGGGGATTTGCGCATGTAAGAACCATTGACCATGACTATGTTTAATCTTTATTGTAAAATATGAGGGTGCACGAGAAAGGTCTACGAAATGAGCAAATCTTCTTTATGGGAAAGCCACCATTAGAAAGATCTTAATATAAAAGATTAGAGGCAATAAAAATAAAAATAAACTGTCAAGGCCAATGAGTTAGTTTTGTTTGTTTGATTTTCAAAAATAGTATCTCCAAATTAATTTAGTGGAAAAATATGATATATTTTTAGCTTATCATGTCATGACGCTATTGATTTGTAGAATCATCAATATTCTGGGCTTGGGTGCATTGTGATTATTTTATTCATAGAGTTTACTTTATCTTGTTACTTGAGGCAAAATATTAGTTTGATAAAGTTTTGTAGTAAAATAGAACTCCTTGAACATTTTTGAAAGATTGGTTCATGATTTAATTGTATCTAATTCACGCCCATTTATTTCATCCCACATATTTAGACACGTCTATACTATGCTAGTGTGTAAAGTTTATGTATTTTGTGTCAGTTTGTGGTTATTTATACCTATATATATATATATGTGTGTCCATGTGTCATTGGTATATTTTACATTTTTATATATATGATATCATTTTGTTTTGAGTCTTTGCGTTTGCATTTAATCCATGTTTACCATATGCTATATCTTTGGATTTTAATTGGCATGATATATGATCATATTAGTGTCTCTTGCTGGTTGTTTGAATTAAAATCTCATGCTTTCTTGTTTATTCAAGTCGGTATCTTATTTGTATCAATACTGATATAATTTGATCATTGTTTGGAGTATTTGTGATTGTGTTTCCATGTTGTGTTTTTGTTCCACTTTACAGCATTGTATGATATTATCATGGTTTTTCAAGTAAAAAGGCTTGGGATACTATACGAGAGAAAAATTGTTCTTAATTTTCTTTTTCCATGATATGGGACTCTAGGATTCTTCCTAAAGTTTCTATATTAATATGGCGAATTTTTCGTAAAGATGTTCCTCTTGACATCAATCTCAAGGACATATTCATCCCTATTGTTTCTAAATGTAGATGTCGTTCTTTGTCTCAAAAAGCATATGATGATCATTTATTTCATTTTAGTGATATTGCTCGAGAAGTATGGAATCATTTTGAAAAGCTAATGGGTTTGAAATTTCGTAATTCCTCTCTTCGATCTAGAATCATGTTTTGGTGGTTTAATTATCTGGGCAAGAATATTAGAGCCATTCTTTGAAAGCTTCTTCCCTCCTATATTTGTTGGCGAATTTGGTGCTCCAGGAATCATGCTACTTGAGAACTCTACTATGATTCCAAAACTTATCATTCAAGCTATTCATTTTGTTATTGTGTTGGCTTTCAAAGCTAGGCTTTATAAAGGTCGCGTTTCTAAATTTTTTAATTCTTTTATTGATGATTTTGAGATTGCTATATAGCTTGATTGTAAGCCCCTGGAGAAAGGCTTTTTTTTCTCCCATTCTTTAATAATATTGGGGTATTGTCCTCTTCCCTAGAAAAAATACTTATTTCGTAATTTCTCTTGATATCATATGTTCAAACATATAGGGGGAGATTTAGTTTATGGGAAAAAATAGTTTATGCATTCTTACTTTGTCTATTCCTGGACAAAAAGGGAAAATTTTATTCTTATGCATATTTTATACTTGTTATACTCTCTTTGCATTTAAATGTGTGTTTAAGTGTGAAGGTTTATAACATGTGATAAAGTTTACAAGTGAGCGAAACTACTCAATGTATATGTTTATCAAGCGTCTGTATGTTTTTCGTTTGGGGTTAGGGATTAAGCCTTTTAGATATCTTGAAGTTCCATAGGAGTTTTTATTTTGGTTGTCCCTGAATGGCCAAATAGGGAGATTTGTAAGGGAAAATTTTCAATTGAGTCAATTTGTTTGTAATTGGCTTAATTCTGGACAAAAAATTTGAGTCATAGTTTAGGCTTTATATTATCGATCTTGTGAGGCTATGACATTTTTTTGAAGACGTAGTGGCCAGGTTTCAAAGCTGGATACACATATCGAAACAAGTCAAATTGTGTCTTTGCATCGTGTATCCTATCTTTTCCCTGACTCGGGTCTTGTTCGGCATTTCACTTGCACCCTAAGTGAAACATAATATAAGTGAAACCTAATACTAACAACTACATTGAGGGTTTTTCTTTCTCTTTTATTTAGGAATACCAAAAATATATTCTCTATTTTTTTTTAAATACTAAAAAATATTATTTTTTTAATAAAAATGAAAAGTGTCTTTCCCTCTCACGTGCGACTGCACTCCTTGGCCTGGCTCCCTATTGGCTCAGTTTTTATATCAAGCCACCTCGAAATTCTACACACTCGTCATTCACTTTAGCGGAAATCGAACGGTCTTACTAGAGATACCTCATGGAGAACCTCGATCATAATGCTAATGTTCAGCTAGACCCAATGACAGTACTTGCTCAGCTCAGTGCAAAAGTATATAGTTTGCAAGCCAATGTCCAAGAAATTTAGAGAAACGGGTGTCAGATCCCAGAGGTTCCAGAACCATATATTTCCTTCCTCCATGTTATGGGACCATAAATGCATGAGCATATGTGGAGTCTAGAAGAGTATCAAAAGATCCCCACCCTATATGTGTCCCGTATGTCAATGGACTACCACCCGCGATGCCAAACCTTGCTCAACCAATGGCTATGAGAACGCGAGAATTACGTGTGATAATTGATTAACTTCGCAACTTTCTAATATAGAACACTTATTTAATTTCATCCCCTAATCATTCATCTAAGGTGCGTGTGTCAACCGATAAATAAATAAAGCATGTGACACAAAAAATATGCTGAGACACAGAATTCAGGAAAAACCCCTTTCGGGTAAAACCTTTATTTCACTATGAATATACAAGCCGCAACTTACAATTACATAGAGAAATCTGCAATGGATCAACGCGCAGCCAACCCACAAAGACACGCAGTCTTGAACTCAACAAGATAATGCACGCAGCACCCTCCAAGGACTCGCAGCCCAAACAACGAAGAAAGAACCGCAGCTCTCCTTAATGACCCGCAGCCATAAAACTTTGTAGAGACTCCCTCAGCAATGACACGCAGCCCTCGGTTGCAAAGATCTCTCCACAAAGATGAACAACAACAAAGTTTGTGTTCTAGGGTTCCAAAAGATTCATAAAAGTAATTGGGATTTTTTGTGTGAATCAAAAAGATGTTTTGCACATCAAAAAGATGAAAACTTAGAGTATTTAGGACTCTGAAAATCGTGTATGTAAGTCTTGAAAAATAACTCCCCGAAGTTGGCTTTAAATAGGAAAACTTTGAGCCTAAAAAATCTGCAGCGAATCTGGCCGAATTTATCCTAGTCGGACCGGTCCGGTTCTGAAGCGGATCGGTCTGGTCAAGCGGATCGGTTCTTTTATTTTGGCCTTCAACAGTTCACTTGCGGTCCAGGGTATACTGGATCTGCAGCAAACGGATCGGTCCGGTATGGGGCGGATCGGTCCGGTTTTCCCAGAAAAATAAAATCCTTTTAAAAGCCTCATTTTGCTTGAAAAAACTTACTTCTTATTTTAAAAAAAAACATTTTAAAAAAAATTTCCCAATACTAAATATGAACTTTAAGGAACGTAAAAACAAAATTTTACCAAGTTCATTCTTGCAGAGGCTATGATGTTGAAGACGCTTTGATATTCGGATCCGTTGATGTAGATGCAATCTTGAATTTCTTCAACGGTGTAACGGCGTATGATATACATATTGATAATGGACAAAAATGTCCTTATAGGTTAACTTGACAAACCCCTTTCACGTAGATCCCAAGGAAAAAGAGTTGAATAGATTCAAATAAGAACTTAGACTTATTTCCAAGAAGTTCGATAAGGTTAAAATATCAGGGAACTACTTGGATTACACCCAAATGTCCCCTTACCTGAAGACCCGACTATCAGAGAAATTTAAGATTCCCGATATCGAGAAGTTTGATGGTAGAAGACCTCCCATTGTGTATATTTTCAATTACCACTATTCTATGAGCCTATGGGGGGTTACCGAGGAGATTATGGGTCAGATGTTCAGAAAAACTCTCAAGGAAAAGGTCTCTCCCTGGTTTATATCACTAAAATAATTCCAGATGTGCAACTGGAAAGACATAGCAAGGGAATTCATGGCCCAATATAAGTATAATGAGGAGTTGGAAGTAATCCACTGAGATCTTGAACTACTCAAGAAAAATCTTGAGGAATCTTTCAAGAGTTTCATCAATAGGTGGAGAGAAATGGCCACTACCATGACCAATCATTTATTTAAGGAAGAATAGGTTGGTATTGTGAAGAAGAATTTTCTACCTCTTATTCAGACCTCTATGGGTATCCAGTATTACCCCTATTTTAGATCCCTTTGAGAGGCTGGGGTTAAGATCGAAGAAAGTTCCCACTATATGAAGACCAAGTCTGAATCGAAGAAGCCAGTAGGGCAGTTCATTCCCCATAAGTATGACAAGCCAGCTACTACTATTGTTTCATCCATCATAACTCCCCATAACCTACCATTTTATGGGCATCGAAAGCCTTCCCTATTACATCCCGAAAGGAATACACTGAGATTTATTCTCCCCTCTCTAAAGTTTATCAAGCTCTCCTATTACAAAACCTTATTAAGCCTTTATACCCTCGTCCACTACCTAATCCACTTCCAAGAATTTTAGACATGACACCTGTTATCACTTTCGCCAAATTATCGAAGACACCACCAATCGATTTTATCTCATAAGAAATGTTATCCAAGGCCTTATGGTCATAACAGTCATTACCCCTCCTGAAAATCCTAAGAAAAACACCACCTAAAACCCTTTGCCCACGCATCAATCTAGCGTAAATTCCGTTCTCACCGATGAAGACCGAGATTTTGACCCATCTACTAGAATTAAACCCATCAATAAACCCTATTTATCGAGAATCTCACCTAAACCTCTCAAAATTTTCCCATATTTCCTTCTACATCCTCAAAATGCTCCTGATCAAGCCCTTTCCTGCATTATAAGAGCATTCATCGCTATCTGAATTCGCTCTGAAACAAGGATAGTAAAGCTTCCAGATATCGTAGAACAACTCAGAAGATTTAGGAAAAAATTACCATTTAAAATAAGATTAAAGAAAGAAATTATGATAAGATCAGTAATGTGTACACAGAAGCTCAAAAATGGACCCATCAAATCGATGATTGGTTTGTACCTATGAAAAATTTCATCTTAGATAACCTCATCTAAGTTTTATAAGAGGAATGCATTAGGAAGAAGAAGATATGCAAAGCTCTTAAATTTCTTTTAACACTAAACTCAAATGGTACATATTCCCTTCCTTCCAGAACTTCTCCTCTTCATGGGAAAACTTTTATCATGAGGTGGTTGAGGTTGCAGAATGCATCGAATTTTCCTGGAAAGAGATCATCTTTGAATATAAGATTATGTGGACTAAAGGCTCGGATCACGAGGTGAAACCCTTAACTATCAGGTCTGCTGACTCGAAATCATCTGAAAGCACGAAAACCGTTAATAATAATGAATTGTTTGTCTTACATACACTGGGAATGTATCTCTACATAATCCATATCGAGATGGAGCCATCTGACCTGTTTTCGAAGATCATTCCAACTGTTAAACCTCTCCTCAACTGATAAAGCATTCTAGTCATCCGAACTCCACCCATACAAAACCTTGTTGTATACTTTTGAGGAAATGAACCTAAACCTATTTCTTCCTTTTAAATTACTAATATAAATGTATATATGGCCTCTTTTAATGATGTTCTCAACATTTTATTCCCTAAAATTGTTGCTAATTAAATAAAAGAAGGTGCCATGCATAATTTTATTTACTCAAATCAAGCAATTGGTGAAGATTACCTAATGAATGAGCAGTTATTAATTGATATCAATAAGGAAAAAAATCAAACAACATGACCCCATTCAAAATAATGACCATGAGGTTCCCCTAATCATGAAATCCTCAGCTCCCCCTATGTGGTTCCTTCTTCTAGTGAGGTTCCCCTAATCGGGTCCATGCAACACCATCTCCATATATTAGGCCTACTTTTGCCTCGGTCTTCCCAATCTTTGAGATGTTATCACTATAATATTTATAATACTCTTATTGATGTAGGAGGGTAACTTTAACCATCCGAGTGTAAGTGGTGAGGAGAAATTTACCTAGTAACACCTACCAATCTTTCACATAAGATTTTTCTTCCAACGCCAAAAAATTATATCTCGCACTGTAACTGATAATGCGAACATCCTCATTCACTTTCGTATCAATCTCCCCTAGTGCAGAGAGAGAAAGAGAGTTAAACTCATTGTCATGCTGTCCACCACATGATTGCACAGATGAGGTCTTTGAAACCTTATTTCTAGTACCGTTACGGATGGTGCGTGAAAACATTTACCCTCGAACCATACGCTATCCCTAACTCTCGACCGAAGTGGACCTCGTGTATGGGATGTTTTTCAAAAGAAATCCAAATAACAAACCATCCTGATACACTTGGTCTATCTGGATTGTTCGTCAGGAAACAATGGCATAAAACCTCCTAAATGCTCATTTAATGTAGTTGAAAAACGCAATGAGGAAAAGTGATGTACGAACTCAAGATCCCTCGGATAGTAGAACCTGGAATGCTCAGATACCAAATGTGACAATCCGTAAAATACATAAATATATTGATTAATTATAATATAAAAATCACGAGAATAAAAAAAAACTTTTGGTAACATCCTCAACATAATAAATAATCCAAACTGAAAGAAAAATGATAAGATAATAAAATATTAATCACGCTAGACCAACAATAATACCAGTAACTGCCAATACAACATAAGCCATACATAAATATAAAATGTATCCATACAAAATTCCAACTCTGAAAATAAGTATACATGTACGATCGGACTGAAAAATAAAATAGTACAATAAAAGAATAAGCAACACTTTCTCAACTCCTACAATCCTAGGAGTAAGAAATGGGACGTACCGTGTGATTAATGTCTTATAATATCATTCTTTAATCTTTACCATTAACTATACTAGTTAAATCTCTTTCAATAAAAGTCACATGATGTACTAATGTCTCAAATCCTAAGGTAATTCAAACAAATTAACCACGATGCCAATAACAAACTCATATCTCAAATATATTCACATATGGTTATCTCATACCAATAATGCAATATACACATATCTAGTATAGGTAATGCGTAACTCCGAAACATAAGTTTGTAGGTGGACATCCCTATAATAAGACATACACATATCTAGTATAACATATAAACCGGTACAATTATCTCTGGTACTCCTACACAATAATCACGTATGGTAGGATAAAGACTTTGTTCACATTTAATGTCCATACAAAGGTACAACCCATGACATGTACAGATAAATGGGCTAATCGCAAGCCCTCACATAACAAGGGCCTAATATTATTGCCTTTGGGGATCCATCGCACGTACTAGTGTAGTCTTACGTCGTCCCAAACCTAATACCTCATCACGACAAGGGATAAATCACGTCTACCCATCATCCATAAAGTCTACCAGACTAAAGACTTATGAAAGAAATATCCCCATAAACCATATTGGTCGTGGGTACCTGGACGTATGTCCAAGGGGTAAATATGCACAAGGAAGAGCCCATCTACTCGCCGGGGTACAAGCATGGTTTGCTTTACGTGTTCCCCATCACGGAATCCCTCATAGTATGTATGCAAATGAGAAATCATCCATGGTATGCATTGCATATAAACACACAAGCAATTATAATCCCCACTAACGGGTTATAGAAAATGCATAAATAACCCCTTGATTTACAATCAAATGCCTAGTCCTCAATTTAACCCCTTTAAATCGACAATTTCCCTAATATCCAAATATTCCAAATGTCAATCTCCGATAATTAAAATCATGAGAATATATCTCTATTCTATGAGTACATGAAAACTATGGGCTAACAAACCTTAACCTATGTCCCAAAATCAAAATCTTTAACCAAATAGATAAAATCCCAAACTAGGCCCAAACTGCTATTGTCGATCGATCAATACAGAATAACCCCAATTCCCATTATTACGAGATTATTCATTTTTAACCCCCATTTTCTCCCTCAAACCTCTATTAATGAACCCAAAAATTTCATCCAAGTACCCACCCAAAATTCAAATGATAAAAACACATCATTAAAAAAATTTCACCATCAAATACCAAATCTACCACAAGATTTAAATAAAAAAACCCAAATTATATTCAAGAACCCTAGATCTATCCTGTTTTACAAATTTTCATGGATTGATTCAGTTAAACATAGGGTTTTATATGATTATCAATATAAAATATATTCAAATCATTATCTATTAGTTTTAATCCATATTTATGAAGAAATCAATCACTATAAAGGGAAAAAAACAACCTAATTAACATCTAGATTAGGTTAATTGCGAAGTTAACTAATTAATATCTAAAATTAGATTCATAACATAATTTGATTTATATTTTCAATGAATGTATACAATATTGACACACATACAACCATAATTATACTTTTTATTGCCTCATGATTTGTGGAGAAAACCAAGCCAAATCTTCCACTTTTTTTCTCTTCTCTCCATGTCCCTTCACTCTAGTCCCTATAGTGATTTTCAGTTGTGTTTTGTGATAAAATGAGGTCCCTAATAGCCCCTCAAATCACCTTAAATCCTGAAATTAGGCTTGGGCCCCAAATGGGCCTCACCTAAAAGAGCCCCAAAATAACTCCAATTGACTTAAAACCTTACCTAAGCCTTATATTAACCCAATATGTCTTTAAACCATCATTTTAAACTATAAACGAACATTATATGCATTCCAAAAGCTAATTATCAAATATGCCCAAATAAATGTAACACCCCGTAATTTTATTAATTCTTATATTGGGAATAATTATATTAAATTGGGAAATTAGTCCCGATTAAAATAACTATTAATTAGAGAGACACGGGTTAATATTTATTTATATTAAATATTACTTAGTGATGAGTAATAAATTGATAAGAAAGTATTATGATTTCCGTGAATGAGAAATACGGTAGTTACAGTAAATTTAGTCGGGACGCGCATGTCAGTCGAGTTGAGACTTAATTTTGGAAAATAAAATATAAGTACATTTTAGAAAATTCAAATGGTCATTTCGAGTGCACCAAAGTGTCTAGAATGGTCGAAATAGTTAGAAAACTATATTCGAGCATAGGTATAGGGTCTCGGGTCATTTTTAGGTCGACCTGACAAGTGAAAAGTCAATTTTTGACCTTTGGATTTCCAAACTATGAAGAGATACGCGATTGGATACTTTAAAATTAACTCTTTGGCTAATCAAATGGGGAATTAAAAATTCAAAGTGAGAGGAAATCAAAGGAGAGAAAGTGTAAGAGCTTTTACAAGAAAGTGAAGAGTTTCTTAAGAATGTGAAGGGTCTTAGAGGAGGAGAAGCACCTAGAGCTGTCTTGAACCACCACCAAACACCACTGTTGCATAGATCGGAGGGAGAGGAACAAAACCATATCAAAAATTTCATGGAATTTAGACCTACACATAAAGGTAAGTATTTATCTTGCTTAATTCATGAAGGACATATCATCCATGTTAGAATATCATATTTAATATCTTGATTTTATGTGTTTTGATAACTCAATTAGGATATTAAATCATGTTTTGGGTTTAATTAATATTGTAATTTAATCCCTTATGCAATATGACGAATTTGGATGAATTTTATAAAATTGAGCATGAAGAAAATTTTGGGTTTTATAGAGGTTCTTGAGGATAAATGATAAACTACGGTTTTTGGAATTGCTTCTTGATTTAATTCCAATTATATGATGTTTCTTGATGATTTGATGATTATGAAACGTTAGAAATAAGGTATATAGATAGGGATGATATTTTGTAGGTTTGGTTGGGAGTATGGGATTATGTAATGAAGGTTTTGATTGAGGTAAGGTCATTTGGGATTTTAAAACTCATGATTAGGATTTTATAGTTTATTGATGATTTTGAAATATGAGAAAAGCATGTGATTAAATTGGAGATTGAACGATCTAACCAGAAATGAAGTGAACTAATACGAATTCGAAAGTCAACCGCATGTTAAATCGTTTTAGAAAAAGGATGAACATTGTATGATAATTTTAGGACTATTTTAAGCGAAAATTGGTAGTGTGCATGCGAGTTCTTGTGTAAAATCATGTTCTAAACAACTCTGTAGTTTTAAGTTTTTTCAAAATCGGATAAAAAAAGCCTCAAATGCAATTTTATATTTCTGGCCAGAATGTAACTTTATCGAAAAAACGGATTAATTCGGGATTGTTATAATGATTATAGGGTTTGGACCAATAAGTATGGGTTGAAGGTAGCTACTGAAGTAATTAATTAAATTATTTATATCCTTTTGGTTAAAAGAGATGTTAGAAATAATGGAAAATGAGAATAAAATGTGAATTATTAGTTTATGGGATAAACTTAAAATATACTCTATGTATGTATTGACATACCTACGATTCTTGCTATCGCGGGAGGTTAATCGGAGTGGACAGTCTTATTCTAATGAGCTCATTTAGGGGGTCATTGACTTGTACCTTTGAACATAGGACTTAGGTTGGAACATTATTTGTGTGAACGATGGTTTGCATGGTCATTTGAGTGCGTAGGTATGTGCGTCTCTTGAAGGCTTAGAATTATGTTTGCCTCTAATATATGTGATTTGTAATTATGGTTTGAGAGAGATACTAAACCAATGGTCCTTTATTGAGTACGTGATGTACTGAAACTTGATAGCAGAGTATGCATGCACCGCAACTCAGCCTAGGAGTATCGTATTAGTGTATATATTATAGAGTAATAAATATATATACTTGTGATGTATTCTACTATGTGTTCTTAGTAGATGATAAAGTTAGTGGCATCTAAAATAACACTAGTATATGGAGAATTAAACATATATTGAGAACTCCATAATTGGCTAATTGATATAAAGATTTTGGTAATGTATAGTATGGGAGAAACGGGTGGGCATAACGAGATAGATTGTGAAGAAATGGATTTGGTTCAGACTAGTTAGGCGGGGTATCATGACTAGGAAGGGTTAGATAACATATGTTAGGTGTGCACATTAGTTGAGAGGTGAGGACATCAAGTGAGGGTATATAAACCTAACATGTATATAATATCTGCTGATTTTGCATTTTAAATACTTGCTAAACCTTTTTAAATTGTTTTACTCGGGCTCTGACCCGTTTTCTCCAAATATATATTTTTTTGTAAAACATTTTAGGTACCCATACATAGGGACACCAGGCTTAGAAGATCTTAGCAATTGACGTGTTGCAGCTATTGTGGAAGTTGTAGGACCTTGATATTATACGCCTCCGTATTCATCATTCCTTAGTTGTGAGCTACTTATTTCAGTCCGGCATGCTGCCCCTTTTATTCAGACTCCGTTCAGAGATAGAGAATTTTCATTTTATTTTATTTCAAAGACTATTGGGCTACTTTTATTATGGATGACTGTATTATTATTTCAGACTGGATTGTGTATTCCTGACACCTTTGTATTATTCTGTCACTATATTCATTATGTGTTTGATTATTGAATATTGAATGTGCTATTACAAATTTATGTGGTTGCATGTTAATTATAAAGATAAAATTTGGCACCAGCTTTTCAAATACTAGGTGGTTAGTAAATATTAAAAAGTTTTCGACAGTGATCCTAAAAATGAATCGGCTGGATATTCTATTTCAATTTAATAAAGCACTGATCACTCAGTATTTAGTTAGGCGGGGTGTCACAAAAAATAACTAACAAATCAGTTATTTAAAATTTACTCTGGACGAGTCCAGCCATAATTAATTCAATCAATTGATCATCGTGTCTTTTATCCAATTTCAAATCTAATTTAAATAACATATAAAGAAAAAATAGTGACATCTCCAATCACAACATGCAGACATAATCAATAACAATCATGTAGAATTAATTTTTATTCAAATTAATAATTCACAAAAAATACGGGGTGTTACATTCTTCGTCCTTAAATAAGGAATTTTATCCTCGAAACTCGAATTCAATATATTCATAATCGAAAATCTAGGAATATTTCACCCATACGATCATCACACTACTGAAAGATAACCAAATCACGCTCTAACCTAGTACATCTTGTGGTCTCTCCCATCGTAATTTGCATCCAGATACATTCACAACCAAACTAATCTAGTAATTGAAACACCAATTTGTCGCTCAAGGACCCCGTCCATTCTATACCCGTGAAAAACATTGTGTACACTAAGGGTGATAAGAAAGATCAAACGTCACTAACCTCGCTTTATCTAACCCTCGTGAAACGACCTTCTCATTTGGTTGCCTAACCTCTACATGAACTTGAACTCCATAATTCCCTATACTTGAGAGATTATTAAGACACATGGCCTCCTTCTTGAACCGGTGAATCAATATTTTGCTCATCCCTGATTCCCTTTTCCTATTGTGGAAAATCTTCATACGTTCTTCTATAGACACTCTATTCTTCAACGTGTCCCAATCCATTGCCCTACACAAATGGATTACTAAACTTGTAAATATATTTAACTTGGACAATCTAACTCCAATGAACTAAAATGGTCCCTTGTCCTTACTAGGATGTAAAGTGAAACTCTAAACATGTGCCTTGGTCTAAATTACTTCTCAAAATTTGGGGACCTTTGGCTTACATTTTCCCCAAAAATGGGACTTTTTCTTTTTAGTTAATCAGAGAAAGATAACTCCTCTCAGTACTATTTATCTACCCAGTCTTGGTAAACTTCAACGTTGGGGTGTAAATTACCCCAAATCACAGATTTTAGTGTAGTGGATATTACTACTACACCATTTACTCTTCAAAAAGATATCATCACAAACCACAATAAACTACCCCTTCGCGATAAAAAAAAAACATCAATGAATCACCCGTGTCATGTAGTACTAAAACTCACCTTTGAAATATTATACCCTCAATTTAGCTATTGATGTTAACTCACTCATATTTCAGTTGGTTTGAGGAAACACTCTTTCTGACTGTTCCAACAGGTCATTGTTATGCGATAATAAACACTCGCCCCCTATCCTAGCCCTATCCTATTTATGGTGGTTTACACATCCTCTTAGTGAGCCATCCTTTTTTTGGAGCTCCTTCAAAGTAACGCTTTCCCCGAATTCTCAACCGGCTCAAAATTATGGTTTATACTCCCACGACCCTTAAATATCTCTGACGAGGTCAACCCCGTATAAATGTCTGCACTGCGAATTTAATGCTAGTGCCAACTCTAAGGTAAAAATAAATCTCTTATGTAGCTGATAACTCAATACCCATACAGCTAAAGACTAGAAGAACCTCACACTATCGATGATCCCTCTACACAACCGTGATCCCTTCTAATATACTCATTTCCATTCATAAACAATGGTGCCAAACCTATTTCAAGCCTGAGAACAACTACCCCAAAGCAAAACTCGACCCAAAGACGTACATAAAAACCTACCCTCGGTAGTCAATATAACTTAAAGCATAGATTATGTACGGAATCTCATTAATTATACGATGATATCTCAGATAAAAGTTAACAAAGCGGCTAAAATAAAGCCGACCAAATAGACTGCCATATCTTTATAATCATAACATATCGTTTCCCCCTCCTAGATAGGGGTAACCATAAATACATAAAGATCATAGAAAATATTATATAGCTCATAATCATAATAATCATACTACTAATAAATCAGACCAATCCTCGATGTCTAAGCCAGACTCCTGCACGCGAGCCATAAGTCACCCACAACCATCCTTTGGAGGTACCCTAAAAAGTTATTTTCCACTAAGGCATCTAATAACTAGGTGGCCTTATTAGCCAAGAACGTAACACTTTCCTCTAAAGGAAACTATCAAAATGATGTCTCCCTTGTCGGCCCTTCTGACCTTACTTATTTGGTCCTTTCTACTAAATTTTACCTCTTTTACCCTCTTTTCATAGGTTATGGCCCTATTTGCTAGAATTCCCCTTGCCCTGCTGGCCAAAATAGATTACATCATCTACCCTTAAAAAACCTTTTGGGGTTAGTTCCCCCTATGCGATTCCTTCAGCTGATGAGGTTCCCCTAATCGGGTCAATGCAGCACTGTCTCCTTTTATTGTGCCTACTTTGGTCAATCTTAGGGAGTTTATCTCTATAATAGTTATAGTACTCGTATTGATATAAGAGGGTAACTTCAACCATCTAGGATCAAGTGGTGAAAAGAGGTTTACCTAGTAACACTTGCCAAAATTTTCACACAAGGTTTTCTGCCAATGCTAAAAAATTTATTTCTTATTGTATAAATTTCTCCCGGTGCAGAGAGAGAAAGATAGTTAAAATCCTCCACATACTATGCACCACATGGTTGCATAGACGAGGTTTTCCAAAAATTACTTTTAATTCCATTATGGATAGTGAGTGAAAAAATTTCCCCTCGAACCATACGCTAAGCACTTGCTAAAGGTCTCATGTCCAAAAGCCCTTAACTCTCGACCGAAGTGACCTCATGCATGGGACATCTCGCAAGAGAAATCCAAATAAGGAAACCTTCTTATACACTTGATCTATCTAATTCGTTCATCGGGAAATAATGGCGTGAAACTTTCTAAACCATTGTCATTATAGATAATACAAACCCTAAATAATAAATATCTAACGTAGTCCAAGAACGCAATGTGGAAAAATAACGGACGCACTCAACATCAATAGGAAAAAATAACCTAAACTGCTCTTATACCATATGTGACACCTTGTGAAATCCATAAATATATTGATCAAGTCTAAATGAAAATCATGGGAATCAAAATCTTTTTGTAACATCCTCATCATAAGAAAAAATATAAATCAAAATAACAATAACAAGCTAATGAAATATTGAATCAACACAAAACCAATACTAATACCAATCCCTGAGAATACAACATAAGCCATCTTTGAATATAAAATGTTTCCATATAAAAGTCCACCTCTAAAAATAAGTATACATGTACAGCCTGACTAAAAATAAAAGAGTACAATAAAATAATGAGCTACACTTACATGACTCCTACAATCCTAGGAGCAAGAATTGGGATGTTGCTATAGATACTCCTCCGACAAACCCGCGTCTATAGGAACTACCGCAACTAGGACCTGTAAAAATAATTTTTAAAGAAAAGATAAACAACAAGCCTATGTATAATAAGATTATAATTAAATCTAGACCACATTATAACTACACATATTCCTCTCGTGTTTTAATATATTTTAAGTCATTAGTTTCCCAACCCAAAAACTTAAAATAACACGTGTTTATAAATCCCAAACCCATATGTATCCCATGTGATTAAAGTCTTACAACTTCATTCTTTTAATCTTTACCGTTAATTATACTAGGTTAATCTCTTTCAATAGAAGTCACATTATGTACTAATGTCTCAAACCCTAAGGTAATTCTCACAAAATAACCACAATACCAATAATAGAATCATATCTAAAATCTATCCACGTATGGCTATCTCATATCAATAATGCAATGTACACATATCTAGTATAGGTAATACGTAAATTCGAAACATAAGTATGCAGATGGGCATCCCTATAATAAGACATACACACCTCTAGTATAACATAGAAATCGGTACAACTATATTTGGTACCTTTACACAATAACCACATATGGTAGGAGAAATACTCTCCTCACATCTAACATCCATAAAAAGATACAATCCCCAGCATGTACAAATAAATGGGCTACTCGCACGCTCGCACGTCATGAATGTCTAATCTTATTGCCTTTAGGGATCTCTCGCACATATTAGTATGATCTTAGGTCTTCCCAAAACTAATACCTCATTAGAGTAAGGGATAAATCACAATGTATACCCATTTGTCATAAAGCCAACGATACCCAAGACTTGTGAAAAAAATATTCCCATAAACCGTCTTGGTCGCTGTTACCTAGGTGCGTGACCCAGGGGTAAATATGACCAATGAAGAGCCCATCTAATCACCGGGGTACCAGCGTGGTCCACTTCGATTATATCCCTTCGTGGAATCCCTCCTAGTACGTATGCCAATGAGAACTTCCACATGCTATGCATTGCACATAAAACACACAAAGTAATTACAACCCTCACCTATAGCTATAGCAAATACATATATAACCCTCACACATGGGTTAAAGTAAATCACATATACAAATCTACCATAATGCTACGAGGATATATTAGCATTGTTATCGTAAAAAGGGTATAACACATATATAACTTTATATTCATCCCAGATATAATAACCTTAACACTTTGGATTTCCAAATCAAGGTATAGTCTCACCCTACCATACACTAAAATACACACATCAACTATATTAAATCTTAATTAGCCTTGATCCACTATTCTAAGACATCGTGTCTAAATATAAACCCACACCTAATTTATATAAAACCATTTACTATGAAAACAACCATTCCCTAAGGATTTTTAAACAAATTCTTAATGTCACCCAAAGGACAATCGCCCCACTATTCAATCATAACGACTCTAATAATTTCGGCTAACAAGACCTGGTCATCTAAGCTTCGAAATTTTCAATTACTAACGCATCCTACCCTCGAAGTTATAATCAAATACCCAATCTTCAATTTAATCCCTTTAAATCAATCATTTCCCTAATATCCGGATACCCCAAAATATTAATCTCAAATAATTTAAATCATGATAATAGATCTCTATTCCATGAGTACGAGAAAACTATAGGCCGCTAAAACCTTAACCTACGACCTAAAACTAACATCTCCAACCAAATAAGCAAATGCCCAAATGGGCCAAAACTGCTACTCTCAATCGATCGATGCCCTATGGTCGATCAATCGATCAACACAGAACCACCCCATTCATCCTGTTAAGGGATTCTTTCCATCTTCAACCCCTATTATTCTTTCTCCAACCAACCTTAATGAACCCAAAAACCTCATCCAAGCACCCAACTAACATTCAAATGATAAAAGCACATTATCAACACAATTGGAACCTATTTCCATCATCAAATCCCAAATCTACCACAAGATTTAAAAGAAAATATTCTATTCAAGAACCTTGCATCAATATAATTTTACAAATTTTCATGGATTGAATCAATTATATATGGGGTTTTTATACGGTTCTCAGTATAAAGCAGATTTAAATCATTATCCATTAGTTTTAATACATGTTCATGAAGAAATCAATCATTATAACGGGGAAAAATAAACTAATTAACATCTAGATTAGGCCAATTACGAAAAATAACAATTAATTATCTAAAATCAAATTTTATAACATTATTTGATTTATATTTCCAATGAGTATATACAATATTGACACACATACAATCATAATCATATTTTATAAAAACTTGCCTTATGAAATCTCCCACTTTATTCTCTTCTCTCTATGTCCCTACTCTCTAATGCCTCTAGTGCCTCCTAATTATGTTTTTTTATAAAATAAGGTCCCTAATACCCCCTCAAACCCCTTTAAATCCCGAAATTGGGTCTGGGCTCCAACTGGGCATCACCTAAAGGAGCCTATAATAACTTCAAATGATTTAAAAACTTGCCCGAGCCTTATACTAACCCAATAAGCCTTTAAACCATTGTTTCAAACTATAAACGAACTGCAAGATTTAGGTTTATTAAATATAATTAGTATTCAACAAGGCGTAATTCCCTTTAGAATGATAATTAATGCACGAAGAATAAAAGATTTAATGAATGATTCCAACACTTGCAATAAATGATTTCAGTACCACAGAATATATATTAAGTGAGTATTTATAACTTAAGTATCCTTCAGCTCAATAAATGAAACAAATCTCAACAAAAAACTTGGTTGAAGGGAGAAAAAACAAGCATGTTAGTGCAATAAAAGTAAGTCAGAAAACCTCCCAGCTCAATAAAAGCAAATGATTAGCAATAAAGGTTGGCGAAACTCTTAGTATAAAGGGATCAACTTTGATAGTGATAACTCATAAGAACCTCTCGTTCATTGGGAAATTAGATATCAAATATCTAGGCCCTAACAAGTGTGATTAATGAAAGTATTTATATGAATGCAAGGTCATTCGAACAACCTTGCCTGCATTAAATGTTCTAAGCCCCCGTTTAATGCCAAGAGTACTATGCATTTTATACAAAGGATAGTGAATTAAAGGCATCAGATATTATTTGGGCAGGAACATTGTTTAAGCTATCTGAATGTCTCCTATATTGACTAGGATATGATAGGTTGACACAAAGGTTTCTTCTGTGAAGGATGATGGGATATACCCACAGATAGGCCAATAGTCTAAGGAATTAACATACTCAAGTACCAACTTTCTCGAGCTCCTAAAGTGTTAGAAATCATGATGTCACAAAGATATTAAACAGTAGAAATAAGATATATGTCTTGTTAAAAAAATGAGGTTCTTCAAGAGAAGGTTGCTTGAATAATCATACTTCATATGTGTTTGTTGGATGAGTGTAACACCCCGCATTTTCATGCATTAAATATTTAATTAATTCGCGAATTTAAAATTACTTGTGAATCGTAATTTAATTTAATTAATTAGGGAAATATTATTTAAATATTAATCGAGGAATAAATGGTTAATATTTACGGGAAGTTATTTACTAAGTGAATAGTAACTATTTATTTAAGTCATTTCGAGTATTAATGACAGGGTATGCACTTATCTCAACCGGGAGTCGGTATAGACTAAAGGGGTGAGGGGATACACAATTTTATAAATTAATTCGGATGCCAATTCTGAGTGTACAGTTGAGTCCGAATGGGCCGAGATAGTCGGAAAAGTGTACCCGGGGGTAGTAAACGGGTCACGGGGCGTTTTTAGACATAGTCGGGCCCACACGGGGGCATTTGGGTCACTTGGGCTTGGCCTATTAGGCAAAAAACGGGATTTAGGTAAATTAAGGAAATTGGAGGAATGGTATAACGGCTGATAGAGTTTTAGAAAAAGGCTAATTGGATTAAGGAACCCTAATAGCAGTTAAAGGCAATTTTGGGATTACTAAGGAGCCAACAAGGATCATCTTCAACCATGGAATTCATCTCCGAATCAGACACTACGAAACCTAAGGCAAGTGGATAACTTGCAATAGTATTAAATCTGTTTTGAAATTCATATTCATGTGATGTGTTTGATCAAAAATTCGTTTTGGGTGTTCTTGGCATAAACATGAGGTTTTGAAAAGTGATAATCTGATTTACGAATTTTAATGAAAATTCTGGTAGAAATCTGATATTATGAACTGATACATATCTGATAGGATGATATCTGGATAATTAGAAATGAATTTGGTGAAGGGATTTGGGATGTAAATGGGTTAAGGGTTAAAGATGAATTTTTCCCTAAATCCAGAAACTGTAGTTAATGGACGAATTAATGATGTTGGTGGACATTCTGGAGGTCCCTAATAAGGTTTCTAACATGTATTAATGCTAAGAGGGCTTGAGGTTACTGGTAGAAGGAATTAGGGTTTGAGAATTTCCGTCCATGGCTGATTCTGTCTTCGCGAAGAAGACGAAGACCTGTTCGATCGATCGATCGAAGGTCTGGGGTCGATCGATCGAAGGTCGGCAGATTTCGGCAATTCTGCCCAGTTATGTGTATAAAAGAAAAATTTATATAATAAATCCTTATGTAATTAATTATGGGGAAAATTAATACATGAGTCTAAACCTAATTAATAATGAGTAAAGTTAATTAGGATTTGAGGAAAGTTTTGGGTGACACGTCATGATTATAAATTCGAGAGTCGGGAATTTAGACTCGAGTGAAGTTATTTCGGGCTACGAGAGTAAGTCCAATTTTATGGTGGGAGCGACACCAAAGGTGACTAAATTAATTAATGTGCAAATTAATTCATAGTTAGGGTTGGACCACAAACTCTTAATAAATAAAATAGGCTGGTGTTACGGATTTAGTACATGGTGTAGCCGGGATGTTTTATTTTTATATATATATACGATGTGTGATAGTATATATATATATATATATATATATATATAGTGTGTGTGTGCATTAATATCAGAGATTGAATATTACTATTATATACTCTAGTGCTATAGGGGGAGGTAGCGCGTAGTGGATGAATCCCCTAGCTTGAGGAGTAGGGCGAGTATAATCCCAGGTCATGGCGTCCGTTATATGGGTGAGGGGCATCTCACTTTCAGGCAAGGAATATGACCGCCTCCAATTCGTATGTTAAACTATGTTAGTGAGCGAATCTAACTTGGATAACTAGGTTACGTGAATACACCTAGTGGGATAGCAATTGGGAAAACTTAGATTTTGTGAGTATTCTTACTCGGTCGAAAGTTGGCATTAAATGTTATTTCAGTATGTTTGTGAATACTGTAATATGATTGAATTATATAATTAGGTAAATAATTATATAGGGAATAATTTATACATAGTGAAAAATGTATTAGGTATATAACTGGTGTGAATGTTGTATGGAATTAAAAGGAGTAAAGATTTAAATAAGTTGATGTTTATAATAACTTAAGAAAAATCATGATTTAAGGCATACTCGTTTAGAGTTGGTAAAGTTCAAGGGTTAAAATAAACAATGGGTCAGGGCATAGGACCTAGTGAATTAATTGGAAGCGTTAGTAGTTCACATTAGGGGAGGGGTGAGGAAGTCCTCAAGAGAGTGCGGCACTAACTAAAATATGAAGAGCATGCATATTTATTTATTACTGCAAGTTAATCATTTGTTAAAAGTTTTCAAATGTTTTTGGGTACTAACCCTTGCTATAAAATTTGTAAAAACCTTCTAGGTGTCCAACCACAAGGGCGTCAAGCTTGACTCTATTCCAGGTATCCTTAGCTGCAGCACATGTGGATGTTGCGGGATTTTGATAGACGCCTCCTTCTTCCATTCTTATAGAGACTCTCTAGTAGTTATCTGAGCTTGTCTCTCACAGTTCATTTATCAGTAGTAGACTTGTTGAGATGTTTTTCCTGATATTTACTTGTATTGGTTATTTGGACCGATGGTTTATTCGGTTAGGTATTTTATTTGTGCATGGTTATTTTAATTAACTTTGATTGGGTATTGTTGTATGTTCCGCATGAGTTTTAATTTAATTAATTGAAAGATAAAAATTGGCACCAGTCTATTTTTCTCACTTAGGTGGTTAGTAATTTAAAAAGACGACAGTGGTGCTAAGTATGGACCAACTGAGAAACCTTTTCTAACTTGATTTAGGACTGATCACCCAGGATTAATTAGGCGGGGTGTCACAGATGGTATCAGAGCATCAGGTTCTAGTGTCCTTAGGATCTGTGCGGCTTTCTACGTTTTAGTGTAACACTCGTTGTTATAGAGCCCTATTATTAGGATTGTTGATTCATTTTCCGCTTGTGAGATATCGTATTTCTGCTGTGTATATTTTTGTATAAATTGTGTACTTATACAATTCAATCTATTTCAGATGCCACCGAGGAGACTGAGAGCCGAGAGGGCTGAGGCTAGGGATGAAATCAGGGAGGCTCATCAGGAGCTAAAGGTACAGCTACCACCACCCCCACCCGAGTTGATTTCCTCTACTCAGGTGGCAGTGATAGTGGCCCAGGCGGTCGAAACAGCAATGAGAGCTATGGCAACTCACTTTCCACAGCCCCAGGCACCGCCTCCAGTAGCACCAGCAGTTCAGGGTCCAGTGGGGCCACCATCTTGGCAGAGAGTTAGGGAGACCTTTTAGAAGGGTCACCCACCTAAGTTCCGGGGTAGTACAGATGTGATAGAGGCTTATGACTGGAAGAAGAACATTCAGCGCCATCTGCGCATGCTAGAATGTACCGAGGTACAGAAGCAGATGCTTGCTACCTTTCGTCTATCAGGGGCTGCCTTACAGTGGTGGGAGTCAGATACCACCGCCGGGGAGCGAGACTTGATGCCGATAGCAGAGTTTTGGGTGCGGTTCGACCGCAAATACTTTCCACCAGCAGTAGAGATTGAGATGAGGAAGGAATTCAGTGATTTAGTTCAGGGTGACCGATCAGTGGCAGACTACGAGGAAGAGTTCACCCGTTTGGCAAACTTTGTGCCAAATGAGGTGAGCCATGAGGAGCGGAAGAAATCGAGGTTTATGGACGGTTTAGCCTGGAGGATCAGGCAACACTTGATTGGGAATCCGGTGTTAGTGACGTATACAGACGTCGTTAATACCGCACTTGTACATTGCCAGGACCATCGCTTCCATGCGAAGGGGATCAAATGAACAGGGGAGCCGAGCCAACAGGGCAAGGTTGTTACTAGTAGTGACACAGGTGATATGCAACAGCAAGCGGGTAGTCAGCAAGGGAATCAGGCTAAGAAGTTTAAGCCTGGTGGTTTCCGATAGGGAGGACAGGGGTTCAGGCAGGGGTAGTCGGGCCCGAATCAGTAGCAGCAGGTTCCTCAAGGCCGTCAGGTCCAAGGGAACAATGGGGGAGGACAGCAGGGCCAGGGCCAGCCACGTCAGGGCCAACGACAAGGAGATGGTCAGAGACGATGTTTTGTGTGTGGACAGCTAGGACATTTCAAGAGGGAATGCCCATAGAGGGGCAGAGGCCCACAGCAGGAGGCCCAACAAGGGCAAAGGGGGCAATTACCACCAGCAACACCAGCCCCACCCGCCCCACCTCAGCAAGGGCAGATGCACTACGGACGTGTGTATAACGTTCGGGATGTTCCTAATCCCCCCGCGCAGCAAGCACCGCCAGCAGTTGAGGGTATGTTTCTCATTCATGGTTATGAGGGTAGTATTCTATTTGATACAGGAGCATCACATTCATTCATTAAATTAAATTTTGCTAAACGGGCCGGACTACTAGAGACCGCGGGAGGTCTTCGGATGTGTGTAGAGTAGCCAGTTGGCAGCGAGGCCACTATTCACTCGATTTGTAGGGGTGTGGACATTTTTATTGGGAGACTTAGTTTAGCAGCGGACCTACTAGTGTTAGACATGGAGGGGTATGATGTCATCTTGGGTATGGATTGGTTGGCAGGTTATCAGGCGACGGTGGATTGCTACGAAAGGACTATCGTGTTCTCCATTCCAGGGCAGGAGATGTTCTTAATAGCAATACCACTACCCGAGGAAGGTTCACGCACGCACTTGTATTACATTGAGGAGGAAACCTCACAGGAGGTGGCTATTCTGCTGGATTCAATCCCAGTGGTGAGAGACTTTGAGGATGTGTTTCAGGAGATACCAGGGTTGCCACCTAGCAGGGAAATCGAATTTGTGATCGATTTAGCACCGGGGACGAGGCCAATAGCTCGGGCCCCATACCGTATGGCCCCTTCAGAGATGCATGAGCTAAGGGAGCAGATTCAGCAGCTTCTGGGTCAGGATTTCATACGACGGAGTACATCGTCGTGGGGTGCACCGGTGTTATTTGTGAAAAAGCGAGATGGCTCACTATGGTTATGCGTGGACTATAGAGATATGAATAAGGTCACGATACGGAATAAGTATCCATTGCCTAGGATTGACGACCTATTTGACCAGTTAAGAGGGGCGTCGTATTTCTCTAAGGTCGACTTAAGGTCAGGATATCATCAATTACGTATCCGGGAGGAAGATGTTCCGAAGACCGCTTTCCTGTCGCGGTATGGGTCTTACGAGTTCAGGGTGATGCCATTCGGACTCACCAATGCACCAGCAGTATTCATGGACCTCATGAATAGAGTATTCAGGGAGTTTCTCGATCAGTTTGTTATCGTGTTCATTGATGACATCCTGATCTACTCGCGTACTGAGGAGGAGCACGTAGAGCACCTACGTATAGTGTTACAGACATTACGGGATCACCAACTCTATGCCAAATTCGGTAAGTGTGGATTTTGGCTATGGGAGGTCCAGTTCCTTGGCCACGTGGTGTCAGACCGGGGTATTGCAGTGGATCCAAGTAAAGTATCGGCGGTGAGGGAGTGGGGACAGCCCACGACACCGACAGAAGTGCGCAGTTTTCTGGGGTTGGCAGGTTATTACAGACGGTTCATCAAAGGATTCTCGAAGATTGCGGGCCCTTTGACGAATCTTACCCGAAAAGGGGTACCTTTCACTTGGGATGATCACTGTCAATTAGCCTTCGACGATTTAAAGGACAGGTTGACATTTGCACCTGTGCTTGCATTGCCGAAAGGAGGATTAGAGTATCGGGTTTACACTGACGCATCCTTACAGGGACTTGGGGGTGTGCTTCAGCAGGAGCAAAGGGCTATAGCTTATGCGTCCAGGAATCTAAAGACCCACGAGAAGAATTACCCCACTCACGACCTGGAGTTAGCAGCAGTCGTTTTTGCTTTGAGGATATGGAGACATTATCTCCTGGGGGAGCAGTTCACTCTATTCACGGATCACAAATCACTTCAGTATCTATTCACTCAGAAGTATTTGAATATGAGACAGAGGTGATGGCTAGAATTCGTGAAAGACTATCAGTTTGATATTCAGTATCATCCTGGTAAGGCTAATATGGTGGCAGATGCATTGAGTCGAAGACCGACTGGGGATATATCAAAAGTCTGGAAAGCGAAGTGGAGAGAACTTCGATACGAGGATGATGTGGCCAGGGCTTGCATGTCAGCATTATCCATCACACCCGAGATCATTATGCGGGTTGTGAGGGCCCAGGCAGAGGATCAGACCTACCGGGATAGGGTGAGCCAGTTGCTAGCTGAGGGAGCAGAGGGTTACTCGATCAGCTCGGAGGGAGGCTTACGCAATAATGGGAGGTTGATTGTGCCAGAGGATGCGGAGTTGAGGCACGCTGTTATGATAGAGTCTCATGGGTCGAGATTCGTGGTACATCCCGGTGGGGATAAGATGTATCAAGATATGAGGAGACATTATTGGTGGGCAGGGATGAAACGGGACATAGCAGAATTTGTTTCGAAATGTGCCACGTGTCAGCTTGTGAAAGTTGACCATCAGGGATGCTACAGCCGCTTGAAATTCCTGTGTGGAAGTGGGAGAGCATCTCTATGGACTTCATTACAGGATTACCGACATCACAGAAGGGTCACGATTCCATATGGGTTATTGTGGATCGGTTGACCAAAGTGGCCCACTTCCTACCAGTTCGCGCAGACTTTGAGACGATGTGTTATGCACAGCTATTCATAGCGGAGATTGTTAAATTGCACGGCGTACCGATTAATATTGTGTCGGATAGGGACAAGATCTTTGTAGCCCATTTTTAGCAAAGTTTTCAGGAGGCCATGGGCACGGAGTTACGTTTGAGTACAGCCTATCACCCACAGACTGACGAGCAGACCGAGAGAGTCAATCAGATGTTGGAAGATATGCTCAGAATGTGTATACTGGACTTTGGGGGAGGTTGGGAGAAATATCTTCCTCTGGTAGAGTTTGCGTATAATAACTCTTACCAATTCACAATCGGCATGGCACCATTCGAGGCATTATGAGGGAGACCTTGTCGTTCACCCGCTTGTTGGTTAGAGGTGGGGGACAACAAACTGTTGGGGCTGGAGATTATTCAGGAGACATCTTCCAAGATAGAGCCGATCCGAGGGAGGATTCGGATAGCTCAGGATAGGCAGAAAAGTTACGCTGATGCTTCACGGAGACATGTGGAGTTAGAGGTTGGGGATCAGGTATTGGTCAGGGTGTCCCCCATGAAAGGGGTAATGAGGTTCGGCAAGAAGGGTAAACTAGCATCGAGGTACGTGGGACCTTTCCCTATTATCGAGAAGGTGGGGCCTGTAGCCTACAGGCTAGGATTACCGGAGCATCTTCAGCGGATACACGACGTGTTCCATGTAGCATCGCTGAAGATATATTGCACGAGTGAGAGGGCCTTCTGGCACATTCTACTCGAAGAAATTGATTTACAGCCAGACATCTCATATGAGGAGAGGTCGGTGGCTATCCTAGACCGTAGCGAGTGGAAATTACGATCCAAGGTTGTTCCACTAGTTAGAGTACAGTGGGGTCATCACAACATTGATGAGTCTACCTGGGAGCGGGAGGAGGATATGCGGGAGCAATATACAGAGCTTTTCATCGCAGGTATGACCTAATTTCAGGGACGAAATTCCTTTGTAAGTGGGGGAGTATGTAACACCCCGCATTTTCATGCATTAAATATTTAATTAATTCGGGAATTTAAAATTACTTGTGAATCGTAATTTAATTGAATTAATTAGGGAAATATTATTTAAATATTAATCGAGGAATAAATGGTTAATATTTACGGGAAGTTATTTACTAAGTGAATAGTAATTATTTATTTAAGTCATTTCGAGTATTAATGACAGGGTAGGCACTTATCTCAACCGGGAGTCGGTATAGACTAAAGGGGTGAGGGGATACACATTTTTATAAATTAATTTGGATACTAATTCTGAGTGTACGGTTGAGTCCGGATGGGCCGAGATAGTCGAAAAAGTGTACCTGGGGGTAGTAAACGGGTCACGGGGCGTTCTTAGACATAGCCGGGCCCACACGGAGGCATTTGGGTCACTTGGGCTTGGCCCATTAGGCAAAAAACGGGATTTAGGTAATTTAAGGAAATTGGAGGAATGATATAACGGCTGATAGAGTTTTAGAAAAAGGCTAATTGGATTAAGAAACCCTAATAGCAGTTAAAGGCAATTTTGGGATTACTAGAGAGCCAACAAGGATCATCTTCAACCTTGGAATTCATCTCCGAATCAGACACTACGAAACCTAAGGCAAGTGGATAACTTGCAATAGTATTAAATCTATTTTGAAATTCATATTCATGTGATGTGTTTGATCAAAAATTCTCTTTGGGTGTTCTTGGCATAAACATGAGGTTTTGAAAAGTAATAATCTGATTTACGAATTTTAATGAAAATTCTAGTAGAAATCTGATATTATGAACTGATACATATCTGATAGGATGATATCTGGATAATTAGAAATGAATTTGGTGAAGGGATTTGGGATGTAAATGGGTTAAGGGTTAAAGATGAATTTTTCCCCAAATATAGAAACTGTAGTTAATGGACGAATTAATGATGTTGGTGGACATTCTGGAGGTCCCTAATAAGGTTTCTAACATGTATTAATGCTAAGAGGGCTTGAGGTTACTGGTAGAAGGAATTAGGGTTTGAGAATTTCCGTCCATGGCTGATTCTGTCTTCGCGAAGAAGACGAAGACCTGTTCGATCGATCGATCGAAGGTCTGGGGTCGATCGATCGAAGGTCGGCAGATTTCGGCAATTCTGCCCAGTTATGTGTATAAAAGAAAATTTTATATGATAAATCCTTATGTAATTAATTATGGGGAAAATTAATACATGAGTCTAAACCTAATTAATAATGAGTAAAGTTAATTAGGATTTGAGGAAAGTTTTGGGTGACACGTCATGATTATAAATTCGAGAGTCGGGAATATAGACTCGAGTGAGGTTATTTCGGGCTACGAGAGTAAGTCCAATTTTATGGTGGGAGCGACACCAAAGGTGACTAAATTAATTAATGTGAAAATTAATTAATAGTTAGGGTTGGACCACAAACTCTTAATAAATAAAATAGGCTGGTGTTACGGATTTAGTACATGGTGTAGCCGGGACGTTTTATTTTTATATATATATATACGGTGTGTGATAGTATATATATATAGTGTGTGTGCATTAATATCAGAGATTGAATATTACTATTATATACTCTAGTGCTATAGGGGAGGTTGCGCGTAGTGGATGAATCCCCTAGCTTGAGGAGTAGGGCGAGTATAATCCCAGGTCATAGCGTTCGTTATATGGGTGAGGGGCATCTCACTTTCAGGCAAGGAATATGACCGCCTCCAATTCGTATGTTAAACTAAGTTAGTGAGCGAATCTAACTTGGATAACTAGGTTACGTGAATACACCTAGTGGGATAGCACTTGATAAAACTTATATTTTGTGAGTATTCTTACTCGGTCGAAAGTTGGCATTAAATGTTATTTCAGTATGTTTGTGAATACTGTAATATGATTGAATTATATAATTAGGTAAATAATTATATAGGGAATAATTAATACATAGTGAAAAATGTATTAGGTATATAACTGGTGTGAATGTTGTATGGAATTAAAAGGAGTAATGATTTAAATAAGTTGACGTTTATAATAACTTAAGAAAAATCATGATTTAAGGCATACTCGTTTAGAGTTGGTAAAGTTCAAGGGTTAAAATAAACAATGGGTCAGGGCATAGGACCTAGTGAATTAATTGGAAGCGTTAGTAGTGCACATTAGGGGAGGGGTGAGGAAGTCCTCAAGAGAGTGCGGCACTAACTAAAATATGAAGAGCATGCATATTTATTTATTACTGCAAGTTAATCATTTGTTAAATATTTTCAAATGTTTTTGGGTACCAACCCTTGCTATAAAAAATTTAAAAACCTTTTAGGTGTCCAACCACAAGGGCGCCAAGCTTGACTCTATTCCAGGTATCCTTGGCTGCAGCACATGTGGATGTTGCGGGGTTTTGATAGACGCCTCCTTCTTCCATTCTTATAGAGACTCTCTAGTAGGTATCTGAGCTTGTCGCTCACAGTTCATTTATCAGTAGTAGACTTGTTGAGATGTTTTTCATGATATTTACTTGTATGGGTTATTTGGACCGATGGTTTATTCGGTTAGGTATTTTATTTGTGCATGGTTATTTTAATTAACTGTGATTGGGTATTGTTGTATGTTCCGCATGAGTTTTAATTTAATTAATTGAAAGATAAAAATTGGCACCAGTCTATTTTTCTCACTTAGGTGGTTAGTAATTTAAAAAGACGACAGTGATGCTAAGTATGGACCAACTGAGAAACCTTTTTTAACTTGATTTAGGACTGATCACCCGGGATTAATTAGGCGGGGTGTCACAATGAGGTTCCTCCATAGAAGGTTCTTTGAATGAGATGCTTTTGACGAGGTCCCTCGAGCAGGGTCCCTCGGGGAAAAGATGCTTCAAAACACTAGCGTGACCTTATTAGAGAGAGTTTTTGTCCAAGTGTACCAAAGAGTTGGGATTATTTTCCAATGTTGCCTTGTTCTCAATCCTCCAAAACAAATCCCTATGAGATTATCTAAACGAGATGATTTGATAGAGCATGAGAGGTCTCCCATGTCCTGTCAGATATGGTCCTTTGAAGGTACCAAGCAGCCTCAATATTATTACAAATGGGTTTCAAATAATTAAAAAAATGGGAATAAATATAAACTAAGTTCATATTACAAGTGTGTCTCGTGTAGCCTCTTTGATCAAGCTTGCTTCTTATGAGAAGGTCCTTCGAACAACCTTGCTCATTTAGAGTGTCTTTGAGTGAGCTGTTTAATTATAGTAATACCTCCGAATAACTTCTTCCGATCGACCTTAGTCCTTTTCCTTTGTATTTGATAATCCTTGAATCCATCCTGGTATGCAAGATTAACGTTCGATCAACCATTAGCTTTAACCCCCGTCTACATTTGCCCCTTCTTTAAGATATTTGTTAGTCATAAAGAAATATATGTACGAAATATCATCATCTTCCTTTGAATGACCTTTGACCTGTAAATAAAAGCCACTTTTGAATAACCATTGAATGAGTAGGTAACTCTTAGCTGGCATTTTTTTTTTATTCGAGTGAGTTTTTTCTTAGAAAAATTCATTATTTTAGTGTATTAAAGAAAAATGCGCTTGTGAAAATATGTTAGAGCAATTATTTTTTGTTCGATAAAACATTAAGTCGATTGTACTTATAATCTCGGTTGTCGGGGCACTTTAGATGAATTTTTTATTAAATTTTTTTAAGAAACTTTCAATCTCCACATTTATGTTTGGCAAATAAGTTAGTTTTGAAATCCCCCCAAAACTCATTAAATTCCACGGGAATACCAACGGATTAGCCTATCCCCAAAAAATAAAAGGTCATTATCGAACCGTCTCATCACATTAAATGCATCATTTTACTTCTAATGCCATCACACGTGGCGGCCCAGGATCAATGCATGGCATCCATGTGAGCTGCCTTGGCGCCTATTTCGTCAATAGGTAATGATTATTTTTACTTAGGCACGTACAACCACGTGCGCATGAATAAAACTTCTTGCTATTTCAAACCATTTTTTGGCCCTTACAAAAAGGGATTCGTCTTCTCCATTAAACCTTCTACTTTTAAAGTTTTCATAGCATCAGTGTTTCAGAGAGAGATAAATTTTTTATTCCCTTCGTTCTTAATTACTCGAGTGCCCAAATATCTCATTTCTTCATCTTTCCTATTCATATTCATCATTCGAAATGTCTCCCGTCACCAAAACTACTCCTTCAACAAAGAGCGCTTACTCTGACACTCTCATCCTTTAAAATCGATGGGGAAAGCACCATCATGAGCCTTTTTTTCCAGAACTGGTCGTTTCTAGGCAGTGGCCGAGGCATAAACTAAATGTCAAACCTCCAGGACAACTCCACATTTGCTAGTGGAGGAAAGTGACGAAGTGGAGGACTGGGCGTACGTTCCTAGAACCAACATGGTCAAATTTAGGGTGGAGTGAGGAGATTTTCCATACTCTAATGTGGAGTTTGAGTCTGGAGGATCATGTGAAGGTTGGGGCCATGGGCTAAGTACATTCATAGAAAATATGCCAATCATGTGTCGCAGGTTAGCTTGTCAAGCGTGATGTGGTTTGGAAACCTAACTCTGAGCAAACCCAATAGTGATTTAAGGTTACTAGTCTCTTGTTGGAATTACAAGTCCCATATCTTTGTGGCAGTAGGGGTGAGTTTACTCTCACCCTAGAAGACGTCAGCAAGCTCTTGGGATTAGACGTTGCTGAGAATGAAACTTTCTTCAAAAAAGCTACTTCCAAAAAGGAGTAGGACATAAAGAAAGCATTATAACAAGTATATGAGAGATGTATTATTCATTCGAACAAATGCACTTTTGTTGATCTCATTCTTTATTTCTACTTTATGGAGGATAAATTGTTACTAAGGCGAGGGAGCTTGCTAAATCCAATCCCAAGGGTAAGTAAGTTTTTACTTTGCCCCCAACTGGGGAGGGTTTAGAGTATGCCCTCGAACTACCTGCTTATATTTTGGTTGTCCTTTCTTGAATATTTTTGTCTAGGAAACCACATGACTGTCTAAGGAGGGACTTAATCAACATGGTTATTCGGATGTCTTTGGGTGTTAAAATCCTTGTAGTTGCCATAACCTTCGGTTCCCTTTACACCTGGTTAGACAGGACATATGCTAACTCTGTCAGGTCGATCAACCACTTTAACTTTTCCAACTACAACAACACTTTACTTACTGCTTTCCTTTATCCAAGGTTTCCCAATTTTTCCCCAAATGTTATGTTGCCAATTTCTCACCCAATAAAGGTTCCTCGCGTATGTGCATGGAACCAATAGCAGAGAAAAAAAACTTATTTCTTTAATCAACACTATTAAGGAATTTTGTACTCGACCTTACACTTCCACCACCTAATTTTACACTAATAAGTTCTTTTCTAAGTCTTCTCGACCAGTTAATGAGGTCGATGAAGCTTCTGTCAAGAATAATCCTTCTATTGACATCCTTTCGATTCTAACTCCTTCCTATCTCCCTTTCTTCACTGAGTGGGAGGCTTTTTATTCTATTTATTCCCTTATAAGGAAGTTACCCCGTTTGGTTATGACCAGGGTGTGCTCCTTCTCAGCCACATTTAGTTAGAGAAACCCACTAATTTCACCCTAGATTATGGAAACTTTTTTACTAGGACAATGATATCGCTATCGGGTAGCTATAAGGGAAAACTGATGATTCACTCTAAAAAGGACAAAGGTAGCAAGTCCACCAACTACCTTACTGTGTTTTAGCCAAACCAACTTGATCAGTTTAAAAAGGCCTTTCTTCGTCAACCGTCATACCCAGGTGTTGAGAGATCCCCCCCCCCCCCCCCCCCCCTAAGAGATTCACCCCACAAAGCTTAGGTTAAAGAACTTCTTAATTGACAATTCGACGCTTAATATAACTCCCCGTCCCAGATTTGGGCTACCGTTAGGTCAACCCGCACCCAAGTAAAGGTGTTAAGGAGGGAGGGAAAAGTCCAATTTTGATATTTAGGAAAAGCCTTTAATTTGCACCATTTTATAAAGAATAGATGGTAATTAGAATATTTTATTTTATGAAAATGGTTATCACTTTAAATATATAATTAATTAGCAAGATTTATTTTGGAAAATTTCATTAAATCCAACAATGTTAATACTAAGGAAATAAATCATGCAATTAGTGTATTATTATAACAAATGGCCCAAGGCCCGAATAAAAAGTTGTCTAAAGTGCTAAAAATTTAAATGTACCCAAACACGATTCTCAAAATGTCATGGTAAATCTCTAACGATGATTCGTGACCTCTAGGGCCTTACCAACATCCTTACCAACATCCCTACTGGAGGTACCTGGGGGTAGGGGTTTTAACATAAAAAATAGGGGTGAGCAAAGTGTTCAGCAAGGTGGAAAATACTAAGTAATATAACTTTTATATGAAAATACTATACATATAACGTTTATTTTAGCAATGACAAAAACATTATCATTTTATGAACATAAATGCAACTAACATGCAATGCAACCCAAGCTGTGTCCTCATACCTACACTTAACCAATTTATGCCAACTCTCCATTTTTACTATTCCCATTAGGTTGTCATTCTTACAATTTCAAAGCACAACTTTATTCATCTACATTTCCATAATTTCGTTATTAATATTATCTTTTTCTCGAAATTTACCAAATAATCACGTATTTTAACGGGCTCCACACCGTCGATGATGCCACTATATGCTTTGGGCAGTGATTTTGGGCTTTCACCCTAAGGCTCCAGGCCCTTTTGAATTCTTTTTCGGTTGCATAATGTATTTTAACATTATATCAAATGTCCACATTATTCCATGATTCTTGTCATTCTTAAGGTCATATATACGTTTCACACCATTTTCATGCCACTTTATTCATTTCCTCCGTTTCTCACAAAAATAATGGATAAGGTCAATTGAGGAAGTCAAACCACTAGGACCCTCGACTTTACCAAAATTACCATTTTACCATTTATTTTGCCACTACTTTATGAAAATACATTCTCATCATTATAGCACCTTAAATTGTTAATTTATGTTCAAAAAGACATACTTCACCATTTTACTTCAAGAAAGTCATATTTCTTAACAATAAATACTTTTAATATTTCAAAAAGTCAATTTTACTAAAATGTCCATTTTAGTCCTATAATCATATGATATCTTAAACATCATTTTTCTCATTTTATCAACAATTTACAATATATCTAGGGCTGAAATTATCAACTTTCTTATTTCACTTTGAAACTCATTTTAATCTTCATTTATCATGTTTAAATATCCCCTACTAATATACTACAAGATTCCACACATATGAGAATGAATTTCAATCTAGAATTCCCATAAAAATACGTATAAATATGATATTAACATAAAATCATATTTTATGTGCATATTCATCATTTTTAAGATTAAAATGACACTAGAAATCCTTCCAAGTTTAGTTTACTTTAAAACTTGCATTTTTCATAAGAAAACTCAATATAAACATACTAGAAAATAACTCTGCAAGACAACCTACATTATAGTATGCATCCTAACATATAGATTAGATTTTAAACTTGAAAGCATAGTGAGGAAAATGCAACCTTGGATTCGAAGAGAAGAAACTAAACATGAAGACTTGAAAGCTCCTAAAATTCCAAGAAATCTCCAAGAATGCTCCAGCTCCTCTGGAAAGCTACAACAACTCTCTAACCCAACTTCTTCCTTGTAAAAGGCATTAAATGGGTATTACAAGCTTGAAAATGGGTTAAATATTAATAAGAATGAAGGTTCAAAGCTTAGGGATGGTGGAAGAGGGCTGAAAATGGAGGGAGAAGGCTTGGAAGTGTAGGAAGAGAGTGTACAAATCTTATGGAAATGGAGAGAAATGGGTTCTCTCCGCCCTCTCACCTCTATTTAAACCCAAGTTTCCTTAAGACCTTTAACCTTTGGTTCACAAAACCTTTTACCCACGTTTGATCTACTCCATTGGAAGCCTAATAGATTAACTCATCCAAGGGTTCACATTGCGACAGCACAAATTTTTTACAGATTTTCTGAATTTTTGCAATCTCGTTCGAATTAGGCTAAATCTCATTCGAACGACATCAAATATCATTCGAACAGGGGTCCTAATGAGGCTTGAAATTTGAATAAGTACTTTTCGTTTGAAGTTCATTTGAAGATTCGTTCAAAGGATGGTGCTTTCTCGTTCAAACGACCTGGCCTTTCATTCGAACAACCCCAAAACTTTTCCTTATATAAATTCGAGGCCATTCAATTCCAATTTAATTGCACAAAGAAACATGAATAACCACCCATTATATTAAGTCTATGGCCAATAGGTATGCAAATTACAGGAAAAGGAAATACAATCTTAGGCACAATCATCACACTAAACTAGAGTTTCTTCAGTAAGACTAGGCCAACTGAATTACCACCTTTAGCGCCTGTTGAGATGGATATTTTGAAGAAGAAGAAGAAGAAGAAGAAGAAGAAGAAGAAGAAGAAGAAGAAGGGGGCCTTAACCTCCTAATTATTCGAAGAAGCTAAAGATATACCCACCACTTATCAACCTGTTGTGTGTGATGATACACCTGTAGGTCCTTCGGTCCGAGCAACCATGTTACCCAAGAAGAAGAAGAAGAAGAAGAAGAAGAAGAAGAAGAAAATGACTAAGGTTAGTCATCCAGAAGTTGTGTCTTCTTTAAAAGAGATTGATCATAATTTCAAGGATCAAGTGACATAACGTTTTAACAACTTAATGAGTAGTTATGATCATGGGGATGTGGCTGCTCGCGCATTCATAAACGAGAAGTTAGCCTCTAGAGGTCTTTCAGTCTCGTTGTTGGTTTAAGTGTCCATAAAAGACGAAGTTTTGATACAGAGTCTTCTCGTGCAGTTAATCTAATCCTAAGGAGGAGAAAGTTGAGGAAAGACCTCTGATGCATCAATCACGAAAGTTATGAAGAATGTACGACTTTTGGCCTTATTCGGTGTCCTTATATTTAAAATCGAGACTGAATTTTCATTTCACTCTCTCTCTCTCTCTCTCTCTCTCAAACCCTAACATTTTTCAGCCTCTCTCTCAATCTCAAGTCTTCGGCTTTCTCTCTCTCTCTCTCAATCACTAAGGTAACATTTTTATGTATTTGGGTATTTGTGTATTTGTAATTCATTTATGTATTTATGCAGTTATATGTGTATAATCCGTGTATGTGTGTGTGCGTACTATGTGTATATGTACTGTATATGCATGTGTGTATATTGTATTATCTGTGGGTGTATAATCCATATGTGTGTGTGTACTATATTGTGTGTGTGTGTGTGTGTATTTCAATTTGTCTATTTCAATTTCAATCTCTAACATAAATTTTAACATTTAAACAACTATTAACCCTAATATATAACCACAAAATTTGAACCCTAAAGTGAGCTTAACATTTTAACGATCACGATCACGAACCATAACATTAACCTTAATTTTAACATTAACAATAACATTAATATTAAAATTTTAACCATCATGAACCCTAAAACTAACCCTAAAATTAAAATTATATGTGTATTTGTGCATTTATGTGCATTGTATTACTAAAATTAGAGTCCACATCTCAAATTAACCCTAAATTTAAAATTAAGGGAGAGGACTTACTCCAAAAAATTAGGGGCAGTCACTTTCATTAAATTTTTGCATAATATTAAATCGATTCAAACCCTAAAAAATAGAATTGTGATGAAAGGAAGAACTTTACAAAAGTTATCTTAGACTTTGTATAGAATTCAATTTACCCCTTAATGTTTTATACTAGCACATGTACATTTATTATACTAGTCCCTTCTTGCCTCCATTTTCTATGTATATATGCAGTGTGTGTATATATGTTAATGTCTATTTCTTTTAATCCTAATTAAAATTGAAACCCTAATTTTTTTGTATAGTTTAATGTGTATTTATTTTATCCCTAATTAAAATTAAAATCCTAATTTGTGAGTATATGTTAATGTGTGTTTATTTTAACCCTGATTAAAATTGGAACCCTAATCTCACGTATAAGTTTATATTTATTTATCTTAACCCGAGTTAAAATTAAAACCTTAATCTTCAAGTATAAGTTTAATGAGAAATGACCCTACTTTAGTGGGATATTGTGATTAAGGGTGTTGATGTAAAAAACTAGACTAGGTCTAATTTTTTTAATCACATATAATATATGTACATAAAATAGAGACATAAAGGTTTTTAAAGTGGTTCGACTATAAGGGAAAGCCTACGTCCACTGTGTTTCTTATTGCCTTGTATTCTGTCTTAACTTTCATACTTTTGGATGTCTTCAACCTCTCGTTTGATGAAAGGATTGCAATGTATTTATAGTTTCACAAGGAGCTAGAGAGGTGGAATGTAAAATGATGGAATGCCTTTATAAATTAAGCATTTACACCATTACATAACGTGCATATGCACTTGGCCTTTGGCGTTCTGTTGATCAAGTTGATCAGTCTTCCCACCACTGGTCGGCGTTCTTGGCGTTGGCCGATATTCTGCATATTGGTTGGCCTCCCAGGTCTTAGTCGACGAGTTTATATCATACTGACTAGGATTCTTGCCACGTTGGATGATACGTGTTCATCTCTGATTGGTCCATATAGGTGGATAATTTTTTTTATCAAAAGAATCTCCCAATGTTCCATGCTTGATGCTTGCTTGAAAGTATGGAGAAATTAATCCTGGTAGTATCTCGGGCTACATTCCTGATGCTTGGTCGGTTTTCGACTTCCCACACTTATAAACTTTCATTGGTAAACTCGTAGCGTGTTTTGCTGATGGCATTTTTGTAAATATTCTGAACTTTAGCGAATCCTCTCAGGGTAAATATGTTTTTTTCGTTGCCACCATAATTTCAATCATCATTTCACTTTAATCATTACGTTCGTCGATTTTTGAGGCAATCTATAAAAGGTGGTAAATTTCCAATTATCTCTTACCTCAAAGCTTCTAAGTTTTTACTGCAAATTCTTAAGCTTTTGTGCTATCGTTCTTTCGGTATTCTAGTTCTTACTGAATCCTTAAATTTTTATAAGAATACTTTCCTTTTGTTCTTTTCTTCATATTGAATCATGGTTTACATTATTATCTCTCTATATGAGCTTAGAAAGGAGTGGAATATACCAGACTAGGTAGACTTAGAGTTCCCTAATCCCCCTGTAGATGTTATCTCTTTTTCTGAAGGCCATTGGATTCCTTCCTTATTCATAACTGAATGTGGCTTCTCTTTCCTCCAAAATCATTTTTGTTTAGAATTTTGTCAATACTTTGATATTGTACCTACTAGATTAGCCCCCAACACCTGGAGAATAGTTAATGGTGTCCATAGGCTTAATCAAATCCATGGCACCCATATCGGTATCCCTGAGATAATGTTCTATTACAAATGGGTCACTAGTGATAGTACATATTATTTGAAGACTAGGTCTATTAATAGAGCTATAGTTGTCAATTTGCCTGACTCCAATAGGGACTACATCGATCACGGTGTTATTGCCAAAAATTGGCAATATGTACCTCTTAAAGGGGGTAAAGTATATAACGAACCAAGATGCCCATAAGAGGGGCATGTCATAGCTCTTAATATATTTTATATGTTCATACTGATGAATCACCAGCTAATACGTTATCTAATATTTGTTATTTGTTTGATTGTAGTTAAGAAGAAGAGAATGTGTCGCAATGAGGGTGACATTAAACTTGAGGATCTTAAGTTTCTCTGGGGTATCCATCAAAGAATTATTGAGGAGCATATTAGGTCGGCTTCGTACCTGTTAAAGTATAAGAGCTCAATCACATCTTTTGTAGCCCGACTTAAAATCTCTGAAAGGGTTGCTCAAAGCCTTGCTATGGTGAGAATTCTTCCCTTGTATTTTTACTCCTTCATACTTTGTACTTTATCTTTGACTTCTTGTACTAACTTTTCCTTTCTTCTTTACAGTTCATGGTTGAAGGATGATGCTTTTCATTCTTATTCAATCGATGTTGAGGAAGCCTTTGCTGGTCTCAAGAAGTCATTGTTTGACTCCCAACAAGCATTGGAGACTGAAAAGAAGAATTAGGAAAATAAAATAAAAGCTCTTGAGGAAGCTCGATAGAAGGCTGAGGATGAGGTTGCTGAAGGTCAGAAGCAAGTGGCTGAGCTGACAAAGGGCCTAACTGTCGAGAAGGCCAAAAGTAAAAAGGTTAGGGAAAATTCCTTTAATTAAGGTTGGGATAAAGGTATCACTGCTGCCTTTGCTCAGATTTAGTATGCAAAGGAAAAAAAAATTAAGGATGGTTGGTTGGCTGCACTGAAGGAGGTTAGCAAAGCAGAAGACTCTGAACTCTTTCAAAGACATGAGCCTGGCTCTCCCCCCAACAAGGATGATGAAGTTAAAGATGGTGTTAGTTCTAGGGAGTCTTCTTTGATGGTTGAGTCTTCATCTAACCAACTTAAGAATGTTATTGAGTCATTCATACCATTCATTGAGCAAGTCACTCCAGCCATCCCTTCTGCCGACCAAGCTGGAGTTGGAGCCGACACAGAGAAGGTGTAGGTTTGCTTGGCAGTTAGCTTTTATATTTTTGCCTTTTTTGTTTCTTTTTTTGCTTACTAGTAACTTACCTTTATATGAATAAAAGAATTTTTTTCCTTATAGTGTTTGTTGTTTCTTTGGCTATTATATCTTCTTCTTTTATTGATCGACTGTTACTTTATTTTTCTAGTTTATGGCCAAGATAGAACATACTTCTTCCAATGTTTCTGATCTACTCAAGAATTGCAAAAGTTTGTTTTAAGGTTGGTCATGTGACTTTAACCTTTGAAGAATTATCAAACTTGCTCGATGAAGATGCCACTGATCAAGCCAAGTATGCATATATCTTCCTTAAGTTTCTTCTTGATCGGGTTGTGGCCAATAACGTGGCTTATTTTGAAATGATTGAAGAACTTCAAGAAGAGCATAAAGAATCTAAGGCTCTCCTTCACACTGACTATGAGGCCAAGTACAAGGATTTAAGTGGATCTCGGGGTTTTGAGGATAAGTTGAATAAACAAGCCTCTCTATATAAGAAAAATGAATTTTTACTCAAATACGAGGTTAATATAGCCAAGGCCATTGCCAAACTATTGGAGGAAGAAAATAACAAATTAATGAGTGAATTGAGTACTGTGAAGAATCCTCCTGCCGCTACTACTAATGAAGGTGTTTCATTCTTAAAAACTGAGAATGCCCGGTTAAGGGATGAACTGGAAACCTTGAAGAAATCTAAACTTGCCTCTACTTCTTGATCAAGATCCAGTCAACCTACAACTGATGAAGTTATAACTCTGCAGACTCTTACAAATTAAGACGCTCAGATAAAAGCTAAAAATTTAGCGATATGTGAAATCTTAAAAGATCAAGACTCAAGATGATCAACTTTTGATCCAGTCTTCTCAATTGCAAACTAAGGATGGAGTGCTGAAGAAACTGCAACACTAAGTTGAGAGATCAACTTTCCAGTTTCACAAGCAGCCGAAAGAAGTCTGGAAGATAGGGTATAACAAAACTCTTAGTCGTTTTGACGATCATTTCAGTCAGGCTCAATGCGAAGGCTATAAGTGGGGCTGGACCAACTGTTTAACAGTGATGAAGCTTGAGCAGGACAACAAATTCTGGTACTGGGATGATCCTGGAATCTTGGATTGTAATAATTTCCCCTTTAAGCTGGATGTAAATTAGATCCCTATAGAGTCCATTCCTCAGAGCTTAATTTCCAAGTATTTAGTAGATTATGGTTTGCATGACGAGCTGGAAATAGTTCGACATCCTCAATTACTGGACACTCCGAGCAGAAGTAATAGGAGAATGCTTTAATATTTTAACTTTATTAATTCCCCATACACTTTATATGATCCTCCATCAGGCATGAAACCAGTGCCGAGCTCTTCAAAGGCTGAAGGAAAGCGCCCTGCAGAGTGATTATAAGAATAACTTGTTCCTGTATTTCATTTGTATATAATATTTGCCTGTAATCATCATTAATATAAATAAAATGCTATTTTATCAACTTATTTTGTTTATTTTTAGCTGGTTGAAGGACTTTGTTATTTCATTAGTTCTACCGATACGATTAGACATTTGTCCAAATTTAGTATCAGTTACCAATGAGACTATCATAGGTTCTACTGATATACTTAGATTTTTAAGTTTAATACCAGTTACCATTAATGTGTCCATAGGTTCCATTAGTGCACCTAGATTAAAATCTAAGTTTATCATTAGTCACCTATGGTATTGCCATAGGTTCTACTAATGCACCTAAATTTTTAGGTTTAGCATTAGTTACCAGTGGTGACCAAGCATATGTGAAATATGTGTTTACATTCATATTTAGGAATCTTCACAATGAACTTTCTCCATTTTGCTCAGTTTGGATTAAACTTGTTGATTTTTATACAGAGTTTTCTCCCTGATTTTTCTTGACCAAGTACTGAGGACTCAAAATTCTGTTTTGACTTGGGATTTGTGCTTTGCCGATCAAGTATTTAATTCCTACTGATTTGACCAAGTATTCATGGGGATGCACATCACTAGAACTCCAAACAATTCAAAAAAAAAAGAAAATAGGAGGAACTAACTTGTTATTGAATGTTGAATCAAAATGATTTTAAGGGTTGTTACTCGTTACATTACTGATAATATTTCCTAAGATGTTCAGCATTCCAAGGATTCTTGAATTCTTCCACTTCTAAAGTTTCAATTCGATACGTTCTTGGTCGAACAACTGCTAAAACACGATAAGGCCCGTGCCAATTGGCTTCAAGCTTGTTGGTCTTTTAAATTACCTTCTTAAGTACATAATCCCCCTCTATTAAGTTGGTTAGCTTCACCCTCTTATTGTAAAAGTGTGTTAGTTATTGTTAATAAGCAACATTCCTCAAGTCTGTATCTTCCCGCACCTCTTCCAACATATCAAGGTCTAGCTTTCGCATCAAATCACTGATGAGAGAATCAAAATTTAACAATCTGTGAGTTGGCAAACCTATCATAGTTGGTACCACTGCTTCAGTCCCAAATGCTAGCATATATGGTGTTTTCCCTGTTGCACCCCTAGAAGTTGCTCGGTACGCCCATAGTACTGAGTATAATTTATTTATCCAGTTCCCCTTTGCATAATCAAGTCTTTGTTTTAGCCCATTGAGCAAAGTCATGTTCATCACATCGGTCTGCCCATTGCTTTGAGGATGACCTAGAGCAGAATGTAACTTCTCGATCTTAGATTGGGCACAGTATGCTATAAACTCCTCGTTGTCGAACTGTGTACCATGGTCGGTAATGAAGGAGTATGGAAAACCAAATCTACATTTGATATTTTTCTAAATGAACTGGTACACCTTCTCATAGGGAATATTCACTGATGGTTCTGCTTCAACCTATTTGGTGAAGTAATCCACAACTACGACCAAGTACTTAAATCTTCCTCGGGTGGTCGGTAATGGCCTGACCAAATATATTCCCCAAATAACAAATGGTCAGGGTGAAGTAATGGGAGTCAAAGTTGCATATGGGGTTTTATAAATATTAGATAACTTCTAGCACTTATCACACTTCTTTACAAAAGCGGTACAATCTTCCCTCATGGTCAGCCAGTAGTATCCCTAAGTATTCATTCGTTGTAGTAATGACCTTACTACTACATGAGCTCCACAAGACCCTTCATGAACTTCTTCTATCATATCTATAACTTCCATTGAGTGAACACAATGCTGCAAAGTTATTTTTAACCCCTTTCAGTATATAAATCCTTTATCTAACACATATCTCACTGCTTTATATTTAAGCTTTTTGGCCTCAACTAGATTTGCCGGTAGAATTCCTTCTTTAATGTAAGCTCTGATGGGATCCATCCAGGAAGGTCCCATATCTACTGCAATGAAATTAATAATCAAATCTTCATCAATACTCTGACTAGCTAGAATCTCAATGGGGATTGTTCTCCTAAGTTCGATCCTGGTTGCTGACGCTAGTCGAGCAAGTGCATCAGCTCGGGCATTATCCAATCTTGAAATCTAGCTCATTCGAATAGCGTGAAATTTGGATATAACCTCTAGAGCTTTGGCGAGGTACCTTATCATCAATTCACTTTTGGCTCCATATAAACTTAAGATCTGACTGACCATCAATTAAGAATCACTGTGCACCATAACTTCCTCGGTGCTTAGTGTTTGAGCCAAACTTTATCCCACAATTAACGCTCTATATTCCACTTCATTACTAGAGGTCTGGAACTAGAATCTAAGTGCGTACTCAATATCCATCCCATCCGGGGTAGTGAGTATAATATATGCTCCACTTTTTGACACACACGAAGATCCATTCACGTATATATTCCATATTGGGATGTTGCTATCAAAGCCTTGGTTTGTTAATGTTTTATAATGGAATGTCTTCTTTTTTGCCTACTCATATTTCTTAGTCATTTCTTACATCATGGTTGACCGTTTCAATAACTCAGTACTTGCTTCGTCTGAGCTCTCCCCAATTGGGGTCTGCTCGGGACGTTAGTCTGTGGTTACTCCAGTTGAGCTCACCCTTATTGGGGTTTGCTCTGCCTAAATGCCTTATTGCTCGGGGACTTCTGGATAAGTAAACTCTGTAATAAAATCTGCTACAGCTTGGCCCTTTAATAAGGATCTTGGCTCATACATAATGTCATACTCCCCCAGCTCTACTACCTAGTACATTAATCTTCCAGACTTCTCAGGCTTGTGAAGAGCTAGCCGAAGAGGCCTATCAGTGTACACCATTATAGTATGTTCTTGGAAATATGGCTTCATCCGTTTGGGTGCCTCTATAATAACTAAATCTAGTTTCTCCAATCGTGGATATCTGATTTCTACTCCTCAAAAGGCTTTACTAGTGTAGTAGACCAGTTTCTTCACTCCATTATCTTCTTGTATCAAAGGTGAACTTGCAACCGACTTAGAAACGGCTAAGTACAAATATAATTTTCCCCCAAAACTGATTGGGATAATAAGGGTGGTGATCCTATATAGTTCTTCACCTCTAAAATATCTTTCTCGCATTCGTCGTTCCATTCAAAGGTCTTCCTCAGCACTTTAAAGAATGGCAAATGCATGTTGCTCGGGATACGAATCTGTTCAGAGCAGCTACTCGCCCAGTGAGCCTTTGAACATCCTTCTTAGAGGTCGGGGATTTAATTCAATCAACACCTTTATTTTTTCAAGATTACCTTCAATTCCCCTCTGATTTACTATGTACCCGAGGAACATTCCATCTTGCACACCGAACACACATTTGGTCAAATTTAGCTTCATCTCGTGCTTTTTTAACTAATTAAAGGTTTGACTGAGGTCGGCAATGTGATAAGAGGATTTTTTAATATTCGTCAATATATCATCCACACATACCTCCATGTTCTTGCCTATTTGATCTTAAAAGACCTTGTTTACCAACCTCTAGTAGGTAGCACCTGCATTTTTCAAACCAAATGGCATAACATTATAACAGTAAGTTCCTCGAGGAGGAATGAAAGAGGTAACCAGAGTAGGCGTCCATAAAACTCAATAGCTCATGTCCCGATATAGTATTCATAAGTTGGTCAATCCTGGGCAAAGGATAATGATCCTTTGGACAAGCTTTATTCAATTTAGTGAAGTCCACACACATTCTCCACTTATTATTTTTCTTTTTTACCACAATAACATTGGCAAACCAATCTAGACATTTCACATCTTCAATAAATGAAGCTTTTTGAAGCTTTTCTACCTCCTATTAAATAGCCTCATTCTTCTCGAGGCTGAACACCCTGCGCCTTTATTTCACTGGCTTGGCATCTTTGTTGACATTGAGTTCATGGCAAAGGAAATTGTGATCAATCCCAGGCATATCTTCATGACTCCAGGCGAATACTTGCTTTGTCTTTCTCAGGAATATAATTAGCTCCTGCTTAAGAACAAGGTTTAGCAGTGAACCCACTTGTGTAGTCTGCTTTGGCTTGTCGTCATCTAAGATGATACCCGTTGTTGCTTCCAAAATTTGGCCTTTCACCAGTTCTATCTCTTCTCTTGGATGTAAGGTTTCAACCTCGGATTCGCTATTGGGCCCAGTAATGTCCACTTGGTAAGTGGTGGTCATCTTCTTTATTTCCTCAAGATCCTCTTGCTCAACAAAGGAGTAATAACATTCGCGGGCCACTTTTTTTTACCCTTCACCACACCTACTCCAAAGTTGGTTGGGAGCTTCAAACACTAATGGACTGTTAAAGAAACTGCTTCAAACTTCTCAAACCCTACTCTGCCCTTGATGACATTGTAGGCTGACTGCATGTACTTATCCCTTATAAATAAATGAACTTTCTCGGTTTGACTTACTGGCCAGGTGTCGAGCAACACCTTCATCTTGATTGTGCCTAGAGGATACAAATTTTCAGCAGAAAACCCGATCAAGGGCCTTTGGTACGTATCTAGCTGACTGAACTTTAAATCTAGCTTTTGAAAGCAGGAATAAAACATGATGTCTGTTGAGCTACCATTGCCAATCAACACCCTGGAAATGATTGTGTCCGGTATCTGAATTTGACCACCAGAGGGTCGTCGTGGGGGTATAGAATTCCTGACAAGTCATTTTTGGAAAACCCAGTCACCAATTTTTTTTATTCACATTCCTCAGCCTATCTTCCTCGGCTAAATTGATCCTCTGGATGTAAGAACAAGCTAAAGCCTCATTAAGGTAGGCTTTTCTCTCCGCAGTGTGATCTCCACCTCCAACATCTACACCGGTAATCATTGTAATACCCCGTATATTTATTGATTTTTTTAATTATGGGATTAATTAAATTAAATGAGAATTAATTAGAAATTAATCCGGATATAAATACTAGCGATATGTGAGTCGGTATTTGATTATGATGCGTACATATGGTAATATATGAATATTGAAAATAGTAAAATTATCGCGAGACTGAAATACGACAATTTGGAAAATTTAGTTGGGACGCGCGTGTCAGTCACGTCAGGTATGAAATTATTTGAATTAAAAACTGAATTTTATTTTTATCAACCGAATGGTCATTTTGAGTGCGCCAACGTGTCCGAAAGGGTCGAAATAGTCAGAAAATACTAGTCGGGGGTTTAGTTTGGGTCCCGAAGCATTTTTGGGCCATACCGGCAACTTAAAAGGGTATTTTGGTAATTTTAAAAATTAGGGAATTAAAACCCACGAAAATTGGAGTTTATATTTATAATTTTAAAGGGGCCACTAAGGCCATTACCGGCAAAAGTTTAGAGAGTGGGAAACGGGAGTTTTGAGAGAATTTGGAGAGAAGTTACAAGAACCAAAACCAAGCCATCTTCAACCTTGGGAGAAAATCTGTAGAGAAAGGAGAGAATCAACCTTCATTCACCAACATCAATTCTGAAGAACAATCTAAGGCAAGTGATTTGATAATTTTAGTGCATTGAATATGTCTTTCAAGTTTAGTGTAGGAATTATCTTATACTGAAATCTTTGAAGAAAACCCATGAAATTGATGGAGAAACTTTGAATTTGGGTTAGGATTTGCATGTAGAATGATGATGGACTGATTTAATATTCGTAGAGTTATTTATGATGATTTAAAAATGGATTTATGATGAGTAATTGGGCATAAGAAAATTATGAGTTCATGTTCTTAGGGTTTGGGGAAAATATTTGGAGATTTATATAAATTCCTTGATGATTTGTAAGATTTGATCCCTAAAATAGGTTAAGAGATGATCTAGGATGATTAGGAATGGTTTAAAAACGTTGGAACATAAATTGGATGGTCTAAGGGTGGATTTAGAAGAGAGAAGAATTGAGAAAAACGGACTTGAGAATTTCTGGGCTGAAACTGCCATCTCGTTAGAAGACCTGCCCAGGTCGTTCGAACGACTTCGTTCGAACGAACTTCTAACGATATGACAGTATCCCTTCTAACAAGTTGGTAGTTCATTCGAACGACACTCATTCGAACGACCTCGTTCGAACGAGATTTCTAATGAGTTGACAAAATGGCCTTTTTGGCCTGAATTGATTTCTACTATCCCGTAGACTTATTTAAATGGTGAGATAATTTTCCCTTATTAACTAGTGGGTATGGTTGGGAGATTGGGGTACATTGAGGAGTAAAACTTAGAATAGTGTCTTAAACCGGATGACATTTGTGGATTGGGAAGCGAGTAACTAATCACGAAGTGAGAATAATTGATAACTTAAATACGTATAAACCGGGGACTTGTGATTTGTATAACGCTAAGTGTTGGTATAAGAACGAGAAGTATACCACTAATAAAATATTGTAATATCTAAGATGTGTGAATGCTTAGTATATGTAGTTATCTGTGTATAACATACCTACCGTACTTGCTATCATGGGAGGTTGGCATTCGTTTAGGGCCATCTAATCTTTGTGTGCCTACGGGGGGGATCTAGATTGGAACCTCGAGGACATAGGTCAGAGAAGGACTTATTGAGAAGTTAATAAGTCTGCTGATCATGGGAGCGTTGGTATGTACATGACCCATGTGATGTGAACTATGTTCGCCTCCATTATTTGTGATTGTTGTTAATGAAACGTTTCTTGAGAGATTCGGAATACGTGGTCCTTATGTACGTGATGTACCGGGATTGGATAGCAGAGTATGTGCAGCTTAGCCTCGGGGTGCCAGTATTGTATATTTATGATTAGAATAATATACTGTTAATTGAAATGAATTGTCTTGAATAATTGTGAGTGTAAATAATAGCAACGGTTTGTAAAGTGAAAATGGAAAATCTCTAGTAATTAGTAGTACTAACATGGGATAGCAAGTTATAACACTCTGTTAAATAAAAGATGTTGAGAAATGAATTGGATATCGTATAGTAACGTTAGATTTTGGTACCGGACTAATTTAGATATGGGAATAACTAGAATGGGTGCGGGTACGATAGGAGTGCACAATTAGTTGAGAGGTGAGGAACTCATGTGAGTGCACACACTATCATGTACTTTATATTCAATGTTTAATGATATTAAACACTTGCAAATTTTTAAATTATTTTCACAATCGGGCTCTGACCCGTTTGCTTTCAAATCTATTTTTGTAAAAACCTTTTAGGTGCCCAGCCACAAGGACACTATGAATAGGAGTTCAATTCAGGTGACGTGCTGTAGCTGCTGTGGAAGTTACAGGACCTTGACAGTAGACACCTCCATTTCTGATCTTGACTCCATTATTAGTTTTTATCATTTGTTGGACATGTTGCCCATTCCTTTTATAGACATCTTACTTATTTAGTTATTTCAGACTTTGGGTTGTAATTAACTTTAGTTATGCAGACTTTGTATTTGTTTATTTCGGTATTCGAATTGTTGTGAGGAGTTTTTCCTCCAGACTCATTATTATTGGATGGTTAATCTATTGTGACTATGTTGTGTTGGTTATGTTAACTTTTCATAATTTAATTATTGCATGTTAACCGGATTTAATTAAAATGGACAACTCACTTTTTAAATAATAGGTGGCTAGTAATTGTTAAAACGTTTGCGACAGTGATGCTATGAACTGAGCCAACTTGGCATTTTGTATTAATTTAATAAAGGAGTAGCTACCCTGTATTTAATTAGTCGGAGTGTCACAATCATCTGACAATCAAAGGAACCAAAGCTAAGTGTAAATACCTCGCGTTTTGGTTGCTTATTTTTTTTGGGGAAATCGGGATCATCTTTATGATCATCTTCATGGGCCTGCATGGAGACTTTGACCTGTGTTGAGCTACTTTATCATCTTAAAAATTAAAAAACTTGCCTAGTTTTCCTCGATGGATGAGGGTTTCTATCTCATTCTGCAGAGTAATATAGCGATCTGTCGTATGCCCATGGTCCTTGTGAAATTCACAGTATTTGGATCTATCCCTCTTCCCAGCTGGTGCTCTTAATTTCTTTGGCCAACGTACCTCCTTGTTATATTTAATTTCCTCCAAAACATGGTGAATGCTCATCAGTAATGGAATGTAGTTATTGTACTTCATGAGCCTATCATTAATTTTCTTTTTCTTTAAATCTTTTAGATCCTTATGCTCCATTTGCTCCATCTTCTCGATTTTACCCTTCGACTTTGTAATTGAGCTCTGTTTTACTGCCATTGATTTCTCAGCATTCATAATCTTGGTTGCCTTGGCCATAAATTATGTCATTGTCTTAGGAGGATCTTTGGTAAGGGTGTAGTAAAACTTTTCGGGAAGCCATCCACTCATGAGAGCTGTAATAGCTATTTTCTCCTCGTAATTGATGACCTCCAACTTTTCATTATTGAATAGAGTAATATAGTCCATTATACTTTATCCTACACGATGTCTTACGCTTAGCAAGTGAGCTACTCTTTTAACTAACTTGGCCTCGAAATAAAAATTACGAATAAATAGCTCGGCAAACTGGTTGAAATAAAAAATTTACCCCCGAGGAAGACTGTTATACAATATCTGGGCAGGACCTGTTATGGTACTTGAGAATGCCCTGCATCTCATCTCGTCGGGGACAGCGTAAATATTTATTGCTGCTTGATACTGTTCTATGTGAACAACAGGGTCAGTTTTTCCATCATACTTGGGAGTAACCACAAGTGCTTTGAATTTCGAAGGATTATGAAAATCCATAATAGCTAAAACAAAAGGAGATCTTTTCACAAAGCTTCATTGCAAAGGGTTCTTCTTATTCACCGTTTATCCTAACCTGTCTTTTAACCTCTGGATTGAGCCTTTTCATGCATGCTTACTCGTATCAGATTTATGCGATATAGCTCGGTTGTTTCGACTAACTTACTTTTGTGAGATTTTCTCATGGGAGGTTTGTTCAGCATGGATAGATCTTCGGGTGCATTATCTGGATTGGGATGAGGCCTCATGTTGATCGGCTAGTCGTCAAGTATGCCTCGATAATGCTCTGGGAAAATTTCTATTCTTTTTGGATCCCAGACGATCGAAGGGCGATGCTCGACTCAGTCTTTCTAAGGTATTTATCCTTTTAAAAGAAAAAGACTACTCATCATATGACTCTGAAGTCCTGAGGGAAGAACTTACTCCTGGACGATATGATGTATCTATGGAAGTTCTGGAGTGGTTATGCTTCCTGAGGGCAGAACTTGATCCTGGGCGATAGGACGTATCTCTAGAAGTCCTGGAGTGGTTATGCGCGTTGGTTGTTGGAGGTGGTGGCATATTTATGTGAATAGACAAGGCAGGAGATCCGGCCTGTAGTGTTTGGGATAATTGCCTGATCGTATCTTGCATGACATCCTGTCCTCTAGAAAGACTAGCCAAAATTCCAATAAAATCATTATTGGTTGGAGGAGCAGACGAAATAATCGGATTGCCATCGTTTTTGGCACTGGATTCAAGAATGTCAGTCATCTTTGGGTAAGTGAATGAAAGTGAAAACGTTTAGAAATATATTCCCACATACGGTGTCAATATGTTGATGTAAAAAACTAGACTAGGTCTAATTTTTTAATTATAGATAATATATGTAAAGAAAATAGAGACAGAAAGGTTTTTAAAGTCGTTCGGCTATAAGGGAAAGCCTACGCCCACTGTGTTTCTTATTGCCTTGTATTCAGTCTTGCCTTTCGTAATTTTGGATGGCTTTAACCTCCTCTTTGATGAAGGGATTACAATATATTTATAGTCTCGTAAGGAGATAAAGAGGTGGAATATAAAAGGATGGAATGCCTTTATAAATCAAGCATTTACACCAGTATATAACGTTCATAATGCAATTGGTTGTTGGCATTCTACTAATTAAGTTGATCGATCTTCCCGCTGTTGGTCGTCCTTCTTGGCATTAGTCAACATTCTGGATGTTGGTCAGCCTCCCAAGTCTTGGTCGGTAAGTTTATATCTTACTGACTAGGATTCTTGCCACGTTGGATGATACGTGTTCGACCCTCATTGGTCCATGTGGGTGGATAATTTTTGTATCAACAATGGGTATGTAATTTTATCACGTAAATGATAGAAGGAGTATGGGATAATTATTAGTTATTGGATTACTTGGATTGATAATGTACATATACTTTTAAACTCTTTGATAGTAAACCCTAATAAAATGTGTCTTAACACTTATGACGGGTTGTTGTTCGGATTTCACATCGATGAGATCTAATCTGTATGGGGTTGAGAGAAGAGTATTGATGAATCAAAATCTTAATCAAACTAATATACCCTTATACCTCATATGTTAGAATTAATAGTTATTCATTAATTAGAGCCCTTATTTATAGGACTCATATTCATGCCCTCATATATTTTTCTCGAGAAAAATGAGGCACGGTGATAATCACTGGAACAAGAGTACAAGAGGTTGCAATTGGACTGCATATATACCTCTTTTATTAGTGCGCTCCATATAGAGGGTACTCCAATTTATAGGTATGGGAATAAGAACATTGAACAATTTAACTACCTTGCAAACCGTGGAGTTGATCTCCAGCAAGAGTACCCATTCGATCATTTTTATTTTCCCTCTCACAAACCTGGGATGACACTATAGAGGATATATTCCACACACATAATCCCGATGTAGCCCTGACCTTGCTTACGTTGTTAGAGAAGGCAGAAAAAAATTCACCCATTATCGATAAAACTACATACATGGAGCATTGACATAAACTATGATGTCTCTCCCCCCATATGCACATAAAATTGAATCTTGCCAAAAATTTGAAAAATATGGAATTTCGAGTTCATGTCATGGATATCTATACATCAATCATAGATACTATTTGTCCTAGTTGGCCACGTGCGAAAAATAATACGTTTTTAAAAACTGATATCGAATGGATGGAGGTCAGGCACATCGAACATATTCTAAAGTCTTACTCTAATATATATATATATATATATATATATATATATATATATATATATATATATATATATATATATATATATAATATAGTCATAAACTTGATTAGTTAGTTATAAATTCATGTTATTATAATTATTTAATCATTTATATTTTTTCATTTTTATAAATAATATCGGGAGGCAACCGGCCAAAATGTATTAAGTGACGAGGTAACGCCCCCACGAGGATCCTCACCTCATGTACGGCAACAAGAATTCTCATCACCAATCGCTGAGCAATTCACAACTCCACCTTTGGTTCATTCCCCTAATCCAATCACGACTCCAAGTACGAGTCGATAACAAACCCTTGTTGTTCCAACACCCCCATCCAATGCTCTCGGCGCCTCTCATTCAAATCAAAAAAGCCCATTGGGTTTTCCCTTCTCGGGAATAACCACACGGGTGATAAAAATGACCTACTGAGCTTTAAAGACCAGTGTTTGTCGCTAGGAAAAATAAACGTGGGAGTCGGGAGAGCAAATAATTAGAACCTTATTGATCAGCCCATCAAAGATGACATCTACTATTAACTCTGCAAGTGGTTCACATTTACCGACAAGTCAAATATAAGGTTCTTTCTCTGGATGCTGAACAATTGAGGACATATAAGAGAAACCTTCGGCAGAGACATTTCTCGAAGGATGCATCGATCTCCAATTATTTTGGATTTGAAAGATAATGTGTCTCGCAATGTTACAATGTCGATGGAGTAGTGGAATTATTTTTTGTAGAATGAGTCGAATGATAAGAAACTTGTCTAGAGGGAGAAGAATAAATAAAACAAGGAAAAAAAAACTAATATCCACAGGTTGGGCTCCAAATATTTTGAAGCTTTGAAGAATGAATAGTCGAGTAGGACAAAGGATGGTCTATTCGTATTAAGTCAAGTTCAAGCCCTTTTGATGGCTTGGATAATGATGCCTTGGCCCAAACCTTTGGAAATAACAAAACGTGGAGCACGAGAGGTGTTGGATCACATATGCCAAAAACAAAATTATAACACATTGTACATCTCCCGAACGAACTTTCTTCGGTCATGAGTCATATATCATCCCAAGAGGAATAATAATCTCGGATCGATGGGTATATTCATGAGATTGAAAATAAACTAGGACTCTTGATGAATCAAATTGGGAAACTTATGACCCTTTTTACTTAAGGTTATCATCCCCCAATGCCTTCTCAAGATTTCCCTTACCCTTCTCCTCAAGGTTTCCCCTTTCCTCCTTATAGAAGTTTCCCGTCCCAAATGCTGCCTCCTTCAACATTACCCTCCCAAATTCTGCCCCCTTCAACATTCCCCTCCTCAATGTCACCTCCTATCAAAATTCTTGGATCATTGTCAATTACTTACGGTGACTAAGGCGAACAGTTATATTTCAAGGACCTTGGCAATAGTAGGATTATTGGGGTGTGAACACTCATCTCCGTAGTTGTCGAAACTAAAGTACATGACCGTCCTTTGTAGAAGGGTGAGGCTCAAATAATGATTGATGAAATATGCAATGACTGTGAAGATATACCTGTGCACGTTGGCAGCGGGGAACAAAGAGAATTGAGGCACTATGCAAATTCTTTTACAACTTAGCCAATGTATCTGTTGGTCTAGTTCTTTTAATATTTTTTTTGTTTCAGTTGTAATAACATTGTTTTTTTGTTTTAGTTGTAAGAATATTTTTTTGTTTGGGTTTAAAAAATATATTTTTTCATTTCAGTTGTAATTATATCACTTGAATGCAACATGGCATTTCCATAATCATACTAATTTCTTGAATGCAATATGACATTTATTTTAATCTATCAACACGGGACTAAAATTTGAAGATTATTAAATGAATTTCTCACAATATAAAGAGTGGATGGGGGAGATTAACTGAATGACAAATATTTATATAAAGGGCGCTCAAGAATTTGTTAAATATGCTTACAAAAATCTTTAAAGTGACAAGATTTCGAGTCCGTGCACCTGTTGTATGAACGAAAAATACAAGTCATTAGAAGATGTTGAGTTACAATTAATAAAGTGGGAAATTTTTTAAGATTATAAAATATGGACATACCATGGTGAAAAAAATATACTTTATGTTCCAGAAGAGTTTTAGGTACCCGATCCCGTGATGGGACCCCAACGAGTGGAAGTTGTACATGATTCACTAACACATCGTCCATTGACCGACTTAATTGATGATGCTTACGGAGTCCATAACCATCAAAACTATCAACCTATGGATACAGATAATGCGCATTATGACCAAGTAAATTAAAATTTTGATTCTGAAGTACGAGGATATCGGGAATACATAAGGTTGAAAGTCGATGCGGCTAGACCATTATATAAATATTGCGATGAAAATCACTCGATATTATATGCAATGATTGGTTTGCATAATTTGAAGAGTCAAATTGATTTATCTGGCAACAACATAACCGAAATTCTTAAGTGGGTTAAAGAAATTCTTCCAAAAGAGAACACTTTACTATACAATCATCCGACCATGAAGAAAAGCTTAAAGAGTTTCGGTTTGAAATACAAATCTATTAATGGGTTATGCATGTATGATTGCATATTGTATCGCAACATGTTGCAAGGCGGGGGACGACACCAACCCCCCAAATGGTACCACGAGTGGCATGAACACCTTATTCACATTCAAAGTAACACGTAGCAACCAGTCACGCAGTAGCGGGACTCTAGATTTTGAGAATAGGACCTGAATTTGAAAATATGAACACTTAGGCTTAAAAACGTGCCGTGAGGGGGCAGACGCCACCAACCACCACCACCACCACCATAAACGTCACCGCGAGTGGCACGTACGCATCCAATGTAATACATAGCAACCGGTCGCACAGTCGTGGAACTCCCTGTTTAACAATAGAACTAGGATTTGAAAATAGGAACACTTAGGATTAACAATGTGTCGTGATGGGGCGGATTACCCCCCTCCCCCCAAACGGCACGACGAGTGGCACGAACACCTCATGCGCGTCTAATATAACATGTAGCAACCGGTCGTGGGACTCCCAATTTGAGAATAAGACCCATATTTGAATATATGAACATTTAGGCTTGAAAAACCTGCCACGAGAGGGCGGATGCCCCCCACCCCCACCCAAATGGCACCACAAGTGACACAAACACCTTGTGCGCATCTAATGTAACACGTAGTAACCGGTTGCGCAGTCACGGGACTCTCGGTTTGAGAATAAGACCAAATTTTAAAAATAGGAGCACTTATACTTAAAAAAGGTACCGTGAGGGGACGGATGTCACCAACCCTCCCCCTCCCCCCAAAGGGCACCGCGAGTGGCACAAAACAACTCTTGCGTCATCCAATATAACATGTAATCGTCCGGGCAGTCGCAGGTCTCCCGATTTGATAATAGGTCCCAAATTTAACAATAGGAACATTTAGGCTTGAAAACACATCGTGAGGGGGAGGACTCCACCAATCCTCCCCCCCCCCCCCAAACAAAAGGCGCTGCAAGTGGCACAAACACCTCGTGCGCATCCAAAATAATACGTATCAATCGATCACGCAGTCGCGGGACTTCGTTTTGAGAATAGGACCCAAACAACTAATATTTTTGTATCAATTAAATATAGTCACGGCTTTAGTCCGTGATCATATATTTTTTTTTTTCGTGATATATGTTATCTCGATTGAGGTTCGTAACCACACTATAAAGTATGTATTTTTTTATCACGGCTTGTGAGGGGTAAAGGCAGTCACGACTTTGGCCCATGAACTTAATCATGGAGTGTAAGTACCAGTCACGGCTTTGGGATGTGACCAAGATACCATATAGTCACGCGTGGGTTAGGGATATGGCCCGTGACCAGCTGGTCACGACCTTTGTCCGTAATCGTTTTCCCTAATACAGAGGTTCATGACTAGTTACTTTGGTTAGAGGCTTGGTCCGTGACCCGTAACTTTGGTTACACCAGATTCAGTCACGGCCTGAATTCATGACCCTTAGTCCTAGTCACGGCCCAAGTCCACGACCGTTCACCTAATTTGGAGTAGTGAGACATCTTATGGTAAGAAATACTTATAAATTCAGTAACACTAAAGACTCTGAAATAACATTGACCCCTCGAGCGTTCCACCACTCTCCTTTATTTTTTTATCATCCCATGTGCCATGCCTTTTCTCCATGGCGTATCATTAATAATGGTAAGGGGCTACTCCCAACACGTTAGCACACAATCCCGTATGCGTTCATCAACTAAGACTAAATATGTCATCATATTTGCCTTTGAATATGAATAATTGCTACCATGAAAATAAGGGAGAAAATAGAGAAACCACCACCCACCATATTGAAAATGATATACTCTAGCTAATTAAACCTAAAAACAAAAGAGAACCACCCTATTGCCACTTGAGATTGCGTTCTCTCGACTATAACTATCCAAATAAAAATTATTACCAAGTTAAAAGAGATTTTTTTCTTATTTAAAAGGGTAAAGCATAATATATCCTAAAGCTCTATGTGATAAAATATTTTACAATATTTATATTCAAATGATATTTTATTTTCTTATAAAGGAAAGTGATTATGAAGATGTAAAAAATTAAAGCAATCACACAACACCAAATATACTAGGAAAGAACACCCAAACGGGGTAATTCTCGAGTCGTTAAGAACATAGCATGCACTAATATAGAGATTCACAAATAAGAACTAAAACTCACACTCATTTTTTCGTAACTTCCTCTACCACTTTTTCACACCTTATCTTCTGACTTGGGAAGTAATGAACTGATGAAGTACGCTACACAACCAAAGCCAATTTTGGTTCATAACCAATGCATTTAAATCTACCCAAACTCAAAACTTCTTTACCAATGAAGAGAAACTTGTTCTGGTGAAAAATGAACCAAGTTTAACCTAAAAAACACTAGGATGTGTGAGTATATCCTAAGGTTGAAAAGTGTTAGGAGAGTGCTTGATTACTTAAAAACTCACAAAATATTTTTCAAATATTAAAGAAAGAAAATCCTACTAAAAAAACAATATATTTTGAAAATTATTTATCCAAGTATAGAATAGATGAAGAAACAAAGATCTTTAAGAAGATTTCCTCACAATGTAGCAAAAAGCTTCAAAAACGTGAAGAAAATATTTGTGCTCTAAAAACTAATGTTAAGCTTAGTTGCAAAAATTCATTCATTCTTCTTCTTCTTCTTCTTCTTCTTCTTCTTCTTCTTCTTCTTCTTACGCATTGGAATGTTGTGTGGTGCACTAGCTAAATAACTAAGAGGGAACATTATAGTGGCATAACTTGTGTGTTACACACTTAAGCTGGTAAAAGGTGAATCCTAGCTGTAAAATCCGAAGATTTGAACAAGTACACAACTTTAATGGAAATATATAAAATATCTCATTTTTAACAACTCCGGCACCTCTCTCTGTAAAGTTCACGCATATTTATTAAACCAAAGAGGAACTTCTCTATGACGAGATGCTAACAATTTAGGTCACAAAATACGATAAAGTTTTTTATCAACCGCTTGGATCCAATGATAATTTCCTCTGTTAGAGTGAAATGAGTTATGCAATAGTAAAGTGAAAAAAAGTAAGGTCATAAAGAAGTTAAAAAATTCCATGTGTTTGTCTGATTTTGGCAAACCAAAGAAAAAGGTTGTTCAACCTATGAACAAGTTTTTTAAACACACAATATACATGTTTAAGATAAGCTTTCTAATAAATATATATTGTACATCGTGTTTGTAATTTCAAAAGTCACAAGGTTAATTATGAAATGTTTTTTCTAATTAAGAAATCATTTTAACCTAGGGTTGAATCTATGTCCGCTAGTCCAATTATACGTTTGTCTCAAGGGGTATGCTTAAGGAAATGACATGAATACTCCAGTTATGTTAATGAAGCTTTCCAATTAACTCAAGTACGAGACTTAATGAGTGTTTTGTTAAGTAATTCTAGACAATCCTAACCATGGGGCATAATGAGTGCACTGTGTAAAATAATTACAACTCCAGAGCATAAACCAAACTAATTGGTTAAATATTTTTTTTACTTTGCGCCTTGAGATAATGTTATAACTAGACATAACCCTCAATTTAAAAAATAATAGACTTAGCCCTCGGCATGTGCATCATCCGCACTTGCACCTTATGCATTGACTTACTTGTAACTTATACATATAAATGGTGATTCTTACCATTAAACTTCTAAGGGGTTATCTCTAAATGCAACATTACCTTAAGCGGTAAGGGAAAAAAATCCCATGACAATCTAACAACCGCCAGAAGTGTAAAAACTAAATGAAAAGGTCAAAAAGCATTAAAAGCAAAAAAAACTCGCATGCCAATCCAAGTGTCACGAAAGTGTTAGTTCCCAAAATTCCAATTTTTTATCATAGAGAAAGATAATTAGTAAAACATGTGTCATCCTTTAAATTATTATCATCAAAATCAATTAATAATCCACACCTTATCTAAAAAAAAAGGCATTATTTTGGGCTAGTCCTATTTATTAGGTCAAAGATGCATAAAAAATCATTGATTTCTTTTAATGCACCAAGTTCTTTTTCATTATAGAAAACATATACTTAGACAAATGTACCATTACACATACTTATTTTAAATCCAGTTACTCTCTTTCAAAAAACAAATACATAACCTCTGTGTGTGTGTGTGTGTGTGTGTGTGTGTGTGTTTAGCAGCTGCACCCCCATCTTCAGGCCCACCCCACCCCACTGGAGACTCGACATAGTAATCCATCGAAGAATCTCGTCGGACATGCTCATAGGAGTATTTTCCTATCCTCATTTTCTCCCTCTCTCCCTCTCACTTCGTCTATTTTTTTCTTTTTCTAGTTCGCGCTAGCGGCACCATCGCCGAAGCTGGAGAAGAAGGTTTTTCACTAGAAAACAAAGGAGGTTTTACAGAAACAATTGTTGATACTAAAATTCACCACCTTACGTGGACCAATTACAAGCCAGCACGTGTCATCCAATATGGCACAAGTCCAAGTCAGCATGATACAAATCCCCGACCAACGAGGGAGCCCAACCAATAGAGAAGACAGACCACTGAGGGAGTCCAACCAACTGGGAAGATCGACCAACAAAAGGGAGTCCAACCGGTATGGCCAATGAAGCGCCAGTAGTTTTATGTTTAATTCTCATTATGTATTGATGAAAATGCCTAACAATTGAAGGCATTCCATCCTTTCATCTGACGACTCTTGACATCCCTCTTGGGATATAAATACATTGTAATATCCTCATTGTAAGGGACCAAAAAATAAATCAAAGCAGTCACACAATACATAACAGTGGACGTAGGCTTTTTCATTGAGCCGAACCACTTTAAAAATCTCACTTGTCTTATTTATTCTAATTATTTATCTGTGATCAATTAATTAGGCCCAGTCTATTTTTTGCACCAACAATAGTAAATTTATCTCTTTCGATTTTTTTGTAAAATAATATCGAATATTGGTGTTGTTTGATAGATCTTGATGAGTAGATTCCATATATATAAATTTTGTAAATTTCAAATTTGTAGATTTGAAGTTATGGACTCTTAAATATTTTATGAGTTTTTTTTAGAAATTAGGTAGTTAGCTGTCAAAGATATTTGAGTGTATGTTGGTCATTTTAATGCGCTAAGTTAGTAAAATAAGACTTTTGATACCATCAATCCGATCAAAGTATTTATTACATTATTAATTAAGTTAAAAGAGACTTATTACCTATCACCCTTATAAAAAAAATGGCAATACTTGTGGAATAAACCTAGAGGGTAGAAAACACATATGTTTGATATTAAATGGAGTGAGTAGGACCACTTTAAAAATCTCATTTGTCTGATTTGTTCTAATTATTTGTCTCTGATCAATTAATTAGGCCTAGTCTAGTTTTTTGTATCTACAGATTGGCACCGTCTATAGGAATGTATTGCTAAACATTTTCACTAATTCATCATACATGGTTGATATCACTGAAATAAGTAACAAAAATGAGGGAATTCTACCTAATCTCTCTGCCCCTCCAAGTAATAACGATTCAACTGGAATTTTGGCTAGTCTGGCCAAAGGTCAAGAAGCTATGCAGGATACGATAAGATAATTAGACCAAACTCTTCAAGTCGGAGTTCCTGCAAAGTCCTATCAAAGGAATATGCCATCGCCATCGATAAGGAGTGTTGGGCATCGCCATTCCAAAACTTCAAGGGATCCTTCGTACCATCCTGGATAAACTTCTTCTACTAGGATTCCTAATTCCTATGATGGATAACCCTTCGTTCCAGAAAGGCTAAGTAGGGCCTCTCATTTCGATCGTTTGGGATCCAGGGGAAATAGAAATCCCTTTGGGTTGTGTCGATAAATACTCGACGACAAAGTGACTTGGGGAAAGGTTCATCCCAGTCTAGATAGAACACCCAATGAATTGCTCGATCTAGTAAAAAAAGGTTCGCAAGAGGAAAGATCAGCACAATCAGTTGGTCGAAATGAAAGAGTAGCCACCAACAGATTTGGTGCTGGAAATGATGCTTGAAAAGGGTCCATTCAGCGTTTGGAAGATAAATTAGGAGAAATGGACAAGAATCCTCTTTAGAGAAGTTTTGTTAAGGGATATCCCTTTGTGTAAACCATTGTAGATTTCCCTACACCCAACAAGTTTAAAGCTCCAGTGGTTACTCCCAAGTATGATGGGAAGACTGATCCAGTTCTTCATATATAATAATACTAAGGAGCGTCCAATATCTATGCTGCCCCTGATGAGATGAGGTGCAGGGCATTCTCATAAAAAATCACTGGATGTGCTCAAATCTGGTATAATAGTCTTCCTTAGGGGCAGATTTTTAGCTTTCAATAACTCTCCGAGTTATTCATTCGTAGTTTTTGCTTTGGAGCCAAACCAATGAAGCGAGTAACTCATTTGCTTAGTGTGAGACAGAAGGTGGGAGAAAGTACCAGGGATTACATCACTCGTTTCAACAATGAGAAATTAGAGGTTATTGATTACGAGGAGAAGACTGCAATCACTGCCCTCATGAGTGGTTTGCTCCCTGATAAACTATATTATACTTTGGCGAAAGATCCCCCAAAGACGATAAGATAATTGATGGCCAAAGCAGCGAAGATTATGAATGCCGAGGAAGTTATGGAAGCTAAAAAGAATTCAGATGCAAAGGTGGAAGCAAAGTCTGAAGGGAATTTGGATAAAAAAGGAGCACAAGAATCACAATGAGCGCAGGAATTTGAAAGTAAAAGAAAGCCTAGATAGGCTCAGAAAATATACCAATTACACTCCCTTAACGGTGGATATACATCATTTTTTAGAAGAAATCGAACAAAATAATGATTTTAGTTGGCCTGAAAAATTAAGGTCACATGCTAATAAGAGGGATAAGTCCAAGTATTGCGAATTTCACAAAGACCATAGGCGTACGACCAACCGGTGTATTGCTCTCCAGAATGAGATAGAGGCGCTCATCCGACGAGGAAAATTGGACAAATTTATTAATTGACGGGCTGGTGGAAGAGCTGGCGGTAGAGGTTGACAGAGATCTAAATCTTCTGTTAGGCCTAGAGAAGAGAAGAAGAGGAACCATGACGATAATCCAGAAGACGATCCTGATCTCCCCAAGAAGCCTAGGCAACCTGAATACGAGGTATTCACACTTAGCTTTGGATATTTTGATTGCCATATGATTACAGGTGGAGATATAGGAGGAGACCATACAACTGAAAGGAAGGCTTACCTCAATGAGGCTCAAGCTTGTTCCTATATCCAGCGAATCAACCTTGTCGAGAAAGATCGACCAAGGAAAGTCAATAAGGATAAGCTCATAATCGGATTTTCCAAGAACAATCTCTCTAGAGTATTGTATCCTCATGACGATCCTTTAGTGATCAAAGTTAGAATGAAAGACGTACTGGTAGCAAAAACACTAGTGGATAGCGACAATTCGACGGACATTATGTTCTATCCCTATTTTGATAGTTTGGATTTAAAACTCACCCAACTAGATCCTTACTACAAGCCCCTTATTGGATTCTCCCGGGATAAGGTATTTTCATTGGGAACAATCAAGTTAGATGTGTTTATCAAAACATGGTTGGCGAGCCGTACAGAGAAAGTGAGATTCTTTGTAATGGACAAAAATATTCATTCTGCTTACAACATGATCATGGGAAGAGAAGGTCTGAAGAAATTTGAAGTTATACCTTTTATTGTTCATCAAGACCTGAAGTTATCGACTAACTTTGGAGTTAGAATAGTAAAAGGAGATCAGAAAGTAGTTCGAGAATGCTACTATTCATTTACTGAGGAGGAAGATATGGCAGAAGTAAAGAGGAAAACAACCACTTATCAAGTGGATATATCTGAGCCAAACATCGAATTTGAGGTTGAAACCTTAGATCCAAGAGACGAATCGGAGCTCATAAAAAGCCAAATAATGGAGGCAACATAAAGCATTGTTCTAGACGATGATAAACCAGAGTGAACAACTCAAATAAGAGCATCATTAGATTCGGTTCTTAAATAGGAGTTGGTGGCCTTCTTAAGATAAAGAAAGCAGGTGTTCGCATGGAACAACGAAGATATGCCTGGCATAAACCCAAATTTCCTATGCCACGAGCTTAATGTTAATAAGGAGGTTAAACCTATAAAGCAACGAAGAAGAGTTTCAGCTCGGAGAAGAACCAAGCTATACATGAAGAGGTGGAGAAACTTCAAAAAGCTTCCTTTATTACAGATGTGAAGTACCCGGACTGGTTGGTTAACGTAGTTATGGTCAAGAAGAAAAATAATAAGTGGAGGATGTGTGTAGATTTTATCGACTTGAACAAAGCGTACCCAAAGTATCATTTTTCTTTGTCGCGAATTGAGCAATTGATGGATGCCACTTCGAGGCACGAGCTGCTGAGTTTTATGGATGCATATTCTGGTTATAACCAGATCAAAATGAAGCCAAAGGATAGAGAAAGTATTTCCTTTATTACTCCCCGAGGAACTTATTGCTATAATGTTAGGCCATTTGGTCTAAAAAATACAGGTACCACTTATCAAAAACTGGTGAACAAAGTATTTGAGGAGCAGATAGGAAAGAACATAGAGGTGTGTGTTGATGATATGCTGACAAAGAGAAAAACATTTATTGATCATATTGTCAACCTAAGCCAAATGTTTGATCAGTTGGAGAAGCATCAGATGAAGTTAAACTCGATCAAATATGTCTTCGGAGTTCAGGAGGGAATGTTCCTTGAGTATATAGTTAATCAAAGGGGCATTGAAGCTAATCTAGATAAAATCAAGGCCTTGATAGAAATGCAATCCCCGACCAGTAAAAAGGATGTTTAAAGGCTAATAAGGCGTGTAGCAGCACTCAACAGATTTGTGTCCCGAGCAACAGACAAATGTTTACCATTCTCTAAGGTTCTTAGAAATTTTTTTGAATGGAATGATGAATGTGAAAAATCTTTCCTGGAATTAAAGAAGAACCTAGGAGAACCCCCACTACTCTCCCAACTAGTGGTGAGAGAAAAGTTTTATTTATATCTGGCAGTTTTTGAATCGGCTGCTAGCTCTGCCTTGATTAGAGAGGAGAATAGAGTTCAAAAGATGGTTTATTACACTAGCAAAGCTTTTCGAGGAGCAAAGGTCAGATATCCCAGGTTAGAGAAGTTAAAACTGTCCTTAATTAAAGTTAGTAGACGGATGAAGCCATATTTTCAAGCTCATACTATAGTGGTATACACTGACATGGCACTGAGGCAAGCTTTGCATAAACTAGAGAAATTTGGAAGATTGATGTATTGGGATGTGGAGTTGGGGGAATATGATCTTGTATATAAACCAAGGTCTTCTTTAAAAGTCTAAGTTGTAGCGAATTATTATAGAATTCACTTACCCAGAGGTTCCCGAGCAATAAGGGACTCCTGCCGAGCAATACTCAGGAGTCAACAGAGCTACTCGAGATATCCCCGACCAATTCCAAGCAAAGGAAATTACAGAAGAAGTTATAAAGCGATAAACCAGAACCCTCCAGTGGAGTACAGGAAATGAAAAGGAAACATGAGGAGGTAAAGAATAAAACTTTCCATCAAGGGATTCTGATAAACCAAGCATTTGACAATAATATTCCCATATGGAGTCTATATATTGATAGGTCATTCTGTGCAATTAGATGTGGAGTAGAAATCATTCTTAATACTCCAGATGGAATAGATATAGAGTACGCTCTACGATTCCAATTTTAGGCCTCCTATAATGAAGCAGAATATGAAGCTGTAATTATTGGTTTAAATTTAGCCAAATCACTGAATGCCGAGCAAGTTATGGTATACAGTGATTCACAGTTGGTGGTAAATCAGGTGTTGAACTTATATGTAAATAAAGGAGAATTACTGTCCAGATACTTAGCTAAAGCTTTGAAGGTAATCACTACTTTGCCAGATATTTAGATGATCAAATTCCAAGACTGGAAAATGCCCGAGCAGCTGCACTTGCTTGACTAGCTTCAACAACCAGAACCGAGCTGCGAAGAACTATTCCTATTGAGCTACTTGCTAATAGGCGCATTGATGAAGATATGATGGTTAATTTTATAGCGATTGACACGGGTACATCTTGGATGGATCTCATACGAGCTTATATTGAAGATGAAGTTCTACTAGCCGACCAACTTGCAACTAAGAAGTTAAAATACAAAGTTGCGAGATATGTGCTAGACAATGGCGTGTTGTACAAAAGAGGATTGACTATTGGTCTGCAATGCTGTGTGCATCTAGCTGAAGTAAAAGATTTGATTGAGGAGGTTCATGAAGGGTCCTGTGGAGCCCATGTAGTTGGAAGAACTTTATTGTGAAGAATCAACACACAGGGGTATTACTGGCCAACTATGCGAGCAGATTTTGCAGCTTTTTCCAAGAAGTGTGATAAGTGCCAGAGGTTTTCCAGCTTACCTAAGACTCCATAAGCTCTCCTAACACCGATCACTTCACCTTGACCCTTTGATATGTGGGGAATTGACTTGGTCGGGCCTCTTCCGACCACTCGAGGAAGGTTCAAGTACCTGATTATAGTTGTTGATTACTTCACTAAATGGGTGGAAGCTGAACCCTTGATCGATATGTCCTATAAAAATTTTTATCAGTTTATTTGGAAGAATATCAAATGCAGGTATGTCTTGCCCTATGTCTTTATCACTGATTACGGCACACAATTTGACAATGTTGAGTTTGCTGATTATTGCGCCTAATCCAATGTAAAAAAAAATCCACTATGCTCCTAGCAATCCTCAAAGCAATGGCCAAACAGAGGTAACGAATAGAACTTTGTTGAATGGGTTAAAAAAGGTTGGAAAACGCTAAAGGTAATTGGATCAATAAACTGCATTCTGTCTTGTGTGATTACCGAATAACCCCTAGAACAGTTACTGGGGAGATACCCTACATGTTAGCATTTGGTACTGAAGCTATAATTCCTGCCGAGCTAGGCTTACCCACTCACAGAGTTCTTAATTTCAATACCCCAAACAGTGATTTAATGAGAAGGCTGAACTTAGACATGCTGAAAAAGGTACGTGAAGATGCAGCTTTAAGGAATGCAACCTATCAACAATGGACTGCACATTTTTACAACAAAGGGGTGAAGCCGAGCAACTCAAAAGAAGATGATTTAGAAGAACAACAAACTTGAAGCCAATTAGCATGGGCCTTATCGCATTACAACAGTTATCCAACTAGGCACATATCGAATTAAGACTTTGGAGGGTGAAGAATTCAAGAATCCTTGGAATGCAGAACACCTGAGGAAATATTACCAGTGATGCAATAATGTTGTACTCAGTTCATTTCAATATTAATGAGAACATGATTTCGTTAAAATTTTTATTTTTTTTGAAGTACTAGTGCTATGCACTACACTACAGATTTTTTGACCAACTAATTATTGGTCGACATCAGAAACTACCAACTAATTATTGGTCGTCATCAACAATCGCCAACTAATTATTAGTCGGCATCAACAATCGCCAACTAATTGTTGGTCGGCATCAACAAAGACACCAACAATGTTGGTTGTCAATAATAAAAACCATGCAAGGAAAATTACAAGTCCTCAGTTCTTGGTTAATGAAGACCCGAATGACAAATGTTCATCTAAACTAGGCTAAAAGATGGACAAATATTCCACACACGCCTGGGCACCAAGATAACTAATGAATAACCCCCCAAAATTTAGGCATATTAGTAGAACCATGGTATAACATTGGTAATTGGTACGATACTTGGGTAAAATCTAAGGGTGTCAATAGAACCGATGAAAACTAAGAAGATATTTATATACAGAGATTGACTAAAATTTGATCTATTCACATTCAAAATTGATAAGATAAGTTGATCAAACTTTCAATTTTTCATTAATTCAATTAAATGATTACATATTGTTGCTCGGTACTAAAAATAGAGAAGCAAAAATACAAGGCTTTATTCTACAGGGCGCTTCCCTCCAACCTTAGAGACAGGATCCATGACAGCTGGAGGATCATTCAAAGAGAAGGGAGAATTGATGAAGTTGAAATTTTCAAGCATCCATCTATTGCTGCTATTTGGTTGATCGAGCAAATAAGGAGGTTGGATGATTTCTAGCTCATCATGCAAACCATAATCTCCTAGATATTTTGAAATCAAGTATTGTGGAATGGAACCAACAGAAATCCAGTTGACATCTAATCTAAAGGTGGATCTTTAAGGACAAGAAATTTAGCGTCATACCAATCCCATAGCTTGTCACTCTAGTCCACTTTCATCACTATCAGAGCGTTCATCCAGCCCCACTTGTAACCCTCATTCCGGGCCTGCGTAAATCTCTCATTAAAGTGCCCTAAGGCCTCATTGTAACCTTCCATCCAAACCTCTCTAGGTTGCTTATGGAACTGGAAGGCCAATCTTTCAACTTGGTAATGCAGCTTCGTCAACATCCCATCTTTAGCTTTCAGGTGAGAAGTCTAAGTAGAAAGTTGCTCGGTCATAGCTCGAAACTTATGAGACATTTCTATAATACCTTGATTCTTGGCTTTAAATTGGGCAGCTTGGTTCGCCAAAGTTTACTGAATCCTAGCTTCCTCTGTAGTACATCAGCCAAGCTTATTTCTTGTTCGAGAAAATAATGCAGGCTTGGTCTTTTTTAATGCCTCCAACTCCTCCCTCAATGTTGCATTATCAGTAACAGCAGCTCCAGAGGCAGACTTCAAAATCTTCAATCCATCCCTCAAATTATTATTCTCCTCCTCCAAGAGTTTGGCAACAGTTCTAGTTTCTTCAACTTCAATTTTAAGCAAATCCTCCTTTTCATTATAAGCAGAAATAAAGTTATCAAAACCCCGACCTACACTTAAGCTTCGATATTTCTGCTTGTAGCTTTGGTGCAATGGGGTAGTGGATTATTTATGTTATTCTTGAAGTTCTTCTATCATCTTATAGTAGGCAACATTGTTTTCTACCGCCCTATCAAGTAAGTACTTTAAATAATTATAGGCTTCTTTAGCATGCTCTGATGTATCATCACCGAGCAACTTAATGATTTCCTCTTTGAATAAGTCTATATGACCAACTTTGATAAAAGTATTACACTTCCTCAGTAGCTCGGTATCATTGGAAGACAATTGTTCCATCTTCGCTATAAACTAGCAAGAAAAAATGACCAACGATCAACAACAAGAATGAAAGACGTGAATAAATCAAGAAGAGATAGGAAGGAACACAAAGTTTCTTTTATTGATAATGAAGAGTTCGGGTACAATAAAAGTAAAGAAAAAATAAATAAAAAAAGCAAAGGATAAATGTCGAATAACTTTACACCTTCTTTCTATCATTCTCAACCTTCTCGAAAGAAGGGGGTACAAACAGGAGTTGCTCGGTTAGGGGAAGAGAAGACTAAGTGGCTTTAGGTTGGTCGGCAGCAGATTCAACCACCAGAGAAAACTCTCCAAAACCAATTCCATCTTCAATATCATCCTTTATGACAAGAGGAGGACCATGAGTATATATCTTAAAAAGTCTAGAGCCTTCAACAGTGTTTAACTCCTGGAGAGAAGCAACCCAACCATCTCTGAAATATTTGTATTTGGCATACTCAATCTGAGCAGAGGCAGTAAAAATGGCTTTGTTCCAACTCTTGTCCCAACCAGCACTAAAGGACTCCTTAACAGCAGGCTTTCTCTTTGACCTTTCAGAGGAAAGGTTGTCCTTCAATTTGGTCACAAGTTCCTCAGCAGTCTTTGTCCTGCGCTTAACTTCGTTAGCCATGTGCTCAGCCTCAAGGGTATTTCCCTCAGATGTCTGCCGAGTAGTTTTAGCAGTCCTCAATTTATCCGCCCAAGTATTTTTCTCAGTCTCCAAGGCTTACTGAGAATCGAGCACAGACTTCTTCAAGCCAGCCAAAGTTTCCTCCACATCATTTGAAGAAGAAGCCCAAATTGCATCATCCTTCTCTGGAATATTATTGAAATGCACCAAGAACTTCTAAAGAAGAAGATCAAGTTAGTATATAAAAAATATAAAGACAATAGAATCAAGAAAATGGAAATCCCTTACTGATGCAAGGCTCTAAGTAGCCAATTCAGAAACCTTTACTCGAGGCAGCATGACATCCACTCCCCTGTGGTCTGGTAGAGTTCCAAACTTGATCAACTTCCTGGCCAAATCAGGAGTAGTAACTGCTGGAGAACTAGCATCAGAAGAAGGTAATTCGACCAAGGTCTGTTGATCGGCATCAGTCACCTGTTCGACCTGCTTCTCTGTAGGCCCTCTCATAAGTCTTCTCAAAGAAAGTTCATCATCTTTGGGGACTGGGGGCTCTTTCATAGCCTCACATATCTTCTTCTTGTCCCCTTCAGCAGGTTTTTGGGAGCTAGAAGTGCTGCCACTAAGAAGGTCAGGAAACTTTCTCTTCTTTATGATATCAGAAAGAAGAATGTCTAAATCAACAACAACTTGATCAAGATCAATCACCAGAGCAGGAGGAGCTGCAAGACGGCCAATGAAAGAAGAAATGGTATTTTTGTATTGAAGCAAATAAGAAGCAGACCTAATGTGCTCAACGGTAACCTTTTGATGAAGTCTCCAATTGAACTTAAGTCTTTCAAGTTTACCTCGCTCCCTTTGGGGCAGTTTCTCTTTCGGTCAACTGCAATCAATTTTATAAAGCAACAATCAGTATGAGATTTTATCAAATATAAACATAGCACAATTATTAAACACAGAACAACCTATTTCGTTGCCAAAGAGAGGACATTTAAGTCCTTGATATTTAACATCTCCATTTAAGGGAGCATGCTGCCAATTTTTTACAACTACCCTATGATCAAAATAATCCCTATTGGAATCAGGGAGGTTAACTACTAAAGCCTTACTAACTGCCCTAGTTTTCAAATAAAAAGTGGTGTCACTAGTTACCCATTTATAACAAAACATTATTTCTAGAATCCCTAAATGGGTTTCATGAATTTGATTTAACTTATATACTCCGTTCACCACCCTCCATGTGTTGGGAACTACTCTAGTGGGTACAACGCCAAAAAACTGAAAAAACTCCAGACACAGGGGATTAGAAGGAAATATGAACACACACTCAGCAATAAAGATGGAGGGGAACCAATGGCCCTCAGCAAGAGAGAAAAAATCTGAAGAAAAAGTGGGATGTTCTAGTACAACCCAAGATGGAATGTCAAAATCATTCCTGAACTTATCAAGCGATTCAATAGAATAAATCATGATAAAGAAGCAAAGAAGAAGAGAGAAAAGTTCTTACAAGGGTTTAAGGATTCAGTAAGAACAGAGGACAGAAAAAAATGAATGCACAAAAGTTCAAAGAATACAGCAGCAGAATCAGAAATGGAAGATATACGATGATCGAAGTTTTACCGCCTTTTTATAAGTCGCCTCGAAAATTGGGAAAAATAATGATTAAAGATAACGGTGATTGAGTTTACGACGACTGATAAGAGAAAAGACGAAGATACCCCAGAAATGCTCACTAAAATTTGAAATATTTACAAAACTGCCATTTGAGCACAAAATTGTCAATTAACTAGATAAATTTCACAAGTCTGGAAGGTCTGCAACTGACCAAGTTGCCGAACTACTGTTAAAGCATAATGTTCCACACTTTCGCATCAACTCCAAGTATGAAACACTGGGGGCTTCTGTTGATAACAAAATTCACCACCTTACGTGGACCAATTACAAGCCAGCACGTGTCATCCAATGTAGCACAAGTCCAAGTCAGCATGATACAAATCCCCGACCAACGAGGGAGCCCGACCAACAGAGAAGCAGATCAACGAGAGAGTCCGACCAACTGGGAAAACCGATCAACAGTAGGGAGTCCAACCAGTATGGCCAATGAAGCGCCATCAGTCTTATGTTTAATTCTCATTATGTATTGATGAAATTGCCTAAAAAATGAAGGCATTCCATCCCTTCATATGACGACTCTTGACGTCCCTCTTGGGCTATAAATACCTTGTAATATCCTCAATGCAAGGGACCGAAAAATAAATCAAGGCAGTTAAGCAATACATAACAGAGGACGTAGGATTTTCCATTGAGTCGAACCACTTTAAAAATCTCGTTTGTCTTATTTATTCTAATTATTTATCTATGACCAATTAATTAGGCCCAGTCTAATTTTTTGCACAAGCAATAGTAAATTTATCTCTTTTAATTTTTTTATAAAAAAATATCGAATATTGGTGTTGTTTGATAGATCTTGATGAGTAGATTCCATATATATAAATTTTGTGAATTTCAAATTTGTAGATTTGAAGTTATGGACTCTTAAATATTTGATGAGTTTTTTTTAGAAATTTGGTAGTTAGTTGTCAAAGATATTTGAGTGTATGTCGGTCATTTTAATGCGCTAAGTTAGTAAAATAAAACTTTTGACACCATCAATCCGGTCAAAGTATTTACTACATAATTAATTAAGTTAAAAGAGACTTATTACATACCACCCTTATTAAAAAAAAATGCTAACACTTGTGGAATAAACCTAGGGGGGTAGAAAACACATGTTTGATATTAAATGGAGTGAGTAGCAAATGAATAAAACATCATCTTTAATTTCACACGGTTTCTCTTGGTTTGTTTTTTGTAACAAAATTTAGGCTTCCAATACCAATAGGCTCACACATCAGTGTCCATAGCAGCTTCTCACCTCCTTCCACTTCTTTTCTCTCTCTCTCTCTCTCTCATGAAATCCTCGTGATTCTGTACAGATTCATGAGATTCCCTTTTTCTTCAGAAAATCACTGGTAAATTTCGATTCTTTCAAATTCAACCCCTTTTCTCTGTACCACTGTTTTTGTTTCAACGACAGCGACTCACTGATCTTATTATTCTTCAATTTTAGGGTTTACTTATCTACTTATCTTACACTGCCCTAGGCTTTATTTACTCTCCCTTTTTCTGTTAGTGAAATTGTGATTTTTGGGTTTTGAGGTTTTAATTAGTTTGTTGCTGAGATCAGATGATTTGGGTTTGGCTTATTATTATTTTTTTTTTTTTGGGTTTTCTTATTTTTTCTGTCTAGCTGTGAAATTGAGTTTTTTTTTTTAATTATAATTTATTTATTTATACAAAATCCCAGTTTCATAATACGATATTTGACTTGACCGGCAAATAATTAGATATCACACTTGATTTGCATAATGACCATTTTTTTATCGTTTCACTTATGAAATATCTGTATGGTTTATTTAGGTGCATTTATTTGAAGCAAAAAAGAAGATAAAAAAAAATGAAATCTTGCTGAATTTTAGGCCCAATTGCTGAAATATAGGTCTTATTACTGAATTTTAGGGTTAAGGTTTACTTATCTTACAAGGGTTTATTTTATGGTCCTTTTTACTGTTGTTGCTTATCTGGTTGTAATCAATCTCTGGTTTTGTCAAAATGACCATTTTTTTCTGTTGAATTATGATTTATCTGTATGGCTTAGTTAGGTGCATTTCTAAGTGAAATTAAGATATTTGGGTTTTGAAATTGGGATTAGTTTGTTGCTGAGATCAGAAGATTTGGGTTTGTCTTAATTTTGTTCTTTTTTTGGAGAATGGGTTTTTTTCTTACTTTTTTTTGTGTTTAGCTGTTTTTGTATTTGGAGATTGATGTTTGTGGTCTCTTATTTTCCTGAGAAATTCAGATTTATATTTTTCTTAGTTAGTTGCATTTATCTGAAACGAAAAAAAAAATGAAAAAGTGAAATCTAATTGCTGAATTTTCGGTCTCTATTGTTGAATTCAATCTGTTTGTTGCTAAGATCACATGCTTATTTGGTTATAAGGAAATTAAGGTATTTGTGAATTTGAATTTGAATTAGTTTGTTGCTAAGATCACATGATTTCTTTTGGGGAATGTGTAGCTGTTTTTGTGTGTTGGAGATTGGTGGTCACTTGTTTTCCTCAAAGTTCATTTTTTTAGTGGTATTTGTTTGAAATGAAAAGAAAGATAAAATAAATGAAGTCTTATTGCTGAATTCTAGGTCTTATTGCTTAAATTTATGGGTAAGTTTTACTTATCTTACATTGGATTTATTTACTGTGTTGATGTTTACTGTCTTTTGTACTGTTGTTGTTGCTTTTGTTGTAGTAAAATTAAGATATCTGTGTTTTGAATTTGGATCGGTTCGTTGCTGAGTTCACACGATTTTTTTATTTATTTTTATTTTAGTTTGTGTGTAGCGTTTTTTGTATTTTAGAGATTGCTGTTTGTGGTAGATTGTCTTTATGTGAAATTTAGTTTTTTTTTTAATCAGTTATCTGTTTGGGTTATTTAGTTTCATTTATTTGAAACAAAAAAAAAGAAGTTAAATTAAAAAAAATGAAATTTAATTGCTGAATGCTAGGTCTTATTGCTTAATATTAGGGTTAAGGTTTGCTTATCTTACACTAGGCTTTATTTACTGTGTTGATTTTTACTGTCTTTTGTACTGTTATTTTTTTAAAGCTTGGTTTGCTTATTATATTGTGTGTAATAGCTGTGTGTGTATTTTGGAGATTGATGCTTGTGATCTCTTGTTTTCCTGAGGAATTCAGTATTTTTTTTTTGTTTTTTTGTTTTCCTATCAGTTATCAGTTTGGCTTAGTTTGTTGCATTTATCTGAACTAAAAAAAAGAAGATTAATAATTAAGTGTAATTGCTGAATTTTAGATGTTATTACTGAATTTCAGGGCTAGGTAGGGTTTACTTATCTTACAATGGAGTTAGTTCACTGTGTTGATTTTTACCGTCTTTTGTACTGATATTTGTTTAAGATCATGTGATTTGTGTTTCGGCTGTTTTTTCTTATTATTTTGTGTATAGCTGTTGTATATTTTGGAGATTAGTGTTTATGGTGTCTTGTCTTCCTGTGAGATTAGTTTTTCCCCCAAAAAAATTGTCTTAATTAATTGCATTTATAGAAACCAAGCAAGAAAAAAAAACTATCTAACGGCTGAATTCCACTTTTTATTGCTGACATCTGGTGATTGGGTTTACTTATCTTACACTCAGATTATCTAATATGTTGATTCTACGGTCTTTTGAACTATTCTTGCTTCTTTGGATGTAGTGAATTATGATATTTGTGTTTTGAATTTGGATTAGTTTGTTGCTAAGACCATGTGACTTGGGTTTCCATTACGTTTAAGTTCTCTTATTATTGACATTGTCTACACCTGTTTGTATATTTTCAAGATTGGTGTTTGTGGTAGCTTGTCTTCTATGAAATTCAGTTTTTCATTAATCATCCGTTTGGCTATAAAGGAGATTGATTATCTCTCTATAATTTTTCGTCTACACACCGGAAAAGGGGTGTTTTTTTTTGGCTGCGAAACCAAGGAACAAGAAGAAAATACAATTTTAGAATTACATGTTAATTTTCTTTATTGGTTTCAAATTCAACTAAATGCTACTAACTATGCTAAATAGCTATAAGCCTGCTTCAGCATTTAGTGAGTAACTCCTCTGTGGTTCCCTTCTCTGGAATCGTAAACAGGGCAAATAGCAAACTGGGAATCTCCATTTCATTTTTTTTACAGTTCATCAGCAAAAGGGTATCACTATTTTTAAATTGGTGCTGTTGCTAGCATGTAGGAACAAATTTTGATGCTATGTCTTATTATGATATTTTGAGTATATATTATACCAACAACTAAATTATCTTCTACTTTTCTTTTTATTCAGAATCAAGAGGATTACCTAGTTCTAGCCTAGAGCTCATTTCCACAGATTTTGTTTGAGGTTAGAAATGGTTAAAGATTCATGGTTTCGTAATCTGTGGAAAACTTCAAGGAATCATGAGGCTGGTCCTGAAAAGATGCGAATTGGAGTATTGGCATTTGAAGTGGCCAGATCGATGTCTAAGCTGGTTCATCTATGGCATTCTCTAAGTGATAAACAGGTTTTTAAATCGAGGGAGGAGATCTCTAATTCGGTTGGTATTAAGAAGCTCATTTCGGAAGATGATGATTACATTGCAGGTTTGATATGCGCAGAAATGATCGAAAGCTTGAAACAAGTGGCCAGATCCGTGGCCAGGCTTGCGGAAAAATGCAGCGATCCCTTGTTTAGGAGTTTCGAGCGTGCATTTGATGATCGGATGAATACCGGTGTTGACACATATAAATGGCAGTTTTCATGGAAGAAGATGGACAGAAAGGTCAAAAAGATGGAAGGGTTCGTTTTGGTTAATGCAAATTTGTATCAAGAAGTGGAAACCCTAACGGAGCTTGAACAGATATTGAGGAGAATGAAAGGTAATGATAACCCAGACAACACGAGTTTGCTTGAATATGAGAAGAGGGTTGTTTGGAAACAGCATGAAGTGAAACATCTTAAGGAGATCTCTTTGTGGAACAGGACGTATGATTATATAGTTCGCCTTTTGGCGAAATCCTTATTCACCATAATTAATAGGATTGAACACGTATTTGGAATTAGTCATGGCATAGATGCGGGAATCAAACACTCTGGCGGTCCAGATTCTGATTATATTCATCGGAGTCATTCGGTTTCTGGGTTGATGCAATCTTCGGTTCACCCGTCTGAGAATAGGGTTACTAGGTTTTCCTCGGGTCCCTTGGGGAATGTAAGTACAAATACGGGTCCAATTTCAAGAACAAACAAAACAACCCAATTCTATTCGGGTCCTCTTACAAACTCGATTACTACACCAAGCCCTATTTCTGGAAAACATAAAGCTACAAGCTCCTATTCAGGTCCACTCGGGATTTCAACAACAAAACCCGGCCCACTACCTAGAGCATTGAAAACCGGTTTCAGGTTCTTTCAATCTCGTGAGTCCTCAAAAGCCAATCGGTTGGCCACAGCAGGAGCTTTCAAAGGATGCATGTTGGGTGGAAACACTTTACCTGTGAAAAATTGCCATATAAATTCAAGTTCGGCTTATACTGAAACTCCGGGTGAAACTATAGATAACGTTCTTCACAGTGATGTATCGATTTTCAATTCTAAACACAGGTTGTTGAACGCCCCTCCAGAAACCCTTGGGGCTGCTGCTTTAGCACTGCACTATGCTAATGTTATTATTGTGATCGAGAAGCTAGTTGCATCTCCTCATTTGATTGGTCAAGATGCTAGAGAAGACCTGTACAATATGTTACCAGCAAGTGTAAGAGCTGCCCTTCGGACAAAGCTGAAGCCATTTACTAAAAGCCTTGCCTCTGCGGCTTATGATACAGTCCTTGCGGGAGAATGGAGTGAGGCAATGTCGGGCATACTAGATTGGTTAGCCCCTCTTGCTCACAACATGATAAGATGGCAATCTGAGCGGAGTTTTGAGCACCAGAACTTGCTTTCAAGAACGAGCGTGCTTCTTGTACAAACCCTTTACTTTGCAAATCAAGAGAAAACAGAAGCAACGATTGCTGAGCTTCTTGTTGGTTTGAACTATATTTGGAGATTTGGTAGAGAACTAACCACCAAAGCTTTGGTGGAGTGTGATAGTGGTAGAACATTTGATGATTCTTTAAGCTTGGAGGGGTAATAATATTTAAGATTGTGGCAATTACAGTTGATTCCTTATCAAGGTCATAATGGACCGGTTTCAGGATATGTATTGGGGGAAATGCTCTATTGCGTGTATATTATACAAGGCTTCTCGGAAAGCACAACTTGGCAAATGCTGACAAATCTTTTGGTGATGGAGCTCAGAAACCTTGAATACTTTGTATTCTTTAATATCCAAAGGGCTTGCTTTCCTGCAGAAAAGATTTAGTTTGAGTACGCATTTACAATAATCGTACTAGACATGGAGATGCGGGCATCATGTAATTGATGTTTCAGTTATTTAAAGAAATCCCTTGGTTGCAGTGAAGATTGGGTAAGAAACTCTGATAAAGGCTCTTTTGTTGTATATGTGAAGTCTTTCAGATCTCATTGTTTGTGTTCTTTTATACTGCATTATGTCCACTCTGCTATATTTGTATCATCCTCCTATATTAAGTCAAGATCCCTTTTGGTGTGTTAAAAATCTCATACATGCACTCTTTGAACGTGTAATCCATCTCTTTCATCATTGGATTTGAAATGCTAGGGAGGGCCATTGATAGGTAGATGAATCTGCTCTCCACGTACGAAAGTAGTAGACCTGCATGGTGTAAAAAATTTCCTAATCAAAGCCAGATTTGTTAGGATTCATGCATAGTTCTCTTTGTCTAATATCGGGTTGTGGTGCTTGTAAATTGTGTGTTCGCTAAGTAATGGGTTTGTGTCGTGTATAGTTGGGTTCATGTCGTGTGTATAGTTGATGTCACCCGTTTGTGTTAGCATGTCTAATGGGTCAACCAGTACTAACTCATTAAGTGATAATTTGTACCTATTCGTGCTGTCTTATTTTGTTAGGTCCCCCCCCCCCCCCCCCCCCCTTTCCCGATTTGATGGTTATGCCTTGGTGATGTCCACCTCCGAGTTGAGGTCTAGCATGAGGTGTTCACAATGATGACCTCATTACTCGAGGTTTCTTTGATATGGATGTTGGGGTTAGGTCGAGGTGTAATACTCGGTGCCTGGGGTGTTTGCCATGTGCCGGCTTACCTTGTGTGTCACGTTGGCTATTTCCGAAGTACCCTCTTATCACCAAGTATTATCTCTTGGATAACCTAATCTTCACAACTTCCAACCCTTCAATTAAATGCGATAACTCCCAAAGGTGAACTAATATAGAAATCCATCTATATTATTTTCCAAATGTGAACTCTCAAGTCTCAAATAAAGCACAATATTTGTTATGTACTTAATTGCGGAATAAAAGAGTGGTCCAACCTTCACAAAGAATGGTCAATATTGTACATACACACTATAAGTGGAGAGGTTTCAAATTTGTATAGACAAGTATTTCCAAAAGTAAATTATTATGTATTTTTCCAAATTTGGTTCATTGTAGTTGGATTTCATTGCTATAGAGAAATACAGACACTTCTTTGGTTTATAAAGAGTGAAATTTATACATTTTCTATTTCCCCACTTTTCATGGATGACGATTAACCCTTGTGAGAAAACCACAATTTGTTAGGAAGAGTTCATAAGCTTTAGATTCCCCCTTCTCGAGATTAGCCATTTTATTTCAGCTATCGCTTGGCAGATCTATCAACTATTGTGAAGGTGAAGGTCAATAACTGGGGAAATAGGTAGAATTTATTATAAGGATGAGTGTCCATATCCCATTTTAATGGCAGGAAACTATTGTAGTGTGCCTTTCATTTTATCTGGATAAACTGCAAGTGAAGTGGGAAGAGTTTAGCTCATGCTGCTTATGTTTAGGAAATGATAATTTTAGTTTGCAGTATTGCACTTTATTTAACAATGCTAGTTTTATTGTTGAATTATTGCACTTTTGCCAAATCACTATATTGGCTCTTGCTCTGATTTCCCAGCTAGGTCTGTTTCATTAGAGTGCTTACTCCATGTTGATAATGTTTCTTGCGTAATAGCCATTTCGGGTTTGGGAGTTTGGGAGTTTTATCTTATATATATATATATATATATATATATATATATATATATATATATATATTATTTTGTGTTATGAGTGTTGTTGCTGAGCCTTTAAAGTGAGGCCATCATCGGATGCGGGTTTACTTAATGTTCTTGATTCAACCCATTTTGAGTTTATGACGGTAAGTCGAGAGTGCCAGTCGTTAAAGGCAATGTGATGAAGGAGCATAATTGCTACCATTCCGAGTGTAGGAAGAATTTCTAGTATTATTAGTTGTGGTATTCATGGTTATAGTAGGATTAGTAATTAGATTAGAAAGTTGAATACTCACGCCCCTCCTTCCCCCTCCTCCCCCCCTTCTTTTTCCTCACACCAAGAGAAAGTAGTCTTTGAAAATAGTATGAATTTGGGGTTTGCCGCGATCTATTTAGACGTAACCGATGTTGATCTCTCCCGTCTTTATTCATACGCCCTTTTTATATAAAGTATTATAAATGCTTTAATGATGTTTTCAGGAACTTTTATGCCACTTTTCAAGAATCTATGGCACTTTGGTGTTCAATGGTTTACAAATAAAAATTGTAGTTTTTTTGGTTTTAGTCCCATTTCTAAAGTTTTGTTAGTCTCCCATCCCATATATTTTAAAAATTGTTTTAAGTCCCATAACCGTATAAAACTTTCCTCAATTTCCATGTAACCTCTCCTAATTGTTCATGTCTCTTTTTGTAGAGAATGACAAGTGTAAAAATATAGGATCAACAACAAAAAAAACAATGACATGGGATTAAACACGCATATATTAAAAAAAGTAGGACTAAACACTTGTAATCCCTAAAAATTGTGGGATAAAATTATTCCTCAATGTGTGAGACCCTAATGCTAATAAGAATTATGTTAACTACATGGCGGGTAAAATAAAAATATCCCTAATTTTTTTGTATACACATTTTTTTTCTTTCAATAAACACGTGTTTTTATCTAGTGTGCAAGTAACTCTTTTAAATGTATACGAGATTTTTTCGATGTATGCGTGTTAGTTTTGTATACAAGATGTGTAATGTATACATGGGATATTGACTCTGTTGTTGTGTTGTGTAAGTAGTTTATGTTGCCCTTGTTTTAAAATTTAGAACATTTGGTGTTTTCCCTTCATTTATTTTTGCTATATTGAGGTTAACTCAAAAGACCAATTAACCCTCTACGTTTGTCCGAAATAAATTTCTCTCTTATTCAAACTGCGAAAGGAGTATACTTCTGTTATTACGCTCAAGTATGGAGACTTGTCATTTGACCACATTAAAGGTATAATGTACTCGTCACAATCACAATATGTAATTGGTGTGTTTTAATATGTTCATGTCAACTATTGATTTAAACTTTGTTTATGATTTTAAGTTAAAGTCACCGTTGACAATTTATTTATAGAAAGTTAGTTTTAATTAGCTCATGTATATAGTACACGCAACATTTTTATTATGTGGCCATGTTATCAATTAATATATAGTTTTCTGAAATAATTTTTTTTTCTACCAATTCTGAAGGATAGCGGTGGCAAATCGTGTATTTGGGTCGTATTTGCCCTGACACGACACGATACGACAAGACTTTTTACAACACGTACACAACATGACACGAAGTCGTGTTTTTTTATCAACCACGAACACGATCTGCCTATAACACGACACGACATGAAACGTTAACAAGATTAGTTTTTTTCCTACTCAATTGAACACGCCAAACATGAAAAACACGACTTGTTAACTTAATTATTCTTTTTTGCCAAATTTCATTTCCATTTTTCATCATAATTTTTTTGGGGTCATTTACTGTTTGGGGTATATTTGTTTATAACAGTTGGAGCATGGAGTACTCTAGTTTCCATTATAGTTGGTTGGGTGTTGTTTTAACGGAAGTTGTTAAACCTCCGTTTATTAGTTATCAGTCAATTGCCAAATGACTTATTTGCCCCTTTGTCCTTTCATCTCAAGCATCAATTTGGACGTAAAAACTATGTGTGTGTGTGTGTGTGTGTGTGTGTGTATATATATATATATATATATATATATAAACATAAAGTTTATTGTAAAGATTTTTTATGGTGCAAAATCTAGTACATACCCTTTTTTTTAAAATAGTAAAATAATTTGTTTATGAAACTTCATGGATATGATCTCAACAGTGAGATGATCATCTCCGATTTTTTCATCAAAAAATTCGATTAAAAAACCGTTGACATGAAGTGATATGTAAAAAAATCGTATAAATATGCATTTTCAACCGTTGAAACGTTAGGTTAGCGCCTGTCAATTAATTGATTAAATTTTTTTATGAAACTTCATGGATATGATCTTCTCACTGTCGAGATCATATCCACGAAGTTTTATTAAAAAATTCAATCAAAAAGTGGGTGAGATGATCGCCAACATTTCAACGGTCGAAGATGCATGTTTATACCATTTTTTTACGTAACACCTCATCTCAACGGTCTTTTTATTGAATTTTTTGATGAAAAAAATTGGAGATGATCTTCTCACCGTGGAGATCATATCCATGAAGTTTCACCAAAAAATGGTTTTTTTTTACTATTTTAAAAAATGGTATGTATCGAGGGTCTGCACCATAAGGAGTCTTTATAGGAGCGGCCTCTCTCTCTCTCTGAGAGAGAGAGAGAGAGAGAGAGAGAGAGAAAATCTATATATATTATGGTTTAAAAAACTACAGATATATACATATTGCCAAATGACTTCAGAAAAAGTGTTTTAGCTTTTTGTTAAATTGTCAAAATTTTTATTCAAAACAGTTAAAAATATGTAAAAACTGTATTTAAATAAATTACAGTATAAATCTTAAATTGGAGCTTCAACTAACAAATCGAACACCAAATTCAACAAATTCGAGCTTCAACGAACACCAAATCGAAGCTTCAACGAACAAATTCACAGTCGGTGAATTTGTTTTTGCTCGTTAAGGAGATGAGGCGGAGGAGTTTTTGAAGGACCCGAGGTTGATTAGAGTTAGGAAGAATAGTACTGTACAGGTTGTTGTTCCGAAGGTGGTGGTTTCGCCGGCACCGATAGAGATTCTGGCGATTTTGGGAGATGAGGTGGAGGGTGAAGGGAGAAGGGAGAGGGCAGAGTGAGGGATGCTTGTATATAGAGGGAGGGGTCGTGGAGGAGCTGGGCTGGAGGGGGAAATCCGTGGTGAAGGGAGACGGGGGCAGCCATGGCCATGGCTGCCATTAGAAGGGGAGAGAGAGTGAAAGAGGTGGGATTTTTTTTTTTTTTGAGGGGGGGGGGGGGGGGGGTAACGTTTTTTTTTTGTAAGAATAAGGGTATTTATGGTAGTTGATAATAAGAGGTGAGACTTGGTAAACGGTCGTTGACAATAACCATCAAAATAACACTCATGTAACTATAATAGAAATTAGTGTACCACAAGCCCCAATTATTATGAACAAATGTACCCCAAATTGTAAATGTTCTTTTTTTGCCAAATTTCATTTCCATTTTCATAGTAGAGAAAGGCCAATAACTAATCAGATAGAAAAATTACATAACTACGCGTCAGACAACAGCTAACAGCATAACCAAATGGGTTTAACCAATTTTACAAAATGAGGATAGGATTTCACTTCTTTAACAATTTACATAAAAACGAGTTAAGTTTACATATTTCAAACCCAATGTCTGAGCGAATTAGAATTTTCACAACACAAGCCAAGTCATACAAGTAACGTGTGATTTCCATTATTTTTGTAAGAGGAGATCGGATATGGATATGGTGGAGGGGAGAAGAAGATGGGAGGTGGAGATGGAGATGGTGGAAGGTTCTATCGGAGATGGAGATTCGGAATGGGTTTTGTGAATAAGGTTTGGAATGGAATGGAATGGAATGGAAGAGAGGAGAAGGGTTTGTGGGATTTTGGGTAACTAGATTTGTGGGTTGGTGTCGACAGCAAAAACAGAAAATGAATGGCAGTGATTAGTTTTAGAGCTCGTTTGAGAGTTTTGGAGAGGGAGAAAGGAAATTAAAGTTTTATTAGGGGAGTAGAAAAGAAAGGAAAGGAAAATGACTTTTTTTTTGTGAGTTTACAAAAGAAAATAAAGTTACTTTCTTTTCTCCTTGTTTGTGTGTTGAGAAGAAAGAAAAAGAAAAAGTACGTTTATACTCTTACAACTAGCAATACATGTTATAACATTTTAAAGTCAATAATAACATATTAATTCATTATGCATACCAAAATAATAATGAATTATAAGTCTCAACACAATAAATCTACAATAAAATGTCTCAAACCATAATAATAAGTCTTAAACATATAATCCAAAAAAATTGCACTAATTATTCATAAAATAAGATGTCCCAAAAACATAAACTTCATAATACATCACGGAGCACGAGTAACAACCATTATTTTCTCCAATATTGTCAAGCGTCTCTCAGATGAGCAACCGAATACTATCTTTGCTTTGTCGGGATTTTGTGAGAGGAAAAGGTATGCATCATCGATAAAATATAAATGTACTCCAACCGCCACCAACTCCTAAAAAATTTCTGACTCCAAGCAAACATGTGGACGAGATTCTTTAATAACCGTATTTCCCTATCGAATTGCATAAGCCAAAGAAGTACTCGAACTTCAGGTTCTCAATTAAAACTTTAGGTTTATTGATTTAATGATTATAACTTCATGTTCTTAATCTAGTAATTTGGATTTTCAAGTTTCATCATGTTTATAAAGCTATCTAGTATTATAGAACCTCAGTTTCATATTATATCATATAAATATGAATATTCAGGTGCATATAATGTATAAAGTTAAACAATTAGGACTTCGGGTGATAAAATGTGTTTAGAACTTTAAATTCTATCATTTGTTTGTGTGAACTTCTATTTCTAAACTAACAGTTGAACTTCAGGTTCAATATTATTATTGTCCAAGGACGTTAAAATCTTTATCTTCCTTTTGTATTGTAACACCCCGTAGTTTTAGACATTTTATTTATATCGTCAAAAATAAAAAGTTGGAGAAAATATTTTTTATTATTATTAATCGAATTATTTTTTTCGTATTTAAAATGTTGGTTTTATTATTGGAAAAATGGAATTTTAATCAAAATTGAAATCGGGTTTTTATTTGCATATATACATTTTTGGGCGATCTGGGCATCTGTTCAGGGCCGAATCAATTCGTCCTTAGGGGCGTATTGATTCTCCCCAGACAGTGTCAACTGGATTGGTTTGTTTTTTAGAGTTTGAGTTTATATAAAACTATTATACTTTCATATATAAAAGTAACTTGGGGTTAGGTTTTTCTAAATACTTTTTCATCAACTTTTAAACCAGAAGTCTCCCATATCTTTACCTCCTCTCATCTACAAAACCCTAACCTCATTTGAAATCAAGATTCAACCCAAGTTTTGAAGGATCAAACTGTGATTTTTTTAGAGGAACGCAATCATCCAATCAGAATTTTCAACCGACTTTTCTACATGCATTAATACTTAAATTGTCCCCCTTCATTATTATACGTTTTAAATGTTGCCTAAACACTAATTATCATGTTTTCTTAAAATAAATGTAGAGACTAATTAGGGAAAGTAAAACAAATTTCGTGACTATTTTTATTCAAATATTTAATATGAATTAAGACTCAAAACCCTTTCATGATTAGATTAGAGACAGGGTTTTCGCTAGAGTTTATGACGTTCACATGTAGAATAAATCGTAGGAGTGGTATAAATTTAATTTAACTCGTAAAATCATGTTATTTTATGTGCATCTTATAGAATAGATATTCATTGTTGTATGTGCCCCTCAATACGTTTAAGGATGGAAATTATATAAATTCTTGAAATATGGATTGCTTAATAAATATTACAATTAAACGGACATAAATTAGATAAATGGAAAGCTTGTGATTCATTTAAAGAAATGTTATTATAAGTTGAAAATACGCCTTATGTGACTATTAATTGCGTTAATAATTGATACCGTGGGATTGACGGAATTTAGGGTAGTCTTTGATCTCACCTTATTTTTAGGATGCTTGCTAGGTATGGGACTAGTAGGTAGGTCTTGGTGGTGTTATCACTTTCTAGATATGAAACTAGTTAGTGTAGATTTTTACGGATGAGATATTCCGGGTTGGGGCTGATTTGTACTTCGTTTCAATTGGATCGTGAGCCTAGGTGAGAGACTAGGTAGTAACTTTTGGTAGGCATTTTTTCTAAATGATAGCCTAGCAGATACATGGGTTTTGGAGACCTCCATGTATGGGACTAGGGGTGGTTTGAGGATTTGTTATCGTTTAAAGGGTGGGGCTAATAGAGAATAATGAGAACTTGATAATAAATTGGGAATTAATGCCTAAGACTTAAAACAGGTATTAAAATGAATTGGCATCGTCAATAAATTCAGAGCTAACGAAATTGGGTTGGCTGGCTATAGCGTTGTGGGTGTGTGTTGGTGTCACCAATAAGTGCAGGGCTGATAGAATACGGGCTAGCTGGCTATTGTGACGTGTCGTGTGTGAAAACTCATCAATAAGTGCAGGGCTAACGAAATTGGGTCGGCTGGCTATAGCGAGGGGAATGTGTATGGTGTAAAACTTTAGGCGGGCCCGAATAAGTGTAGGACATATGGAATGGTCGATTGGTTATAACTATGTCGCTATAATAATAAATCCAGCTAATTGATTTAAAGTGAATTGATAACTTTAGCATAATTATATGATCGTAAAATCATATTTGGACTTGAACACTGGGGGTGACTTAGTTATGTGGGTTGATAGTGTTGAATTCGTGTTACTCGTACTATATATATATATATATATATATATATATATATATATATATAGTTTAAATTTAAAATACTCTATTGTGATGTCTATCATGTATAATGTTAATGTATGGGTTCACGAACCCTAATTGGGAGGAGTATCAAGTATTCAACCGATGATCTTTGACCCATTGCGTTGACTTATATTTCAAGTATATTACTGGAATACCTGAATAGGAGTGACTGGACATAATTTTGGAGATGCATCCATAGATTTATTTTAGTTGCGTTAGTCATTTAGATTTACTTTTTATTCCCGAAGCATTTACTATGAGACTTTTATTTATGGATTTGGTCGGCCAATTGGTTCCACAGTTGTTTACGGTTTCCAGTAGATATCTATAGTTGGATTATTTCATTGGGATTTATATTTATTTGGAGGTAGCTTTTTTTGGAAATTATCATGGTGATGGATTTTTATATTACAATGAATGGTTATATTTATTGGAAAATTTGATTATTATGTTGTGAATTTTTTTAAAATGTCTCATATATCTGTCACATGTTGAGAATGTTAACTTATTTAATGACCCCCGACGTAGTTTGGCGGTGGCGGTTCGCCACCTCGCTCTCCAAAATGTGTGGGGTGTTACTGATGGTAGGGTGAAAATGGATATTTAGAAATCCGAATCCGTCCGGTATTCGTATATGAATTTAGTAGATATTTATCCAAATAAATATTTGAAAGAGCGAATTTGGATAAACGTTTCAAATATTCGAAAAAACGGATACAAAAAATACGGGTATCCATGATGAATAATCCGTATCCGAGACAGACTATCCATATTGACGGATATCCATTTTTGCAGATATCCATATCCGTAAAATAAATATATTTATTATTTATTTTAAATATTTTTTAATTAGATAATATAAATACTATGGTAGTATAAAATAAAATTAATGTTAATACAATATAAGTATAACATTTAGCATAAGTTTATTTATATAACATATTTTGTGTTACAATAATAGTTACGTGGGTTTCAATTTACCTGTTTAAAAAAATTAAAAGGTAATTTTGGATCTAAAATCTATACCCTATCCGACCATCACGCCACCAGCTCTCCATTTTGTTTGAGACCTCTCCCTATCCTCTCTCGATGATCCGCTCCATGAGTCGACCCAGCGATTTCAGCCAAGATCCCCATTTCCTCTCTCCATCCTTTTCTTCCCACCCGTTAGATTCTTTTCTGATTTTTCTGGTATTTTTTTTATCTTTGGGTTTTTCTCTGCACCAGATCATATAAATTTTTAGTTCCATTAATATTTTCCATTTGCTTGCTGCAATAATCTCGGCATTGGTACCGTTAATTTCCTATACCAACCTGTGTTTTTAATAGTCAAATTGGGAATGCTCTAAGAAGAGTATGTGATAGTCAGTTTTCTACTGGTTAGTGGGGAGTTACAAGAGCGTTTGGGGGCCAATTATACTAGCTCTAATAGTTTTAATAAGATTATGTTCACACAAAACTTTCTTTTTCAATTGTACTGATTGATGAAATCAAAAGGAAGAAGTATATTAGAAAAGAACTGGCTAATGATCTTGAATGAACCATGTTTATTCTTGCAACCACTACATTAATTTTTCTATTTTTATAGGATACATCGAAATCCCACATCATATGCCTAATTCCCAAAGTATCCATAGTCTTATTTAGAAGTTTTTTGAGATGGAAGAATGTGAATTTGATAGTGATTATAGTAATGCTTTTTTTTCCTCCCAGCTCAACAACAAAAGGTTGCATATCAAAAGCGGATGCTGTGTAGGCCTTGGGGGGGAGGGTCAGGCTCCCCTCCTGGACTTTTGAAAAAAAAATACAATTAGTATATTATATATGGTATAAAACTTACTAGGATTGTAATTATATAATGCTAAAATAAAATCTAAAAGAGTAATAATATATTTGATTCAGTGATTAAATTAGTGTTGAATAAACTATGTATGTCTTAATGCATATTAAATAATAAAAACGGATAAGGATATTATACGAATAGCTCAGGGAGTTAGATGGATACGGATACGGATACGGATATTATGGTATCCTCTCCGTATCCATTCGTTTTACACCCCTAACAAATGGTATAAGAGTATGGTCTAAGGTATCGTAGGTTGTGAGTCTGTTTTAGATTCTGCATTGCCTATCGAGTCTGATGTTATTTTGTTCCTGTCTTTTTAGATGGCGAACACTAGGAGATTTGGAGATAGGAGAGAGAGCTCGATTTCTTGTCCCACATTTCATAAGATACATGGTCAGTTTGTTTTGGGGGCTGAGGAGTTAGTAACTATCGTACGTGAGGACAAGACGACTTGTATTGAGATAGGGAGACAAAGGTGGGTGACTTTAGAGGCTCAGTAGTAGGGTACACGTGCTTCAGTTTGGGACAGAGTGAGAGAAAGTTTCCATAAGGGCAATCCTCCCACCTTCATAGGAGGATATGATCCAATATTTTCTCACCAATAGAGGAAAGACATGGAGAGACAATTGAGTATGGTCGATTGTATTGATGTGCAAAAGAAAATGTTGGCCTGAATGGGGATGCGTTACAGTGGTGGGAGAGTGTCGCCACAGGATAGGGATCTCCAGATCTTTGGAGATCTTCTTGTGAAGTTTAATGACAAGTATTCTCTGTATTCGATTAGGAGAGCGAAAAAGAGGGAATTTTGGACTTAGAGTAGGGTTCGAAATCAGTTACCGAGTATGAGCAGGAGTTCACAAATTTGTTGATGTTTGTAATGAAGGAGGTGAATACTGAGGCAAAGAAGATGGAATGCTTCATTAACGGTTTATCATGATCTATTAAGGAGATAGTGTTGGGGAATCCGGCATAGGCTACTTACACCCAGGTGGTGGACGTAGCACTATTGTTGTGGCAAGAGAAAGTGAACTACCAAAAGAAGTAAGGAAATAGACCGAAGTCGAATGGTCAAGCAGGGGAGAACAAGGGTTGCAATGACTAGCCGTGGAAGAGACAACGAGTAGGTTAGGACCAGCAGAGCAATAGTGTCCAACAGGGCCCTCAGGGGCAGGGACAAGGACAAAAGGGTGAGCAAACTCCGGGTATGCATCCTGGACCTTTTAGGGGTGGGTGTTTTATTTGTGGAGAGGTAGGGCACCGAGCTTCTAGGTGTCCCAAGAGGCAGAACCAGGAGGACCAAGGAACACAGGGCCATCAGAACCAAGGGCCTCCAGCACCGGAAGCACTAGGTACGCAGGGAGAGCGCCAACAGCACCCGCAGTGGGTAGGTGTTATTTGCTTCCAACTCGAGAGCCTCAGGTAGGGTAGGCATAGCAGGAGCCAAGACGTGGCTAGTGGGATAGCAAGGTACGTATCATTTTCATAGATATGTTTATGTAAATATTGATACATATTGTATTTTGTTCACGGAGTAGGTGCGTGTAAGATTGGGTGAATGGGCACCGTTTTCGTGGCATTCTACGGGTAGACATATGTGAGTCGTATTTTATTTTTGCGCGTTTACGCTTCATCGAATTTTGAGGAAGAAATTTCTACTCTAGTGGAAAAGTATGTTACACCCCGTAGTTTTAAATCGTATATTTAAATCGTCGTAAACAAAAAGTTGGAGAAAATATTTTTTAATTATTATTACTCGAATTATTTTTTTCGTATTTAATCGGAATTGAAATTTGGGGGGGGGGGGGATCGGGTTTTTATATGCATATATACATTTTTAGGCGATCTGGGTATCTATTCAAAGCCAAATCGATTCAGCCTCAGGGGCGAATTGATTCACCCCGGACAGTGTCGACAACATTGTTTTTTTGTTTTTAGAGTTTGAATTTATATAATTCTCTTATACTTTATTATATAAAAGTAACCTGGGGTTAGGATTTTCTAAACAATTTTTTATCAACTCTTAAACCAGAAGTCTCCCATATCTTTACCTCCTCTCATATACAAAACCCTAGCCCCATTTAAAATCAAGATTCAACCTAAGTTTTGAAGGCTCAAACCGTGTTTTCTCAAGATTATTCAAGAACGAGTCTTTACTGATTTTTCAAGAGGGACGCAACCATCCAATCAAAATTTTCTTCTGACTTTTCTACAGGAATGAATACTTCCATTGTTCCTCTTTAGTATTATGCATTTTAAATTTGGCCTAAACACTAATTATCATGTTTTCTTAAAATAAACGCAGAGAATAATTAGGGAAAGTGAAACAAATTTTGGGACTGTTTTTATTCAAATCTTGAATACAAATCAATACTCAAAATCCTTGCATGCCTAGATTAGAGATTGAGTTTTCGCTAGAGTTTATGATGTTCACATGTAAAATAAATCGTAGAGATGTTATAAATTGAATTTAACTCGTAAAATCATGTTTTTTTTTTTGCATCTTGTAGAATAGATATTTATTGTTGTGTGTGCCCCTCAATACGTCTACGGATGAAAAGTATATAAATTGTTGAAATATGGATTACTTAATAAATATTACAATTAAACAAACACAAATTAGATAAATTGAAAGCTTGTGATTCATTTAAAGAAATGCTATGATAAGTTGAAAATATGCCTTATGTGACCATTAATTGCGTTAATAATTGATACCGTGGGGACGACGGAATTTGGTTTAGTCTTTGCTCTCACCTTATTTTTAGGCTGCTTGCTAGGTATGGGACTAATAGGTAGACCTTAGTGGTGTTATCACTTTCTAAGTAGGGGACTAGTTAGTGTAGATTTTTACGGATGGGATATTTCGGGGTGGGGTTATTTTGTACTTTATTTCCATTGAATCACGAGCCTAGGTGAGAGGTTAGGTAGTAACTTTTGGTAGGCATTCTTCCTAAATGATAGGCTAGGAGAAACGTGGGTTTGGGAGAACTCTATGTATGGGACTAAGGGTGGTTTGAGGATTTTTATCGTTTAAAGGGTGGGGCTAATAGAGAATAATGAGAACTTGATAATAAATTGGGAATTAATGCCTAAGACTTAGAATGGGTATTAAAATTAATTGGCGTTGTCAATAAGTCCAGGGCTAACGAAATTGGGTTGGCTGGCTATAACGACGTGGGTGTGTGTTGGCGTCACCAATAAGTGCAGGCCTAACAAAATACGGGCTAGCTGGCTATTGTGATGTGTCGTGCGTGGAAAATCATGTCAATAAATGCAGGGCAATCGAAATTGGACCGGTTGGCTATAGAGAGGGAAATGTGTGTGGTGTAAGACTTTAGGTGGGTCCGTATAAGTGCAGGACATATGAAAGGGTCGGCTGTCTATAACGGTGCCGCTATAATAATAAATTTGGTTAGTCGATTTGAAGTGATTTGATAATTGTAGCATAATTAAATGATCGTAATATCATATTTGGACTTGAACATTGGGGGTGGCTTACTTATGTGGGTAGATAGTGTTGATTTTGTGTAACTTGCATTGTTTATATATATCTCCTTTAAACTATTTTGATGTTTATTATGTATAATGTTATTCTCAGGGTTAAAGGACCCTAATTGGGAGGATTTGATAGTATTCATGCGTTGGCCTCTGATCCATTGCGTTGACTAACATTTAAGGTATAGTGTTGGAGTAGCTGTATAGGAATGATTGGAGATAATTTTGGAGATGCAACCGGAGATTTATTTTAGTTTCTTTAGTAGCTTAGATTTACTCTCTACTCCCGTCGCATTTATTATGAGACTTTCATTTATGAATTTGGTGGACCAATCGATTCCACAGTTGTTTACGATTTCTCGTAGATATTTATATTTGGATTATTTCATTGGGATTTATATTTATTTGGAGTCGGATTTTTTTTAAGATTATCATGGTGATGGATTTTTATGTTGCAATGAATGGTTATAATTGTTGGAAATTTTGATTATTATCTTGTGAAATTTTTTAAATGACTCGTATATCTGCCACATGTTGAGAATGATAACATATTTAATGATGTCCAGCGTATTGTGGTGACGGCGACCTCGCTTGCTAAAATGCGCGGGGTGTTACATGTATAAACCTTGAATTAGTTAGGGTACAAAATGTTAGAGAATCTTCCAAATAAGTGACAAAAATATATATTAACTCCGTCAAATGATAACTCAACTTCATTTAAATAAACAAAGGTTCTTAAGTTTCCAATCCCTACACATTCTCACGACTTCATATTATAGTAAATGAATCTGATGTGATAAAAGTACATTATGTACCATTAAAACTATAGTTTAATACTTAAATGAATTGAAAGGTCAAGAGACAAAGTTTTAATGGTGGAACCACTCATAAGATAATTAAATGGACCTTTAAACGCTAAAAAAGTATTTAGTAAGATATTTCATTTAATAAAGAAAATTATAAGCCAAGAAGTTGGAAAGTAATATTTTAATATCCACTTTATATGAAACTATATTCAACAAATATATATATATATATATATATATATATATAAGTTCAAGTCCAAATTATAAATGATTATTTTGGAGATTTTTAATATCCATACCTGATTACATAGATAATCAAAACTCTGGGTTTGGATTTAGTGTAAATTATGTTGCATATATATTTAAATAACTTTGAGTGCTTTGGGTCTCAATTTTTTTTCCAATAGTAACCATGAAAGTTATACCTCAATTAGAACTAATAATTTATAAACATCTTGTTATAATAATGATTTCATATCATAAATTATTGATGATTACGGGACTTTAAAATTTTGAGGGTTGATTGTGACATATTTTCTTTGAGACTTTGGGTCCAAACAATTTAGGAGATCTCAATATTTGAACAAAGAGAAGAGAACTACAAGTTCTAAATTTAAATAACTAACGAGGAACTTAATATACTAATTGTAAGTAACAAGAGGAACCATTAACCATAACTCTAAATATTTAGAGACAATATATGCTTTGAAACGTCAGGCCCAACTATAAATTTCATAGTTAACCCTAACGTTTAAGGTTTTTTCAACATTAAACCTATATATCCCTCTTAATGGACTTGACGGAATCACTTGATGTGGCATGAGTAAAGGACACATATGAAATACAATTAAGTAATTAATAAATCACCACTTAAATGCTTTTAATTAATTTAATTAAAATATTTATCACAACTTATTATAAAATATGTATTTAAGTGGATATCCACTTGTATTCCAGTCCACTGGTATTCTAAAATTATTAGGGAGTCTTGTAACAACCCTCATTTTCTCATATAAAGGTTGTCTATACACGCTACGCTTAAGATGGGGCTTATCAACAATTTAAACCGTTCTCAACATTGAATTTTTTTTTTCTTTTATTCTTTACCAAAATTCACAATTAATAAAAAGAAATATTTGAACAAACTGATTTAAAACATGAATACAAAACTGAATCATCATACAATGCTCATACCTTAAAGATGAGTAAAAATTGATGTAAATACACCATCGGGCTTATTCCTATACAAATCTCGATATGAAATAAACTGACCAACTGAATAAGTACAACCTATACTACAATAAATGGAATGAAAATAGCTATGTCCAATTCAACTGCAAGTTTGATCCGTCATCAGTCCTACTATCCGTCTTTATAAGAAAACCTGAAAAACATATATAATTTCGGGTCAGAGCCCTAAAGTTTTCAAGGATTCTTCACCAATAAATATGCAAAATGTAACTAACTCACACTTCACGTCTAACCATCGATGATTACACATATAAACTATCTTACGTCTCATCTAGAAGCAGTGCTACTCGTATCCTCAAACAAATACCCATTATGAATCCCATTATGAAATCTGACATGTAATGATAAATCCGTTTAGTTGTGCGTGAACTAAAAGTGAGTGTTTACACCTAACGCCCCAGTCCCCAGATTAACTTCATAATGTTTCCCACTAAATTCTTTATAAAATTGAGTACATATTTTTATGTTCCTTAACCTTAATCTACCTCGTCAAACTATTTCATTTGTAATTCACACCAATCATCATCTACACCATTAGACTATAAGTTTTTATCTATTTATTTATCATCTACATTATTAGAATGCTCAATTATTATTCTCATTACTAATTGCCTACCTCATTAAACCATTTCCAATTATCCACATAATTATGTTAATCCGACCTTGTTATCATTAAGTATTGTCTACATTTATAGTCTATGAGAGCGTATTCCCATAAAAGGCACACCACAATGTGTATATAGATAAATACATATAAACGCACATATATGTATGACACACGAAGACATCTATCTTCGGCGTCATGTTCGTGCTCTATCGGTAATACCCAGAGGCGTCCCTTATCCCAAAAAGGGTAATAATAAAACACAAGCAAATGGGGAGGTACCTATACAGTACATCAATTCACAGCCCATACCCAGCGGTGACAAAGGATCCCAGCATCTACACCTACCTCCCGTAAGTGGCGTTGCTATGTAGTACCTAAAATATAACCTAATACTATGCCTAGACCACCTACGTCGACATGTGCTTTGGTACCAAACGTGCGCACCCCAACCGATAGGACGGTCCACGAACCCAGGTATGACCACACAAAATAATATAAAACATACAATCATGCAATATGTATAAGCAATCACTCTATAACCACTTTCACCCAAGGAATCTCCATCAATATAAATATAGCCTTCTCGGCTTAACTATAATTACATAACTAGTATTAAGTCGCTATCGTACAACTACTCCCCAATTAATTATTAAGTCCCGTATTTTTCCTCCTAGGCTTAATAATCAAATTTACTTCATCGTTTATTCCTCCATAAATATATAGGTATAGTTATCCCCAAACTAACCGTACCAATAAAATTAATGACTTCAGCATGTTATGCTATTGGCTTAGAATTGAATTCTTCTAGATTATTGATGATTATTCACTTCTTGTTTCCTTTACAATAAGGTTTATATGTACATATATAAGGATTCAATTAATATGTATAAGTAGTTACACCCTAACTACAATCGCACACAATACCAACCATCATGACTTGACCCGCTAGGCTTAGGATACATTTCTTCTTAATGTTTTTGTATACTAAACAAATTCAGGGAGCTAACCGCTAATCATACTCTCAAGTATTAAACGTATCTCTAATAAGTACTTCTTTTATTTAAGCTTAAACTGTCTTAGTTATGTTATTACTATCGTATATTTTTATGTCGTATCATAGTTTCCCCTACCGAATGGTATCTACTCACTTAGGTCTGCCCTCAGTCTTAAAACCCGTCATATTCTTTACTTTAATTCGAGAACCTACAATGAATTATTTTAATTAAGTAGTTAACTTATACTCTCAGATACTACACATGGAAGGCGATTTACGTACCCATCAGGGTTAGACTGAGTATTAAATTCATAAAATATCATTAATATCTTGGAATAAGCCTTTATCCCTCACTTGAACTAAAATGGCCTAACACACATTTTCGTAGAAAAATTATAATTAATTCAAAAAAAAAAATTAGAAAAATACGAGGTCGGCGCCCACGCGATCGTAAAGAAAAGATCTAAAATTTCATTACCCGAATCGATTCTCCACTAAGACGAATCAATTCAATTCTGGGCAGAAATCAAGACGGCCTTAGATGAAGATGAGGCCTCCAAATTAATGCCCAAACCAAGCTTAAAAACAACACCCATTTCATACCCTAACCCAAGGGAAGTATAGGAACACATTTCTAACCCTTTTTACATCATCATAAGGGTACAAGAACATCAAATCTAAGGTTAAAACTTAAAGAGTTAAACCTTGCAATAAAACTAATTAAATCCCAAGTTCATCAAATCATAACTTTAATACATATTTAAATTCCCAAAAATTTTCTACACAAAAATGCCTCAAATTTACATCATAATTCTTCAATAATCAAACCCAAATTTTTAAGATTTATTCTAAAAGAAGTTTAGCAATAATTCATCTAAATCAAACAACCTATTTTCATAGATTACGGGGATTCACGAACCTAGCACCCTAGCATATGAATATCCCCAAAAACTCAAGATTATTCAAGAACCCTAACATGGTTGCAATAAATCAGATTTAATCCTAAATCCAAATATGGATTCAACATAAAAATAAAGTTAAAACAAAATGAATAAGTTTGGCAAGATAATTCTTTCCAGAAAGTGTAAAGAAAACTCCTCATTTCTTCCTCATGGGTGACTTCTCCCTTCTCTCCCAAAGTGTGTAGCCTCCAAATGTGTGTGGGGTGGATATGGGGGTTTATAAAAACCTAAGGTTGATTTTAATACTTTAAATAGTATTTTAATTTAACCTAAATTCATATGTCTCTATAGGACCAGATTTAAGGCCCCTCAAAAAGTTCATATCTGTATCCGATTTGACCCAAAACTCTACTCAATGTCCTATTTAAACACCTAAAATGCATAATTAAGTCATCCAATCACATTTAAAAGTTTATAAACACTTTATACCTTTATATGTAAGTTCCATTGTTATCATATATGTATATCCTTAATAAGACTTAATTAAATCAACGAGTCATCAATTTATTCGCGACTATCTTCATTATTCGCAATATATCATCATACCATAGAAATCATAAATCTTGTATCACATTTACAAAATATCATATTTAAATTAAATACTCTGATATAATTAAACATACTCATTTAATTATTATGCCAAATTAAATATAAATACAATTTTTTCATCCGAATAATAATTCCCACAATTTCAACTAAATCAATATAACTTTAATTTAATACTCTTAAAAATGCGGGTATTACATTCTCCCCTCCTACTAACGGAATTACGTCCTTAGAATTCACTACGCCAAGAAGTCACGTTTTAATCTATAACATCATTTTAAGTTTATACCCAATTATTACATACTCATATCCCATGAGATAAATGAAAGGCTCATCCCTTACTATCATAATGCTACTAGGCATCAGTATATTCCACATCACATGTACACACACACGGATCATTAAAAAATATGAATGACACATATACATCTAATTTGTACCATTCATACCAAGCATATCCATACATCATGTATAACCCCACACGTGTACATGTAAAAAGAAAATAACCATCTTAGTATCCAACTTCCTTCAACTCCTGATTTTTGCCAAATTCGTGCGTGGGACGTCTCGCAAGCGAAATCCAAATAGGGAACCCTCCTAATACACTACTGTATAGCTTAGTCAGTTATTGAGATCCATCGACCCAAGACTAAAAGGGAAAAATAAAAATTTACGGTTACGATATTCATGTAAATTCCAATTTGAGCCCATTACCGATGAAGTCTCATCACGCCTAAGGAAACACTACGACATAGCTTTATCGGTCGCCAAGACCCATTTGGCCTAAAACTAAACATAAACAAATACGCTGACCATAAAATTCCAAAACGTTCCAATTTTTTAACAAACCACTTATTATTCACAAGAGTTATAACAAACTCTTTAGACTCAACTGACCCTGCCATGCCTAGCACTTCAATCACCATGACCTAGGTAGGACATTCCCCGTCCGTATTTAATCTATATAGTACTTAGTCATTTCTAAGTCTCCAAAGGCATACCCATTCTAATCAGGTCTACCATCACCACTTCGATGACAACATCACTGTAAAAATATTAAACATGTTCATATACAATCTCAATAACCGAAGTTATCACTAGCCTTACTTCTATTTTATTTCTTATACTTGCTGAGGCAATAATTTCCCAAATATTACCATTAATTTATCTCGCAAACGCTTTCCCCACATATAAGATCCTTTCTCCAACCTGAGTGTAACTCGATTTACCCCATAAATTTTGAGTTTATTCACACGCATCCACCTCCTTGAATTATTCAAATTTCAAAATTACATCCACATGTTGCTTCCCTAAGCATACCCAAATTTTTAAAAGTCCTTGCAAGACCTAAGTTCCCATCAAAATCCATCGTGTCAAAACTAGACTCAACCATAATAGTTACCCACAATAACCCGCACGACTATGGTGAACACTAATTTCTAACAAATCATGTCCTCTAGACATGACCATAACTCATAGCAGTCCTTATAAAATCAACGTATCCCAAGTAACTATTAATCCATTCCCAGGATAAATATCACACTCCGATATAGGTAACAAATAGGCCTAAAGTAAACATAAGCCTCCCAGTATACATCTCTATACATCTACACATCGACGTAACAATGCCCCTTCTCACCCACGGTGAACTAATATAAAACACCATCCCAAATTCGAAGTCCATCCTATCCAATGCACTAAAAAAGCCCAAGTGAACATCATGTCCTAATATCAAATAAAACATATCCTACATACTCAAAAGTACGGAAAAACATCATTTACCATCGATACTATCATTAGTCCCGTTCTCCACAAATAAATTCATTTGAAATCTCGATGCCCATCTCGTTGTGGATCCTGGCCTTATCGGCCCTACAAATTTTGGACCATCGAAACTCTTATATCCTTTACATAAACTACCTATTTGGAACCCCTCAAACGGTCGAGTCCTTCAACAAATGCAACCACCTATCTTGCCATATTGGCATGGAATCGAAAAAGTTAAATCTCTTCCCCGCCTTGTTCTTCATCTCTGATTTCAAAAATGCGCGAGAAAATTTTCCTTCGAACTTCACTCTAAACTAATCACTAATTAATTGGTCCCTCTCTTCCATCATGGTGATGGACCTTTACTCCCATAATGCCACCCCTATTAGTTTAAATGAACTAACCTCTGCTTATGTAATATCGTGCACTATCACATTCCTCAGTTTCTCTAAATGTCTTCCTTTCAATTACTAGGCACCAAATTTCCTGAACTTCTCGCAATTTTAGCAAGTGACCCACGCAAAGATCTCTATGGCTCTCTCGTCAAAACCAACCCCTTGCCCAAACGGGAATTAACTAATTGCAAAGAATGGAATGATTCCTAATCATAGGGCTTTACATCAAAGGATGTAATGCAGAACGTGATAAGCTCAAACAGAGATCCTATGAACACTAGAACCGTGCTCAGATACCAATTATAACAACCCCTAATTTCTTACATAAAGCTTGGCCAGATATGATACGCCGAAAATGGGGATTATCAATAATTTATACCATTCTCACCACTAAAAAAAATAGAAGTTGCTTTTATTCTTTACCAAAATTCACAATTAATAAAAAGAAACATCTAAACAACCAGATTTAATACATAAATACAAAATTGAATCATCATACAATGCCCATACACTAAATATAAGTACAAATTGATATAAATACACCATTGGACTTAAGCCCATACAAATCTCTATATGAAATAAACTGACCAAATGAATAAGTACAACCTATACTACAATCAATGGAATGGAAACCGCTACGTCCAATGCAACTGCAAGTCTGATCTATCGTTAGTCCTGTTATCCGTCTTTATAAGAAAACCTGGGGGGGAACATTTATAATTTTGGTTCGAAGCCCCAAAGTTTGCAAGGATTCTTCACCAATAAATATGCAAAATGTAACTAACTCATACTTCACGTCTCTCCATTGACGCTCACATGTATTGAGTATCTCACCTCTTATCTAGAAGCAGTCTTATTCGTATCCTCAAACAATTACCAATTATGAATTTCATTGTCATATTTGACATGTAATGATATAGCTATTTATCTATGCATCAACTAAAAGTGAGTGTTTACACCTAACACCCCAGTCTGTGGATTAACTTCATAATGTTGCCCACTAAATTCTTTATAAAATTCAGTACATATTTTTAGGTCATATAATATTCCTTAACCCTAGTCTATCTCGTCAGACTATTCGATTTTTAATTCACACTAATTATCGTCTACATCATTAGACTATAAGTTTCATCCTTTTTAATTACTGTACATTCTTAGATTGCCCAATTATTATCGCATTAGACTATTAGAAATTATTTTCATTACCAATTATCCATATCGCTATGTTAATCTGACTTTGTTGTCATTAAGTATTATCTACATCTATAGGCTATGAGAACACATTTGCATACAAGGCACACCACAAGGTATATAGATAAATACATATATTCGTACATATATGTATGACACACGAAGAAAATATCTTCGGCGTCCTATTTGTGCTTTATCGGTAATACCCAGAGAAGTCCCTCATCCCAAAATAGGTAACAACAAAACAAAAACAAGTGGGGCGTCGGTGCCTACACAATACACTAGTTCACGGACCATACCTAGCGATGATAAAGGATCCCAGCATCTACACCTACCTCTTGTAAGTGAGCCTACTACTTAGTACCTATAATATGCTCTAACACTACGCCTAGCTCACCTGTGTGGACATGTACTCCAGTCCCGAACGTGCGCACCCCAACCTATAGGACGATCCACGAACCCAACTATGTCCACAAAAATATATAAAACATACTATCATCCAATATGTATAAACATTTACTCTATAACCACTCTCACCCAAGGAACATCCATCCATATAAATATAGCCTTCTCGGCTTAACTATAACATATTAGTCAGTTATTACATAACCCGCATGAAGTCGCTATCCTACGACTACTCCCTAATTAAATATTAAGTCTCGTATTTGCCTCCTAGGCTTAATAATCATATTTAATTCATCATTTATTTTTACATAAATATATAGGTATAGTTATCCCCAAACTAACATTACCAATACAATTAATGATATCAACATGTTGCCCTCTTGGCTTAGAATTTAATCCTTCTAGATTATTAATAAGTATTCATTTATTGTTTCCTTTACAATAAGGTTTATATGTACATATATAAGGAGTCAACTAATATGTGTAGGTAGTTACACCCTAACTATAATCTCACGCAATACCAACCATCATGACTTAGCCCGGTAGGCTTAGGATACATTTCTTCCTAGTGTTTTTAAGATAACAAATTTAGGGAGCTAACCATCAATCCTACTCTCGGGTATTAAACTTATCTCTAATAAGTAATTCTTTTATTTAGATTTAACAGTCTTAGTTATACTATTATTATCGATTGTTTTTTAGTATTATTATCATTGTCCCTACCGAAAGATATCAACTCATGAAGGTCTTCTCTCAGTCTTAAAATGCTTCATATTCTTTACTTTATTTTCGGGACCTATAATGAATTATTTTTAATTAAGTAATTTACTTATAGTCTAAGATACTATGTATGGAAAGCTATTTACGTACCTGTCCCGGTTAGACTGGGTATATCATTAATATCTTGGAATAACTCTCTATCCCTCACTTGAACAAAAATGGTTCCGCACACCCCATCGTAGAAAAATCATAACTAATTCAAAAAATAATAGAAAAATATGATATCGGTGCCCACGCGATAGTAGTGAAAAGATCTAAAATTTCATGACCCGAATCGATTCTCCACTAGGCTGGATCGATTTGATTCTGGGCAAAAATCAAGACGTCTTAAGACAAAGATGAGGCCTCCAAAACTTCAATTAAGGCCCAAACCAAGCTCCAAAACAACACCCAATCGATACCCTAACCGAAGGGGAGTATTGGAATACATTTCTAACTCTTTTTACATCATCATAACTGTTCGAGAAGGCAAATCCATGAATAATAATTAAAGAGTTAAGCCTTGCAACAAAACTAATTAAATCCCAAGTTCATCAAATCTTAACTTTCATATATATTAAAATTACCAAAAAAATTCTACACAAAAAATGCCTCAAATATTCATCATAATTCTTCAACAATCAAACCCAATTTTCTAAGATTTATTCTAAAAGAAGTTTAGCAATGATTCATCTAATTCAAACAACTTATTTTCATCATCTATCATAGCGATTCACGAATCTAGCACCGTAGCATATGACTATCACCAAAAACTCAAGAGTATCCAAGAACCCTAACATGGTTGCAATAAATCAGATTTAACCTAAAATTCAAACATGGATTCAACACAAAAATGAAGTTAGAAAAAAATGATCAGTTTGACAAGAGAATCCAAGTCGGAAAGTGTAGAGAAAACTCGCCTTTTATTCCTCATGGGTGGCTTCTCCCTTCTCTCCCAAAGTGTGTAACCTCCAAATATGTGTGGGGGTGGATATGGGGGTTTATGAAGCCATAATGCTGATTTTAATCCTTTAAATAATATATTAATTTAACCTAAATTTGTAGGTCTCTATAGGGCTAGACTTAAGGCCCCTAAAAGGTTCATATACGTACTCGATTTTACCCGAAACTCTACCCAAGGTCCTATCAAACCCATAGGTTCATTTTTAAACACTTAAAATGCATAATTAAGTCATATAATCAAAATTCAAGTTTATAAACACTTTATCCCTCTAAGGACATGTTTTATAAATATTTGGGTTAGTATCTAGGCATTTCAGTTTTATCCTAGATCTTAGCATATATGTCGTATACCGCTACAGTCGATTCGTCTCAGCTCGATCATATCTTGACGGCCTCATTTTTTATTTCACGTGCCCATCTTCACCAACATCGTGCGTCATGGTCATCGTCTTCAACATCATGCATAGTAATCTTCATTGTGTCATTGTATACAGGATTCTGAAAAGATTGGAAGACCGGACAGATTTAATTTTTCCCAAAATCGAACCGATTCGGCCCCCTTGGAGTCCATTGTCTATGCTTTCTAAAGCGGACAGATCTTGAGCTGAAGAAAAGCAAACTGATCCGGTTGCCTGGATCGATACGGTGATCCTTTTCGGATCGGTTCGAGGGGCTCAGAAAAATCCGACGCATCAGATTTTATTCTCTTCTATAAATTCCCTCTTCATAGTTTGTTTTGTTTAAGACTTTGAGGAATCTCTTCCCCGACCCAATACTTCAAGTCTTCACAGTTTATTTTCAATACCAAACAAACACTATGAGTGTTGATGCAAAAAACTAGACTGAATCCCATTTTTATGATCACAGATAAATAGATGAAAGCAATCCAATCAAGCACATGAGAGACAAAGATTTTTAAAGTGGTTCGGCTATGAATAAAGCCTACGTCCACTGTTATTTTATTCCCAGGGGTTTACAATAGCACCATAGGGCGTAGAGAGAGAAAGGATGTGTATCTTGTGTATGGGGTTTCTAGGTTCTCTTGGATCTCCTTCCCCCCTTTTTCTTGGCTAAGGGAATACATGTATTTATAGTGATAGGAGATAAAGAGATTCATTGTATGTAGACATTTATACATTATGTCTACATTCAACGAATCTAATTGTTGAATTGCTTGGTATGCTATGTGTTGTCATCTATTAATACAGTATAAATGTACATTAAGGCTCATTAAATGCGTAGTTATCCTTTGATCTTCCTAGTTGGTATGCCGACCAACTCTCCTCGGGTGCCGACTAATTCTCCTCGGGTACTGACCAACTCTCCTCGGGTGCCGACCAACTCTCCTCGGATGCCGACCAACTATCCTCGGGTGTCGAATATTGCCACGTAGGATGACATGTGTCCTTTTCTTTGCGTTTAACAGAAGCCCCCAATGCTCCATGCTTGATGGTTTACTTGAAAGGATGGAGTATTTATTCTGCAGTGTTTCTCGGTGCTCGTGAAATTCTTGATCTACCTTCTTGATTTGTTCAACATAAAGTGCATTATCTCCTGGACGACATATGATGCAGGCTGATCGATTGTTGCTAATCTTTCTTTAGAGGAACTCCGTGTGCTATGTATCACCCCTGGGAATTTGGATGCAGCCATGCCATAGTATGCAGCTTGTAGCTTGTCATAATCTTCAAGTATGTTGATTGGTTTGGCTAGCCGACCAACTGCTGACTGTGCCGAGCAACTGAATGATAACTTCACGTGCTTGATTCTTCTGATTTATGATCCTCTGAATACTTTGTCGAGTAACATACTATCTTTTGAACCCAACTCTTCAATCTGATTAGTACCAAGCTAGTGGTGGACTTCGAAACATTTTCATACAACTTCTTCTTCAATATTGGTCGGGATAGTAGTAGTAAAGATTTCAGTGCTGTAGATGCTAAATTTGACTTCTGAACTTCAATAGTATGTGCATAATAACTCCTGAATATGCCTCCTGAACTTCTGAATGTACCTCCTGAACTTCTGAATACGCCTCCGTGTGAGTTTGTGAAGTTGAATTTGGTGCTCGACTGCATGATGTTATGAGAATGTGCCACCAAATGAACAAATATATCTGTAATAGAAGCCCCCAAATGAACAAATACTTTATCGAGCACCTCCTAGATCGACCATCCGTGATGAATATCAGGATGCTCAAAGATCTTAACTTCATAAATTCTCCTCTTGCTTTAAATGATCCACCTGCTGGCGAGGAATCTGTTTCAAAAGCAGAGGGGAAGAAACCAATAGAATGGGAATATTGATGTAATAAATTTGTATTTCATTCCTCATGTATTTTGTTTTTGATTTTAATGAAAGACTTTCATTTTTGTTCGCAATCTTAATTGCTATTGTCTTGTAAAATACTTTACATCTGTGCATATGTATCTGTTAAAAAGATAACAATATTGTGTTGTTTGTCGATCAACTTATTGTCGACTAGTTTGAATTTGTGGTAACCATTTGATAAAAAATGATGTTTTGTTTGTCGACCAACTTAGTAAAAAAGTTACGAGTATCAAAAATGTTGCTCGATCACTTTCTCGTTTTCATAAAATGTTTCCGACCAACCAAGGTCGATAAATTTTCCTTTTTGACCAACTACAGTTAGTGGGTTTTTATCCCCGACCAGCCATAGTTAGAGGATTTTTCCTCTACGAGCAACTTTGGCGCTTTCTGGAATAATCTTACCTCCCGACCAACATAAGTTGGCATTTTCGAGAATATATTTACCTCCCGACCAACATAAGTTGGCATTTTCGAGAATATATGTACTTCCTAACCAACATAAGTTGGCATTTTTAGGAATATTTTGTTTCCTAACCAAACAGGTTGGCATTTTTAGGAATATTTTGTTTCCTAACCAAACAGGTTGGCATTTTTAGGAATATTTTGTTTCCTAGCCAAACAGGTTGGCATTTTTAGGAATATTTTATTTCCTAGCCAAACAGGTTGGCATTTTTAGGAATATTTTGTTTCCTAACCAACCGAGGTTGGCATTTTTAGGAATATTTTGTTTCCTAACCAACCGAGGTTGGCATTTTTAGGAATATTTTGTTTCCTAACCAACCGAGGTTATATTTTTGCTGAGTAGTCTGAGCTTTGTCGAGTTTTGCCGAGTAGTGTGTAGCACTAGTATTCCCCAAAAAAAATTTCAATAAAAGGAGCAGGTATAACAGCTTCACTTCCAAACGCCAGCATATATGGTGATTCTCCAGTTACTGCTCGGGGAGTAATACGATAAGCCCACAGTACTAACTGTAACTCGTTGATCAAGTTTGCTTTTGTGTCACTTAGTATTTTCTTTAATCCATTTAGCAGTGTTCTGTTCGTCACTTTAGTCTGTCCGTTGCTTTGAGGATGTCCTGGTGCCGAGTGGATCTTTAAGATATTGGACTGATGGCAATAGGCAGTGAACTCCTCGTTGTCAAATTGTGTTCCATGGTCTGTGATGAAAGCATGAGGAAGACCATATCGACAGATGATATTCTTCCAGATAAATTGGTACACCTTGTCGTACGTCATATCAATAAGAGGCTCCGCTTCTACCCACTTAGTAAAATAATCCACTGCGACGACGAGGTATTTGAACCTTCCCCTGGTCGTTGGCTGTGGCCCGACCAGATCTACTCTCCACATGGAAAATGGCCAAGGGGAAGTGATGGGTGTCAACAATGCTTGTGGAGTTCTTCATATGGAGGAAAAGCGCTGGCACTTGTCATATTTCTTGGCATACGCTATACAATCAGCTCTCATCATTGGCCAGTAGTATCCCTGCGTCATCATCCTTTGCAAAAGCGTCCGACCTGCTACATGGGCTCCACAAGACCCTTCATGGACCTCTTCAATCAAATCTTTCACCTCGGTGGGATGCACACATCTTTGCAAACCTGCCATAATTCCTCGTCTATATATAAAACCGTTAATTAATACATACCGAGCAACTTTAAACTTTAATTTCTTGGCTGTGAGCTTGTCAATTGGTAATTCTCCCTCCTCAATATATGCCCTGATGTGATCCATCCAAGATGGTCCTAAATCAAGGGTAATAAAATTCATCGTCAGATCTTCATCTATACTCCGACCAACTAAAACTTCAATTGGGATTGTTCTTCGTAGCTCGGTACGGGTAGCTGATGCTAATCGAGCTAAGGCGTCTACTCTCGCATTCTCCATTATTGGTATTCTGACCAGCTGAACAGCAACAAATTCTGATACCAACTCCATCACCTTTGTATGATACCTAATCATTGATTCTCCTTTGGCTGCATATATTCCCAACATTTAACTTACGATCAATTGAGAATCACTGAAGACAATAACCTGCTGCGCCTCCATAATTTTTGCCAAATTAAGACCTGCAATCATGGCCTCATACTCAACCTCATTATTGGAATCTTTGAATCGGAATCGTAGGGCGTATTCCATGTCGACCTCGTCCGGGCTGTTCAAAATGATCCCTGCCCCACAGCCTGTTGTGCAAGATGAGCCATCTACATATAGCCTCCATATAGGTAACTCGTCTTCAAATTTCTGATCTGACAGAGTTCCTCGGTGAAATATTTGTTGCTTCCTTTCATCCTCCCCTGATATTTCCTGCTCCTCGTCGATCATATTTTCTTGTCCTTTTACCAACCGGAATTGGTCTGAGCTCGAAATTGATGATCCTGTAACATCCACTCGCCCTTTTACCAACCGGAGTTGGTCTGAGCTTGTGTCTGTTGATTCTGTAACATCCACAGGTTGATCAACGAGCAACTTTTGCTCCTCGGGGGTATCAGGATAGGTGAACTCTGCTATAAAATTTGCTACAGCCTGCCCTTTTAGCGATGATATGGGTTCATAAACTATATCATATTCACCGAGCTCTATTGCCCAATACATCAATCTCCCTGATTTTTCTGGTTTATGAAGGGCTTGCCTCAACGGAATATCAGTATATAATACTATGTTATGAGCCTGGAAGTATGGCCTCATTCTCCTACTTGCCTCAATCAACGCCAGTGCCAGTTTTTCCAGCCTCGGATATCTGATTTCTGCTCCTCGGAGGGCCTTACTCGTGTAATAAATTGGTTTTTGCACTCCATTCTCCACCCTGATCAACGCCGAGCTAACTGCATTCTCCGATACTGCTAGATACAAGTACAATTTTTCCATCACCGGCCTGGACAACAGTGGAGGTGCTCCCAGGTATTTTTTCAAGTCTTGAAAGGCCTTCTCACATTCATCATTCCACTCAAAAGTCTTTCGGAGCGTTGTGAAGAATAGGAGACATCTATCAGTTGCTCGCGATACAAATCTGTTGAGTGATGCTATTCGTCCTATGAGACTCTGTACTTCTTTCTTCGTCGTTGGAGCTCGTAGCCCTAATAGGGCTTTGATCTTTTCAGGATTTGCTTCAATGCCTCGTTGATTAACAATGTACCCGAGAAACATGCCTTCTCGAACTCCAAATATGCACTTCGTCGGGTTCAGCTTCATTTGATATTTGTCCAGTTGATCAAAGGTCTGGCCTAAGTCAACTAGATGATCGGTAACTTTCTTGCTCTTTGTCAGCATATCGTCAACATAGACTTCCATATTGCAACTGATTTGTTCAGCAAAGACCTTGTTCATCAGCCCCTGATATGTCGCACCTGCATTTTTCAAACCAAAAGGCATAACATTATAACAATAAGTTCCCCTAGGGGTAATGAAAGAAGTACTCTCCCTGTCTTCAGGTTTCATTTTAATTTGGTTGTAACCAGAATAAGCATCCATGAAGCTCAGCAGCTCGTGTCCCGAGGTAGCATAGACTAGTTGATCAATTCGGGGCAGCGGAAAGTGATCCTTTGGGCATGCTTTATTGAGGTCGGTGAAGTCTACACACATCCTCCACTTGTTATTCTTCTTTTTTACCATCACCACATTTGCTAACCAGTCTGGATATTTAACATCTTCAATGAAACAAGCTTTCTGGAGCTTCTCGACTTCCTCCTGTATAGCTTGATTCTTCTCGGGACTGAATACTCTTCTTCTCTGCTTCACAGGCTTGATCTCCTTATTCACATTGAGTTCGTGACATAAGAAGTTTGGGTCTATCCCTGGCATATCTTCATGACTCCATGCAAAAGTTTGTCTTATGCTTCTAAGGAAAGTTATCAATTCTTGTTTTAATGAGGCTTCCAACGACGAACATATTTGAGTAGTTCGTTCAGGGTGCTCGTCGTCCAGAATGATATTTTCAGTAGCTTCCACCACTTGACCCTTCACGAGTTGCGACTCATCTCTAGGATCCAATGTTTCAATTTCTGCACCTTCATCCACTTGATAAGTAGTAGTCTTTTTCCTCGACTCCTCCAGCTCCTCTTGCTCGGGAGATGAATAACAACATTCCCGAGCTACTTTTTGATCACCTTTCACAACTCCTACTCCAAAATTTGTTGGAAATTTTAGGCACTGATGTACTGTAGATGGCACTGCCTCGAACTTCTTCAATCCTACTCTTAACTCGATTAAGTCAAGTATGAAGCTCTATGCCCAGGATTGGGGCATGTATGAAATGAATCTGATGGTGCAAATTGAATTGTTGTTTGCAGTCTTGCTGCTGTGTTGTGTGCAGTCTAGCTGCGTTGTTTTTGTTCGGTATTGAACTTTTAAGGTCTTTATGTGCTGTTGATGAGCATCCAAGAATTGTACTGGGCAAATAATTTTTCCTGAGCACCTGTTGAGGCTGAATCATATAAAAATTACGATTAGAATAATTAATTAGCCGACCAATATATAGTGTGCATTGGCTTCAATATTGGACAATTTAAATTTCCAGATAATAATATGAGAGATAACAATCAAAATATCTCGTGTTCTCATAAAAATATGATGTACATAAACGTGTCTCCATAAAAATATTTAACGGACTTGTGATTATGAAACTTTCGTTTATTCATATTTGAAATAAAAACCGATCCACTAATTTAATAAAATCGTGATTTGCAATATTTTGCAGATTTGATAAATGAAAAATTGGACAACTAATTTATGTTTATAATCATAAAAAGCATGACTGAATCAAAAGATGTATGTATGTATGTACAACATATAATTGATTATTCATATATTGATAAAATTGATCGTATCAACACAATTACATAATATGATTATTTGTGCAGAGAACATAGTTTTCTTGAAGAGAGAGAAAATGGGTCTGATTCAATTCATGTTAATATCGGAATGGAAAATACATAATCGTTCTTAATGCTTATCCATATCCTAACATATTTGTTCAGAAAATCTTCAAGTGGATCCATAGATGCAAGGATTTGTATAATATTTATGAGTCTAAAATTCACCAGATCCCCAAATTGAAATCGATCACACAGTTAGTGCAAATAAAAATTATGACTAAATTAAAAGATTTCCAAATGAATCAAATTTGTATATACTCATATGAAAGAGATTTATGAATATAGAGAAATTATTTTATCTCCTTAAAGAAGAAATAATATAATATGTACACAAATTTCTCAAACTTTGTGATTATGAAATATACATTTATCCAGATTTGTAAAATTAGATTCAACAATTTGTGAATATAAAATCATGATTGAATTGAAAGATGTATGCACAATATATAATTGATTTGATCTCAAAGTTTATGGATATAAACATATGAGAATCATGATTTGAACAAAAATATAATGGGAATTTGAATAGTCATCAAAGATCTTTCACAAATTATTTCAAAATCAACAAAGAAAATTATCAAATCTTATCATCATCGTATATATTGGTATATTTAATCATTTAAAATATTTATTCCATGATATAAAATTGAAACTTGAGAATCAAGCAAAAAGTTATGATTTATGAAATCCACTATTTTTCAGATTTCTAAATAAGAATTAATCTATCAGTTATGATTTTAAAATCATGATATGCAATATTTTACAAATAAAAATTGGACAATTAATTTATGTATATAAACGTAAAAATCATGATTGAACCAACAGATGTATGTATAATATATAATTTATTATACATATAGAAAATAAAAACTTAGCTTTTGATGGAGAACATGCTTCTAACACGTTCTCACAGACGGCGCCAATCTGTTGATGCAAAAAACTGGACTGAATCCCATTTTTATGATCACAGATAAATAGATGAAAGCAATCCAATCAAGCACATGAGAGACAAAGATTTTTAAAGTGGTTCGGCTATGAATAAAGCCTACGTCCACTGTTATTTTATTCCCAGGGGTTTACAATAGCACCATAGGGTGTAGAGAGAGAAAGGATGTGTATCTTGTGTATGGGGTCTCCCATTTTTATGATCACAGATAAATAGATGAAAGCAATCCAATCAAGCACATGAGAGACAAAGATTTTTAAAGTGGTTCGGCTATGAATAAATCCTACGTCCACTGTTATTTTATTCCCAGGGGTTTACAATAGCACCATAGGGTGTAGAGAGAGAAAGGATGTGTATCTTGTGTATGGGGTTTCTAGGTTCTCTTGGATCTCCTTCCCCCCTTTTTCTTGGCTAAGGGAATACATGTATTTATAGTGATGGGAGATAAAGAGATTCATTGTATGTAGACATTTATACATTATGTCTACATTCAACGAATCTAATTGTTGAATTGCTTGGTATGCTATGTGTTGTCATCTATTAATACAGTATAAATGTACATTAAGGCTCATTAAATGCGTAGTTATCCTTTGATCTTACTGGTTGGTATGCCGACCAACTCTCCTCGGGTGTCGACTAATTCTCCTTGGGTACTGACCAACTCTCCTCGGGTGCCGACTAACACTCCTCGGGTGCCGACCAACTCTCCTCGGATGCCGACCAACTCTCCTCGGGTGTCGAATATTGCCACGTAGGATGACATGTGTCCTTTTCTGATTGGTCCTCATAGATGGAGAATTTTTACGTTAACAATGAGATTCACAAAAATATCATAATCCTTGTGTGGATTAATCTAAACCCTAAATACCCATTCGTGGAGCATCTTGTGTTGTGAAGAGGGTTCTCTACACTACTGAACTTGGAGCATCTTAAGGGAGCTCTTACTGACGACAACGAACCGGTGCTCGGCGTTCTTCGTTTGTCAAACACTATTTCTCTATGTATGTAAGTGTTTACAAACTATATTGAAATAAAAAGGTTTTGCCCCTTTGGGGAATTTTTCCTCATTTGTTGTGTGTGATTGATTCTTGCTTGATGTGACTATATTGAATGTCTAATCAATCACCTCTAAATGCATGATTTTGGTGTGTGTTTAAATCTGGATAATTAAAAATTGGATTTAATTAAATTAGTTTCTCCAGTTGAACAAAAAACGCACTCCCAATTCCTTTAATTATGTGTTCCATCATTATCATATATGTATATCCTTAATACGATTTAATTAAATGAACGAGTCATCAATTTATTCACGACTATCTTTCTTATTCACAATATACCGTCATGCCATAAAAATCATAACACTCGTATCACATTTATCGCCAAATTAAAGATAAATAAGATTATTTCGTTTGAATAATAATTCCCACAATATCAATTAAATAAATATTACTTAAATTTAATGCTCATAAAAATGCGGGATATTACAGGTCTATTGGGTTACTTTCTTTTGTACTATAAATATGTATCATACCCCTTTAGTATTGAAAGATTAATGAAATGAATGACTCATTCTCTCTAAAATTATCTCTATGTCCCCTTTATTTACAAAAAATTATCAGCACGAGTGCTCCTATATATGTTATTTAATGAAAATACAAGGGACATGAAGCACTTGATTTCTCATTTCGACAGCATGACTTGAATGTTCATATGGCTGATTCGGTAATAACCCATTATAAATATAAAGGAGTGAGATGTGATTCTATGTGAACACCAATGAGTAAGTTTCAACACCCAAAGGTAATTACATGTGCTTATACTTTTAAATATTTTATATTGATTCCATAATTTTAGTTATTCATAAAGTTTTTATTGATTTACATTCCGAATATTTAATTGTGGAAAATTACTATGTCACGCCTAAATTTTTATATACGAAAAAAATAGAGATTGGAAGTTGAAGTTTCCTGTAATAATTGAAACTTGATGTTTCAGTTTTACCTTTAAATTTGGGATGTCAAGTTCCCTAACTATTTAAATTATTGAACTAAAAGTTTTCTATTTTTTTTATTAGGATTCGAAGTTCTTAATTGTCATTCAAATTTGGGACCTGATGTTACCCATACTATTTAAAATTTGAGGTCTTAAATTCTCAATTGTCATTTCTAGGGACTTGAAGTTTTTAATAGCTATCTACATTTTTTGACATAAAGTTCCCAAATAGTTATTTAAGTTTGGGACCTGAAGTTTCCATGTAAATTTTTAATTTGGGCCAGAAGATTCCATATAAAAAATTTCATTTGGGACCAAAAGTTCCCAAATTATTTTAAAATTAAGACCCGAAGTTCTCAATTATTATTCAATTTTTGGACTTGATAATGAAAAAGCCCTAAAATCAAACCTAATTTTTTTTATTTCTATAATAGGGAAAAGGATACTAAAAGTTCCATAACAATTATTTATAATTTGGATCTCATGCTCCTAATATATTATTTGTTATTAGGATTAGTTTTAAAATAAATTGAATATTTAAACATATATTTTCAAGTTCTTGCCTTTTTATTTTCTTTATTCACTGAAATGTCTTTTTAAATACTCTATTAATGATTAAGTGTCTCTTTAACTATCATATTAATGGTTTCACCATTAAATTTTTGTCTCTTGACTTTTCGCTTCATTTGAGTATTAAATTACTTTTAATAGTAGTTAATTTTGCCTCCTTTTTACATTCTCATTATTTAATACACATTGGAGCCTTGGGAATGTTTTGATAATGTGAAAAATTAACCCCCTCATTTTTTTAATAAAGAGGCTGGATTATTATTGGTTAGAGTTAATGAAAATTATTTAGCATGTGTTTGGAAGATTATCTAACATTTTCCCCCCTCATTAAACCTGAAGTTTTGATAAAAATGGGTTGAGAATTTAATGTCCTTCGACGTTAGTAATATTGTACTTGAAGTTCAACTATTTATGTAGAACCAGAAGTTCTCATATAGAAATAATAAAAACTTGAAGTTTTGTACATAATTCACACTACGCACTTTGTGAGCTATTCGAATGTCGGACGTGAAGTCCTATATATTACTTTTATAATTTATATGAACCTGGAGATTCATATACATGTGACATTGAATAGAGAACCTTAAATTCTCATTACTTTTCAAAACAAAATATTTGTCATAACTATTTTAATGGCCCCGTTTATATATTAGAAACCTAAAGTTTCTTAATTTAGAGCCTGAAGTCTCTCACATATCATAAGATTATGAACTTTTGATTCATCAACTATTAACCCAAAGTTTAAAACTTTAAGTGAAAAAGTTTTTATTATCTATCCCATTGTTTGAATATTTGCTAATTATCTTATACGATTTGTTAAAGAAGAGATGATAAGATCAAGGAAGAGCTGATAAGATTTTTAAAGAAGAGGCAGAGCATCTTTGCTTAGAGCCACGCAGATATGTCTGACATCGACCCGGGGGTTATATGCCACAAACTCAATGTGGCGCAAGATGCTAAGCCAATCAAACAAAGATGAAGAGTTTACTCCAGGGAAAACTATGATATCATCAGGGAAGAGGTCAGAAAGTTGGAAGAGGCAGAATTCATCAGGGAGGTCATATACCCAGAGTGGTTATCTAACGCCGTCATTATGCCCAAAGATAATAGGAAATGGAGGATGTGCGTAAACTTCACTGATTTGAACAAGTCCTGCCCTAAAGACAGCTTTCCCTTGCCTCGGATTGATCAGATGGTAGATGCCACGGCATGACATGAGCTTATGAGCTTCATGGACGCGCATTCAGGGTATAATCAGATCTTCATGGATGATTGAAGACTCGGAGAAGACATCGTTCATTACCGATAAGGGGACCTATTGCTATAAGGTCATGCCCTTCGGATTAAAGAATGCAGGGGCCACGTATCAACGTCTTGTAAATAAGATGTTTGAAGATAAAATTGGCAGGACCATGGAGGTATATGTAGACGACATGTTGACGAAGATCTTGAAGGCTCAAACACACATGGCCGACCTGGAAAGAACTTTTGATACCATGGACTTATACAGGATGAAGCTCAACCCTACCAAGTGTGTCTTTGGAGTATGAGCTGGAAAGTTTCTTGGATTTATCATCAATCAGAGGGGAATAGAGGCAAACCCCGAGAAGATCAAGGCTTTGCTTGATATGAAGACACCAAGAAGCATAAAAGATGTTCAGAGGCTCACTAGAAGAGTTGCTGCACTCAACAAGTTTATTTCTAGATCTACGAATAAGTGTCTTCCATTTTTTAGGTGCTTAGGAAGGCCTTCAAGTGGGACGGAGAGTGTGACAAGGCCTTTAGGGAGCTCAAGTCTTACCTTGGGTCCCCTCTACTCTTATCCTGGCCCATTCTGGGGGAGAAGTTATATGTTCATCTGGCAGTCTCAGAGTCAGCTATAAGTGCAGCTATAGTACAGGAAGATGATGGGGTACAGAGGCATGTATACTTCAACAGTAAGGCCCTTCAAGGGTCTGAACAGAACTATCCTCGGATGGAGAAGTTAGTTTACGCCTTGATACACGCTTCCAGGATGATAAAGCTCTATTTTCAAGCCCACTCTATGGTCATCCTCACTGACTCCCCACTAAGGCAAGTCCTCCACAAGCCCGAGAAGTCAGGCAGATTGATGACCTGGGCCGTCGAATTGGGAGAGTATAACATTGTTTATTAACCCCGGGTGGCTATCAAAGGGCAGGCACTCGCAGACTTTGTTACTGAGCTCACATAGGAGGAGGTTGAGATAAAGAATAGCCAAGAGATTGTAGAGGGATCTAACAGTAACATCTTTTGAAACTCGAAAGAGGTTGTGTCCAGCAGAGACATAAGAGGAGTAGCTGAGAATGAGGAAGATAGGTACCTGTTCAAGAAGGGACCCTATCAGAGGGAACTTCTCTTCAAATGAAGATGTTTGGAACCTTTTTGTTGATGGGTCTTCTTGTGAAACTGGAAGCGATGCAGGGATGATACTATCAGCTCCAGATGGTACCGACGTTGAATATGCATTAAGGTTCAACTTCAAGGCTTCAAACAATAAATTCGAGTATAAGGCACTGATAGCGGGGCTCTCCTTAGCAAAATCCCTTAGAGTTGGCTGACTCCTACTACACAGTGACTCGAGGTTAGTTGTCAACCAATTACTTGGAGTATATAAGGCCAAGGATAAAAGGATGGCCAAATACCTGAAGAGGGTAAGAACGATGCTAAGAGGCTTCGAAGAGGTGAAAATGAAGAGGGTACCTCAGTAAGACAACAGTTGTACAGATGCACTGGCAAGGTTGGCTTCAACAATAAGGATAGGCATCAGAAGGACAGTACCAATCGAGATCTTGCTAAAACCTACCATTGAAGAAGAAGAGGTGGTCAGCTCTTGCCTCAACTTGAACCTAGGGGACTCATGGATAAACCCCCTTATCAGATATATCAGACATGGAGAGTTGCCAGAATTGAAGTTAGAAAGGAGGAAATTGAGGTACAGAGCTACCAAGTTCTCAATAATAGGAGATGTCTTGTATAAAAAAGGGTTCCTACTACCTATCCTCAGATGTGTCCATCCCACAGAGGTTCCCCATGTCCTGCAGGATGTACACGAGGGTCCTTGCTCTAGTCACATAGGAGGAAAACCTTTAGCCAAGAGGATAATTACACAAGGATACTGGTGGCCGGCCTTGGCCAAAGATGTTGTTGTCTACGTGAAGAGGTGTGACAAGTGCCAGAGATTCTCTATTATGCCTCATGAACCTCATCAACCTATGATGTAAATCAGTTCTCATTGGCCATTCTCAGTATGGGGGATTGACTTGGTAGGACCATTTCCAAGAGCTGCTAACAACTATCGATTTCTGATAGTAGCAATTGATTACTTCTCCAAGTGGGTACGATTATAGAGAAGAAGACCTTCCAGTTCATCTGGAAGAGCATCATATGCATACATGGCCTCCCTAACACCCTCATCTCAGGCAATGGAACCCATTTCAAGAATGCTTCTGTGGAGAAATATTGCGAGAGAGTCAGATCAAGCAATTCTTCTCTTCTCCTGGCCGACCTCAAGCAAATAGTCAGATCGAAGTCATAAACCAAACAATCCTCGATGGTATCAAGAAGAGGTTGGAAGAAGCCAAGGGAAGATGTACAGAAGAGGTTTATAAAGTGTTATAGGCCTACAGAACAACGACAAGGACACCAACGGGGGATACCCCATTTATGTTAGCCCATGGCTCAGAAGTCGTCATACCTACAGAAGTAGGAATCCCCACTCACAAAGTTCAGACTTATGACCCCGAGAAGAATGAGGAAGAGAGAAGGCTCGACCTAAATTTAGTTGAGGAGAGAATAGAAGATGCTGAGGTCTGACAGGTAGCTTACCAGCAGAGAACAACAAAGTTCTATAATCAGAGGGTGAAATCAAGACCTATAGTTGTAGGAGACCTAGTCCTGAAGAAGACGTTGCAGAAAGTAAATAAGTTCCAGCCAAACTGGCATGGTCCTTACAAAGTAGTCGATGAGGTTGTACCCGGTACCTACCGGCTAGAAAATCTCGAAGGGGAACCTTTCTCCAATCCATGAAACGCTGATCAACTGAAGAAGTATTACATATGATGTTGCAGTTGTTTTTTCGTAATACATGTATCATTTCATGAAGAGGATATTAATGGGAAAAGCGGTTCATGTGTCAATATTGTTTCATTATCTTTAAACATCATAATTTGGTGGAATTTCTAAGACATTATAATTTGATGACCTTAGACCATTAAACATCATAATTTGGTGAAATTTATGAGGTAAAACATAATATTTTGATAACCTCGGGCCTTAAACATCATTAAATTAGTGAAACTTATGAGGATAAACATCATAATTTGATGACCTCAGACCTTAAACATCATTAATTTGGTGAAATTTATGAGGTGAAACATCATAATTTAGTGACAATGTCTGAGGTGAGACATCATATTTTGATGACCTCAGACCTTAAACAGCATTATTTGGTAGAGTTTATGAGGGTAAACATCATAATTTGATGACTTCAGACCTTAAACATCATTAAATTGGTGAAATTTATGAGGTCTGAGGTAAGACATCATAATTTGATGACCTCGAACCTTAAAAATTATTAATTTGGTGAAATTTATGAGGTGAAACATCATAATTTGATGACCTCGGACCTTAAACATCATAATTTGATGACAAGGTCTGAGGTGAGACATCATAATTAGATGACCTCAAACATCATAATTTGGTGACAAGGTCTGAGGTGAGACATCATATTTTGATGGCCTCAGACCTTGAACATCATTATTTGGTGAAATTTATGAGGTGAAATATTATAATTTGATGACCTCAGACTTTAAACATCATTAATTGGTGACGACGTCTGAGGTGAGACATCATATTTTGATGACCTCAGACCTTAAACATCATTATTTGGTGGAAATATATGAGGGTAAACATCATAATTTGATGACCTCAGACCTTAAACATCATTAATTTGGTGAAATTTATGAGGTGAAACATCATATTTTGATGACCCCAGACCTTAAACATCATTAATTTTGTAAAATTTATGAGGTGAAACATCATATTTTGATGACCTCGGACTTTAAACATCATTAATTGGTGACGAGGTCTGAGGTGAGACATCATATTTTGATGACCTCAGACCTTAAACATCATTATTTGGTGAAATTTATGAGGTGAAACATCATATTTTGATGACCTCTGACCTTAAACATCATTATTTGGTGGAAATTTATGAGGGTAAACATCATAATTTGATGACCTCAGACCTTAAAAATCATTAATTTGGTGAAATTTATGAGGGTAAACATCATAATTTGATGACCTCAGACTTTAAACATCATTAATTTGGCAAAATTTATGAGTTGAAACATCATATTTTGATGACTCCGGACCTTAAACATCATTAATTTGGTGAAATTTATGAGGTGAAACATCATAATTTGATGACCTCCAACCTTAAACATCATAATTTGGTGACAAGGTCTGAGGTGAGACATCATATTTTGATGACCTCGGACCTTAAACATCATTAATTGGGTGAAATTTATGAGGTGAAACATCATAATTTGATGACCTCAGACTTTAAACATCATTAATTGGTGACGAGGTCTGAGGTGAGACATCATATTTTGATGACCTCAGACCTTATACATCATTATTTGGTGGAAATATATGAGGGTAAACATCATAATTTGATGACCTCAGACCTTAAACATCATTAATTTGGTGAAATTTATGAGGTGAAACATCATATTTTGATGACCCCAGACCTTAAACATCATTAATTTGGTGAAATTTATGAGGTGAAACATCATAATTTGATGACCTCGGACCTTAAACATCATAATTTGGTGACAAGGTCTGAGGTAAGACATCATAATTTGATGACCTCAGACATTAAACATCATAATTTGATGACCTCGGGCCTTAAACATCATAATTTGGTGACAAGGTCTGAGGTGAGACATCATAATTTAATGACCTCGGACCTTAAACATCATAATTTGGTGACAAGGTCTGAGGTGAGACATCATAATTTGATGACCTCAGACCTTAAACATCAAACTTTGGTGAAATTTATGAGGTGAAACATCATATTTTGATGACCTCGGACCTTAAACATCATTATTTGGTGGAAATTTGTGAGGGTAAACATCATAATTTGATGACCTCAGACCTTAAACATCATTAATTTGGTGAAATTTATGATGGTAAACATCATAATTTGATGACCCCGGACCTTAAACATCATTAATTTGGTGGAATTTATGAGGTGAAACATCATAATTTGATGATCCCAGACCTTAAACATCATTAATTTGGTGAAATTTTTGAGGTGAAACATCATAATTTGATGACCTCAGACCTTAAACATCATAATTTGGTTATAAGGTCTGAGGTGAGACGTCATATTTTGATGACCTCAGACCTTAAACATCATTAATTTGGTAAAATTTATGAGGATAAACATCTTAATTTGATGACCTCAGACCTTAAACATCATTAATTTGGTGAAAATTATGAGGGTAAACATCATACTGTAATGACCTCAGACCTTAAACATCATTAATTTGGTGATAAATTATGAGGGTAAATTATGACCTCAGACCTTAAGACATCATTAATTTGGTGATAAATTATGAGGGTAAACACCATATTATGGTGACCTCAGACCTTTAAGATAACATCACTATATGATTAAAATGACATTCAAGAGAGAGCATTCATTGAAAGAAGAAAAATCCTCTAAAGGAAATGGTTTTACATGAAGTAATCAGAGTTATGGATCAAATATTACCCAAAGTATGTCATCAGAGTTTACAAAAAATTACAAATTAAAAACCAAAAATTACAAGTCAAAAGGATTCACAAGTTAAGGCTTAAGGGTTGGCAATCGTAAACGTGTCCACTTGGCCGACTTTGGTAACCTCGACCACGTCATCTCGAGGGTTAACATCCTCAACAGTCTCTGTGGATTCCAACTATGAAGTCTCTGCAGGAGCATCATCTTCCTCCTCAACCTCTTGCAAGGCCTGAGCAAAGCGAGAATCGATGAAGCCCAGACCAACAAAGTCTAAAGTAGTTAAGCTTCATGTCTCCTTCTCCTTTGAAGCTGCCCACTTCCCAGTTGCCTTAATACCTCTTTCGAGATATTCAAAGCAGAAGCTTATAAACTGGTCAGAGACTTTGTAGTCGGCCAAGATCTTCTCCGAGACATCCTCAAGGGCAGGCTTTACTGCAGCATCAACCTTTTCCTAAAGGACGTCATCTTTGGCCTGCAAAGCAGAGGTGTGGGCCTTCTTAAGATTGGCTATGTCCCTATCCCTCTGCTTCACCTTATTCTCAGACTCATCCAAGGATGCCTTCAAATGTTCAACCTCTGCATTTAAAGAGGCTTCCACCTTTTGGGCCTCTTTTCCCTTCTCAATAAGGGGCAGCTTCCTCAGGGTCCAGTCAACGAATTGGTGCATAGACAGAATACCCTGCAAAACAAGGTCAGTTGTATGAGTTCAAGACTTAATCCATTGAAAGTCGAGGTTACACTTGGAATGAAAGTTTTTACTTAGATAGACTTGTGAAGGCTACACTCGTCCAGTAGGGGGTATCCAAGGAGCGTAAGAAGCTCTTGTCAGCATCGGTCATCACAGAGCCGATGGCATCCACAGATTTTATACCATGTCCTATCAAGCTGTCACTGATCTTTAGTTGCTCCAGACGAGCTGCCAATGCGTCATCAGATGAGATTGGGATGGCACGATCTCCTTTTTGGGTTTTGCTCGGCCTCTGATCCTCCGAGCCAGCAGCGATGGATTTCCTATTTTTTATAGCATCAGCCTTGGATGTACCGACGTTCTGCTTGGGTAAAGGAGGCGCTGCATTATACACTACTTTCTTCATCAGTTTAACGAGACTGGGGGCATACATCTCCCACAAGTAGTCTGAGATGCCTTCTGGGCGTTCTACAAAAAAATGTACCTGAGTTAGTAAATTAGAGATATAAAAAAAGGCAGAGGTTCAACTTATGGAAAATAATACTTACGAAGCTCGGTTAGAGGACTCCCCCCCAAGACAGTCTCAGAGAGGTAATAGAGGGTCATCAGATGTTCGTACTTGACTAGCCAACCATGATCCCCCTGATATTAAAGATCCTTAACCTTTTATAAGTTGTCCTGGCTAAGCCCAGGGTTGGCCTTGGCAGCAAGTGACACCTTTCCCCAGCTGAGAGGTATCCTCGGCTCCAACGATGAAGAGGTAGCACAAGGACCAAATTCCCATTCCCCTGAGGCAAAGAAGTACCGTAGTTTCTAGTTGTGATTGGAGGTCAGGGTGACCAGCAACATCTTTTTATCTGACTTCCTAGCTAGAAAGTGATAATAGTTGGGGTGGTTTCTGGCAGAGGATGGGATATAGTATCCTGTGAAGACCCTAACAGAAAGGTCTGAGTGGTGGACTGCCTTCCAAAGGACAATAGCACCAATCATCACCCTCCAGGTATTGGGGGATAATTATAAATGGGTAAGGTTGATATGGGAAAGTATGGCTTTGATCGAAGGATGGATGGGGATACGGAATCCCAGCTTAAACATCTGCTCGTACACACAGATTTCCCCATCTCGGCCACCGAAGGCTCCCTCACCTCTCAGAGGTCTCCTAAGTATGATGGAGGGACCTATGGAATAAAGATGCCTAAAGGATAAGAGGTCGTACTCAGTAACATTGCTCTCTATCTCGGCAGCCTCTGAGGTATCAACGTCACTCTCATGACCATCATCCTCATCCCTGGTAACGTCGGCCTGGGCAGATATGGGAACTCCACTAGGGAACCTCTGAGCGAACTCAGCCACTATGGCGATCGATAATGGGATAGCATCGATGGGAGGGGGAATAGCCACACTCGGTCCCATAATCTCGACATCAGAAACAGTCCATGAGGTGCTAGAACCATTATGGGATGAAGCACGACTATGGACCTCATCCTAATCAGGGACCTGATCTTACCTAATAGAGAAGTCCATAGCCTCTTGGAATGATTCTACAAACATAGGGTCTGAGGTAGATGATTCAGACTCAAACATTAGAGAAGGGTCAATTGAACCCTCTTTTGTCTCAGTAGGATCGACTGGCTCAGGGTATATCACCTTCAGAGGTTGAGGAAAGATAGGTCTGAGGGGGAAGGCCTCAGCCCTATGAGCTTCCTCTTGGGCTAGTTCTATCTACCTAATTTTTGCAAAGGTCTTCTCTCTAAGAGAGGGGAAATCTTCTATGAGCTTATAAAGAGGTCTGAGCATAAAGAAGATGACCTTACACTTGGACTCTAAACTATAAATAAACAACTGGGGACAACTTAAACTAAGGATCAAAACTTGGTTTTTGATCAAGTTCAAACCAAGAACAATCAAGAATAAGAGCCACTAAAAAACTCAAAGATCCACTAAAAATCTCAAAGAATCACCAAAAAACTCAAGATATCACCGAAAAATGCAAGAAATGGAAAAACAAGGCTGAAAATAGCAAAGGAAAGGTAATAAGCAATACCTAAAAAAATACGAGGTGAAGAATGAGAGGATTGACAAGATAAATCCACAAGACACAGCCTCGATCAAAGCTCTGGAAGAGAGAGAGAACATAGAAGGCTCAGGGGGGAAAATGAGAGAAATGAAGAAGAAAGAGAAAGGAAAGGGCTCTTAACCCTCAAATCTGATTGCACGCATCCCAAGGCCCATCCTTGCCTTGGGAGCCCAAAAGACAATCAGCATCATTACACTGACAAGCACGCTACCCACTTCAAAAGTGGAAACCTGTCAAGGAGATATTGGTACATTATGAAATACAACCTCGAATATATATACCCCTTAGTCACCTACTTACATAGGTAACTAAGGGCTAGGGGTGATTGATATGACCAAAGTGCACCTGCCAGCTCAGAGGCATGAACCTCGGCCTGTATGACAATCGAGGTAACAATAGATCAGGATTACCCATCAGTTATATCATCCTTCATAGGGTCGGCCACAATCGACGTTGCAAGTGCTACAATGATTGGGCATCAGTCGAGGTCTGCATGACTTATAGGGTCAGTTATCCATCAGGTCGGCCACAGCCGACGCTACAAGTATCACCTCGGTGAGAGAATCATCTGATGTAAGTATGGACGTGGGTTATTCGCCAGTATCACCATCAACATTGGCCATAGACGACGTTACAAGTTTCACCTAGAATCAACAAAGCCTTGCAGGCTCAGCATCAAGTTCCAAGACAACATCGTCCATGACTGACGTTCCACATATCTAACCTCGGCTGACATCCCATCCAAGGTCACCATATAATCCCCAATCAAGGCAGGGGTCATACTTCACCAACCTCGTACTCATCCAGGCTGAGGTTGGTACCAAGGAAAGACAGTCGAGTATCTACGCGCAGATGTATGGCTTGGAACATGTGGACAAGTCTATTATAAATAAATCGTTCTCTCCACGTGAGGGAATATCGAGTTCATCATGATTTAGTTGAGATCAGACAGGTGTCATCCTTACACTGGTTGGATCTTCATGCACATTCTCATTGCATGCTTGGGGGGTACATTACACCCTCCAAGTACAATATATAGAGGTCATCCTCTACTTTGTAAAGGGATCGATAATTACAACCCTAGCTGAAACTCTGTCATTTTACATAGTAGAGAGAGAAAGCTTGAGAGATTGTATCCATGGCCATTAGTGCCTTCATTCAGTGATATTACTCACACACACACGCGGTGGACGTAGGCCAGATTGGCAGAACCACTTGTATTCAAATGTTCATCCTCTTCTCCTCATCTCCTTATATATATATATATATATATATATATATATATATATATATATATATATATATATATATATTCTCCTGTGTTGCCATTGTTATCACTTGCTTGAGCTTGTTAACACCTTACCTGGTGGTGGTGTTTCCAACATCATCCCCCCCGAAGTCCACAAAGGTACCTAATATTAAATTAGATCTCTATGTTTTATAGATATACGGGAAAAAAGTGGGATCAACAAAAATGATCATCGATGATATAATTATATATATTTTAACTACAAAAAAATCAAAGGGCACTGATAATACAAATCCAGATACTATGAATAAATGTCGACAAAGAATATATTGACAAAAATTAGAAAATGTCATGATGGAATAATTCGAGTATGCAGTGTATTTGAACCTGCAGTAGAAACCCTATAAGATGTTAACCCTAAAGGTTATGGATGGGTATTAATAAGAAAGCGAGATACTAGGGGCACTAAGAGAAAATTTGCCCTTACAAATCTCCCCTTATGGCTATTCTAGTACAAAATAAAAAAATCCGAGTTATCCAACAAATCCTATACAAATCTAATACCCTCCCAAAAATCCACCAATGGAAATATACTAAAAATTTACACATCTTCATAATCTTTAACTTTCCATTGATATTCTTTTGGGGAGCTTTGTCTTATGTGTACTTTTCATATGCTCATCAAAGTGTACCTGCGCACAATAGACAAAAAAATATACCTTGTGATGCATCGAGTTTGAAATAAGATTAAACTCATAATCAAAACGATTCTCCCTCATAAATCAAACTCTCACCCCCACCCCAATTCGTTCTCCCCCTTTTTATTTTTCTGAAATAGATAAGAAAAATAAACAAAAATAATAAATCGGAGTGTGTCACAACAATTATAGAATATCATCACAAATATAAGGCAATAAGAATTAAGTAACGATAAACTAAGTAAAACCAACTATTTTTTTAGTTTTCAAAATTTCACGCAAAAACTAATAATGTTACAAAAATAACACACCGTGGAGAAACAGAAAAATTACCGAATCATGGAAATGAAATGTAGGGGTGTGAACACATCCAATGGGAAAATCAACGTACACAAACATAGCATGTGTGCTCGAAGGATGAGACACTACTAACGCAAGATCTCAAAGTCTACCTTAGGTGTAAAAATGGTGAACTCAAGTAAAATCGACTCAACATATTTAACTAATCAAGATTGTGAGTGATTTTCATACTAATAAAGCCCAAAACTATGTAATTCTATTATGAGACTTTTCCAGGACATGCAAGCCTATTAATCTTCGATTAAACTCCCTCAAAACTCACATATTGAATATTTCTCTCAACTCTTTTGTTTTAAAGAAATCAATGCTCGTATATAGCAAAACATCAATGGTCTTTGAATTTGGCCTTGCACTTTATATTTTTTCTTTTATGTGCCTTTAGTCTTTTAGGCTCTTTTCTTTTTACAAATAGTGGCTACTCATGAAAAGATCTTTTGTCTTTCGCAGCCCGATTCCATTGATTTAAAATAACACATTTACCGGAGGTATAATTTTTAATTTTTTAAATCTGGGAAATGGTTCTTGCAAGCACTACTTTTATTATCTCGTTTTATTGCATTTGGTTCGTTTTAAAATCAGGATTGAGTTGAAAACACTACAATCGATACGTGATAGGTAAGTGCAATATTCAAATAAGTTTGTGCTCGTGTGCATTAAAGGTGATAAGGATTCAAACATGTAGTAAGTAGTCAACATGTCACAGCTTAATGACTCCACATATTATTAAGCACAAAATGAAATGATATCATGTCTCAAAACACTATAAAATGGTCACCTGGATATGGAATGAATGGGTGAATCGAACATCTTTAATGTTCATCCCCACACGGTGTACAAAGAAATACAATACTCTTTTTGAACTTTTCAAAAATTTTATCAAAAATAAAATCTTTTTCACTTTTTCACTTTTTCTAAAAAGAAATCATAAATCTTTTTGTATTTTTCCATAAAATTTCAAGAAAAACAAAACTCTTTTTGGATTTTTTTTTCGAAAAATATATCAAAATGGAAAAAGATAAATACAATGGCAGTACACACTAGCAATATGCATGTAAGATATAAACATGAAAAGCATCCTATGCTAGCAAACAAGTATAAACCTAAATCATTAGATCTCGGACGTGTTCTCCAAAGGAGATGACATCCCATGAAAAACATCCATCATATCATGTGAAGTTTTGACCAAATACTCGACTTGCTCACGAAATCTCTCAAAATCTCTCATGTGATGTGTGGGAGGATGCAGAGTAACCTGTGTGGAAATGCGTGTGGGAACACGTGTTGTAGCATATCGTGTAAGATATCTATGAGACACACTACCCATATCAAAATAAAATTCCTAAGGTGTCCTCTTTACTTACAATGGGAACAAACGTAAACGGGCTTAGGAACACCCCTCTAAAAACATCTAGGATGCGCTCTCCTATGGGGACACAGATGATAGGTGGGTTAGGTCGAGAGCCATATGGATCTATCATAGACTCGAGAATCAGCTCGGGTGCAATATGGGAAGTGGACGCACCGTCATAACCTATTACTAGTCTCTCAACATTACCTAAAGGGGGACCGAGGAGCATGTTTCCAACTTTCTTAGATGTGTCCTCTAAAGTGACCTTGACCTCTCGTGCACATTTGAGATCTCTCTCGAGTTGGGATACACGGGCTTCAAGTTACTCACAAGTCTTCAATGAAGACTGAAATTCTCCCATAAGACTAGCCATAGTGTTGGTCAATTCACTCTTTTTCTGCCTAAGACGATTAATTGCTCACACAAAGAAATCTTCACCTTCTCGAGTTGACTCGTCGACGCCTCAAACACCCTCAAAACTTTCACTCCTCTAAGACTTAAATATTTATTCAACTTTTTGGATTCAATGTCTAGGTATATAAATCACTGAAGTCTTTCGGAGATCCCCCTCTCCCTCACTTGCAATCTCATCCCCACACTCACTCGAATGACTCGAAACATCATCGAGTCTCACGTTTATATGTGTCCTCATCATTATGGGACATACTATATGAGCTCACATGACTAGCCATGAAAACAACACACTTTTCATGTGACGATTCTCCCCCTGAATCAACTGACTCGATGTAACTATCACTAAGAGTGGCCTTATTAGGAATCTTTGCCCTTTCTCTTTAGCTAAGTGGAATACTCAAACGAATTGTGCCCTTTACCCTCGCACTAAAAACATCTCATCTCATCCTCTGTCTCACCACTATCCTTGACCTCATCTTTCTTTTTGTTTCTCCCAAAAATCTTTTTATTGAAAGAACTATTTTTGTAAAATTTGAGAAAATTTCTTAAAGATTTCACAAACAAGGCCAAGTCATCAACATCAAACTCTCCCTCATATTCACACTCATAAACTTTCTCCTTTTTCTTTTTCTTAATTTGAGTTTTTAAAGCTACCCCTATATCCTTAGGTTGAATGGTTTTAGGGAACATATCTATCTCATAAGTCTGAAGGTCTCCTATGAGTTCTTCTAACCTAAGAGAGTCTAAAACCCCTAAAAAGTTAAGCACGGTGACCTTACGAATAAATCGGGAATGGAATGACGTCAAAATCTTTTTCACGATACTCAAATCCATAATTTTCTCACCCAAATTAAAACTAGTGTTATCGATGTTCAACAACCTAACATAAAATTTATCAAAACTTTCGGAATGTAACGTAGTGATGGTCTCGAATTGGGTTGTCAAATTTTGAAGCTTAGACATCTTGATAGCATTGGTACCCTCATGTGTCAATTGGAAGATATCCCATGCTTCCTTGAACACAATGCACGTCATGATACGTCGAAACTCGTCAGGGGTGACGGCTCCAGAAATTGCACTAAATTTGCGGGTGTTATAGGTACTCCTCTTAAATTCATCATCGGTCCAGGAAGAGACGTGCTTAAAATTTATGACATTATCAACAGTGACAGTGGGAGGAGTCCACTATCTTTCACAAACAAGCCAAAAATTTTCATCTATTGCTTTAAAAGTGGATCTCATATGGGCTAATAGGTATAATTTGATCCATAAAAAATTAGCATCCTATTATATAAGTTCTCCATTAGAAAATTTACGATTTTTCAACACAAATCATATCACAGAAAAATTTTGCGAAAAAAAGATCTCACGATAATTTCGTGAAACCATCTTTGATACCAATTTGAGAGTGCTCTATTCTCAAACAGAGTAAACTTCTTTAATTATATGTCAATCCCACAAAAAAATTTAATTCCTTTAAATCCTAAATCATGAAACTATGAGATTAAAATCAAGCAAGTAAGGGAAACACAATTTCAGGAAAAATACCCAAAGGTACAAAAACTTTTATTTCACTGTACTTTGCAAATCGCAACTCGAAATTACGATAGAAAATTATATCCCAACGAATCTCCCGTAGGTGACCTTCGTCTTCTTTTGCAATGAATTCCCACAAGATCTCACAAAGATCGCAGTCTTTCTTCAGTAATGATTCGCGCAAAAATCACAAGAGCAGCAGTAGAGACTCCTTCCCTACAAGAGTAACTTTAATACATAAGTGATTTAGGTTTGAAAGATGACTCATTAAAGTATATAGGTGAGATTGTGTGAATCAAAAAGTGTTTTGCCCTTTTAAAAGTAAAGATTTTTTTGCAGCAGGTCTATAGTTTTTGTAAATGCAAAGTCTTAACAAAAAAACTATAAAAAATACATATTTATAGGCGAAAATAAATTTTGAGGTAGTGTAATCTTATTCAAACAAGACTATGACTTCGTTCTAACGACATGTTGATGTCATTAGAACAACATAGACTTTGCTTCTAATGAGATGCAAAAATCCAAGATTGTGAGCCCTCGTTTGAACCTCATTTGATCCATACTTTAAACAACCTTCTAACGAGATCCAAAGTCGTTCTAACGAGATTGCCATCTCGTTTAAATGAAGCTGTCAAAAAGTTAAAATGTTTTTATGTTCGAAAAACTACCTCATTTCGTAAAAAAACATTTTATGAAAATCTCCCAATACTATGTAAAAATTCCATGAAATCCAAAGTAACACCTATACCAATATTACGTGACATCGTGGAGAATTTTGAAGTTGCTTAATAATCGGATCTGATTCTTAAACGTGTGAACGTGAAGTACCATGACGGAAGTAATGAGATTTGCCATACTCGATGTAACCTAAATTCTATGGACAAGTCCTAGATACTAGGGGCAATAATAGAAAATTTTCCCTCATAAAACTGGCTCTTATGGAGTTTCACATGTTGGATCCCCTTTTCACTCATTTAAAAAGGAACTAGTTGGCTATGAAAGCACTCCATACTATGTTGATAATAGTTCTTCTTTAAATGATGCGGATGGCATGGAATTTTATGGTGAAGGCACTACTAACACTTGTGCTTTATTATTAGTTTCGAGGGAGTCTTCCAATGAAGAACAAATAATATACTCTCCGTCAGAGACCAGCCCTAGTACTGGTCATCTTCCATACGGACAGGCAACTCGCACTGATATTTTAAATTCCTTTTCGGGCTTGATATAGTTAGATTTTTTATTTATATAGTCTTTTTTTCATTGATTTATTTACTAACTTTTCCTTGTTATGTTTTCACAGGTGGCTTCTGTTAAGACGAGTGGTCCATCACCTCCTCCACTTTCTCTTGCTCCTTTCCCACGAGAGAGGAACTCAATGCTTGTTTCCTCCTCGGGCCTTACCAGAGAGGTTTGTTGCTACCTTCCCTAAAGCATCCTTTAATTTTCTTTTACTTTTTCCTTCCTTGTTATGACTTAATTTTGTTTGCCTTTCTGCAACTTTCATCAGCATATCCTACGATTACTAGGGTCTCTTTTATGACCTCGCGCTCTGTTCAGGTATTTCACTGATTCTTTAAGTTCTGGTTTTACCGTTCTTTCTCAAACTTAATTCCCATGCCATCTTTTTTTCTTGATACTTTCCGAGGACTATATCCTAAGGTCACATTACTCCCCTTTTTGTTATTTTAGCAGCAGGCACTCCTAGAGTTAGACCCCCTGCTTCTTCATTCTCAAAGGTATGCCTACCCCTTTGGCATTTTTTATCTTACCTCTGATGTTTACCCTTATATGCTTTACTTACTTCTAACTTTTCATTTTTATTTCCACAGGGCCTGTACTCCTTGGCCCATTTTTATCTGGAGGGACTCTTCTCTCTTCTACGATTACTATTCTAGGATTATCACCTGTAAGGACATTTTTTCCATTATTTATGTGTATGTCATAAGTCGTTACATCGTTGAAGAAATTCAAGATCACATCGTCATCAACGGATTCGAATATCAAATAATTCAAGGAATCAGTTTTCTGGTCAGCCGGACCGGTCCGCCTGTTTTAAAAAGGAACCGGTCCACACCGGACCGATCCGCTTATGCTTCAAACCAGTAGACCCCGGACCGATTGTGAACCGAAAAATCCCTTTTAAAAAATAAATCGATCCACTATCGGACCATTCCGGCCTCAGAAGCGGACCGATCCGCCTAAGATAAAATTGTGCAGATCGTGTTCAGATTTTTTAGGGCCAGTTTTTCTTTTATAAACCAAATTCAGGGATTTGTTTAGTAAGAATTTCATAGACGATTTTCAGAGTCCAAAAAACTCTAAGTCTTCACCTTTGTGAGTCCCAAGACTCATGTTTCAATTCATATAACTTTTCAAACCCTTGTGAATCTGTTTGCAACCCAAGAACACAAGCGTGTGTCTGTTCATACCCCTGTGGAGAAGACCGTCCTTCTTCTTCATTGCTGCCCTCCTGGAAAGGGAAAGTTCCAGCCGCCGACTACAGATCCGACGCCTGCGGGTAATTCTGTGTCACTGTATTTTCATTGTAATCCGAGAAATTGTATGTTACAATATTATAATGAAAATAAATGGTTTTGCCCCTTTGGGGGATTTTTCCTCATATGTGTGTGTTTAAATGTTCTTGCATGTTTCATCATCTTATTCAATCACATATAGATGCATGTTTAGGAGTTAATTGATAAAAACTGAGTTTAATTAAATAATATCTCTATTTGAACGCACGCGCACTCTTTCAAATTGGTATCAGAGCCAGTTACACAACTTTACCGTGTAATTTTCTGAATTTTTTTTCTAAGATATCAATTTTCTGAAAAATTGATTTTTGAAAACGAGGGTGTTCATAATGGAGAAATTATATAATAAAATGCCATTTTTTTACGGGACAAACTATGCATACTGGAAATCCCGCATGAGATCTGCATTAAAAGCCACTGATGAACGTGTCTGGATTTTGGTTGAAAGAGGGTGGACTCCTCCCTCCATCACTGTTGAAAATGTGACTAATTTAAAACCTGTCACCTCATGGACTGAAGAAGAATTTAAATGGTCGTCATTCAATTCTAAAGGGTTAAGTGCCATTTTTGGATCCGTCACTCCTGACGAGTTCCGACGTATAATGACGTGCACCACGTCAATAGAGGCATGGGATATTTTGCAACTTACCCATGAAGGAACTAATGTTGTGAAAGAGTCTAAAATTCAAAATTTAACAACTCAATTTGAGACCATCACCATGCACGAAACTGAATGTTTGGATGATTTTTATGCTAGGATTTCTGACATTGTTAATACTAGCTTTAATCTTGGTGAACATATTCCTAATGCTAGAGTTGTTAAAAAGATTCTTCGTTCTCTGCCTAAGCGTTTGATCCATAAAGTCACTGTGTTAAATTCTATGGGTAATTTAAATACGCTAAAATTGGAGGAACTTGTAGGAGACTTGTAAACGTATGAAATTGATATGTTTCCTAAAACTGCTAAGCCTAAAGATAAGGGAATTGCACTTAATGCCCAAGATAGAAAAAGTGAGGGGTCGGCAAGAAAGAGGGGAGAGTCATCTAGAAAAAGAGAGACAGATACGTCAGATTCTGAGTGTGATTTTTTGACTTAGATGATTTGGCCCTTTTGCCAAAAATTTCAAGAGAATTCTCAAATTCAAGAAAAATGGTAATTTTAAAGATAAAAAGAAATTTGAGAAAACTAAGTTTGAAAAGAAAAATGAAAAAGTTTTTAAAGATCCTCCTAAGAAAGAAAGTGAGAGATGCTTTGAGTACGGCGGTAGGGGTCATAAAGCTTTTGAGTGTGCTACTAGGCTGAACAGAGAAAAGGGCAAAGCTATCCTTAATGCTACCCTTAGTGACGATAGTGAGGTCGAGTCGGTGGAGTCCGGAGATGAGTCACCGCATGATTATAACTTCACCGCATTCATGGATAGTCATATGAGCACTTCTAGTACTCCTCACGACGATGAGGATGATGCATCACAGGGACACCTCGACAGTGAGATCGATGTGAGTGAGGGGGAGGATGACACAAGTGAGAGCGAGAGTGATCTTCAACGCTCCTACGTCGAGCTATATTCAGAGTCTTTTAAAACTAAAAAGCGTAACAAAGCGTTAGTTCTTAGGATCAACGCTTTAGAGGAAGATTTAATAAAATCGAGAGAGAGAGAGAGAGAGAGAGAGAGAGAGAGAGAGAGTCCTCCACCTGCACTACCTTAAGAGAGAGAGAGTCTGCCTGTGTTGAGAAAGAGAGTTTATTTAGAGAGAGAGAGAGTTGTTTTGAGAAAGACAGAGGGGACTTGACTAAACAAGTGGCTAGTCTTACGAGTGAGCTCCATACCTCCATGGAGACTCGGAATAAACTTGAAGCCCTTGTAGCCCAGCTTACTCATGATCTTGAGAAAGCACGGGAAGTCAAGGTACAAATCGAGGATAGATCTGGGAAGATGGAAAAGATGCTCCTCGATCTCGCTTTAGTTTTTGGTGATCGACAGGGAATCGGTTATGATGGTGCCTCCACGTCTCAAATTTCACCTGGACCAGTCCCTGAGTTTACTGCAACTCCTTATGGCCATCGCCAAATACTACGAAGGAGAGTTCGACCAAGAAAAGCAAACCAAGGTCCGCTTAAGAATGTGTTCTTTTGTACATATTGCAAAAGAAAAGGCCACCTGAGGGAGTTTTTCTATAGTTTGGTTCGGACACAACGTACTACTGCTCGACCACATCATACTGATGAGTTTTCCTGTCTGAGAGAGCGTGTTCAGTTTTTAGCTGCCACATCACAGAGTTTGATTGAGGAATTACGACAGATGTCTTTGCCGTTAGTGAATGCTTCTCACATCCCGGCTAAAACCAACAACAACAAGGGTAAACAAAAGGTTACCACTTCTTGGGTGCCTAAGATAGATAAGAAAGCCCTTATTGTTCATATTGCTCTCAAAGCACATAATACCTCACAATGGTATTTTGATAGTGGGTGCTCCAGACATATGACAGGTGATGTCTCATTTTTTACCTACCTAGAGGAGTATAAGGAAGGTAGAGTCACCTTTGGAGATGGGAGCAAGTCTAGCATTGTAGGACGAGGTACTGTAGAGTTACCAGGATTTCCTAAGCTAGAGAATGTTTTGTACGTCAAAGGTTTGAAAGTAAACCTTCTCAGCATTAGCCAGTTATGCGACGTTGACTTTGAAGTAAAGTTTGACCGAGACGCGTGTAATGTCTACAACCAAGCCGGTAAACTTTTAGTGCAAAGGGAGAGGACCGAGGATAATTGCTATGGGACTGTGCCCACTTCCTCACTTGTCTAAAACAGCGCCACGATCACTCCTATGGATTTATGGCACTAATGTCTAGGTCACGTGAACGTTAGAGATTTGACTCATTTAGTCAAAAAGGACCTAGTACGTAGATTACCATCTCTTGGAAAGTCAACTTCCACGATTTGTGGACCCTGTTAGTTGGGAAAGCAAATTCGAATTCCTCATAGGAAGTTGCATTCCATTACCACCTCCCGAGTACTTGAGCTGATTCACATGGATCTTATGGGTCCTACTCGTACTGAGAGTTTGGGTGGTAAGAGGTATATCCTCGTAATGGTAGACTATTTCTCCAGATATTCTATTATAGGTTTTCTGAGGGAGAAATTCGATGTTGATGAGTTTTTAATGACCAAGTGTCGTGTCCTAGAAAATCAACACGGAGTCACTATTAATAGGATTCGTAGTGACAACGGCACAGAGTTTAAGGAAGCAAAAGTAGATCTCTACCGTGATAGCCTTGGGATCAAACATGAGTTTTCTGCTATGAAGACTACTCAACAAAATGGGATTATTGAGACGATCCAGTAAATGGCTAGATCTATACTTTTAGGTCGTAATGTTTCTAGGAGATTTTGGGCATAGGCAATGTCTATTGCATGCCACATGGTGAATAGGGTTTACCTGTGTCCACACACACTTAAGACGCCTTATGAATTGTGGACTGGCAAGAAACCCAACCTTGCATATTTCCGTATTGTGGGGAGTAAATGCTACATCCTACAGGATAGAGAGCAATTAGGAAAGTTTGACTCCTGAAGCTATGAGGGAATATTATTAGGCTATTCATCGAATAGTAGAGCGTACCGGGTTTTTAACCTGAAGAGCTCTAAGGTTATGGAGTCAATAAACGTCACCGTGAAATATGACGAACCTCCGACGGTTATTGATCCTAACCTTCAGTGTGAGGATGAGGACTTTTCTGGAAGTGATTTACTTGTCCCTCACCCACACTATGTGGACCCTAATCCTGTGTTAGGGGACACACCTACTTGGGTTCGCACGAGTCATGACCCTTCTGCTATTGTTGGTGATCCCACTCTAAGGGTCAAGACTCGTGCTCAGCTAGAGAACGTTGTCAGTCATTTTTTCTACACGTCCAAAGTCGAGCCCAAGAATCATAAAGAAGCACTCAAGGATGAACACTGGATATCTGCTATGCAGGGTGAGTTGCTTCAATTTAAAAAGAATAATGTCTGGGAACTTGTCCCCCGACCTATTGAGACTAATGTGATAGGTACCAGATGGATTTTCAAGAATAAAATGGATGAAAATGGTACCATAATCAGAAACAAGTCTAGGTTGATCGCTCAAGGCTACACACAGATAGAAGGTGTAGACTTTGGGGAGACATTTGCTCCTGTTGCGAGGCTTGAGTTCGTCCGTCTACTAATCGCCATCGGATGTCATATGCGCTTAAAGTTATATTAGATGGATGTCAAGAGTACCTTCCTGAATGGCATTCTACAGGTGGAGGTTTATGTGGAACAACCAAAAGGGTTTGAAGACCCTAAGCATCCGGAGCACGTTTATTATCTGAGAAAAGCCTTGTATGGTTTGAAGCAAGCACCTCGTGCTTGGTACGAAAGGCTTACTTCCTATATCTTAGCCCGTGGCTTTAAGAGAGGGGGAGTTGATATGATGTTGTTCGTCAGGAGAGATGACGGTGCTATTTTGGTTTCCCAGGTCTATGTGGATGACATAGTCTTTGGATCCACATGCTCCCAGCATGCTCACCACTTTGAGGAGGAGATGAAAAGTGAGTTTGAGATGAGCATGGTAGGTGAGCTTACTTTCTTCCTTGGTCTCCAGGTTTGTCAGCTAGAGGATGGGATGTTCATCTCCCAATCCAAGTATGCTAGAGACCTAGTGAAGAAATTTGGGTTAGACTCCGCTAAGCATGCTCGTACAACTACCAAGATTAGTAAGGACACTTCAGGCAAGGACGTAGAGCAAACCTTGTATCGGAGTATGATAGGTAGTCTTCTCTACTTGACTGCTAGTCATCCCAATATAGCCTTTAGTGTTGGAGTCTGTGCGCGATATCAGGCATCCCCAAAAGAGTCACACTTACTCGCTCTAAAACGTATTATCAAATACGTGAGTGTGACTGTCTCATATGGTATTTGGTATTCCTTTGATACCAATGACCATTTGTCCGCCTATTCGGATGCTGATTGGGTCGGGGATGTAGATGGTTGTAGGAGCACTTCTGGTGGGTGTTTCTATTTTGGTTCTGCTCTTGTCTCCTGGTTGATCGAGAAGCAAAACTCCATCTCTTTGTCCATTGTGGAGGCTGAGTACATCGCCGTCGGGAGTTGTTGCACGCAACTCTTGTGGATGAAGCAGATGCTGAAGGATTTTGGGATTTCACAGGACACCATGACCATTTCCTATGATAACACGAGCGCGATACACATATCCCGCAATCTAGACCAGCATTCGCGCACAAAGCACATCAGGATACGCGAGCACTTTATACGTTAGTTAGTTGAGGAGAAAGTCGTATCCCTGAGTTTCATTCCCACCGACCATCAGTTAGCCGATATTTTCACAAAACCCTTAGATGCCCTTAGATTCGAGAGTCTTAGGAAGTCTTTAGGGATTTGCACAGTTGACTGAGGGGGTGGTCCGAGTCTAGCATAGGTTGCATTGTCTTTATCATATCATCTGATGCCTATTACTAGATTGTATCATATGTTCTATTTTTCTTTATTTTTTTTGAAAAACCCAAAAAGATTTTCTTTTTATAAACTTTTTAGAAAAACACAAAAAGATGTTTTGTATTCTTTTTGCACCTTTTATGGATGAGCATTTAAGATAGCCAAGTCACAACTTCATTCCACTTATCCATGTGACTGTTTGATAGAGATTTGAGACGCTACATCATTTCATCCATGTGCTTTACATTGTTTCGGAGTCTTTGAGATGTGATTAGTGATATCTTTCTATATGTTTGACTCATATCTCCTTTATTGCATACATGCGCGGCTTTATTTGATTATTGCACTTGTCTATTGATAAATAGCTTTTTGCGTATGTATCGTTGTTGTGCAAAAGCTACTCTCAAAATTTCCTTGAGTACCTACAAAACTTGTCTAAAACTAACTCGTATTGCGGTAAGTACGGGTATCAATCCTACTTTCAAGGTGAAACAATAAATGTGAAAACGTGCAATTCTAATTTTTTTATGAAAATAATTTTTTTATTTATTTTTTATTTTTTAAAACAATTTCAAGGGAAAAATTAACTAAATAAATGCTAAAATTATAAAATGACTAAAAAAATGTAAAAGAATGTGCAACCGAGTGTCAAATAATGTGAGAAGGTCAAGAGATGGGATTACACTGCATTTTCAATTATTTTAATTTCTCAATTTATTAATTTTGAAATATTTCGAGATAATATTAAATCGATAATCTAACTCTCGTTAAAATTATAAATTTAATAAAATCTTTTTCAAAAAATTAATTAAAAAAATGTCATACGATGAAAAATTAGAACTACACCATTTTCAAAAGATTACCCGCTAGGATCAATTTAACGAAAACAATAGCAATCTTCAAATTTCAACACCGAATTACTATTCAAATTTCGGAAAAACATATCTCTACTTCGATTCCTAAATTCAAACATTAATTCGTTCAATTAATTTACTAACTCTCGTCACATAAATTAATTGGCGACAGTTAAAATTAATTTACGTAGAAATATAAAATTAAAAAAAACAATTAATTAAACTAACATCATACGCGGTGTATCCCACCACTTGAACGGGATGCTTAGACAAGCATATTGAAATAATTAATCACAACCACAAACATGGAACAATAAATTAAATAGTAGAGCAAGAAATACAATACACAAAAGTCTCCCTTTGAATTGATTCCTTGAATCGCATTCATGCACGTGTGTCCTAATGTTTTAACAAATCCAGCACTTGATCACATAAAAAAATTAAAAACTAAACCTAAAATTTATTCTAACACTAAACTAATTTTTTTGGAATTTTTTTATGTACCTACTATGAACATATTATACACTGTGTGGTTTTCTCTCTCTACGTATCCCCTCTTTTTTGCTGTGCTGAGCGTCTTTTATGAGAAGCCCTTGCTCTTGTTTTATAACCCACGATGTTGCCTTCTTGAGAAGAGATTTTTGTGGGATTTTCATTTATTTCTCTTAAGGCTTGGGATCATCTCCGATTTTTTTGGGATTGGTTAAGGGTATGTTGGTCGACATGGGATTTCGGATTGTGGATCGGGATGGGGCTCGGTTTCAAGTCAGCTGGGCAGGCCGCAAATGGGTTCCAGTTGGTCTCGCCTGGGTCCGGTGCAGGTGGGTTTCGGACCGGGCCAGCGGGTTCGGGAAGCGGGTTCGCGATCGGGTTGAAAATAGGTGGAGTCGTGGTTGGTCAGGTCGCCGCCGGTGTTGACCGGCATGGGTTCCAGCGCAGGCCGGAGGTGTAGGAGGTTGTTTTTGGTTCAGGTTTGAGACAGCTCCGGGATCGCCGGAGTGGATCGGATTTGCAGTGACAGGTGGCCGGCTTGGGGTTCCGCCGGCGCTGATATGTCCGTCGGAGTTGGGTTCACGGGTCAATTGAGATTTGGGATGGAGATCGGGTATGGGAAACACGACTATGGTGGTCGTCAGATTTTGGGACGATACAGGTGGGTTTTCTTGTTTGGTTAAATGGGTTATGGAGGTAGTTAATGGTGGGAGGAAAGAGTGAGTGAAGAAGATGAAGTTGGGTAGGTTAGAGTGTGTGTGGGTGTATGGAAAGGTGAGTGTGGGTGAGAGGTTAGTTGAGTGTAAGATAGTGTGTAGGGGATTTGTGTGTGTGTGTGTTTAATTGGTACCCCTGAAAAATTAACACAACTTAAAAAAATAAAACTACAACTAAAAAAAATGAAATAATATCTAAAAAGACTAAAAAACTAACATCTCAAACTAAAATTAAAAAAAAATGTAAATAATAAAAAACGATAAAATAAAACTCTATTAAAACTAAAAGTATATAATCCTAATAAAATAAAACTAAAAGAAAAGAAAATATATAAAATGAAATCTAATAACTAAAAAAATAAATTCCTAAAAACTTAATCCTATTAAAATAAAGTAAAGATTACAAATTAAAAACTAATAAAAATCAAAATCAAAATAAAGAAATAAAAAAAAAATAGAAAATAAGTCCTAAAAAATTCTAAATAAATCTAAATAAATCCTAAAAATAAAATGACTAAAAATAAAAATCTAGAAAAATAATAAAGGTACAAACTCAACACACACGGGGCTCGGGGAATAGTCTGGACTCGGTGTAGGCTTAGGTTTGGGTTACGGAACTGATTCGGGGCATCAGAACTCTTCTGGGGAAGCTCAAATAGGACTCCAGACTTTGCGATCTCCTTTGATTTCTTCGATGCACGCTTTTGATCGCTTTTACGTGGCAATTGACTGGATTTAGCCTTATTTGTACCGCAACTGCGTATTGACCTGAGAAATAAATAAATACGAACATAAGGTCATTTTTATTAAAAATGAGCGACTAAAATGCATCTATTCGGGGTATAAAATAGACACTTTTGGGTGCTTATCACACCACCCCAAACAGAACATTGCTAGTCCTCGAGCAAAAATTAGAAAGAAAACAGAGATGAGTAACCAAAAGTGTGCCACTTTCGCTAGCACTGGCGATTGCACTTAGCATGTGCAACAAGCCGTTAAACCTGTAGGTTGCCCTACAGGACGAGTGGTGTCTCGTGAGGGTATACAGTGAATTTACCCGCAAAATTCAAAAACTTTCTTAAATGCAGTATCTAAGTAGATGATGAAACGCTATACAACCCAACTTTAAAAGGACATCAAGGAACACCGTATTCAACTATCAAAATAAGATATGAAATTACTTAATACCAAAAGCGTAATCCTTCCTAAAACTCAGCATGTGTAGTGTGAAGTAATCTTAAGTATCATTAGAGTAATTCTAAGGTCGCATTATAGAGTCAAAGCTTTGACTTTAATTCTCACCAGATATATCTCTTTGAATCGAACTCTCTGAGAATTGAGTAAGTGTATCTCTCTAGTGTGTGAGGATGTGAGTAAATATAAACAAGTTCAAACGTCTCACACACTTTATAACAAAGGACGGATACATGAAAAAATATGATCTCATGAAGGGATGCTAACCACTATGTCGAGAATGTCGAGTTATTCACTATATAATCTTCTCGTTTGCCTGAACACTTTACCAAGGGTGAAAATGGGGTTTATGTATGGTGTGAGGGAATAATGAAATAAAGAAGATGAATGATAGGGTTTCTTGAGAAGAGTGTGACACACTTTGATTGACTATTGTCTTCATCATTTGAACTTATGATCGCATCTTCCTTTTTCTTCTTTTCTATTTTTTTCTTTCTTTTTTTTTTTGCTTCTTTTTCTTTTCTTTTTTTTTATTTATTTTTATTGCGATACATTTTTCTTTTCATAGCACAAATGAAGACAATTTACATGGAAAATTTCAAACACTCTTTTTCTCAAAAATGATGGCAATGATGAATGGTATTTGGGACATATGGATAAGGGTAATATGAAAAATGATAATGGGTGAATGATAATGTGATAGGAAAATGGTAAATGTATGAAAAAATCGGTTTAGTGCTCGGGACAAACTACAAGACACGTGTTTCTTACAACTCAAAAGTAATGTCATTCTCAGTGATTAAGCCAAATTTGAAAAAATAATGAGATCATGCAACGACTAAATATAGTACCCAAAGAAAGTTGAGTCAACTTGTGACTCGGAGATACGTAAAAACCCTCAAAAAGGTGAACAGCTCAAATCTCACGGGTTTAAGTCGCCACTAGCGATCTTTTAAGGCTCTCTTGAGAATAGTGTTACTCTTCAACTTTTGATTGTAAATGTGATAGTGTAAAATTGTCGAGTTTAGAAATTCATGGTGCAAGTACGCTTTAAGAGGTATTAATTAATTTAAGGTTAAAAGCGTAATTTTTGGTTTAAACATAGGTATTCCAAGATTTCTAAAAGAGGGATGATGGGCAAGTCATATCATAAAAATTTAAATTTAACTGCACAAAATTTTTAAAATCACTTGTTTCTGAAAATTTTCAAAAGAGGTACGATTTTGATAAATTTCCCACCCCCAAACAAAAGAGAACATCGTCCTCGATATTTAAAACCATATATAAAAATAAAAGCCCAAGGGAGGAAAGATATTACCATAATGAACCACTAGTCAAATGTACCGCCTGAGGGAGCAGAGATGAAACCTGAAGAACATAGGCGATACAAAAGTAAGCACAAGTCTATAAAGCATGTGAAAATCATTGGGTGGTGTGAAACACCACCCCCAAACAGGATATGACTCATACTCAGAAACAATGAACAACGGGCTGCCTCCCGGTAGCGCTAAGTTTAATGTCTTCAGCCAGACCGAACCAATCTCACCCTAAGGATAGGAACTAGGAAAGCACAGGTGGCAGAAAAATTGGTTGATGAGAATCACCCCCAAACAAGACTGAAACGTCAGTCTTGTTGGATAAAGGCAAAAATGGGTCAATGCACTTGTATGGCAAAGTGCATCACTCGATGCAAAGCATCGGTGGACCAGGGGCGGGTGGGTAGGAGGGTACATGGATGAAGGGTAAGGGTGAGGGTGAACAGGCACCGGTCACGGGCCTTATTGAGCGTAAATGTGAGGACAACAAGGGCCCTATAAGAATGGTGCTCAAGTTGGCGGGGGAGGCAAAATGGTTTGGCAAGAATAATGGGGTGGGCCTCAGAGAAAGTGCACGAGCGTTCTATAAATGGACGGTGATAATGGTCGTGTCGTGACACACCAGGGAGCGATAGATGAAAAAATTCAACACCACAAGGAAGTGGTGTGCATAGAGTAACAAGCTCGGCGTCACGAAGGATAAGAGTAGCACAAATACTCTCATAGATAGTGGGGTCTATGAAAAATGCACAAATGTGATCGTGGAGTACTAGGGTGGAGGATGGATATAGGTGAGGACCTAAATATGTAGATGGGAACAGGTGAGGTGCAATAACAAGGTCCTAACCAAGTGGTGGGGTGGAAGGGACGGTGGGTGGATCGGGGGGGACTAAGGGTGGGGGAAGATGATCTAACTCACGAGTGGGAGAAACACACTCCTCACGAGACTCGGAATGATACTCAAGGGTACTTGTAGTAGGAGATGTAAAAATAAACGAGGGAGTGATCAACTTAGCCACCACGATGTCACCATCTGAGGTGGGGAAAGGTTCTAACGAGGCTTTAAGATCCGAGATAGATGAATCTACATCAATATTCGACTCAACAGGAGTCAAGCAAGGTGGGATAGGATCCATATCCAGAGAGGTAGAAACCATCTCAAATTCAATCTCAGGACAGTGGGTAGCACTCGCAGCCGTAGCTAATCTAAAAAAAATGGGTTCCTCGGGAACACACGCAGTGGGCTCAATAGGTGTAGGCTCATGCATAAAGAAGGATTCTATTGAAGGGGAAAGGCAAAACTCTATGGTGGGTTCGATAAGGTAAGGCGGTGTAGGATCAGTCTTATAATCAAGGGATACGTCAACACAATTGTCAACTTGGGTTCCGGACCACGGAGTGGTCTCAATGTCGAGATTTTCAGGAAGATAGGGTTGGTCACACTCAAAATCACTTGCACAAGATGACACATCATCGTCCCACGTGGGGGAAATAACGGGTTAACTTGGGGTGAAATCTGACTCGTTCGCACACTCAAATGCAGTAAACCTGTGTTCAAGTCGTTGAAGGGCTTCATTTTGAGAGTTAAGAGTGTGCGCGAACTTGTGTAAGAGGCTCTCGAGAGCGGATGTGCAAGGTGGTGGTGAGTGAGGTGGACGCAACTCGCTAGAAACACTAGGATGTGGAGAATACTCATATGAAGTGTGTGGAGCAGGATCAAGTGTAGCATTCACGGGAGAAGCATCGCCGTGACGGACAAAAGTGTGATCAGCATGAGGAGCATATGAAGGGGACTGATAGGTATGAGGTGCACGAGGTGGTGATGACGACTGCTGGAAACCGTAAGGATCCACAATATGGCGTTAGGATTCATATTGCATGGAAGGATGATCAGGCCTCCATGAATAGCTCGGGTACTCATATCCCTTGACATTAGATATGTCGTGACAATACGTCGAGGGTGGGTCTAAAACAGTGTCATAGGGATACACATGTTCCAAGGTGGAGTCAGATGGAGAGAATATAAATGGACACTCATGGGACAAGTGATCGCTAAGAAAGCAGTATGTGCACGGTGAAGCATGGGACGGGTTGACACTCGGCACCGAAGGCGGTGGAGTAGGAGATGTGTGCGTGGACGACACATGAGTATCAACAGTGGGTGTTTGAGAGTTAAATCCACGAATTAATGAATAGAGGTTCGAATCAGTATTAACATCAAACAATGGGAAATGGCCAAAGTACTCCCGTAAAGGACGTTCTTCGGCCATGAGGCGAGAAATATTTTTTTGGGGGTTTAAATATTTTTCAAAAGAAAAGAAAATCTTTTTGTGATTTGTGAAAATAAGAAAAGGAAAATCTTTTTGGTATTTTAAATATGAAAAAAAAAATAGGGATTTTTCGAAAAAAGGGAAGAAAATGGACTCGTGATTTAGGCGAACTAACGAAACCCGACTACCGAAATAATGGAATTGGACACACACGAGTCAAGAAAAAATCCTAACGAGCACGTAGCCAATTATTATCTTCAAAATTAGTGAAATGGGTAGTCAATTTTTAATTAAGTCCGCGGGCAGCAAAATGCACGGAATTTATCTTTGTGATCCCCTGTTGCAAAAATGTGTTCCTACGGAGCCAGCTAGTTGATTGATTTTAAATTTAATGATAGCTAGGGCAGCACACAATGGATAAGCGAGTGAGTCGGGTGATGAAATTCCTTCTCGTTGCAATGACCGGATCCAAGTCTTAGGTAAATTAGTTCATCAAACCATTCAAGTTAAGTGCGATGCAGAAAGTAAAAGCAAATAGGAGCAATTAATCACACAAAAAATCAACTCTCTTGCAGGAGATTCGCGAGGGACAAAAAAATTGTACCTCCCACGGATTTTACACACGTGGGGTGAAGATAGAGTTGAGTCGACCGGGGGGAGATCTCAACTATCTCAGTCGTCCCCGGGATTCCTACCGACCCAAAATAGAGAGGCTTCAAAATCCTCGCCTTTGAACGCCCTCTCTCTACCTTGTCCGGTTTCCCTTTTCGCTTTTTTTTATAGAATAATTATTACAAAACAATATGGTGTCAAAATGCACCCTAAATAAATACACAATCTTAAAAAAATAATCCTATACAACCAGTCTAAGAGGGAGGGAGGAGTAAGAACTATACTAAAAAAGATAAATAAAATTACAAGTCTTCAATCATGTCTCCAGGCCAAGAAAGCGGCAACGACGTCATTTGATAAATAGCTTTTTGCGTATGTATCGTTGTTGTGAAAAGCTACTCTCAAAATTTCCTTGAGTAGCTACAAAACTTGTCTAAAACTAACTCGTATTGCGGTAAGTACGGGTATCAATCCTACTTTCAAGGTGAAACAATAAATGTGAAAACGGGCAATTCCAATTTTTTTATGAAAATATTTTATTTTTTTTATTTTTAAAACAATTTCACGGGAAAATTAACTAAATAAATGCTAAAATTATAAAATGACTAAAAAATGTAAAAGAATGTGCAACCGAGTGTCAAATAATGTGAGAAGGTCAAGAGATGGGATTACACTGCATTTTCAATTATTTTAATTTCTCAATTTATTAATTTTGAAATATTTCGAGATAATATTACATCGATAATCTAACTCTCGTTAAAATTATAAATTTAATAAAATCTTTTTCAGAAAATTAATTAAAAAAATGTCACACGATGAAAAATAAGGACTACCCTATTTTCAAAAAATTACCCGCTAGGATCAATTTAACGAAAACAATAGCAATCTTCAAATTTCAACACCGAATTACTATTCAAATTTCGAAAAAACCTATCTCTAGTTCGATTCCTAAATTCAAACATTAATTCGTTCAATTAATTTACTAACTCTCGTCACATAAATTAATTGGCGACAGTTAAAATTAATTTACCTAGAAATATAAAATTAAATAAACCAATTAATTAAACTAGCATCATACGCAGTGTATCCCACTCCTCGAACGGGGTGCTTAAACACGCATAATGAAATAATTAATCACAATCACAAACATGGAACAATAAATTAAAGAGTAGAGCAAGAAATACCATGCACAAAAGTCTCCCTTTGAATTGATTCCTTGGATCGCATTCATCCACGTGTGTCCCAATATTTTCACAAATCCAGCACTTGATCACATAAAAAAATTAAAAACTAAACCTAAAATTTATTCTAACACTAAACTAATTTTTTTAGAATTTTTTTATGTATCTACTTTGTACATATTATATACTGTGTGGTTTTCTCTCTCTACGTATCCCCTCTTTTTTGCTGTGCTGAGCGTCTTCAATGAGAAGCCCTTGCTCTTGTTTTATAACCCACAATGTTGCCTTCTTGAGAAGAGATTTTTGTGGGATTTTCATTTATTTCTCTTAAGGCTTGGGATCATCTCCGATTTTTTTGGGATTGGTTGAGGGTATGTTGGTCGACATGGGATTTCGGATTGTGGATCGGGATGGGGCTCGATTTCAAGTCAGCTGGGCAGGCCACAAATGGGTTCCAGTTGGTCTCGCCTAGGTCCGGTGTAGGTGGGTTTCGGATCGGGTCAGGTGGGTTTCGGTTTATGGGAAGCGGGTTCGGGAAGCGGGTTTGCGATCGGGTTAAAAATGGGTGGAGTCATGGCTGGTCAGGTCACCGCCGGTGTTGACCGGCATGGGTTCCAGCGCAGGCCGGAGGTGTAGGAGGTTGTTTTTGGTTCAGGTTTGAGGCAGCTCCGGGATCGCCGGAGTGGGTCGGGTTTGCAGTGACAGGTGGCCGGCTTGGGGTTCCGCCGGCGCTGATATGTCCGTCGGAGTTGGGTTCGCGGGTCAAGGGAGATTTGGGATGGAGATCGGGTATGGGAAACACGGCTATGGTGGTCGTCAGATTTTGGGACGATACAGGTGGGTTTTCTTGTTTGGTTAAATGGGTTATGGAGGTAGTTAATGGTGGGAATAAATAGTGAGTGAAGAAGATGAAGTTGGGTAGGTTAGAGTGTGGGTGGGTGTATGGAAAGGTGGGTGTGGGTGAGAGTTTAGTTGAGTGTAAGATAGTGTGTAGGGGATTTGTGTGTGTGTGCATTTAATTGGTATCCTTAAAAAATTAACACAACTTAAAAAAATAAAACTACAACTAAAAAAAATGAAATAATATCTAAAAAGACTAAAAAACTAACATCTCAAACTAAAATTAAAAAAAATGTAAGTAATAAAAAAAGATAAAATAAAACTCTATTAAAACTAAAAGTATATAATCCTAATAAAAGAAAACTAAAAGAAAAGAAAATATATAAAATGAAATCTAATAACTAAAAAAATAAATTCCTAAAAACTTAATCCTATTAAAATAAAGTAAAGATTAAAAATTAAAAACTAATAAAAATCATAATCAAAATAAAGAAATAAAAAAAATAGAAAATAAATCCTAAAAAATTCTAAATAAATCTAAATAAATCCAAAAAATAAAATGACTAAAAATAAAAATCTAGAAAAATAATAAAGGTACAAACTCAACACACACGGGGCTCGGGAAATATTCTAGGCTCGGTGTAGGCTTAGGTTTGGGTTACGGAACTGATTCGGGGCATCAGAACTCTTCTGGGGAAGCTCAAATAGGACTTCAGACTTTGCGATCTCCTTTGATTTCTTCGATGCAATCTTTTGACCGCTTTTACGTGGCAATTGACTGGATTTAGCCTTATTTGTACCGCAATTGCGTATTGACCTGAGAAATAAATAAATACGAACATAAGTTCATTTTTATTAAAAATGAGCGACTTAAATGCATCTTTTCGGGGTATAAAATAGACACTTTTGGGTGCTTATCACACCACCCCCAAACAGAACATTACTAGTCCTCGAGCAAAAATTAGAAAGAAAACAGAGATAAGTAACCAAAAGTGTGCCACTTTCGCTGGCACTGGCGATTGCACTTAGCATGTGCAACAAGCCGTTAAACCTGTAGGTTTTCCTACAGGACGAGTGGTGTCTCGTGAGGGTATACAGTGAATTTACCCGCAAAATTCGAAAACTTTTTTAAATGCAGTATCTAAGTAGATGATGAAACGCTATACAACCCAACTTTAAAAGGACATCAAGGAACACCGTATTCAACTATCAAAATAAGATATGAAATTACTTAATACCAAAAGCGTAATCCTTCCTAAAACTCAGCATGTGTAGTGTGAAGTAATCTTAAGTATCATTAGAGTAATTCTAAGATCGCCTTTATAGAGTCAAATCTTTGACTTCAATTCTCACCAGATATGTCTCTTTGAATCGAACTCTCTGAGAATTGAGTAAGTGTATCTCTCTAGTGTGTGAGGATGTGAGTAAATGTAAACAAGTTCAAACGTCTCACACACTTTATAAGAAAGGGCGGATACATGAAAAAATATGATCTCATGAAGGGATGCTAACCACTATGTCGAGAATGTCGAGTTATTCACTATATAATCTTCTCGTTTGCCCGAACACTTTACCAATGGTGAAAATGGGGTTTATGTATGGTATGAGGGAATAATGAAATGAAGAAGATAAATGATAGGGTTTCTTGAGAAGAGTGTGACACACTTTGATTGACTAATGTCTTCATCATTTGAACTTATGATCGCAGCTTCCTTTTTCTTCTTTTCTTTTTTTTTTCTTTCTTTTTTTTTTTTGCTTCTTTTTCTTTTGTTTTTTATTTTCTTTTATTTTTTATTTTTTTATTGCGATACATTTTTCTTTTCATGGCACAAATGAAGACAATTTACGTGGAAAATTTCAAACACTCTTTTTCTCAAAAATGATGGCAATGATGAATGGTATTTGGGACATATGGATAAGGGTAATATGAAAAATGATAATGGGTGAATGATAATGTGATAGGAAAATGGTAAATGTATGAAAAAATCGGTTTAGTGCTCGGGACAAACTACAAGACACATGTTTCTTACAACTCAAAAGTAATGTCATTCTCAGTGATTAAGCCAAATTTGAAAAAATAATGAGATCATGCAACGACTAAATATAGTACCCAAAGAAAGTTGAGTCAACTTGTGACTCGGAGATACGTAAAAACCCTCAAAAAGGTGAACAGCTCAAATCTCACGGGTTTAAGTCGCCACTAGCGATCTTTTAAGGCTCTCTTGAGAATAGTGTTACTCTTCAACTTTTGATTGTGAATGTGATAGTGTAAAATTGTCGAGTTTAGGAATTCATGATGCAAGTACGCTTTAAGAGGTATTAATTAATTTAAGGTTAAAAGCGTAATTTTTGGTTTAAACATAGGTATTCCGAGATTTCTAAAAAAGGGATGATGGAAAAATCATATCATAAAAATTTAAATTTAACTACACAAAATTTTTAAAATCACTTGTTTCTGAAATTTTTCAAAAGAGGTACGATTTTGATAAATTTCCCACCCCCAAACAAAAGAGAACATCGTCCTCGATGTTTAAAACCATATATATAAATAAAAGCCCAAGGGAGGAAAGATATTACCATAATGAACCACTAGTGAAATGTACAGCCTGAGGGAGAAACCTGAAGAACATAAGCGATACAAAAGTATGCACAAGTCTTTAAAGCATGTGAAAATCATTGGGTGGTGTGAAACACCACCCCCAAACAGGATATGACTCATACTCAGAAACAAAGAACAACGGGCTGCCTCCCGGTAGCGCTAAGTTTAATGTCTTCAGCCAGACCGAACCAATCTCACCCTAAGGATAGGAACTAGGAAAGCACAGGTGGCAGAAAAATTGGGTGATGAGAATCACCCCCAAACAAGACTAAAGCATCAGTCTTGTTGGATAAAGGCAAAAATGGGTCAATACACTTGTATGGAAAAGTGCATCACTCGATGCAAAGCATCGATGAACCAGGGCCGGGTGGGTAGGAGGGTACGTGGATGAAGGGTAAGGGTGAGGGTGAACAGGCACCGGTCATGGGCCTTATTGAGCATAAATGTGAGGACAACAAGGGCCCTATAAGAATGTGTAGGAGGGGCTTAATGATAAGCCTCTCATTAAATTATTAAATGAGATTAGAGATGATTAATATTGACAAAAGTCCATGTGTTTATGCGACTGAGGTATTATTATGCGCGTTGGACATATCACGCGTATTTGTGTATTATTTACATATTAACTAGACAATATTCTAGTATTGAGAGTTTTGACATATGTTATGGGACACATGCCACTTAAAATAGGACATGTGTCACCACGGGTTAATTGACATGTGACGACCCACTTGGGTGGGTTTTTGCTATAAATAAGCCCTACCCCCATACATTTGAGGGGGATCTTCTTAGAAGAGGAGGGTGATTTTCTTATCTTATGAGGTTTTAGAGAGAGTTTTGAGATGAGTTCTTTGAGAAGAGTTGCAACACCTCCCATCTCTCCCAAAAACCACCACAATGAGTTTTTTCGGCGAATAGTACGAACCCACGAACTACGCTGACTTTTATTCCGAGTATAATGGATACGTAGGCGCAACCGAAGTTGCTCAAGTCAAACACGTGCTAAAATCGAGTATTTCCCCAAAATTAGACTACTCTCTTACATTTGGCGGCTCTGCTGGGGAGGTATTCGTGATTTTTATTACGTAACGCCTCGTTCGTGATCGAAAAACTCAAAAGTGAAAGATCAATCCTTGGATCTTCTGTTCAACTATATCATTCTCATTGGAGTGCATTTTCCAGATAATATTTCTAAACTCTATCTCTATCTCGATTTTATGATTGTCCTGCTTGGCATAAGAAATTGCAAGCACACAGACATACATCTCTGTTAACATAGTACGTTAAAAAAAATATGGTTATTCATACCTGCATGAGTGAAAGAATGGTAATGTATATGCTAGAACCACCCACGAGAGATCGAAAAAAAAAGTGTTATTTTTTTAGCAAACAGTTAAAGCAGGCCATCTCCCTTGGATTGAAAAAAAAAAAAAACTTTGCGAAAGAAACAAAAGAAAGAGTGCTCACATATAGAGATATTTGAGATATATTTTGTTATCACAAAGTAGTATGTTTTTTTTATTTACTGAAAACCATCTTCGTCTGCCTTTAGATAAGCTCTGAAAACCATTTACTGAAAACCATCTTCGTCTTGCTCAAAAGAGAAAAGTTCCAAAGCAAAGATTTAAAAAAAAAAATACAATTTAAGGGTGATGTGATGGGTCCCATACTTGTTGTAAAGACCTTCGTATTTATACAGTATTTTAAAAAGATTTACATGTTGTCAAAATCATGTATCACAATATGGCTAACTGTTAGCTCACGTGAAACCAACACTAGGTTATTCAGAACATTTGGTTCTGACAAGGTGTTATGAACTAACGTCATATGCTTGTCTTACCACGTTTGTGTAAGTCTAAGCATTTTTTTTTCTTTTCTAGACTTACCATGAGATGCCGTGTGCCCCCCATCCTGACAGCTAACAGCTTTATAATTCGTTTCAAGTTGGTAGAATTTTGTTCTATAAGGCTCTTGGCCCCGCGCGGTCAGATTAAATATCAAAGAGGTTTTCATGGTTATGTTACATATTGTTATCTGTACATGATAACTCCTTTGGGCCCCACGCTGATACATATTTAAAGACCCAACGCTTTTAACGTTTGAACAGGCAGGCTTATGTGTAGTCGTGTGGCTCTTTGAATGGAGAGGTTTGGTTGATTGATTCAAAGTACACAATTTTCATTAATTCTTGCAAGGTTGAAAAGACACAATCGTACATGTTTTCTACTGCCAACTGCCGAAAGTAATAGCAGTTTAAATGCTAATAGTACCTAATAGCAGTCTACTGCCAACTGCCGAAAGTAATAGTACCTAATAGCAATTTAAATGCTAGTATGTTTTGGTAATGACATACGTGATTTGACTGGATATTAAATAGTGTCTTGTACGCACTCATATAAAGGCTTTATTATAAATATGCCATACCTTATGTGATTTGCTGTTGCATCAAGATATACCGTGGTTATGAACTTATATAGCTGTATAATTCAACCATTGAAATTGAATAGTTCAATATTGATTAGCTACATATTTACTTTTGAAGATTGGAGATAACAATAAATTTTATTATTTTGAGTTTATTTTATAAAGTACAACAAGGGGATATGTTGAATATTGTCCAAACTAATATTTTAACTGTAAGAGATGCAAATATGATTTAACGGTTACAGGTTATGGTTCCTCGGGCAGGGAACATGTTGGGACTATAATTGATAATATGAGCGTGATACCATTGAAAAATAAGGGGTTTATTTTATTTTTTGACAAATAAAATAAAGAGATAATAATGCAGTTCTCATAGAAAATTTAATTGTTCAAAAATATTCATAAGTTACGTTGATGAATTGAAAAGCTTCATTTTTTAGATGGATGAAATATAATGAAGCTTCGATTGAGTATACTGACATTTGAAAATATTCATAATTATTTGTACATCGTATACATTATGATTCATTTATGAAATATTTGAATATGTTTCAGAACTGAAGATTTATTTTGAGATTATATACACCTTTAGATTTATTATGAGATTCACCCCTAAACAACATTAAATTGTGCACGATCACCTACATGGTGTTTATGATTCATTGTACAAATATCCCTCGACTTTATTTATTTATTTTATTTTATTTTATTACATCAAATAAAATAAAATAAAGGGGGCATGATGAGAATTGAACTTGGATATTTCCTGAGTTTTACTAACCATTTACAATATTATATTATTGTGTCAGAAAGATATTATTTTGCAGAGGCTTCTGAATGAGCAGATATTGAGCGACACAAATATCAAGTCATTGTTCAAAGACATGACAGTTTGAGATACACCCCATGAAATGTAATAATTAGGTTGCTTTCATTTATTTTACGGGTGGGAATTGTAAAGGATATATGTAATTTATTTTATTTTATTTTATCTTAAGATAAAATAAAATAAAGGGGGCAAATGGATATTATGATGTAACGTAGCTTGTAGTCTCAAGCTTCTTCGACATCATCCGCGACAAGGTTAGATTGATGAACCTTCAGAGTATAGTAACATCCAACCAGGTCATTACAAAAGCTTCTTCAGTTTCTTTCGCAAAGAGTTCAAGCGGGTTAATTACTTGTCACTCAGAAATCGACAAAGTCATAGTCATCCTTCATATATGACATCATATTACGAGAACTTTGCGAGCAACCTGAGAAGAGATATAAAAAACAGTGAGATTATATAAAAAATCTTAACAAGCGTTTTCGTTGTTAAGTCACCGTTATAAGGTGGAGATTATATAAAAATCTTAACAAACGTTTTCGTTGTTAAGTCACCGTTATAAGGTGGAGACTATATATAAAAATCTTAAACAAGCATTTTCGTTGTTAAGTCAACGTTATAAGGTGGAGATTATATAAAAGTCTTAACAAGCGTTTTCGTTGTTAAGTCACCGTTATAGGTGGAGATTATATAAAAAATCTTAACAAACGTTTATTATATAAAAATCTTGACAAGCGTTTCGTTGTTAAGTCACCGTTATAAGGTGGAGACTATATATAAAAATCTTAAACAAGCGTTTTCGTTGTTAAGTCACCGTTATAGGTGGAGATTATATAAAAATCTTAACAAGCGTTTTCGTTGTTAAGTCACCGTTATAGGTGGAGATTATATAAAAAATCTTAACAAGCGTTTTCGTTGTTAAGTCACCGTTATAAGGTGGAGATTATATAAAAATCTTGACAAGCGTTTCGTTGTTAAGTCACCGTTATAAGGTGGAGACTATATATAAAAATCTTAACAAGCGTTTTCGTTGTTAAGTCACCGTTATAGGTGGAGTTTACAAAAGACCTTAACAAGTGTGTTTTCATTGTTAAGTCACCTCTAACGGTGGAGTTTGCGAAAAACATTAACAAGTGTGTTTTCATTGTTAAGTCACCTCTAACGGTGGAGTTTGCGAAAGACCTTAACAAGTTTGTTTTCATTGTTAAGTCACCTCTAACGGTGGAGTTTGCGAAAGACCTTAACAAGTGTGTTTTCATTGTTAAGTCACCTCTAACGGTGGAGTTTGCGAAAGACCTTAACAAGTGTGTTTTCATTGTTAAGTCACCTCTAACGGTGGAGTTTGCGAAAGACCTTAACAAGTGTGTTTTCATTGTTAAGTCACCTCTAACGGTGGAGTTTGCGAAAAACCTTAACAAGTATGTTTTCATTGTTAAGTCACCTCTAACGGTGGAGTTTGCGAAAGACCTTAACAAGTGTGTTTTCATTATTAAGTCACCTCTAACGGTGGAGTTTGCGAAAAACCTTAACATGTGTGTTTTCATTGTTAAGTCACCTCTAACGGTGGAGTTTGCAAAAAACCTTAACAAGTATTTTTTTCATTGTTAAGTCACCTCTAACGGTGGAGTTTGCGAAAGACCTTAACAAGTGTGTTTTCATTATTAAGTCACCTCTAACGGTGGAGTTTGCGAAAAACCTTAACATGTGTGTTTTCATTGTTAAGTCACCTCTAACGGTGGAGTTTGCAAAAAACCTTAACAAGTATGTTTTCATTGTTAAGTCACCTCTAACGGTGGAGTTTGCGAAAGACCTTAACAAGTGTGTTTTCATTATTAAGTCACCTCTAACGGTGGAGTTTGCGAAAAACCTTAACATGTGTGTTTTCATTATTAAGTATCCTCTAACGGTGGAGTTTGCGAAAGACCTTAACAAGTGTGTTTTCATTGTTAAGTCACCTCTAACGGTGGAGTTTGCAAAAAAACTTAACATGTGTGTTTTCATTGTTAAGTCACCTCTAACGGTGGAGTTTGCGAAAGACCTTAACAAGTGTGTTTTCATTGTTAAGTCACCTCTAACGGTGGAGTTTGCAAAAAAACTTAACATGTGTGTTTTCATTGTTAAGTCACCTCTAACGGTGGAGTTTGCGAAAGACCTTAACAAGTGTGTTTTCATTGTTAAGTCACCTCTAACGGTGGAGTTTGCGAAAAACCTTAACATGTGTGTTTTCATTGTTAAGTCACCTCTAACGGTGGAGTTTGCGAAAGACCTTAACAAGTGTGTTTTCATTGTTAAGTCACCTCTAACGGTGGAGTTTGCGAAAAAACCTTAACAAGTGTGTTTTCATTGTTAAGTCACATCTAACGGTGGAGTTTGCGAAAAACCTTAACAAGTATGTTTTCATTGTTAAGTCACCTCTAACGGTGGAGTTTGCGAAAAACCTTAACAAGTGTGTTTTCATTGTTAAGTCACCCCTAACGGTGGAGTTTACGAGAAACCTTGACAAGTGTGTTCTCACCATTAAGTCACTTCGTAGGTGTGAGTTTGCGAAATACATTAAAAAGTGGTAATTTGAGCAAGTCAATATTATGTACACGCACAAGAAACCTCATCGTGATTAAAACAAGTCAAACAACATGTGCATGCACTAAAAGATTAATCAATGATGATGAAGTTGTTATTATGTAAACCATAATAATACTTTCACCAAGCCTGGTTGAGAATGACGAAAGAGAATGCTAAGGTAGTTATTATGTGTTCATGATATTACGCTTTACCAAAGCAGAGTTACAAACAATCGCAATAAAAATATGGATGCATGTTCATTTAAATAGGAATGGGGGCAACAATCAGTGTATATCATTCATATGAAAATAATGATAAAACGAGGTCCTTCGAAAAAACCTATGAGATCAAAGCCTCAAAATGGGATTTAAGATATGAGATATGAAATTGATGTATATCATATAAATGAGATATGAGATTATTACCTACGATCCACAGGTCGATCGAACATATGAAAACTGACTAAAGTTATTTCGTACATACAGTCGATATATTTCAGACATGTATCAATATATCAACTATATGTACGAGGGGGCAAATGTAGGAGGGGCTTAATGATAAGCCTCTCATTAAATTATTAAATGAGATTAGAGATGATTAATATTGACAAATATCCATGTGTTTATGCGACTGAGGTATTATTATGCGCGTTGGACATATCACGCGTATTTGTGTATTATTTACATATTAACTAGACAATATTCTAGTATTGAGAGTTTTGACATATGTTATGGGACACATGCCACTTAAAATAGGACATGTGTCACCACGGGTTAATTGACATGTGGCGACCCACTTGGGTGGGTTTTTGCTATAAATAAGCCCTACCCCCATACATTTTAGGGGGATCTTCTTAGAAGAGGAGGGTGATTTTCTTATCTTATGAGGTTTTAGAGAGAGTTTTGAGATGAGTTCTTTGAGAAGAGTTGCAACACCTCCCATCTCTCCCAAAAACCACCACAATGAGTTTTTCCGGCGAATAGTACGAACCCACGAACTACGCTGACTTTGATTCCGAGTATAATGGATACGTAGGCGCAACCGAAGTTGCTCAAGTCAAACACGTGCTAAAATCGAGTATTTCCCCAAAATTAGACTACTCTCTTACAGAATGGTTCTCAAGTTGGCGGGGGAGGCAAAATGGTTTGGCAAGAATAATGGGATGGGACTCAGAGAAAGTGCACGAGCGTTCTATAAATGGACGGTGATAATGGTCGTGCCGTGACACACCAGGGAGCGATAGATGAAAAAATTCAGCACCACAAGGAAGTGGTGTGCATAGAGTAACAAGCTCGGCGTCACGAAGGATAAGCGTAGCACAAATACTCTCATAGATAGTGGGGTCTATGAAAAATGCACAAATGTGATCGTGGAGTACTAGGGTGGAGGATGGATATAGGTGAGGACCTAAATACGTAGATGGGAACAGGTGAGGTGCAATAACAAGGTCCTAACCAAGTGGTGGGGTGGAAGGGACAGTGGGTGGATCGGGGGGGACTAAGGGTGGGGGAAGATGATCTAACTCACGAGTGGGAGAGACACACTCCTCACGAGACTCGGAATGATCCTCAAGGATACTCGTAGTAGGATATGTGAAAATAAACGAGGGAGTGATCAACTTAGCCACCACGACGTCACCATCCGAGGTGGGGAAAGGTTCTAACGAGGCTTTAAGATCCGAGATAGATGAATCTACATTAATATTCGACTCAATGGGAGTCAAGAAGGGTGGGATAGGATCCATATCCAGAGAGGTAGAAACCATCTCAGATTCAATCTCAGGACAGTGGGTAGCACTCGCAGCCGTAGCTAACCTAAAAATAATGGGTTCCTCGGGAACACACGCAGTGGTCTCAATAGGTGTAGGCTCATGCATAAAGAAGGATTCTATGGAAGGGTAAAGGCAAACCTCTATGGTGGGTTCGATAAGGTAAGGCGGTGTAGGATCAGTCTTATAATCAAGGGATACGTCAACACAATTGTCAACTTGGGTTCCGGACCACGGAGCGGTATCAATGTCGAGATTCTCAGGAAGATAGGGTTGATCACACTCAAAATCACTTGCACAAGACGACACATCACCGTCGCACGTGGGGAAAATAACGGGTTGACTTGGGGTGAAATCTGACTCGTTCGCACACTCAAATGCAGTAAACCTGTGTTCAAGCCGTTGAAGGGCTTCATTTTGAGAGTTAAGAGTGTGCGCGAACTTGTGTAAGAGGCTCTCGAGAGCAGATGTGCAAGGTGGTGGTGAGTGAGGTGGACACAACTCGCTAGAAACACTAGGATGTGGAGAATACTCATATAAAGTGTGTGGAGCAGGGTCAAGTGTAGCATTCACGGGAGAAGCTCCGTGACGGACAAAAGTGTGATCAGCATGAGGAGCATATGAAGGGGACTGATAGGTATGAGGTGCACGAGGTGGCGATGACGACTGTTGGAAACCGTAAGGATCCACAAAATGGCGTTGGGATTCATATTGCATGGAAGGATGATCAGGCCTCCATGAATAGCTCGGGTACTCATATCCCTCGACATTAGATATGTCGTGACAATACATCGAGGGTGGGTCTAAAACAGTGTCATAGGGATACACATGTTCCAAGGTGGAGTCAGATGGAGAGAATATAAATGGACACTCATGGGACAAGTGATCGCTAAGAAAGCAGTATGTGCACGGTGAAGCATGGGACGGGTTGACACTCGGCACCGAAGGCGGTGGAGTAGGAGATGTATGCGTGGACGACACATGAGTATCAACAGTGGGTGTTTGAGAGTTAAATCCACAAATTAATGAATAGAGGTTCGAATCGGTATTAACATCAAACAATGGGAAATGGCCAAAGTACTCCCGTAAAGGACGTTCTTCGGCCATGAGGCGATAAATATTTTTTGGGGGGTTTAAATATTTTTCAAAAGAAAAGAAAATCTTTTTGTGATTTGTTAAAATAAGAAAAAGAAAATCTTTTTGGTATTTTAAATATGAAAAAAAAATCTTTTTGGGATTTTTCGAAAAAAGGGGAGAAAATGGACTCGTGATTTAGGCGAACTAACGAAACCCGACTACCGAAATAATGGAATTGGACACACACGAGTCAAGAAAAAATCCTAACGAGCACGTAGCCAATTATTATCTTCAAAATTAGTGAAATGGGTAGTCAAATTTTAATCAAGTCCGCGGGCAGCAAAATGCACGGAATTTATCTTTGTGATCGCCTGTTGAAAAAATGTGTTCCTACGGGGCTAGCTAGTTGATTGATTTTAAATTTAATGATAGCTAGGGTAGCACACAATGGATAAGCGACTGAGTCGGGTGATGAAATTCCTTCTCGTTGCAATGACCGGGTCCAGGTCTTATGTAAATTAGTTCATCAAACCATTCAAGTTAAGTGAGATGCAGAAATTAAAAGCACATAGGAGCAATTAATCACACAAAAAATGAACTCTCTTGCAGGAGATTCGCGAGGGACAAAAAAATTGTACCTCCCACGGCTTTTACACACGTGGGGTGAAGATCGAGTTGAGTCGACCGAGGGGAGATCTCAACTATCTCAGTCGTCCCCGGGAGTCCTACCGACCCAAGGTAGAGAGGCTTCAAAATCCTCGCCTTTGGACGCCCTCTCTCTACCTTTTCCGGTTTCCCTATTCGCTTTTTTTTATGGAATAATTATTACAAAACAATATGGTGTCAAAATGCACCCTAAATAAATACACAATCTTAAAAAAATAATCCTATACAACCAGTCCAAGAGGGAGGGAGGGAGGAGTAAGAACTATACTAAAAAAGATAAATAAAATTACAAGTCTTCAATCATGTCTCCAGGCCAAGAAAGCGGCAACGGCGCCATTTGATAAATAGCTTTTTGCGTATGTATCGTTGTTGTGCAAAAGCTACTCTCAAAATTTCCTTGAGTACCTACAAAACTTGTCTAAAACTAAGTCGTATTGCGGTAAGTACGGGTATCAATCCTACTTTCAAGGTGAAACAATAAATGTGAAAACATGCAATTCCAATTTTTTTATGAAAATAATTTTTTTATTTTTATTTATGTTTAAAACAATTTCAAGGGAAAATTAACTAAATAAATGCTAAAATTATAAAATGACTAAAAAATGTAAAAGAATGTGCAACCGAGTGTCAAATAATGTGAGAAGGTCAAGAGATGGGATTACACTGCATTTTCAATTATTTTAATTTCTCAATTTATTAATTTTGAAATATTTCGAGATAATATTACATCGATAATCTAACTCTCGTTAAAATTATAAATTTAATAAAATCTTTTTCAGAAAATTAATTAAAAAAATGTCACACGATGAAAAATAAGGACTACCCTATTTTCAAAAAATTACCCGCTAGGATCAATTTAACGAAAACAATAGCAATCTTCAAATTTCAACACCGAATTACTATTCAAATTTCGGAAAAACCTATCTCTAGTTCGATTCCTAAATTCAAATATTAATTCGTTCAATTAATTTACTAACTCTCGTCACATAAATTAATTGGCGACAGTTAAAATTAATTTACCTAGAAATATAAAATTAAAGAAACCAATTAATTAAACTAGCATCATACGCAGTGTATCCCACCCCTTGAGCGGGGTGCTTAAACAAGCATAATGAAATAATTAATCACAACCACAAACATGGAACAATAAATTAAAGAGTAGAGCAAGAAATACCATACACAAAAGTCTCCCTTTGAATTGATTCCTTGAATCGCATTCATCCACGTGTGTCCCAATATTTTCACAAATCCAGCACTTGATCACATAAAAAAATTAAAAACTAAACCTAAAATTTATTCTAACACTAAAATAATTTTTTTAGAAATTTTTTATGTACCTACTATGTACATTTATACACTGTGTGGTTTTCTCTCTCTATCCCCTCTTTTTTGCTGTACTGGGAGTCTTCTATGAGAAGCCCTTGCTCTTGTTTTATAACCCACAATGTTGCCTTCTTGAGAAGAGATTTTTGTGGGATTTTCATTTATTTCTCTTAAGGCTTGGGATCATCTCCGATTTTTTTGGGATTGGTTGAGGGTATGTTGGTCGACATGGGATTTCGAATTGTGGATCGGGATGGGGCTCGGTTTCAAGTCAACTAGGCAGGCCGCAAATGGGTTCCAGTTGGTCTCGCCTAGGTCCGGTGTAGGTGGGTTTCGGGACGGGCCAGGTGGGTTTTGGTTTATGGGAAGCGGGTTCGGGAAGCGGGTTTGCGATCGAGTTAAAAATGGGTGGAGTCGTGGCTGGTCAGGTCACCGCCGGTGTTGACCGGCATGGGTTCCAGCGCAGGCCGGAGGTGTAGGAGGTTGTTTTTTGTTCAGGTTTGAGGCAGCTCCGGGATCGCCGGAGTGGGTCGGGTTTGCAGTGACAGGTGGTCGGCTTGGGGTTTCGCCGGTGCTGATATGTCCTTCGGAGTTAGGTTCGCGGGTCAAGGGAGATTTGAGATGGAGATCGGGTATGGGAAACACGGCTATGGTGGTCGTCAGATTTTGGGACGATACAGGTGGGTTTTCTTATTTGGTTAAATGGGTTATGGAGGTAGTTAATGGTGGGAATAAAGAGTGAGTGAAGAAGATGAAGTTGGGTAGGTTAGAGTGTGTGTGGGTGTATGGAAAGGTGGGTGTGGGTGAGAGTTTAGTTGAGTGTAAGATAGTGAGAAGGGGATTTGTGTGTGTGTGCGTTTAATTGGTACCCCTAAAAAATTAACACAACTTGAAAAAATAAAACTATAACTAAAAAAATGAAATAATATCTAAAAAGACTAAAAAACTAACATCTCAAACTAAAATAAAAAAAAATGTAAATAATAAAAAAAGATAAAATAAAACTCTATTAAAACTAAAAGTATATAATCCTAATAAAATAAAACTAAAAGAAAAGAAAATATATAAAATGAAATCTAATAACTAAAAAAATAAACTCCTAAAAACTTAATCCTATTAAAATAAAGTAAAGATTAAAAATTAAAAACTAATAAAAATCAAAATCAAAATAAAGAAATAAAAAAAATAGAAAATAAATCCTAAAAAATTCTAAATAAATCCTAAAAATTAAATGACAAAAAATAAAAATCTAGAAAAATAATAAAGGTACAAACTCAACACACACGGAGCTCGGGGAATAGTCTGGGCTCGGTGTAGGCTTAGGTTTGGGTTACGTAACTGATTCGGGGCATCAAAACTCTTCTCGGCAAGCTCAAATAGGACTCCAGACTTTGCGGTCTCCTTTGATTTCTTCGATGCACGCTTTTGACCGCTTTTGCGTCGCAATTGACTGGATTTATCATTATTTGTACCGTAACTGCGTATTGACCTGAGAAATAAATAAATACGAACATAAGGTCATTTTTATTAAAAATGAACGATTAAAATGCATCTATTCGGGGTATAAAATAGATACTTTTGGGCGCTTATCATCTATCACATATTGGCTTGAGTGTTTCCATCTCAATTTTGTCTATACAGCATACAATATGCGATAAAACTTGACAATATTAGAATGCATGTAAAAACCGTTTTGGTGAGATAGTGTGTTTAATTAAGAATGGGGAGGGGATGTGAAAGGTAATTATCTATTATTTGTGCAAAAGACACCGTTCAAAAGGACCTAAAAAATTGAGAAATTTTATTATTCGAGGTCCACAGAGGTTAAAAGAGCCCGAAAAAAATTAAAAGGCAATAAAAAGCAATTTATGCCAAATATGAGCCATTAGGTTTCACCATCAATTCTCCAAAGTTTGAGAATTTAGAAAGCCTCTATTCAAAATAAAAATCTGAGGAAGTTTGGTTGGAGAATATAAACGGGTTTGCACTTCCTTGAAAGTCTTGAAAAGGCATGAAATAGTTTTGGACGTTATTGGTGTGGAAATCACTTTGAGCTTTGATTTGTTTATTTGATTGAGTCAATGTCTCTTATTTCCATTTTTTTACACCAAAGGAAGATTTTGAGTTCATTCGTTAGGAGTATCCGATATTCATCGTGCACATATGGAAATGTTTGTATGCATTGATTTTCCTATCGAATTTGATCACACCCCTGCATTTACGCTATCATTGACTTGGTTGTTTTGTGTTCATTCATGGTGTGATTTTTATTCGTTGCGATTGAAAATTTTGAAAATTTTCAAAAATAGTAGTTTATTTCCTTATGACAGCCTGATTTTTCTTTTTTGATTCATTCTTCTTATTTGTCTATTTTGGGGCATCATAAAAAAGGGGGAGAAAGAATTATCTTCTTTTGGGGAAGTTTGAATTTAGGGGGAGTTTTGAGATTTATCTTATGCTTATCATATATTTGTATTTATGTTTATCTCTCATTTCAAACTCGATACGTCACTTGGTATTTTGCTTTATCTCATGTGTGTAGGTACCGATCGATGATCATATGTTACACACCCTGATGAGAAAAGTGTTGAGATTCCTGAAGAGTTGAAGAAAAAACGATGAAGTCTTATTCATTTGTTCCTTTTCAGTTTTGAGTTCATGGAAGGGTAGATTTGTATAGGCAATTTGATATTTGATAATTCGAATATTTTTATATTTGTACCGGCATAGACATAGGGGGAGATTTGTAAGGACATTTTGTCCATTATTTATGTGTATGTCATAAGTCGTTACATCGTTGAAGAAATTCAAGATCACATCGTCATTAACGGATCCGAATATCAAAGAATGCAAGGAATCAGTTTTCTGGTCAGCCGGACCGGTCCGCTGTTTAAAAAGGAACCGGTCCGCACCAGATCGATCCGCCAGTTTGGAAAAAGAACCAATCCACTTATGCTTCAAACCAGTAGACCCCGGACCGATTATAAACCGAAAAATCCCTTTTCAAAAACAAACCGATCTGCTATCGGACCAGTCCGGCCTCAGAAGCGGACCGGTCCGCCTAAGATATCGTGCAGATCGTGTTCAGATTTTTTAGGTCCATTTTTTCTTTTATAAACCAACTTCGGGGATTTGTTTAGTAAGACTTTCATAGACGATTTTCAGAGTCCAAAAAACTCTAAGTCTTCATCTTTGTTAGTCCCAAGACTCATGTTTCGATTCACACAACTTTTCAAACCCTTGTGAATCTGTTTGCAAGCCAAGAATACAAGCGTGTGTCTGTTCATACCCCTGTGGAGAAGACCGTCCTTCTTCTTCATTGCTGCGCTCCTGGAAAGGGAAAGTTCCAGCCGCCGACTACAGATCCGACACCTGCGGGTAATTCTGTGTCACTGTATTTTCATTGTAATCCGAGAAATTGTATGTTACAATATTATAATGAAAATAAATGATTTTGCCCCTTTGGGGGATTTTTCCTCATATGTGTGTGTTTAAATGTTCTTGCATGTTCATCATCTTATTCAATCACATATAGATGCATGTTTAGGAGTTAATTGATAAAAACCGAGTTTAATTAAATAATATCTCTATTTGAACGCACGCGCACTCTTTCATCACCCTCAAGGAGGATTCCTATCCCTCGAGTCCGCATTCCTATGGATAATAGACCTTTAGTCCAGCTTATTTCTCATGGGCCAGTGTTTACTGTGGCCTCCACTATTAGGCTTGTTTTACAACCTTCTTCTTCTCTTCGGGTACTGATGTTTTTTTAAAGTTACAGAAGTTGATTTTCTTTCTTTTACAAAAATTTCAAACACTTTTATAATGAACAGGTCACCATTATAGTCCCTGTTGCACTCTTGGTCGCCTTTCGTCCTTCTTCTTTGGCGGGGTTCAGGTATTCTATTAGCTTTTGCCTTTAATTTCTTTATCTAACTTATCAATTGCTAACTTATACTGATGAGTCATTTTCTCAATCTTAAGTTGGCTCAAGGCACTAAATCACCTCGCCCTGCTGCTTCTAGTCACTACAACAAAAAGGCTAAATTGACACCCTTTAGCCGGCTAGCCTTATCACGGTTATTGACCGTGACAAAAAAAAAAACACGTGTTTTTTGTCACGGTCATTGACCGTGACAATCTTATGAACTTGTCACGGTCAATGACCATGACATGTCCGTGATAATTTCTTGAGTAAAAAAAAAACTCCGCTTTCTTTTTTTCCCTCCCTTTTGGTTTTCCCTCTCTTTCTCTCTCTATGCGATTTTGATCTCTCTCTCTCTCTAAGGTATGTTTTTTTCCTCTCTTTCTCTTTCATTTCTATATGTGTGTGTATGTGTGTGTATATATGTGTGTGGTGGTGTGTGATGGGGGGAGGGGGCCAGGGGGTGGTGGGGGTGGGGTGAGGTGAGGTGTGTGTGTGTGTGCATGTACGTGTGCATGTGTGGTGGGGGGAGGGGAGGGACAGGGGGCTGGGTGGGGGGAAGGGGGGTGTGTGTGTGCAAGTGTGTGTGTGTGTGTGTATGTGGTGGGGTGAGGGGGGTAGGGTTTGGTGGGGTGTATGTGTGTGTGTGCATGTGTGTGGTGGTGGGAGGGGGGAGGGGGTGGGGTGGAGGTAGGGGGTTGGGGGTGGGGTGGGGTGTGTGTGGTGGGAAAATCTCAACAATTGTATAGATTTAATTAATAAATTGTATAGCTTTAATTGTAACTTTAATTGTATAGTTTTATGTGAAAGTACATTAATAATTAGTGCCCATTTCATATGAAAGTAGGATTGCCCCTCATTGTAAATCAGTAAATTAATAATGGTATACTTTAATTGTTAGTTTAATTGATGAAATGAATTAATTGAGTAGATGAATTGGAAGGAGTACGGGATACTCATTTGTTGTTGACATTGCTGTTGGATTATAATGGATCGATGTTAGGTTGGTTAGTTTTAAAAGTGGCATGACCACTGGATTATTGTCCATATGGGGGTGGGATTTTTCAACTTTTTTTTAAAATTACTTTGTATATCAAACAATATATATATAGTATGATAATTAAATGAAACATACTTAAAATTACATATAGTGCGCATAGATACTAGCCTTCTAGTTCTTATGCGTACGCATTCAATAGCTCTTAGACTCGTTCGAGAGTCATTATCCCTGTAATGATATCTCTCGAATTGTCCCATTTAGACAGTTTGGGACTGCATAATTTCTGTATAATATTCTTAGTAGTTTAAAGTTGTTACTTTTGGAGTAAGTTCTGCAGTCGTATCCTAATGTTCTCTGGGTACTTACTAGATTGACAAGTGTGACTGTTATTTCAATTGATCAATTGAAATAGAACTCACACTTGCCAATCTACGTCGTGTACTTGGAGAAATACAGGGATATACTGCCAAATTTTTTTCAAATCGTAACAATGTGCATGATCTGTTAAGTATATTACAGAAAAATGCGGTCTTGAATGGGATAAGACCACTCACCCTTTAGAGGAGATGGAAGAAATAGAAATTTCTATTATAAATTGAATTTGAATATAAATAAGACATAATTAAATGAAATATGCTATAAATCTAAGTTTTGTTTATACTAATCCATGAATATACGCTTCGTACCTTTAATAGGTGATTAGTTGTGGTAGTTGTGATAGGATATCCGAAATACAAAGAATGGATGGGTGAGACAAATAGAATGGGGAATGTGTTTCGCAGAGGTGCTAACGAATTTGTGAAATATGCAAAGAGATGTCATAATGATGAAGAGTTTTCATGTCCGTGTGCTAGGTGTAAGAATGGTAAGGTGTTTGAGTGGAAAACAGTTGAACTACATTTGTAAAGATCGGGTATGAAAGATTGTTATCAATTTTGGAGTTTTCATGGTGAATTGAAAGTTCCTTTTGTTCCCGACCAACCTTCACAACAACCTTCAACAAGTAGGATAGATGTAGAAGGGGTCTACGTAGATCATAATATGTTAGAGTATTTAGTTGATGATGCGTACGGAGTTTATGAAGCACAATAGAATGAGGTTACTGATGATGTAGAAGGTTTAAGTGCTCGTGAAGATATCACGATAAAACTTGACGATAACTACCAAAGTTTAAAATTTAAGGCAGCGAATTTAGGCTGTGGTTGACACAAGAGGTAATTATAATGAAAATAATTGTTATATAACGTTACATTACACTCAAATTTTTCAGCTAATATAATTAATTTATCTATATTCTCAGCTCTTAAAGTCGGGTGACGCGACATCAAGGCTTGCTCGTCTAGCCACTGGACCCTTGTTCGTGGCACAAGAGTAAAAAAAGTATCGATTGAACGGTTACATTTTCGGCGCTAAAGTGTACGAAGAAAGTACAAATGTACAGAACTCGGGCATTTCATACAAGGCTCTTATTTTCTTTCGAGCTAGCGCAAAAGATAAAAACCTCGTTGAAGCTAAAATGACTTACTATTGTGTAATCCGAAATATATTTGAATTGTATTATATAAGCTTCAAAGAGGTTGTATTTTACTGTGACTGGGTAAGAGTTGAGGAAAAAATGCTTGTAAAGTTGATCTTGCCACCAATTTGATCATGGTTGACTTGTCCAAGTTGAAGAGAAACGACCACGTGAGTGATGATCCGTTTGTTTATACATTTCAAAAGGTTAACCAAGTGTTTTACTCGGAGTATATCAATAACGAGCCGTGGTCAATTGTCCAACACGAGCCAAAACGTCTAAATAGTAGTGTAGATGACTTGGCATCTCCTACCAAATATCATTCCATTTTTTATGATAACCCGAATTTTAAATAATTTTTCAATTTGTAATAAATATTCCAATTTGTACCGAAATATTCCAATGCGTTTGGACAGTTTGGGACTGCATAATTTATGTATAATATTCTTAGTGGCTTAAAGTTGTTACTTTTGGAGGAATTTTCTATTATAAAATGAATTTGAATTTGAATTTGAAATTTAAGTTTTTTTTTATACTAATCCATGAATATACGCTTCTTACCTTTAATAGGTGATTAGTACATAGTTATTTAGGGTGTCCTATTTGTGGAGAAGAGACTGAATCTCTTCGTCTATCCTTTATATTCGAACACTAAGAAATGCCTTAATCCTATGGAGTGATGCTCTGTAAATTCCTTCCAACCGTCGTGTAGCCAAACATCACCAGTTGAAGTTGTCAATTACACTTTCCATACCCCACCACTTGGAACCTCTAGCAAAACATGGAAAAATATGGAAAGTGGAATTGACAACTTCAACTGGTGATGTTTGGCTACACAACGGTTGGAAGGAGTTTGCAGAACATAACTCCATAGGATTATGGAATTTCTTAGTGTTCAGATATGAAGGGAATTATATTTGAACCGATTGCCCGGGGTACATTAGTTGGAAGGAGGCTCCATATGAGCTCAAGTTAGCTGTTTGGGTGGCACTACAGGTAATGTATTTATATTTATATTTATATGAATATTTAAATTTAAATTTAAATTTCGATTTTGATTTTGATTTTTATGAATATTATCTTGTTGGGTGGCACTTCACTATTATTATGAATATTTTCTTGTTGGGTGGCACTACACTCTTGTGCAGTGTCTTGCAGTGGCTGATTCTTATAGTGGAACTGGAACTGAAAATTGGTGCTGGATTTTCTCAAAAGTTGTCCTTTTCTAGAGGTTCTTATCTTTGAGGTACGTTAAGGGTTCATAACATCACTTCCAGCTAAATAGTTTGTAGATTTGAGATAATTTACGGTGATGTTGTTTCTTCTTATATTAGGGTTTTTCAGTTTGTTGTGAACAAATCGGGACATTGTGGTTGGAATGGTATGTACCTGATTGTTTGAGATCACACCAAAAGACAATCGAAATTACGGTATTGGGGTCGAACAATGGAGTTGAACAGTTGAGGTACTTTGTGAAGAATGCCAAAGTTTTGGAGAAGACTATAATAAAGATGGAGGGTGGTGTTGAACAGTTAAAGCTTCCAAAATGTTCAAAGTACATGATTAGTAAAATAAGTAAATTAATAAGAACATTAAAACGACAAAAATATAGCATGATGCGAAGTTGTCCCATTTGCATATTATTTCTATTTTGAATGTATATTTGCACTATCTCTATTTTGATCTGGATATATAACGTTTGAACAGGTACAACGTTGCTATAACAGGTACATATATACTGCCCAACAAATTTTTTTCAATTCTGCCCAGAATTGTCACTCATTGACCGTGACAAGTCCTTGACAAAGGAAGTTGTTACGGACTTTTCACGGTCGTTGACTGTGATAATTTTTTAAACATTGTCATGGGTTTGTCACGACCCTAAACCGTGATGAAACTTGTTACAGTCAGGGACCGTGACATGGCCGTGATAATTCTAACGAACTTGTTACGGTCTTTGACCGTGATAAAAACAGTTGTCTCGTCCAGAATTGTCACGGTCATTGACCTTGACAAGTCCAACTTGTCAAGGTCAATGACCGTGACAATTCGGCAGATTTGGTGTAGTGAGTGAGGCCCCTATTATAATGCCTCTTTCAGTAATTATTTCAACCTCAAGCTTTTACATCTTCAGCACACTTGCCTTTTTCATGAGATTAGTGGTTTACTAACACTTGCCTTCTTTTTTTCATTTACAGGTTAGCTTTGTAAAGACCTCTCTTTTTGCAAAACCATTTTCCTTTCTTATAGAGGTGACTCCTCAGGTGCCACTTCAATTCTCTGTGTTTAATTGCTTCTTAATAGTAGTTTTTTGCTGACTAGTTTTTCACTTGGTTATTAGGCTAGAATTGATGGTCTTTCGCCTATAGGCTCTTGTGTGAGTCCTGCAGAGGCGATTACACAAGTACTATGTATTTTCATGTACAGTTCTCATCTATTCCGTGTAACTTTACTAACTATCTTTTATTTTATTTATTATTAGACTAGCATGGATGAGGTCCCTTCATCGGGGGCCCATTATGAGTTTCGAGGTTGAGAGTCTCCAGGTACTTCTTTTGCTTGTATTAGTTCCTTCCGGTCAAGTTGCTTATTTTTTACTTTCATGCTTCAAAAAAACTCTCCAAGTATTTCTAACACACTTGTAGTTTCGATCCCTTTATCTATGGGATTTATATCTTGATTCTCAGGTTAGCATTGTGGTGACCTCTGTATCTGTGGCACCTTTAGATAGCATTTCGGAGGAGGTACCTCTGGTAATATTGTCATAATGTATTCTTTCTACGTTGCATGTTCTGTGAAATTATTTTGCTAACCCTTACCCGCTTCCTTACTCCTCAAGTTAGTGCTGCAACTGTTCCTGTTTCTGTGGAACACGCGGTTAGCTCCTCTAGAGAAACTATTTCGGTAAGTGCTTAACTGTTTATACTTTGTGACTTGCTTTTTATGTGCAAGTGTTTTCTAATACCCACTTGTTTATTTGTTTTTAGGTTAGCATAGCTAGTTCTCCGATAGCTGTTGGGCACTTCCAGGGGGCAGCTGTGAGTCAGGTATTATACTGTCATACCCTTTTCTCCTTTTTTCCTTTCTTTTCTTCTTGATTTTATTGTGCAAGTATTTGTTAATACCTACATGTTTCTTTATTTTCAGGTTATCATAGCTAGCTCTCCGATAGTTGTGGAGCATCTGCGGGGAGCAGTTGTGAGTCAGGTATCATACCGTCTTACCTTTTCTCCTTTTCGCCTTCCTTTTCTTCTTGCTTTCACTGCGCAAGTATGCTCACCTTCACTTCCCTGTTTCATCGTTTTCAGGTTAGCGAGGCGAACATTCCTTATTCTATGGAACGAGCGGAGAGTGCTATACTGCGCACTCTTTAGGTATTTAATTGTAATACCCAGGTGACTTTTAGTCGTGAGTTTCGTGTTCTTTTCATTTCTATCCTTTAAGAGAAGCAACATGCTAATATTATTTTTTCATTTTTTTTCTCTTTTTTTTACTTTACTAGTCTAGCGCTCCACACCCCGTAAGTCCATCTTATCTGGGTGGCAGCATACTCACCCCTCTGAGCTTTGGGGTAAGCTTTCTATCATAGTCCCTTAAGGAATTTAAGTATAGTTGTACATTTTTTTCTTTATTCCCTTAACTTAGCATATATGTGCTATCTTTTTTTCAGGATCATGCTAGCGAGCCTGCTGGGGCAACTGAGGGGGGAGGCCAGAGATCCGATGCCACTTCCTTAGATATGGGTGCTAATTCTAGATAGGAGTCTTATTTCCTTCTTTAGGACGTAGAGTCTCGTCATACTGGCGACGATGATGAGATGGACGCTCCTGCGACATTCATGAGCAGATTGTGGTGTGAGGAACGGCCCAGGCATTTCAGGATGCATAAGCAAGAGACTCTAGACATGATTTTGGAGCATCACCCTGAGACATTCACCTCTCAGAGTGTGCTTCACATTGATAGCCTTACAGTATTAAACCTGAAGGGCCCTGCCTACCATGTCTTCGACTTCTTAGCTACCCACCCGTCTGAGGTGACCAGTGCTTTTACTATGTTATTCTTGGACGCTCTTCGAGATTTGCTGCATTTTTACTACTTCTCATTAGACTTTCTTGATTATGCGGTCCATCACTTCTTGAGTGTTTTATTCAAGAAGATGGTGAGGCTTCACACATCCAGGAAGTCTAGGTTCGAGCCGCGGCAGGCTGAGGCTACCAGGATTCGGTTTCTGATAAAGCTACTCTAAGCCAAGTTATTCAGGCTTGAGGCGGGTGATCAGGAGGATGAGATCAAACTGGCAGGAGGAGGAGTTCGTGCAGGAGGCAGGCCCATTACATGCTATCACCCGTTGTCGAGATGATCTGTTTTTTATTGTTTCTATTAGATAGGCTGTCTCTTCTCTTTTTTTTAGCATGTAGATTTTGTCTTATATATTCTTTTCTCCTCCATATGTAAAGGATTGATCACTTTATTAATGAGAAACACCTTTTTCTCCCACTTTGCTTTTTTTATTCTCTGCCTCTATCTGTACTCTTGGCATATGTTTAATACGACCGGCTCTAATTTTCTGCAAGCACTTGGTCCATTTGAACTGCCTCATATATTGCTGGGTACTTTGCATAAATTAGAGCATGTTATACTTTTTAGCGCAACCCCAAGTGATTGTGGGGTATATGTTATGCACATTTATTTCTTAGGGAATAACTAGGAGAGGGGATTAGCCTTTCTCCTTCCCACAAACTTTGAATAAAATTTCACAAATGTCATAAGTAAAGAAAATTATTATTTTCTTATACTGAAAATTGCCACTGATCTATAGGTTCCTCGCTCCAAACTCTCCTTAGGAACCTTTTTGTCTCAGAAAAATAACAAGTTTAGAGGGGGGTAGACCCCCTTCTACACATTTTCTGAAAACTGGTTAAGTAAAAGTTTTCTTGAGAATAGAGGTTAGAACTTATTCTCTAGGATTTAAATATGTATGAAATAATAATAAAAAAATGTATAATATTTTATTATTATTACTACTAGGAGAACGAACTTCTGTTGGTCTAGTGTAAAAATATAAATTTATTTATTGTGTCTGTAAGGACTTTGCTCAATATGCTTTTCCTTCGGGATGGATGTACCCTCAAGTATAATGAGGAATGTTACTTTTGTCATGGACCCTCTTCTAGTCTAGTCGAGAGTTTTACTATTCTTACTTTTTAAGAAAGAAAAAATGTTAATCTGGTGCACCCACCTCATAAAGCAGGTAAATAAATAATTAAAAAGTCATTACGTTATGATCAAAATAAATGTTATTCAGTTTTTTGTATTGTATGTTGTTTACAAGAATTTTCTCTACTATCTTTACAAAAAAAAAACACTTTTCTTGTAATAGAGCGGGACATTCAAACTTTTCAAAAGAAATAAAACTTAACAAAAACTAAGCATAATACTTTTTTAGCCACTTATAGTAAATAGGTTGAAGGCGGTCACTCTCAAGTTTCGATATCTGGCAGTAACCTGACTTGCCCATCCCTCTCACCACGAAAGGGCCTTCCCAGTTGGGTTTGAACTTTGATACTGACATGTTGCGGAGATGGTGAGTGAACGCACATAGGACCAAGTCCCCTACTTGTAATTACCTGGGCTTGACCAAGTTCTCGTAAGCCCTAGATAGTTGCTGGGTGTAGGTCTTGAAGTTCTCCTTGGCCTTATCTCTGTGCTTGTCTAGTGCCTCCAACTGCACATGTCGAGGATCTGGTATAAGGTTGTTACTCAGAGCATCCCTAGCTGAGGGCACTGCCAATTCTAGCGGTAGGATAGCTTCGGTCCAGTATACTAGTGAGAATGAGGTAAACCCTGTCAATTTTCTTTTTGAAGTATGATAAGCCCATAGAACCATGGATAGCTTTTCGTCCCATGCCCCTGGAATATCCTCAAGCATCTTCTTCAGTATGTTGCTAAAAGTCTTATTTGTGGCCTTTGCTTGCCCATTTCCCTTTGGTTAGGAGATCGTTGAGTTGTTGTGCACGATCTAGTATTTATCAGTAAGGAGTACCATCTCCTTACATACAATTTTCTTCCTATTGTCTATGAGGATAACCTTAAGTATACTCAACTTGGATATGATATACTATCCTTAGCAGGATTACTTCTTCATACTTGGTGTATAATTTTGTTGCAACGATGGTAAATGCGGCCTTACCACGAGAGGATGGGTTGATCTTTCCTACCATATCAAATGACTACGTGTGGAAGGGGTAGGGAGTTGTTAAGATTTTTAGACTTACTGAGGGGTCATGCACCATGTTTCTATGTACTTGGAATTCCCTTCATTTCTTCACATAACTAATGGATTCAGCTTTCGTGGTTGGCCAGTGGTACCCCAACATCATCAATTGATAGTATAACTTAGCACCTCTCATATGGGAGGGCTCGTGGGTTTCCTTCAGCACCCTTTTTCATCCTTTTTAGCTATGCACTTACATGCCTTCTCATTGTAACCTTTCCTATAGAGTTTCCTTTCTACTAGATAGAAGCGGTCTACTCTCTTCTTGAGATAAATCTTATCTGCTCGCTCAGTTGGAAACTCTTAATCCTTCAAATACGTTATGTAAGGTTGGCTCTAATCCTTAAATGCTTATATAAAATTAGCTTCAGCTGGCTGGTCAAACTAGGTTTGGCACTTTAGACAGCCTTGAAGCCTCCGTGTTTATGGTGGGTCAGTAGTAGCCCCCTCGCTACAATCGATGATAAAAAGGGATATCAGTATCTCCGTAATAATTCTCATGCACTGCTGTCAACCTCTCTCTAGCTTCTTCTTATCCTACTCACCTTGATGGAAACCCCCGGGGGCTCTTAGAATAAAGCGTTCCTTACAGCAGGTGGTAGTTAGCCAGTTCTAATATTTTCATCTTTCCTTTTATGCTTTGTAACTACTTTACTATCGGGCTCCTCCAATCTTTCGGCTTTTCACTTGGAAATAGAGGCTTCACTCTGGTAGCCACTATTCTCTATCATACCATGATGGTTACTTCCAGTTCATCCATTTTTAATTTCTAAGCTATCGTAGCCAGTGCACCTCGGTGTCTATTCATTATCCGCGCATGTCTCTCAATGGTTATTTTTAATAACTAGCTCAGTAGCCTCTGAATGATGGATCTATATGGTTTTAGATTGGCATTCTTGAGGGATAACTCTCCATTATCTTATTTCACTACCAATTTAGAGTCCCTTCGTATATATAGCACTCTGATACCTTTTCGTAACGCCTCCAATAATCCTAGAATGAGGACTTCATACTCAGCCTCATTGTTTGAACAGTTGAAATCCAGCTTGAAGGAGAGGGTGATCTTCTGCTTCCCATTCGAGAGGATAACACCTTCACCCCCTGTTCTTTGTGAATAAGAACTCCTAAATTCCACCTTCCACTCCTCAATCTCCTCCACTAAGCATGCTTGGATATTTTCTCCAAGTAGCTCTTCATTTAGAGGCTCAAAATTCTAGCTTGGGAAGTAGGCTAACAAATCTACCATTGCCTGTATCTTGATAGCTTTCTGCACCACACATTTCAAATCATACTCTGATAAGATAAAAAAAAACCTTGCTTCTCTTCCTACCAATATTGTTCGTGCCAGAAGGTACTTGATAGGGTTGCACTTAGTGACAATGTGGATTGTGAATGCCAGTAGGTAATGCCTCAGCTTATGAGCAACAAACACCAAGGCCAGGCAGTTCCTCTCTACATTAGTGTATCTAGACTCAGTACTTGAGATCACTCACGACAAGTAGTAAATGGGTCTCTCTACCCCTGCTCTTTATTGGGCTAATACACCCCCTATGAACCTTTCTGTCGAAATCAGGTAGTGCAGCGGCGGTGCGCCCACCTCTGGCGGTACCATAGTTGAGGGTGATGCTAACATCTCTTTTATCTTCTCAAAGGCCTTCTTCTACGCATCTCCCCACACCTATTTAGCTTTTTCCTTCATCAGTGGAGAGAATGATTGGGTCACCTCTACAAGAGCTAGTACAAACCTTCTTAGGTAAGAAACATTCCCTAAGAAACTTTTTATATGCCTCATACTCTTTAGCGGTGGCATCAGTAGGATGGACTTCTTCTTTTCCTCATCAATTTTAACCACTTGTCGATTTACTACGAATCACATTTTGAGGGATTTATCCTCATCTTGTACTTGCGACATCTTTCAAATACCTGCCTAAGGTCTTGGGTATGCTTGCTTTATTTCTTTGACTTCACCACCAGGTCATCCACATAGAATTCCAATATCTCATAAAATAAGTCATGAAATATTCCCATCGTTGTTATGTGGCACCCGCATTCTTCAGCCCGATGGGCATGATCGTGTAGTGAAAATTTCCTAATGGTGTGTGAAAGATGATCTTTTCGCATCGGTTGGATCCATTCTGATCTAATTATAGCCCACATAATCGTCCATGAACTCTTCTTCTGTAACGAAGAATTTCTGAAGGAACTGTCTATGAATTTCTTCCCGTGTTGGTATGCTCTTGTCATTCCCATTCACTCCTATGTATTACACAAACCTTTTCACGTATTCTCTTGGATTTTTTACTTTGTCATTAAATATGATGAACTTTGGCGAGACATACCCTTCTGGGTATGGCTTCTCATTGACTCTTTATGGGTAGGGGGTCAGCAATTCCTCATATAGATGAGAAGTTTCCCTTTGAAAAGAAAGTAGCTTTTTTATTTCCTCTATAGTAACGGCCTTAAAGGGAGACTCCTTTAAACCCATATTATTTGCAGCTGGTGAACTCAACGGAGTTATTGCTTGCTCTGGCACCACCTTTCGTGGCGGATACACCTTTACTGTTATGTTGCTGCAGCGGTTGCCCCTCCAATGGGGGTTGCTGCTAGTGTCACATAGCTTTGCCTCAAACTTGCCAAATCCACATTATTTTTCTTCAGAAACTGAAAAAATATGCTCATGAAATTCATATATGTCAATGGAGAACCTGTGGATTCACTAGTATGTCCTTATAGAGTAGCAGGTGCTCTAGCTCCGATTACTACCACCTCCTCTTGGGTGGTCTGGTCACTCTGAACTCTATTTCCAACTAGAGTGTCTTCAGCTACTTTGAAACATTATAACCTTCTTTGTCCATGGTAATGAGGATACCTCCCCAACAGAGTCACCAAATGTAGGAGGTTGCAGTGGGATCTATGAATAACTAGAACAGGTAAGGAGTGACCCACTCCAATGGACTATGCCTTCAAGGTCTCAAGAGCAGATGGGTATGAAAAGCTTTTATTTCTGGAAAAAATGGAGTAAATATTGTTCAATTCCCCATGTAAATATGAAACTTCATAGATAATAATGATAACTTGGAGAAGAAGATCTCCTGATAATAATGGCTGGAATGATGTGAGTGAAGAGACAAGCACTCAGCACTTAGAGAGGGAGAGAGAGCAGGGAAAGAATACTAAGTCTGGTGTGATTTTGACAGAGTAAAAATTTAACTTAAGTTTTCCGATCTGATTTGACCTAGCCCAGAGGTCTTATTTATAGATACAAACTGGGCTGACATGGCCTTTTTGGGCGCTAAAATGATAGGGAACTTAAGGGACAAGGTCTGAAATGTACCGGTTGTCGCTACATTGTCTACAGCCGCCTGTCCCCCCTCTGACAGACGGCACCTGGTGAAAACCAAAGTCAAAAAGTAAATATGTCTCCTAATGGAGACAAAACACATGATTTGATAAATATGTTTTTAGACATTAACTTGTTGCACAAACTTTTGTATACTTAAGAGTGACCTTAAGGTCGACCCTCTCTAAAACCATTTGTAAAAGTGATTTCTTTATGAGCAGCCACGTGACTATTCACTGCAATTATGACTACGTGTTGGTTGTGTAAGTATTTAAGTGACTCCTAGGGATATCTCTACTAGTATTCTCTCTATCTTAAAGTGATAAGTAGTTAAGTCTTGTTCAACGAACCTTATCTCTCAGCCATCAAGCCAAAACTCCCAGAAGATCCCAACTAGCCTATTTAAGCCCTGCTTGCTCAACTAGCTACCTGTACAAGTAAATAAACATTAGTACTTTTATTATGTAAAAGAATAACTTTTTTATGATGAGATCCACCTCATAATAGATCCCTCGTACTGACTTGTTTTGTTCCTTAGGGTCACTTGTGTCTTGGACCCCTTTGCTGCAAAATAATATTTGAATTTGAGTATTGGTAGATAGTTCCTCATTGTGGACTCCCTCGCCTAATTTTATATTTTAACTAGTATTGGCAAAGGAGTCCCTCGCTTGTAGACTCCCTCGCCCAAATATCATTTTCATTTGGTGTTGGCAGAGGGTCCCTCGCTGTGGACTCCTTTGCCTAAATAATATTTCAACTAGAATCTGGCAGAGGGGTCCCTCGCTTGTGGACTCCCTCGCCTAAATTATATTGCAACTGGCATTGACAAAGGGGTCCCTCGCTTATAGATTCCCTTTCCTAAATAATATTTCAACTGGCATTGGCAGGGGGTCCCTCGCTTGTGGACTGCCTCGCCAAAATAATATTTTGACTTGTGGAACAATGCCCCTCTACAGCTGTAAACACGAACAACATGTGTATTAGTAATAGTACCTCTCTTTTCTAGATAGTTAGTGCGTAAATTCGGGGTAATGGTAGATATTTGTCTTAAACTTCCTTTGGGTTGAAACTTCGTGTTAAGTAGTGCTTCAAGAGCGGGGATTTCAAAATTTGATATTTTTCTTGGGAACTTTGGTCGGGAATGGATTTGATTTGAGTTGGTAATTGGGGAGCTGTGGTCATAACTCAATCTTCAAGATTGGTAAGGACTCTTTAATTGGATGAGGGTTTCATGGAGGCTCAGATATGGAAAAGAGGATCGCACAATATTATCCTTTCTATAAATAAATTACCATGAGATTTATCTCTATGAATTCATGGGATGCTTATTTGGGACTCTCCTTCTCTCTCTAACTCGAAAATCTTTATTGACACTGCAATAATAATCAAGAGAACACTTAATTAACAATTTTATATGGATCCATAAATCTAGCACATAAATATCCAATTATACATGTTATTTGTTCTTTAATGATACAAAACGTTATGTATTATATATTTAATGTTAGGATCTTAGATCAACATGATTATTACATATGATCATTATGCGGAACATAAAATGATATCGTAATCACATACATCCATCACATCAAAAATGGAAAGATTGAAGTAGCAGTTGACCTTAACAATGTCCAATCGGGTTGATCTTTGGATTACGACTCCCTCTTGTCTTTAGCAAAACCATGATCGATTTTCAACACATTCCAATGGTTAGATCTTCCTATATGGTCAAAACACTATTATGATCTCATTGAGAATTTAGATTTCTACCCCCTTATCCTATAATTTCGTTATGTTGTATTTTAGTGTGTCTGAATGATGTAAAATCGGTCACTTATTTATAGGCAGAGACAAGCCCTGAATCTCCAATAGTCATTTTATCTCAACTGTCCATCACGGTAGATAACCAAGAGTCCTTTTGACTCTTGATATTTGGAGTACCCTTTCATTAACCAAAATGACTCTTAGTATTAATATAATTATGGAGAACATTATGGAAAATTATTATTTAAAATAATTCTAACATTCTCCACTTGGTCCATAATTATCATAAGGCGCTCAATAATCTTTGAGTTATCCTTAAATGTTTTTTTATAAGCACATTAATCAAACAAACTATTAATGCGAGTCATCACACTCACATACTAATTCAAGAGCATGATTGTTTCCATGTACCACAACATTAACAAGTCATCCAACAAGGTCTATATATTGAGTTATTCAATAATGGTCCAATAATATCTTATATAAAAGACTATTTATGTCACATTTAATAATTCACATGCATGTAATTGCAAGATAGAAATTGAAATGTTCAGATAACACTTTAATTGTTATCAAATATAATGTCAAAAATTAACTACCAAATATCCACAATACTTATACTTAATTGGCTACACGGAAGACCCATATCTTAAGCATGCTTCATGAATGTCCTTTGGTGATAACCCATTTATTAGTAGATATGTTATGTTAACACTTGTACTAATGTTTTCAACTGATACTTGTTTCTTAACTTCTTCTTTCATATACAGATATTATATCCTAATGTTCCTAGGTTCTTAAAATACCTATTAGTTCTTCAAAATGAAGATTACGACGACATTACCATTATATTTTAGCGACTTGGTAATAGTATCGACAACTCCAAGTTTTGTTGTCATATTCCATAATTTTTAGTCTCAAAGTATGCTACATATAATATTTAATTGTTTCTCACTCTTTCAAAATATTGGCCACTATGCCAAAACAAACCTACTTAATCAAGAGAGAATAGTTATTATAAGAATATAATATTTTAGGCATCTCATTACTTCATAATCTTAAAATATTTTTGTTCTCTAATCTATTATTCATTACTAAGAGAAATCCAAAAAACGTATAAATTTACTCCCACTGACTCAAGGTATATATATACTAATCAAAATACATTAAGTATTCCTAAAATACCATTGATGGGAAACTCACATAAGTTTATATAATGATTTCTCAACATATATAGTTCTTTGCTTAAACTCTCATAAGTTTTCACACTAAACGTAACTCTCACTCAAAAGGAGCCACTAAAGCCATAAGAATTTCACATTCTAATATATGGGTGAAAATATTTATTTAAACCCCTTTCTCTATTCATAATGAAAACTTTGACCATAATTCTAGCTTTATGTCATTGATTATTATCATGGTCATTGTTTATGCAAAAAACTAAACTAATTTAATTAATTGATCACAAATAAAAATGAGTAAAAGAGACAAAAGATTTTTAAAGTGGTTCGACTTAAAGAAAGGCCTACGTCCACTATTGTGTATTGTTTTGTTCAAGTGCCTCTTGTCTCGTTGTTCATGTCCCTTGGATGTAGGGTTTATAATGTATTTATAGCCCTTTGAGGGTGTATAAGAGTTAGAATATTAAAGGATGGAATGCCTTTATAACGCAGGCATTTACATCTGTACAATGTTGATGTATACAATTGTTGATGATTTATTGTCATTACTGGTCAGTCTTCCTGGTGTTGGCCGGGCTTCTCTAACTTGTTGGTCGGAATTGCTTTAGTTGGTCGGTGACTCGCCCTTGCTGACTTGAATTAATGTCCATCTATATGACATGTGTTCATACATGATTGGTCCACGTAGTAGGATAATTTTTGGTATCAACAGAAGCCTCCAATATTTCATGCTTGAGATTTTTACAAGAGTATGGAACATTTAGCTCTTAAAGTTGTTCGAGAAACAATTTGAGGCTTGGTCGGTTACCGACTTTCCATACTTGTAAATTTAATGAATTTAATTATCGACGTATAATGTGGATGGTATTTTTGTAATTATCCACAATTTTAGCGAATCATTTTTGGGTAAATATGTCTTTTCTGTCTTTAGTCGCCAATAGTTCAATTAACGTCTCCTCTTAATCATTACCTTTCCAATTTTCAAGGCAACCTATAAAGGCGGGAAAAGCCACGATCGTATCTTACCTCGAACTTTCTCAGTTTTTTTTGTGGTTGTGCCTTCAAGCTCTCTTTCTCTCTTATGCAATCACTCTCTGCTCTCTGATTCTTGTTGAATCCTTAAGTTTCTGTAAGAATCTTTTTCCTTTCTCTTTTTCTTCTTCATCAATCATGGTTTATCCTGTTACTTCTCTTAATGAATTCAGAAATGAATGGAATATTCCTTCATGAGTAGAACTAGAATATCCTAGTTTTCCCGCTAATATTTTTTCATTAGCTGAGGGTCACTGGTTACCCTCCATTTTTATTGTTGAATGTGGGTCTACCTTTCCCCCAAACCCATTTTGTCTTGAATTTTTCCAGGATATTTATATCGTCCCATCTAGAGTAGCCCCCAATACCTTAAGGGTAGTTAATGTAGTATATACACTAAACCAACTCCATGGGACTCATCTAGGGATCCTAAAAATTACGTTATGTTATAAGTGGGTAACTAGTGATTGTTACTGCAAAAATTCTCCATCTACGAGGACCAGTCAGAAAAGGACACATGTCATCCTATGTGGCAATATTCGAGAGGAGAGTTGGTCGGCACCCGAGGAGTGTTGGTCGGCACCCGAGGAGTTGGTCGGTACCCGAGAAAAGTTAGTCGGCACCCGAGGAGAGTTGGTCGACATACCAACAGGGAAGATCAAAGGATACCTACGCATTTAATGATCATTAATGTACATTTAGACTGTAAATGACAACACATAGCATACCAAGCAATTCAACAATTAGATTCGTTGAATGTAGACATAATGTATAAATGTCTACATTCAATGAATCTCTTTATCTCCCATCACTATAAATACATGTATTCCCTTAGCCAAAGAAGAGATCCAAGAGAGATCCAAGAGATTCGAGAGATCCAAGAGATCCAGGAGATCCAAGAGATCCAAGATATCCAAGAGATCCGAGAGATCCAAGAGATCCGAGAGACACCATACACAAGATCCACACCCTTTTTCTCCCTCTCTCTACACCATATTGTGCTATTGTAAACCCCTGGGAATAAAATAACAGTGGACGTAGGCTTTATTCATAGCCGAACCACTTTAAAAATCTTTGTCTCTTATATGTTTGATGTGAATGTTTATCTTCATCTTCAATCTCATCCTCATCATTTATCTGCTGTTGACGCCACTAAAATGGCAGTGGCCATTTTCTGTCTTCAACAGATTGGCGCCGTCTGTGGGAACGTGTTACAAGCATCGTTCTCCATCAAAAGCTAAGATTTTATCTTCTCTACGTATAACTAGTTATATGCACGCATATTTTTGTTCAAATCATGATTCTTATATGTTTATATCCATAAAATTAGAGATCAAATCAATTATATATTGTGCATACATCTTTTAATTCAATCATGATTTTATATTCACAAATTGTTGAATCTAATTTTATAAATCTGCATAAATGTACATTTCATAATCACAAAGTTTGAGAAATTTGTGTACATATTATATTATTTCTTCTTTAAGGAGATAAAATAATTTCTCTATATTTATAAATCTCTTTTATATGAGTATATACAAATTTGATTCATTTGAAAATCTTTTAATTTAGTCATAATTTTTATATGCACTAACTGTGTGATCGATTTCAATTTGGGGATCTGGTGAATTTTATACTCATAAATATTATACAAATCCTTGCATCTATGGATCCACTTGAAGATTTTCTGAACAAATATGTTAGGATAGGGATAAGCATTAAGAACGATTATGTATTTTCCATTCCGATATTAACATGAATTGAATCAGACCCATTTTCTCTCTCTTCAAGAAAACTATATTCTCTGCACAAATAATCATATTATGTAATTGTGTTGATACGATCAATTTTATCCATATATGAATAATCAATTATATGTTGTACATACATACATACATCTTTTGATTCAGTCATGCTTTTTATGATTATAAACATAAATTAGTTGTCCAATTTTTTATTTATCAAATCTGCAAAATATTGCAAATCACGATTTTATTAAATTAGTGGATCGGTTTTTATTTCAAATATGAATAAACGAAAATTTTATAATCACAAGTCCGTTAAAGATTTTTATGGAGACACGTTTATGTACATCATATTTTTATAAGAACACAAGATATTTTGATTGTTATCTCTCATATTATTATCTGGAAATTTAAATTGTCCAATATTGAAGCCGATGCACACTATATATTGGTCGGCTGAATAATTATTCTAATCGTAATTTTTATATGATTCAGCCTCAACAGGTGCTCAGGCAAAATTATCTACCCAGTATAATTCTTGGATGCTCATCAACAGCACATAAAGACCTTAAAAGGTCAATACCGAACAAAAACAACGCAGCTAGACTGCACACAGCACAGCAGCAAGACTGCAAACAACAATTCAATTGGCACCGTCAGATTCATTTCATACATGCCCCAATCCTGGGCATAGAGCTTCATACTTGACTTAATCGAGTTAAGATAAGAGATACATGTAGGCCTTTCTAATTAAGAATTCAAACATCTATTCCTCAAACACTCGTACTGAGCTAAAGAACACATGTAGAAATTCCCAAGTTGGAATTCAAACAGATTCTTCAAAAGCCGACAAGAGTCATATGATGGAAGAAATGTAGAAATTCATAATTGAAATGTCAACATATATTCTTCTTAAACACTTGAACTGAGTTAAATAATAGAAGCCAGAAAATGCAAACATGCAAAGATCTCAGGGAGTCATTTCATGGAATATTTCCTCGGCCTTATTTTTCCAGCAAGACCAACATATTTTAAGGCCAAGAAAGTACTCAAAGTTCATATTCCACACTTGGGGGCTTCTATTACAAATTTAGTTGTTCATTCGGTGGCACATTCTCATAACATCATGCAGTCGAGTATCAAATTCAACTCCACAAACTTACATGGAGGCATATTGAAGTTCAGGAGTCAAATTCAGCATCTACAGCACTGAGATCTTTACTACTGTCCCGACCAATAATGAAGAAGAAGTTGTATGAAAATGTTTCGAAGTCCACCACTAGCTTGGTACTAACAAGATTGAAGAGTTGGGTTCAAAAGCTAGTATGTTACTCGACAAAGTATTCAACTTGTAGCTTGTCATAATCTTCAAGTATGTTGATTGGTTTGCCAGCCGACCAACTGCTTCCTGTGTCGAGCACCTGAATGCTAACTTTACGTGCTAACTTTAGTGGCGTCAACAGTGATACCACTTTCTATTTGAAAACTAGGGTTGTGAACAAAGCATTAGTAGTTAACCTTCCTGACTCCAAAGTATATTACTTCGAACATGGAGTAGTTATTAAAAATTGGCAGCATGCTCTAAGTGCCCAACAAGTGGCAATGGAATAGGTTTCATTTGTTTTCTTGTATTTATTTGCATAATATGCTAACTGCTAATACTAATGTATATTTTTTTTACTTTTACTTGCAATTGACCAAAAGATAAAGTGTCCCAAGGAGAGTGACATCAACATTAGGGAGTTAAAGTTCATCTGGGGCATTCATCAGAAAGTTGGGAAAGAGCATACTAGACCAGTTTCATACTTATTGCGGTATAGAAATACCATCACCTCCTTTGTTGCTCGCCCAATTGTAGTTGCACCCTCTCTTTTAATAAACCTTGACCAATACCCCATCTCTACATCCTCTTCCACTGCATCTGGCAGTGGTGAACCTGTTGATGTTTCTTCTTCTTTAGATTTAGACCTACCTCTTATTGTTACCATGGGAGAGAGAAAGTTTCCCAATATTTTGGGTGACATAGCTGCTATTGGCTCCTCCAAATACCCTGTTAATGGAGCCAAAAATAAAGAAGATGCTGGGAAGAAGCCCTCGTCTAATAAGAAGGACCTTGGAAGAATCTCCCTGTTGAGAAACCTAATGAAAGTCAGCTCAAGAGGCTGAAAAGAGGACTCCCTTTTAGGCTGGCAGAAGGGTCTTCAGCCAACACCGACCAACAAAGGTTGGTTGACTTATCTATTTTTGGTTCACTAGTGGAACTTGTCCCTCATTTGGCTAGATAATTAATAAAATCTGGTACATTTCCAAACCATAGGAGTGTTGCATCTGCATTTCCCCGATTAAGGAGTTCTGAAAGGGCTGCTCAAAGCCTAGATCTGGTAATTTTCTTTTATTTCTTTATCTCTTTGTTTGATATTTTTTATATTAGCTTGCCTTGTTTTCTTTTTGCAGTTTCTTGTTGACTTCAACAACATGCTGGAGAAGGATGATGCTTTGCATTCTTCTTCTCAGGAGATTGAAGAAGCTTTTGATGAGCTTAAGAAGTTATTGCTTAACTCCCAAGAAGCACTAGCCGATGAGCAGAAAAATAGGAGGAAAAAATAAAAGTTGCAGAAGAAGATGCAGTGGCTACTCGGTGCCAGGTCACTGATATGGAGAAAGACTTGGATGCTAAAAAATCTAAGATCACCAAGCTGAAGAAGGATTTGGATGTCGAGAAGGATCTATTTGTTGCTGAGAAGGATAAAAGGGCTAAGGCTAGGAAGGCTGGCTTCAATAAGGGTTGGGACAAAGCCATTGGGGTTGCTTCTTTGCAAATTGAATTCGTGAAGAAGAAATGCTTCAAGGATGGTTGGTCAGTAGCCTTGGTTTAGGTCGGCACCCCCAAGATTCTGAACTCTTCTTCAGAAATGACCCAGGAGCTCCTCCTAACATGGATGAGGAGATTGAAGACGATAGGGGTTCAAGTGAATCCCTTTTGGTGTTAGATTCTGCTAATCAACACCAAGTTATTAACTCTTCTGCTCCTCTATCTGATAGCCATCCATCTCTGCATGCTCCTTCTTCTACTTCTGTTGAGCCTGCGTCAGACGTGAAGAAGGTGTAGATCTGTCTTAGAAGCTTTTATTTTTATTTTCTTTTTCACTTGTAATTTTTATTTTATTTTTACTGATGTATTTGTACTTTATAATTTATCAATGAATATAAATCTTCTTCCTCTTTTGCTTGTCTTTTCTTCATATTTTATACTCTATTGTTGATTGGATATTCTTCTTGCTTTTAATAGTTTATGGATAAATGGGAACACTTATCCTCTACCAACTCTGAGCTAATCCAGAGATGCAATGAACTTTTTAAAGTCGATCATTTATCTCTGACTGAGGAAGAACTACTGAAGTTGCTCAGGGAAGGTCTGAGAAAGCCAAGAAAACCAATCTTCATCCTAAATGCCTTTTTGATCGGCCAGTGGCCAATAACGTTGCCTACTACGAAATGATTGAAGGGATCCAGGAAGACCATAAATAGGTCAAGGATATTTTGCATACTGATTATGAAAAGAAGTAAAAGGCGTTGAGTGAAGGCTGGGGCTTTGAACAAAAGTTGGATAAATTTGCTTCTCACTATTGAAGACAAAAATTTACGCTTAGTCGTGAAGTAGAGAAATCCAGAGCCATTGTTAAGATGTTGGTGGAGGAGAATAACAGTTTAAGAGATGAGCTAAATATTTTAGAATCTCCTTCTACGGCTATTGATACTACCGACGAAGGTCATTCTTTCTTGGAAGCTGAAAATGTTAGATTAATGGAAGAATTGGAGGCACTAAAAAAGACTAAGTCTACCACTTCTTCCTGAGTAAGAAATAGACCTCGACGCGGAACCACCAATGAGGTTAGGACTCAATAAACTCTTGCTAACCAAGCTTCCCAGTTGAAATCCAAAAGCTAAACCCTTGTTGAGATGTCGCATAAGCTTCAAACTCAATTCGAACAACTTGACACTCAGTCCTCTCAACTGCAAGCTAAGGATGGAGTGCTGAAGAAGTTACATCATCAAGTTGAAAAGCTGACCTTCCAGTTTCATAAGAAACCTATAGATAACTGGATGGAAGGGTATAATGAAGCTTTGGGGTATTTTAATGCTAGGTTTAAACAAGCCCAGAATGAAGGCTACAAATAGGGTTGAACCAATTGTCTAACAGTGTTGAAAGTTTAAGAAAATAACCCTTTATAGAAATGGTATAATCCTAGGTTATTAGACCTTTGAGATCCTCCTTTTAGACTGGATGTTAACTGGATTCCTGCGAACAAAATTCCCCAAGCCCTAATTTCTAAATATCTGGGAGACTATGAGTTGCACGAGGAGCTGGAAATCATCCGACCTCCTCATTTTTTAGATCGTCTAAGTAGCCGCAATAGGAGAATGCTTCAAGACTTTAATTTTATAAATTCTCCTTATACTTTAGATGATCCTCCATCTGGCATGGATCCTATTTCTAAAGTTATCTTGTTGATCTCTGAATGTGATTATTTTCTGGATGTGAATGGTTTCTTCTTTTTCATTGGTTCTATTAGCACACGTAGATTAAAATCTAAATTTAGTATCAATTACCAATGAATACATAGGTTCTATTGGCATACTTATATTAAAATCTAAATTTGGATCTAGTTACCCATATGTCTCCAAAGATTTTACTAGCACACCTAAGTACTTAAGTTTTTTGTATTAGTTACCAATGGTGTGACCAGGCATGTGGAATATGTGCCTACATTGCTCTTGAGGAATCTTCGCAACATTATTTCTGTACTTTTCCCAGTAGTATAAAGATCTTATTTAATCCTTATAATTGTTGACCATGTTGAGGTCATAATAACTTGTTTGGCAAGCAACTAATTGCTTATGACGATCGAGTTTTGCGTGTGCCGAGCAACTTATTGCTTATGACGATCAAGTTTTGCTTGTGCTGAACAAGTGTTTTTTAAAAGATTCTTGTGCCGACCAATATTTTAAAGTTTTTCTGGTAACTTTTAAGCTTATTCAAGATCAAGTATATAGTATATAAGTAGTGCATAGCACTAGTACTCCCAAAAGAATTGGAAAAACATAAATTGGAGGAAATATCATTTTATTGATACTAGAAATTGATATTGAACTGAGTATACTTTATTACATTATTGGTAATATTTTCTAAGATGCTCAGCGTGCCATAGATTCTTGAATTCTCCCCCCTCCAAAGTCTCAATCATGTAAGTTTCAGGTCAGATGACTGCAGAAATACGATAGGGCCCATGCCAGTTGTCTTCAAGCTTATTATTTTTCTGGAGCACCTTCTTTAGCACATAATCTCCCTCCTTTAATTTGGCTGGTTGCATCATGTTATTGTAAAACCGAGCTATTCGTTGCTTGTAAGCTGCATTTCTCAGAGTAGGCATAAGGCAGCCCATATCATGCAAATGATGTTCTTCCAAATAAATTAGTAGACCTTCTCATAAGGCATGTCTATCAATGGCTCTGCCTCAACCCACTTTATAAAGTAGTCCACTACAACAATCGAGTACTTGAATCTTCCTCGGGTGGTTGGTAATGGCCCGATCAGGTCTATTCCCCACATGGAAAATGGCAATGGTGAAGTGATTGGGGTGAGAGCAACCCGTGGAGTCATGCGAATACTGGAATAACATTGGCATTTATCACACTTTTTAGCAAAAACTGCACAATTCGCTCGCACAGTAGGTCAGTAATATCCTTGCGCACTTATTCACTACAGAAGTGTTCTTCCTGCAATGTGAGCTCCATAATATCCTTCATGTACTTCTTGAATTAGGTCTAGAACCTCAGATGGATGAACGCGATGCTACAAATTGAAGGTCAATACTCTCCTGTACAAAACCCCTTTGTCTAGCACATATCTAACAGCTTTATACTTTAATTTTTTTACTTCAACTATATCTTCTGGAAAGGTTCCTTCTTCAATATATGCTCTGATGGGATTCATCCAAGATGGACCCATATCTACAGCGATAAAATTGATCATCAAGTCTTCATCTATACTCCTATTGGCCAAAATCTTAAGAGGAATAGCTCGTCGGAGTTTAACTCTGGTTACTGAAGCTAGCCGAGCAAGAGCATCTGTTCGGGGATTTTCAACTCTTGGAATTCTATTCATTCGAATAACTCGCAATTTTGTTATGATCTCCATTGCTTTGAATAAGTATCTGGTTGTCAATTCGCCTTTAGCTCCATGCAAGTTTAATATTTAATTTACTACCAACTGGGAATCACTATGTGCTACAACTTGCTTGGCATTAAATTATTGGGCTAGGCTCAAGCCCATAATGAGAGCTTTATATCCTGCTTCATTATTTGAGGCTTGGAATTGAAATCGTAGAGCATATTCAATATCAATATTATTAAGAGTGTTAAGTATTATACCTGTTCCATTGTCGGTTGCAAAGATGACCCATTAACGTACAATCTCCATATTAGAAGATCGTCGATAAATGCTTGGTCTGTCAAAATCCTATAATGGAATGTTTTTTTCCCTGCTTCCTCACACTTCCTTGACATCTCCTTTATTCGGGAAGAGGAATTTGGTAGATCGGTAATGGCCTCTTCTGGTAGAGGTACCTCGGGAGCTTGACTCTCAACAAATTCTTTCACTTTATTTTCTCTTATTCCTTGCTCAAACTGCTGATTTTATTGCTTGGGCACCTCAGGGTAAGTGAATTCAAGTATGAAATCTGCTACTGCTTGGCCTTTTAGAGAAGACCTTGGTTCATAGATAATGTCATACTCCCCTAATTCTACCGCCCAATACATTAATCTTCCAGACTTCTCTGGCTTCTGTAAAGCCTACCTTAGTGGCATATCAGTGTATACTACTATCGAATGGGCTTCAAAATAAGGATTCATGCGTCTAGATGCTTCAATCAACGCCAGTGCCAACTTTTCTAAGCGAGGGTACCTAATTTTTTCTCCTCAAAAAGTTTTACTGGTGTGGTAAACAGGCATTTGAACTCCATTATCCTCTTTGATCAAAGCAGAGCTCACGACTGATTCAGAAATAGCTAAATACATGTACAATTTTCCCCCCATAATTTTTCGGGAAAGCAGTGGAGGTGGCCCCAAATACTTCTTTAATTCCAAAAAAGCTATATTTTCTAGTAATTCTGATGAAAAACATTTTATGGAATAAAATGTTGGCAAACAATGTGTTTTTGTTGAAAAATAAAGAATAAGTAAATATTTCAAGGTTTTGGAATATTGAAAGATGATATATAATGTGAAATGGGAATTTTAGAAATATTGGTGTTAAACATTTTTATGGAATAAAAATGTTTGGAAATAAACCATTATTTGGCAAATATTTGGTGAAAAATATTTTTAAACCTTGTAGTAGGATTTTTGGATTTAAAATCCATCTTCTCATGCATATAAACTTGTAGTGATTTGACATGGAATGTATAAACAAGTTTAAAGAATATTTTATTGGATTTAAACAAGAAATAATAAAATATGAAATTTTAGTGTAATTGGGATTAAATACATAGTGGGTATTTGTGACACCCCGACTAATTAAATATCGGGTAGCTACTCCTTTATTAAATTAAATCAAAATGCCAAGTTGGCTCAGTTAATAGCATCATTGTCGAAAACATTTTTATTATTACTAACCACCTAGTATTTAAAAAGTAAGTTGTCAAATTTAATTAAAGTCTGATTAACATGCAGTAAAAGATTTAAAGCAAGAATAATATCACCATTCACCATAACGAAATAATAGAATAACCATCACATGATATATATAAATCCGGAGGAAAAACTCCTCACAACAAATCCCACAACTGAAATAAGTAACGAAATACTGAATACTGAATTAATACATGCCAAAGTCTGAAAAACTGAAATGGAAAAGTCTCTAATAGAATTTGGGCAACATGCCCTACAACTGAGGAATATTGAACATGGAATCCAAATGATAGAAGCGTCTAAAAGCAAATCCATGTAACTTCTACAAATAGCTACAGCTCGTCATCGGAATGAGAATCATATGCGTGGTGTCCTTGTGGCTGGGCACCTAAAATGGTTTTACAAGAAAATAGATTTGAAAGCAAACGGGTCAGAGCCCGAATGTGGAGATATTTTAAAAACCTGCAAGTGCTTTAAAAACATTTAAAACATTAAATGCAAATTACATGTTAGGACGTGCACTCACATGCAATTCTCACCTCTCGACTAAATGTGCACTCCTAACGTAAGTACCCATCTAAAATGACACTAATCCCTAGCTAAGTGACATCATATCTAGCTAGACTGTCATAGGTTCTACTCTTATTACTCGGTTCCCATTTACATTATAACGATCTCATTTAAATAGGGGCTTAACGTAAATTCAGTTTCTCCCATAAAAGCAACACAACTCATTATAGATTATCCCTTTTATATTTTCCAAATTTATACACACAATACCATATGAAAGTTCCCATAATAAAGTGTATATTTTCCACAACATAAATATACAATATAAGCACCCCGAGACTAAGTTGCGGTGCACACATACTCTGCTATCCATCCCGGTACATCACGTACATAAGGATTACATATTCCTAATCTCTCAGGAATAGTTCACAGATAACAACATCACAAATAATGGAGGCGAACACAGTCACATCACATGGGTCACGCACATACCTGCGCTCCCACGATCAGTAGACTTATTAACATCCCAATAAGTCCTTCTCTGACCTATGTTCATCGAGGTAACCAGTATAAATCCGGGCAACACAAGGATTAGAGGGCCCTAAGCGAACGCAAACCTCCCGTGATAGCAAGTATGGTAGGTATGTCATACACACAAAATTAATACATATATACTAAGTATGCACACGTCTTAGTAATCACCATAATATATATTGGTACATATCTCTTCTCGTACTGACATATAATACTACACCATTTATATGTTCCCGGCTAGTATAATTAATTAGGCCGTTAATAGCACACATCGTAATAGACACTCACGTCATACTTCACATTTTCCCTTAGGTTCAAACTACACTTCTAGGTTTGACTCCTCATTATATCCCAAACATCCCAAATATATCAATTACTCATCAAGGAAAGGCTATATCTACCTATACACAAGGTTATTGGGCACTCGGGATCAAAACAGGCTAAAAAGCCTAATCTGTCAACTCGTTCGAAGTCTCGTTCGAACGAGGCTGTTCGAACGAGACTTCGTTCGAACGAACTGAGTCTTCTAACGAGATCTCGTTCGAACGAAGTGGGCTTTCTAACGAGATCTCGTTCGAACGATCTTATCGAACGAACTTCACCCTCGTTAGAAGTAAATGGTCAACTTGTTAGAAGCTCGTTCGAATGAGCTCGTTCGAACGACCTGGGTAGGTCTTCTAACGAGTGGCCAGATTCAAGCCCAGAATTTTCTACTCGTTTTTCACCAAATTTCTACTCCTCAATTCTCCTCTAAAATTCGTCCCAACAATGTTTTAAGGTCTCTAATCAATCCTAAACATATCAAGGTCACATACTAACGTGTTTTAAGGAAATCATTCATCCTAAACATCACCAAATCACAAGTCTCATCACTTTTCCCCAATTTTTCAAGAACATAAACCCTAAGATTATAAATCATCAATTTCCAGAAATAAATCTGTTTTTATAACACATAAACTTATGATTATCTTAATTCAATCTTCCAATAACATTTCTACCTGCAAACCTATCTCCAAAATTTATTAACAACTCTAGTTTCATGGGTTTTCAATTATCTCCCAATTAATTATGATTATTGGATAGTCTAAGCATGGAAGAAGCATTTACTGCATAAAAACGTAAATTAAACCACTTGCCTTGATTCAATCTCAGATTTTGATGACGATTTGATGAAGCTCTCTCTCTCTCCAAGCTTTTCTCCTCTATCTCTCTCTTTCCAAGCTTTATTCTCCAATAGCTATGGTGGCTAGGGTTTGTTTTGGGAAAATATTAGAAACCTAAATTCTAATAACCTACGTAGCCTATTGGGTTAACATGGGTTGGTTAGTGGTTTAGTGGGTCAAATCCACATCAGATACAATTTACTAATTTTCGTCACTTTTAATTCCCAAAAGTACAAAATTACCAAAATACCCTTTATGTTGCCGGTATGGACTAAAAATACCCCGGAACCCAAACTAAACCCCCGGCTAGTGTTTTCTGACTATCTCGACCCTTCCGGACGCGTTGGCGCACTCAAAACGACCATACGATTAATAGAATTTAAATTCACTTTCATAATTAAAATAATTATATACCATGACGCGACTGTCACACGCGTCTCAACAAAATTTCCAAATTGCCGTATTTCAATCTCACGACAAATTTCATAATTCAAAATTCATATATAATCATATATGCACATATAATCAAATACCAACTCGCATCTCGCTAGTATTTTAACCCGGATTAATTTCCAATTAATACGTATTTAATTTAATTAATCCCATAAAATAAATATCACAAAAATACGGGGTATTACATACTTCCCCCCTAATAACTGAATTTCGTCCCGAAATTCGGAACTAGAAAGTATCTGGTAAGAACAACTCTGGATAACGTTCACGCATCTCATCCTCGCGCTCCCATGTGGACTCCTCGACATTATGATGTCGCCACTGAACACGCACTAACGGAACTATCTATGACTGCAATTTCCGCTCACTTCGGTCCAAAATAGCAATCGTTCCCTCCTCTTAGGAGCTATCAGGTTGGAGATCGATGTCCTCCAAAGCAATATGAGAATGAGACAAATTCTCTCTAAGATATTTCCTTAGCGAGGAAATATGAAATACATCGTGAATTCGATGCAAATGCTCCGGTAATCCAAGCCTATACGCAACCGGTCCAATCCGCTCAGTAATAGGAAATGGTCCCACATATCTCGGTGCCAACTTCCCTTTCTTCCTGAAACGCATAATCCCCTTCATAGGAGATACTCTGAGCAAAACTTGGTCCCCCACTTGGAACTCTCTGAAGAACCTCTTCGCATCAGCATAGTTCTTCTGCCGATCTTGAGCTACCCGAATGCGACTCCGAATCAATTCTAACCTCGCCGAAGTATCCTGAATCACTTCTGGCCCAAGTAGTTTGTTGTCCCCCACCTCCAACCAACATGCTGGGGAACGACAAGGTCTACCGTACAACGCCTCAAATGGATCCATGCCAATGGTGAACTGGTAGGAGTTGTTGTAAGCAAACTCCACAAGTGGAAGATACTGCTCCCATCCACCCCCAAAATCAATAATACTCATACGTAGCATGTCCTCCAACATCTGGTTTGTACGCTCCGTTTGCCCATCAGTCTGCGGGTGATACGCCGTACTCAACCGCAATTCCGTGCCCATGGCCTCCTGAAAACTCTCCCAAAACCGTGAAACAAATATCTTGTCTCGGTCAGACACGATATTTAAGGGCACACCGTGAAGTCTCACTATTTCTGTAATAAAGAGCTGGGCATACTGTCCCGCAGTGTAGTCTGTCCTTACGGGTAGAAAATGAGCGACTTTGGTCAACCTGTCCACAATTACCCAAATGGAGTCGTGACCTTTCTGTGACGTAGGCAACCCCGTGATAAAGTCCATGGATATGCTCTCCCACATCCACATCGGGACCTCCAACGGCTGTAGCAGTCCTGCCGGTCTTTGATGATCCACTTTTACTAGCTGACAAGTGGCGCATTTGGAAACAAATTAAGCAATATCTCTCTTCATCCCGCTCCACCAATACTGACGTCTCATGTCCTGGTACATTTTGTCCCCACCGGGATGTACCGCGAAATGTGAGCCGTGCGACTCGGCCATCACCTCGTGCCTCAATTCCTCCCCTACCGGAACTACTAACCTCCCATTGAAGTGTAATCTCCCGTCTGAGCTAACGGTATAGGACTCGGCTCCCTCTGCTAGTAATCGAACTATTTGCTCCTGACAGAACGAGTCATCTGCTTGTGCCTTTACTATTCTCGTGACAATCTGCGGCGTAACAGTCATTGCTGACATGAATGATCGGGCCACTGCATCCTGGTGTCCCAATTCTTTCCACTTGGCCTTCCACACCTCTGCCACTTCATCTGCTGGCCTACGGCTCAACGCGTCTGCTACTACGTTAGCCTTTCTCGGGTGATACTGGATATCAAACTGATAGTCCTTCACAAACTCAAGACACCTTCACTGCCGCATATTCAACTCCTTCTGCGTGAATAGGTACTGTAGGGACTTGTGGTCTGTGAACAACCGAAACTTTTCTCCCAAAAGATAATGTCTCCATATCCGAAGGGCAAATACAACTGCCGCCAACTCCAAGTCATGAGTGGGGTAATTCTTCTCATGAGGCTTAAGCTTACGGGAAGCATAAGCTATGGCTTGTCTCTCCTGCTGCAATACACCTCCAAGTCCTTGCAAAGACGCATCGGTGTAAACCAATACTCAACTCTCGGTCTCGGCAATGCTAACACAGGTGTTGAGGTCAACTTATCCTTTAATTCATCGAATGCCAACTGACAGGCCTCCAGATGAATGGCACACCCTTACGAGTCAGATGTGTCAAAGGACCTGCTATCTTCGAGAAACCCCGAATAAACCTCTTGTAGTATCCTGCTAGACCCAAGAAACTACGAATCTCCGTTGGTGTCGTGGGTTGTCCCCACTCCCTCACCGCGGATACCTTCCCCGGATCAACAGATATTCCCCGGTCGGAAATAATATGTCCCAAAAACTGGACCTCCTTCAGCCAAAACTCGCATTTCTCATACTTTGCATACAACTCGTTCTGACGTAGTGTCTGCAAAACTTGCCTCAAATGCTCGGCGTGCTGCTCCTCTGTCTGGGAGTAAACCAGAATATCATCGATGAAGACAATGACAAACTGATCTAGGAAATCCCTGAACACTCTGTTCATCAAGTCCATAAACACTGTTGGAGCGTTGGTCAAACCAAAAGGCATAACCCGAAACTCGTAAGAACCATATCTCGACAAGAATGTAGTCTTCGAGACATCCTCCTCCCTGATACGCAACTGATGGTATCCCGATCTCAGATCAATCTTCGAGAAGAAAGAAGCTCCTCTCAACTGGTCGAATAAGTCATCGATTTGAGGCAACAGATACTTATTCCGTATCGTGACCTTATTCAACTCTCGGTAGTCCACACACAATCTCAGTGAACCATCTCTCTTCTTCACAAACAAAACTGGAGCGCCCCAAGGTGAGGTACTCCTGCGAATAAAGCCCTGGCCTAACAGCTGCTCTATCTGATCTCGTAGCTCTTGCATCTCTGCCGGAGCCATCCGGTACGGTACGCGTGCTATAGGTCTCGTATCGGGCAATAGGTCTATAACAAAGTCTATCTCTCGACTGGGGGGTAGGCCTGGTATCTCCTGAAACACATCAGAATACTCCCTGACAACTGGGATCGAATCTAAAGGAATCACAACCTCCTTAGAGGTATCCTCCTCTAGGTAATACAAATGAGCGGTCGAGCCTCCCTCTGGACGAGGCATCGCCACTACAAACATCTCTTTCCCCGGAATGGCAAAAACAATGCTCCCACCGAAGCAATCAATCATGGCTCTATAATCAGCGAGCCAATCCATACCGATAATCACATCGTGAACATGCATATCTAATACCAACATATCTGCAGGTAATACCAGACTACCAATCTCTAACCCCACTCCCCGGCATATAAAGAAAATAAGTGACCCACTCCCCAATGGTGAGTCTACACACGTTACTGTGCTCTCTGTCGTAGCTAACAACCCTAAAGCCTTCACGAAATGTGTAGCTATAAAATAATGTGTAGCCCCCGTATCAAACAATACCCGACCCATAGTGCCATGGATAGGAAACATACCCTCAATAGCGGGTGGTGCCTGCGGAGCTGCTGCCTGGTGGACGTTATAGACACGTCCATACTGTAACTGTTCCTGCTGCACAGGAACTGCTGGAATGGCCGAAAGAGCTGGCACCTGGGCTGGAGCTGGGAGGGCTGGTGGAAAAAGTGGCCTCTGTGGCTCATGTCGAGCACCCTGCTGCTGCTGCGGGGCCCTGCCCCTATCAGGACAGTCCTGGCGTTTATGGCCAGTCTTGCCACAAACAAAACACTTCCCCGAAAAATTTCCCCCTCTCGGTCCCTGCTGCCCCCGACCCTGGTGGCTGTTACCATTCCTCCACTGGCCCTGCTGGCCCTGCTGAAACTGATGCTGACCATTCTGACCCTGCTGGTTCTGATGGTCGTTTGGACCCTAATGGCCCTGCCGGAAACCTCCCTGTCCGTGCTTGAAGTTCCCTGACCTGAACCTCTTGTGATCCCCCTGCTGGGTACCCTGATCACCCTGCCTCTGCCCCTGAACAGATTGTGCCCCACTGGCACCATTTCCTCCAGTCCTTCCCTGATGGCTAGACTCTCCCGATCGTTTGCCCTCAGTCATGTGAAAGAGGTGATCCTGGCAAGGGAGCAATGCAGCGTTAACCACATCATAATAAGTGGCTAACGAGAGGTTCCCTAACAAGTGCTAACGAATCCTCCATGTCAACCCGTCGGTGAATTTCTCAATCTTCTTCGTCGGTATCTCATCTGGAACGATATTCAACATATTGGTGAATTCGGCCTCATACTCGGCCACAGTCTTACCCTCTTGCTTCAGATTCAGCAGTTTCCTCCTCATTTTCGTGTGAACAACTGACGGAAAGTACTTGCGGTCGAACCGCACCCAAAAGTCCTGAATAGTGAGAGTATCCCTCTCCTCCACGGTGGTAATAGACTCCCACCACTGCAGTGCAGATCCAACTAGCTTGAAAGTAGCTAGCACCTGCTTCTGAACATCCGTGTACTCATACATCCTCAAGTGCCTTTGCATATCCTTCCTCCACTGGCTCGAGACTACCACATCTGAGCTGCCTGCAAACTCTGGCGGATGCGCTTTCTGAAAAGCGTCACGTACACGTTTCCAAGCATACGGGAATGCATTTGCCGGAACTGGCGCGGCTATCGACGTCTGAGGTGGTGCCTGCTGAACTACAGCTAGTGCGGCATTTACCGCCTGAGCCACAATGGCTGCAACCTCGGCGGCATTCATCGTGCCCTGAGCTGGTGCGGGCTGTGGTTCTGGCGTCGCATCCCTAGGAACCCTTCGTGCACATCGTGGAGGCATCTGAAATAAGAATGAAGTTTATAAGTTCGCAGTTATAAACTTAAAATAGCTGAAGAACGTAGCATATACAAGAGAATACAACAGTCCTAAAATATAGGGCTCTATATCCAAGGAAGATCAGCGGAAACATAATAAGCCGTCAGATCCTAAAGGACACTAGAACCTGATGCTCTGATACCACCTGTGACACCCCGACTAATTAAATACCGGCTAGCTACTCCTTTAATAAATTAAATCAAAATGTCAAGTTGGCTCAGTTAATAGCATCACTGTCGAAAACAATTTTATTATTACTAACCACCTAGTATTTAAAAAGTAAGTTGTCAAATTTTAATTAAAGTCTGATTAACATGCAGTAAAAGATTTAAAGCAATAATAATATCACCATTCACCATAACGAAATAATAGAATAACCATCACATGATATATATAAATCCGGAGGAAAAACTCCTCACAACAAATCCCACAACTGAAATAAGTAACGAAATACTGAATACTGAATTAATACATGCCAAAGTCTGAAAAACTGAAATGGAAAAGTCTCTAATAGAATTTGGGCAACATGCCCTACAACTGAGGAATACTGAACATGGAATCCAAATGATAGAAGCGTCTAAAAGCAAATCCCTGTAACTTTCACAAACAGCTACAGCTCGTCATCGGAATGAGAATCCTATGCGTGGTGTCCTTGTGGCTGGGCACCTAAAATGGTTTTACAAGAAAATAGATTTGAAAGCAAACGGGTCAGAGCCCGAGTGTGGAGATATTTTAAAAACCTGCAAGTGCTTTAAAAACATTTAAAACATTAAATACAAAGTACATGTTAGGATGTGCACTCACATGCAATTCTCACCTCTCGACTAAATGTGCACTCCTAACGTAAGTACCCATCTAAAATGACACTAATCCCTAGCTAAGTGACATCATATCTAGCTAGACTGTCATAGGTTCTACTCTTATTACTCGGTTCCCATTTACATTATAACGATCTCAATTAAATAGGGACTTAACGTAAATTCAGTTTCTCCCATAAAAGCAACACAACTCATTATAGATTATCCCTTTTATATTTTCCAAATTTATACACACAATACCATATGAAAGTTCCCATAATAAAGTGTATATTTTCCACAACATAAATATACAATATAAGCACCCCGAGACTAAGTTGCGGTGCACACATACTCTGCTATCCATCCTGGTACATCACGTACATAAGGATTACATATTCCGAATCTCTCAGGAATAGTTCACAGATAACAACATCACAAATAATGGAGGCGAACACAGTCACATCACATGGGTCACGCACATACCTGCGCTCCCACGATCAGCAGACTTATTAAGATCCCAATAAGTCCTTCTCTGACCTATGTTCATCGAGGTAACCAGTCTAAATCCGGGCAACACAAGGATTAGAGGGCCCTAAGCGAACGCAAACCTCCCGTGATAGCAAGTATGGTAGGTATGTCATACACACAAAATCAATACATATATACTAAGTATGCACACGTCTTATTAATCACCATAATATATATTGGTACATATCTCTTCTCGTACTGACATATAATACTACACCATTTATATGTTCCCGGCTAGTATAATTAATTAGGCCGTCAATAGCTAACATCGTAATAGACACTCACGTCCTACTTCACATTTTCCCTTAGGTTCAAACTACACTTCTAGGTTTGACTCCTCATTATATCCCAAACATCCCAAATATATCAATTACTCATCAAGGAAAGGCTATCTCTAACTATACACAAGGTTACTGGGCACTCGGGATCAAAACAGGCTAAAAATCCTAATTTGTCAACTCGTTCGAAGTCTCGTTCGAACGAGGCTGTTCGAACGAGACTTCGTTCGAACGAACTGAGTCTTCTAACGAGATCTCGTTCGAACGAAGTGGGCTTTCTAACGAGATCTCGTTCGAACGATCTTATCGAATGAACTTCACCCTCGTTAGAAGTCAATGGTCAACTCGTTAGAAGCTCGTTCGAACGAGCTCGTTCGAACGACCTGGGTAGGTCTTCTAACGAGTGGCCAGATTCAAGCCCGGAATTTTCTACTCGTTTTTCACCAAATTTCTACTCCTCAATTCTCCTCTAAAATTCGTCCCAACAATGTTTTAAGGTCTCTAATCAATCCTAAACATATCAAGGTCACATACTAACGTGTTTTAAGGAAATCATTCATCCTAAACATCACCAAATCACAAGTCTTATCACTTTTCCTCAATTTTTCAAGAACATAAACCCTAAGATTATAAATCATCAATTTCCAGAAATAAATCTGTTTTTATAACACATAAACTTATGATTATCTTAATTCGATCTTCCAATAACATTTCTACATGCAAACCTATCTCCAAAATTTATTAACAACTCTAGTTTCATGGGTTTTCAATTATCTCCCAATTAATTATGATTATTGGATAGTCTCAGCATGGAAGAAGCATTTACTGCATAAAAACGTAAATTAAACCACTTGCCTTGATTTAATCTCAGATTTTGATGACGATTTGATGAAGCTCTCTCTCTCTCCAAGCTTTTCTCCTCTATCTCTCTCTTTCCAAGCTTTCTTCTCCAATAGCTATGGTGGCTAGGGTTTGTTTTGGGAAAATATAAGAAACCAAAATTCTAATAACCTACGTAGCCTATTGGGTTAACATGGGTTGGTTAGTGGTTTAGTGGGTCAAATCCACATCAGATACAATTTACTAATTTTCGTCACTTTTAATTCCCAAAAGTACAAAATTACCAAAATACCCTTTATGTTGCCGGTATGGCCTAAAAATACCCCGGAACCCAAACTAAACCCCCCGCTAGTGTTTTCTGACTATCTCGACCCTTTCGGACGCGTTGGCACACTCAATACGACCATGCGGTTAATATAATTCAAATTCACTTTTATAATTAAAATAATTATATACCATGACGCGACTGTCACACGCGTCTCAACAAAATTTCCAAATTGTCGTATTTCAATCTCACGACAAATTTCATAATTCAAAATTCATATATAATCATATATGCACATATAATCAAATACCAACTCGCATCTCGCTAGTATTTTAACCCGGATTAATTTCTAATTAATACGTATTTAATTTAATTAATCCCATAAAATAAATATCACAAAAATACGGGGTATTACAGTATGAAGTTATATGACTACATGTTAAATAAAAGAAATGACAATTTTAGTGTAAAGGTAGTCTTAAGTGTGAATGTAATTCTCGAAATAGAAGTAAATAAACATGAAGAGTGACAAAAAGTATTAATTAAGTGTTAATGGGAAAACATGAAATTGTTAGTGAGTGTAACGTACTAATGTTGTGAAATATTAACACTTGTGAAATTAAAAGGAAGCAAAGGCATAAAAGATGTTTCCAATCAAGTAAAAGATTATTCCAAGTATAAAAAAGTGTTAAAGGGTTAACACACTTAAGAAGTTGGTGTGTAAACTTAATAGGGTTTTGGGTGAAATTAACACTTGAGGAATGGAGTAAAGGGTGATTTTGGAAACAAATGGGTAAAACGGTAATTTTACTTAATGTGAAACATTTTTATGAAATAAAAATGTTGGAAAGGTAGGGATGTCAATTTAACCCGACCTGTAGGAGTCCCGCCCTGCCCCGACTCCAATGGGGCGGGTTTTAAAACCTGATTAATGAATTAGGAGTGGATATGGGTTTTAAAAAAAATCGTTTATTAAATGGGGCGGGTTAGGAGTTGAGGTAAATAAAATCGCCCCACCCTGCCCCGCCCCAACCCGTTTAACTTATGCTTACATGAATACCCTTTATATGTATGTTAATTACAATTAAACCATATATATATATATATATATATATATATATATATATATATATGCGCACACACTAAAAAGACCTTATTTGTAGGTTAATTTTGTAAAACATATGTGTGAAAATATTGATTGGGAATTAGGGGATTATCTCACATATTGAAATACGAACAATTATAGACCTCTAAGACTATATTATAATAATTTTAATTTTACTATTCTTAAAATTAACGTAACCCATAGGAGCCTCGACTCGCTCTGTTTATTAAATGGGGCGGGTTTGGAGTGAATTTAAATAAAAACCAACCCGCCTCGTCTCGTTTATTAAATGGGGTTGGTTAGGATTTTTCCAAACCCGCCCCATTTCCATCCCTATGAAAAGGGTGTTACACAAAGTGGTCCTATATGAATATGATTTTGGAATAAAAATCAATGTTAAACTGTAAAGGACAAAAAATGGTAAATTTTCAAGTGTAACACAAATTGGGCCGGTAATGTGGATATTTGTAAATGTTAAAACACATTAAAGGTACTCGGATGACACCGGGATAAAGCAATAAGGTCTCGGAGTCCTTGGGTGTAAAGCCCTAAACCATTGTTTAGAGCATATGGTGCACATAGTCGTCGGTGTGGAGCCTGTATAAGTATGCGGTATTGGAAGATTTCGAGACAATATAAAGGAAATATGGAACATGTCAAGAAAATGGTTGTGTGGTAAAATGTGTTAATACAACCTAACTTGAATGAATGTAATAAATATTCCGGTAAAGGTGAAATGTACAAGTAAATGCGTAAATCAATTAATATCCATAAAGGAATGAAAAATGGTTAAAGAGAGTGGATAAATGGGTAATTAAGCAACCAAGTTGTTAAACCCATAATTTGCATAAGTATGTATGAAAAAAGGTTTTTAAATGACAAAGAAGTATTTTCCAACACTATTATTACGTGTATTGAAGTGGTGATTTTCAATGAAAATACTAAAGTATGTTCAAATGAATAAAAGGGTAAATTTCGGTAAAGGAATGGATTCGAAATAAATCAGGTGTAATGATTTAAAGTGTTGAACTGGGTGTGTTGAACTAGGTAAAAATGATAAGTAAGAATAAGGAAAGTCCTTACTAGATTAAGGTAAATTAATCTGGATAAGTAAGATTTTCGAAATTAAGACGGTTCATGTAGTGTCATGTGTGTTTTCCAAAGGAATACGTATGTAGATATATACATATTTTTGCATGCATGTGATTATACCATGTGAGTATTCCTTTCTGCTATTCATTTCTATACTTGTCATATAAATCCCACTGGGCATAGGCCCATATATCCACTTTGTTACAGCAGGTTGGGAGCAATTCCATAATTTGAGGGCGTTTTACAGATAAATATATTTTATTTATGTTCACGTTAGTAGCTCTGTTTACTTGGACTTCGGGTGCTCCCCATGTGTCCCTCACGTAGTTTATCCTGAAAATGTAATTGCATACTAATAAGTGAAACGTAATTAAAATAAAACTCGATTAGCAACGTTATATAGGTTTTTCCATTGCACTTCACACCTAACGAATCGATTCGGGTCGGTTTGACTAATGGGTACCCCATAAATTTGCGTCAAGGCATTACATATATGCATAACAACTAGGGCATCAAGCTAACCATGATTACAGGCCACTTTCTTAGCCTCATCCAAGTGCAAAGGGGCTTCCATCTAGTCCTCGCTGTAACCAACAACCCTAATCATGTGGGAACCCTTCCTAAAGGAGCACTTCAGTAACATTATTTGCTATTCATGCATGTCTTGATTGTTTCATTCTTATATAATTGTTCCTCAACTTTACCAAGTTTCTCCCTAAGAGAAGTTTTCTCATTTTATAGTATCTTATAATGTCTCTGGCCTCTTTAACTTTCAGTCTTAAGACTAGAAACCAAGCGAGCTTGCGAGCCGTATGAATTGGACATTTTGTGAAATATTTGCCAAATAAAATGGAACATTTAGTGAGCTTAGGAAGAAGCTTCCCGACCTAGAATTAGATTTATATATTCATTTTATTAAGTTATTAGCATCAATGTCGAGTTATTATCAAACTGTAAAGATCAAAAGGAAAACATCCAAAGAATGAAGACAATTAAAGCATTTGCATGTAGTCAACTGTCCGATAAGATTGACAAGGGAAAAATAAAAATTTTCATTAAAAATCAAAGGATGGACAAGACCTTATAACATAAATAACAAAAGATAAGAAATACAAAGAACAAGGAAACCTAGGTTAAATCTAGCTAGCTTGGCCTTTCTTCTCTTTCATTTGCTATTGATTGGTCAACCTTTGATATGGCATGTGGCCCCCTTTTTCTAGACTTCAACCTTTATTCGTCATGGACATAATCCTTGTCCTCCTTCTCGTCCAACTTTGGATGTGAGCCTAGATCATGCTCATTAAGGAGTTCATACCCAGATGGGAACTCGGACCTAGCCAAAGTTGATCCCAACTGTTGATGCAAAAAACTTGACCGAATTCCATTTTTATGATCACATATAAATAGATGAAAGCAATCCAATTAAGCACATAAGAGACAAAGATTTTTAAAGTGGTTCGACTATGAATAAATCCTACGTCCATTGTTATTTTATTCCCAGGAGTTTACAATAGCACCATAGGGTGTAGAGAGAGAAAGGATGTGTATCTTGTGTATGGGGTTTCTAGGTTCTCTTGGTTCTATTCGGATCTCTTCCCTTTTGGCTAAGGGGATACATGTATTTATAGTGATGGGAGATAAAGAGATTCATTGTATGTAGACATTTATGCCTACATTCAACGAATCTAATTGTTGAATTGCTTGGTATGCTATGTGTTGTCATCTATTAATACAGAATAAATGTACATTAAGGCTCATTAAATGCGATGTCATCTTCATTAATGCACATTAAATGCATAGTTATCCTTTGATCTTCCTGGTTGGTATGCCGACCAACTCTCCTCGGGTGCCGACCAACTCTCCTCGGGTGTCAAATAATTCTCCTCGGGTACTGACAAACTCTCCTCGGGTGCCGACTAATACTCCTCGGATGCCGACCAACTCTCCTGGGTGTCGAATATTGCCACGTAGGATGACATGTGTCCTTTTCTGATTGATCCTCGTAGATGGAGAATTTTTGCGTTAACAGAAGCCCCCAATGCTCCATGCTTGATGGTTTACTTAAAAGGATGGAGTATTTATTATGCAGTGTTGCTCGATGCTCATGAAATCCTTGATCTACCATCTTGATTTGTTCAACATAAAGTGCATTATCTCCTGGACGACATATGATGCAGGCTGATCGATGGTTGCTAATCTTTCTTTTGAGGAACTCCGTGTGCTATGTATCACCCCTGGGAATTTGGATGTAGCCATGCCATAGTATGCATCTCGTAGCTTGTCATAATCTTCAAGTATGTTGATTGGTTTGCTAGTCGACCAACTGCCTCCTGTGCCGAGAAACTGAGTGTTAACTTCACGTGCTTGATTCTTCTGATTTATGATCCTCTGAATACTTTGTCGAGTAACATACTAGATTTTAAATCCAACTTTTCAATCTGATTAGTACCAAGCTAGTGGTGGACTTCGAAACATTTTCATACAACTTCTCCTTCAATGTTGGTCGGGACAGTAGCTGTAAAGATCTCAGTGCTGTAGATGCTGAATTTGACTTCTGAACTTCAATAGTATGTGCATAATAACTCCTCAATATGCATCTCGAACTTTAATATACCTCCTGAACTTCAATATTCCTCCTGAACTTCAATAGCATGTGCATAATAACTCCTGAATATGCCTCCTGAACTTCATAAGAAAAATTAGCTCCTGAGCAAGAAAAATAACTTCTGAATGATAATTAGTCGGGGCCGAATCTGATGCTCGACTGCATGATGTTATGAGAATGTGTCACCGAATGAACAACTGGATTTTTAATAGAGCCCCCAAGTGTGGAATATGATCTTTGGATGCTTTTTGCTTGATCGCTTTCACATACTCATAAAATGTTTTCGACCAACTATAGTTGACAACTTCTTATTTCCGACCAACCTGAGTTGACATTTTTGGGAATAGATTTACTTCCTAACCAATATAAGTTGGCATTTTTAGGAATATTTTTACTTCCCGAGTAACATACAAGTTTTACTTCCCAGAGGCATACAAGTTTTACTTTCCGGAGGAATACAAGTAGCTTTACTTCCCGGAGGAATACAAGTAGCTTTACTTCCCGGAGGAATACTAGTAGCTTTACTTCCCAGAGGAATACAAGTTTTACTTCCCGGAGGAATACAAGTAGCTTTACTTCCCGAAGGAATACAAGTAGATTTACTTCCCGGAGGAATACAAGTAGCTTTACTTCCCAGAGGAATACAAGTTTTACTTCCCGGAGGAATACATTTTTTATAATAAATGATAGAGACTTCCTCGGAGCTGACCAACAGATTGTTCGGAATAGAATAAGATATAATAAATGCTGGAGACTCCTCGGCGCTGACCAACAGATTGTTGGGAATAAAATATAATAAATGCTGGAGACCTCCTCGGCGCTGACCAACAGATTGTTGGGAATAAAATATAATAAATGCTGGAGACATCCTTGGAGCTGACCAACATATTGTTGGGAATAAGATAATATAAATGTTGAAGACCTCCTTGGAGCTGAAATAAGAATAGAATATACATCCAAATAGATATAAATAATAATTAAAAATAATAAAGTGCCTCGTTGATCTGTCGAGGTAGAATTATATAATGCCGAACAAGAATAAGATCTTCCAGAACAGAAGAATATGGCCGAGAACGTTGTCAGGCCTGAATATAAATAAGAATTATCCGACCAACTATCCGTTGGGGGTGAAATACAACGAATGTTGTAATTCTCCTCAAAGCTGAATAAGTATCTTGTCGAGGCACAATTGCATAATGCCGAATAAGAATAATATTTTCCAAAACATAAGAATATGGCCGAGAACTTTCTTAGGCTTGCATATAAATAAGAATTACCCGGACCAACTATCCGTTGGGGGTGACATATAATAAATGTTATAGTTCTCCTCGGAGCTGAATATGATAATAAGTATCTCGTCGAGTTCGATGTTGAGATGAATATAGAATATGAATCCCAATGGATATATAGAATAATTTGTGCTTGAGCCGATATCTGGGTCTGAATATAAATAAGAATTACCCCAACCAACTATCCGTTGGGGGTGAAATATAACAACTGTTGTAGCTTTTCCTCGGAGCTGAATATGATAATAAGTATTTCGCCGAGCTCCATTAAGAGATGAATATAGAATATGAATCCGAACGGATATATAGAATAATTCGTACTTGAGCACAAATCAAAGCAATAATAAAATATATAGTTCCTTGCTGAGGTGAAATTTCATAATGCTGAGCAATGATATAGTTTCCAGATTGTTTCCGAGCATTCGTCGGCGTTGAGTCTTGTACCTGTAAAAATTAATATCTCGCTCTACCATTTGTGTAGGCGGAATTGATTAGTCGTGAGAATAATTTACTCATCCAATAAATATATGATATGTATATGCTTGATAAATAAAAATATTAATTTCAAAAAATGAAATAATATATGTTGGCTGATATGTCGAGGCACAATTGCCTGATGTCGAGCAATACTACTTTTCCAGAGGTTTACGGGAGCTTTCATCGGGATTGAATCTCGTCCCTATGAAATTTTAATAAGCTTCCCGAGCACCTGTCGAGACTAGAGAAAATAATTATTATCATGAGAATAATTATTCAGCCAAACAATATGTGATGTGTATCAGCATAAAATAATAAAAATTTCAAAATATGAAATAATATTTTTATGCCAAATGTGTGTGAGATGGACAAATTTTTATCAGATATGCATCATAAATAAGACGTAGAGTTTTTTGTAAAGTTATTTAATCTCCAACAACTAATCAGGTATAAGTTGCTGTTTGAAAATTATTTATCACTTGGTTTTAAAAATATTTTTGGGGTGATCACAAGTTAAAAAAGACTTAAGCCCCTGTTTGTCCCCGAGGCTAAACTCGTGTTTAAAGAAATATCTGGGGTGCTTCGCATTTTTTAATACCCCAAGATTCTACTGCTACCGACAAACGGCATGGATGTTGCCGACCAACATTTAAGGATATCTCAAGTTATAGAATATATGGTGTCGACCAAGAAGCAAATGATCCCCGACCAGCTGAGCAATTTCGCCGATCAACAAAAATGGTGCATTGACAGCACCGAACAACATTAGATGTCACCGACCAAAAAGTGGATGGTTGGATAGTTGCCAACGAGTAAATTGAACCCTCCGAACAAGACTGAGATATCGCCGATCAAGAAGTAGATGATCGTCGACCTGCAATTGGTTCCACCGAGCTAGAATATGGGGCTCCGACCAATAATAAGATACCTCGTAGTTGGATAAAATTATTTCAACGTTGTTGATGGATCTTCACATCTTATCTCCGACAAACAAAAATGGTCTGGTTAAGCTTCCCTTTAATAAAAGATGGCCCAAGATGATGCCGACCAACAATATGGATGGATGACCAGAATATCTCGAATCCTTAGATCAGAAAAATAACATTCGATGTAAAATTTAAGCATTAAGAATGTTAATTAAATGAATAATTATCTAATCCACTATATCGTGTGATTCCGATAAAGAAACCCTGTGATGTGATGAACGAGGGGCCAACATATCAAATTTGTGCCCAGAGTCTTCATATGGTCATGATTTGTTTTACTGGTCCTCTTTTACAAGAGGTGGGTAATGATTTTTCAGGTGAGAGAAAAATATTTTTTATATTGATCCTTTCCTATTCCCTATTTGGAGAGATAAAAATATGTTGAATGATGGAAGTTATTACCAAATTTATATCAAAAATCAGTCAATGAGACTTTATTGACATAGATGGAAGATGAACCAAATTAAGTATATAGTTCATAAAAATGAATGCAAGGAGACTCAAACTTGAAGAGAGAGAAAATAGATCTGGGTCATGATTTCCATGAAAAAACTTTTTATTGTCTTTAACCTTTTCCCATTCTCTGATTAAAAATATAATGGGAATTTGAATAGTCATCAAAGATCTTTCAACAATTATTTCAAAATCAACAATGAAAATTATCAAATCTTATCATCGTCGTATATATTGGTATATGTAATCATTTAAAATATTTATTCCATGATATAAAATTGAAAATTGAGAATCAAGCAAAAAGTTATGATTTATGAAATCCACTATTTTTCATATTTCTAAATAAGAATGAATCTAACACTTATGAATTAAAAATCATGAAATGCAACATTTTACAAATAAAAATTGGACAATTAATTTATGTATATAAACATAAAAATCATGATTGAATCAAAAAATGTATGTATAATTGATTATACGTAGAGAGAATAAAAACTTAGCTTTTGATGGAGAACAATGCTTATAACACGATTCCCACAGACGGCGCCAATCTGTTGATGCAAAAAACTGGACCGAATCCCATTTTTATGATCACAGATAAATAGATGAAAGCAATCCAATCAAGCACATAAGAGACAAAGATTTTTAAAGTGGTTCGGCTATGAATAAAGCCTACGTCCACTGTTATTTTATTCCCAGTGGTTTATAATAGCACCATAGGGTGTAGAGAGAGAAAGGATGTGTATCTTGTGTATGGTGTCTCCCGATTCTCCCGGATCTCCCCCCTTTTGGCTAAGGGGATACATGTATTTATAGTGATGGGAGATAAAGAGATTCATTGTATGTAGACATTTATGTCTACATTCAACGAATCTAATTGTTGAATTGCTTGGTATGCTATGTGTTGTCATCTATTAATACAGTATAAATGTACATTAAGGCTCATTAAATGCGCTATCATCTTCATTAATGCACATTAAATGCATAGTTATCCTTTGATCTTCCTGGTTGGTATGCCGTCCAACTCTCCTCGGGTGCCGACCAACTCTCCTCGGATGTCGAATAATTCTCCTCGGGTACTGACCAACTCTCCTCGGGTGCCGACTAATACTCCTCGGATGCCGACCAACTCTCCTGGGTGTCGAATATTGTCACGTAGGATGACATGTGTCCTTTTCTAATTGGTCATCGTATATGGAGAATTTTTGCGTAACACCAACCTTAATCAAAATTGGATTTAAAAATTAAATTTAGTTGCTTCCTGGAATGGCTGAAGGCATTGCCAAAATCTTAGTTATAAGCCTTGTCCTTGGCCTTTAACATTGTAGATAGGCTATGAGCATTCCTTTCAATAGTTTTCCCCAACTGCTCTTTTATCGACTTCAGCCTTGCTATCTCTATCTCAATGGACTTCTTCTCGGTGTCATAGGCCTTCTTGGCAGTTTGGAAGTCCTTCTAAGACTCTTGTAAAGTGTGATCAACCTCAATATAGGCCTTTTTTTAGTCGAACCTCCTGTCAAGAATATCAACAAAGTCCACTAAGAACTACAAAAAAAGTCAATAACAAATTAGAATTATAAGATTTTCCAAGTGAGATCCGACCAAAATACTAAGACTTATTATAGATAATGCCTGAGCAGCATGGGAGATAAATGGGTCGGTATATAACTTGCCGACCTGATTGGAATCCATTTCTATAATGGGCCCTACAACAACATGAGGGCTAAGTTACTATCCCTAGACAAAAACATTATATCATGGCCCTTCCCCTTTCCTAGGCCATCCACCTTCCTGGTGGGAACAACCGCAAATGCCGTCACAAGACTAGTTCTAATCTTGATATACTTTGCATGTTTGGCTAGCATTTTATTAGGAGAATTTGATAAGGTAATGAGATTAAATAATTCCCCAACCTTTTATATTTTTAAAGGGTTAAGCTTTTGGGGAAGTGTGAAGGTAGAACTCGTCTAAAAAAAGTTAAGATTTTCATTTTTGGTGCCATATTTTCTTATGAGGTGGATGTGGGATCACGAAATTAATGGAAGCAACTTCTACATATTTACAGGAACATGAAGTGGACACATTCGAAGACTCCTCATTATTAGAGAGAACATGTATTTCAGGCATTGTGTTTGCTGGCCTGGCAATGAAGGAGTTGGTGGTGTTGGTATATTCCCACAATAAGGATGTCGATCTAGGATGTTCACCACCAACTATAGGAGGGTAGCTTTACTGGAGTCTATAAAGAACTGGAACGGGTGAGGCATAACCCAGTCCAATAGATGTTGCCTTCAAGGCCCTTAAAGTCTCAAGATCAGGTAGGAGAGAAAACGTTCTACTTCTAGTAATAACGGAGCTTCTATGTAACTTTCTTCCTGAATAGAGAGTAATTAGTGGTAATGTTATAGCAAATGATAATGTACAAGAGAGAAAGTGATCTCCTAAAAGTGTTGGTTGTAAAGGGAGTGAAGATACAAATACTTTGACACTTTAGAGGGGGTAGGGAGTGTGTGATTTTGACAAAGTAAATGTACTAACTTAAGTTTTATATCCTATCTTGACCTTACTCAAGGGTCCTACTTATAGTTTGATACTAGGGTTATTTGGGCACCAAAATAAGGAGATCTTAGAGATAAACTCTGACAGGCGATATCTGATACATACCAAAGTCAAGAAGCAAATACGTTAAATATTAGTGCCAAAACATGTAATTTGGTAAATATCTTTTTAAACAGTAATTTGATGTACAATATTTTGTAAAAAAAACTTGCGAGTGGCCTTAAGGTCCACTCACTAATGGTCGGTTAGAAAATACTTTTATGTGAAGCCTCTTAGACACTCGCTCATTTATTCTAAGAGTGGGTTGTGTAAATGCTTGATTGATACCTAGGGTTTCTCCTACTATTATTCTCTTTATCCTAAAGTGTGAAGTGGTTGGGCTTTGGCTTTGCTGAACAAACTTTGTCTCTTAGCCACCAAACCAAAACTCCCAGGAGATCCCTACTAGCCTGCTCGAGCCCTGCTTGCTCAATTAAGGCTACCTGTATAGAAAAATAATAATGATATTAGTAATTGTTTATCAAGCGAGACTTTTGAGAATCCCCTCAAACTTTTGGATCTACTCGTATGTTTTATCTTTTGTCTTGGGGTCGCTATTTGAGCACCCCCTCGCCAAGTGAAACTTATAATCGGTAGTGTGTATTTGTTCCTTTTTGGTGATATGGGAGTGATCCCCCTTACCAATTGGTTATCTTGAGCTCTTTCTGGGATGGGCCACTCATTGTAGACCTGCTTCCCATTCCTTCTATCTTGGCCTCATTTTGGACGTGGGGCCACTCGTCGTGGATCCTCTCATAAACCATTTTATCTTTTGGCTTGAGCTTGGGGCCAATCGTTATGGATTCCCTTGACCTACATTTTCTTCTGGCTTATTTTTAAACTTGCGGCCATTCGTACAGGAGCTCCTCGCCAACTATTTTGTTATGGATTATTTATGAACTTGGGGCCACTCGTTGTGGTTTTCCTCACGAATTATTTTGTTATGGCTTGTTTCTAGACTTAGGCCACTCGTTATGGACCCACTCACCAAATGTTTTGTTATGTCTTATTTCTGGACTTGGTTCATTCGTTGTGTACCCACTCGCCAAATCCTTCATTTTGACATCTTTTGGAACTGGGCCATTTGTCATTGACCCACTCGCCAGTTTTCACACCCGCTTATCTATTAGCCCCCCGTCCTATTAGGAAGTGATGTGGGGAAGTCTAGAAGGTACCCCTCTACATTATCCCCCTCGTGAAAAAGTATTTGTGTTGGTCAAAACAAAGAGTTTTGCATAAAATAATCATCACTTTTTCTTGGAATTCGAAGGGTTGGTTCAGTCACATCATTACACTCTTTGGTACTAAATGCCCTTATCATTTCAGCTTTCACTTATTATCCCGAGGGAACACGTGTCTTCATGGGGACCCGCCTCTCATCATTTGGGCAATCATTTCATTCTTTTTGAGTCGTCAAAATATGCGACCCCTCCTGGGTATAAAATCCATTTTCAAAAATTCTATCACTTACCTTTGTCATTTTCACACTTTTTTTCCAGATTGTTTCAAGAGAGAAAGTGGCCATCTCTTCCAAACCCTCATTTCACTATAATTAATTTATTAAAAACCTTTATTTCTCTATGGTTGCTTCCTCCAGAGTCTCTTCTACTACTGTCTCTACCGCGACCAGTGAGCTCTTGATTGGATCGCTGCCCATTCAAGTGATGATTTTAACCTTCCTTGCCACTGGTGTTTCCACTATGGCCGCCACTGCCATCATTTCCGGCACCACCCCTGCTGGAGGATCTGGCGTTGCCTCCTTTGACATCACTCTGTCCAAATCTCAGAAGGAGTTTCTTGACAATTGTTCAAAAAGAGATTTTGGGCTTTACTTTTTTGCCCCCCTCTTTTGAGGAGACGGATACCATCATGCCATCACTCAAGTGGTTTAGGTATGATTGAGTCTATTGGCACTCCTAATATTTTAACTAGCAGTATTTTACGAGTTAGAGCGAATAAAATTAATTTTTCCTATTCCAAGAGTAATCTCTATGTTTGTGGAAGTGCCCCAGATAAGTGGGACCTCTGAGTGGACCACGTTCTTTCTGATCTATCTCACAAAGTTATTGTCGAGGGGCTTGGTCTGTCAAGAACCAATCGGAGTTTGAAAACTCATACCATTGCTAAACATTCCAACACCTTTAATTTGTTGGTCTATCGTTGGAGCATGGACTCGCACACTTTCATCACTGGTTGGGGGAATTCACTATTATCCTAGAAACGCATATATGAGCTAACTGGACTCCCTTATTTAAGTTGACATGTTTTTACAGATGGATTTGAGGATTATGTAGAGAATGAGATGTATGAGGAGTTGCACCAAGCTTTATCCAAGTGCTCTCGATATGTGGTTATCAACAAAACAGGTGCCACTAAGTATTCCTTTAAACGGTTTGCACATCCTCGAAAGTCCTGAAAAAGCATTAAATCGTTTTGGACGTTATTGGTGTGGAAATCATTTATACTTTGATTTGTTGATATGATTAAGACGATGTCATCTAAATTCAATATTTCTACACCTAAGGACTACTTTGATGTTCATTTGTTAGGAGTACATTTATGCATCATGCACATATGATATGATTGAGTTGACTTTCCTATCGAGTTTGTTCACACCCATTCACTCCGTATCCATGATTTGGTTATCTTAGTGTAAATTTGTGGTGTGTGATTTTTGTAACATCATTTTTGTATTTTTCCATGAAAAAATTGAAAATTTCTAAAATAGTTTGTTTGTTTAGTTTCTCATGACACCCCGATTTGCGTTATGTGATTTATTCTTTTCCTTGTCTATTTAGGACAAATAAAAAGGGGAAGAACGAATTATGATTTTATGGGGGAGTTTAAGTATGAGGGAAATTTGATTATGCTTTATATCATTTCAAACTCGATACGTCACGTGGTTTTTGCTTTATCTCATGTGTGTAGGTACGATTTAAGATCTTCTTTGGATTGCACACCCTGATGAGAAAAGCTTGGAGATTTGAAAAGTTGATTGTTGAAGCATCGTTTGAAGACTTGTCATTTTATCTTTCCATTTTTGAGTTTTTGAGAGGATAGATTTGTATAGGTCATATTTGATTGATAATTCAGATATTTCTATTTGTACCGACATAGACATAGGAGGAGATTTGTAAGGACATTGCCCGTCACAATTAGTATGTCATATACCGCTATAATTTGTCGAAGAATTGGGAAGCTTACATCTACAAGTGACAATCCGAATTTTAAGAAAACTTCAACATTCAAGCCCAACAAGGACGAATTTGGCAATTGTGTTTAAGTTCCATTTACATTTTACATTAAAAGTATTGGGATATTTTTGCAAAAGATAAAATATTTTTCCATTTATGAAAAATGATTTTTGAAATAATTTTAAATAGTTTTAATTTTTCAAAAACATTTTTATCATAAATTTTTTGGATAAACATTTTTTGATCCCGTGAACAGTTTTGTTTTTTGAGGATTCCAAGTTATTTGATTATTTAAAACTTTTTAAGAGGATCAGTGACTGTCGGATAGTATAACTCACCCCAAATGAATAGCAATTATGTAACACCTCGCGCAATCTAACAAGCAAAGTGGTCAGCCGCCGCCGCCAAACTATGCCCGGATCACTAAATAGGTAATCATTCTTAGCATGTGACAGATATATGAGACGTATAAAAATTTGTTCCATAAGATAATTATCAAATTAATCCAACAAATATAATCATTCTTGCAATATTAAAATCCATCACTATGTTAATCTCCAAAATAAGTTTAACTCCAAATAAATGTTAATCTCAAATGAAATAATCCAACTATAAATATCTGAATAAAACCGTAAACAACTGTGGAACCGATTGACCCACCAAATCCATAAATAAAGTCTCGTAATAAATGCGATGGAAATGGAAAGTAAATCCTAAATAACTAAAGCAAATGCACCTCTAAAATATCTCCAATCACTCTTATGCAGCTACTTCAGCGCTATACCTGAAATGTTAGTCAACACAACGGGTTAGAGCCCACCGCATGAGTACCAAATACTCTCCCCAGTTAGGGTCAGGAACTCCATGCTTTTTTTCCTCCTTAGGTCTCACTTAGGAGGTTTGTTCTAAAAAAATTAAGGCTTATATCTATTTTTATCTATAAACTTCCTTTGACATTTTCAGTCTTTGTTTATTTTGCAGCATTTTATTGTGTTTCCCACCTTTATGAGGGTTTCTCCTGTATATTATCATTTTGTGCAAGTATTCACCCATGTTCTTAAGTAGTTGTCTTTTTTGAGTTTTTTCATCCACTGACTTATAACTTTTCTTGTTAACTCATTTATGTACATTTTTCTGTATAAGAGGTGGTTGTAGATCCCAGTCCACCCACCAGGCCTCCTTCTTCTTCTTTAGTGGGAAGTTCTCTTTTTGTGCCTACCATTACCACAACTACAGAGGTATTTTTTTATCATTTTCCTTTCCATATGTTCTGGCTATTATTTGTGATCAGCATCACTCTAACTTTATCACATTTGAACTTTATATTGTAGGGATCCCTTTCAATTAACCCTACTACTAGTGGTGGAGTACTCCTACCCATAAGAGTAGTCATTCCTGGGTTGCCCCTTTCTGGGAGGATATCTGTTCCCAGAGTCCGCCTTCCCATGGACAACAGACTTTTGGTCCAACCTCTTCCCATCCTGTCTGTTTTTAATGTGGCTTCAAGTAGGCCTATCCCGCAGGTCCTCATTTCTTCGCATGTATTCAATTGTATCATCTTTATCATTTCTTCCCTTTGTTAGTTTTATTTCTAACATTTTTTTCTTATCCGCAAACTAATACAGTTGTCTTCTCCACTCCTATGGTTAAGATGAGACCTTCTCCCCATCCCAGGGTTCAGGTATTTAATTTTCTAATTTTTAATAATTTATGATTCTATAATTCACTTGTAGTTCATTTCTACTTTTTTTTTTGTTTTAGGCTAGCATGAACACCTCGCCACCACCTATTTCTACAGTTAGTGTACAGGCGAGCAACTCAGCTGCCACTTCACCTCAGGTATTTGATTTCTTATCTTGGGCTTTCTATACTTTTAATTCTTTCCTTATTTGAGAGTGTCTTAGATCCTGGCCTTTGTTTCTTTCCAGGTGATCCCTTTGCAGGTCCCTATTATAGTGGACCCTCCTTTGAGCTTACCTACGAGGATCGCGTGTATATTATTATAATTAGTACTTTACTCTTCTTTTTCTTAGTGTGTAATGCGTCTTAGTGACTTATTCTCTATTTCTTTATTCTCTGGGTTGATAATATCTGAGTCCCTCTGTTTGCAGGACATGCTGCAAGTACCGTGGAGGTTACTCCCCAGGTACTCATTTCAACATGTCTATTTGCTAGACTTGTTTTTTCTGCGCAAGTGGTTTACTAAGACTTCCTTGTTTCTTTGCCTTTAGACTAGTGTTACTGAGGTCCCTTTGTATGTGGGAACCCTGGTTAGCATTGTAGGGGAGGATTTTTAGGTGCTTATTTAAATATGCTTTTTCTTTCTAACTTATTTTATTTCTGTGCAAGTGTTTGCTAACATTTTCCTGTTCCCTTGCTTTCAAGTTAGTGTTGCGTGTGTTCCTATGACTGCGGAACATCTTGTGGGAGCCACTATAAGTGAGATATTATACTGTTATACATTATTCACTATGTTTTCCCCCATTTATTTATTATTTCTTTTACTATGCAAGCTTCTTACTATCACACCATTGTGAGGCAAGTGCTCCTATACCTGTGGAACAGACTGTGAGAATTGCAGCGAGCACTCATCAGGTATTATACTATCATACTTGATTCATTCTGAATGTTTCTTAGATTCCTTCTTTCTGATGAGTAAGTGATTTATTAATGTTATACTCATTTTGTCTTTACCAAGTTAGCACAACACATTTAGGAGGCCCTTCCTGGTTTGCAGGCAACAATGCTCACTCCTTTGGGCCAGGGGGTAAGCTTTTTATTTTCTGTTTCTTTTCTAAGTGAAGTTGTTTAACTATTCTTCTTCATGTGTTTCTTATTTTCAGGATCCTGTGAGTGAACCTGTGGAGGTAGTTGATGATGAGGGCCTAGTTCTGAGGCCACTCATTCTGATGGTACTGAGGGTTCTAATGAGGAGTCCTCCCTGATTCCATCTGATATTGAGTCTAGGAACACAGACTGCGATGATATTGAGGTAGAGGTTCCTGAGATCTTCCTAAGGGATCTATGGCATAAGTAGCAACCTAAGAGGTTTAAGATCCACGAGCGATAGGTGTTGGAGATGATCCTTGAGCATCATTGTTAACGCAAAAATTCTCCATCTACGTGGACCAATCAGAAAGGACACATGTCATCCTACATGGCAATATTCGACACCCGAGGAGAGTTGGTCGGCAATCGAGGAGAGTTGTTCGGCACCCGAGGAGTATTAGTCGGCACCCGAGGAGAGTTGGTCAGTACCCGAGGAAAATTAGTCGGCACCCGAGGAGTATTAGTCGGCACCCGAGGAGAGTTAGTCGGCACCCGAGGAGAGTTGGTCGGCATACCAACCAAGAAGATCAAAGGATAACTATGCATTTAATGTGCATTAATGAAGATGGCAGCGCATTTAATGAGCCTTAATGTACATTTATACTGTATTAATAGATGACAATACATAGCATACCAAGCAATTCAACAATTAGATTCGTTGAATGTAGACATAAATGTCTACATACAATGAATCTCTTTATCTCCCATCACTATAAATACATGTATCCCCTTAGCCAAAAGGGGGGATATCAAGGAGAATCGAGAGACACCATACACAACATACACATCCTTTCTCTCTCTACACCCTATGGTGTTATTGTAAACCCCTGGGAATAAAATAACAGTGGACGTAGAATTTATTCATAGCCGAACCACTTTAAAAATCTTTGTCTCTTATGTGCTTGATTGGATTGCTTTCATCTATTTATCTGTGATCATAAAAATGGGATTCGGTCCAGTTTTTTGTATCAACAGATTGGCGTCGTCTATGGGAACGTGTTACAAGCATTGTTCTCCATCAAAAGCTAAGTTTTTATTTTCTCTACGTATAATCAATTACGCATACATCTGTTGATTCAATCATGATTTTTATGTTTATATACATAAATTAGTTGTCCAGTTTTTATTTATGAAATCTGCAAAAATTGCATATCATGATTTCAAAATCATAACTGTTAAATTCATTCTTGTTGAGAAATCTGTGAAATGGTGGATTTCATAAATCAAAACTTTTGGCTTGATTCTCAAGTTAAAATTTTATCTCATGAAATCAATATTTTAAATGATTACATCTACCACTATATACGACGATGATAAGATTTGATAATTTTCATTGTTGATTTTAAAAACAATTTTTTAAATATCTTTGAGGACTATTCAAATTCCCATCATATTTTTAATCAAAGAATGGGAAAAGGTTAAAGACAATAAAAAGTTTTCTCATGGAAATCATGACCGAAATCTATTTTCTCTCTCTTCAAGTTTGAGTCTCTTTGCATTCACTTTTATGAACTATATACTTAATTTGGTTCATTTTCCATCTATGTCAATAAAGTCTCATTGATTGATTTTTTATATAAATTTTGTAATAACTTCGATCATTCAAGCTATTTTTATCTATGCAAATGGGGAATAGGAAGGGATCAATATAAAAAATAATTTTCTCTCACCAAAAAAATCATTACCCACCTCTTGTAAAAGAGGATCAGAAAAATAATCACGACCATATTAAGACTCTCGGCACAAATTTGATATGTTGTCCCCTCGTTCATCACATCACAAGGTTTCTTTGTTGAAATCACACGATCTAGTGGATTATATAATTATTCATTTAATTAACATTCTTAATGCTTAAATTTTACATCGAATGTTATTTTTCTGATCTAAGGATTCGAGATATTCTGGTCATCCATCCATATTGTTGGTCGGCATCATCTTGGGCCATCTTTTATTAAAGGAAAGCTTAACTAGACCATTTTTGTTTGTCGGAGATAAGATGTGAAGATCCATAAGCAACGTTGAAATAATTTTATCCAACTATGAGGTATCTTATTATCGGTCGAAGACTCATATTGTAGCTCGGTGGAACTAATTGCAGGTCGACGATCATCTACTTCTTGATTAGCGACATCTCAGTCTTGTTCGAAGGGTTCAATTTACTGGTCGGCAACTATCCAACCATCCATTTTTTGGTCGGTGACATCTAATGTTGTTCGGTGCTGTCAATGCATCATTTTTGTTGATCGGCGAAATTGAAATGTTGGTCGGCAACATCCATGCCGTTTGTCGGCAGCAGTAGAATCTTGGGGTATTAAAAAATGTGAAGTACCCCAGATATTTCTTTAAACACGAGTTCAGCTCGGGGACAAACAGGGGGATTAAGTCTTTTTTAACTTGTTATCACCCCAAAAATATTTTTAAAACCAAGTGATAAATAATTTTCAAACAACAACTTATACCTGATTAGTTGTTGGAGATTAAATAACTTTACAAAAAACTCTACGTCTTATTTATGATGCATATCTGATAAAAATTTGTCCATCTCACACACATTTGGCATAAAAATATTATTTCATATTTTGAAATTTTTATTATTTTATGCTGATACACATCACATATTGTTTGGCTGAATAATTATTCTCATGATAATAATTATTTTCTCTAGTCTCAACAGGTGCTCGGGAAGCTTATTAAAATTTCATAGGGACGAGATTCAATCCCGATGAAAGCTCCTGTAAACCTCTGGAAAAGTAGTATTGCTCGACATCAGGCAATTGTGCCTCGACATATCAGCCAACATATATTATTTCATTTTTTGAAATTAATATTTTTATTTCTCAAGCATATACATATCATATATTTATTGGATGAGTAAATTATTCTCACGGCTAATCAATTCAGCCTACACAAATGGTAGAGCAAGATATTAACTTTTACAGGTACAAGACTCAACGCCGACGAATGCTCGGAAACAATCTGGAAACTATTATCATTGCTCAGCATTATGAAATTTCACCTCAGCAAGGAACTATATATTTTATTATTGCTTTGATTTGAGCTCAAGCACGAATTATTCTATATATCCGTTCGGATTCATATTCTATATTCATCTCTTCATGGAGCTCGGCGAAATACTTATTATCATATTCAACTCCGAGGAAAAGCTAAAACAGTTATTATATTTCACCCCCAACGGATAGTTTATCGGGGCAATTCTTATTTATATTTAGGCCCAGATATCGGTTCAAGCACAAATTATTCTATATATCCCTTGGGATTCATATTCTATATTCATCTCAACATGGAACTCGGCGAGATACTTATTATCATATTCAGCTCCGAGGAGAACTATAACATTTATTATATGTCACCCCCAACGGATAGTTGGTAGGGGTAATTCTTATTTATATGCAGGCCCAGCAAAGTTCTCGGCCATATTTTTATATTCTGGAAAATATTATTCTTATTCGGCATTATGCAATTGTGCCTCGACAAGATACTTATTCAGCTTTAAGGAGAAATACAACAATCGTTGTATTTCACCTCCAACGGATAATTGGTCGGATAATTCTTATTTATATTCAGGCCTGACAACGTTCTCGGCCATATTCTTATGTTCTGGAAGATCTTATTCTTATCCTGCATTATATAATTCTACCTCGACAGATCAACGAGGCACTTTATTATTATTCTTTATATCTATTTGGATGCATATTCTATTCTTATTTCAGCATGGAGCATGACAAATATTTATAATCATATATTCAGCGCCGAGGAGGTCTCCAGCATTTATTATATCTTATTCCCAACAATCTGTTGGTCAGCGCCGAGGAGGTCTCCAGCCTTTATTATATCTTATTCCGAACAATCTGTTGGTCAGCTCCGAGGAGGTCTCCATCATTTATTATATTTTATTCCCAACAATCTGTTGGTCAGCGCCGAGGAGGTCTCCAGCATTAATTATATCTTATTTTATTCCCAATAATCTGTTGGTCAGCTCCGAGGAAGTCTCTATCATTCATTATCAAAAATGTATTCCTCCGGGAAGTAAAACTTGTATTCCTCCGAGAAGTAAAGCTACTTGTATTCCTCCGGGAAGTAAAACTTGTATTCCTACGGGAAGTAAAACTTATATTCCTACGGGAAATAAAACTATGTATTCCTCCGGGAAGTAAAACTATGTATTCCTCCGGGAAGTAAAACTATGTATTCCTATGGGAAGTAAAACTATGTATTCCTAAAAATGCCAACTTATGTTGGTTAGGAAGTAAATGTATTCCTCCGGGAAGTAAAACTATGTATTCCTACGGGAAGTAAAACTATTACTAAAAATGTCTACTGAGGTTGGTCAGAAATAAGAAGCTCTCAACTACAGTTGGTCGGAAACATTTTATGAGTATGTGAAAGCGATCAAGCAAAAAGCATTCAAAGTTCACATTCCACACTTGGGGGCTCTATTAAAAATCCAGTTGTTCATTCGGTGGCACATTCTCATAACATCATGCAGTCAATCATCAGATTCAGCCCCGACTAATTATCATTCAGGAGTTGTTTTTTCTTGCTCAGGAATTATTTTTGATATTGAAGTTCAGGAGGCTATTGAAGCTCATGAGGTAAATTGAAGTTCAGGAGGAATTCAGAAGTTCAGGAGGCATATTCAGGAGTTATTATGCACATACTATTGAAGTTTAGAAGTCAAATTTAGCATCTACAACACTGAGATCTTTACTACTACTGCCCGACCAACATTGAAGAATAAGTTGTATGAAAATGTTTCGAAGTCCACCACTAGCTTGGTACTAATCAGATTGAAGAGTTGGGTTCAAAAGCTAGTATGTTACTCGACAAAGTATTCAGAGGATCATAAATCAGAAGAATCAAGCACGTGAAGTTAACACTCAGTTGCTCGGCACAGGAGGCAGTTGGTCGGCTAGCAAACCAATCAACATACTTGAAGATTATGACAAGCTACAAGCTGCATACTATGGCATGGTTGCATCCAAATTCCCAGGGGTGATACATAGCACACGGAGTTCCTCAAAAGAAAGATTAGCAACCATCGATCATCCTGGATCATATGCCATCCAGGAGATAATGCACTTTATGTTGAACAAATTAAGAAGGTAGATCAAGAATTTCACGAGCACCGAGCAACACTGCAGAATAAATACTCCATCCTTTCAAGTAAACCATCAAGCATGGAGCTTTGGGGGCTTCTGTTAACGCAAAAATTCTCCATCTACGAGGACCAATCAGAAAAGGACACATGTCATCCTACATGGCAATATTCGACACTCGAGGAGAGTTGGTCGGCATCCGAGGAGAGTTGGTCGGCACCCGAGGAAAATTAGTTAGCACCCGAGGAGTATTAGTCGGCACCCGAGGAGAGTTGGTCGGCACCCGAGGAGAGTTAGTCGGCACCCGAGGAGAGTTGGTCGGCATACCAACCAGGAAGATCAAAGGATAACTATGCATTTAATGTGCATTAATGAAGATGGCAGCGCATTTAATGAGCCTTAATGTACATTTATAATGTATTAATAGATGACAACACATAGCATACCAAGCAATTCAATAATTAGATTCGTTGAATGTAGACATAAATGTCTACATACAATGAATCTCTTTATCTCCCATCACTATAAATACATGTATCCCCTTAGCCAAAAGGGGGTAGATCCGGGAGAATCGAGAGACACCATACACAAGATACACATCCTTTCTCTCTCTACACCCTATGGTGCTATTGTAAACCCCTGGGAATAAAATAACAGTGGACGTAGGCTTTATTCATGAAGGGGGGATAACTATGCATTTAATGTGCATTAATGAAGATCGCAGCGCATTTAATGAGCCTTAATGTACATTTATACTGTATTAATAGATGACAACACGGAGCATACCAAGCAATTCAACAATTAGATTCGTTGAATGTAGACATAAATGTCTACATACAATGAATCTCTTTATCTCCCATCACTATAAATACATGTATCCCCTTAGCCAAAAGGGGGGAGATCCGGGAGAATCGAGAGACACCATACACAAGATACACATCCTTTCTCTCTCTACACCCTATGGTGCTATTGTAAACCCCTGAGAATAAAATAACAGTGGACGTAGGCTTTATTCATAGCCGAACCACTTTAAAAATCTTTGTCTCTTATGTGCTTGATTGGATTGCTTTCATCTATTTATCTGTGATCATAAAAATGGGATTCGGTCCAGTTTTTTGCATCAACAATCATCCTTAGACTTTTATATCTCAGAGCGTTCTCAACACCGATAGCCTTACTTCATTCAACCGAAAGGTAGTTGTTAGCCATATCCATGACTTTCTATCTACTCCTCCTATCGAGCTGACCAGTTCAAGGATTTCATTATTTCAACAAGATTTCCATGATCTTCAGAGTGTCTATCACTTTCAGATGAATTGGCTTAACACCGCAATTCGCTACTTCATGAGTATTCCCTTCAGGATAATGATACAGCTTCATGTATCAAGGCAGACTAGAGCTCAATAGCGTCAGGCTAAGGCCACTCGATTGTGTGTCCAAATCTAGTTACTTGGGGACAAGTTGTCCAAGCTCATGGCTTGTGATCGGAGGATAAGGCCAAGTTTTCTATATTGAATGAGGAGTTTGTTCAGGAGGCAGGTCCCTTTTACGTTGATGTGCGCTCACGGGAGAACCTCTTCTTTGTTTTGTGTAGTTGACATTTCTTGAGATGTAGACTTTATCTTTCTATGTATTATCATTAATTCTTGTATATTTACAGACTGATCCATATTAATGAAAACAAACATTTCGCTTCCATTTATTTAATTTCATTTTGTCTCTACACTATTTATGATATCTATTTACTCTAAGTTTCTCCCCTTTTCTATAGGAATGTTTGCTCATAATCTTGGCAAATAAATTTATTTAGAACTACCCGTTGGTTTGTGGGGTACTTGTTTCACATTTTATTTAGAATCTTTTTACTTTTAAGAAAATAACTTAGAGGATGAATAAATTATCTCTCCATATTCTGAAATAATCAAGTAAATAACTTGTCGAGCATAAGGAAAGACATCACTTCACTTTTCAAAACTCGTTCTCAGAATAAAATAAAGAATATGTCAATGTTTTGAATTTGCACCCTTGTCGAGCATAAGGAAAGACATCACTTAAGTATAATGAGTAAAGTTCTTTAGGATTTGCACCCTCTCACAAACTTTGAGAGTCAAAATCTTTTTCACCTACTAGAAAATATATATCTCTTTTACTTTCATATTTAGGGAAAAAAATATAGATTGGTTATTTTGGATGTAACCACTTCACACATTATTTGTGGGTGGGTGCTCATAATACATTAGCAACAAATGCAAATAAGTAGAGAAAAAAATTTCGAGTGTTACTGGTCAAAATAGATGATATTTATTCACTTCTATGTAGTATTCTATGTCCATACTATTTACAGGAGGGAAGGGAAAACCGGGAAAAAAAGACGGACGTGCACTACTCCGACCGGACGACTTACGCCGAGGTGGAGCATAGGATGATGGTAAGATTTAATTTTTCCATAACTACATAAAATATATTATTCTGCATTATTTTACTTTGCGGGGCCGATACTAATTTTACTTTATTTTATTTCAGGGGACAGGGAGTGGCCCTGGGATAGACCACATAGGCTCGATACTTATGTGGCTATTCGAACGAAGAAGGGGAAGGACAAGAAGGTGTCCCATCCCCAAGTGTTGCGGCCACGATTGTAAGTAATCCGACATTTTACTTTTTTTAATTACGTTATAATTTTTTAATTTACTTATTTTACTAATCATGTGCTTTTCGTCGTTTTAGGCAAAACATAAAGAAGTGCATGAGTCGCAGTCTGATGCCGACAAGGCATCTTTGTCCACATACCCACTCAGCCAAGTGCTTGGCTCTGATCGCAAGGGTGGTGAGCTCGCGGGTGGCCAAAGGGTCATCGACTTGGAGACGACCGACATCGGGTTGGCTCGAACGGTGGATTCACATGACGCGAAGCTGTCCCATTTGGAGGCGACAGTCCACGATATGTACTCATTCGTGAAGCGTTCGTTGGGCGAAAACCGTAAGGGTAAAGGGAAGGAGAAGGCGGTGCGGGAGGAGGAGGTGCGGGAGGACGAGGACGAGGACGAGGATGTGGACCTCGTTGCTTCATCGCCGACACTTGCGAACTTTGATGATTCACTTCCCTATTTGGCTCCCTTCAATAGACCGATGTCGACACTTGGTTGGCCGAACGTGTTTATAATGGACATATTTAATGGCCAGCGGATAGGGCGGGGGTTGAGGGTCCAGGGTGCACTAGTTCATGGACGTGAGCTTCAAGACATCGAGTCCAGGGTGCTCGTCACGCATGTGATGCCCAGAAAGAAGAACTCCCAATTGTGGTTGCGCGAACAATGCGGCATGACGTATATTAGTGGATGTGTTAATTCGTATATCGTGTGGCCTACTCACCTCCTCAGCGTTAACCATACCCCAGACATTTAGTGACATTGATTTAAGTTTGAATTGAATTGTTTTAATTATTACATTTGAATTATATTTGGATTATATGGTGATGCATGTTCTCTCTATTTTGAATGTATATTTGCACTATCTCTATTTTATCTGGATATATAATGTTTGAACAGGTACAACGTTGCTATAACAGGTACATATATACTGCTGGGCAGTGGCAGTGGTCATACTACCCAGCAGATTTTTTTTCAATTCTGCCCAAAATTGTCACGGTCATTGATCGTGACAAGTCCTTGACAAAAAAAATTGTCGCCTCCAGAATTGTCACAGTCATTGACCTTGACAAGTTCAACTTGTCAAGGTCAATGACCGTGACAATTCGACAGATTTAGTGTAGTGAAAGTTTTATGTGCAAATGGAAGTGGAATATAGGACTCATTGTTTAAATACAATTTACTAGATGAAATTAAGTATATGATTTGTATTTATGTGGTTTAAATGCAATTTCTTTTTAATTTTACTAAAGAAAAATTGTGATGAACAGTTTTCAGCGCCCAAATGATTCATCATCTTTGGGATGAAAATATTTTCATGCAAAAGAGCGCCACGTTTACACTATGTGTTTTAATTTTTAATTTTTTGTGACTGTGTGTAATCATCACCATCATTAGTTGTTGTACCTAGTTATTTCTCTCTTTTTTTTATTATTATACAATTTAGAAGTATTGTATTTGTTAACGGCTTGCACGCGCATCGTGCGTGTTTATAACTAGTAATAATAACAACTTTCACGGATGCGGATATCTAATGCTATTATCATCTAGGGACTACTCTCATCGTCCTGACTACCACGGCGGAATCTCACATCGAACTATGATAGAAAACAACAAACAACATTGGAGGCGATCATAAGTTCCCCGATTAGTGAGCAGTAACCATACCCGTAATTACCTCACCTCAGACTCAACCTTAACAGGCACGTGCGTGGCGATTATAACATGTGAATAATACTAACCCAGCATTCACTAGCTAGGAAAGATCACTCACTCGCGCAACCTTTGATGATAGCACTTAGAGGGGCGTGTCATAATATCCATATAATTATATTTTTCATACCAATATATATATATATACACACACACACAATTTTCACACATGTATATATTCCACAATAATTTATGTAAATATGCATGTCACTAATGACTTCAATAACATTACTTCTTAATACTCCATTATATAACCAATTAATTAATTATTCACTTAATTAATTAATTTATATCCAAAATATAATTTTTGGATATGCAACTACATCACTCAGCCCGTATCCCAATTCCTGAATTTTCATCACAATTCATTAAATCCCCGAGTATGATTCACCTCAAATACTATAAATTTCAACAAAAATAATAATAATTTTAGACCTATTTATAAAAAAAATTACAGAAAATCAGATCTAAAAATGATTCAAATCTCCAATTCGACTTCAAATTTGAATTTTACACGAAAAACCAAGTCGGGTATGTGTTTTGAATTTTTCTCAAATATCTTCCGAAAGAGCTTAAAAAGAAGACCTAAACTCTCAAAAACCAATTTTTTTCCATTTTAATTTCAACTACCTCAATCCCAATTCATATCATAACTAATATATCAACTTTACATAATTCAAAGTATAAAACTTCCAATTTTATCTAAAATTTAATTGCATAAGATGATTATGTGAAATTATGCGTAATCTCCAATTAACATAAAATTCTCACAATATCACACTCAATCATTTTTCTCAATTATTCGCATCAACATGAACTCTTGGAAATTCAGAACTCTCAAATAATGTTAATTCTCCAAAAATCAATAATTTATAATATTTTGCAATTATAAATATTTTCAAATTATAAATCATTTTTCAAAATCCCATCATATTTATGTTAAAACATTTCAAAATATAATTTCCCAACTACAATATGACTAAAGTTGAATATACAAATTAAATAGCAAGTTAATTACTCACCTTATGATTCGTAGAGTCTGATTTGATGAAGATGTCTCTTAATTCTTAAAGAATTTCCCTTAAATTCTTCAATCCTAGAGTGTTCTTGTAAAGTTCTTTAATTCCTCCTTTAGACTCTTGAATTTTCTTCCCAATTCCTTTCACTTTCACTCTAACTCTTAGTATAACTCTCTTAACCTTTGGATTGTGAAATGAATCTCCCCTATAACTTAACCCTTTCATTTTATAATTGAAATCCCATTTTTGGATTTTCATTTGCCTTTAAGGAGCCCAAAAGTCACCTAAATAAGTTTCGATTAATTTAGAAAGCCCACGAGATCCGAACGCAACTCTCGGGTACTCAATTTTGACCCATTCCGGATCAATCGTGCACTCGAAATCATCACCCAAGTCACTTAACAATATTTTTTCATCTCAACCTATTTTAATCTAATCATGCGTGTCCCAATTCATATAATATTAAATTCCGTTGCTTTCACTCACTTACGACTTAATCCAATTTTATTTATTATAGTACACTAGTAAATAAATAATCACATAAATATTGATTATTTTCACTCTAAATTAATATATATTAATTCTCATTATTTCAACACTTGAAACCACTACACTTGATTTATCCAACTACATTTCTTTACCAGAATTACCCTTTTTATCCATTTAAATCCGCTTTAGTATTTTTCATTGAAATTACCATTTCAACACGCGCATTCACCGTGTTAGAAAATATTTATTTTTCATTTGAGAACCTTTTTCATTACATACCTATACAAATTGTGAGTTTAACCACTTGGTTGCTTAATTATCCATTTACCCACTTCCTTTACCCTTTTCACCTTATTTTATGAACATTAATAGATTTACGTATTTACTAGTCTATTTCACCTTTACTGGAACATTTATTACATTCATTCAAGTTAGGTTGTATTAACACATTTTACCATATTACCTATTTCTTGACATGTTCCAAATTTTCTTTCTCTTTTCTCGAAATCTTCCTATACTGTATACTTCTATGGGCTCCACACCACCGGCTATGCTCACCATATGCTCTAGCCAGTGATTTAGGATTTTTCACCCAAGGGCTTAGGGCCCTTCTTGCTATATCCCGGTGCCATCTGAGTTCCTTTTATTTGTTTTAACATTTTACAAATGTCCACGTTATTCCACTTTCCTTTTTACCCTGCCGAAGCCAAAATCCGGGACTTCACCACCCCATCTTGTGTTACACTTTGAAAATTTACCATTTCATGTTCTTTACTCTTTAACCTTGATTTTATTTCAAAAATCATATTCATTTAGGACCACTTTATGTAACACTTTTTCTCAACATTTTTATTTCATAAAAATGTTTCACTATAAGTAATATTTTCATTTTACCCATTTGTTTCCAAAATCAGATTTTACTCCATTTCTCAAGTGTTAATTTCACCAAAAATACTATGAAGTTATTCATACCAACTTCTTGAGTGTTTTCACACTTGGAGAATATCTTTCTTAATTGGAAATACTCTTACACTTTTAAACCCTATTTAATTTTATAAGTGTTAATATTTCACAACATTACTAAGTTACACTCACTGACCATTCTATGTTTACCTATTAGCACTTAATGAATACTTTTTATCAACATTTTCCAAACACACATTTATTTACTTCTTCATTTAAGAAATACATTCACACTCAAGACTACTTTTATAAGAAAATTGTCAATTTTTTTTATTTAACATGTAGTCTTTTAACCTCATACTAATCATATCTTTTAGTCCTAAGTTCACACACTTTGAAGACTAAAATTCTAACTTTTATTATTTCATGTTTAAACCCAACAAAATCTTCTTTATACATTTTATGTCAAAATACTACAAGTTTATATGCACAAGAAGATGGATTTTAAATCCAAAAATCCTACTTCATGTTTAAAACATATTTTTCACCATGGAAAATCATTATACTTGCAAAAATACATTTTTTAAGGCACAAAAGATATTTTTATTTCTTCAATCTCAACAAATGTCTAATTTTCATAGAATCATCATTTTTGCAAGAACATAATTCATCAATGTTTACCAAAATATGACATTATCTTCAAACATTTTATTCCACAAAATATTTCCATCAATATTTCTAGAAAATTCACCATTTCTTATAAAATATCAACTTTTACTATTTCAAAACCTTTTAATATTTATTTCTTCATTATTTTGACCAAAATAATATTTTTCAACATTTTTATTCCATAAAAATATTTATCATCTCCTACACATTATTTACACCATTTAACTAAATACACCCTACTCAAATAATCTAATTATAAGAGTAAAATGCAAAATAATATTTTTACACTAAGAGTAAGGTTTACCCGCCACTAATGGTTCTAATGGTGGTAGAAATATTGGTGTAGGAGGAGCAACCCCCACCTCTAAAGGTGGCGTCAAAGGGTTACCAAATTCATCCTCAAAAAGCTCAAAAAATGCTCTTCTTTCAAGCTTCCAAGCTTCAACTCCATTAAAATCTACTTTCATCTTCTCCACGAAAATCGCCAAATATTCCTCCAAAATTCTTGGTTCTTCTTCAACCATGGTCGAAATGGGTATTTTATGTTTGAATATGGCGCAATATCACATAAATGGAGGTGAAATGGTGGTTTGGTAGTGGATGGTGGTGGAAGACCACCCACCTCTCTCTCCCTTTCTATTTCCTTCTTCATTTTCCCCCAACAATAAATAACCCAAAATACACTAAACAAACACTTATAAAATCACTCTTGATTACCAAAATCTCATTTTACCCTTTCTGGGATGATTTGGGGCTCAACAACATATAAAATCAATGCTCCAAATTGTGACAGTGCATAAGGGTATTCAGATTTTAAAACTCGACTAAGGTCGTTCAAACGAATTCCCCTATGTCGTTCGAACGAAATGACATATGTCGTTCGAACGACACAATTTATGTCGTTCGATTTATGGATGGCGTGACCTGCTACTGTAAACCAATAGCACGTCATTAGATGACCTACTACTCGCGACCTTTAGACCATCGTTCGAACGACAATCCCATGTTGTTTGAACGACCTTATTTTATTTTATTTTTTTCTCCAATTTCCATCCCTGATTCTTCTTTAATTACAATCAACTCCTCCTCAATTATAATCAATATATAATTTAATTAATTTACTAGGGCGGGATATTATAAACTTCCCTCCTTGGAGGAATTTCGCCCCCAAAATTCTCAGCCCATCAATCCTCAAACTCATGGGGTCTACAAACTTTCATCCTAAGTCCTAGAAATCCTCCAAGTCAATCGAAGTCATTAGCACTAAAGTCGCCAATTGTTTAACATGCAACATGCTTTGATGCCCACCATTTAGTCAACCATGTCACTACATAATTTACTCTGAGTCTCCACTTGCCTTATGATCAAGTCCAAACCATTACCAGCACCACCTCTGCTAGTATCTAAGGCATACCGGTGCCTTTACAGGCCTACCATTTCTAGCAATCAACGCTCACCCAAAGCAAATCATGATACAGCCAATCGTCGTATATATCACACAAATAAATTTCTAGCTTAGGATTGTACATCATGTCTCCCATAAATTTCCAGGTTATCCTAATTAAAACTCGCATGAATTTATCGAGAACCATACTTTCTAGTCTCCCACTCCATGGAGGAATAATCCCATCACATCATTATTGTACGTCTAGTTTACATCTTCCGTTGCGTCACTCTGATGAACCTAGTAGTACCTTAAACGTCTCATCCTTGAGTAGTCACCGGAGTCTAACTCCAATCCACTCACCGTAGCAAAGCAACATCGTATGCTAAGTTTTCCTCAATTTTTGACACTATACTGTATCCTTAAGCCATCATCCCGCTCTTCATAACCTGAGCCACTGAATGTTGAGCCGTCCAGTCGGGAGTCCATTAGTCTAAAGGAAGATTGATACCATAAACAAACCAAGTGGCCGAATATGTAGCCACCCGTACGCAAAATTTTATGCAACAACGAGAATAACTCAGATGAGAGTATCCAGTTACCAATTTGAATTGACCAAACCCGGTCCACAGCGCTCTCCCGGGATCAGTCGTGATGGACCATAGCATGGTACCAATCTGAGTCACCACATAGGTGGAAATATTGAACCCCGGTTATTGAAACCGAAAGGAACACACTTGAGTCAGAGGGACAAGTAATCGTCCTGGGGAATTTCACCCACAGGCATCCGATTCTGACTTATGGAAGCGAACCTATATCGTATACTTATCATTCATTCATAAAACTCTCATCGAGTACCACTTCTGGACATATAACCTGGCATGGGTCACTAGCCGTGATGGATTGAATCCCAACCATTCATTCTCATATACGAGCGCAATTTATGAATCGATAGTCCTTTAGGAAGTCAATGTCCGACTTCCCTCCTTGGGAGAAAGGCCCTACATTTCACCTCCTTGGTGTAAATGAATCATTCCGATTGGCGAATACCTTACACCTTGTCTACATTGACCTTATCCAGTGACTAGTGACGATGTCACCAATATATTACACTTAGGTTATTGTATGCTTTAATATATCGTGATTGAATCCCAAATTTCACAGACATTACTTGGCTTAACCTAAACACTCACCTAACCATGTTATTTCGGTCACAAGATATTACCACCGATTCACCTTCGACTTTCATCCACACAATACTTAAGTGACGATTACACCCGTCATCATTGGCACCCTAAGGGTAATTAATATCACACTGGGCCACATCTCCTAACCCGTAACAGCTTGGCAAGACATGCTAATAACTAATCATTGCATTACTAAGGCCAATCTAGCATATACTGTCGACCCCCCGATGTAACAATCATGTTTCAAAACCACCCCACCTTAATTGCCATTTTTAAGTCTCCATATGGCGTCATCACTCTAAGTCTCGTATAAATTTCTTAGTACATCCTGGAACCGAGTATCACCACACCCGTACTAGTCATTCCATGATCAAGTAATGCTCATTCTATGAGCTAACCTAACTTCAAGATTGACCAAGTCTATTCATGGTTGATTGTTAGGTTTTCCAGGAAGAAGTAAGCGAGATAGCAAGCAGAAAATGTAAGCAGCCAACTCTAAAGGTTGATCCCTTCCAAGTCTAAATGATGCATCAGTCACTGCTTCTTTTTTCTTTCTGACCTTTCTTCTTTTGCTCTTTTATTAACTTTTAGGGGTCATATAGAAATATTTTGTTCACTAAGTAAAGGTGGCCTTAAAATAATCACCTACACACTCATAACAGAGCTTGTATATCTTCGTTTGCTCTTCAACCTCCGTGTTATCCAGGGGTTGATCGTTATAAGGGAGAGACCAGTATGGCTCTATACCATTTATCTCACAAAGATCCTCCAGGTAATAGTGAACTCACTCCAAGATGCCATAAAGTATGAGTCAAACAGTTCAATCATGAGATCAGCAAAAGAAGAGTAAAATTATTCTTGAAGTGGGTAAATTCTTCAAATCGATAAGTCACATTAGAAAGAACACCCTTCAGAAGATCTTCCTCATATTTTTTGTAAATGTAAGAAGTACAAGCGACAAATACCTCCTATGAACCACCTGGTGCCTCAAACACAATGATGGAATAAAAAAAATCACCATTGTCCAAATGGAACCTTAAAATACCATAAGGGGGTAGGTTACCTTCTTAATTGCTATCGTCTGGTTCCTCAGCCATTACAAATGGTTCATCCAACCCCCTCAAGGGCGTAAAAACACCTACAGTAAAAAGGGAGCACGTCAGTGATAGGAAAAAAAGTATGCCTCTTGGATAGCTCAGACGACAGAGTAGCACCTGAGATATTGTCAAAAACTTCGGTAGCCTTTCTTAAGGAAGTCATTTATGGAAAAAAAGGAGGGTATAGGTAGGAAAGTCGATGAGGAGAAGATTGATAGGAAGAAAATAGGTTAGGATTGCCTCTTAAAGAAAATAAACGAACGAATATATTTTTGGATGCAGAAAAGCTTTGATAAACGTTAATGGAGGAAAGAGGTTAGGAAAGTCGAAAAGAAAAGAGAGAGAAAATCCTTTACAGGGCTTGAAAAACTCTAGGCGTGTCAGTTGCCTCTTTGACAGTTCATAAAAACAAAGCACTCATTTGAATTTTAGGGGAAAAATGATGCTTACACAAACCAACGACTCAAAGATTATAACAAAGCTATACGCGGTAATGGGTGACGTTAGTGTCAGAATTAATGATCTTAGCATTTAACGTCAAGATATGCAAACCATAAATATTGCATGTGTGAAGTACAAATAGGTAGAAAAGGACACGCGTTCACAGAAGGTTCTTTGAGCTAAGATCCTTCGACGTGTGGTTCCTTATTTTAACTTCATTGCATGAAGGTTCCTTGATTTAAAATCCAAAAAAATAGAGAGATTACGAATAAGGAACACTGATATTGGAGGTGTTTCATAGAGAAAATCCTTGATTACATGACAACTTTCCTCAAAGAGGGAAAATATAGGAGGAAATTATTAATATAACCCCTTACTCATAGATAAGATACTTCAAAAAGGTAAAAAATGAAATTCGATCGATATTATAGATTGATTAGAATTTGTAAAACTGAAGAGGCTCGGAGTCGCCTTCGCCGAAGGAACTGCACGAGAGAGCACAGAGGCCGAGAGAGCTACACATGATCGAGCATACTGAGTAACTAGCTCACTCAAGGGAACATACTCTTACGAACCACAAGCTTGCATGAACAATCGTACTCGTGACCTGTAAAAACCCACTAGCGAAGAAAACAATACCTAACATGAAAGAATATTCCTCTTTGCACATGACCCCATCCTGGCTGAATATTTATAATATCTTGGACAGTGCGACCGACATGCTTTATCATAATAATATCTCATTCCATACTTTGAGATTGCTTTATGCCATGGTTAACCAAATCGTCCCCCACTAGATATGTGGGTACAATTTTCCAACAATGGCATTTCCAAGATAGGGAATAGGGGCCCAATAGCCCACAAAGAAAAGACATTATATATATATATATATATATATATATATATATTACTTTTTCCCATCGAAATAAGGACAAGAGAACTCAAGGAGAGAAGAGAAAAGATACATAAAGAAGAGATTCCAAGAGAGAGTTCTAAAAATATTGTAAGCACTTAGAGAGATTGAGAGTCTGAATGGGATTTAATCATTCATAAGGCAATAATTGTCATTCTATAGTAAAAACATAGATCCAGTTGTTGTGGACGTAGCCTAAGTTGGGTTAGCCACGTTATTTCTTACATTCTTTAGATCTAATTTTCTCCCCCAAAGTGGAATTTCATTTTCATTACTAAGCTTGTTGGCTATTACTCTTTCAAACCTCAAGTTTTATATTACCATCTCTGAAGTTTACGCCTCGATTTTACTACTAACACATGGGTGATAAAAGAAATTAACACTTCCTCTTATTACCTAAGGAGGAATGCTCTATTTGATCAAAAAGTTCAGATGATTTCGAGGAAATGGTTTTATACTAAATGTATAAAGTAGGTTGCTATCGGTTGATATGGAGGGCTGAGATTGAAAATAATCGATCGAGTAGGGTTGAGACTTAAGCATCTTTTGTAATCTAAACTGGATGCACAGGTAAGAGGTAACAAGCAACGATTTACGATCCAGTCATCAATTAAAACGATCTAACGGATGTAACGAGAGATAAACTTCGCACGCACATAACAAACACAAACTTAAGGCCAATAAACACACCCCAAACATGCCTTATGAATTAAAAATGATTCAAAATGTAATTTCTAATTGATTTTTAAATCTCAAGAATGTTTATAAATTCAATTTAAAAGCCCCAAAAAAAATTAATTCGGGAAAAATCATAAAAATAATTCACATAATATTATCCCCAAAGATCACTTTTCTACAAATTTAGAATTATTAAACATAGGATTAATATAATTGATTAATTAATAGGTTAAATTTAATTAATTTAATTTTAATACTTAAAAAATTATTAAATGATTTTGAAAAAATAATATGAATGCATGCATGTGAAAAGTGAGTTGTGTAATGTGTTTCACTATTTTTTGCAATGTCTTCTTTTTACCAACTAGAATCTTATTGCAGATAGGCTTCCCTTTGGGACTTTAATCTTGAATGAATCTTAAGAGGGATCTCAACTAATCTCAGCTATAAATTTTATGCACAAACTATCCGAACTAGTTGAACACATTGATAGTCTAGACATAGAAAAACCTAGATGAGTATTCTATTAAAAGGTGTTTCAAAATCTGTAGGGTTCGAATCGATTTGATAGAGGGGAAATCTGGTACTCCTAAGGGAGAATCATTTTGATTGATTCGAACCTTACAGGCCTGAATGATTTATTTTTCGTCTTCTTTTTATACATGGCACATTTCAGGAAAAGGGTTGTAACTTCATCGATAAAAATTATAATGACGTACGGTTGGTAGCTACGCAAAGCTAACACGTAGGGATACACTTTCTGAAACACTTTGTGCTTGAAACCCAAATGCTAAAGTGGATAAAATGCCCTTGAATAAGCCGTTTATGATGGAACTTTCCCGGGATGCGAACAAACTTCACGCTTAGCACCTTAATACTGATAAAAGCTTAACTATTCCTCGCAAAAAATATAAACATACATAAAAAAAGGTTGTTTGGTTAACGAACTCAAAAATAGGAATTAAGGTACCTGATGGGCTAAAATGCATAAGTATAAATGACAAATAAATACAATATTCGAGAAGAAATAAAAAAATTTCATAGCGATTATATTATTTTACAAGAACAATATCGACAGTGTAATTACAAGAACTACTTGACATTGATATATGTTATTTTAGTTATTGAACAACATAATACACTTTTAATGAGAAATCATGAATCCCGTCTGACCGGATATGCACTATTGCCAAAAGCACCTGCAAATTTTTTTTACGATCGTGGATGTAGATGAGGATGTGTCCCTAGAGCCGGTTGCGATTGAGGTTATGGTTTTGGTCTGTCAAAAAAAGTTATTATAACCCTTAAGGTTTTATGCATCATAATTCTAGTCACAAAAAATTTATAAAGGCAATATACCACCAGAAGTGGAATGATATTCAACCAAGGCAAGAAAAGGGAGATGGTATGGAAAAATAACACGATAATATTTGTTATCATTGCGGCATGAAAGGACATTGGTCAAGAATGTGTCGTACACCAAAACATTGGGTAGAATTATATCAGACATCAGTGAACGACAAAGAGAAAGATGTTGAAGAGTGTTTTAATGATGTTTTTTTACTTTGATGGTCCATTTACATTACTGACCTTGAAGTGTCAAATTTCTTCAAGGATCCCAATGGTAGAATTGGTCATCTAATTGGTTATGGATTTGTTTCCATCAATTAGAGTTATTTTTAAATCGTTTTATCAATGTGTAAGTTAGTTTTCCTTATGGCTTGTAGTACTTTAAATTTCTCATCATGTTACTTACGTTTATATATATGAGTGTTTGATCAAATCTCAAATTGGATTGTTTAATTAGGGATGGATTGAGAAGATGTATGTCTTACACATAGTGAAACAACCCATACAACCCATATAAATTTATTCTTTTATTTCCCTTACTTTCTAGAAATATTTAATTATGAATTCTTATACTCAAAATTAGCGCCATCTGTGGGAAACGATTTTATTTTCTACGAAATCAACCCATAATAAAAGAGTAAACACAATGCCTCATCACCCAAACAGTGCACCTAAGCTGACGGAGTGTGAGCTAACGTAACCCCACTCAGAATTAGAACTGAGGCTCGCCAAGATAGGAATCCTGGATTTTTCCCGGAGGAGCAGAGCAGCTCTCCGAGCAAAGCAATGAGCAACCTAGATCAACCAAGATCTCACGATTAGTCGACGATTATAAAGCATGACTCCAACAACAATAGGAGATAACCCGCCTTTAAATAGAGGAAAATGCATGCCTTTAACGATAAATGGAGAAGATGGAGAGAAAATTTCGTTAGGAGAATCGAAAATGCCATGGTTGGACTCCTATCCCTCAGGTGAGCTAAACTCCCAGCCAAGGAAAGAGTACTAAATGCGACCAGGACCGTTCAGAGAACGGAAGACACCTGGTGAAATGAAGCCGAGTAAAGAGCTCCACGAGAATGATATAAGGAGTTTAGTTCAAAAGGAGATGGACCAACACCCAACATATCGAGGAGCCAGATACATAAAAGAGCTGGAAATAAGGGCCCTCATCACGCAAATGAAGTTCCTTTTTCTCAAGGGCCATTGAGGAGGAAGAATTCCCAAAGAAATTCATAGCCCCTAGATTCGAAATACACGATGGAAAAATAGACCCGTAGATCATGTTCACAAATATAGGCAAGCAATGACTTAGTAAAATAATAACAATGCTCGTATATGTCGCATATTCCCATTCAGCTTAGGAGATGTCGATCAAAGTGGTTTGAGTGACTGCCACACAGGTCGGTTAAGAGCTCCAAGTCTCTCATTAAGGCCTTTATAGCTCATTTCGTAAATAGCATCTCGCATCCAAAGATGATGGATTCTCTACTCACGATGAGGAAAAATCCACAAAGGACCCTATGGGAGTATGCTAAGCGCCACTGTAAAACTTTAAATGAAGTAAAAGATTAATCGGAGCAGGTAGATGTAGCATCATTCAGGTGTAGTATTTCTTTAGCCATATACAATTGATAGATTGGAGGCACTCGCTCTCAGGTTTAGATATCTGGCCGTTGCCCAACTTTCCCACTTCTCGTACCACAAAGGGGCTTTCCTAGTTTGGCTTCAACTTGGATGCTAATATTCCCCTCAGGTGACGAGTGTCACCAGTAAGACCAAGTCTCCTACTTAAAACTCTCTAGGTTTAACCAAATTCTCATAAGCTCTAGATAGTTCCTGAGTATGGACTTTGAAGTTTTCTTTGGCCTTATCCCGATGCTCATCCAGGGCCTCTAATTATATATGCCTGGGATCTAGTATGAGACTGTTACTCAGAGCCACTCTAGTTGAGGGTACTGCCAATTCTATTGGTAGGAAAACTTTCATCTTATAAACTAGTGAGAAAGGAGTAAACCCCGTTGGCTTTCTCTTTGAGGTTCTGTAGACCCATAATACAATTAGAAGCTTTTCATCCCAATCCCTGGCATATCCTCCAAGAATAGCTTGTTCGGGTATTGTTTTAAAAAACAAACTCCCATTTAATGCAAATATATATCTTAACACCTTATTTAATAAAGAAGTAAGTCTGCATAAAAAAATTCAAGATATAGAGCTCAATAAACATATGAGAATACAATGGAAAATAATAGGTGAAATGGGCTTGGTTAGAATTTTTGACATTTTGACAGACATATGTCTTACAACTGTATAAAACTTCAAACTTTAAAATTCATTCAACTTACCCCAGTAACCCGAAATAATCCACCACCAACACTACACAAACCTAACACATTTAGATCTTTCGACATCGGTATTGGGTATGGTTGGTCATGCTAGTTTGGTGACTGTTCAGTTTGTATCCTCGACGATAAAGTCAACGAGGTTAGCACGATAAGTAAGACTAGTGTCAAGTGGAACACAATTGGGTTGATAGTTATTAATCGCTTTCGCATTTCTGGTTAGAATTGTAATAATATACGGGTGTCCATGCAAGCCTATAGTGGTGACACCGTGGTTGTTAGTGTGAGGTGCTTACGTTAAATTTTGGTGAAATAAAATCAATTGAGGTGCCAATAGATTAAAATGATGCCCATTGGGCAAGTGACTCACATTGCATATAGTTAATAGTAGAGGCCGATAATTGGGGTGTCTCGAGTAGGCACTAGTAGTCGATGATTAAAGAATAAATATAAGGCTATCGGACGGAATTGATTCTTGAAAAAAATCGTAGTTGATGGTACTTCGGTGAATGCATGAAGTTGTGTAGGCTAATTGTGGCAACGCTGAACTATTTTGTATGAAAGGTATCGTGAGATGACTTTGGTTATGAAAGTAGCATTGTAGTGACAACCATGAGTATGTCTACGGTGACCTAGTGGTAAAAGTTGTGTATCTCATATATGGAGATTTGATAACTGAATTGCATTCATAGGTACTGATTTTGTGGTGAGAACGTGTTAGTTCCTTTGGTTGAGGACTTGGGTTTACTATATTGGTTATAATATGGTGTTGAGGAATAGGATCTCGTGCGGCACCCGTGATGTGGGTCTTGGTAATTGTAGGCAAAATCGACGTCCCAATCCTACCAAGATCTTTATAGACGTGTTAACATGCAGGTTAGCACGCAATATAATGTTCGCTTAAAGAGGCAATTTAGTTGATGTGACTGAACATTCATTTAAAGATTAAGCGAGGTGGACCTTGAGGTTTATAGGCTACAAACATTGTCTTGTATCCTGCCATGATTGGTAGTAGCATTAATTATGGTTTGTACATGACTTATAGTCACAGCCGTTTGGAATAAAGGTAAGATTAATATCTAAGTCTTTAAAGTCATTTTAGCCTCCGAGATAATGACTAGGCGCGAGGTAATCCTACTGTATGAGTGGTTCACAAGCACTTTGAGGTGCCCATAGGACAAATTGAATGTTGTGATGCCTTGAGGCATTTGATGATTAAGGTGCACTACATATAGAAGCTCGTAGACTAGTGACTTTGAGATAACTAAGCAATATCGATGTGAGTATTGAAAGGTTTGTAGAGTGCACCTATGATGATAAAGGTGTAGACGATGGAATCTTGTCGGTTTTGGGAATTCATATGAAATGTGTTTGGTGTCCTTAGGAGACCATTTAAGTCCGGTGAAGGAGATGATAACACTCTAGCAACGATAGTACCGAGGATCATGTGGTGATCTCGGGCTTTGCGATTACTTTTGATGGAATAATTCCTAAAACACCTTAACTTAATAAAACTTAATTCCTAAAAAATAAAATATAAAAAATATTGATCATGTTAACATGATCAATATTATATTCCATCAAAAGTAATCATAAAGGCAAGTGAAAAACCTTAACTTAATAAAACTTAATTCATAAACAATAAAATATAAAAAATAGATTCAATGAATCAAAAGAACCTGTTAACATGATCAATATTATATGTGGTAACCAAAAGACCCACATTTTTTTATTGTGGATATTGAGAACGGAAAATTGCAAGATCAACTTACATCAATGGTTGAGGCAAAGGACACTCTCTCTCTCTCTCTCTCTCTCTCTCTCTCTCTCTCTCCGAGTTGAAACACGAGCGATAAATGGGTAGGGCGGTGGATGATCACTTTATGTGATAATATAGATCGCGGGACTCTTGGGTTTTAGTATAGATGCATATATTAAATACAAATACGAAGATATGGAGCAAAGAAAGAGAATAGAAAGCAGGAAAATTCGAAGCGCCGGAAGAAAGAAAGATAGAGGAAGTGAGCCATAAATTGATTTGTGTTTCTCTCTTGGCGGGGCATGAGAAGAGATGGGACAACAATTACACTTCAAACCTTTGAGTGGGTTGCCATGTGGCACTCTACATGAAAAGCAATCATAATTGTTGTAAAGCATTTTATAAGAATATAAAGATTACGGATGACGGTTATACATATATAGTGAGTGATATATATATGTATGCATGATGTGATAATATAATACGTATATGTATGTGCAAAAAAATATATACGAACGTATCGAATTTAATTGTGAAAATTAAAAGCTAGTGAAAGTTTTTAAAAAGGGTTCAATAAATTATAATTGAGAATTATAATGGTTAGCGAATGTGAGTGCTAAATAAATAAATTCCGCATGATGGGATAATGTATGAAATTTAGGGACACTTGGGAACTAGTTAGGCGGATACCATAACTAGGTAATTAAAATGCATACATTAGGTGCACACTTTAGATGATAGGTGAGTAATGTCTCAAGAGAGAGTGCGATACCAATTTAAATATGAGTAAATGGATATACATTTATTTATGCATTTTAATTACCAATAAACTATTTTCAAATGATTTTTTACTCTGACCCGTGTCAAAATATATTTTTAAAACCTTTTAGGTGTCCAGCCACAGGGACGCCGGTGGTAATCATCCACAGCTACCGGAGTTGCGACAAATGTTGATATTACAAAATTTTGTTTAAACATTTTTATTTATATATACAAGTTCAGGACTCTCTTTTTCTATCCAGACATGCCGCCCAAGATAGTCAGTTATTCTCGTTTATGTTTGTTTGATTTTGAGTATTATCGTATGAAAATTTATTCCGATGATTTAATTGGAATAATTTGGCATTTAAAGTTTTGATATATTTGCGATTGTGGATTGTAATTCAAGTTATTTAGATAATTGTGTTATTATATTGTTGTGTGACGTTAAACAAGATTAAAATTGACACATGGCTTAATTTAATAATAGGTGGTTAGTAATTAATTAAATTCGACAGTGATGCTAAGAACGAGCCAATGTGATTCCTGTTTTATTTTAGTAGATAACTGATCACCCGTTATTTTAATAAGTGAGGTGACACACCGAAGACCCGTTTATTACACATGTAGGGTCTGGATCCCATATAAATTTGGCCCCAAATGCCCGAGCGGCCTTGTACATTATTATTTTTAAATATATATATACTATAAATTTATATATATATTTATCAATATAAAATGTAAAAACTATATATAAAACTATATATTTGTGTATATAATAAATATAAGTAATATGTGTTTTTTTGATACATTACAAAATATTTTAATCTGATATTAAAAAATAAAGAAAGGGGATAAATAAAATAAATATAAAATAAATGTATATATTTGGCTAACCCGGACCCCGAGCCGATCCAATCGGATCAGATCCGGATCTGGATCCGATTAAGATCTGATTAAGTGCCTATTAAATAAATTTGGATCTCCTTAGATCCGGTCCGGACTTGACCTGTTGACAGGCCTACTCCGAGGCAAGATAAGAAGGAGTAAAAATCACACAAATTGTTTAAATCACGTTGTTTTAAAATTGGTGTAATTACTCACTTGGTAATTAATTTGGGGTCATTTACTGTTTGAGGTACGTTTGTTTATAATAATTGGTGTTTGGGGTATGTTAATTTTCGTATTAATTCGTTGGGGCCAAAATTAACGAAAACCGTCACTTGACTCACTTGACCGTTAGCTGACATCTTTAACAATTTCCTCTCACATGGTAAATGACATCTTTGCCCTTGAAATTAAAGCATAAAACTATTTAATATTTATAAAAGTTTTTTATTTAAATCCGTTTAATAAAAAATGTTTAATATTAATAAAAATTGTTTGATATTAATAAAAAATATTGTTTAATAAGAATTGTTTAATACAAACTTCATAATCAAAACTGTCTAATGAAAATTATTTAATATTTATAAAAAATGTTTAATATTTATAAAAATGATTCAATATTTGTAAAAACTATTTTGTAAAAACTGTTTCCGAGATTTTATATATATATATATATATATATATATATATATATATATATATATATATATATATATATATATATAGAGAGAGAGAGAGAGAGAGAGAGAGAGAGAGAGAGAGAGAGAGAGAGAAACTATTAAAACAGTTGTTAAAATTTGTTATAAAATAATTTTCGAAAACTGTTAAAAAAATATAAAAGTTTTATATATTTTTAAGGAAAAAACATATAAATTGATTTTTTTTTATATATAATTGTTTTTATGTATAAACTTTTTTATATATAAACTAATTTTTTAAATATAAACTGTTTATATACAAATCTCCGTCCGTTAAACCTCCGACAAAAAGAGAAAGAAAACCTCTAGCAATGGAGCCAAAAAATATATTTTCAAAACTCCGGCCAAAAAAATATATTTCAAAAAAAAAATTCCAGCCAAACCCAAACTCCAAACTCTGGCCAAACCCAAACTCTAGCCAAAACCCCGGCAAAAAAAATGAACAGACATGAAAAAAAAACCAACAAAAGAATTGATTATAAATTCCAGCTATAAAAATTTATCGATCCGGCCAAAAACAAATCCAACCCGAAATCATTTCACTTAATAAAATGATTATAAAAAATGCTCCGGGCAAAAAAAAAATCCGTTCATTAAAAACCACCGGCCACTAAAACTCCGGTCATCAAACCCAAAAATTCCAGCCAAGAATCGAACCCAATCCTCCGGCAAAAAAAAATGAACAGCCAAACCTCCAGCAAAAAAAGCGAACAGCTCCGACCATGAAATGATTTTTTCATGGAATGAACAGCTCCAGCCAAAAAATGAAAAGCTCTGGCAAAAAAATGAACAGCTAAGTTCATGAAATGAACAGCTCCGACCAAAAAAATGAAAAGCTCCAGCCAAACCCACCTTCGAACAAAATGATTTTTTCAAAAAAAAGAGGAAAACAAACCTTCAAACTTCAAACTCTAAATCCAAACATCTGGCGCACACCTCCGGGGAACAAAGCTTCAGCCATGAAAAACCTCTGAAAAACAAAATGAGTTTTAATAGGGCTATGTGAGAGAGTGTGAGAGGGGATTCGAGAATTGGACAAGTGTGAGGATTTGAGAGTATGAGAGAGGATTCGAGGGTATTTATGTAAGGGTATTTTGGGTAGTTAGTCTAAAAGGGTACAATTGTTAGACTGAAGTTAGTCTAAAGTGTTAAAATAATACCCAACGAACTAATATGGAAAGTAACGTACCCTAAGCCCCAATTATTATAAACAAATGTACTCCAAGCAGTAAATGACCCATTGATTTATTTAAATCTAAATTTTGAAATTATCATTTGCAAGTTTGTTTGATTTAAGTCATCTATGTGCACACTAAGTTTCTCAACAAGTCCGCAACAAACGTGGCTTTGCATGATAACTTACAAGAGCAACATTTATGGAATTTAAATAAACATATAATGACGTGTTTCTAATGTATTATATGTTGTTATTTCTTTATTTTACATTTTTAATTATAAACTTTCAATATTGAGTTTCCATTATAGATTCTACAATAGCAAAAAAAGATTAAACAAACAAATACAAAAACGAGGATGCAAACAACATAAAAATCTCGGGGTTATCGCGACATCCTCAATTAGCTTGTTTGATACCACTTTAATAGTATATAAATAATAATTATATGGCCCTTTATTAACACATTTTTGTCGTGTTTTTAATGAATTGGTTAGTCAAATACTATAAGAGGAAAATAATATTATTTTATTGTGTAGGTACACGGATTAAGAATAACGGGCCTGGACGAATAGTCCAATTGAAACAGGCCCAAAGTCCAGACCCTCCATATCTTAACATTAATTCGGTTATGACTTGGTCTTTTCCCATGCTCTCGTAAAGAAGTGTTCCAGGAGAAGATGGAAAACGTGGGGGAGTCCAACACCCCCACTCCCTGAAAATAACATGTATATAATAAACCCTAGGCCTGGGGCATAAGACACGCACTGTATTCTCTGTAATCGCTCCCCGGAGTATATAGAAATAATACTGATTGAACCACCGTGAACGTAAGCATTCTTGCTGAACCACGTACATCACCTGTTGTGTGATTGGAATTTTATGTTTTTTTATTGTGTTTGGTGATTGCGCTTCTCTTATCTATTTGTGTTTAATAATAATTGTCACCATAATTGGCGTCGTTTGTGGGAACGTTTATCTTCCCTGAGAAAGCCCACACCAACAAAGAAGTCTGAAATGTCTGGTCACCGTAGTAATGCTCCTCAGACGGGAGATATCCAAGAACAACCTGCTCCTCGCAGGATCAGATCTAAAATTCGGCATTCAGATCAGAGGGCTCGCCTAGAAAGGCCAGCCTCAGAAGAAAGTCAAGGACCAGCAAGGTCCACGCAAATATCTAGACTAGGGGTGTTCGCGGTCCGGTCCGATCCGGTTTTTAATGAATTTAAGGATCAGACCGATTGTACCGGTCCTAAAAATAAAAGGACCAAGACCGGACCGATTAAACCGATTTTCCGGGTTTAGTCGGTCCGGTTTTTTATATGATCGGTCCGGTCAAACTCGTCGGTCCTAATCTTATTGAAACAATTTTTTAAAAATAAAAATTGACCAAATTTTATTGTAAAAAACTGCTCAAATAATATAAAAATTGCCCAAATTTATCCAAAAAACTGTCCAAATTTTATCATAAAAACTGTCCAAATTTTATTCAAAAACTGCTCAAATTTTACTATAAAAACTGCTCAAAATTTATCCAAAAAACTGCTCATATCTTACTATAAAAACTGCCCAAATTTTACCTTAAAATCTGTCCAAACTTATCCAAAATAATAACATAATGTTCAAATTTTAGCATAAATAAAAACTGTCCAAAGATGCCCAAATAATACAATCACATCAAGCTGTCATAAACTGTCCAAATTTGGACATATAAACTGTCCAAATAACACCAAATAAAGCTGTCCAAATATAACCGCAAAGTTGTCCATAATAATACAAATTAATAATGCGCTAATAAAATGTCTAAATTAATAAATATTAGCTGAAGTAACCGCAACATCCAAAATAATGCAACCATCCATAATGTTGCCCAAAACAATCTCCTCTATAAACCTGAAAATGATCATAAATAATTTTAGAATAGATAGAAAAATAGTCAAAATAAAATGCAACCATGAATATAAAAAAAAAAATCATTCACTTTACCTCAATAATACGAACGAAGTCATTGTCAATCCACAATTGTTGATGTTCCCAACAAATCTGTAAAAATAATATGTTAATGATTTAAAAAATAAATTACACCTGATAACTTAATAATTTAAAATTATGATATATGTTAGTTACCTCCATCCAATTGCTCAAGTTGTTCCACCTCATCCATGGCATCTCTAAGGCTAATTGATTTTGATGAAGACTTGAGCCAATTTTGGGTACAAACAAGCGCTTCCACCGTGTTGGGGTAAAGTGAACTACGAAATGGGTCAAGGATACGACCCCCCGTGCTAAATGCCGACTCGGAGGCCACGGTTGACACCAGAATTGCCAATACATCCCTTGCCACACGAGAAAGAACTTGGTACCTAAATGAATTACTCTTCCACCACATTAATACATTAAAGCTTTTGTTGGTTGCATCGTCATTAGTCTCAATCAAGTACTTCTCCACCTCCGACTTACTACGCCCTAAACTATCTCCTGACTCTAAATGTTTTTTAAATTGGGTAGCTAAAAAAGCATGCCCATCGACATCATCATCTCCACCATCAACTACTAATTTAACGACGTCACATGGTGATGCATTTTGTGATGAACCATTTTGCACATTATTATCACCATACCACTCATACAAACGCACAAGTACATTTTTTGCTCTCCGTGTCATCTCTTTTGCCACACTAATTTCATACATGCTATCAAACCAATATGACACATACCCCAATTTATATCTAGGGTCAAGGATGACCGCAACAAGTAACAACAAGTTTATCTTTTCAATATTCCAATATTTATCCATTTTCTTAACCATGTTATCCGCCATCGAAGATATGTGATAATCCCCACTTCTTTTCAATTGGTTCAAATTGTTTTGTATTATAACAAGCTCATTGAAAAACAAATTTGAAGTTACAAATAATGAACCTGAAAATCTCAAAGTTGCATTGTAAAATATCTTTAAAAATTTCACAAGTGCCCTCACTTTCTCCCAATCAACACTCAAAGGAGGCCCTAAGATAGTCCTCCCGCCCCTAACCCTCCCCCTCACTTCATCATCCTCTTGGATTTCAAATTCTTCATTAAAGTAAGAAGTATAATTTTTGTCCTCCTCCCCTAACCTTTCAAAAGCTTTCTCAAATTTTTCGACTACATCTAGCATTAAATAGGTGGAGTTCCACCTAGTTTGAACATCCAAACACAACATACCCTTACTCACAATTTTCTCTTTCTCTACACACATTTTGAACATTAACAACCTAGAAGGGGAGGACCTCACATACCTCACCGAGTTGCGCACTTTAACAACCGACTTATCCATTTCTTTTAACCCATCACCCACAATTAGGTTTAAGATATGAGCACAACATCGCATATGCAAATACTCATGTTCTAAAATAGTACCTTTCCAAGATTTGGTTTTCCTTTACAAATATTTAATGGTACCATTATTAGAACTAGCATTGTCAACGGTTACGGTGAAAATGGTATCAATCTCCCATTCCACTAACAATGATTCAATAACCTTCCCTAGCATCTCCCCCTTATGACTTCGGACTTGACAAAAGTTTAAAATCTTTTTTTGTAACTTCCATTCATCATCAATATAATGAGCCGTGAGGCACATGTAATTGATATTTTGAATAGAAGTCCATGTGTCCGTTGTGATGCATATTCTTTTGCCCTTCAAATCACTTTGTAACTTTATTTCCTCATTCAAATATATTGTTAAGCAATCTCTTGCAACCGTAATACGACTTGGGATTTTTGTAAATTTCGATTGAACAATTCTCATAAATTGTCGAAATCCTTCGCCCTCAACAAACTGAAAAGGCAATTCATCAATGATTAACATCTTAGCAAGAGCATCACGACAAGCTTCTAAACTAAAACCAATTGATACAAGACTAGGACACTCCCCATCTTCTTTTTTAAATGACAAATTTTTTTGTTTCTCATCACACCTTCTCGAAAATTTATTACACTTGTTGATGTGGGCCAACATGTTTTTAGTTCCATTTTTATTTGGATCACAAGCATATGTTAAGGGATAATAATTACATTTTGCCCTACGTTTATTTGGATCACAACCTTGAATTTCGGTAAAATGCTCCCAAGCATTCGATTTTCGTTTCGAACATTTAACTTCTGGATTTATAGGGGGTTTAGGAGGGACATTTGTACCTTGCATTACAGCTTGGGTAGAGGGAAGCCCACCTTCATTTTCATCCATTTGGGCGGCCATTATCTACAAAATATACCATATAAATTTAAACAAGTTATACCATATGAATTATCATATGAATTTAAGCAAGTAACACTAAAAAATATACCAGTCAAATAAGCAAAACCCATATTGGCATGTTGTATATCAGCCTCTAAAACTTTCAAAGAATCAAAACAAAATAGTTTTTTTGTAACAAACAGTTTTTAAAAACAGTTTTTTTATAGCAAAAAAACAATTACAGATTTTTATAACAAACATTTTTTTTTATAATCAAAACAAAATACAGTCAAATAAGCAAAACCCATATTGGCATGTTGTATATCAGCCTCTAAAACTTTCAAAGAATAAAAACAGAACAGTTTTTAAAAACAGTTTTTTTTGTAACAAACAGTTTTTTTTATAGCAAACAAACAATTACAGATTTTTATAACAAACATTTTTTTTATAATCAAAACAAAAATACTAACAGAAACACATCATACAGTCAAATAAGCAAAACCCATATTGGTATGTTGTATATCAGCCTCTAAAACTTTCAAAGAATCAAAACAAAACAGTTTTTAAAAACATTTTTTTTGGTAACAAACAGTTTTTAAAAACAGTTTTTTTTATAGCAAACAAACAATTACAGATTTTTATAACAAACATTTTTTTTATAATCAAAATAAAACAGCTTTTTTATATACGAACATAAGCGTAAATTTGAGCAAAGCATGAAGAATATATGAATGAATCCATATTTGAGCCAAAAATGGGTTGGAAGGTACCAGTAGCAGCGACGGACGGAGATAGATCTGTCCGGCAGGGGAAGGGGAAACAGCGTCGCGGTAGGGGAAGGGAAGGGAAAATGGCGTCGCGGCGAAGGGAAAATGCGTAGCAGGGGAAAACGGCGCAGGGGAGAGGGGAGAGGGGAGAGGGGAGAGGGAACCGTCGCAGATCTGGAGAGTGGAGAGGGGAGGTGTCGGCGTAGGGGAGAGGGGAGAGGGAACCGTCGCAGATCTGGAGAGGGGAGAGGGGAGAGGGGAGAGGGGAGGTGTCGGCGCAGGGGAGAGGGGAGAGGGAACCTCACACTTTGCCAAAGAGAGAAGAGAAGTGTGCGTGCGTAGTTTGATTAGTTTTTTTTTACTTACTTCCTTTCTTTTTTTGGACCATTGTACCCCTAATAACTTAACTCTAAATGGATATAATATACAATATATGTATAAATATAATTAAATGCATATATATTAGAGTAACCGATCCGGGTCGGTCCAGATCGGGTATTTATTAAGGGAGATCGAGGACCGGACCGGTTAAACCGGTCTGTAAAAAAAAAAACAGGACCGGACCGATTAAAATAAATCGAAAAAATTATGACGGTTCGGTCCGGTTCGGTCCGTCGGTCCATTCGATTTTCTGAACACCCCTAATCTAGACTAATTGATGCCTACGAGTCGAGGCTCCAAGAGCAGAGGGAGTCTTCTCGCAGGCACGAAGCTGAGAATGTTCGCCTCAAAAGAAAGTTAGAAATAATGGAGAGAGAGCTCCAGCGTGGCACCAGAAGACATCTATACCGCACTCCTAGCCCTCAGGCGAGCAAGTCTCGCAGCTGAGGAAGGAGCCCTAGGCGCGGGTCCCAACAAGTTGAGGGAAACAAGTCAGAGGATGACCTGCTCGAGCAACTGCGACTGGCTCACGATTATAGGAGCCCAGCTCGCAGCAACGAGAACATACGAAGTCTGGTCCGAAGGGAGATGGATCAACACCCTGCGCATCACGGCACCAGATCGACCCGAGAGCTCGCTAGGCGAGCTCTCAAAACTCAGATGAAATCGCCTTTCTCGAGGGAAATAAAAGAAGAGGAAGCCCCCAAGAAATTCTCTATTCCAAGGTTCAAGATTTATGATAGTAAAACTGATCCCATTGATCACGTCAGACAGTACAGGCAAGCCATGACCCTCTGGAACCATCGAGACGCACTGATGTACTGAATTTTTCCCTGCATGACGTGGCACAGAAATGGTTCAAAAGGCTCCCCCACAGGTCCATCAGGAGTTTCAAGTCCCTAGTCGAGCTCTTTACGACCCGATTCATTACTAGTAGCTCCCATCCCAAAAGGATCGATGCTTTGGTAATAATGAAAAAGAAGCCTCAAGAGACCCTTCGAGACTACGCAAAGAGGTACCGGGAGTTATTCAATGAGGTCAAAAACTGCTTGGAGCAAGTGGCAGTGGCCTCTTTCAAAATTGGGTTGCCCAGCTCTTCCCTTCTGTACCAGTCCCTAACAAAAAAAGAGGCCATGACCATCGACGACCTAATGGCTCGCATCTAGAAATATGCCAAGATGAAGGATATGACCCGCCTCAGCACAGGGGAAAATGGACGAACTAAGCTCGCGGCCAAGGGCAGTAACAAAGCTGAGAACCAGAAGAAAGGAGGAAGGAATGGGGAAAAAATGGCTCCAAGAACGAAGCCAGCAACGATGTGGCAAAAGCATTTCAGGCGGTCAACACCGTCTTCAGAGAAACAATTTACAAAATTCTCATAAAAATTATGGACGAGCCATTTATTAAGTGGCCCAGGAAGATGGGAGAAGATCCCTCAAAATGAAATAACGCGCTGAGATGCTCTTTTCACAAAGAAGGAGGACATAAGACTGAGCATTGCAAGGCTCTTAAATCCCACCTCGAAGAGCTGGCCCAGTCCGGGCATTTGAACGAATTCGTGGAAAAAAGGTAGAGAAAGTTGCTGCCCATAGAGAAGCAAGGCCTGACAACGTACTCGAAGACGACGCCGTCCATGAATTCACAGTAATTCATGGGGCATCTGATGTAAAGCAGATTAAAGGAAATTCAGCTGGAATGGAGGTAAAGAAGCTTACAGCAGTGATGCAGGCTTTTCAAATCGATCCAGTAAATACGTAATCGGGAAAGCGTCGGTGAACAAATGACGTCGACTATAGTAAGCATATCGTATTCACATATGACATCGACTATAATAAGCATATCGTTGCTATCTACAACTGTCCCTTTAGTTGGCTTCGCTGGGAAAGTGATTGTGCCCTTGGGAAAGATCGTGTTGCCAGTGAGGGCAGGAAATGTTTCCAAGACGATCGAGTTTCTGGTGGTCAACATTGACTCACCATACCAGGCTATCCTCGGCAGAGGGTGGCTGCACGCAATGAAGGCAGTCTCCTCGACCTACCATCAGAAGCTCAAATATGTGACCGAGTGAGGAGTAATGGAGATCCATGGCGATCAAGCGATGATAAGAAGGTGTTTCATAGCGACCATCCGCCCGAGACCAGAGAAGAAGGACGATAAGCCCAGCGAGAAAGTTGAAGAACAAGAAGAACTGATACCTTCGAAATAATAATTAAAATACGGAAGGCTCGAAGTAGAGGAGACCAGACTCCTCCTCTCTGAACGGGTCGTTGAGGACCCGAAGGAAGTCACATCTAGAGATAGCAACGATAACAGGATCTTTTTTATTGGAGCTTATCTCACAAATCAGGAGAAGAAGGAGTTGGCAACTCTGCTGAGAAGCAATGTAGACATTTTCGCATGGGAACCATACGAGCTGCCTGGATTTGATCCTAGTGTGGTTTGTCATCAGCTACATATCAACCCCACCTTCCAACCAATCACGCAGAAAGCACGACGAACTACGCTCGAGAAGGCAAAGGCCGTGGAAAAAGAAGTTGAAAATTTGTTGGATGCAGGATCCATTCGAGAAGTCCAATTCCCTAAATGGCTATCCAACCCAGTAGTATTCCCAAAGAATAATGGAAAATGGAGAGTCTGCATCAACTTTACTGACCTTAATAGGGCATGCCCTAAGGACAGTTTTCCTCTCCCAAAAATTGATCAGTTAGTGGACGCCATAATAGCCCACGAAAGGATGAGTTTTCTAGATGCATACTCGGGATATCATCAGATCCCTCTGTATGCTCCAGACCAGGAAAAGACAACGTTCATCACCACCATTGGATTATACTGTTACAAGATCATGCCCTTCGGGTTAAAAAATGCAGGGCAACCTACCAGCGGCTGGTCACCAAGATATTCAAAGATCAAATGGGAGACACCATGGAAGTTTACATTAACGATATGCTCGTCAAAAGCAGGAAGAAAGAAGACCACCTCTCAGACCTATCAAGAGCCTTCGAAATCCTCAGGAAGTACAAAATGAAACTTAACGCGAGCAAGTGTTCTTTCGGTGTCCAGTCAGGAAAATTTCTTGAGTCCTTGGTCAGTAAGAGAGGCATCGAAGCTAATCCAGACCAGTTCGATGCAGTGAATAGGGTATAACCTCCTCGCACCATCCGTGACGTATAGAAGCTCACCGACATGCTCGCTACCCTGAACCGTTTTATCTCCAAGTCCTCCGAGAAGTGCAAACCATTCTTTCAGCTCCTAAAAGGGAACAAAACGGTAGAATGGAATCAAAATTGCTCGCTGGCATTGGACGAGCTCAAGACTTACCTTAGCTCTCCATCACTGCTCGTCATACCACAGGAAACAGATTCCTTATACTTATACCTCATCGTATCCAACCACACTGTTAGTTCTGCATTGATGTGCGAAAAAGCAGGAATCCAGTACCCCGTTTATTATACGAGCAAGACCTTATTAGAGGCTGAGCATAGGTACCTACCACTAGATAAGCTAGCCTTTGCACTTGTAGTGGCCTCGAGGAAGTTAAAGCACTACTTTGAAGCTCACACTATCATCGTCCTTACATCGCACCCCTTTAAGGTAATCCTAAGGAAAGCAGATTTGTTGGGCAGACTATCTAAATGGTTAGTCGAGCTCAGACGATTTGACATCCAATTTCAACCAAGGAACGTGATAAAAGGGAAAATCCTTTCTGATTTATAGCAGAATTCACAGGCGAGCAGCTTCTCGACCAAATTCAACTCGTGAGGCAAAGGAAGAATCACACGACAGGGGAAATCTTGAAATTATTTGTTGATGGAGCCTCCAATTCAAAAGGGGCAGGAGTAGGCATCGTACTTATCACTTCGGAAAATGCAGTCCTCGAACTGGGAATTAGGCTTGGATTTGAAGCCTCAAATAATGAAGCAGAATATGAGGCCCTGATAGCCGACCTCCAGAAGGCACACGCCTTGGGGGCAAAGCAGTTGCAGGTGTTCGACGACTCACAATTAGTCTCCAATCAGATAAGGGGAGACTACAATGCAAAAGATGAAAGAATGGCAGCCTACCTCGCCTTGGTAAAGAGGCTATTGACTAACTTTGAGGAAGTCAATGTCCAGCAGTTTCCCAGAGGACATAACAGCCATGCTGACGCCCTAGCAGACCTAAGTTCAGCAATTGATTCTGACTTAAAAATAACGATCCCCATCGATTTCCTCGCACATCCGAGCATTAGCCGTAATAGCGAGCTACCAAGCGTGGAACAGGTGCTCTAAATTGAGTCAACACCTAGTTAGATGGACCCTATAAGGGACTATTTGAAGGATGGCACACTTCCAAATGATAAGAAGACCGCTCACCAGATAAGAGCCAAAGTTGCTCGCTTTCACTTATCTCCTGAGGGCAAGCTATATAAAAGATCATTTTTCGATCCCTACCTTCAATGTGTCCACCCGAGGGATGCCGAACAAATCCTACGTTAGCTTCACGAAGGAATATGTGGAGGCCATATTGGTGGAAGGTAATTGGCTTTTCGAGCAATGAAGGAAGGTTATTGGTGGCCATATATGCAAAGAGACTCTACATTGTATGTTCGCAGATGCGAAAAATGCCAACTTCACGCTCCCATGGTCCATCAACCCGCCAGCGACCTAAAGTCCCTTTCCAACCTATGGTTATTAGCCCAATGGGGAATAGACATCGTATGACCTCTTCCTACCGCTACCGGCAATCGAAAATATCTTTTGGTCGTAACAGACTACTTCACCAAATGGATAGAAGCAGAGCCACTGACGAACATCCGAGACGCGAATATGATAAGATTCATATGGAAAAATATAATCACCTATTTTGGAATCCCTAGAAACATCATCACTGGCAATAAAAGGCAGTTCGAGAGTGTCTCCTTTTAAAATTTCTGCAATGACCACGGAATCAGACACCATTTCAGCTTGGTGGCCTATCCTTACAGTAATGGCCAAGCCGAGGTTTCCAACAAAATAATGATCGATGGGCTAAAGAAGCGATTAGAATGAGCCAAAGGCGCATGGGTAAATGAACTACTGCACATTCTGTGGGCCTATCGTACTACCCTAGGAGAAACCCCATTCTCACTAACATATGGAATGGAAGCAGTCATCCCATTGGAAGCCGGCTTACCCACTATGAGGTTCACCCTCGTCGACCAAGGCCAGAATGATGCAGCATTGCTCACTGAGCTTGACCTAGCTGACGAACGCCGAGAGCTTGCCTTAGTAAAACTAGCAAGCTACCAGCAACAGCTCGCTAGGCACTATAACAAGAAGGCCAATCAAAGGGCATTTCGAGTTGGGGACTATGTCCTGAGGAAAGTCCTGGGCAGCGCAGTAAGACCATCAGATGGCAAGTTAGGGCCAAACTGGGAAGGACCATTCAAAATAACAAGACACGATCTGTGAGGACCCTATCACTTAGAAACACTGGAGGGCAGAGAGATACCTCGGGCATGGAATGTTGCCAATCTTAAGAAATTCTATTTCTAGATTCTTCTTTTGCATTGTACTTATGAAAATGAAAACTCATTTCCTTATCATTAATAAAAGTTATTTGGCATTTGCATTCTACGAAGTGTCAATTGAATAGTATATGAACTTCATAACTCACACACCATTTCCAAGTGACAGGCCCATTAATCAATAAGCTATAGCAGGGAAATCACCCTCCTCAGGTTTTCGTTATGAAACACGAAGAACCTCTTAACATTGCCCCTGATAATATATGAAGCCCTACAGGAGATCCTTAGGCAATATGACCAGTTCAAAATTAGCTACTGAACAATATTTGGTTAATAAAATTCTGATCGGATGAAGCATCCAATACCAGGTGTGTCCTCGCCAAGCGCCCCACTTAGGCCTAAGGAAGTGTGACGACACGACCTAAAAGGTAAAGTGGGGGAAAATGGTATCTTATAAGCATACTGGACTGGAAGAACACTTATTCTACGATACAAACTTACGAATCTAGTCGGCTAAGAGAGGCCCAAGGTTATTAAGCAAAATTTAAGAGATGTGGAAGATATAAAATACTTGTTGAGTCGACAAATTCGCCCAGAACATAAACTTTATATTACTTCATCACATTTACAATAAATACAACCTATATTTAGTCGGCGAGCTCGCCCAAAACATTAATATTATATTACTTTATTACAAAATATAGAGAGTTACTACTGGCAAAATCTTAATGAGGGTGAGGCCTCTGAGCAAGATAATCAGCCACTTGGGCTCTTCGACCGTCGCCGGGATGGGGAATTAGCTCCCCTTCTACTTCATTCGCATTCGACTCCAATAGCTATCGAGGGATAACATCAATAGGGATCCACTGATCATCTCTCTGGAAAGGATTAGGCAGTAGAGTAGAAGGAGAAATCTCATGACGGTACCAGAGCATTGAATTCTTTGGGACTTGCAGCTCCTTCAGGGCACTCAACCATCCCCTAATGAAGGCGAGCTCTTTGAACCCTATTAGCCTCGTTGGAGCATCTAGCCAACCTTGATCATAACCGTTGGCCCATAATTACCGAGGACCTCTCCTAAACAAATGCCTCAGCTGAGTGACGTCCCTTTGAAGCCCATCAACAATCACATATGCTCGTTGAACATCACCTTGGAGCTCTTCCATTTCCCTATCTTAACTTCTTAAATTTTTATAAGCTCACGGAACACTCGGCAGGGTAGGGCCTCGCAGTACGGGAAGAACGTCGCTCGGAACAGCTTTAGCTCACGATGAGGAAGAACCTCGTAATACTGCAGGAGCGATGCTCGGCGCATGCTCCCTAAGTCGCGAGACCTCTCTCCTCAAAGCCTCATTCTCTTGCTGAAGAATTTCCCCAATTTAGTTAATCTTATAAGCATCTAGAAGCTTTGCTCTCAGTGTATTCACCTCTTCTTGAACCGAGGCACTGATTTCCTCCATCTCTTGGAGTCTGTCTTTCAGTCTAACGACGAGCTTAGTTTGCTCTATGAAACGCTTGTTCCTCAATTGTAGCGACTTGAAAATTCTCACAAAGGTATGATGAACTTCAGAGCTTACATCAGGACCTAACATTCTTCCCAATTGAGAAGTGGTTGGAATATAATCATCAACATCAATCAACTACAAGCAATAAAAAAATAATGAAAGATAGAATCATTCAGTACACTAAAGGAAGAAGCCTTCTCATTTCATTCGTACGAAAAATATCAGGATACATTGAAGAAGCAGAAAGGGAAATTATAAACAAAAATACAAGTGAAACCCTAAGGGTAAATTAGCTAGCGACCTCAGAAGATGGCTGCTTCCCCTTATCAGCAGCAATAGAAGCACCTCCCTCAGCAGGGATAACCTTTGTCGCCTGAGCCAGGGGGGGCAGCAGCAGGAATTATTTGGGAGGCAGGGTCAATACCTTCGATGGCTGGGGTAGGAGCTTCATACACAATTGCCTTCGGGACTGGATCGTGCTCGTCGAACAAAGGAGAAGCGACATCCACACCAGCAGCTAAAAGGGCCTTGTTCCAGCCCTTTTTGAAGTTTAGACGACTAATGTAGCCTATTTGAACCTCAGCATCTTCATACGTAATAGCCCACCCGGAGTTGTGTGAGTCCTCCTTAATGGTGGCTGCCTAGTACTCTTTCTCATTCAGCTGCTCGATCAGCACCTTGTTCTCCTCCATAACAGCCAACTTGCTCGAGCAGACCAGGTCATAAGCTTGCCGCAGTTCATTCAGTTCTTTAACTGTTGCTTCCCTCTCTCGACTGGCATCAGAGAGGGACAGGTCGGATGAGATCCGAGCAACATCATCAACCCTCAGACTATGCTCCAGCTCTGTACCCCTCACCTTTAAGGCAACATTCTGCTTATCCAGCTCGCCGTTCTTATTGATCAGCTCGTCGCGAGAGCGATAGAGCACGACAAAATCAATTACAAACTACAAAAAAAGAAGACATTAGAAATAAGAGACGGTCAAAAATTATGAGACATTAAAGAACAAGAAATAGACTTACCAAGGCTAGCCTCTGGCTCGCCTACAGAGCTAACTAGTCAGTCCTCACCGCCCTTTGGCGGTCAGCAGGAAGGACTGCTTGCTCGAGCAGTGCAGGGGCTAACTGGGGGGAAGTGGCGATCGAGGCCCCTTCCGATAACGCAGACACAGGCACCAAGGCCTCCCCAGTCTTGGTCCTCGCCTCCATCTTTATCCTTTCCTCTTCTTTTTCTTTCTCTTTCTCTATCCTCCTCCTATCCTCAACCTTCCTCTTCTCTTCAACCTTCTTTTTCTCTTCTTCCCTCTTCTTCTCTCTCTCTTTCACTTGCTCTTCTTTCTTTCTCTTCTTCTCCTGCTCCTGAGAAGAAGACCGAGAACCAGTAGCGACAACCCCAATGTTGGACTTCTGCTTCTTCGTCCTCTGAGTGAGAAGCACATGATGATGATGATGATCATCATCTCGGATCAAATTTCTCCTTGGAGGAACCATTTCCTCGCTAGAGCTGCTGGACGTGCTAAAAGGTTATTGGGTTTCAGAAACTTCTTTTGAATCAGAAAAACTGTCACTACTGGAGTTCCCCTCGCTAAAATTGCCTTCAGCACCGCCTATGATATCACTCTCATAACTGCTCCCCTCCTCGTCTAACTAAATAGGATCGGTAGCAGTCTCTTCAGAGGTATTGAACTCGAGAATGCTATCTATCGGCCTCGCTATAAAGTTGGAACCAACGTTTTTGTACTCGAGCAAGAAAGAAGCAAACCGGAGATGCTCGCTGTCAGCTAGGGGCTCCCTGATATTCCAAGCTTTGACCAACTCAGAAAGACGAACCTCGCTGCGAGCAGGTTCCAAGTTCTTCGACCTCGCTGAAGAAAAAATAGGAAAGAGTCAGAGAAATCACACATTAATAAAGAAATCAGAGGGGCAGGGCAAAAACTACCTATATACTCCTCCCCATAAAAGGGGGCGGAGAATCTATCAGACCTCAACCCCTCAGTATGGGGGAATAACTGCCAATTTTTAGCAAGAAAGCCATCTTGCCATTAATCCTTGTGGGAATCAGGTAGGTTTACTACCAATACCGTGTCATGGCTCCTGGCTTTGAGATAGAGAACACCATAACTAGTTCGAGAAAAGGAATAACAAAAGCAGACTTCGTCAAACCCTAATTTGGTGCCATAAAGTTGATTTATTCTATGGACGCCATTGACTATCTTCCACACATTGAGTGAACACCGTGCAGGAACAATGTTGAAATAACCAAAAAAGTGCAAGAATAAATCGTTTGGAGGAAAAGTAAGCCCCCCTTGGGAAAGTAACAAGACGTGGATCCAATGGGCAGCCTCTATCTCTCTAACATTTTTAGGGGGAGAGGCGCACTCAATCTCTACCCACTCTGGAATATTTTAGAACTTCCTAAACTCGAACACTGATCTATTACCTATCTTTGCCATTGGTAAACCCTACAACTACAAATTCAAAGAAAGCACAAAGAAAGAGCAAAAGAAACTTATGAGGTGAGAGCTTAACTTGGAAAATGCAAGAACACAAGTCCAAACGACGAGGGAGATCGAAAGCAAGGAAAATGAAGATCTGGAGAAGAGGGCACAAATTGCTAAAACTCGCAGAAAGTTCGCAGAAGATAGAAAAGCACCGAGAAGCTTGAATCGACAACTACAAAACGTTGCCCAAAAAGACTTTTAAATGTTGCTAATCATAGCACACAAGACCCAAAGCAACTGCTGCCTAATTCAGTCCTCAAACTTTGGGAAGAGTTGCACGATGTACAAATAAGCCATTATGACAAATCATTTAAATTTATTGAGCCCAAATTATGGCCCAACAAACTTAGGGAAAATTATGGTGCACGGATTAAGAATAACGGGCCTGGACGAATAGCCCAATTGAAACAAGCCCAAAGTCCATACCCTCCATATCTTAACATTAATTCGGTTATGACTTGGTCTTCTCCCATGCTCTCGTAAGAGAGGTGTTCCAGAAGAAGATGGAAAACGTGGGGGAGTCCAACACCCCCACTCCCTGAAAAAAACATGTATATAATAAACCCTAGGTTTGGGGCATAAGACACGCACTGTATTATCTGTAATCGCTCCCCGGAGTATATAGAAATAATACTGACTGCACCACCGTGGACGTAGGCATTCTTGCTGAACCACGTACATCACCTGTTGTGTGATTGGCATTTTATGTTTTTCATTGTGTTTGGTGATTGCGCTTCTCTTATCTATTTGTCTTGAATAATAATTGTCACCACATATTGTATTACATATTTCGTGGAATTCATACAGAATAGTATGTACATCGTATGTATAAAGTGATTGTTTCTGTAGTTTCTTTAATTGAATCTTGCATGCTCACATAGTAACTCCGAGTTAGGCCTGTCAATCGGTAGGGTGTTGGCCGGGACCCGATTCGAATTCGAAACTTATAATAGGGTTTGAGCATATTTTTTTTGGCCTGAAGACCCGAAAATCTGAAGACCCGTTTATTACACGGGTAGGGTCTGGATCCTATAAAAATTCGGCCTGAAGACCCGACCCGCCTTGTACATTATTATTTAAAAATATATATATATTTATGTATATAATAAATATAAGTAATATATGTTTTCTTGATACTAATCATATACTATAGTACATTACAAAATATTTTACTCTGAGATTAAAAATAAAGAAGGGGGATAAAATAAAAATAAATATATAATAAATGTATATATCTGTCTAGACCCGAATTCGAACCCGATCTGATGCAATGTAGATCCGGATCTGGATACAATATTGTAGATCTGATTAAGATTCGACCTGAACCCGGATCCGATTGAGTGCCTACTAAGTGGATTTGGATTTTCTTAGATCCGGTTTGGACCCAATCCATTAACATGCATACTCCCAGACAAGATAAGACGGAGTAAGAATCACACAAATTATTTAAATCACGTTGTTATAAAATTGGTGTAATTACTCACTTGGTAATTAATTTGTTTAAATCTAAATTTTAAAATTATCATTTGCAGGTTTGTTTAATTCAAGTCATCCATGCACACACTAAGTTTCTCAACGAGTCTGCAACAAATTTGGCTTTGCATGATAACTTACAAGAGCAGCGTTTGTGGAATTTAAATGAACATATAATGACATGTTTTTAATGCATTAGATGTTTTTATTTTTTTTATTTTACATTTTTAATTATAAACGTTCATTATTGAGTTTCAATTATAGCTTCTACAGTAGCAAAAAATGATTAAACAAACAAATACAAAAATGAGGATGCACACAATATAAAAATCTTGGGGTTGTCGCGACATCCTGAATTCGCTTGTTTGATATCACTTTAATATTATATAAATAATAATTATATGCCCTTAATTAACGCATTGTTGTTGTGTTTTTAATGAATTGGTTATTCAAATACTATAAGGATCCATTTTACTGACATTGATTTATTTTTCATGAAAAATACTTGTTTTAGTTCGTTTTCTACATGTGTGGTGGTTGATTCCAAATACATTAATAAAAACAATAGTTATAAATATGAAAAGTGTTCCATAACTTTATCAATTTAAATGGAAAATATTTCTCACTCACACCTCCAAGAATTGATTTCCACGAAAACTTCAAAAGTAATACCAACCCACTCTTATCTTTAATAACATATTTTTCATCTTCTCTTAAGAATGAACTATTGTTCAATCATTTTCTAAATTTGTAATCAAACACACACTAAGAGAAAAATAATATTATTTATTTATATTTCATATCTCGTGGAAGTCGTACAAAATAATATGTATTCATTTAAATTACATATGAACACGACACGTCAATATGTATAGGTACAAATATAATTTTAGAAAGATTAAATAATTGAGTTGAATTTCATACTATTTCTCAAATTTCCAAAATTTTATGGTGGAAAGAGTTGGACACGAAGCCGGATCACCATTGTCACCGGTCTCCACGTAACACACGGGCCCCACGTCCTTTGCCCTGACACACACACTGATCACGTATTATTTCACCGAACCCAAACTTCCTAAGACGCAAAACCCGACCAAATTCTACACTTGTTATCAAATCCCCTTTTCTCTCTCTGTGTCTGTCTTTGAACATCAGGCGATTCTATAAAAATCGGGTAACGTAATGGCCACGCCTAGAACAAGATCCACTTCTCTACGTGATTCGGACAGTCGACTCACTGAGTCCGAGAGGATTGAGGGTGCCGGAAGTTGGGACGCTATTGAATGGACCAAGATCGAGGTTTATTTTATTTTATTTTATCCAATCCCTAGGGTTTTTCTCTCTATTTAATTTCACAATTTCAGGAAATTCGATTCATCCTTGTTCAATGCTTTTGTGTAATTTGCAGCCGGTTTCGAGGACGCTTCCTGTTGGCGTCTTGGAGTTTTTGCTCCCCGCCGAAACTGTCGTCGCCGAGGTATTATTGGTGGAATTGTTGGATTGTTTTAACAAGATTTGTATAAATTTGGACTTGCAAATGAATACATTAATGTATATGAGTTTTGTATTAGTTCTCAAAATATCAACGTTCTAGGTTCATTCAGAGGATTACTCTTTCTATTTTGAGTTATCCGAAATCAATTGATGTTGGCCATTTATTGAAAGTGTATCTCTAATCAATGTGAAAAATGGATAAGGATTCTTAATGTGGGACGGAGGGAGTATAACATTGTGTGCAGTACATAAAAACTAGTGTAGTGGCGTCTGCGAGGTCATTGATATTATATTATGATGCTGTTATATTAGGAACTTATTTGTCACAGAGAAAACTTTTCAATCATATTAGAAATATTTATGTTGTACGAAAAAATATTTTGTTCATATTAGACTACAATACGTGTTATATTAGATACAATACCTATTAGTATAGTAGTCATGGATCACACACAAACACTTCAAATATTAAGGGTCACATAAAAATACCCCCGGCTTGGGTGCTTTTGGCAATTTCTTTATTTATTTAGTTGTTAATTATTTCAATATAGAAGTATAAAAAATTTAAGATCTCTAACAAAACATTTCACACGGGTAAAAAGGAGTTAAACTTGTATTCATTCCTAATACTCTAAAAAGCATTAGGTGGAAGGTGGGAGGCCCATTAGCGCCTACGTGGGTTTTATTTTTACAATTTAACGCCACAAAAGTTTAACTACTAGCACATACATATCTATTCAATGCATATTATAAGTGTATATACCTAGACCTGGCAATGGGTCGCGTCGAGTCGTGCTCGTGTCGGTTATTATCGTCTTTGAATATTATCGGGTTCATGTTTAAACGGGTGACTTTTTTATCGTGTGAAAAAACATATACAAACTATTACCCATTAAGATAATGATTTATTTTGAATCATTACAAGTTGACATATTAGCTCATTTTTTAATACAATTAGACCGAATAATTCATTAATGTTACTAGTTCTCTAATTTAGTTAGATTTGTTCTGATTAAATTAACATTAATCTATATAAACTTTTTATAATTCACAACAATATATCTTATTTCCTTAAATTAATGGGTCTCAGCTGGTTTTATTCGGTATTAATGGGTGACGGGAGTCAACACTAACTCGACCCGTTAACTATTGTGTCTTATCGGGTTGGCATTGATATAACTCGAAACCATTAAGGGTCCACCTATTAACTTATAACTTCGTGTCAATATATATATAAGTCTCCTATAAGGACTCTTATGGTGAGGACTCTTATGGTGTAGACCCCGGTACATACTATTTTTGTAAAATAGTAAAAAAATGAATTTTTTGATGAAACTTCATGGATATGATCTCCACGGTGAGAAGACTATCTCCAATTTTTTTCATCAAAAAATTCAATAAAAAACCCGTTGAGATGAGGTGATATGTAAAAAAAATGGTATAAATATGCATTTTCGACCGTTGAAATATTGGGTCGGCGCTAGCCACTTTTTTGATTAAATTTTTTGATGAAACTTCATGGATATGATCTTCTCATTGTGGAGATCTTATCCACGAAGTTTCATAAAAAAATTCAATAAAAAAAGTGGCTAGCACCGATCCAATATTTCAACAGTCGAAAATGCATATTTATACCATTTTTTTACATATCACCTCATCTTAACGGTTTTTTTATTGAATTTTTTGATGAAAAAAGTTGGAGATGATCTTCTCATTGTGGAGATCATATCCATAAAGTTTCATAAAAAAATTCATTTTTACTATTTTAAAAAAATGGTATGTACCAGGGTCTGTCTGCACCATAAGGAGTCCTTACAAGAGGGTCTCTCTCTCTCTCTCTATATATATATATATATATATATATATATATATATATATATAGTGAACCAAAATAATGAACTTAATAAGACATTAAAAAATAACCCTTAAGAGAGAGAGAGAGAGAGAGAGAATTAAGGGTTATTTTTTAATGTCTTATTAAGTTCATTATTTTGGTTCACTATATATATATATATATATATATATATATATATATATAGTGAACCAAAATAATGAACTTAATAAGACATTAAAAAATAACCCTTAATTCCTTTTTGTAATTGGTCCGCACTAGCGGCAACGGACACACGTGTTTTTAAATACACACACACACACCTCACAAACCTTACCCCCCACCCCACCCCCCAAATTAGATGGATCTGCTCTAGGTTCTGAGCTGATGTCGGGTTGAGTAGCAGGTATGGGAGCAGCTTCGGGTTCGGGTTGATGCCTCCGGTGTGGGAATGTAGGTTGCCGGATCGGGTAGGGGAGTCGAGTATGGTTGGGTTAGTGGGTGGGTTTATGGTTTGTCAAGTAGGTGTGTGTGTATATTAAAAAAAACGCGTCACACGTGTGTTCGTTGCCGCTGGCGCGTACCAATTACAACAAGGAATTAAGGGTTATTTTTTAATATCTTATTAGGTTCATTAATTAAAAAGTTCAATATTTTGGTTCACTTAAGAACCCTCTCTCTCTCTCTCTCTCTCTCTCTCTCTCTCTCTCTCTCTCTCTCTCTCTCTCGATTTGGGCATATGTATGGTGGGAGAGCATTGCTTAGCGCCTAGATTATGAGGCTTGGACATGAACGCGACACGAACATGCAAACGTGATAAATTTTTAAAATGAAGGACAAACACGATAATAAAAAAAATATATTTATAATAAAGTATATATAATATTATACCAATAGATGCCCCTATAACAAGAGGAAGATTGTTGGAAATAGATTAAAAAAAAAAGAAGTCACCCTAAGCTATCGTGGGAAGAAATCATTAGGAGAGACCTTAAGGAATTAAACTTGAATGATAATAATGCATATAATAGATTAGAATCGAAAATGAGAATCTATGTGGCCGACCTTATATGATGGGGTATAAGGCAAGGACGACGACGATGATGATGATGATGATATAACATATATGATGATAGCGAATATTATTTTCAACTACAAACTAATTTCCAACCATGGGAAAAGATCCCAAGTAACAAGATCAAGGTCAAAATATAGAGAAAAGTACCTCAACCTTTTACTCTCGTGATTCAGCAGAAGGCCGAACCTGAAATTTAAATATATGACCCCTAGAGGCCCCCCCGAGTCAGCAGTAAGTGTCCAGAACCACAGTCAGACAATGCCTGGAGATAAACTTTGTGTTACCAGGTAAGGACCTCCTTTGCCCTCGATGTCTAGCTAAAGAGGGAAAGGTTGTCAAAGGTCCTTGGCCCAAAGACAAAGGACATCCAACTCATCTTGTTAATTGCTAAAATCTATGCCAAAGAAGAACTAACCTCAGTTGCCTCTTTTAGACATAACAAAACTTGGGGCCCACTTATGCATATGATCCACACAACCTTAGTAGCTTACAATTGTATCCTCAAGTTGCCTTCTAAGAGTCAAGCAAGTGCTCATTAGATCAATTTGGTGGTTTGGTAGAAAGTACATTCATCGTTTTACCAACCCCACTCATTACTTGGAGTCTGGTCATAATTGTATTATTCAGCTTCACATTGAATATACCAAAGAGAAACAAAGTGGACATAAGTAGCTCAACCAATGTGCTGAACCACTATACATCTTTATGTCTTTGTTATTTCTAACTTAAGAACTCCTCCTCTTGCTCTAATGAGGCATATTTGGTGAGGTGGGATTCTAACTGATTTTAGCACCACGTGGGAATGATTGTCGTCTAAAGTCTTTCTACCAAGATTTTTTAACGTTAACGTGCTCTAGCTATGGATACCAATGCTAGGTTAGTGATTAGCAGGGAGAAAATGGGGGCTTATCAGAAGCAAGTTCAAGTTCCACTTGCAACTATCATAGTTGATGTACACACCATCTCTGGAGGATTTACAGGCATAGGAACTTTCTTCTCGGTCAAGAAAGGCTGTGGCAATTCAACATGTCGATCGATCGATCGATAACAAAATGGAGATCCCTACCATGACCTTTTCAAAAACGGATCTTTTGAATATCCCGTACCCACATGATGATACTTTCCTATCATGGTGATCTTGGGGAATGCACAGATGCACAAAGTCCATGTGTCCTCAGCCGACATCATCTTCGTAAGGGCATACCTAGTAATGGGCTTAACAATGGAGAACCTCGTACCAATGGTGACCCCACTGGTAGCATTTAAAGGAGAGAGCCATGCTTTCGGAAATGCTATGCTGTTGCAGCAGAGGCAGAGGAATGCTGCAATGTGGTGTAGAGTAATTTTCTATTAGTAGATTTTTTCTCAAAATACGTCATATTGGTTAGACCTATCCTTAACAATATGGATGCCGTGTTATCAACCAAAAGAATAAGAATGTTGATATGCTTCCCCACTTCTTCGCGAGTGGGAGAGGTACATGGTGAACTATGAAGCACCGACACTTTCCCGGAGGCGACGAATCTTGTTTGTCACGCTGGGACACGCGACACGCTGGGACACGCGAGTCCCAGGGTGTATTTTCTTAGTTGGACACGATCCCGACACGTTAGGACACGCTCCCGACACGCTAGTGCCTGTTTTTTTCCGGCTATTTCCTCTTCATTCTTTCCTGTTTTTCTTTCCCTTTTCTTTGCTTTTTTTCTTTGCTGTTTCTCCCTCTTTATTTTATGCAACTACAGCAAAAAAAAAAAAAAAGGTTGGAAACAACAAAAAAATAAATAAATAAAAGAAACCGCAAAAAAAAGTGTGTTTGAATGTTAAATGCAACTAATGTGATGGTGATTATGTTTTATTTATGATTTTTAATGTTAAAGTGTGATTGAATATTGTTTTTTATGGTCCATTTTCTTAATTTTATTATGTTAAATGCTCTAATAATGTATTTTATGGAAAAAATTGTTTTATTTCTTTTCTATATATTTAAATATATATTATATATTATACGTATCCTAGCGTGTCGTATCCTAGTTTTTAGAAAAATCACGTATCGCGTGTCACGTGTCGTGTCGAAACACGTATTGCATATCGAGTCCGTGCTTTATAGATGGTGAAAGTGGCCCAAAGGAGCCTATGAGGAATGAACTTCGAATCAAAGGATAAAAAATCCCACTGGGAGTCTTCCTTACCTGTATTCATGATGAGGGTTAGCAGAAATCCAAGAGCTTGCACTTAAGTTCGATAAGGCGTCAAAAGGTTTACTTGCTTCAGTAGATTCCTTGGCAACAGGAACTGATGAGATGGCGCAGTCAGGATCCAGGCACAAAGGTAGCGAACATACACACTTTTGATCTTAGGGATAAGGAGAGGGAGCAAAGAGGGGAACCCACCGAAGAAACTAATTGACGTTTGCATCGATAAGTCTGACTCCAAAAAATGATCCAAATTGTGGCAAATCTCAACTCTCCCGCTAAAAAAGGTATTAATTTAATTCTTGCAGGAAAACAAGGATGTCGTTGCTTGGTGCCACTCAAATATGACTGGAGCAGCGGTCATAATTCACCACCTCAGCGTGGATCCCAATCATAAGCCTGTGAGGCAAACGAAGAGGTTTTTTGCTCCTGAAAGAAACTAAGTTGCAGCTGAGGTAAAGTAGTTCTTAGAAGCCAAATTCATTCGAGAAGGCAAATATCTAGATAGATTGCCCTTCTCCTAGTTCTTGTTTCCAAGCCTAATAAGAAATGGAGGATGTGCATGGAATTCACCCTTCTTAGAACCAACACTTTGGTCTCCTCTCCCTTATGGACACATATTCTTGCTAACATGGTTCAAAGTATCGACCGAGTTGACTCGGTATCGGCCGAGTCAACTCGGAATCGGAGGGCACCGATCCGATACCGAGAGACGTTTAAAAAAAACACTGAATCGGCCGAGACAGCCGCGATATCGCCGAGACAACCGATTCCGAGACGCCTCGCGGCGATATCGGCCGAGACAACCAATTCAAACGATATTGTCAGATTTTGTTTTATTTTTTGATAGAACTTTTATCTTTTACCATATTTCTTCGTTGTTGAAAATATATTGTAACATTTACAGAATGGTATTACTTTTTCAAAAGTATTAACATTAATTTTTTAAAACATAAAACTCTTTTTTTTTTAAATGACTCTACTAAAAAAAATATATAAATCTTTTAAAAAGTAGTACTCTTTTTTTTAAAAAAATGACTACTAAAACTCTTCTTTCAAAGAAATGTTATTTTTTTACAAAAAATATTCAAATCTTTTACAAAAAATATATAATGTACATTTATGTTTGTAAAAAATGTACATTTCTATACAAATATTATTCTGTATGTTTTTTGTAAAAATGTAAAAAAATGTACATTTTTGTTAAAAAAAATATATATATTTGTACATATTTGTAAAAAAAGTGTACATATTTGTAAAAAAATATATATTTTTGTTAAAAAAAATGTACATTTTTGTAAAAATGTCCTTTTGTACGTTTTTGTAAAAATGTACATTTTTGAAATTTTTTGTAAAAAATGTTCTTTTGTACGTTTTTATAAAAATGTAAAAAACAATATACATATTTGTTAAAAAAATGTACATTTTTGTAAAAATGTACATTTTTGTAAAAATGTTCTGTCGTACGTTTTTGTAAAAATGTAAAAAAATGTACATTGTTGTTAAAAAATGTACATTTTTGTAACAATGTTCTTTTGTACGTTTTTGTAAAAATGTAAAAAAATATACATTGTTGTTAAAACAAAATTTATATTTTTGTTATTCAATATTATTATTGGTTTACTATGCAATATTGAATCTGACAACTCTGTCGCGCTTCAGTATAACCAATTCTACAATGCAATGCATATTGAATGATGGGTTTGAATGTATCTCATTGGTCCACATTGTTAATCTTATTTTTTTAAAATTTTCTATATTTTTTCCGGAATTTTTTGCGCTCTCTAAATAGCGTATCTTTGCGTATCGCTCGATACCGCGACCGAGTTGAAAATCAAGTGTCCGATACCAGGACCGATACCGAAACTTTGAACCATGCTTGCTAAGCATATCAAAATGGCACCTCAAGACGAAGAAAAATCGCGTTCATAATCGGTAAAGGTACTCACTGCTATAAAGTTATACCTTTTGATCTCAATTATGACGGGGCTATGTATTATAGGGTTGTAAACGCAATGTTCAATAACTTGAATTGGCACACGAGATATATGCTGATGACATACTGGTCAAGAGTTTAGTTGTGAAGGAGTACGTTCAACACCTTGGAGAAACCTTCATCATTCTTAAAAAAAAACAAGATAAGCGTCAAGCCGAAGTGTGCATTTAAAGTCTCGGGGGACAAATTCTCGGGGTTCTTGGTAACTAAAAGGGACATTTAGGCCAATCCGAAAAATTTCATGGCCCTGATCTAAATGATACACCCTAGAACAGTGAGGAAGGGTAGAGGCATTATTAAACCATTTCGTTTCAAAAGCCACTGACAGTCCTTCTTTAAGATTTTGAAGAAATCGATTATACCAAATATGATCTTTAACCTCAACAAACTAATCTCCAACCATATGAAAAAGATCCGAAGTAACAAGAGGTCAGAATATATGGGCAGAAGGACCTCGGCCCTTTACTCTCGTGATCCAATAGAAGGCCCAAACTTGTAGTTCAAATACATGACCCCCAAATGGTTCCTCAGAGCCGATATGAGTTCAAGATCGCTGTCAGACCTCAATGCTTGGAGATAGACTTCGTGTTACAATGTAAGGATCTCAATTGTCCTCGTTAATGTCCAGCAAAAGAGGGAATGGTTGTCGAAGCGTCTTTGCCCCCAAAACAAGGACCTTACAACTCATCTTCTTAATCGCTAAGATCTAAAAAGGCTATTCCAATGAAGAACCAACCTAAGTCAACCACATTAGAACTTGGACCCACTTATGCATGATCAATACAACCTCAATAGCTCACGACTGTACCCTCAAGCTCATGAGAGCTCTTTAAGAGTCAAGCAAGGTTTCTCACCTGTAATTCCTTCCACCAACATTCAACCCTTCTATAGTGGTGGCGGCATAGCTCAACCTTGGCCGCCCATGCCTCAAGCTACCCTAACAAGTGCCTATAGAAAAGCTGCACGGGGAAGGTTCAAATGGTCAAATCTAAGCCATTCTACCAGGAGAACAAGTGTTAAAAATTATATTTAGCATTTGTGTAAAGAGCTTAGACCACTTCCAACTTCCACATTGTATCTTAAGCACCATATTTGTGTGACAACTTATTTTTCATCTCGTGAGTACCAAGTGAGTAAGAAGTACTTAACGAAGCTCACCAGTTGCTTTCACAAAGACACTCTACCAACTTAGTTGAAGTCTAAGGCTGATCTTAATTTTATTATTTTGCCCCAGGTTATATATACTAAAGTGAAACACCTTAAAAGCGGACGTAAGTATGTAAGTCGAGGTAATGAACCACTATACATTCTCGTGTCTTTGTTATTTCTAACTTAAGAACACCTCCTCTTGCTCTAAGGAGGCATATATAACGAGGCAGAGATTCTGATCGATTTTAGCACCATCAATATATATGTTTATGACAAGTGTATCCAGTGTTCTAAAAAACGCGCCTAGGTGCGAGGCTTTTTAGATACGCCAAGTTTTGGCCCTAGGCGTGGTCAACATTTTTGGGGTAAGGCATGAAAAAACGCTCGTTTTTGGGCGGTAAGGCGTGAAAAACGCGAGTTTTTTTTGTTTTTTTAGTATTTTAAAAAAATAGTATTTTAATTTACAAATATTTAGACATATTTTTAAGGTATGTATCATTTTAGTATTTTAATAGCCTTGTTATAGTTAAAATATTTTAAAATATATTAAAAAAGGCCTAAATGCCATTTCACGCCTTTTTACGTCTAAGGCCCGTCTAGGCTTCTAAGGCTTAAGGCTTGGCTTCCACGCCTCGGTCACGCCCCGCGTTTTTTAGAACCTTGAGTATATCTAATTATAAGGTTGAGTGTGGAACAAGGACAAATGATCCAATGAGAGTACATGAAAAAATAAATGAGAAAAAACAGATTGGTGATATTAGCAAGTCATCTTACCGCAGATAAAAAAATTGGGGAGTAAATTCCTTGAAGGATATGCATGCCACAAGTTTAACTTCTGTAGTTAATCACTAAGTATATAACATGAAAATAAGTGTTGCCTTGTTTGACACGTGACAAAGTGTCAAATATTGGAATTGTGATCCAAAGGAAAGCTTGGGCATCTATTAGTGGATCCCATCCACAATTCATTTACATACTCGACAAAATAAAAAGTTGTAGGGTGAAAATTCTGCAATTGTGGCGTTAATAGGATTTCTTGTAGTTTGGAAATGCTATTTTGGGATCAATCTATTCGGAATAAACCAATGTTTTAAATTGCGGCCGCGTAAGGTGTTGTGTTTTGATTCTGGGGCCGCATTGCATGTCGCACAAACTGGTCGTGCATTTGATTTTTATAATGAAAAAGTTAAATTATATATATATATATATATATATATATATATATATATATATAAATTTTAACTTTTTTCATTTCAAATGAAGTCGTAGAGTTATAATGTACCATCATTCCAAATAAAGTCACATAGAACCCAAATAAATCCATACAATCATCTCAAACAAATGAAGTTTCAAAAAAGTTAAATTGACAAGCAAATGAGAAATCAAAAGAAGTCCTCTCCCCCTCTCCCCCCACACACAAAAATAAGAAAAAGTTAAAATGGTGCACAAACCCAAAAAATAAAAAAAAGTTAAAAAGGTGCACAAACCCAAATAAAACAATATTTTTCCAGTCCTTTAAAGATCGGGTTTTGGAAAGGGGAAGTTGAAATCAATACACAAATTTGCGCACCAATAATGTAAATTAGTGCGCCAATAGTGTGAAATAACGCAAATAGAGTTACAAGAGCGTCGAATAGTGTACATTAGTTAAGACTGTGACGCTATTATAAACGAGCAATAATGCGTCTTTGAGGGGTAAAACGTAATAGTGCACAATGGCACGTAATCTAAGACATTGGTCGAAAAGATGTTAATTATATATTTAAATTGTAGACACATAAAAAGAAGTGTTGGACAAGTTTTTTGAATGTCAGTGTTCGACAAGTTTCAACTCTTTGCCTTCGAAGAGTGTAGAAGGGGTACAAGTCATTCGCACTCCTCGAAGTGAAGATATGACTCACTCCCTTATAGGTTCAAGTGAATCTTGAGTGTTAAGCAAGACTTAGCTTAAGCCAGGCAGCGATTGAGGAACGAACTGGACGTTCCACGAGTGATAATTGGGTTTCCTTGGGGTATTGGATTGGAGGATGGGAAGTGAAGCAAGTTAGAAGTCTTAATATCTACAAGTAACTAAGAGTAACACCATTAGAGCCACTCGAACACACTAAGTGACGTTAGCTCACTCGAGCAACTAGGTATCTCGCATCCCATTCCTTACACATCAATTCACTAGCATAATCTCGATCTGTGTTTGAAGGTTGATGGTTGTACATAAGTCCTGCCAAACCTGCGCAGTCTGCCCAAAGCAAGTCATCTTCCTCATTTATGCTGCGTTAGAGTGCTTTAATTGGAGGAACATATCATTTGATTCACCAATTATAAATAGGATGTTACCCCGACATTCTTATCACACACACAACCTATGAGGACATTCTCTGCAAAATTCCTCACATCATCACTTGAGCATTTATAATATATAATTGAGAGTTATTAATATTACTCTTAGTGTTCTTCATTTATTGTTCACATTTATTACACCGAAACTGCACACATCACACTCAGTCCAGTGGTGTTTGTCTTCCCTCTTCAACGGGTATTCGTATTGCTCATTTCTTCACTGTGGGAGGTTACGTCTCACTTCCCGAGTGACCCATCCACACTCATAAACCCTCTTAACTTCATTTACCCACACAAATAGCGCTCTAATAGTGTGAAATAGCATAAAATAGTGCAAATAGAGTTACAATGGCGTGAAATAGCACACATTTTTTGTGACCGGACACTATTTTAAATGCGTCTTTAGGGGACAATCACTTGCAATTTTAAACACCAGTCCAAAAATGTTAACTATATATTGTATTATAGACACAAAAAAGTGTTAGTCACATGTTGAGAGTGTGATACGTGTCGACTTGTTGTCTTCTCAAGAGTGTCCGTGCGGTACTTGAAGCCTAGGTGGCATTTATATAACACTGCAAAACATCGATGAATATCGGAAGTGTATAAATCTCTTGATTCTGGTAAGAGCTGTGCGTGCATAATGTCACATGGTACTTGCCCTTATGATTAATGGAATAAATAGTGAATGACTATGTCTTGTTATTATTGAAAGATTTTGTCATATCCATGATTAATTAATGTTTTGCGAATGATGTTAGGTATTATTGAGTACTACTTATGATAATCTGACTACATACAATTGACCTGATCTTAGTAGCACTATAATTGTAATTATTTACTTATTAAGCTAGGTGTATCGGCCATATTGTTAGTAGTGGCTTTCTTTGATTTACCTGATAACATTAATGGCCAATCTTTCCACGTGCATCATTAAACCTATTCTAAGTCTTGCTTTGCACTATCCTCTCGCAGTAAATGGCACTATTACTTTGGGAGCCATTCATGCTCTTGCTTACCCCTGATTTAAGGCAAACTTTTTTGATGTTTGTATATGTATTGTTAAACGGAACTTTGAGACTAATGAATGTTGAAAGTCTTATGAAAGTCTTATGAATACAGTAGGGGTGGCAATTTTGGAAATGACACGACAACAGAAACGACACGGAGCGAAATTAACACGGCTTATCGTGTTCGGGTTTGGGTTATTGGACCCGCTGTGGTGTCGTGTTCGCGTTTAATTTTGGCCATGAAATTGACCCGAATTGGACTCGTTAATGACACAACAATGACCTCGTTAAGACACATTATGGACCCGATTGAAAACTCATTATTGACCCATAATTAGCCCCAATAAGATCCAATAAAGACCCAAAAATAAACGGCTTTTATTAAAAAGCCCTGCTCTATTTATCACAACAAAACAAACCCTAGCCTAGCACAAAACATTTCTAACTCCACAAAAATTATATGTGCGGCTGATCTTTCTTCTCCACAAAGCATCTTGGCTGTCCAGTTCCTCTCCCATTCCCGGTGCCGGTCTGCCCTCGGCGGTTCCGGGTCTGTTCTCCCATTTTCGGTGTTCTCCCTTTTCCGGTGCTCTCCCATTTCCTGTGCTCTCCCATTTCCGTTTTTTTTACCTGATGAAAACATTATAATTATAATGAAAGATTGATCTGCCAAAGTTTGATCTCCCATTTCCCGTGTTGTTCTCAATATTGATGTGTCAATCTAAAAGTTTGATTTTCATTGTAAACTCACCATATTCTTAAAAAGGTTATTTATGTTTACATGTTAACAGGTATAGAGATTTTAAAAATAACTATTGATGTTTTAAAATAGAAATTTATTAACATGTAAACTCACTATGTTCTCTATGTTCATAAAAATAGCTATTGATGTGTTTTGCACAAATACAATGAATCATGAATTGAAAAAATATGCTACAAATCGTGTCGTGTCGTGCCAATCGTGTCGTGTTAATGGGTTTTTAATCAAATCAAAATTTTAAATTGTGCTAATCGTGTCGTGTCGTGTTAGAAGCGGGTCGTGTTCGGGTTATGAAAAAGTAACGCGACATCGTGTCGTGTCGTGTCGTGTCGGTTTGGTCCTGAACCCGGACCAATAACATGATTTGCCACCCCTAATTTGCAAGGGGAAATGAATAATTTGAAGTGAAGTCACTCGAAATCCCGCACCTTAGAGAGAAAAGAGAGTTTGGAGTGAGATACTTGAACACTGATTTAGTACGATGTTTTTCTGGAATTTGAAAAGTCCTTTGTACTTTTTGCACGTTTTTCTGGAATTTGAAAAGTCCTTTGTCCTTTTTGCAGATAATACTTTTTAGAACCAGTGCTAATAATCACATACTTGCATGTGATGCAGGGTTGTTTTACATACTTTGTATTGATCAGGAGAGATACCATGCAAAATATAAAATTAGGGAACTTCCTTTGGTATCAATGAAAATACTTGTACATAAATTTATGGATCTTCCAAGTGCTTTCTAGAATAAATTTAAAAGAGTTTTGTTTGGGTTGATGTAGAATTTGAAAGGTCCTTTGTACTTTTTGCAGATAATTCTTTTTTAGAACCAGTGCTAATAATCACATATCTACATGTGGTGATACCATGGCGGTTTTACAAACTCTCTATCGATTAGGAGAAATTCCATCCAAAACGCATAAAAAATAAAATTAGGGAACTTCCTTTGTTGTCAATGAAAATACTCGTACATAAATTTATGGATTTTCCTTGTGCTTTCTAGAACAAATTTAAAAGTCTTGTTTGGGATGATGCGTTTTTCCATATATTTTCCATGGATATTACATCTGTTTATGACATTCTAAGCTAAGAACCAAGTGTAGGAGCCTTATTCAGAAAATAACACTCTTTTGGTGTTTGTAATGCAGGCTATCTAACACTTAGATTAATGGGTAAGGACTAAGGAGGACTAAAAGAAGCTATAAATTAACTCTTAGCTTTTGATATTATTGCTGCTGTATTGAAACCTTTGGGATTTCTAGGCCAATTTCTCTACTCTTTTTCCCGTCGTAAACACTCGTCAATTGCATAAAAGAAGCATTCTCAAACAAGTAAAATATTTAAATAAAGTGTATTGAATGATTACCTTAAATGGGGTGTACACTATGGGAAATGAGACAGTTCTAGAGATCATTGCCTTACCGTATTGGGAATATTCTAATATTCATGTTGGCATCACTAAAGATAATCCTCTGCATAACAACACAAGGTTTCTTATCATGAGTAGTAAAATATCTCCATAATCCTTAACAACTACTGAATCACAATAACAACAATATATATAGAAATAAAAGGGTTTCTCTCTCATTCAATCTATTCGCTGAAAGTAAAGTGATTAACATGAATGGCAGAGGCCTTATTTAAAGGGTAAAGGTATCTTGCTAGCTAAGATAACTAAAAAAAAGTACAAGGACTAATGGGGTCACTAAAGGGAATATCACCCTCATTTTACTACTACTAATATTAGGAAATAACTAAAAAAGGCATGAAAATAAATAAACAAAAATTACAAACAAATCTTTAAGGCTTGCGCACACGCCAAAAGCTCGATCAGAGTGAGAGCGAGGGGGGTCATCACCAAGAAGAACTAACCCCATAAAGATCATCATCATTCCCAAAGAGTGGGAATAAATCAGTCTTACCATATAACTTGAAAAATTGATGTTAGTTATCCAACCAATTTTCAACAAAAATATTGAGGAATTATCCGATAAAGAACCTAACCTGTTTCATCCTCGAAGATGGGAAAGTAGTTCCGGAGATCAAACACCTTTCATTCTTTGAACCATGTGAGAGTAATCCAACGATCCGCGTCAAATTTCTCAAAGAAATTCCCAACGCAATACAATACTTATCAGGAACCACAAGCTCGGCTAAACGTCGATAGGTGCCACGAAACGGGAAGATGACTGTCAGCAATAATAGGAATGGGTGGCGAGCAACTTTGGGTGTCGGAGTCAGGAAGCTTATCTATTTCTTGTACTCACGCTTGGTATGTTCATGCACCGTCTTCAAAACCTTGATAAACCTAGTGCACTCTGTCACCCTCAAATGAAAATTATCGTAGTGAGGGACTGAAACTCACCGAGATTGGATACCCATAGCCTTGTTGCACCAAGAGGCTCGGTCATTCTCACAAATCTCAATCTCTTTGATATCTGTTAGGGTTTGTTGGTAATCTACATGTAATCGTCAAATGACAATCCCATGATGAGAACGTTGAAATAGGGTCTGAATCATAATTTCCAGATTTTTTTTTTTTGGGGGGGGGGGGGGAGCTCGCTGTAATTTTTGAAAATTTTGAGGTCAGATTTGGAAATTCCAGAATATTCAGGGCTGAAATGTAATTTTTGAAGGGTGAAATTGTAAGCGTATCAAGAGTTGGGATAAGAAAATAAGGGAAAATAATGGTGGGGATGTTGCTGAATCGATGTAACTGCGAGCTTTTTACTTGCCCATTTCATCTTCAAAGACTTCAAGGGACAAAACTCCCCTCACTCTTGCCAACGATGGGGTCTCTTCAATTTTAGCTTCATTGGCGGGACAGAACTCTAGGGGTCGAGTTGTATGCTCTTCTCTTCTCGAATGAACCTCCTACCCCCGAGTCAAAAATTAAAAGGGGGACGGTTGAAAATAAAGTGTTCATATTTACTGTTGACAGTCTGCGGAGCTCCAGCAGGGTGGTTGGAGCCAAATCATTGGTTGGGGTCATGGTTGTCAATATCGGGCGATTACACGATACGATACGATACGATACGATACAGTTTTTTTGAAAAACAATACCGCTCTGTTACATGTTTTGACAACCTTGGTTTGGGGTGGCAACCTCACTCCTCTGTCCTATATCTGCTCATCTCTCTTCGTTCTCTGTCGGATGTGCGGTAGTTTGTTGGGGCCTGGCCTGGCCGAATGTCGTTGAGCATTCTGGTGGGGCCACACAAAGCAGGACAGCAATGCTAAGGCCCGTTTGCATTTGGTCGTGTTGTTGCCATTTGGGGGGGTTGGGGCAGTGGCGGAAGCGTGGGTGGGGGTGGGGTGAGGTGCGAGTATTATGGAAGGTGGTTGTGATGGTATAGCAACAAAAGGGAAGTCAGTACGGGATGGTAGAGAGGAAGGGCAGCTGCCAATTTCTGGTGTTGTGCGGTGGTAAGGCCACGAAGCTCATTCACTAAGAATCAAGGACTCTTTTATGGTGAATAGCATCCTCTACTAATCAGCTGACTGAAAATTCTTCGCTATTGGTCTGTACTGTAGTAAGAGCTATTTGGCATTTAATAGTTGAAATAAATGTGCAAGTTTGTCTTGAATATAAATTTTTTTATTGGTTGACCATTATGTGACTTAAGAGGATATTTGCCTCCTTGCTTAGCAGTCTATTGTCCTGTAGACAAAACAAGCGCCTATATATTTAAATAATTTGTCTGTTTTGCCTCCGGTTATGTTATCATATGACGAGGTTTATTGAATTTATGGAGTTTGCTTGCAGGGGTATGGCGTTGTTCTTGTTAATACTGATGAGGCAGGTATCTTATTTGTGACAAACTTCCGTCTTCTTTTTCTGGTAAGTAGTGCATATAACGTTCCCCATCATTTACACATTTCTGGCGTTAGTCAATAATATTGAGTTATAATGTGCATTTCCTTTGAAAAGATTAAATGGCTAGAAGTTGGTATTTCAATGCATGTTTGTTACCGGATGCTTTCAAATAGGTAGCTTGTAATGGTAGAAGCAGTGGCAGTGCTGAAAAGTCTGCAACTCGTATATTGTTCTCCCAGAAATAGAAGAATATATGTTTCATAGGTATATCTAAACGAACTACCAGAGAGAGGGAACTCATATACGAAAGAAAACTGGAAAACTCAAATCAGCCGAAGAGAATGATTTCATGGAGACTTGTTATGTATCAAATGTTGGAATGGACTATACACCATAACATGCAGTCTGAAGCTTCATATTGCTGAGATGAAATCAATAGTGTCCATGATTCTAAAGAAAATGAATTAAGCAATACGAATGTGAAGTATGAGCGGCAATATCTTACGTGAACACATGAAGGGTTGTCAGCTCCAGGATTATTCATGCTAATTGGAAGTAGAGGAAGGTGGAAAAATGATCACTAGTGATTATAGGCAAAAAAGGGTTAGATTAGTGAGAACATGAAATTTCAACCCCATACGAAACAATTGTAGTCTTTGGTCAATTTAACATGATATATATCCTGATGAAGATTCGCCATTCTGGATAAAACATACATTACTAACTAGAAGTTGTATTTTGAAGGAGTGGAAACTGATCCGGCTAAGTTGCATTACATTTTGTTGAACTCGCTTCATTTGTGGCTCAAAGACCCGGCATCGAATTCTTTCTTTGTTGGTGGAAGGTGTAGCCTATTTTTGTGTAGTCCAGCCAAGAGGAACGTTTTTGGTGGGTTCCTTTGTGGTTTTTTATAGCTTTTTTCGTATACTTCCTGTGTATGGGATTTCACCCCCACAGGTGGGTGTTTTTACTGGTATTTACTTATGATGATAATAGCATAATATGTTCCCAGTACCTAAGACTTTATTCAGAGCTGAAGAACATAGCCAGTTCCTTAGTTGTCGGATTTGAGACTTTAGCCCCCATTTAGACCTCAGCTAGGATCCACTGATGGTTGACTCCCCTAGGAGCTAAGGGAAAGACTAACACAACCTTTAGATCACTTTCAAGAAAGAGGATTGTTCCATCTAAGGTCTTCAACCTCCCTAGCTCTATCAATTAAAAAAGCCTCTTGAGGTCTCGAAACCTCCAAGCAAGGCCCAATCCATCACTCCGCGACTAGAGCATCCTAAATATCTCATAATCGAGTCATCAGAGAGCTCTAGGCTGCTCCACCTAGATCTGTTTTGCAGCAAAGGTCACCTCTGCCTATGTGGGTCCCACCCATTCTTCATCATTCTACCCTCAGGAACCTTTAACATTAAGGAATGACCAAGCTCAAGCCCAACGAAAGCAGGCCAAGCTTCCTTCGCCATTATGACGGATAACGAGTTGGTAGCAAGTACGATCACTGTGCTACCAATTTCCACTCACCCCAGAAATGTGTTGAAGCATTAAATCATATTTTGTGCAATGACTAACTATCCACGATGATCTCCATCATCTTTTCCCATACTATCTTTCCCACTAAGCAACCTCAGGGAATTGTCCACCATGCCGCTGACATCAACCCGCAACAGGGTTCTGCTATATAGATTGTAGTAAGGGAATATATTCCGACTCTAAAGTAATATAAGCACTACCAGCATCCAGAGAGAGAGAGGCACTTTGTTTATCTCCTTCTTATTGTTTGAGCGAACATACTTAGTGGGTGCGTTGTGTGTCAATCTTGTGAGTCTCTAGAGGGTGCCCATTAGTTGCATCCCATGGACTTTGACCATTACAAAGACATGAGACGACCTTAAACAACCTCAGCCTTCAGTTTGAGACATGTCATACTTGTAATTCTCATTCTTGTAGAATCTATAAGCTCTACCAGCATATAGAGAGAGAAACACTTTGTTTATCTCCTTGTTCTTATTATTTGAGTGAACATACTTAGTGGGTGTGTTGTATATCAATCTTGTGAGTCTGGAGGGTGTCCATCAGTTGCATCCTATGGACTTTGGCCATTACAAAGACATCAGACGACCTTAAACAACCTCAACCTTCAGTTTGAGGTATGTCATGCATGTGATTCTCATTCTTATAGAATATATACATATAGAACAAACCCTCTATATTTTGTCTAACCATTATTATTAACATACACCCCATTCCTATCAAGGAAATCTCATCTGTTGAGGCTTAAGGTGTCAAGCTAGTCTTAGACCCATCAACTTATATAAAGAAAACATTCATAACTTGATTTGTATATTGACAAAGATCGACCATTCGGGATAAAAACATTTATACACCTAATAATATTAGCTCCCACGACCTGCATGACTACTAATTGTTACCACCTCACCTGGGGTGGTTGGATCATGATTCCGCAAATCACGCTTTTTGTCTAGAGGTGTAGCATGCCCCTGCCATGCAATTGGACCCACTGGAGCAAAGTATTGTACTGGTGCATAACATGTTCCTTTGTTGATAAGTAGGAGGGTAACCTAGGCCTTTTCATCACTAAAGAAACTGTCATGCCGGGGCCATTACTCTGTTCCATTGCTTTCTTACTCCTTTGCCTTCTTCCCAAAATTCACAAGTAAAAGAGAAACCCTAAACCATCGGCGTTCAATTTCTTCCTATCAGCTCTCTCTATCTAGAGTTCATATGTTCTTGCAATCATCTCGACAAGATCGAACGCTGGCGGCATGCTTAACACGTGCAAGTCGAACGAGAAGTGGTGTTTCTAGTGGCGGCTGGGTGAGCAACACATAAGAACCTATCCTTGGGAGGGGAACCAAAAAAAACTAAAAACGGTTGCTAATAGCCGTCGGTTGAGGAGCAAAGGAGGAATCTATTTGAGGAGGGGTTAGGAAAAGAAAGAATGAACTTCTCATTTTTTGTTTCATCACTGGATAGAAGGGAAGGACATGTAAAGGTTTATTATTCGCCGTCTATAAATAATTCAATTTGTTCTTAAGTTAATTTTCTCAGTTTTTATTGGCTCGAAACTCTTTCTTTTTTTTTGTTCAAGGAGCAGATTCATTTGTTATGGATGAATCAATATTGATGCTTTATTACATTGCCGTTTATTTTATGAGATTACTCATAGACCTTACATATTGGAGCAAAAAATAAATTCACTTGGTTGCAGACTTGGGACAACCCAAGGTCATCATTCCTTTTGGTTTGCACAACCAAAAAATTATTATGAAGGTCTACAAGAAGATAAAAAAATAAGAGATTGTATCAAGAATTATGTGCAATTGCATTTTCATTGTGGCCTTGCAGGAAGATAATTACTTAAATACGTTCGTATCGCGGGAAAATCCAAGGGGTCAACAGGTCAAGTTTTATTACAATTACTTGAAATGCGCTTATAACATCCTTTTTTACTTATGAAGTTCAACTTATCTCTCTCAACTGGGATACCATGAGGCGGGCCTTGGAAAGTTTTAATATAAGCAACAGGAATTCGCAGATCTTCCAGATGTAGAGCGGGGGATATAACAAAGAAGACACTAAAAGAAAATGAAAAAGTAACTTAATAAAATACTGATAAGGTAGTCATTTGGTATATATAGAAATTAGAAGAATCGTTTTTAACTTGATCCTTACGGGCCTCTTGAGTCCTCTCTTTCCCTATTTCTTTTTATTTGATTTGTTTTTGTATGTAATGTGGCTTTTATTGTTTGTTTTACTTTATTATTATTAAGAATTCTCTTTTTAAGACCCTATATAGGTTCGATCAAGATTTGTTTCTCCCAAGTACCAAAGGCAAGCATGACTTCATCATGAACATAAAGTCCCAAAGTATGGAATCCTAGAAAGTGGCTGGCCCAACTTAAATGAGATATGATAGCTTCTTTATGTTCAAACATTCTTGCCAACACATTATCCTCATTCTGTTCTGAATTGTAATCTCCGAACACCTCATAGCATTTTCGGGGCATCCACAGATTCGATCATTTCTTTATGATTTGATTTCTTGCACACTCCCCCTTCCAATGGGTTTCAAAGGTCTTTTCTTGTCGCTGGTGCAGCCATAAGTTTTTTCATGATTCATTCTTCCATGAATTGCTGAAAGTGAAAAGAAGTTCATAAAAATTTAATAATTAAAAATGACTTCAAATTAACGAGTTTTTGTCTCTCGAATATTCAATTGGCCAATTAATTCTTTATAACGTACTCTGTTTTTTTTTTGACAAATAAAGACCATCTAATTATCCGGAAATGATCAATTGAAAACCTCTGATTGTCTTGCTTTTGCTAGACCAACATATTTCTCGGGAGAATCGGTAAATACTTCTGCTATAATGTCCTGAAGTTCTTTGTAACCTTATATAGTCCAGTCATTCTAACCAGTGGTTTCAAAAGTGCGTGATTGCGCTTTTTGGACAAAGAACGCGACGTAGCCTACTCTGATTTGTGAGGGTCACAAATAGCGTGCACTATTGGCGACGTGTCATGCTATTTGTTGCCTTTTGGTGCGATTGGGCACAATTTGTCTTCAAGCTGTATACATAATTTTAGTTTTAAAAAGCTGTATACATAATTATTTTGGGGTTAACCTATTCCAATATTCCATCTCTCTTTGTCGGCACAAATTGTTGTCTTTATGGCTGTACGATGGTTTACAAGTTATCTTTAGTTTAGTAATAGATATTTGCTCTATGTTGGGTTTTGTGTGTTACAGCTGTACACATTAGATATCTTATGTGTTACAGCTGTAATAGATTAATTTTGTTTAAAAGTTCAGTTTTTTTGTACAAAATAAAATATATTTACAGCTGACTTATAATTAAAATTTTAATTTTTTGTACAAGACAAAAGTTATCCTTTTTGTAGAAAATGAATAATATTTTTTATGGAAAATAAAAAATGTTTACAGCTCTAAGCCCACTTATGTTTAAAGCTTTATTTTTTGTACAAAATATAAAATGCCTATGGCTTACTTAGGTTTTAAAAGTTTATTGTTTTTGTAAAAAATAACTAAATTTTGTTTGTACAAAATAAAAGATGCTTACATCTTATTTATGGTTAAAAGTTCATTTTCTTATACAAAATAAAAGATAACTGTCTTGTACATTTATTTTCATATAGTTCTTTGATATACGATTATTAATCAATATATACTAAATAATTAATTATATTTACAATATTTTTTTGGTACACAATTATTAATTAATAGGTACTAAATAATTAATTACTTGATAATGATACACTAATTTATGTTGCTACAGTTGATTCTAGATCTTTTTTAGTGTTATTGATATTAATTATGCATCTTTTTGGTGAAAATTGTTATGTTACATTATTTTCATGATTTATTGAAATATATATATATATATATATATATATATATATATATATATTTAAAAGTTGACGCTTACGCCTCAATGCGTCTCCTTGCCTCCGCCTCGCGCCTTTTTAAACATTGTGCATGCGCAATTGAAAAACGATGAATTTAAAAAAATTCTGTTAGGTTATGAATTATAATACTGTTTTTTGTGTTTTAATACAATTATGGCAAGAATTTGCATTTGGCACACCTGTTTTTAAATACTAAATTATAATATTTCGGTGTTTCTTGTTTTCAGAAAACAGAAAAAAGTTGTTTTCTAAATTTGTTTTCTGTATTTCAACTCACAGTTGTTCCTTCTTTATATTTTTATGCATTTATAGCTTAATATATAATGTACATATACAACACATTAATGTGTGTAATTATTATAAATAAAAATTATATATGTTCATGTACACAAAATTATGTATATGTATGTGTTATTAAATTATATAGTATGTTAAGATCTATTTGTTAAATAATATTATCAATTCATAAATGATACTTATGTAAAATATAAAATATACTCATAGTACATATGTATTAAATAATTTTATCAAGTTGTGTATGTATATAATTTTTTTGTGGATTATGCATGCAATATCATAATATATACACATATACATATATATGTATGCATATATTTATTTATGTACCGACGTATACATTTGGATTATGTATGCACGTTTATGCGTGTGTATGTATATATAGTCAAACTCTCCAACATACCTCATTAAACACACCTAAAGAACACATGATATCTTTATGCATTTATGCATGTATGTATGTATCCATTTATGTATCATGTATGCATGGAAGTTTTTTGTATGTTTGTGTTCATATATATATATATATATATATATATATATTATATGTACGCATATATGTATAATATATTCACATGATCACCAATTTTGTTTGTGTTAGTTTTTAATTTTTGAGAAAACTTAATTTAAAAACAAGTTTATCAAACGCACACCAATATTTATAAACACAGAAAACTGAATTTAAAAATTGTATTTAAAAACAGTTTTTAAATCGAGTTTTCTGAATACATAACCAAACGGGCAATAAAAGTTTCCTTGTCATTCTTGTATCTCCTTGGAAATGGGTTACATCTCAAACTTGCCTCAAAGCAGCCAGTCTGAACTTGACATCAAGTCCTATAAATCTTCCCAAATATTATGTAGCTGAGGCCATAACAAGATTTAATGTTTTAGGCTTCGAATATCTTTTGCAAAGAAATTCTAATGTTGAAAGTTCTAGAAGTCCCAATGGTGTAGAACCAACACAGAAATGGAGAACAAAAAATGAAGAAAGCTAAAATTACGATACTAAACTAATCTGCAAATAAGTTTAATTATCGATCATCCAAAAAGGTCCCTTTAGTAAAAGACATATTAATTTATAGGCCTAATAAGAGGATAGGAAGTTGAGATAAAATAGGACACTAATAATTATCTCCAACAAGCTCCTAAATAAACCTAATAACATAATTAAATAATAAAATGAAGAAAATAAAATATTATTTTCTTCCATTTCTCTTCCTCGCATATATATTAAATCCCGGCCCTTGATCCCCATCACACAAACTAATGCCATAAATGTGCATTGTCACAGAATTTTGCTCTCTTACTTGCTTAAGTTCAACCTCTAATATGAGACGTGTATCAGAAAAGTCCTTTTGCCAAAGCACATTAGAGGTAGGGTAATGGATGCAAGGCGACTAGAGCATAGGGATTTTCTGAGTTTTTTTTTTATTTGAATTTGAAGCATGACATTGGTGTTAAGTTCCCTGTGAGCTACAGCCTCAAACCTAATCCTTAATACAAACGGGGCCTTGGCAATAGATGCAATTTGACTTGCAAAATGTGATTATCTACTAACATTTATGTAGGCACTAGTTCTTTAATGTTGTAGTAGATTTCCTTTTCACTAAGTTGGCTAATTTTTCACAATTTCTTAAGCCGGAATATATTTGGTGACATTATTATCAGCAGCATCATATGTTGTATTATCTCTGGAAAAATACTTACTCAGTGGTCTCACACAAGAATGTGAATAATTACGCAGGTATATATGTATGTGCGCGTGGGTTACATCTTGAGCAATTGTTTTACTTATATTTTTTATATGATATATTATGTTTAATTCCGCTTCAACTGTATATCATCCAGTATATTGTAATTATAATAATTAACATTGCTTTTACGTTGATATAATGATGTGCATGCATTTTATAGTTTTTTCTGATTTTTACTACCAATATTTATAGAATGTTTTTTTTTTCCTTTCGCTTAAGAGTGAAGGATCCAGGAATATAATCGAACTTGGCACTATACCATTGGCTACAATTGAGAAGTTCAACAAAATTGTAAGTTCTGCTCGTTCTGTTGTAGTTTTTTTAATATATTTTTTGAAGCCTCAAGCCCTATATTAGATAATTTGTTCCTTTTGCTATGCTTGGGATGTAGTATAAATGGAATATGGGAATTAAGGGGTTTTGGGGGCTTTTCATAGGTTTCTAGTAAGATTACTAGTTTTAATTAGCATAAGTTAGTGTTTGTATCAATGAAGTAAGCAAGGGAAAGATAAAATAACAAGTAAATAAGAGGGGGTATAAATAAAGAAGTAAAGAAGCTTCCAATGTTGTGCCACTTAAAAATCTCTCTGTCGGCTAAATGTAGCTATGTAAAACTGCTACTCTAAAAGAAACGATTACAACTATTTTTACTTTAATCCTTATTATTCCCCTTTAATTGCAACTTCCTTGACCGCATCACCACAACTTGCTCCTCCTTGATCAAAATTCAAGTAAGCAAAACCAAAGAATAGTTCAAATAATCATTACGTTACTGGTGGTTAGTACCGGGTAAGTACCAGACAAGCTTTAAATGGCTTGTACCATGATGTGGGCCCCACCGTGGTACAAGCATGTAAAACTTGTCCGGTACTTACCCGGTACTAAATACCGGTAAGTGTAGCATTACTCTTATTGAAAACAAAAATGATTTCATTAATGAGTATAAAGTACAGAGTTGGAGGGCCAGCAGTTGTCAAAGCATTCGTACATTACAGGAGAAAATGGGAAAAATCTTGAAACATAGGAAGATACAAAGTAACAACAATCCAGAAGACGCAGCTCGCACGTGAAGAATCAATACTCAGACCCGTGCACAGCCACAAGGAGATTACGCTCAGCCATGTCTTCCCTTATAACAAAAAGAACCCCAACTTGTATAAAGCATTAACTTAAATCTTCTCCTCTTTTTGTCACGAATGGCCAAATTCAAACACCAAGAAATTAGGGAAGGAAATCAGTAAGAACATAAGAAAATCAATTATAGAGAATAATAAGTTATATAATAAAACATGCTGATGATATGTGCACGAGTTTTCTTGTGTCTCGATAGAAATTAAGAGATTCAAGCTCACCGGCTTTTGCTTGGTAGCAAGAGGCATCACAGTCGCGCAAATGACACAGAAATTTAGCCAAGTTTTGCTTAATATGTTCGCGGGAACGAACAGCGAGTCACAAGGAGTATCTTTGCAAAGTTCTAATGTTGAAGCCCAAAGAGATGCTATATATATATATATTGTTTTCTCCCAAATCCACTCCTTTTATCCTCTTTTTTCCTCTTTTTTCCTAATTTTTTTATTGTTGCTTTCATATCAAATGAATACTATAGTAGCGATATATATAGGAGAAAGCTAACTTTACTGCTACTTGGAGATGGTTAGCCTGACCCTTGTTTTTTTGGATAAAAATAACCCTCATTCCATGTCATGATAAAGGAAATGTCCAATCGTTTAAAGCTCCTCAGAAGGCCAGGACACTCATAGAAGTCTGTTGCTTCTTTTGTCTCTCGCTAGGCTACTCTCTCTCTCTCTCTCTCAAAAATACACATGTCGGGGATGGTAGTTGTAGATGCTACTTTATCCGTAGGTACTTTCTCTCCGCCTCTCAAGATAGTAGGGTTGGTTTGGAATTTTACATTATAGTGGTTAATATTTTGGCCTTCCAAGTTTTCTGGTTTTGTGTTGTTCTTAACATGTTGACTCAAGTTTTGGGTACCATATCTAAATGGAATTAGGCTTTGTTCTTTACATTTTTCTGCAGAACTTATAATGTAGTTCCATATGTAGTTCTTGCCTTGTCCTTTTTTTTGGGGATAAATTGCCCAGCACATATATGAGTGGGATCAAATTGAAGAGGTCTTCCCTGGGAAGGGGGAGCTCAACGTGATGTCCTCTTTTTTTTCTTCTTCGGTTCTAAAATTTTTACCCTCCCCGTAACATAAAACAGGAGAGTGTATGTCTGGGTAAAATAGGAAGCAGGAAATAACCATCTTTAACTAGAGGTGAGGTTAGCTTTCCCCTATACGTACATAACTCCTACATGAAAGATTGTAATGGGGTGGTGCTTGAGTGAAGCCAACGAGTGATGCTATTGCGAGCAGCGCAAGACCATCATTGCTGAGGACATGCTCTGGCCATGAGCAAACTTTGGGTTGGACGATGACTTAAAAACTTCTTATTGTGTACCTCCACGACTACTCAAGCCTTGTGATGTTGATCATGGCTCGATAAAGCGTGAGCTGTTGGCGAAGAGGACAGTTAGCCCTGCTTTTGCTCTAGCTTTTCAAGAGGGTCATCATCACAAACTTTTTGGGGTGGCTACTGGTATCACGGCTTGAACCCAACACGGATAGGGATCAACGCCAGACGGTTCACTTATGTCGATTAGTCTCAGGCTATGTTTATATACTGGGCTAAACCTACATATAAAATTTAAAAATAAGTACAACCATTCACTATAAACACAACAAAAGCTAACATCTAAGTTTAAAGGCCATTCATCACTAAGAGGTTTCAATTACATCACTTCGAATATATCAACTCGGAAACAGCATATATGAACATTAGGTTAATAACTACTAGTAAGATCAGCAACAATTAGGATGGTCACTATGATCTTAAGAATAAGCTTTACCAACTCATGACCTTTAAAGGATGATATTCTTTAGATGTAGTCTCTTGCCCGTAGTCACAACTCTTTGGCAAAGCCCTCAATAGCTCGAAGGCTTTCCTTTGGTGTTGCTGTAATGGTCATCCGGAGCCGAATCGCCCGTAGGTGCTTTGATGCTTCTCTAGTTGTTTGTAGGCTCATCATTGCCATAATCACTTATGCAATGCAATGCTTCTTTATTTAATCAAAAGTACAATGCTGATTCTCTCTCAAGCATGGCTCACCTCTTAACGATCTTTCAACTCTCACTAGAGTATGATGAGAGGTTGCTCTGGGACTCATCCAACAATCCGGAGCACTCACCCTCAAATATCATCTGAAGTCAAAGAACAAGAAAGCTCTAATCGTCCCGTAGAACGCTTGTGCACTCGAGCAATTCAATTCAATCAACAATGTAAATGAAAACAGGGGACCCATTCTATTCAATAGAATGTATTAAATGAAGGATAAACAATAAATAAAATGAAGATAATCATCTATAAAATCATTTGAAGAAGAATATAGAATGAACCAAGCGTGGGATTTTGTATAGAAGAAAGGGATAAGATCCTCATAACAATATGTGGACTTTGAAATGATCTCTCCAACATCTCCTCCGTACCTTTAGCGGCTCTCCCTTGCCCTTTTCTCGCCCTCCTCTTCTCTCTCTCCCCAAATATCTGCTGAGATTCTCAAATGAGTTAATAGCCTTGTCTTTCTCATTAAAGTTGTTATTTATAGTTTTAAGGGATCCACACGGGATCCTAATTTTTTGGTTAATTCCTCAAATTGTCCCTTAATGGTAACCTTTAGAATATTTTAGACATCACTTTTTGGAACCCCCATCCCTTAATTACTTTTTCTTATAAATATGTACTTGTATGTTTTTAGGGAATCAAATCTGAGATATATTTACGTGGAGGAAAATTCAAACAATAATAAAAATTAGCACACCAAACTTATAGACCATACGAAAGAAATTGATGTCGTGCCTTGTGTTTCACACAATTTTCTTGAGACAGTTTCGTCCCCTCATCGGTATCCAAGGCTTGATGAACGCCTGTTTCCTAAAGATAAAACGACATTTTCGCCTTTATAGAAGTGACACGTCAATCTATGAAGCTTCAACGAATTCAAATTTTATGTTGCACTCTCTCATGGATGGACTTAAAGAGGGGCGAAAATATGAAAAAGATTCGATTATAATAAAAAAGATTATTTAAAATGAAGGAGGGGTGTTCTATTTATAGAAAGGTAGACACCTTTCTAAATAGACACACCCTTTCATGAATAGTCATGTCTTTTCCGAATGGTCACAACCTTTCATGAACAGTCATCACCCTAACAAAAGGTTACAGCCTTTCAAGAATGGACACAACTTTTCACAAACAATTATGCATATTCAAAATTTTTAAAAATAATTTAATTATTATTCACTCAATTAAAATTTTTAAAATAATAAAATAATTTCCAACACTTTTTAGGTACATAGTCCTCTATGCCACCTAAGCAAACTTTCCACTTAAATTTAGAATACTCAGATTCCCAAATGATATGGCCACTAAGCCAAAACTGTCCTAATCCAAAACTTCAGTTTAAATCCCTCGTGTATTTATAAAAAAGGCCTCGTCTATCATCTTTAGTACTATTGTCAATCCTTTGGCTAACTTATTAGCTACAACCCCTCGCTAGAGGTTTTAACATCGCATCTAAACGTATCGGCCTAAATCTAAGGCTACCCCTGTTGTCGTGAAGCCACTAAGGTTTACCCTTCATTGTAAGCTACTAAATCTAATCCTTCGTTACTAAGGTTGACCCCTTCATCTTAAGGTTCAACCCTTTGGCCTATGTCTTTCTAAGCTAAACAGTACTGGACCATGGTTTAGAGTCTTGGTCTCGGTCGCAATATCGGGAAATACGCATCAATACGTTAGTTAGAGAGTTCAAAAAATTTTGAAAAAAATATAGAAAATTTCTATGCGGACCAATTAGATAAGTTCCAAACCATCCTTTAATATGCAAAGCATTGTCTAATTGATTATTTGGCACATGTCAGACTTGTTTGATTTAATATTTTGTAATAATAAATCAGTATTAAGTTAGAAAAACAATCTAGTGATACCCAAAACTTGATAAAGAAGTTACATAGTTGTTAAATATAAATGATTATATTGCTTTCATCATTTTCATCTCCCTACCTAGTTGCGATATCGATCATGATAAGGATGTGAGTAAGGATAATTTCCTCCGTAGGGTGAGGAAAGAAATATGAACCATTTTCCAACTCAGAGCACTAACATGCTCCTAACATTTATCTAGTTTATGAGGCATTCTACGAAAATAAAGAAGATATTTTTAGATATATTGTAATTTTTTAAGAAATAATACTAATTTTAATTTAAAATCTACAAAAGCAACAACTGAACTTTATCAAATGTAAAACATAAATGCCAAAACAACAAATTGTACATATTATTTTGTACCAAACAATGATTTATTTAATTCTTTTGCTACAAAAAACAAGATATACAAATGTTAATTTTTTTTGTACAAAATAGAGATTTATTTTTATTTTTATTTTGTATTGTACAAAATAGAGTTTTTATTTTTATTTTTTATTTAATTCTTTATTTTTTTGTACCAAACAAAGATTTTTTTTTGGTACAAAACCAAGATTTTTTATACCTTTTTTGTTTTAACAAATAAATAAATAAATTAACTTTGCAATTGTGAAATTTTTATTTACACACTAACGGATCTCCAAGCTTAAACATTGACGTCTCCAAAGTTTTTTCTACGCAAAAATGCAACTAGCAATGGTTTGGTGTACCTTCCTAGGGAGTCAGTGGCTACTTTCGGCCAGTTTGTACTGATTTTTGGCAGTAGCAAGTTGAAAAGCTCTGGCGACAATGGTGAGAGGAGTTGGTGATTTGAAATTGCAGCTGATACCTTGTTTAAGGGTTTCTTAACAGCCTAACCTTGACATACCTACTTCCATAAACAACAAAGATTCTTCGATCAATCTTAAAAAATGGTTCAATCAACTGCAAAAGGATAATATTCCTACTTTATTTCTATTCACCCTCCTTGGGTGCCGACTTGGCCGATATTTATATGTATACCGACACGGGCGATATTTAGCCGAGACGTGTATGTATCGCCGAGTCATAACGATTCAACATATTTTCCATCTCCCATCATGGTATCGGAATGGCCTCTTACTAGACTGAGTCAATTTGAACCATGGACATGTAGGAGTAGAACGAGATGGTTATGTAAGGATACACGGAGTTTGTGGTTTTGGTAAGAGAAATGGAGGAGAAGAAGCTATCTTAGAATTTGCTAAGGCATATAATCTAGCATTAACCAACACATTTAAAAAAAAAAGGGAAGAACATTTAATAACATTTAAAAGTGGAGAGAATAAAATTCAAATAGACTATTGCTTACTTAGAAGAGACTTGTACATATGCAAAGACTGTAAAGTTATACCAGGTGAAATCTTAACAAATCAACATCGTCTATTAGTAATAGATTTAGCAATTAAAGGATCAAGTACCAAAAAGAGTAAATAGGTTATCAAAATATAAAATTGAAGGATTTAAAAGGATGCAAAGAGATTGAATTTAGACAGAAGTTCCTGTTAAACATGAAGTGGAATTGGAACGACAATGTTAACAATATTTGGTCAAGAACAAAGAGTGATATCGAGAAAATAGGTAAGCAAGTTCTAGGTGAGACTAAAGGAAAAAAATTCATAAAAAAAGAGACTTGGTGGTGGAATGAGGAAGTGCAAAAGATAATACAAAGAAACGAGTTAAGTTTTAAAGAGTGGCAAAAGAGTAAAATTCAAGAAGATTTGGAAAAATATAAGTTAAAAAGTGAAGTAAAAAATATTATTGAAAATGCACAACAAAACGCACTAGATATTCTTTATAATAAATTAGGTACCAAGGAAGGTGAAAAGGAAAAATATAAATTGGCAAAGAATGGAGATAGATTGACATGGGATATGGGTCCAGTTAAGTGGATTAAAGACATAAATCAAAATATATTAATTAACGATAAAGAAATTCTAGATAGATGGGAAGAGTATTTTCAAGGTATATTGAATGAAGAATATCCATAAAAAATGTTGAGAATATTGAACCGAATATAGGAATGGTATGTCCGATTATTGAAAAAGAAGTGGATATACTAATAAGAAAAATGGAAAGAATAAAGCAATTGACACTGATAAAGCACCCATAGAGGTGTGGAGAAGTCTAGGGATAGAATGGTTAACAGACTTATTTAATAAAATTTTAAGAGAAGGAAACTTGCCAAGATGAGTGGAGGAAAAGCACCATAATATCTTTGTATAAAAATAAAGGGGATATACAAAGCTGCGGTAATTATAGAGGAATCAAACTGATGTATCACACTATGAAATTATGGAAAAAGATTATAGAACAAAGATTAAGAAATGAGTCAACTATTTCGAACAATTAATTTAGATTTATGCCAGGGCGATCCACCACAGAAGCTATATACTTATTAAGACAGTTAATGGAGAAATGTAGAAGTAAGAATAAAAATTTATATATGGTCTTTAGAGATTTAGAAAAGGCTTATGATAGAGTACCTAGGGATATAATTTAGTGGGTTTTAAGGAGGAAAATAATCCCTATGAGTTATATTAACGTTGTTGAAGATATGTGTGATAACACAAGGACTAGAGTAAGGACTATATGTGGAGAAACTAATGAATTTACAATTAAAGGATCGGCCTTGAGTAGTAGACACTTCAAACGAAAGCTAAGCGATGAGAGTAGATAGTTGGAGAAAAGCCTTAGAGTCTAAGGGACTAAAAATTAGTAGAAATAAAACGGAATTTATGGAATGTAAATTTAATATGAGGCGTCGAGTAACATAATGTTAAAGATTGAAGAAAAAGTGATAAACCAAACTAATAAATTTCATTATCTTGGTTCAATGTTACAAAGTAATGGAGATATTGATGAGGATGTTACGAGTAGAATATCAACTGGTTGGATGAAATCTAGACAAACGAGTGGGGTTTTCTGCGATAAGAGGATAACTAATAAATTAAAAGGAAATTTTTATAGAAGGCTAACAACCCTGTATGGAGCGAAATGCTGGGCGTTAAAGAAAAAACATGAACAAAGTCTCCATGTTAGTGAGATAAGGATGCTTCGGTGGATGATAGGAATTACTAGAAAGGACAAAATTAAAAATCAATACGCGAGAGAAAAGTTAGGAGTAGCTCCCATTAGTGATAAATTATGAGAAAGTAGACTTAGGTGGTATATGGATATGTGTTGCGTACACCAGTAGATGCACCTATAACAAGAGGAAGATTATTGGAAATAGCGGGTAAAAGAGAAAGGGGCCGCCTTAAGCAATCGTGGGAGGAAATTATTAGGAGTGATCTTAAGGAATTAAATTTGAATGATAATATTGCATATAATAGATTAGAATGGAAAAGGAGAATCAATGTGGGCGACCCCATATGATGGGATTAAGGCAAAGATGATGATGATGATTCTAGGTAAGGTGTTGTCTGATGTTCTATCTTTGAGGTCCAAAGAAGTTTTGAGTGGCATGGTTGCAAAAAGGGTCGAGTTTTGTACTTAGTGTTGTGGGGAAAATGAGGCTGTGGAGGAAGATGGGTGAAGGAAAAAGGAAGGAGTGATTTTTAAAACTAGTCTTAGAAAAACATAGGCCTATATGGATTTGAATTTCTTTGGACCATGTGTTATAAAGTAAACGCTCTGGGATTAGAAGGAGAATTTGGATTGGTGGGGCTTGAGACCAGTGAGCTGTTCCATCTCTGTGAATCAGAGGGGGAGGTTTGGAGCTTCAGCGGGATCATGACATGATGATCCTCTTCCCCCTTCCTTTTCATTTTAGTTGATGTTTTGAGTAGGTTGATGGAGAGGAAGAGGGTGGTTTGATAGATGGGTCTGAGTTGAGTAGAGAGTGTGGGTGTTTCTCATTGATAGCTTGTTGGTGATAACTAGCACTTAATTTGTTAAAGGGGGGAGCGGAAGTTTGTCAACTTTGGTAACATCGTTATTTATAAAGGTATCTGGGTTGAGAAGATAAATAGAAAAGAGTGATTATGGGAATTAATGTTGAAGACCCTAAATTGGGACCTCTAGCTAAGAGGATGGGTGGTGAGATGGTAAACTGGTTGCTATTTAGACCATGAGTTTTTTATTTTTATTTTTTATTATGGCATCTAAGTCATATCTTTCCAAACTTTAAACTATCATTGTTGATTACTTGCTGGAAAATTCTTTTTTTTTTAGAAATTTCTTGTGTTTGTTATAAACCCTATAATGTTTCATCCACAGGTTTTGATTGATTGTTTCTTATTGAATTATCTCTACAATTTTCATTAGTCAATCATCTTTCTAGCACCGTTAAAAAAATAATTTTAAAGGCACTGAATCGTAAATTATCATCAGCCAACTGTTTGTTCATAAAAGAGGCCATTTTGGTTTCCTTGTCTTTGGCAACCCATTGCCATGGCTCAAAGTCTATTTCATAATTTCTGACGTTATTAATGTGGAATTGCAGATAGTTTCATTTACCCACTTTTGTAAATAAAAAATTATCGTAGGCTCGTCTTTTTTTCTTTCCCTTACTTTTTTGCTTTTGAGGGTAGAATCAGCAGCATCGGCATCCCTGCAACTTAAAGGCTGCTTTATAGCAAAACTGAAGCATCTTTTAAGTACCTGTAAATAGTCCTCATTTTTAAATTTTTCTTTACATAAATCTTGGTTAGATGTCAACCATTTAGCGTTTTTTGAATATTTGACAGATTTGCTATCTAGTCAGGATTGATTTTTTTTTTTTCTGATGCTTGGTTAAGTGCTTTCTGTTATTTTGCTGTGAGAACTTGGTGTTGATCTTTGTTGTCTGTTTCTTTAAGAGTCAAGTGATTCCATTTTCATATATTATTTCTGGATGTAGGTCATTAGACTTTCCTCTGCCCCTCGGCAGTCTGACAAGACTCCTTCACGACGGCTTCTTCAGGTCATTGGTATGCTACTTAATACTATATTCCAGCTGTTATCATATATGGTTTAACTTACTTTAGGGTATTTTTTATGAGTGTCGGAAATAGAACTGAATGAATTTAGTTCGTCTTTCTGAATGGACGAATCTGTTTATTCTCTAAACATGTTGATTGTTAAATTGATGGATGTTACGGTAGTGATGATAATGTGACTTTTTCAACTGTTGGCACCCATTGCCCTCTAGATGAATCTGCTAGGTGTTGTCATTGTATTGTGTTTTATAAAAAAGATGTTTATGACGAGAATATAAAATTCCACTTTAGAAATTACAGGCTTTGAACCACGGTATATGAGATTCTGAGACCTCTACGTTACCTCTACATCCAGTACCAACTTTTTTGGGTTGGATATTCCAGCTTTAATATGGTATCAGAGCGGGCGTGACCTCAGTTTTGCACATCATTTAATATAAGTTGTGCACGTTTCTGGCTCAGTTGCACCACATAGGGGTATGTTATAAATTAATCTAAAATCTCACATTTGGGCCTCGAAGTGTTGTATCATAGAATATAAGATTCTAAGGTCTTTCAGTCTGTAGTCAATTGATTTTGGGATTATTCATGTTAGATATAAATTGACTTTGGTTTCTCACATTGTTATAGTACTTAAGCTAGGTACAACTGTTTTTAGGCAAGTGCCTTGCCTACTAGGCGATATGGTCATGGCCACCTTGAGTGTGCCTTTTGCTTTTAGCAACACTTTTATATATGTTCCTTCTGATACTTGTGATTATATCTCTTCATTTGTGATAAAAAGTCCGACACCTATTTTCTTTGAACAAATTTCTACTTAATTTTTTTTGCTGGGAAAACTTCTACTTAAATTGCATCCTGTATGTTCCACTTAGAGTGGAACCAGAAACGCAATCTTCATTCGTGTCATACTCGAGTCCTTGATGCTCTATTCATCTATTCTACTTGCATAGTATATCATTTATTTATTTACTACCTTTTGTCCTAGTTCTTAAATGTTGTTTATGAGAGTAGCTAGCCTGTTATGTGATTCATTTGCCACATTATTTAGGTAGACCCATAGGCCACAGTCTATGTTAAGCTACATAATTTAGATGTGTGTGCACACATGTGATAACATAGATACGGACTTGATGGTTTCTATCATATTTTGCAGGAAAAGATATGAGAATTGTCGTCTTTGGTTTTCTCCCTCGGACAAAGCAGGTCAATTATGATCGTTGCAATTCTTCTAATTACAATTTTCACTTTATATGTTTTCACTAAGGTGTTGTAGGATGTGCTCTACTCATTTGTAAGAGTTTCTAATGTGAGAGTTCTTAAAATTTTATTGCTAGTGAATCACTAGAACACGAAGGCCCCTTTTCTTGGGTAGAGATATTTTACTTGGCTGAAAAGTAAAATGGTAAAAACATTTTCACCTACCTGAAGTTAATATTTTTGTTCATGTAAGGTCATAAATAAAGGTACACATTGTAGTAATGTTATTTTGGACCAAAGTTAACCGTGAATAGGTGAAAGTATTTTTCACCATTTACCTTTTTCACCTAGGTGAAAAACGTTTCACCCCGAATCAAAAGGAGCCTATGGATAGAGGGTAGAATTAATTACTTAGATTGTAATAATCAAATTTCAGATTGTGAAAGGCTGTCGAGTATGCTAGCACTCGCACCATGTCTTTGTTTTTGAATTTATATAATCTGCGGATAACATATTTTATGCGGTGTAACTGTTGTAATTAATTCGTAAATTTTACAGAGGCGTGCTGTGTTTGAGGCATTGCTGAGATGCACAAGGCCAGCAAGACTCTGGGATCTGTACGCTTTTGCTTCTGGCCCTTCCAGATTCAGTAACACAAATCCTAAGGTGCGGTTACTGAATGAGTACTTTCGGCTTCTTGGTATGAGATCAAAGCATGCATCGATTAGTGCTATTGAAGAACGGTCATTCACAATGTCTAACGAGTGGTGGAGAATTAGTGATGTGAATGCCAACTATACACTCTGCCCCACTTATCCATTCGCTTTGCTCGTTCCAAAATCCGTTAGGTGAGACACTTTGGCCATGTTTAATTGTGGGAAATTATTTTCTGTTTTTTATTTTCAATTTTCATTTTCAACAGAACATTTTAGAAAATGCAATTATTTGGTATTGTTTTAAAAATGTAATTTATAGAAAATTTGGGGTCAAAATGTAATTTTCTTTGAAGTTTAGGGTTAAAATGGAATTCAAAGAAAGTTCAGTGTCCAAAAATGTAATTTCTTCGGGGGATACAAATGTAATTTATGGTTAATTCAAGCGCCATAACAAAATTTGTAAAAATCAGGTGCCAAAGTGCAATTTACAGAAATTTCAGGGTCCTTTATGTAATTTAGAGAAAGTTAATAGGTGTAAATGTAGTTTACCAAAAGGTCAAGGGTCTGGATGTCGTTATAGAGAAATTTCGGGGGTCTATATGTAATTTTGGGGTTAAAGCTATTTATGTAAATCGTGGAAAACTTGTTAAAGTGTTTTCTAATTTTTTGGAAATTTTGGAAAACTGTTTTATTTCTATCAGAAAAATATCAAAGTTAGAACGTATTTTCTAGTTTTCCGTTTTTGTAGAAAACTTTTGGAAGAAATTTCTGGAAAACAAACTCGTTTTCTCACAGCTAAACGGGGCCTTGGCATCCATGCTTCCTCTTTTTGTTTGCTAATTGTCTGTTGTTATTATGTGAAGTTCTTCTCATTTACAATGGATCTGTGCGCCTAATAGCTTTTGTTGGCTACTGATGTTAGTGATGAAGAAGTGCTGCAGGCTTGTACTTTCCGTGCACGGTGTCGGTTGCCTGTAATTTCATGGAGTAATCCAGGTAAATATTGAATTCTATTATGAGCTATACTATATATTTAATTAGAGGGACGGAGTTTTGGTTTGCATATAAATTGACTAAAATACCCTCATCGAACTATCAAATTTATAATACTACTCTTATTATATATGATTCATATTACGTAAAATTTGGTAATTTATTAATAAGGGCATTCAAATCTTAAAATTAAATTTTTCACGAACTAATCCTTCATCAATTATCTAGTTCTTTTGTATTTTTGGCATGCTGCTAGTTACTTGAATGATTATGACTTGTATGCAATTGTCTTGATTTGTTTTTGATGAACTACAGTTACCGGAGCTGTTCTTGCACGATCATCCCAACCATTAGTTGGTCTCATGATGAATATGAGGAGGTAATTTTGTAGTTAGTGAGCTTAATGGTTCTGGTTCTGTTTTCTGTGGCCCCTTTTTTAATCAGCTACAGATGAGATATGAGTCCTATGACATAGATTTGTCGACTGGGTTGATAAGTATCTGTACAGTAACCTTTGAGTTTATGTCTTTTTCATGATGAGATTGTCTGAGTCCACTTCTATGACATTTTATGCAGTAATGCTGATGAGAAGCTAGTTGCTGCATTCTGTACACAACTTGCTGGTTCAGGGGAGCGGCGAAGGTAACCCCCCCACCCCTCCTCTTAAGTCATTGTTATATCTTTCCTTCTAATTTTTTTATTTTTGATATTCTTGTGTTTTATTTTTGACTAATCTCAATAGATTAAAATTGTCTCTGCTGGGAATAAATGATAACCATATGTTCTCCTTAAGATGGTTTTAGTTTTCAGTCAACAAGGTTTGCACTTAACAACATGTTTTTTTCTTTTAGGAAGTTATATATTGCTGATGCAAGACCTAGAAAAAATGCTTTAGCAAATGGGGCAATGGGAGGTGGTTCGGAGTCATCTTCCAATTACTTCCAATCTGAGGTCTGTTTAAGGTTTGAGCTATACAATTATGTCTGTCATTGTCATGTCAATTGATTTTTCTAACATAGTAATGCCAATGCTCCTTGCATATTTGTTTCAGATAGTATTCTTTGGGATTGACAATATACATGCAATGAGGGAGAGTCTTGCTCGCCTTAGAGACTACGTAGATACTCATGGTACCACTTCATCGGATGGAATGTCATCATTTTTGGTATGTATTTAATTATTGTCTTATATAATGATGAATTGTCTGTATTCTAGTTCCTTGAATTTTCTCCAGAACATGAAAGAAATCATACTTTATCAGCCAACAAATAAATTAACCACACAAGGTCAAACAAAGTACCTGTGGGTCTCTTGTGCTAGGGATCAAGCTTCCTTGTTACTAACATATTAAGGTTATATAATATATATGTTATTGTAAGCTGGGATACTCTTCATATACTCCCTTTATATTTTAAGGGTATATATGTATTTATTCCCTCACGTAGTATATGAATTTATGCAGTGTCATATTTTTTAATAACATTTTCCATTCTATAAATATATTAAGCTTCTCTTCCTCCACTCTTATTCTCTCTCTCTCTCTCTCTCTCTCTCTCTCTCTCTCTCTCTCTCCCCCCATATCCATCCATCCATCCATCCATCTTATCATCTTCAATTTACAAGTATGTATCAGACGAATGTTTGTGGTTGGCATGCTCACAAGCATCACAAACAAAGTGATCTTTATGGCATTTCTTAGCTCAAGTAGAAAAAACATTTTAAGACACCGAAGGAAGGGTATCCAAAATGTCTATGCCACTGATGTAAAGAATGAAGAGAAAAGATACTAACAATTTGAAGAGCTTGAGTAAAAGTGTAGGTGGGTACACAGTTTTAGGGGTGGGGGTGTGTCTCGCTAAAGTGGCTCCCAGCTGTTCCAGCTGTCCCATACTACCAAGATTTCTATAAGAAGGTCCTTTCCCAAGGACAAAGGGGACAGACAGAAAGGCAGAGAGAGAAAATAAAAGACAGAAGCTTTTCCTAAAACCGGTGCATAAAAGAGAGCAACCATTCTTAGAGAAGCCCTACAACTACCATGATAGAGAGTCATCATAGATCTTTGGAGTGGCAAATCGAGGGGTATTGTTATGGACAAATCGAAGCTGCACTAATATAGAACAGACCAAATGCAAGCGAAGAGTTGAACCCCAACTTTGCGAAATCAAATCCCAAATGTTGCATCACCAGGTGCTTTAAAAAATTAACCTATCTGAGAATGGGCCCAACAACTTATATCATTCTTTAAAACTCCAATTGTGATCCGTCGAAGAACATTTTGGTAAAATTTCCCGCAATAATCGAGATAGTATGGTAAGGAAGTCACTCAAATTTATATGTTCAGTGATCCTCTATTATTGCCCTTTGTTATGAACTGTGGCGGACTTTTTTTCTTGATAACTCACAATTATTCTAGCTAGGATAAAACCATTTGCATCACCATCTTCCTCTTAATAGCACTTTTTTGGAACTGATGAGCTCACCATCTTCCTCTTGTGTTGATTGAGATCACTTCAAGGTTAAACATTTTCCAAGGCCTTTTTATGTGTTCTTAGCGTAATTTATGTGTTCTGCAATCATTTTGCTTCTTTACTGACAGAGACATGGTGGATGGACTTGGGGTGGAGGTAATCTCAGCAGTATGTCTGCGTCTGTGTCAACCCTTGGAGACAGTGGTTGGTTAATACACATTCAAAATGTCTTGGCTGGTTCTGCTTGGATTGCCGCACGCGTTGCTTTGGAATCAGCATCAGTGCTTGTTCATTGCAGGTGAGAAGTCATTTGATTGCTTTGTTACTTTTAATTATTATTATTGATCTTTTCTTTGGTAAACACATTATAAGGCTCTTCAACATACCTCATTTAACATACTTAAAAAACATATCTCTGATTTTTAGGGGCTAATGAATGGTTTTCCTTAATAAAATTTGGTTGAGATGATCTCCACATCATGGATATCATCTCCACGAAATTTCATCAAAAAATTCAACCACTTTGTCGGTGAAATGCAAATTGGGTATATATGTCCATTTTAGCCTGTTGAATATTTGGAATAAATTTGGTGTAGATTATCTTCATAGTGTGGAGATCATCTCTACCAAATATCAGTAAAAAATCATTTATAAACCCTAAAAAACTGGGGGTATGTTCTTCAAGTATGTTCCAGAGCTTTACTGTATATACATTCATGTGCCCGGTTAACGAATTGTTTATATCTAAATGGTTAGGTTTCTTATGTAAATTACACCAAAATAATAATGCCAAAACAAATTTTAGAGAGAGAATCAAGAGATTTCTTATATTCAAAATGGAGAGTGTCCTCAAATAAGGAATACAAGGGATATTTAAAGGGGGAAGTAGCTTAGGTTCTAAGCTACTCTTCTAATTACAAAAGTACCCTTAAGAGTCTTTTGCTACTTTTTACCTTAAATAACAAGCAAAAAGAAATACAACTAGAAGAAAATAATAAAAGAAAATAACAAAAGGAAAAATAAACCCTAAAATGGGGCCCACTGCCATCACTCTCCCCCTCTTAAAACCAAGCTCATCTCGAGCGTTCAAAAAAATCGAGGACTCGTGTGAAATTCCAAAAATAGGAGCCAAAGACTTGTGGGGTAAAAAAAGTAATTTCTGAAAATTGAGGAAGTGTCCATCCCACAAATTTTTGCTCTTCCAACTTCTTCTTCTCTCTTTCTCCTCCCATACCAACCCTAGAAGCTTCCACCTGAGTCAAAAATCAATATTTCGGTGCATTTTATAAGGGTTTGGGCTTGAATTTGTTAGCCCATGTGGCCTTCGAGCAAATCTAGGGTAGAACCCTAGGGTTTTGGGGCTGTTTTGGGGTTCAGGGGGCCGGGCGATCACCCAGGGAGGGTTTCGGGTGAGGGCGAGTTGGGTTATGGGGTTTTTGGGTTCGGGTGGGCTAGGGTTTTGGTCGGCGGCAGGTGGAAGGGTCACTGGGTTCGGGTCGGGTTTTTTTGGGGTGGTGGGTTGTCTGGGGAAGGGGTCGGACAAGGGGTGGGGGTCTAGGGCTTGGTCGGCGGCAGTAGGGGGGTGCTGGGGTTGTCGGAGGCAGCAGGTAGTGTTAGGGTTTGGGTGGGTAGACTAGGATTTTGGATTTTAAGTGAGATGAGTTAGGCCATTTGGGTTAGAATTAGGGTTTGCTGCTTTGCCATTTCTTCTATTTGTTGTTTCAACTCTTGGATCTCTTCATATTGCTTGGATTTCTTAGGAGTCATTGAAACGTAGTGTATGATTTTGAATACCTACACACCAATGCACCACTTGGGGGAACGACACTTCGCTTTGATACCAATTTGACGTAAATTACATGCCAATGACCAAAATAATAAACCCAAAACAAATTTTAGAGAGAGAATCAAGAGATTTCTTATATTCAAAATGGAGAGTGTCCTCAAATGAGGAATGCAAGGGGTATTTAAATGGGGGAAGTTTCTTAGGCTCTAAGCTACTCTTCTAATTACAAAATACCCTTACGAGCCTTTTGCAACTTCTTTTCCTAAATACTAAGCAAAAAGAAATACAACTAGAAGAAAATAATAAAAAGAAAATAAACCCTAAAATGGGCCCCATTTCCATCAGTTTTCATCATATGGTTGTAAAGTCTGTTTTGAATAGAACTAAAAACTATTCTTCAGTAGGGTAGTCAAATGAGCAAAGCTAGTTAGGTGTGCACAACATGAGATTGACTTGCAAAAAGCTCATTTGTGCTCACTAATTGGCCTTGCGAAGCTGAACTTGAGCAGTAGAGGTTAAAATTCATGGTCAGCTACTGAACGGCCAAGCTGACTTGGTTTCATTATCCACGGATCTGAAACTGTTACCCATGAAACCCATACCTATCTATTACCGAAATCGAGCTGACTCTCCTACCTTGATACCTAAACAGCCAAAATATCGCCAGTTCGCCAAGTCAAATTCCTGATTCAATATGCCGAGTCCTCTTATTTTTTTCAAATTTCTTTTGATCCTATAAGTAATCTGCTGTATTATTTCGCCTGAAACTGAAATCGTTTAAAAAACTGAACTGCCGAGTCTTAGGTCAATATTGCATTTGAGCCATGCTCTAAATTTGACATTCAAAGGATTCTTGAATATGTTGATTGTGTGTCGAAACAGAATTTGAGAAGGCACCAAGTCTGTGTCTTGCTGCCATTCATTTGCTTCATCAGGTTTAATTTTGCTTTTACGACACCTATTGATCTTAGTGGAATATGGGTCACTATAGTCATTAAACTTGGTGACGTGACTAGCAGAAAATTTAACGTGCTGACCTGTAATTGTTTAAAAACATACAATGTTACTGTTAAATTCTTTATATTTCTTATGAAGTATGCATTAATAAATTAGTTTGATATATGGGCTGGTCATATTAATGGCAAAATCATAGTTCATGCATTAATTAAAGAAGTATATTCCCCCATGCAAGCGTAAGCAGAGTAAATGTGTATCTTATTTTAATGCCTGTCAAATGATCGTTGGAAGAAACCCCTCAGGAAGCACAAACAGTATCAAGAGAATGGTGAAAATAAAAAAATACGTGGATCTACCAAATATTGACCTACGTCCACCGGTGAAACGTGAAAAGATTTCCAAGTGTGGAGAAATTCAATCTCTTTCAAAGAAACGTTACTTTAATATGAGATGATGGCTGTTACATATGACCAATCATTTAAACAATTTAGGGATACACTATACATGCCATAAGGTACCAAAATGTCCTCCAACATTAGACACTAACTTCTAGGCCTCCACCTAACTGAACCACATCATAAAAGTTGACCTTATAAGACAGACAAAAATTGTATCGGGTAGAAGGCTGGCAGTGTTATCAAACCACAGCCCGTGCTGGCAGGGTGACCCGGTGCTTAAACTGAGCTGGGTTGATTGTTTGATCAATTGTGCAATACTCCCAGTGTTGACCTGGTGAAGCGGCCGGTTGTTTACAAACCTGGTTGACCCGGTTAAGAACTCTCTCTCTCTCTCTCTCAAGAGGTTTTTAGACTTCTAATATTTACATATACTACCATGCAAATAATTTGCAACTCCCAAAAGATGAAAAAATAGTAGTGAAAAACTATTATTCAGTTTTTTTTAAACATATGTATTGTTAATTGTATTTAGTTTGAAGTACCTAATAATATAACTAATCCAACCAGTTGACCCACTAGTTGGACTGGTGACCCATTCCCTTTGTCAGGTAGATATCTAGGCTGGTTCTGATAACTATTGAGACGGGTAGTCCGATCCAGCCAAATCTTTAAGCCACGAATCAACACGAATCAATATCCGTGGTTCTATTTCTATTAGTCAACCAGGATAGTCATGCTCTCCCCCCAAATCACCCACCCTCCCTACCTAAATGCAACTTTACAGTCCTTTCCTATAAAAATTCCTTGTTTGTCTCTATTCTTCTGTAGTATTGGAGCATTGTTAACATTATTCTTATGATTATTGTTGATATTATAAATTTTTTTAGAGATTCTGTTGTGCAGTGATGGATGGGATAGAACAACCCAGTTAGTCTCTCTTGCCAGTTTGTTGTTGGATCCATATTATCGGACATTCAAGGGGTTTCAGGTACTCTGACTAGATGTTACTGGATCATATAAATTTTTCTTTTTAAGCCAATCATTAATTGAGACTTAATCTTTAGTACTTGTTAGATGCAGAAAATAGTTATTTTACCCACGTCTTTGACACAAGCTCTGACTTTTTTATTTACTATTTAATGCACTCAAATATGGTTATAAACCTTTTAATACCATATCTTAGCATGCGAGTTATGTTCTGCAATCTCTAGTGATGTGGAGGGGGGTTCGATAGTTAGGCACTAAAAAGTGCAACCTTCTGGTAAGGAGTTTACGGACCTTCCCTTATGAGGGGTAAATTGATTGATTTCTTTTTTCCCTAAACGTTGGTGGAAATCTCCACATCATGGAGACACTCTCCACAAAATATCAACAGATTCAACCCTTTAGTAGGTTAAAATGCAAATAAAAAATTCATAGGCTGAAAATGGACATATATATTGATTTTACATTTCACCACTTCCTGATTTTTCTGTTTTGAAATTCTGTGGAGATGATCTACTCATCATGGAGATCATCTCCACCAAATTTGGTGAAAAAGTTCAATCATTTACTCCCTCAAAAGGGGAAGTCCATAATTTCATTAAAGAAGGTTTCCTTTGTAGAGCATGTCTGGAAGGATTTATTATTGGGAGAGTCGTGTGGTGCATGTGTTTTACGAATGAAAAAGAAAAAGGTTCCGAATTCCTTTTGTTAACTAATTTTTTTTTTATAATTAGATTACTCCCATTAAGGATTTTTCCTTACTATATATCTTTGGATATGCCCAGATTTGAATGATGTCAATGCTATGAAGTGTGGACACTTGATATGACAAATCGCAAAAAATTTGGGACATGACACATGACATGACGAGAAATAAATGTACTTTTTTACGATTATATATATGTAGTTCCATATATTTTGCACTTGAAAAATAAAAATTAGCAGTCAAAATAACATTTATTAAAAAATACATTTAAGCTGCAACTCAGGGAGTCATTAATCCATATAAAACATTGAATTGCTACTAAATCCAATACTAACTACCAAGTGCGAAAATAATCCAAGAAATACAGTTTGAGAAAATATTATATTAATAAGAAACTATAATTTAAATGTTAGTTTAAATAAATCCTTGTTTTGTATGCAGCTGGAATGAAGCTTACAGTTTAAACTTTTGTTCTTTTTGTTGAATAAAACCTTTTATAAGATTATACTTGCACAAAGATGTTTTTGTGTGTGTGTGAGAGAGAGAGAGAGAGAGAACCCCAAATTTCTAAAAGTTTATTAAAAATATTCCTGTTCTGTTTGTGAAATGCTCGCCTTTTTTGAAATGCCAAAGAAGTCACGCTGCATGTAAGAGATCCTGAATGTCTGACACCGGTATCCGTGCTTGCTAGTGTTCAGGCACTATTTTGACAATTGATGCTCATTTCTCATTTGAGTTCCATCTCAGATTAATTGTTTAGGCTGATGCAGACACTAAATGTCCTTATTCCACAACTTCTGTTTGCTTTTGCATTTATGTGTATATGCTCATGTTGTTTGAATATTCTATTTTGACACAGGCTCTTGTGGAAAAAGATTGGCTTGCATTTGGTCATCCATTTTCAGAACGTGCAGGATTGCCAACATTATCTGGAAGTGGTAATATGCCCTTTGAATTATCTAGGCAATCTTCTTCGACTGGGAGCTTCTCGTCATCACCCAGCCGCCAAACGTCAGGATCATATACATATCAAGCTCCAGCCTCCACACATGCACAATCTTTAAACAATTATTCTCCCATTTTTTTGCAGGTCTGTATCAAACTGACATCTAGCTTCCATAAGTTACACGACTTTCATTTAGTACTAGAAGTTTAAGAACAGTTCTTCATTTGTGCTGGCATGTGCATGTTTTATTGTTATGAACTCGTGAATCTATTCTAATTAGAATGCACGTATCACCAAAATCGGCACAAGCATCACCCTCAATTGGCTGTTGAGTATATCAGTTTGGAGCCATGATCTCAGCCTGTAGTAGTCCGGTCCCAATTAACCAGACTTCCGGGGTAGGCTAGTTTCGGCACAACTAGTATTCACTATCATACCCATTTAATTTATATTTTTTGTTTGAAATTCCAACTACATTGGCAAAGTTAACCGGAAAAAGAATGAGAAGCTTCTTATGGGAAGAAAGTGGAGAAGGGAAAAAAAATCAGTTAATAAATTGAATTATTAGTCTAAATCTATAGTAAATTGTGGCTTTAGGAAGTGGAATTGTGTTAAAAAGATAAAAGAATTTTAAAAAGGGAGTTTTCATTTTAGTCATTGGTTGATATTTTTTTGGCTCTAGTCCATTTACACATATTTTGGGCACTAAGGTCCCTCACCCCTTAATGTATACATTATATTAGGGTATACACAAACTTAACATGTGTATATTACAAAAATTCGTGTATACATTATAAGATTCCATGTACAAATTACAGTATTTTCCATTTTTTAATAAAATTCATGTATACGTTACAAAATTTATTGTATACATTACTAAAGGCATACATTAAGGGAGAGGGACCTCAGTGCCCAAAAAATATGTTAGTGGACTAGAGCCAAATAAATTTATCGGCCAAGGGTTCAGCCAAAAAAACCGTTTTAAAAATATGGTTTTGGAGATTTTCAATTGAACAAGATTCCTTTGGATAAATAGCAAAACATGGGTTGACTGGTTGTAGCTGAGACACTAAGGTGATAGAATATAGTTCGTTTAGAAACCATTGAAAAATTATATATCATGGTCTTGAGTCTTTCTTGAGATTTGCTTCCTTTGTGGTGAGAGATGCGAATAACTATACTTTTGGAAAGATATTTTTGGTGTGCTTTTTTTTTTTTGTGTGTGGGCGGGTGGGGGGAGGAATCCTCATAATCCTTGTTTTCTGTATTGTTAAGTCTCATTGAATCAACTCTATTTATGTCATTATTTCCATCTAGAATATCTTGCTTTAGCCTAGCTAGAGGAGCAGAAACACAAGGAACCCACAACCGGCTATTTCTGACAAGTTTTTCTGCATTTTTAGAGCAAGAAGCACATTGGTGTGTTATTGAAGAATAATGGTAGAAAGTCTGTCTACGAGTGTACCTGCAGTGCTTGACAGCTTGAAAGAACTAAAGAGTGAGAGTTTCTTGAGTTTTGTGAAGTCGGCTTTTAGCGTGAGTGGATTGACTTTTCATAGAGGTTGGCTTAAAAACCTAGGGAGGTGGGTGTAAGATAAGAGAGGAGATAGACAGAGAGAGGCAGTGTTCCATATATCAATTGGCGAAGGACAGAATTCGGTGGAGAATAAAGCGGAATGTTTGATGGATGGAGCGTAATTAACGTGAAATGTCACAAAAGAAGTACTATCAAACAAGCCAAATCTCTATAATAAAGTGTATTGCATGAATTTACACTCATAATGGACTATAATATTTCTAGGGATAGGGTTAAAAGAATGTTCCCAAATAACTAACTACTTATAGAATGTTCTAGCCCTAGGTGATGTCATAATTATTTATAGATCTTGGCCCTTGTGATGTCATGGATGACATCATAATTGTAGTGACATAAGGCATCACATCAGTAAGATCATCTACCTTCAAACTTACTAATACTAACTATATTAATCAAATAATGAGAAGGGTACACAAGATTAAATAATTATCCCTTGCACTATCTATTCACATCCCACTACCCCCTTGAAAAGGTCATTCACGAGACTTAGAAGTCTTTGTTGGGGTTTTAAGGCCCAATTTTTGTTTGAAATATAAAAGTCCATCCCAGCCACTATATTTCTGTGAGCCAAACTTGACTTTAGCAATCTCACATAAACCCAGTCGTAACCCATTCTTTAGAGTCTGATTCAAGGGAAGACTCATGTAAAGCGACTATCGAATGGGGAAGTACGAAGGCCCTTGTCACCACTCTAAAAAAGTAACCTGGCGGTTACTCCCTCTTTGCTCGACTTGAAGCACTGACGTCTTGGCCCTTTGGCCGCACCGCCTTCTGCTGGAGAAGGAGATGTATTGCTGGGGCTGACGAACCTTCCTAGTGTCGCAGGAAAGGGCATGGTTACCATTGCCGTTGTTTGGGGCTCAGTGACCGTGGCAGTGGAGATCAAATTCCCCTTTTCTGACGTGCAGGTTTTTGACAAATGTTTCCATATCCTGGGTCAAAGGCGAACTGGCAGGTGTGACTCTTTTTGGGGGAAGAAGGACATAGCCCCCACAAATTTCATTAAACATTAGGAAGAAAATCCCTTCCTCGGTGGCACTTATAAAATTTTGAAAGTTGGTTTTATAAACCACCCAACCTACAAAGGAAAGATAAAGCGTGAAAAATCTACTTACATACTTGGAAATAAATTGTGAGCTGCCTTCTCCTATTTGATAAATTCTATATGTGGTAACCCCAAGAAGTATGTATGAGCATACTCTCTAGCAAGCCTTGTAAGAGCCATATAATCCTCATTAAATTGGTTAGATCTTGATATCAAACCCTCATTGGCCAATGAGTCGACAACGTAGTTTACTTCTCTCTAGAAGTGGGGACAGAAGTAATAGATGTATTCGCAGCAAGTTGTTTTATGGATTTCATTTCCTTCAAAATGGTTTACCCCCATTATTGAGTAGTTTGACTAACATGGGAGTCTGATTCCACTAAGAAGTTATGAAAGACCTTTTGAATAGCTGCTTGAATCCCAAACAATATTTCCTTTGCCTCAGCTTGGCTGTTTTTTTCATTCCCAAAAAATAGGATGAAAGTAAATATGAACCTACCTGAGTGAAGAGGCCTTGTCTTTAAGCCACCAAGAGAAAAAAACTGATCTGTATAGTCCATTCAAATGCCCAAATAAGATGCAAAGCTTTGCCACACAGCTTTTGCTAAAGATGAATCTAAGAACAAATGTTTGAAAGTTCCACACAGACAAAGTGACAAATGGAGGGTATTTTGAATCCAATATTGCCTAGTGCTTCATCCTGTGGATCAGGGTGCCAAATGTATGTGGACACTAAAGAAGTAGGCATTTGCTAGTCTAATAGTGGACCAGGCAGAGGCAACTGAGAAAGATCCATATATAGAGGTTTCCAAATCAAATTCTCTCCTGCATCTTTAGTGTTGTCCTTTATGCCTCCCCTAATTGAAGTAGACGCGACTCATTGCTGTCGTGGTTCACCAGAAGTGGCCTCGTATCTCACGAGCCTTACCCTTCCTCTTTTATTTTCTTGTCGTCCCTAAGGGCAGAATGAGGCTGCGATTCAAATGGCTTGAGGGCTAGTGATGGGGAGTGGCAGGTGGGGGCTAAATCGACCTGGTTGATGTTGTAAAAGTGTAGGTTGGGGATTTCGGGGTGCAATGAATGGTGTGTGCTGAGATTGCCAGTGGGATTTGACAAAGGTGGGGTTTGGGCCGCCTTAGTAGATAAAAGTTCACACTTTTCATAAAGATTTAAAAGTTCACACTTTTCATAAAGATTTAAAAGTTCATGCATGTATGAAGAAGGGGCAAGTGTTTGGAAGTGATAAATAGTAGTTGATTATGTAAGAAAGTAGAGAGCTGTCATTTTAATTAAAAAAATGGCAAGCCAACACAAGAATTTAAAGCCATGCCGAAATGTGGATAAGACAAACATGTTCAATGTTCTAAAAGACGCCAGTCTAAAAGAGGCAGTGGCATGTCGACTAGCATCTTGGTAGTTATATTTTTATTTTTTTAATAATATTCTAAAAGTTGACTATTATCATAAACTTAATGGTTCAACACGAAGTTTTAGTAGTCAAACCAGTGTACATAAAAATAGTAGCCACATATATGTACATTTGCCAAATATGTATACATATTTGGGTTTAGACGACCGATCACCGCCTAGCGCCTAGGGATCAGCGACGGAGATGGGTCTACCTCTTAGGTGGAGACTAGGCGGCCCTATTCGAGGATTTTTAAAACACTCGCTTTACCCAAAATATGCTAGAAGATTTATAGGGATAGTGTTGGGGGAATGTGCCCCAACTATACTAACTACTTAGTAATTGTTCTAGACCTCGGTTATGTCATGGATGGCATTATACCAATAGTGACATTAAGTCATGACACCACTATGAATATTCGACATTCTAACTCACTATTACTAAGATCAATTCCAATGGTTTTTTCTATCAAATCCGTTTTCTAGGATAGAATAAGAACGAAAAAACCTCCCCAATGAAGCTTTCTACATGGTGAGGGCTATGAGATGGCAGGTGAATCAAATGGAGGACTTCTATAACAATTTCTACATCTAGAAATATTGAGGCAGTTGGACTAAATGACGTGGAGGTAATTTGATGGGCCCACTCTTTAGTTTAAGCGTTAAAACTGTGAAAATCCCTACCCACGTTAATATGTGAAAACATTCCCGCTCACCAATAAAGGGGAAGTGGTGGGGTTTCGTAGCATCCAATTTTTTAAACTGTTTTCCATGTCGGATAAATAGTATAACTCCTTTACTTAAATTGTTCTAACACGTGGGATGGAAAACCTCTTAGAACAAAACCATTAGAAATGGCCTAACTATACTAAGAAAATAAGATAAGAAAACACCTAAGATTTTACAATTATCCTTTGCACTCTTTATTCACATCGATAATAACGTATGCTAAGAGCGAGGAGAGAAATATGATGGATGGAAATGAGAGAGCTTAAAGAGATCACATAATCGGAGAGATGGTATGGGGTTCGTGGTAAGAAGTAGTAAAGACAAATCGAAGAGATCTTGGTTTGACGCAAGTCACGAAACAGAGACGAAAGATATCGACAATGATCGGTGGATGAGAACAAATTATGACAAGGATAGAGAAGTAGAATGCTCAACACTAAATAGTGGAGCAAAAGTGTTGCAGAAGAGTAACACGAATAGAGGTGGAGAAGGAAACTGCAAAGCTCCGCTCTCTAAGGAGCTCGATGTGAAGAAGATTGGAATTGTATGGCAAGCAATGGGATAACGGAAAAAGGGAAAACTAGTCGGCAAATAAATGTAAGTAATTGTGTAAGCAACAACAAAAGCAAAAGCATTGGTGAGGAGGATCTTATCATCAATGAAGCGCAGATGCGGATGCGACGATTCGAAAAGGAAAAAAAATTAGGATTCGGGTGCGTTGAGAAATAATATAATAATATAAAATATCGTATTCCTTACTTTTTTTTATAGATAGTACATTAGTTTTTTTTACAGATTAACTACATTCATGAATCTCCAACATCGCAAAAAATTTGAAATGATAATATCATTCTTGAAAAGTTCTATTCCTTATCACCTTTCCACTATGCAAATTTTATGTCGTAAATCTAACCATGTATCTAATTTTTCAAATGCCACTTATGTAAATCATTTTGTAACTATTATTCAGTTTTATCGTTCTAATTTGCAATAAAAAGACAATTTTGACCTCCAAGGTGCACATCAACAGTTAATAATTTACAATGCTTCAATCTGCATCTTTGTAGCTCTTAAATCTCAAAACTGTCACTCACTCCCTCTCAGTTCCAACCAGTCTAGGATATATATTCTTATAGCTTGATGAAGGACATTGATTCAAAAAAATACCACCAATCTCAGTGGAGTTTAGTTTTCTTGAATAAAAAACAAAGGATTTCTAAAGAATGCAAGAAAAATCTTTTATTAAATTTAATCAAAAAAATTGGATACGCGGTGGGTGAGAGAGGAGAATCGTACCCGATTCGGATGCGTTTACCATTTTGAAGAATCCGTGCTTCATAGTTTATGATAGAACTTCTGAGAGCATCTACATTTCTTATACCATGTAGAAGTTTGGAATGAGATTGTCGGATCACTTAAATAAGTTAATAAATAAATATGGAGAAACTTTACACGAAGTAATAATGTGGTTCGTTTTTCGTCCATAGGCTTACATCCGCTGAAGCTCTAGAGCATTCTCATTATATTGCTTAGCTTACATTGAAACTGTAAAGGTAGTTTATAGAAGAGGAAAGTAACCATAGCCCCTCAATAAATTGATTCCTTGATTTGAAAGATACACGTAACATCTCTACCCATAAGTCATGGGAGATACATGAAGTCTCATGATTTCTTGGATAATATAATTGATCCTCCACAGTAATCGTTGATCATTTGCCTGAAGGATGATTTACTTGTATGGTCTCGCCACTGCCAGTCTTTCCTTTCCCGCTACCCGTCATTGCTTAGTGTGCTTTTCCTTCACCCAGTTCTTTTCCCAAAGAAAAAATGATCACTGCATGGCATATATTCTTCTTCTTTTTTTTAAAATTATATTTTCTGGCAATTCAATTTATGATATGTGTACTGAAATTTGTTCCGCAGTGGATTGATTGTGTTTCACAACTGTTGCGGGTGTACCCCTTCGCTTTTGAGTTTTCGTCGGTAAGTATCCGTATTCAGTCTATCTTAATTATACCTTTGTTGGAGACTAATTAATGCTTGTGTTTGGAAATTGATTGTACTTTACCGAATCCTGTTGAAGACCAGTTTGTTTATTCTTCTTTTTTGAATCCAGGCTTTTTTGGTAGATTTCTTGGATTGTGTGCTTTCTTGTCGGTTTGGAAACTTCTTGTGCAATTGGTATATTTCTGTTTAAGACTTGATTCAAATACACTTGGTTCAATTTATATGCTTTCTAATTTGCAGTCTAATCTCCATGTTATATTTAAAGTAGAGTAGGTAATCTGATTTGACAACTATTAAGTAGTTTGCTTGAAGAGCTTCCATTATTATTGTTTTTGTTGCCCTTTTTTATGTGAAACACAACGGAATTATCACAAATAAACAAATCATTCCAATCTCAAAGAACTCAAAATGTCATTAATGTTAAAAATGACTACTAGGGGGAGCCCTGGAGCTTTATTTATAGACTACTTAAGACTTGGTGAGCAAGTCTCCTAGTTAAGCTATGGGTCTTTTCCAAGTTAAAAGACTAACGAAAAGATAATTGCTAAAACTTAAATAGATAAACATGCTGAAAAAAAAAAAGAAAAAAAAGAAAAGGAGAATCCCCCACGAGGGGGACTCTTGGGCCGCACGTCACTCTCCTCTCTTTTGAAAAGCTCAACACGAGCGCTAAAGTTGTTTGCTATCCGTCTCCGGCGGCACATGAATATGTGCGGTGAGGACCTCAACATGCCCTGGTGGTTGCTCCATCCCTTCCTCCCATTCTGAAACTAAAATCGACTTTCTTTTTTTGTTGGGACAATCTAAAGCTCGATGTCCGAACACCTCACAATCATTGCACTTAAAGTGGACCCCCGGAGTAGTGGTAACTGCAGTGGTAGAAGGTGCTACGGTTTATGTAACAGATGGTTTGGTGGTTGTCTCACCCCTTGCCATAGTTGCTCTTGCCTTGATGTTGTAGGTCCCCAACTTTCGTGCATACTCGATTGTTTGGCTCAAAGAACAAATTTGTCGCAGTCCTAACTTTGTCTGATATTTAAGCTAGAGTCCCTGAATGTAATGGTCGATTTGCTGTTCCGTGCTCTCCTTTAGTCTAGCTCGGGTGCAATGAACTGAAATTGTTTTGAATACTGACTTACGGACATGTAACCCTGCTTTAGACTTTGAACGAGTGCAAATAGGACTCTCTTATAATTTTTGGGGATGAAGGCAACCATCATCTCAACCTTCATGGGTTCTGTGGAAGTAATCGGCTCCAAATCATTCGCGGCCCTATCGTGTACCAACTGATCCCACCACACTCTGGCATTCCCTCTAGTTTCGCAACCACATATTTGACGCACCCATAGCCTCGATATTCCTTTAGGTCAAAGAAATACTCCAACATTTTAACCAATCCGTAAATGCATTGGGATCTGTCTTTCCATCAAACATACTTGCATTGATCCGGACATCGCCGTGCATAGCTTTGCCAAAAAACCTAATTAACGTATCAAGGTTGTCCTCCGCTGGCCCCCCACCCCGTAACACATCTTCGAGGTTCTAATTATAGCTCGTTTGGGTCCCTTGGGGTTGTCGTGGGGCTGCCCAATGTGGTTGTTTAGGGGGCTTGGGCCCGTGTTGTGCAGTCTCCCCTTCGCCGTTTCGAAAGGACAGTTGTTATTCATGTGCCCTTTATTCCCGCACCCATCACATACACGTTCGTGAGGCGGAGTGCCGAGGGGTTAACCTCCATACCTTACACTATGGTGCTAATCGCCACGATTAGTCTCCATTCGTTTGATTGACCTTTAATTGGTATATAACGAGCATCGGGTGAGTGGAATACCATCTTCTTAGTTAGTCTCTTCTCCGTCAACTCTTAGTTTTAACGGGTCGGGTTGAATTGCTTGGACCCATTGGGACGCGTCATTTTTGGACCCTTTGTAACCCCACGTCACTGATTGCGGGGCTGAATGACTCGGACTCTCTTTTCCTCAATGTTTGTCAAATTTTTGAGGGGGCAAAACCCACAATAAGGATTACCTCCTTCTCCGGGCGCAAGGGTTGTTTACCCAAGGATTTTTTCACCCAGGTTGTTCCTCAGTCTCCATTTTTGCATCAAATACATCAACGGACTTCTTTACGTCATTCCGAAAGTCTCTATGGGCTGTTAGGACCCCCTTTTTGTGCGAAATTGGCCCGCGCCTTTTCAAAAATTTCATAAAAAATCCTCTTGGATGGGCCATGGGGCTGCATTGCACCACCAGCCTACCGGACAACCCTCAGAATGGTAGCCGAGGGGCTGAGGCTTCGTTCCGAGCTCCTCTTGCCCGTTGCTGCTTCCGCCCCTTGTCAGCACCCCCTTCTAATAGCGGCGTCGCCGTGAAGGGTGGGGTGGGTCACTGTGCTGCTGGTGTTGGCCATGGGCCCATCGACTTCCATTCTTTCGAATTTTTCGTTTATGCGACTTTGCTGTTGCCGGACACTTTCGACTCGAGCCGCCATGTTAGATAGCATTTGTTGGATATTTTCTATGGCAGATTCTTAGGCCTTGGATTGTTTGTTGCTTTGGGAGGCATACTTCCATTTTGGTTTACACACACGAGTAATACACAAACTAGGGTTTGATAATCAAGAGTGAACTTGGCTCTGATACCAATTTGATGTGAAACGTAGCGGAAATATTACAAATACACAAATCACTCCAATCTCAAAGAACTCAAAATATCATTAATGGCAAAAGTGACTACAAGGGAGAGCTATGGGGCTTTATTTATAGACTACCTAAAACTTGAGAAGCAAGTCTCCTAGTTAAGCTAGGAGTCTTTTTCAACTTAAAAGACTAAAGAAAAGATAATTACTGAAACTTAAATAAGTAAACATGCTGAAAAATAAAAATAAAAAAAGATAATGAGAATCCCCCATGAGGGACTCTATGCCGCACGTCAGTTTTTGTAATTAGAAATTATTCATGTTTTTTTTTTTACCAATTAGTCCGATTTACTAAGTTTGTAGTCAAATAGGTCTTAAGATTTTTTTATGCTCCAACAGGTCTCATGAAAAAAGATTTTTGCTCCAATAGGTCCTATTTGTAAACAAGTAGTGAATATTCACTACATGTATAACTAGGACTTATTGAGCAAAATTGTTTTGATAGGACCAATTAAGAAATGTCTTATGTAAATAGGACATATTTGTCAAGCTTCTAATATTCATTCAATATACAAATGAGAAACAAGTGATTAGGGAAAAGCTAAGCAAAACCAAAACGACAATGAAAACGTCCTAAGAATAAGGAGCTAACCACAAATACAATCATTCTAACTCAAGGAAAACAAGACTAAAGGAAGATATCTAAACAAGGGAGACAAAAAAGCGCGTTATGTAGCGGAAAATTTAATCTTCTCCCAAATAGCTTCCTTTCCTAGATCTTGCCTTAAATAATCTTGATTTGTTTCATTCCAAATTATCCAAAAAACCATCATAACATCATCTCCACAAATATCTTCGCCTCTTCTTCCTTCCATGGCATATCACATCCATATTAAAAAGCCTTGGCTTGGTGCGGAATTGAACACCTTGCTCCACGGATATGAGGCAAACTTACAATGAATTAGTAACTGATTTAAATCCTCCCTCTCATTATAGCATAGCACGCACCAGTTTGGTGAGAGGTGCAATTGTGGTCTTCTCACTTGGATCATATAATTAATGTTGACTTTCCTGTGAGCCACTAGCCAAGCAAATACTTGGTACTTTCAAAGAATCCTGATGGCCCATATAGATTTGAATGCTGCAAACAAACAAATAGTATTAATTTTTAGGTTATCTTTCAGACTCTTTACATAACCATCACTTCTACAATAAATAATAGAAGTTTTATTAAACAGGTATCAGGATCTTATACTCTCATCTTGCGCTTTTGACTATACCATTAGCATTCGGATGAATAGATGTCCTATAAAGTATTGGATGGTGCAAATGCGGAGGAACTTGTTTGTACAAAACATGTGAAACCGCAAATGATTCAGGATGACAGAAGTTTCCAAAGATGTAAATACTGTAAAAATGAAGATAAAAATAGGTAGCAAGAATAAATATTTAGGTTGATAACCTAAGGTACCTCCAATTTCAAACTTTTGTTTAGTATTAAGAATTTGAAGGTTCAAACCAATTTCATGTTACCAGGCTAAATAACAATGTTTAGTTGTAGGAAAAAATATTTTGTTTCCATTTCCTACTTTAATCTGTATTTTGAGTTCTTATTTTTTATGATAATTGGAGGCTGTGGCGAAGGTGGTGGTGCATGGTAGTGGCGGAGCACCACCAACGCCGGTGATGGCAGTGGTCTAAACTTACAAGTGAAAATATCTAATCAGTGTTTTCCCAGTTCAAGGCAGTTGACAAGAAATTCGGAGTTCCTGTTTTCTAAAACGAAAAAAATCAATCCCTCCCTGCCACCGCCACCCAAAACACACACACACACATACTCAAGAAAACAGTCCGGTTTTCCCACAACTAAACAAGGCCGAAGTTTTTGTTTTGTTTGGTGTTTGAAGTGGTTTGATAGTGGGTTAGTTGTTTTGTACATTGCTTTGGAAGCTGTAGAGTGGTATAATGTGTGTGATAATGATTTGGGACATTTTTACTGCCTTAGGTCAGCTGACCATATAAAAAATGTAATAGAGAAAACTAAAATTTTGATGCAACTGTAAGGATTTTTTTCGTAGTGCATATATTTACCATTGAAATTGGATTCCATAATTTGACTTTTGATATTGTTTTGATAGCACATATTTTCGTTGAATTTTTTCCCCACCTTTCTCAAGGTATAACTTGGTGATACCTACTTATTTTCATTTTTCATGGAGAATTTTCTGACCTCTGCACAGAACTTTGTTTTTAAAATTTTGGTAGCCTAATAAATACATCATTTTCCACCACTACAATAATCAAAAACAAAAAAGATGAAAAATAGTGGAAAAGAGCTTTTTCCATAGAAAAAATTTCAAAAGTTTTTCCTTTTCCAGGTGACCAATCAAATGCACCTTAAGTGATCACATTCAGTTGTTCTGTTTAATGGTTAAATGTTCAATAATGATATAATAATTGCTATCATAAAAACATAAAACTCTTCCAGGTAACGGGGGCACCCAATGTTGGTGACATGGCTTAGATTTGTCCAAATTTACATCAAACTAGGATTCAACCCCGCTCTATGCGAGGGCGGTTTAAATGAAGGGAATGATCCGGCATAAATAAAAAAGCAATGGAGGGAAAATAATTGTTTGACGTAAACAGAGAGAGAACTGAAAGGTAGAGAAAAAAAAAGATAAATTAAGGGAGAGATTTAAGTGAGGATAATAAAATTGGAGATATAAATGAAGGGAGATAAAAAGAGATATCTAAATGAAGGGAGAAAGATTGATTCGAGTAATGAAAGTGGAGGCTTCAAATGTTGACAAGTGGCACAATGCGAGAGTCCAAAAGTACTCAATTTTACTATATTGTATATAGATTTTGTAGGGGATCAAGAAAAAGTATTGCGACATCTAAGAGAGAGATTTGAATCCCTAGTATTGCCTTTTTATGGAACAATTCTTTAATGCTTGATTGCTTATTTTAAATTTCAGTGAGAAGGAAAGACAACAATCTGGTGTTTCTGATGCTTCTGGATGCTTGTGGATGTATTTGGCTGATCTCTGGGCTTCAGAGGGGAGTTCTCACATGCACTACAACGTCTTTTATGAACCCTCAAAACACGAAGGTCCGCTATTACCACCAGCGGCAGCTTTAGCCCCAACTCTGTGGCCCCAATTTCATCTTCGTTGGGCTTGCCCCTCGGAATCCCAAGGAGGAGAGGTTGAAGCTCAATGTAGGAACATGGCTAAAAAGTTCTCTGAACTGCAGAAGGTAAGTCATTTCTCGTCACTCTTCAACCCTTTTTGTGGTGGTGTTTTTTTGTGGGTGGGTGGGTGGGGGAGGTGGTATTAATAGCAGTGGGCTTGTGCTGACTCCTTTGGACAATTTAAAGTGTAAATTTCAACCTAGGGTATTTCTGTTCTTCTCTCCACTTCCGATTTATCCATACCAGGCTGTGTATGGTAGTAGTACAACCCTAGTATGATCTTATCCTATTGTTCTTACAACAACAAAATAATAATGTAGTGAGACGACGTTTTCAATATTTTATTGGTATGGCACGTAAAATGCCTTGCGGCACTTGAAAGCCCAGACCATTTGTTGAATTTGCCTATTGACTTTTTATCAAAATACAAAGTCCTATGTGGCAATGCAAAATGCTGGAGATGGTCTTAAACTTTTAAAGAGGCAACAGTCAGACAAAGTGAATGTTCTTGTTATATATATTGTATGTGTGTGTTTGTATATATATATATATATATTAATTGACACGGAGAGTGCAAAAAAAGGAAAAAAGCTGAACCATGCAATTATTTGCAAGATATCCCCTAAAGTACTTTTAATGTAAATAAACAAAAAAAACATTTGAATTATGATTTTTATTGCAAAGATCCCCTTGTGGGAATTTTAGAGACACATACGGAGTCTTTTGCAACATAATACATTGTTCAGTAGAGATGTCCAATTAAAAAGGGGATATTTTGAGTTTCACCCCACACTTTCATGGTTAGTTTTTGAGTTATCCCAATAAATGAATAATAAAACATTTGAGTTAAACCCCTGCTCAGCGACACTTTGCCAGGATCTTTTGTGACACTTTTGGGGGGCTATAGCTAAAAATTGAACTCAAAAGAGGGTCTTAATATGGTCCCGTTGAAAATAGTTCATTTTTTTCTCTTACAAAAGCTACATAGTTCAGGAGTTTTTTGCACTCTACAGTTTGTATAGTCGTGGTTATAGATTCAGTTGGAATGGCGTACCTCCTGTCTGTAATCTGGCAGGGTACAACAGAACTTGAGATTAGTTTGCTGCTATCAGCATTTGTTGTGGAGTTTATATAGACATGGTCAACAGTATCTCGTCAGTACTAAATAATGGGCTGTTTTTATTATGGAAAATGTTATCCACACCGGGTGGTAGTACCGGCTTAGTACCGGTACTGCTTTATTTGCTTGTACTATGGTGTGGGTCCTGCCAGGGAATGCTGTAGGTCCCACATATGTACAATCAAATAAAGCGGTACCGGTACTAACATCCGGTAAGAGTATCACTACTCTTTTATTATAGATTTCCAAATTTTACCAGGTAAAGAAAACAACTCAATTATGCAATTAATAAAGCTCCCTTAATTATTTTTAATGGAAAATAAAAAAATCCCCTAAACTATACATTTTGTTGCAAAGATCCCCGTGCCACTAAAAATCATTGCTAAATCCCAAGGGTGACTTCGTAGCCAAATCCATAGTTAAGGGGTTTGCTAAAAACTGTTGCTAAGAAATCTCCTGAAGGGGCACTTTGCAACAAAATGCAAGTTCAGGGGGTTGATTTAAAATGCTTTAGGGAGTTTCTTGCTTTAAAAATGCGTAGTGTTTTTTTTTCCCTCACTTTTTCCATTTCAATAATGTTAATTGAATTGGTCTTTTAAGAGTTCCTGAACGCTTGCTAATATTGACAGGAAAAAGAAACAGCAGAAAGAAAAGCTAGAGAAATCTCTATCACTATGGAGTCCTTAACCGCAGAGTTACGAAACGAGAAAATAAACAGCAGCTCAGCCATCAAATCAGCCAAGAGAGCCGACAAAGAAAGCGCAGCCATAAAGCGAGCACTGCAATCATTGGGCTGCAAAGTTCACTTTTCGGGAAATGGTGATTGTACTGTCGACATCGAGAGAGACCCGTCCGAATATCACCAGAAATATTACTCTCCTTCGAGGAGAGAGAGAGTTGGGACTGTACAGCACGATGAGAAATCAGATATGTCTGTTTCTATCACCGTCATGGCAGATGAGGATATTTCGGGGGGAAATCCTATTGGTCGGGTTTGTGAATCTCTATGCCCGTTACGCACGCAAGATGGAGGGTGCAGATGGCCTGATGCTGGTTGTGCTCAACTTGGAAGCCAATTTGTCGGTCTAAAGGCTAATTTTGATGCGTTTGATCGGCTTTCTATCGATGATAGTTATTTTCAATCCAAGTGATAACTCCAAAATTTTGAGTTCATACAAGTGGGGATCTTTCTAAGGGAAGAAAATCGAGTAATTATAGATTGACACAATTTGACTAACACACTTCTGCGTCATGCATTTAGTAGTCTTCGGTGTATGGTGTAGGAGGTCTTTAACAAAGATTCACTCACCAAGACAATTATGTCACATCACTGTATCATTAAAATTGTGTCAACCTGAAATTACTCAAGAAAGTTTCGTAGGTAACCTCTGCCGGGATAGATTCAATGATATTTGGAAAGAATCTGAGTAATTTTTGATTGACTAGTGTTTTGGGATTCAGTTTTACTAATACAATGATGTATCATGAATGTATTAGTCGATTTCACTAGTACATTTATTACACATTACTGTGTTGGTCAAATTATGTGTCACACCTGTCACAGCCTAGTATATTACTCAAGGAAATTTTGTAGGGAAATCTTTTTGTGAGGGTAGATTGGAGGAATAATTTGAAGATGTACCCAAAGCATTTTGAGATGGGTCTGTATAGTTAAAAAACACACTGAGCTGTGGGCCATTGTCAGTTTTGGGTGACATTTGCTAAGGGGGAAGCTGAGAATAATGCAATTTGAGGTGGCCCATGACCTTATACATTTTGTTAGGTGTTGCTTTTACACAATTGGCACAATGTCATACATGTTTTATTATGATTAGCTTGATGTATAGGTACTCGACAAGTCAATTATTGTTGCATTGTCTGCCAGCATTCATGGTGTAATAAAGTTGTGGGTTTATTCGAAGTAAAAACAGATGCCAAATATCTTTATATATATATATATATATATATATATATATATATGTCGAGGATGTGCTTTCAGCTCTTTCTAGCTTGATCTTTGGAATTTATGAAGAGAGAAATTTTGGATTCATCTGTAATAATATATAAGGCCATCATTAGACCCAAATGAACATTGCCGTCACTTTTGTTTTCTACCTAAGCTTCAGTAGGTCTCTAGGGAGATCCAATTTTGAAACTACATTGGGTAATATGTTTGGATTATACGGGTTTCACTAAAAACATGACACATTATTGGGTCCTAAATTAAGTTCAAAAACTGGGTCTCCCTCCATAATCTATTTGAGGGGCCTCATAAGCATGAGTTATGCATGGATTCAAGTACTAAGATAAGCATGAATACCGCCACAAGTAAAAATATTTCATCCCAAGTACAAACTTAGCACTAATTATTTGTAATTTATCTAGACTACATTAAATGTTGTAGAAGTGAGTTCACTCGATCAACTATCTTTGTTTGGACAAGTGGGGTACCAAATCACTTGGAAAGTGTTTAGAAGAAGCAAGATATCTCACACATAATAACACATAACAAAACTACTTTTTAAAATTTAGAGAAAAATGCAAAACTAATCTTGGAGTTTGGAGTCATTTTCAATTTTGGATCTGATGTTTCAAGAGTTACAATATGCACTTTGAATTTTTAACATGGTTGCAATTAAATACGCCGTTACCCTACTGTTCAAAATCTTAACGGAATTTTTGATACAGCATCTTATGTGGCAAACTATGTTATTTAAACCAGTAAATATATTCCACATGTCTAAATATGACATCTTGCACATGATTTGTTAAAAAAGAAAATAGTTAGTAAATTAGAAATTAACATAAATTAATTAAAAAGTAAAAAAAATAATACCCCCCCCCCCCCAATAAAATAAAATATAAATAAATCGTGGCAGACTTGAGGCCCCCACCTTCATCCTCCCTCAACCCTGCGCCTCCCCTCTGACCAGCAGCATCCCCAACTTCATCCTCCCTTTTCCCCAACGCCGGCGATTATCCCCCCCACCTTTATGTGACACCCCATCTATTTTAATCTCGACTGATCAATCCTTTATTAAAATAAAACAGGATTCACATATGGATTATTCTCAGCATCAATGTCGAAAATTCAAATCAATTACTAATAACCTATTAGGCAAACATCATTACAACCATATCCAATATGCACAAACGAAAATGCGACAAATAATATAAATGACAATAGTTGGGTAACATGCCCGAATATAACTCACAATACCTCCTATCTAGACCACAAGGATAAAAACGTCTAAACAATTCTTGCTAGCATCCACAGCTGCTCTCGAAGGAATAATAACATCCACGCATCCGTGTGTCTGGATACCTAAAAGGTTTTTAAAATATTTGCAAGCGGGGCAGAGCCCAAAACGTTTTGAAAATATTTAGCAAGGGTTTAAAATACTTTAACATTTAAAATATGATATTCTTCATATTTAAACTGTTGTCGCACTCACATGAGATACCCATCACCTCTCATCTAATAGTGCACAGCTAACGCATGTATTTTAAACACTCTAGTTACGCTACCTTGGCTAACTAACATCTCTTCCTAACTTCTAAACACCCATACGCTATCTCATTCCCCGCGTATATAATATACTAAGCTTTCGCACGAGCTTATGCATTATAAATTTTTCACTTACAATTTATCCGTTCATTTTTAAGAACTTTCACTAGTTATTATACAATATTTATGTTTAAGTGTCATTAATCCCGTATATAATTTTCTCATCTTATATACGTATATCACATTTTTATTTCGAATTTTCTTCTCCCGGATGCCACAATTTATTTCTCACTTTATTCTTTATTTTGTCCGTATATATATATATATATATATATATATATATATATATATATATAGGCAGGCTCCTGTGCACACTAAGTTTGCACACTAAGTTTGCACATTACCTTTTATATATAGTAAAAAAAATATTTTTGAGTTGATTTTTTTGTGTGATATTTAAACATTTCAAGTAACCCATATAAAAAAAATCAGCTCAAAAAAACTTTTTTTGCTATTTTTAAAAAATCGGTCAAACTTCGCAGTTTTTAAGCCCTTTAAAAACTGCGAAAGTTTGACCGATTTTTTAAAAATAGCAAAAAAAGTTTTTTGAGATAATTTTTTTTATGTGAGTCCGTTGAAATGTTATAATATCATATAAAAAAATTGGTGTGCGCCAGCACTAAGTTTGCACATTTTTAAAAGGTAATGTGCAAACTTAGTGTGTAAACTTAGTGTGCATCAGAGCCTGCCTCTCTCTCTCTCTCTATATATATATACAATATGCTATACACATCAAGTTAAGCCATACTTATATATCACACACTATATAAGTATAATAACCATCCCTTAGAGCTATAACTCAATGGATGCAGTCTCTAGAATGCTATAATCTTTTAGGGAATACACACATCATCCTGGGCACCACCGGTCGGGATCTCACACCGACTTGATAAAAACATGACTCAAACGTATGGAAAGCGGCCATAGCTCCTCACTTGAAAGTGAGACGAATCATACCCAAGGCGTCTCACCCATGAGAAAAGCCACATTGCATAAATAACTAGACGCTTTGACCTGGGGACTATACTCTCCCTGTATTCGCTAGCCAGGAGATTCACCCACATCGCGCAACTTCCCATGATGACACTAGAGGGGTATGTTCCACACAAATATATCGTTCACACACAGATATATTTATAATCATATAATATATATACTGTCTCTATACCCGTGTATATATATATCAAATTCGGATATTCATGCCTATCTCACTGGCATTAGCCCATAATCCAGAATATACCAATTCGTATTAATTCATAAGTATACACACAACTTATTTTAATCTCATAAGTATTCACTCACTTATGATACAATTATCACATAAATATATTCCCGAATATTAAGAGACCTTAATTAAATTAGTAAATCTTTCTATATTAAAAGTTTCTTTAAATTTTATATATTCATTGCCTAATTTATATGTTAAATACCAATTTGATACGCTTCCTTGTAATGTATTTTCAAAATATGATTCACACTCACTTAAGTTAGTAAATTCTATTAGTGTAGTAGCTCTAAAGCATCCTTTTTCCCATATTTCTATTGCAGTTTCCCAATCTAATGGATTTACATTATCTAAATTTAGTATACTACCATATTGATTTATATTTAAACTTGTGTCGAATACATATCTGCTTCTACTTTTATTACCTGGTGTTGGTTTAGTATTTTCATTATATCTTTCCTTTGTTGATCCTAGGTGTTGATGTGTTGAATAGTCACTAGTAGGTGATTTTGTGGTGGATGATTCTCCAATTACTTCTTCGGCTGGGTATATCTTGTCTTCTAATACTGTAAATAAAGTTTCTATTTGTTCCTCTATAATTAATACATTAATTTCTTCTAATAATTCTTCACTTTCATTTTCGATTGGTTTATATTTACTGAATTTAATGCTACTTTGTCCTACTTGATTTTCATATATTTTATTTTTTTCTGGGTTTTTTAAGTTTGTTATCATTAAATATATTGCTTGTGAATTGATAGACCAAGAAGAATTCAAAATCCAAATAAGAGAATTATTAAATTTAGGAGTAATAAAAAAGAGCATAAGTAGACACAGAAGCCCTACATTCATGGTAAGAAATCATAGCGAAATTAAAAGAGATAAAGCAAGAATGGTTATTAATTATAAAAGATTAAATGATAATACATATGATGATAGTTATAAAATACCTAATAAAGATGAATTAATTATCACGTCTAGCTAGTATTCTAATTTCATCCTACTCGCACCTTCGGATTTCACTCACATATTATCGGCACATACATTCTACACGCATAATGTATAAATACTCGCCAAAATAATTTTCCCGAGTGTTGTTCATACCAAACACTCCTAAAATTTATAACCCGGATATTATTTCCAATAACCCAAGGTTTATATATCACCCAATTAACCTTTTAGGGTCCCTCACACTCTATTTAGGATCCCCTATTATTTATCTGTAAAAGGAATTCTACTCCAATCCTTTTAGGTCCAAGAATTTTTTTCAAAATTAACTGCCAAAACGAACCGAATCGATTGCCAGAAAAATGAACCGGTCCGGTGACAATAAACGAACCAAACCGATGGCCTCCAAAAATGAACCGGTCCGATTACCCAAACCGAACCTCATTCCATCGATTCGACGTGTACAAATTTGGGAGTTATCATCTTCTCCAACTCTAAAATTGATGGTTTCTAACATCACCCACCATCACTATAAACCTCTACACAATTATTTTTACCCAACACATTAATCTATTCATGGGATTCCTCAATTTAACTAAGATTTAAACCCTAAATTTCTCAACTTTCCAAGTTTCTCACCAAAAATTATACCATTAACATGGATTTGAGCTCAGATTTCATATGGAGTTACTATCACATCAATTTATATGAAATAAATTCCAAAAATTCCATTTTGGTTCAAGAATCCCATCCCAAAATCATATAGTTTTCACCAACTATAATATGAAAAATAACCACACATAAATAGTTAAAGCAAGTTAAACACTTGCCTTGATGGATAAATCCGACGATCTCATGCCGGAATCCGTCGGAGCTTGACCGAAAATTTCCTATTCTTCTTCCTTTCTTTACTTATTTCGTTTCGTTTCTTTCTTTTTCCTTCCCTTCTCATTCTCTCGTGGCTTATAAGAGAGAAATAAGGGTTATCCCCTTATTAAACCCAAAATTGACTCGTATACACAAATGCGAGTCCCTATTAGTCCAAAAAGTCCCCAGAACCCAAACACTACCCCCGGATACTCTATTTTGACTATTTCAGCCCATCCGAGACCAACGGTGTACTCGAAATCTCCATCCGGGTCACTTATAAAAAATTCACCTTTTTAAATCCAATACAACTCCGCACGTATTTTTCGAATAAAATATTATTACTTGTCGATTTTCGCAACCGCGACATGATTTGGGACACATCAATATTAATCCAAAACTCGTCAATTAATATTTAATCAGCACTTCAAATTCTCTTTCACTTAAAATTCTCAATTTATTAAATTACACCCACTTAAGTAATTTAAATATCCATAAAAGTACGGGGTATTACATACTCCCCCCTTACAAGGGAATTTTGTCCTCAAAATTCGGATAAGACCGCTACCAAAACTTAGGATCTTAAACCACACTACACCCTTTAGTACCCACAATCAAATCACGATAATGGTAAGGTCACTCCACTATTCACCCGCTTGTGGGACCCAATTGTATAAAGGCTTATTCACTATAACCCCAGCTTAACAACAAGCTTGTTTAATTCTCTTCATACTGATATACTCCATCAGTCATAAGCTCTCACCTCAATAACGGCACATCACACATTGTGCTTCTACCAACTACATCCGAGTAAGACGAGCCTATACATCACTGGCTTTATCGCCTTAATACTATTGAAAGGCCGCACACCACTAAGTGCCAGCTTTCCATATCCACCCTAACACAAAAATCCCATCCTGAGAGAAACTATAAGAACATATGACCACTCCTGTTAGCCCTTCAAATCTCGGTTCATGGCGGCGTAACTCTTACAATGCTCAAAAGTCACCCCAAAATAATTTGTGGTTAACATCCCTCTCGACAACGGACTCTAAATCACGTCCGATCCAAAAGTCTAGTTATTTGCTCACCTCTAAATAGCCAGAGAGGGATTAACAAGGCTTCCCACACAAAACCTCAAATGGAACCTTGTCTATAATAAATCGGTACGAGTTATCACACATAACTCTAGCAATCAGTGATTTCCCCTCTCAATTACCGTACATTATATAATGCTCATTACTTGCATTATCTAACATTGTAAATCACCTCCCGTATACTCATCGATTATAGGTGACATAACTTGCCCATAACGAAACGTCATCCCACTGCTTCCAGAAAATCTCAATCGGAGGTGGGGTTCAAGGATCTTATCCTGGTTCACAACAATATTGGGCGGCACCTTGCACCGGTGCAATCCTTCTTTACCAGTGCACCAACCCATTCCATCACTGGAATCGTTAGTTTGATACAAAATTTCTGGTTGATCATCTCGAACCAACCTATTTCCATTTATAAGTGGTGAACTCGGAGACAATCTCACTACGTCTCATCTAACACCAATTACCACTTATAACGTCTCACCTTAAGTGGTACTTTATACTCCCCTCCTTTCCCTGGGGTATACCAAAAATTACGGGCCGTGCACTTTTTACCACAATGCGCACTTCTGGGCCCTTTTTACCTTATAGACATCAACAGTCTATTTACACGCAAGACACTCTCAACATTCAACTGAGTAGGACTCTGCTCTACTTTCCCACAACAGTTGGATTTTACTCTTCTCAAGAAATATCTTTTTTTGTTAAATGGCTTCCCATAGCCTTTCATCTCATCTCGGGTGTGCCACTCTCATTGCACACATATACTTGGATCATCGTCCTTCTCACACGACGTTCAATCCATCATGCCATTCTAGATTTTTTTTATAACTGCCCCACATGCATATATTCCACATATTATTCCCACGCCCTCCTATCTCGGACAATTCGAAATCAGCCAACTAGGGTGCCCATACACCCTATAATCCATCCATATTTGCACAACGCTTGAAACGTCACACACCTTCCTCAAAACTGGCCTCGCATTCTCGAAGTGTCTATAACAGATGGGTATTCTCAATCACCCCATAAATCAAAATTTAATCCTTCTCGACATCGTTCCACCCTTCAACTCATGGTGAAAAGAAAAATTTTCAGTGCTCTCTCATGGCACTACCGGCTTCTCATGCCTTATACTATATAAAAGCTCTCAGCTCAGAGTGTTTTCTCTACACTTTAATTTATTAACATTCAAAACTAATTCCCTAGCATCCATCAACGTCTATCTACTCACGGAGTTTATTAAGGTTCATGCATACTTCATCCCGTAATAACATCCAAATAAGGGACTTTCCCCCAATGCACTATCACTCAGCATTAGCGGTAATCAAATTCCATAAACTTCAAACACATAACCGGGACTCTAAAATTCTATCCCCAAACATATAAATATAAATCTCAACTCCCACATGTAATACCCCGTATTTATGAATATTCCAAATATTCTATTTAATTAAATTGGAGAATTAAATGAGAAAATATGGCTTAATTTAAATTACGTAAGAGTAGTAATTTAATGAGTTTTATTTAAAAAGTGTAATTATGGAATATTAATCGAGAGGTAGATACCGATTTATATCGCCTCATTATATTCACTTAGTGCAAGTGGTAAATAATTACGTAAAGTGTGTAGACCGTGTTGGGGTGAGAACGAGTAATATTTTTTAAGTGACTCAAATGATAATTTGGAGGTCACAAATGAGTCCGTAAGGGTCAAATTAGTCAAAATAGTGTACCCGGGGGTACTACTTGAGTCTCGGGGTAATTTTGGACTAAATCGAGACCGTTCGGGGGGTGTTTTGGTCTTTTAACATGAGAGGGTATGGAGACCTACGAATTTGAGAGCTTTTTATTAGCCGTATGAAAGAGGGATTAGGGTTAGAAAACCCATGTAAACACCAATACCATTAGAGAGAAGAAGAACACCATTCTCAAGTCTTAGAAGATGCTTTTGAGAAGGTTGGGTTTGGATCTTGCACCCTATGAGCCAAAGGAGGAAGGATTGGAGAAGAGAAGCATCAATCCATCATCAACTCCACGAAATCAGACCCTACTGATCATAAGGCAAGTTGTTTATTGCAAAAATTATAAAGTTATAATACCCATGTGTATGGTTTTTGAATATTCTTGTTTAAATCAATATCTTGATAGGAGAATAATGGTATTTATACATGTTGGGATAGGAATCGCATGTAGAATGATTTAATATATGTAGAGGATTAATATTCAGATTAGACTTGATGATTATTTTGGAATAAAATCTGAATTTTGAATGAAAATTTGGGAAGAACACCATAACTAGGGTTTTAAGAAATTCTGGGTTTAATTCACTATTTATTTAAAGGAATTGGAATTTTGATGTATTTGACACGTTAGAAATTGTCCTAGAATATGTGGAAACATGTTAGGATCATTGGGTTGAAGTTTGGTGGACTATAATGGAGTTTGGAGATTTGTTAATGGAGGAAAAGGTTAACGAAGAAGACGAACTGCGTCTGTCCCTGTTTGAACGATCGATCGATCTCGAATTATTGATCGATCTACTAGGTCGATCGATCGAACCCAACAGTCGATCGATCGAACCCAGCAGTCGATCGATCGACACAAGCTGTTTTTCCTGAATTTTTCGTGTTTAAGGCTTCGTTGATTTTTTGGGAATGAATGAGTATCCTAGGGTTTATATTATACTTATATGGGAGTGAAAATAAGACCAGTAGGTATATTGTTGAGGTCTGATAAGGCCATTGGGTGTAGGGCTTGGATTATGGACCGACGAAAATAATCTGATTTAGTAGAGTATCGGGAATTCGAAATTGAGTTATGAGGTGAGGTAAATTCAATTTAAGTAATAGACCAGTAGGGTAAGTAATAACTACTGAAATTATATGTGAGGGGTAACTAGGACCCTAAAAGTTGTGTGAATACTAAAATAATGCGATTAATGAGATAAATCGTAAAGCGAATATTGTACGGTAAATATAAGATATTAAAATATTACGTACGTATATAATTAATAGGTCGGGCGTGTACCTACTGAATTATATGATCTTTTAGGTCGAGGGATTTATACCTAAAGTAACTATGTTAGGATCGATGTGATATTCCGAACTAACATAGGGTTATTATATGTTTGGGGTCGATGTAAAATACCGAACCAAACCTTTGAACTGGTGGCGTGATGAAAGAGTCCGAGCCAGAATTTATGTATATAAATAATTGGGGTCGATGTATCATTCCGAACCAATTCTTACTTGGGGTCGATGAATTATTCCGAACCAAGAGTCCTTTACGTGTGTATATAAATAATTGGGGTCGATGTATCATTCCGAACCAATTCTTACTTGGGGTCGATGAATCATTCCGAACCAAGAGTCCTTTACGTGTATAAAAAGGGCAAAATAGTAATGACTGATATTTAGTATATATTGTGTGTGAAATATATACTTGATGATATTCTACTTCTGTGTATGAGTAAATTGATATATATTATGTATTTAAAGATACATACTGAACTGGTAAGTTAAGTAATGAAACTTAATTACGAAGTGTAACGTTAGATAGAGAATATCTAATTAGTAATTTATGTAGTGAAACTTAACTTTAAAAGTGGGAAGATAGAAATTGTGATGATTGTCGAAATTTAGTAGTGAAACTAAATGAGAAGTTTTGAAACATAACATAGAGGAAATGTTACTTGTATATTAATTAACCTTCGTGAGATGTTAATGTAATGAATGTACGGTGTGGGAAATATGAGAACTTAAGTATAGATAAATTCAGATGATTACTTAGTCCTAGATAGCTTGGAAGATATGGCTAGGTAGGCTAAGTGTAGAACGTTAGGTGTGCACAAAAAATGAGGGGTGAATAAACTCAAGAGAGTGTACGATAACCTAATATGTGTAATCAATAATCGCATTTTATATTGTGATAAACGCTTGTTAAATATTTTCAAAATGTTTTGAGTAATAACTCTTGCTATAAATTATTTTCAAAACCTTTTAGGTGTCCAGCCATAGGGACACCATGTATGATGATTTCCTTCCAGGGACTCGAAGCTGTAGCACAGTGGATGCTTACAGGATTTTGACTAGACGATATCTCTCATTCAGATCAAGTACAGGATCTCACACTATTCTATGTATGGACTTGTGGTCCGGTATTAGTCTCAGATGTTAGTTTCAGACTAGTGGTTATTCTGTTGTTATTTGGGATTTTAACCGATGGTTTAGTCGGTAATACTTTTGTTCTGTTGTACTTTTACTTTGTTGATTGGGTTATAGTACATGATTATTTTTACTTTGTTCTGCATGGTTGATTTATCTGTTTTAAGAAAGATAAAATTTGGCACCGATCTAATTTTACTTAAGGGATTAGTAATTAAAAAGTTTTCGACAGTGATGCTAAGAATGAACCATTTGAGAAACCTGTTTTAATTTAATAAAGGCCTGATCACCCGATATTTAATTAGGCGGGGTGTCACACCACATCTCTAAAGGAGTGATATAAAAATGCACGCTCCCTATCACCATGTCCTGAGCGCTAAACATAATAACGAGCTAAATCTCTCTGCTCGATAGTAAACCCAATACGTCCCGAATCGTATCGATAAAGTCCCTACACATCGGGATCAAATATCTCGAGGCAACTATACTCTCTGAAGTCTCCATCACAATGTAATATAAATGCGAGCTCGACCCTCTTTCAGGTGAGGCATTGCCAAAACAACACATCCTGCCATGGAACAACAAACACGATAGCCTTGCAATATCAGCCCACTATCATTCTAACCATTATATACTCATGATAATATTATACTCGTACAACACATCACTAAAATGAGTAATTTCAATTAAATATATACCACTATGTCTACACCCGCTTCCCTGCGGATGAAACCAAAGATAACCTCGCTGTACCCTGAAAAATACATGAACATAATAATGTTATCGATATAACCACTAAACTCGTCTCCCACGAGAATCGAGTTCTAATCAAAATACCGTGACTCGCTCGTGTCACATAATGCATACCTCATTCAATCGAGGTTAAAACTCATAGTTCTACCTTGCGAATCACCCTGGTTGCTCAAATGGTTCCTGGACATGACACGTTTGTCCGAACCGAACCAAACTATCTTAATCATTTCCCCTTCTAGGCACCATACTCTTGTCCTTTTACTCGCTTCGGGCCAAAACATTGTATGTGGTCCTACTCTCCACATAAAAATATCTCTCCATATAATCCACTTAACTCCAGCCACGCTGGTCATATTAGGGTTGTCCTTCTCTCGGACTCTGGTAGCCTTAACCCTAATGGCTAACCCCATTGTTCCCTTAGCTCCACTGACCATAAGGAACACACTATTAGCTTTAACAGCCTTGACTGAATCCACCATCACTAGGTAGGAATTCAACTATCGGAATCATTTAAATGGTTCCCTGATGGGTCTCCCCCCTGCGGTGTTTCGCTAGCACCATTACATTCAGTCTTACTCCTTGAGTAAATTATCTAATTCTTTTAGTTCCCTTCATAAGAAGCGTTAATATCATTACTGATAAAAGCATGACATTGTCTCCATCTGCATTGATCATCGCAAATTTTTTTTCTTTAAGTGCTGGTAACTCCTCTCGTGAGTCCATCACCAACTTAAGGACTCTTTCCTCAATTGTACCTACCTCATCAGGTAAAAAGTTAGCCAGACAAGGCCTATGTCCGATCCTCCTGTGATAAGTTTAGAAATACATTCACATATTCTTTTGAACAATAGATGAAGGAGCTTGCGGTCAAACCGTACCTAAGATCCTTCCATTGGCATACTATTTCACTTTTCAAATGTGGTGATTGACTCTCAGCACTACAACACTACTCCCACGAGCTAAGAAAAATTTTACCCCAAGTTTTCACTTCCGGGTATACTACACTCAACTATATGTCAAAACCTCTGGGTATCTTACATCCATTGGCTAACACACACAATCTCCACCTTTTATAAAATTTCATCAGGTGGCCCTCTTTAAAGACCTCTATGACTCCTCCCATTTTAACCACATTGGGCGAGTCTAATTTGGCACCACTTTCTGCTATAGCGGTACTTGAAGATATATATTGCACCCTAACAGTCCTTACGACTCCAACTTCCCGAGCAACAATAGGGGTGACCTCGATTATGGTCATCATCCTCGACATATTTACAACTCTAACTGATCCCCGCCTCCTGCTGATATCCTAACGGCCCTCATTTGTCGTCCTTCGCATGTCGGCATACGAAGCACACCCGAACGCATATAAGATTCACTAAAATTATACACTATAGCAGGAGAACAAAATCTCACCATAGGAATCAGCAATCCTAAGCACATGGATCTATATCAAATAGAAAGCAACGCTGAAAACGTAATACGTCTGCATAGATTCCGAAGGACAATAGATTCTGATACCATCTGTGACACCCCACCTATTTCAATCTCGGTTGATCAATCCTTTATCAAAATAAAACAGGATTCTCATATGGATCATTCTCAGCATCATTGTCGACAATCTAAATTAATTACTAATAACCTATTAGGCCCGACATCAAATTTCAAACTTTCTAATCTTGTTAACTTAAACACAAATAATCCATTTACAAAATAAATATGCTCATCAACTGAAACAAATAAATAATAATCGATAACTCTCGGTAAAACATCATTACAACCATATCGTATATACGCAAACGAAAATGCGATAAATAATATAAATGACAACAGTTGGGCAACATGCCTGAATATAACTCACAATACCTCCTATCTAGATCACAAGAATAAAAGCATCTAAACAATTCCTGCTAGCATCCACAGCTGCTGCAGCATCGTCTGACTCGAAGGAATAATAAAATCCAAGCGTCTCTGTGTCTGGACACCTAAAAGGTTTCTAAAATATTTACAAGCGGGTCAGAGCCCAAAACATTTTGAAAATATTTAGCAAGTGTTCAAAATACTTAACATTTAAAACATGATATTCTCTATATTTAAATTGGTTTTCAGACTCACATGAAATACCCCTCACCTCTCATCTAACAGTGCACACCTAACACATGTATTTTAAACACTCTAGTTACACTACCCCGCCTAACTAGCATCTCTTCCAAACTTCTAAACACCCATACGCTATCTCATACCCCGCGTATATAATATCCTAATCTTTCACACGAGCATATGCATTACAATTTTCTCTCTTATAATTTATCCGTTCATTTTGAATAACTTTCAATTGTTATTATACACTATTTATGTTTTAGTGTCATTGATCCCGTATATAATTTTCACATCTTATATACGTATATCACATTTATATTCCGGATTTTCTTCTCTCGGATGCCGCAACTTATTTATCACTTTATTCTTTATTTTGTTCGTATATATATATATATATATATATACACACACACAATTAATTGTACACATCAAGTATATCCATACTTATATATCACACACTATATAAGTATTATAACCATCCCTCAGAGCTATAACTCAATGGATGCAGTCTCTATAATGCTATCATCTTACAGGGAATACACACATCATCCTGGGTACCACCGGTCGGGATCTCACACCGACCTAATAAAAACATAACACAAACGTATGGGAAGCGACCATAGTTCCTCACCTAAAAGTTAGACGAATCATATCCAAGACGTCTCAACCATGATAAAAGCCACACTGCATAAATAACTGGACGCTATGACCAGAGTATATACTCTCCTTGCATTCACCAGCCAGGGGATTCACCCACATCGCACAACTTCCCATGATAGCACAAGAGGGGATGTTCCACATAAATGTATCATTCACACACAAATATATTTATAATTATATCATATATATACTGTTTCCATACCCGTATATATATATCAAATCCAGCCAATCCTGCCTATCTCACTGACATTAGCCTATAATCCCGAATATACCAATTTGTATTAATTCATAAGTATACACACAACTTATTTTAATCCCATAAGTACTCACTCACTTATGATACAATTATTACATAAATATATTCCCGAATATTAGCTTATCACATTTAGCTAGTATTCTAATTTCATCCTACTCGTACCGTTGAATTTCACTCATATATTATCGGTACATACATTCTACACGCATAATGTATAAATACCCCCCGAAATAATTTTTCCGAGTGTCATTCATCCCAAACACTCCTAAAATTTATAACCCAAATCTTATTTCCACTAACCCGAGGTTTATATATCACCCAATTAGCCTTTTAGGGGCCCTTACACTTTATTTAGGATCCCCTATTATTTATCTGCAAAAGGAATTATACTCCAATCCTTTTAGGTCCAAGAAAATTTCCCAAAATTAACTGCCAAAAACGAACCGAACCGATTGCCAGAAAAATGATCTGGTCCGGTGACAATAAATGAACCGAATCGATGGCCTCCAAAAATGAATCGGTCCGGTTACCCAAACCAAACTTCATTCCATCGGTTTGACGTGTACAAATTTGGGAGTTATCATTTTCTCCAACTCCAAAATTGATGGTTTCTAACATCACCCACCATCACTATAAACCTCTACACATTTATTTTTACCCAACACATCAATATATTAACGGATTTCCTAAATTTAACTAAGATTTAAACCCTAACTTAGTTAAACCCTAAATTTCTCATCTTTCCAAGTTTCTCACCCAAAATTACACCATTAACATGGATTTGAGCTCAAATTTCATATGGAGTTATTATCACATTAATTTATATGAAATAAATTCTAAAAAACCCATTTTGGTTCAGGAATCCCATCCTAATATAATATAGTTTTCACCAACTATAATATGAAAAATTAACACACGTAAATAGTTAAAGCAAGTTAAACACTTGCCTCGATGGATAAATCCGACGACCTCGTGCCGAAATCCACCGGAGCTTGATCGAAAATCTCTTATTCTTCTTCCTGTCTTTCCTTCTTTCTTTTCTTTCTTTCTTTCTTTCTTTCTTTCTTTCTTTCTTTCTTTCTTTCTTTCTTTTTCCTTCTCTTCTCTTTCTCTTGTGGCTTATAAGAGATAAATAAGGGTTATCCCCTTATTAAACCCAAAATTGACTCGTATACGCACATGCGAGTCGCTACTAGTCCAAAAAGTCCCCAGAACCCAAACACTACCCCCCGGGTACTCTATTTTGACTATTTCACCCCATTCGAGACCAACCATGCACTCGAAATCCCCATCCGAGTCACTTATAAAAAAGTCACCTTTTTTAAACCGAATACAACTTCGCATGTATTTTTTGAATAAAATATTATTACTTGTCACTTTTTCCAACTGCGACATCATATAAAATAATTCAACTTCATTTACTTATTACCACAAGTAAATATAGCACACGTCAATATTAATCCAAAACTTGCCAATTAATATTTAATCCGCACTTCAAATTCTCTTTCACTTAAAATTCTCAATTTGTTTAATTACACCCACTTATGTAATTTAAATATCCATAAAATTACGAGGTATTACACTTTATCCCCCCTCAAGCCCCCAATATCGACGATCAGCTCCCCCAGCCCCCCCTCTCTCTTTCTTTCTCTCTCTCGCACGCGCGTGCGCGCGCGCACACACACAAAAAAAAAACCACGACCCCCGTCGGAAGAGTAAAGGTTAAAAACCCACCATTCCATCTCTCCTTCTTCCTCTTTTCCCCATCCCCAACGCCACACCATCGTAAATTTTCTGCCTCTTTGCCATCACCGGAATCAACTCAAACCACACCACCACAGCAACAAAATCATTACCACCAAACACCAAAATTGCAACTCTAACCCCCTTCTCCCGTCAAAACCACAAATCAATACTGTCACCAGTTCAAACAACATCAAAAACTAAATTGATTTCTAGAGAGAGATTCTGAAACCGATAAGAGGGAGAGAGAGAGACAACAAACTCAACAACAAGAAAAAAAATACCAAATGGGTTAGGGCTAGGGGGTCACCGGTGTTTGGAGTACGAATCCGGCTAAAGGTGGGGTTAGGGGTGGTGGTGTTGGTGAGGAGGGGTGGTGGGGTAGGAGCGGGAAGGAGGAGGGTCGGTGTAAATTACGAGCGTTTTTCTTTTTTCGTTATTTGAATTTTTTCATACATTTATTTTAAGTATTTTTAATTAAATTTTTTAATTTATTGTTTATGTAATTAATTTTATTTCAATTTTAAATGGTAATATATTTTTAATTAAATTTTTACCTACATGGAACCTACTTAGTGAAAGCGCAAACCTACGTGCTCTAGGGTTTTATATGGACTAGGTAAACAAATTCCAATTGGGAAAAATTTTCAAATTTAAAAGATAAAATAAATCAATCACACATAATGTTCGATGTACGGGGAAAACCCCCAACGAGAAAACTCTTGAATGGGCCAACCACGCAAATTTTACTATGTACGGAATTACACAAGGGCATGACACTAGACACCCTCGCAAGCCTTGATGCTCTTAGTTCCTTCAACCTTCACCACGGTGACATGCGGGAGTCCACCCAGGAAGCTGCCAAATCGTTTGAGTCTACACTATAATAACCCCTACTTTTGGGTAATTGATTTTGTATAATTCTTCCATGTGAGATAATTATATGAAATTTTGGAAATTGGAGTAAATATTATTTTAAGTGATTTGTGAGTTAATATTTACTGAAATTTGCATATTTACCGTTGAGAGAAGGTAAATGGAATCATGTTATGTTTTATTGCGTCGTTATGCTTCAAGCGACGGTTATGGCATATAATTCAATTGTAATGTGACTAATGAAATAAAATGACGTTGGAACATAATATATTATACGATACTCCAGATGCCAATTTAGAGGGTACGGTTAGTCTTAAAATAGTCGAGATAGTCAAAATAAGTGTCATATTGTATTTTTGAGTTCCGGGCACTTTTGACAGGTTATGACTCAATTATGTAGTTACGAGTTATTTTATTGGTGTATCAATGTTTAAAGGGGGTGATAGGCAGAGTTATTTTAATGGTTTTTGAGTTGGGATTCTAAGTATTCACCGAAAGTCATAGGTTTGCGGGAATTTTGAGAATTATAACAATGATTAACGAAAGAATTAGAATAAGACATGCTTAACCCAAAAATGGCTCGAAGTGGCGAATTCCACAAAGTAGGTGCGCGCGGAAAGAATTCGAGCGTTTATAAGGTCTCAAATGTGGAAGTCCTGCAAAATATTAGCAAATAATACAAATAGAAAGAAAATACTATGAAATATTAAATCAAATAAAGTGTAAAACAAACTAGTCCCCGGCAACGGCGCCATTTGATAGGCAGGGTTTTTGCCCCGGCGCGAGAGTCACCTACGCGCCGATCATTTTGAATTCGGCTCACCTGAACTATACAAAAACCTAAATTACGACTACACTCAACGGGTGAGTATAGCGGTAAGTCGGGTATCGAAAATCCACAGAGACGAGTTGCAAGAATTCAAGTGATTTAATACTCCCAAATAAAAGTGTAAAAGATGATTACAAATTAAAAGAAAAGATGCATAAATGGAAATGTTAATCTAGGCGATTGTATTGAAACTAGATTATAAAAGCGAGTAAAACTATAGGTTGCGTCGAATATCCCTCACCCGAGTTAATTAGTATAAAATGGTTACATGGGTCGACGAGTTATTATAAGTGCGTCTTGTTTCGACAGTTAATTAAATCAAGGGTTGTTACACCCTAAATCATCATAAAAAACTAATAAGATTTTGGCGTCAACAAATATCCCGAAAATTGCGCACGAAAGGTCGTAAGCATGGGACATACATGATATGCCCCATCAAATCTCCTAGGCGCAATAACTCGGACAACGCACCCGAAATAGACCCGTAAACTCCATCACCAAAGCAAAGCAACGCGTCAGCTCGAGTGAGTTCAATTCAAACACAACCTAATTTAAATTACCTAGAAAGCATGTTAAAAACGCGGTAAATGAAAAGCGATAAATAAACGCGGTAAATCTATACTAGAAAGCGTGTAAATCAAAACATGTAAATAAAGCAAGAAAACCTAAATTAGAAAGCTTGTAAATTAACTAGAAAGCAAGAAATGAAGAAATACAAACTATATTAATGGTAGGGGAGATGAATAGTGAACTTACAATCCAAATGGGGTGTCAAACCAAAGAGAAATGAAGAAGAACCAAGAAAAAATCCCAAAACCCTAAGCTAAACTAACCTAAAATCGTGTATATACTGCTATATATTCTTATTACAACTAAATTTGTATTTATAGTAAGTTAGAATAAAAGAAAAGAAGAAAGAAAAGAAATGAAAATATCTGCTGAAAAACAGGGGATCGATCGATCGACCCCTTTGGTCGATCGATCGATCAAGGCCAAAAATCGACAATTTAGAATGGTCGATCGATCGATCAAGCATGTATTAGCCAGGCAGCAGCACACTGCATTCTTCCCTTCTCCTCTTTTGTTTTCCTTGTTTTTCCTCCGCTGAAATAGCCGTAACTTCTTCATTATGAATCAAAATCGCGCACCGTTCATGGCCACGCGAAGCTAGCGAGGAGGGCTACAACGTTTGTGAGATGTAGGGCCAGGTACCCAAGCTGTGAAAAAACTAAAATGCCCTTGAACATGCGATTGCGTTTGAAACATCACCGGAATGCGTCCGAACTCCATACTTAGTACCTAAATACATACAAAAGCCGAATTATACCTCATATAGCATGTTATCAATACAAACCGAGGTTGCCTAGTTAACGGGCTTAAATATAGAGATTAAGGCACCCGAGGGGGCTAAAATACGTAGGTTCGGAGGATGAAATACGCAATATTTGTGTATCATCAAACCCCCTAACTTACACATTGCTAGTCCCTAGCAATGAAATAGGATGCAACAAAAACTACAAGTAAACCAAAACAGGAGATAGTACAAAAGTATGGTATAAAATTAATAAAAAGATAAGGCCACTTTCGCGGGCGATTCGATTGCATTTAGCGTATGCAATAAGCTGTTAAACCCCTAGGTCACCCTAGTGGACGAGTGTCGTCTCGTGAAGGTTTTCAGGGATGGTACCCATAAACATCACATGGTTTCCTCAAAATATTCCCAATCCAACATGCGACAAGCCCAACAATGGCGAAAAGGATTTCATACGCATTATTAGCAAAGTGAATGAATTCAAACAAAAGTCCAAATCATTAACATTATAGAATGCACCTCATAGAATTGAAATCTTAAAATGTGGGAGGGGAGTGAGCACATGCAAAGTTTGATTTGACGAAAAACTTATATAAACCGGATACTAAATAAAGCAAGCATATATTCAATCCTCACGGGCATTACGCTCATCAAGAGAATTCACTCGAAACAGGGAGGTAACACACGGAACATGTGGGATAAAGAGTAAATGTAAATGGAAACTAGGCCGCACACATGTCACAAAAGAAGAATGCTATATATAAACTGAAAAACTGTAATCTCAATGAAAGGATACCACTCACTAAAAGAGGCGAAATGCATTTTCACAGATTATCACAACTATTATGGCTTTTAAATTACATTAACCTAAGATCACATAGGACTTTGATAGGGTTATAATGTAGGTATGGCTAAGGTACGAAACGAAGGAATATATGTACGAATTCAAAGTGTTCGGAATGAAAACTCGGGATAATGGGATAATGCGGGCAATATCAAAATCGAAAAACAAGTTTCAAAAAGGCATTAGATATATCGTCGGAGAGAGTAATAAAAGCTTATTGAACTATATACAACATATACAAACTTCTCTTTCCTTTTCTTTTCTTCTTTTTCTCATTTTCTCTTTTGTTTTCTTTTGCTTTTTGCTTTCTCTTTTTCTTCACTTTTTTCACTATTTTCTTTTCTTTACTTATCAAACTCTCATATGCCCAAATTGCAACCGACATCATAACAACATCATTCAATCCCAAGTAACATTCCAAGAAAAGGTATGGAAAGTGTATGTATGGTTTATAACTCCAATTTAGATTTGGTTATGGGATTGGGGTTACGAAACGAAAGGCTATATTTAGGCTCAAAAGGGTTAACGAGGGTAAACATATAAGGGTGAGGTCAAGGCTTATATGGGTGATATAACAAAGAGGGCCTATGATCATTTCACCAAGTTTACGCAATTCTCGAATCAAAACAATATATGAAAATCATGATCAAGTAACACATTTCAAGTATGAACTCAATTAATAAACGGTCAAATGAAAGAATAGTGAGATTACCGACGAATTCAACGTTTTCAATGAGAAAAGAATAGTGTATAACACTCACAAACGACGAAAGGTACAAAGCTTACTCGGTGTAAGTATATACGATGCAACAAAAGATTATCGAGTTATAAAAATCTTAAACCAAATCAATAGAACCATAAAAGTGCATGTGCTCATGGCATTAAAGTTTAATTCATGAAGTTATTCACAATATCAATAATCGAGACTAAAGTCTAATAACTTCTAAAATCGAGAACATGCATCATTGGGTTGTCTATTGGATCGGGCAATTATTGAAATTTCTCATCGGAAACAAAGGTAAAATGCCCAAAAAAGAGAAAAAAAGAAAGAAAATCTTTTTGAAATTTTTCTAAGAAAAGCATACTAAGTAACTAATATGTGAGCAAAAACATGGACTAAAATAATGAAATGGATAGAATATCCCACACCCCTAACTTAAAACTTGACATTGTCCCCAATGTTAATTAAGAACCAAGCCAAAGAGAGGAAAAGAGCGATATTACCCAAAATTGGAGCGATCTCCATAAGAACAAGTCCAAAAAATATACAAAACAAGTTAGTACCGAGCATAGCAAAAACAAATAACAAAAAGTTAACTAATTACACTAGACTAAATTAAAAAGAAGAAAGATAAAAAAAAAGAAAGAATAAAAAGCTAACTATATACAACCTACTATTTAGGCTTCACACTAACTGTACACTAGAAGTCTAAATAGCTGAGGGTCCACCATAAGAACAATTTGACTTTGGAGGATAGCCGGTGTACCCTCACATACAAGCATGCCCTCCGAAAAATATGGATTTTGTTTGAACAACGGAAGGCATGTGTAAGGCGAAAGAAATGAACCATCGTCAATTAAAAGTTTTGGAGGGACGATGGGGAGTTTGGATTGCACGGGTGACAAAAAAAAGTGGGGACCGAGAAAAGCCGAATATCCTCCCAAGGATTTTGAAGTTGGAATGGGAGGCGACGCACACAAAGGCAAAGATGCGATCGTGGAGGGCGACTCGAGCAAGTACTCCTCATCGGCGATAGGGTTTAAAACATTAAAGTTTGAAACCGAATCATCAGGTACTTGTGACGGTGTGGTAATAGAGAATGAAAATGGGGATGAAAGAAATTCAAACTCATGAGATGAATCATCATCACATGAAGTTTGAATTTCGAATGAAATAATATCATTTTCAATGAAATGTTCTTTTTTGGGGGCCAAAGAAGAATCATTTCATTACAAATAGATATTACGTTATTATCATCCTCACTTTCAATATCTATTACGCAATGGGCAAAGTCTAGAATGGCTTGTTCCAAAGTAGGCACAAGTACCTCATTTGGTTCAAAACATTCCCCGACCTCGAAAGTCTCGAAAGCAAAATCGTCGTCGGACTCAAATAATAAATCCAACTCATGTTCCCACGAACGATTTTCTTCCCGATAACGATTTTCAATTTTCTCATTCTCATACATACGCAAGCCCTCACCGAATGTCATAGGTCGAGGTGCGGATGCATTAGAATGGGAACTTTGAAAATTACAATCGGACTAAAACGAAAACTCATTATTATAGGAATTTTGAAAACTATTGCAATTCGTTTCAAAATTCCTATTATAAGGAGGTAAAGGCCCAAAATCATTATCATCATCATCAAAATTCCAATAACCTAAGTTTTGACTTTCGTTATAATCGCCCAAAGTAATATGTGAATTTGCAAATTTTTGGGATTCTAAGTATTCACCGAAAGTCATAGGTTTGCGGGAAATTTGAGAATTATAACAATGATTACCGAAAGAACTGGAATAAGACATGCTTAACTCAAAAATGGCTCGAAGTGGTGAATTCCACAAAGTAGGTGTGCGCGGAAAGAATTCGAGCGTTTCTAAGTGCTCAAATGTGGAAGTCCTGCAAAATATTAGCAAACAATACAAATAGAAAGAAAATACTATGAAATATTAAATCAAATAAAGTCTAAAACAAACTAGTCCCCGACAACGGCGCCATTTGATAGGTAGGGTTTTCGCCCCGGCGCGAGAGTCACCTACGCGCCGATAATTTTGAATTCGGCTCACCTGAACTATACAAAAACCTAAATTACGACTACACTCAACGGGTGAGTATAGCGGTAAGTCGGGTATCGAAAATCCACAGAGACGAGTTTCTAGAATTCAAGTGATTTAATACTCCGAAATAAAAGTGTAAAAGATGATTACAAACTAAAAGAAAAGATGCATAAAGGGAAATGTTAATCTAGGCGAGTGTATTGAAACTAGATTATAAAAGCGAGTAAAACTATAGGTTGCGTCGAATATCCCTCACCCGAGTTAATTAGTATAAAATGGTTACATGGGTCGACGAGTTATTATAAGTGCGTCTCGTTTCGACAGTTAATTAAATCAAGGGTTGTTACGCCCTAAATCATCATAAAAGCCTAATAAGATTTTGGCGTCAACAAATATCCAGACAATTGCGCACGAAAGGTCGTAAGCATGGGACATACATGATATGCCCCGTCAAATCTCCTAGACGCAATAACTAGGACAACGCACCCGAAATAGACCCGTAAACTCCATCACCAAAGCAAAGCAACGCGTCAGCTCAAGTGAGTTCAATTCAAACACAACCTAATTTAAATTACCTAGAAAGCATGTTAAAAACGCGGTAAATGGAAAGCGATAAATAAACGCGGTAAATCTATACTAGAAAGCGTGTAAATCAAAACATGTAAATAAAGCAAGAAAACCTAAATTAGAAAGCTTGTATATTAACTAGAAAGCAAGAAATGAAGAAATACAAACTATATTAATGGTAGGGGAGATGAATAGTCAACTTACAATCCAAATGGGGTGTCAAACCAAAGAGAAATGAAGAAGAACCAAGCAAAAACCCCAAAAACCTAAGCTAAACTAACCTAAAATCGTGTATATACTGCTATATGTTCTTATTACAACTAAATTTGTATTTATAGTAAGTTAGAATAAAAGAAAAGAAGAAAGAAAAGAAATGAAAATATCTGCTGAAAAACGGGGGATCGATCGATCGACCCCTTTGGTCGATCGATCGATCAAGGCCAAAAATTGACAATTTAGAATGGTCGATCGATCAATCAAGCAGGTATTGGCCAGGTAGCAGCACACTGCATCCTTCTCTTCTCCTCTTTTGCTTTCCTTGTTTTTCCTCCGCTGAAATCGCCGTAACTTCTTCGTTATGAATCAGAATCGCGCACCGTTTGCGGCCACGCGAAGCTAGCGAGCAGGGATACAACTTTTGTGAGATGTCGGGCCAGGTACTCAAGCTATGAAAAGACTAAAATGCCCTTGAACGTGCGATTATGTTCGAAACTTCATCGGAATGCGTCCGAACTCCATACTTAGTACCTAAATACCTACAAAAGCCGAATTATACCTCATATAACATGTTATCAATATAAATCGAGGTTGTCTGGTTAACGGGCTTAAATATAGAGATTAAGGCACCCGAGGGGGCTAAAATGCGTAGGTTCGGAGGACGAAATACGCAATATTTGCGTATGATCAAACCCCCTAACTTACACATTGCTAGTCCCTAGCAATGAAATAGGATGCAACAAGAACTACAAGCAAACCAAAACAGGAGATAGTACAAAAGTATGGTATAAAAGTAATAAAAAGATAAGGCCACTTTTGCGGGCGATTCGATTGCATTTAGCGTATGAAATAAGCTGTTAAACCCCTAGGTCACCCTAGTGGACGAGTGTCATCTCGTGAAGGTTTTCAGGGATGGTACCCATAAACATCATGTGTTTTCCTCAAAATATTCCCAATCCAACATGCGACAAACCCAACAATGGCGAAAAGGATTTCATACGCATTATTAGCAAAGTGAATGAATTCAAACAAAAGTCCAAATCATTAACATTATATAATGCACCTCATAGAATTGAAACCTTAAAATGTGGGAGGGGAGTGAGCACATGCAAAGTGTGATTTGACGAAAAACTTATATAAACCGGATACTAAATAAAGCAAGCATATATTCAATCCTCACGGGCATTACGCTCATCAAGAGAATTCACTCGAAACAGGGAGGTAACACAGGGAACATGTGGGATAAAGAGTAAATGTAAATGGAAACTAGGCCGCACACATGTCACAAAAGAAGAATCCTATATATAAACTGAAAAACTGTAATCTCAATGAAAGGATACCACTCACTAAAAGAGGCGAAATGCATTTTCACAGATTATCACAACTATTATGGCTCTTAAATTACATTAACCTAAGATCACATAGGACTTTAATAAGGTTATAATGTAGGTATGGCTAAGGTACGAAACGAAGGAAAATATGTACGAATTCAAAGTGTTCGGAATGAAAACTCGGGATAATGGGATAATGCGGGCAATATCAAAATCGGAAAAAAAGTTTCAAAAAGGCATTAGATATATCATCGGAGAGAGTAATCAAAGCTTATTGAACTATATACAACATATACAAACTTCTCTTTCTTTTTCTTTTCTTCTTTTTCTCATTTTCTCTTTTGTTTTCTTTTGCTTTTTGCTTTCTTTTTTTCTTCATTTTTTCACTATTTTATTTTCTTTACTTATCAAACTCTCATATGCCCAAATTGCAACCGACATCAAAACAAAATCATTCAATCCCAAGTAACATTCCAAGAAAATGTATGGAAAGTGTATGTATGGTTTATAACTCCAATTTAGAGTTGGTTAGGGGTTGGGGTTACGAAACAAAAGGCTATATTTAGGCTCAAAAGGGTTAACGAGGGTAAACATATAAGGGTGAGGTCAAGGCTTATATGGGTGATATAACAAAGAGGGCCTATGATCATTTCACCAAGTTTACGCAATTCTCGAATCAAAACAATATATGAAAATCATGATCAAGTAACACATTTCAAGTATGAACTCAATTAATAAACGGTCAAATGAAAGAATGGTGAGATTACCGACGAATTCAACGTTTTCAATGAGAAAAGAAAAGTGTATAACACTCACAAATGACGAAAGGTACAAAGCTTACTCGGTGTAAGTATATACGATGGAACAAAAGATTATCGAGTTATAAAAATCTTAAACCAAATCAATAGAACCATAAAAGTGCATGTTCTCATGGGATTAAAGTTTAATTCATGAAGTTATTCACAATATCAATAATCGAGACTAAAGTCTAATAACTTCTAAAATCGAGAACATGCATCATTGGGTTGTCTATTTGATCGGGCAATTATTGAAATTTCTCATCGGAAATAAAGGTAAAATGCCCAAAAAAGAGAAAAAAGGAAAGAAAATCTTTTTGAAATTTTTTTTTTCTAAGAAAAGCATACTAAGTAACTAATATGTGAGCAAAAACATGGACTAAAATAATGAAATGGATAGAATATCCCACACCCCCTAACTAAAAATTGACATTGTCCTCAATGTTAATTAAGAACCAAGTCAAAGAGAGGAAATGAGAGATATTACCCAAAATTGGAGCGATCACTATAAGAACAAGTCCAAAGAATCTACAAAACAAGTTAGTACCGATCATAGCAAAAACAAATAACAAAAAGTTAACTAATTACACTAGAGTAAATTAAAAAGAAAGAAAGAATAAAAAGCTAACTATATACAACCTACTATTTAGGCTTCACACTGATTGTACACTAGAAGTCTAAATAGATGAGGGTCCACCATAAGAACTATTTGACTTTGGAGGATAGCCGGTGTACCCTCACATACAAGCATGCCCTCCGAAAAATATGGATTCTGTTTGAACAACGGAAGACATGTGTAAGGCGGAAGAAATGAACCATCGTCAATTTAAAGTTTTGGAGGGACGATGGGGGGTTTGGATTGCACGGGTGACAAAAACAAGTGGGGACCGAGAAAAGCCGAATATCCTCCCAAGGATTTTGAAGTTGGAATGGGAGGCGGCGCACACAAAGGCAAAGATGCGATCGTGGAGGGCGACTCGAGTAAGTACTCCCCATCGGCGATAGGGTTTGAAACATTAAAGTTTGAAACCGAATCATCAGGTACTTGTGACGGTGAGGTAATAGAGAATGAAAATGGGGATGAAAGAAATTCAAACTCATGAGATGAATCATCATCACATGAAGTTTGAATTTCGAATGAAATCATATCATTTTCAATGAAATGTTCTTCTTTGGGGGCCAAAGAAGAAATTATTTCATTACAAATGGATATTACGTCATTATCATCCTCACTTTCAATATGTATTACGCAATGGGCAAAGTCTAGAATGGCTAGTTCCAAAGTAGACACAAGTACCTCATTTGGTTCAAACCATTCCTCGACCTCGAAAGTCTCGAAAGCAAAATCGTCGTCGGACTCAAATAATAAATCTAACTCATGTTCCCACGAATGATTTTCTTCCCGATAACGATTTTCAATTTTCTCATTCTCATACATACGCAAGCCCTCACCGAATGTCATAGGTCGAGGTGCGGATGCATTAGAATGGGAACTTTGAAAATTACAATCGGACTTAAACGAAAACTCATTATTATAGGAATTTTAAAAACTATTGCAATTCGTTTCAAAATTCCTATTATAAGGAGGTAAAGGCCCAAAATCATTATCATCATCATCAAAATTCCAATAACCTAAGTTTTGACTTTCGTTATACTCGCCCAAAGTGATATGTGAATTTGCAAATTTTTGGGACTCTAAGTATTCACCGAAAGTCATAGGTTTGCGGGAATTTTGAGAATTACAACAATGATTACCGAAAGAATTGGAATAAGACATGTTTAACCCAAAAATTGCTCGAAGTGGCGAATTCCACAAAGTAGGTGCGCGGGGAAAGAATTCGAGCGTTTCTAAGTGCTCAAATGTGGAAGGCCTGCAAAATATTAACAAATAATACAAATAGAAAGAAAATACTATGAAAAATTAAATCAAATAAAGTTTAAAACAAACTAGTCCCCGGCAACGGCGCCATTTGATAGGCTGGGTTTTTCCCCGGCGCGAGAGTCACCTATGCGCCGATCATTTTGAATTCGGCTCACCTGAACTATACAAAAACCTAAATTACGACTACACTCAACGGGTGAGTATAGCGATAAGTCGGGTATCGAAAATCCACAGAGACGAGTTTCTAGAATTCAAGTGATTTAATCCTCTGAAATAAAAGTGTAAAAGATGATTACAAATTAAAAGAAAAGATTCATAAAGGGAAATGTTAATCTAGGCGAGTGTATTGAAACTAGATTATAAAAGCGAGTAAAATTATCGGTTGCGTCGAATATCCCTCACCCGAGTTAATTAGTATAAAATGGTTACATGGGTCGACGAGTTATTATAAGTGCGTCTCGTTTCGACAGTTAATTAAATCAAGGGTTGTTACGCCCTAAATCATCATAAAAGGCTAATAAGATTTTGGCGTCAACAAATATCCCAGAAATTGCGCACGAAAGGTCGTAAGCACGGGACATACATGATATGCCCCTTCAAATCTCCTAGGCGCAATAACTGGGACAATGCACCCGAAATAGAGCCGTAAACTCCATCACCAAAGCAAAGCAACGCGTCAGCTCGAGTGAGTTCAATTCAAACACAACCTAATTTAAATTACCTAGAAAGCATGTTAAAAACGCAGTAAATGGAAAGCGATAAATAAACGTGGTAAATCTATACTAGAAAGCGTGTAAATCAAAGCATGTAAATAAAGCAAGAAAACCTAAATTAGAAAGCTTGTAAATTAACTAGAAAGCAAGAAATGAAGAAATACAAACTATATTAATGGTAGGGGAGATGAATAGTCAACTTACAATCCAAATGGGGTGTCAAACCAAAGAGAAATGAAGAAGAACCAAGCAAAAACCCCAAAACCCTAAGCTAAACTAACCTAAAATCGTGTAAATACTGCTATATGTTCTTATTACAACTAAATTTGTATTTATAGTAAGTTAGAATAAAAGAAAAGAAGAAAGAAAAGAAATGAAAATATCTGCTGAAAACAGGGGATCGATCGATCGACCCCTTTAGTCGATCGATTGATCAAGGCCAAAAATCGACAATTTAGAATGGTCGATAGATCGATCAAGCAGGTATTGGCCAGGCAGCAACACACTGCATTCTTCCCTTCTCCTCTTTTGCTTTCCTTATTTTTACTCCGCTGAAATCGCCGTAACTTCTTCCTTATGAATCGGAATCGCGCACCGTTCATGGCCACGCGAAGCTAGCGAGGAGGGATAAAACTTTTGTGAGATTTTGGTCCAGGTACTCAAGCTGTTAAAAGACTAAAATGCCCTTGAACGTGCGATTGTGTTCGGAACTTCCCCGGAATGCGTCCGAACTCCATACTTAGTACCTAAATACCTACAAAAGCCCAATTATACCTCATATTGCATGTTATCAATATAAACCAAGGTTGTCTGGTTAACGGGCTTAAATATAGAGATTAAGGCACCCGGGGGGGCTAAATGCGTAGGTTCGGAGGATGAAATACGCAATATTTACGTATCATCAGGGGGAATTAATGTTTAGTGCCCGGTTAAGTCTCCCAAACCCCTTTTATTCTCTCATTTCATGTTATAAACTTAGACAGAGTTAGAGAGAAGAGAGAGTTGCGAGAAAATGGAAAGAAATTAGATAATTAAAGATTTGTAGCTGGAATCGTTACTACGGGAAGGAAATTCGAGACTACAAACTTTAGGCAAGTTTCTTAATTGCTAGAGTATGATTTAATGTGAGTAAATTGCATTTATAGTTGTGTTTTGGAGTTTTTGCCATTTATGGGTTTTGGGGTTTTTGGTGTTTAAACCCATCATCTTGTAGTTTAAATTTGATTTGAGTTGGAAATATTAGTTAGTAATTGTGTAGGATTGATTTGGTTAAATTATTAGTTGTTGGGGTTGAAGGAGAGTGAAGAATTTGGGTTTTTGGGATTTTAGGGTTCTTAAAACTATGCCCGAAACTGGGCTTTCTGGTCCAGGTGAATCGATTCGCCCCGAGCGAATCGATTCGCTAAAAGGGTAGGCTATAGGTATGTACTTAGCGTATCGATTCAGATAGTTCTAATCGATTCGAGAAACATGCAGAAGTTTGTTCTTCTTGATCGAATCGATTCGGCTAGTCCGAATCGATTCGCTTTTAAGACCGAATCATTTTGACTAGGGCGAATCGATTCGGAAACCCTGCTATTTTATAAGGGTTTTCTAGCTTAGTTCTTAGTTCTTTTATTTTAGGTTTAAGGCTTGGGAACCTTCTCTTGGAAAGTAATAACGGGTTGTATAGGTTTGTATTAGGGAGATTAATATCCTATATTTACATGGGAATAATTGTGCTTATCTAAAGGGTTAATTCATAGAGGTTAATGTTTCGTTTGATATAGGAAGTTAGTCTAGAACTAACGGAAAGTAGAATGGTAATGTTTTGGACTTTTAGGAGACTAGTATTGATGGAAATTACTTTTGATGGGTTAGGGTCTTCCATTGAACTCTTGGAGACTAGTGTGAGGAAAATTGCACTTAGGGTCCTAGGTCATTGATACAATATGACTTTGAGAATAAAAAATGCCTATTTGAAAATTGGTACTTAATGGTTACGTATAAATGGTTTTGAGAATGTAAAAAGGGAATATTTTCAAATGGGAAAATAATTTTGTAAATGATAATTTACTTATACACACCTCTCTAAATCGCTATCATATGGGATGTTATACGCATGAGGTGAAGTCCCCTGGCTAGTGAATGCAGGGCAAATATAGTCCTCGGCCATAAGACCGGTTATTATTGTGTGATTATTGTTCGAAGTGAGGTAATTCCGGGTGTGGTTATGACTCACCGTCGAAGGTATATGGCCGCTTCCTGACGTTATGTTATAGGATGCACAGGTTGTCTTGTGCGATAGGCCCTGGAAGATGATAGCCATTTAGGGGCGTGTCCAGTGGAGAAACTTGGAAGGACGGTCTTAGAATCGTTATATATATGTGATTATAACTATTCTAAATAAAGTTGAATACGGTAAAGCATTTTGTGTGATAAACTGCTTTCAATATGTTTCCCATAGAGAAAGGGAACTATGAAGTTAAATGGTATAAAATGGTATTGGTGAAGCATTTTGTGCGATAAATTACTTTAAATATAATTTCCTAAAGAGAAAAGGAACTATGTATTTAAGTTGTGAATAACTGAAATGATATAGCATTGAGTGAATGTAGATGATTTCTCCCATGCTTATATGAACATTGAGCATTGTCATTAATATTGTGCTAGGTTGTGCTTTTAAAAGGAGTGGTGAATATTTTATGATAAATTATGAGAGAAAGTTAAGTTCATGATGATGATTAATTATTCATAATTGTCATGCATTTTATTCATATGGTGATCATATCAAATCGGTCCCTGACCCGTCTATATCTCTTTGTTTTGCATGAATTATTTATTCGCCCAGGTGCTCCACCGTAAGGACGCCCGTATTAACCTCTCCATTCCAATTGTCTTGGTGCTATAACACGTTGCGGATGTTGTTGGTTATTCGTTATAGATGCTTCTATCTTTTGTACTATAGCTATGATCAGTTTACTTATTCGGGCGTGTTGCCCATGTTTTGTAACCGTTTAATATAATGTGATACTTAATTTTAATACTCAGTGTAACCTCTTGTATTGGTCTATTAATCGACAGCTTATTCGGTTATTACTTTACGTATTATTATTATACCTTTACTCGTTAATTTTTATATATCCACCTTCTTTTCAAATTGGATTGTCTAAATGCTTTTCTTTTAACTTACAAATTAATTTGACATTCATTTTCGAAAATAATTGGTGGTTATTGCATATCATTATTTTTCACGACAGTGATGCTAAGCATGGTCCATATATGATTCCTGTATTTATTGGGATAATGGGTTGGCCACCTCTTATTTTAATAGGCGAGTTATCACAAATGGTATCAGAGCATCAGGTTATAGTGTCTGTAGGAATCTGTGCGGACGTACTACGCCTTCAGCGTTGATTTTGAATTGATGTAAAGCCTTTGGATTAAGATCGTTGATTTCTCTTGTGAGAATTTGTTCTCCTGCCAAAATGTAAGGGGTTAGTAAATCTTTTGCGCGATTGCTACAGATTCATGTGTTGAATGTTAAAGGACGACCAAGAAAGGCCGTTATGAGGGCACAAGGATACGGGGCTTAATTACTATTGTGAATCGAAGTCGGGGATGAGGATAGCATTGGAGGATATCCCTCTGTAGCATTTTCTTAGATTGCTACAACAGCTACAAGGATATAGTAGCTAAAATTTCTCAAGTACCGCTTTCAAAAGAGAGTGGTACTAAACTTGGATTATTTAGTGAAGTTAAATTGGGAAGATGTTTGAAACGTCCTTGATAAGGGCCATACGTTGAATTTAAGTCATGCGGAGGCAGTGTAACTTCATTCGGTGGAAGTCAGGGTTTAGAAGTTTGGGCTTAGAGAGGGGTATAGGAAAACCAGATGTGAAAAATTGAGAAATTTTTTTCACCCGTTGGAGTAAGGTCAAAATGGTGGGTACGGTAGCCACCACATTTGATGGAGCAGGAAGATTTTCTCGTAGAGAAACCTCATGGACGGTTTTAACAGTAAGTTCCCCTGAAGTATTAGAAATGTAGAGAATGCATATTTTCAAGTATCCCTAAGAGGATCGGCCAGAGGCCGACCGTAAAGAAATAGATATGTGGTTAAGGAAACCTTGCACCGAAGTAGGATAAGTACAAGGGAAAAAGAGTCTTTAATGAGATAATGGGCTCTCTTGTAAATGCTGTTAACGCTTATGAAGAAGTAGTGTTAGTGAAACCTCGATTTTGGATTTCCACCCAAGGAAATTCGTAGAAATAAGGCAGTGGAGACCGGTAGTACGTTTTCCTTTGCTGAGGGAGTTAAGGGAACTGCGAAGGGGATTGTTAGGATTGAGGCTATAAAGCCGGAGATGCTGAAAACTTTAACATGGTTAGGGTGGCCAGAGTTGGGGAATGATTGTGATGAGGAACATAGAACCACACGCTTTGATGTTGTCCGATAGGAGTTAAAGGACAAGAATAGGGTGCCTAGATGGGGCATTGATTGAACTATTTTTTAGCACAGATAAAACAAGGGTATTGTATCTAGGAACTCTTTGGGGCAGCTAGGGTAATTGGTAAGAATGTTGTTATGAGTTTCACCTTGGATAAGGGAAGTGTGTTTCGTGGGGTAAGATTGAGCCTCAACATTTTATTGATCCTATACTCGGTTGTGTAATTTGAGCTTGTGGTAGTATCGATATTATTATAGAGAGTGTATCTATATGATTTCCATGGTAGGGAGGTTTTATTTTTCTCCATTCGCTATAAAGCGAGTGGTGATATTTTAGAAAGTATATGTTGTTTGTGCTACTCGTATTATATGTGTTATACGAGTGGAACTATTTTGATTTGTCGGAGAGATAGCAGGAAAAGGATTGCAAGGCTATCGTTTTTCTAGTTCCAGAGTGGGACTAGTTGTTCTATAATATCTCACTTCGATACGGGTTGAGACTTTATAAAGATGATTTAAGGTATGCAAGAAATTTTTATTTTCTTTTTGTTTTGTTTGTTTTGTTTGTGTTTGTTGTTGCCTTATCTCCACGACCAACAAAGTTAAGTAATAGGGTATCGGAGGGGTTCATTGTTTGGATTTCGCTTGCGAGATGCTCCGCGCATGAACCTTAACGACGTTGGAAGTGGAGAGATGTGACTTTATGTTAAGATTTTGGTTTTGAGGGTTCTAGCCGAGAATCACGTGATATATTAAGGGCTAATAAAAAGTTATTGTGCGTTGCGGAAGCACTAAATGTAGTTCTCTCATCTGATAAATGTGAGTGAGATAAAGATAAAGAAGTCAGATTGAGACTTATAGTTATTCCGTGATGAGAAGGCCGTTTAAGAAGATGTATATATATTTGGATAAAGGATTCGTAACACTTTGCAGAAAGTAGGCGCCCGATTAGTTAGATTTTCATTTCATCGAAATGGTAGGACATAGAAGTAGAAATGTGTAAGTAGGATTACGAGTTAAGATTATAGCGGTTCTGATCATGTGCCTTAGGCCGTTATATCTTGATGATCGAAGATGTGAGGTAGTAGTGTAACGGGATGGTTCCTTGTCTAAATTTTGCTTTGCGAGACATCCCACTCATGAAACCGAGCGAATGTTGGAAATTGAGAAAGGTCTTGGGCACTAGGGACATAGTTATTATAGTACATATTTCATGTGGGTAGGAAAACGCATCAACCTTATGATTATTAGGATGTAAGGCCAATGGGGCATGTGGAATTATTATAGGAATGCTGTAGTGAGTTAACCATGAGAAGATTGGAAGGTTAAATTTTAATAATGATAGGGTTTCCAGGAATGGGGGAAAATGAAATCGTGAGTAGCTTGGGCCACCAGCCTGAGAAGAATGTGAGGCCCATTTTAAGAGGAATTGTTACGTCTATGACTTAACTTTTGATTAGATGAAGGATAAGTTGACTTCTTCTGATAGATTAGCGCTGCCAAGTTCAGGAGTGAACTATTTGGTTATTATAGACGCGTCTCCGTAAGAATGGGGCGGTGTGCTATTGAAAGAACATGGGACCGTTGCATATATATTTTATAGCTTGAACCCTGTGAGGAGAACTATCCCATGCAAGACTAAAAGCATGCCACAATAGTGTTTACCTTAAAGATGGGGAGGCATTACCTCAGGGGAAGGAACTTAAGTATTTTCATGGACCACAAGTCGACACAAGGTTGGTTCTTAGGGAAAAATTAATGTGTGCGGTGGTTGGATTCGTAAAAGACTATCAATTTGAGGTGATATCGGATATTGAGTAGAAAGTCCATGGGGGGAAACTAACGATGGCAGGGAAAGACAAAAGGAAGGAGCTAACTAGAAAGATGTTGTTAGTATGGCACCTATATCAGTGATTGGCCGTTACGCCTGCTATTAAGATGAGAGTCGTGGAAGAGAAACCAAGGGACATCTTAGAGTTCATCTCCCTATGCACTACTACTTAATTTATGAAGGTGGGCCACCAACAACTGATTAAATGGTTGTAATAGTTAGACATAACAGTGCGAGAATGGGAGAGTGTATGCGTGGATTTTTATTACTGGAGCACTAATGCGGTGAAGCGGTCATGAGTATGGTTGGAGGATAATATGGAGATTGTGAAACTTTATGGGGTACCTATCAATATAGTCTCGGGCTTAGACAAGATTTTTGTATCCTATCTCTAAAGAAGTTTCCCGGAGCAATGGGGATCGGTTAAGGTTGAGTACCTTTTTACCACCCGAAAATAATTGGTCAAAACGGGGAGAAACAACCTATGTAGGGGGACATACTTTCGGTGTGCATACTAAATTTTTGGTGGATGAGAGTATAACATTTTTTAGTTGAATATGTAACCCATAATGGGTATGGAACCATAGGTGGCCTTGTATACCAAGCCGTGTAGATCACCTACTTGTTGGTGAAAAGTAAGAGACAACAAGCTTTTTGGACCTAGAATGATCCAAGACATCTTTTCTAAGACTGAGTTCATTAGAAACCACTTACGAATTGCCCAATATGGTTAGAAGGGCTATACCGACGCGAATAGATGTCATGTAGGATTGGAGCGAGGGGATCAAGTTTTGGTGACGTTATTCCCGAGGAAAGGTGTGACATAGGCTCGATATAGGCATTTTCTTCCGTTGTTGAAAAGGTAGGATCGATAGTTTATGAGGAACAATTGAATGTTAGTTTAGCTTTATGAAGAGTGTGAACTAAGATTGAAGTGGTATCCTTAGATCGAGTCCTGTAAGGGACACCACAATGCCTAGAAATTGCAAGAGATGAAAGAATGATATTTTAGAGAAGTACACACTTGATCTTGTTATGTGGTACGCCTGAATTTTGAGGGAAAAATTCCCTTTTAAGGGGGGAGGGGAGAGTGTAAGAACCCCTACTTTTGAGTAATTGATTTTGTATAATTATGCCATGTGAGATAATTATATGAAATTATGGAAATTGGAGTAAATATTATTTTAAGTGATTTGCGAGTTAATATTTACTGAAATTTGCATATTTCCTGTTGAGAGAAGGTAAATGGCATCATGCTATGTTTTATTGCGTCGTTGTGCTTTAAGCGATGGTTATGGAATATATTTCAATTATATTGTGACTAATGAAATAAAATGACGTTGGAACATAATATATTATACGATACTCCGAATGCCAATTTAGAGGGTGCGATTAGTTTTGAAATAGTCGAGATAGTCAAAATAAGTGTCATATTGCATTTTTGAGTTCCAGACACTTTTGACAAGTATGACTCAATTATGTAGTTACGAGTTATTTTAATGGTGTATCAATGTTTAAAGGGGGAATTAATGTTTAGTGTCCGGTTAAGTCTCCTAAACCCCTTTTATTTTCTCATTTCATGTTATAAACTTAGAGAGAGTTAGAGAGAAGAGAAAGTTGGGAGAAAATGGAAAGAAATTAGATAATTGAAGTTTTGAAGCTGGAATCGTTGCTACGGGAAGGAAATTCGAGACTACAAACTTGAGGCAAGTTTTTTACTTGCTAGAGTATGATTTAATGTGAATAAATTGAATTTATAGTTGTGTTTTGGAGTTTTTTCCATTTATGGGTTTTGGGGTTTTTTGGTGTTTAAACCCATCATCTTGTAGTTTAAATTTGATTTGAGTTGGAAATATTAGTTAGTAATTGTGTAGGATTGATTTGGTTAAATTATTAGTTGTTGGGGTTGAAGGAGAGTGAAGAATTTGGGTTTTTGGGATTTTAGGGTTCTTAAAACCCATAGCCAAAACTGGGCTTTCTGGTCCAGGCGAATCGATTCGCCCCTAGCGAATCGATTCGCTAAAAGGGTAGGCTACAGGTCTGTACTTGGCGAATCGATTCGGATAGTTCGAATCGATTCGGCAAACATGCAGAAGTTTGTTCTTCTTAACTGAATCGATTCGGCTAGTCCGAATCGATTCACTTTTAAGACCGAATCGATTCGGCTAGGGCGAATCGATTTGGAAACCCTGCTATTTTTATAGGGGTTTTCTAGCTTAGTTACTAGTCCTTTTATTTTAGGTTTAAGGCTTGGGAACCTTCTCTTGGGAAGTAATAAAGGGTTTTAGAGGTTTGTATTAGGGAGATTAATATCCTAGATTAACATGGGGATAATTGTGCTTATCTCAAGGGTTAGTTCATAGAGGTTAATGTTTTGTTTGCTATAGGAAGTTAGTCTAGAACTAACGAAAAGTAGAATGGTAATGTTTGGGAGTTTTGGGAGACTAGTATTGAGGGAAATTACTTTTGATGGTTTAGGGTATTCCTTTGAACTCTTGGAGACTTGTGTGAGGAAAATTGCACTTAGGGTCCTAGGTCATTAATAAAATATAACTTTGAGAATAAGAAATGCCTATTTTAAAATTGGTACTTAATGTTTAAGTATAAATGGTTTTGAGAATGTAAAAAGTGAATATTTTTGAATGGGAAAATAATTTTGTAAATGATAATTTACTTATACACACCTCTCTAAATCGCTATCGTATGGGAAGTTATGCGCATGAGGTGAAGTCCCTTGGCTAGTGAATGCAGTGCGAATATGGTCCTTGGCCATATGACCGATTATTATTGTGTGATTATTGTTCGAAGTGGGGTGATTCCGGGTGTGGTTATGACTCACTGTCGAAGGTATATGGCCGCTTCCCGACATTGCATTATAGGATGCCCAAGTTGTCTTGTGCGATAGGCCCCGGAAGTTGATATGCATTTAGGGGCGCGTCTAGTGGTGAAACTCGAAAGGACGATCTTAAATCGTTATATATATGTGATTATAACTATTCTAAATAAAGTGGAATACGGTAAATCACTTTGTGTGATAAACTGCTTTTAATATGTTTCCCAGAGAGAAAGGGAACTATAAAGTTAAATGGTATAAAATGGTATTGGTGAAGCATTTTGTGCGATAAATTACTTTAAATATAATTTCCTAAAGAGAAAAGGAACTATGTATTTAAGTTGTGAATAACTGAAATGATAAAGCATTGAGTGAATGTAGATGAGTTCTCCCATGCTTATATGAACATTGAGCATTGTCATTGATATTGCGCTAGGTTGTGCTTTTAGAAGGAGAGGTGAAAATTTTATAATAAATTGTGAGAGAAAGTTAAGTTCATGATTATGATTAATTATTTATAACTCTCATGCATTTTATTCACATGGTGATCATATCTAAGCGGGCCCTGACTTGTCTATATCTCTTTGTTTTGCATGAATTCTTTATTCGCCCAGGTGCTCCACCGCAAGGATGCCCGTATTAAACTCTCCATTCCAGTTGTCTTGGAGATATAACATGTTGCGGATGTTGTAGGTTATTCGTTATAGACGCTTCTATCTTTTTTGTATTCTAGCTATGATCAGTTTACTTATTCGGGCGTGTTGCCCATGTTTTGTAACCATTTAATATAATGTGATACTAAATTTTAATACTCGGTGAAACCGCTTGTATTGGTCTGTTAACCGACAACTTATTCTGTTATTACTTTACGTATTATTGTTATACCTTTACTCGTTGATTTTTATATATCCACCTTCTTTTCAAATTGGATTGTCTAAATGCTTTTCTTTTAAATTACAAATTAATTTGACATCCGTTTTCGAAAATAATTGGTGGTTATTACATATTATTATTATTATTATTATTATTATTATTATTATTATTATTATTATTATTATTATTATTATTATTATTATTATTATTATTATTATTTTTCACGACAGTGATGCTAAGCATGGACCATCTATGATTCCTGTATTTATTGGGATAATGGGCTGGCCACCTCTTATTTTAGCAGGCGGGTTGTGACATACACATGCCTCGTTATACGTTGAGAAGGCTCATCAATCGCTAATAGTTTGAGCACAGAGACCACCACTTCTAACTGCCACACACACGAAGTCCACCATGCGTTAACAATAAACAACAAATATAAAACCTATCGTACAAAATTTTCACAACAAATATGATGATGAGTAAAACCTTGATGCACAAAACAAGATCTCAAAGCATATATGAAGACAAAACTTGAATCTTAAACTAATTGGGTGAAACTAGGGTTTTGGAGGCTTTTAGATATGAATAGAAAACAATTTAACCAAAAACTCTGGACAAAAAATGATGCTAGCACTACTTTATATAAAAAATACATTTTTCGTGGAAATATGTTTTTCGAGGATTTGTTCGAACGAAACAAACGGTCATTCGTACAATTTTTTTTATATCTCGCTCGAACCAAACTAAACCCCATTGGAACTAACATGCCAATCTCGTTCAATCATACTTCAAAAGAGCTTCGAAAGTTTCTATGAGATACATAACTTCCTAGTATGAACCTAATTTGAATGTCTTTTGAACCTCATTTGAATGTCGTTCAAACGAGATAAGCATCTTGTTCGAACGAACATTATAAATTTTTTTGAACGACTTAAAACAAAAGATATTTTTTCATTTAAAACCTTTTAAAATGCCCTCAAAACAATATTTTATGAAAACACATTAAACAACACCCAATACTAAAATAAAATGATTAATATATATATATATATATATATGTATAAACATTCATACCTTATGATATCCTTGAATTATGAAGACGAAATGATGCACGAAACACGACATAGTATTGCAAACGCTCTAACTTGGCTGTTATGATCTTCAATCAAACACGTCATGGGCTTGAAAGGCAAACACACTCAAGTACTAACTTATGACTAAAGGTTTTGTTCAAACACATAATAAGCCAAAACAAACAAATTTTCTCGATTCGAAAATTTGTCCTTACAAATTTTTTCTTTTGGCTATTCTGGGACAAAATATAAAATAAAACCTATAGGCCGTCAAGCTCTCTAAAAGACTCAATCCCCAACCCCCAAAGGAAAAAGTACAGACACTTTACAGACTCACGTTGAGTAGCTTTGATCTTGTATCACTGTAATACCCTGTATTTTTACATATTTAGAATTTAATTAATTGAGTAATTAAGTAGAAAATACGTTTTTAATTAAATTACGTGAGTGGAGTAATTTAATGTGATTTGATATTTAAATTACGCGAATGAAGTAATTTAATGCGATTTAATGATAATTATGATTATTAAGGGATTAAATAATAATTGCGATTATTAAATATTAATCGAGAGATAGACATGGATTAATATTATGATTCAAATTTACTAAGTGTGAATAGTAAATGTTGATAGTTAATTTGTACGACATAGTGAGTGATATGGACGTACTTGATTACATCTCAACCGAGTGTCGTGTGTCGACTAAATTGAGGATGAGATAAGAAATTATTTTTAAGTGACTCAAATGATAATTTAGAGATCACAGATGATTCCGAAAGGGTCGAATTAGTCAAAATAGTATACCCGAGGGTACTAGTCGGGTACCGGGGCATTTTTGGACTAAATCGGGACCGTACGGGGGCGTTTTAGTCTTTTGGCATATAGGGTTGAGAAGACCTACGAATTTTGGAGTGTTTTATCAGCTGGTTAAAAGTATGGTTAGGGTTAGAAACCTCATAACACAAAGGAAAACCATTAGAGAGAGAAGATACATCATTCTCAAGGCTAAAAAGGAAAATTGTGGGGGATTTCAAGGAGTTCTTGCACGACAAGTGATTGAGGAAGGACGGTTGGAAGAGAAAGCATCCCAACACCTTCTGCAAACTCGAAATCAGATCACCATCTAATCAAGGCAAGTGGTTATTTGCAAATTATTATGAGTTATAATATCCATGCGTAGGATTTATGAATGATTGATTTTGATAAATATTCTTCAAGAAAAAGAATTGATTAATTGCATGTTTGGGTAGAAATCACATGTAGTTAGATTTATATCTCTACAGGATTGAAAATCAGAGGAATCATGATTGTTAACACGAATTAAAATTCGGGTTGATGATTGAAAACATGGGAAGAACATGTCACACTAGGGTTCTTGAATAATTAGAAGATTTGAATTATTTTGGGCTAAATTGGAAGGATTCATAATGTTTAATTCGTTGGAAATCATCCTAGCATAAGTAGGAATGGTTAGGTATCGTTAGTTACAAGTTTGGTGGATTATCATGGGAGTTAGATAATTGAATATGGTGAAAAATGCATGAAGAAGAGGAAGATTTGCGTCTGTCACTGCTCGATCGATCGATCAACCCTTGAATGTCGATCGATCGATGCTCGCGGTCGATCGATAGACCCAGGTTGGTTTTGGATTCTTTTGTCAGCTGAGTTCTATTCGATTGCCAACGCTTGAGGGGAACCTTAGTGATATCATTTTACCTATGTAGGGACTTAGAGAGTATAAGTAGGTGTATAGTTGGGGTCCGTTATAATCATTGAGTGCAAGATTTGAAGTGATGGACGGACAAGGATGAATCGATCGAGTAGTGCATCGAGAATTTGGGATTTGAGTTACTAAGAGAGTAAACATCATCCTGAGGAGTATACCAGTAGGTTAGAGATAGCTTAACTATCGAAATGAATAGAGGGGTAACTAGGGCCCTTAGAGTTGTGTGAATACTCAATTAAAATACAACAGTGAGATAAATCGTCAATTAATGAGTACGGTGAATATTAAAGAGGAAATATTACGTACGAGGACTATTCTTAGGTTGCGTTAATACCTACTGAATTATATAGATACTTAGGTGGAGAGAATACCTAAAATATAATTACCTATATTAGGGTTGAGGTAGGATTCCGAACTAATATATGGAAATAGTAAGTTGAGGTCGTGATGAAAGAGTTCCAAACCAATTTGTGTACAAAGTTTCATTAGTGGGTCGAGGTGATTTTACAAACCACTATATGAAATAAACTTGGGGTCGAGATGTCATTCTGAACCAAACCTTTTACTTGGTGTCGATGGACCATTTCGAACCAAGAGTCCTTGATGGGTGTTAAGAGGACATATTAGTAATGAATGAATTTATAAGTATATATTGTGTGTAAAATGTATACTGTATTAATAATCTACTTATACGAGTTAGTAGATAATGAGATGACGTGATTACATTTAAAAGAAAATTAAGTAGGGAAACTTAATTATAAAAGGTTAAAAATAACAAGGCGTGAAAAGTTATTTAAGTATATAAATCATGAGATATGGTTATTATTACATACTATATGGGCAGTATGGGAACTTAGTCACGTAGATAAGTTCAGCTTAATATTGGAGTTCAATTAGCTTGAGTAGTACAACTAGGTGGGCTAGGTACAGGACGTTAGGCATGCACTATAGATGAGGGGTGAGGTAACCCAAGAGAGTGTATGAAAATCTTAACATGTGTAATCAATAACTCATTTTACTATGATAATCACTTGCTAAATATTTTCAAAACGTTTTGAGTACTAACTCTTACTTTCAAGATATTTTCAAAACCTTTTAGGTGTCCAACCACAGGGACGCGAAACTTGAGGATTCAGTCCAGGGACTCGTAACTGCAGCATTGTGGAAGCTAGCAGGACTTTTCATAGACGATTCATTCTTTCAGATCTAGTGTAGGATCTCATTTTAGTACTCTCCATTGGGACATGTCCATTGTCTTTATTTCAGATATTCAGTTTGGAATTATTTTGGCTTTATTTAGCAACATTTGATTTTAGCCGATTGTTGACTCGGCAAGATTTTATCCTTTATATATTGCATGATGGTTTGAATTATTGTATAATGTGAATGTTTAATTATTTCCGTATGATTATTGTTCTTGGGTTAATGAAAGATAAAATTTGGCACCGTTCTAATATCATTTATGTGATTAGTAATTAAAAAAAAGTTTTCGACAGTGATGCTAAGAATGAACCAACTGAGAAACATGTTTTAATTTAATTTAGGACTGATCAGCCGTGATTTAATTAGGCAGGGTGTCACAATAACTTTATCGCATTATTTCAGACTTGTACACTTAAACACAACTTCAAATGCAAAGAAAATATGTAACAATATAAATTTGCATAATAATAAACCCTCCACCTTTGTCAAACAATCTTCACCTAAGTTAGGACATGTCACCCTAAGTTAAAAATTTCCCCAGACTATAAAAATTGAGATACCATTTCTCTTCCTTTTTGTTCAGGAATAGACAAAGATAAAGACGCATAATAAAATGATTTATCCCCAATGTAACCATTTCTCCCCATAAATGAAACATGGGTAAGCATAGAGAAAAAATAATTATATCATGTAGTGGTGTAGAGTGTGACTAGATAACACACGTGAATAGATATATAGATCGGTATAAACACCACCAAAGACACTTAACACAATTATCTTTCCATACTCATATGACATAAATGTGTCTAAACAAACATGTGGTAAACGGAGTGAATGGATATGAAGTAGAAATAAAAGAATTATGACCCAATCACTCAAAAATGTCCAAGGAGTTATTTTGATCGCATTAACTTTATCAAAAATGATATAGCCTCATAGTGACATGTAAAGTGAACTCATAAATGGACAAATAAGAATAATGTACATTGGCTTAGAAAATATTGATGATTCTCAAATCAATAAGTCAAACATTAATTAATTAGGACTCATTGTGCAAATCCATTGATCTTCAACTAATAACACTCTCAAAACATATAAATATAATTTTTCTCTCTTATTTTCTTTTAAAGAATAAAATTTATTTGCCTTGGAAATTTTATCTTTCATTTTGTCTCTATTTTCTTTTAGGCTCTTGCAAACCATGGCCTTTTATGCAAGGAAGATTTTTTCATTCGTAGCCATTTTCCATTCACACTCATATTTTTATTAAACAAAGAATCAAACTCACGGGAAATGGTTCTTACATGCACAAATCTTCAAATCAAAGTTGTTTATATGACACGTTTTTTAGGAGAACACCTGAAATCTAAAAGATCGTGTGCATTTGTGTGAAGTGGCATATGCAAAAAGAATCCATCAAGAAAATTATTTTCGAACTACTCTATGCAAGAATGATTAAGAACTATCCAAGTATTGAAAATCATAATCAAATGTCCTTGCCACATGGATACATGGAATTAAGTGGATTTAAATACACTGATATGCCACAAAATATGTAAAACCAACTACACATAAATAAAAATATTTTCGAGTTTGTAAATATTTTTTCAAAAATGACACCACATGAAAAAAAATCAAAATCCAAACAAGTTTTTTTTGTATTTTTTCAATAATACCCAATAAAAGAAAATTCAAAATATAAAAGCTAAACATCATACAATTAACAATAACATATATCATGAAGCATAAAATCTAGTGTATGAAATCATACAGGCAATCACTCATAAGATATAACATGGGATGAATCATATACAAGCATGCGAGAATCAACTTGTCTAACATTGAATGGATCCAAAATTGATTACCAAACCCAAATAGATGAATACTTAACACCTTGGATTTTGTATACCATGGTGGTACGAGATCTATACTTCCTAGGACCTCTTCTAAGATCATAACAAAAACTCCGAAGGTGACCTTTCCTAACACTATGTGAACATGTGTAAACACGAGGAAGATAACTTTTGGGTTGACCTTTTGTAACATCCTGGGAAAAAGTTGACACTCTTAAACAAACGTTGACCTTGGATTTAAAAACATAAGAATTTGGATTATCGAAGCCAATTCTAACACAACTTGAGTCTCTTAAATCATCTTTTAAGTTCTAAATCCTAGACTCAAGCAAACATTTAGAATCTTCAAAGTTTAGTGACTACTTTTTTACATTTTTAATAATTCCTAGAAGGTTATTTCGCTCCCCCTATATATAGGAGAACTTATCCCTAAGAGTCTTATCGCACACCTTAAAAACTTTTATCAATTTATCAATATCTTCTATAATCGAGCTTTCACCCTAGTCTCAAACCTCTTAGAGTCCTCTTATTCTCTTTAAAACACAAACTCTATCATCACTCTATTTCTTGAACACTTATAAATTTTCAAAATAATGTTTTATGTCCTTGAGCTTATCACAGAGGATATCTCTTTAAGTTTTAAAAGTTTGCAAATATTTGATTTCATCTTTTATGCAAAAAAATTATTTTTTAAGAAATTTAACTCTTTTTGCAAACTTCAAATTCAAATGAGTTAATCTTTTTACACGATTATGAAGCTCATTAAACTCCTCTCGAATATGAAAATCGTCGTTATCGTTAATCCCATCAGACAACTTATCACTATGATGACCCATCGAGAGAAATAAACATACAATTAGAGAAAGACAAACATACAACCCTAAAATAACAATAAACAATATATCAACATTATACAACTTGAAAGCGCAAAACTAGGTGCTCTAGGGATTTATATGGAGACGTAAACAAATGTTAGTTGGGTTGATTTTTTAAATTTAAATGATAAAATAAATCAATCACACACAATGCTTGATGTACGAGAAAGCACACAACGGGAAAAACCTTGGATGGCGTAGCCAAGCAAACTTCACTATGTACATAATTACACAAAGACACAATAATAGACTTTAACTCAATGCCCTAGCAAACCTTGACACTCTTCGTTACTTCATCCTTCACCACAATAACATGCAGAAGTCCACCCAAAACACTACCACAATGTGTGAGTCCCCACATGCTTCGATATCCATCAATAAGGCTCAACAACCATCAACGGTTTGAACACAGAGTCCATCGCTTCTAACCACCACACACATGGAGTCCACTGTGCATAAATAGTAAACAACAAATACAGATCCACCATATGAAAAGTATTGAAAAAATAAGATCTCAAAGCATATATGAAGGTGAAACTTGGATCTTAAACTAGTTGGGTGTTATTAGGTTTTTAAAGGCTTTTGGATATGAATAGAATTTTTTTTTGCCAAAAACTGATGCCAACAATCCTTTATATTGAAAAAATGTTTTTCAAAGTGTCACATTTTTCGAGGGTTCGTTCGAATAAAAATAAAAGGTCGTTTGAAAAAAATTGTACTTCTTTTTCGAACCAAACTAAGCCTCGTTGGAACGAACTTTCCAATCTCGTCCGATCATACTTCAAACAAGCTTCGAACAAAGTTTTTCTATGATACATAACTTCATGGTTCGAACCTCGTTTGACTTCCGTTCAAATGACATAAGCATCTCGTTCGAATGAACACTATAAAGTCATTGTAATGACTGAAAACCAAATTTATTTTTCTTTTAAAATCTTTTCAATAATGCCCTCAAAATAATATTTTATAAAAACACTTAAAACAACACCCAATACTAAAAACCTAGGATTAAAACATATATACATTCATACTTTATGATGTAATACCCATGCACAAAATTTTATCTCCTTCCTCGTAAAGTTGTATTTATGTGTGAATGTTGATATTGAACCATTAACGTATCTTTCATGCTTGTCAAAATGATGTTTTTGGGACTTAAAGTGTATTTAGTGGGAAACTAAACTCATTCGAACAAAGTTTTAACGATTGCAGAAATGGTCGATTTCCCTCCCTCTCTGGAATCTCATTGGAAGTCCGTGTTCGAATGAAGTCACTCGTCATTCGAACGAAGGGAACTTTCCCATTCGAATGAGGTACTTCTCGTATCCTAGTTAACCCTAGTGTTTGGCCTCGCTAGAACCCTGTTAGATGCCCATTCGAACAGAGAGGGGTCTTGTTCGAATGAGATCAAATGTCATTCGAATGACCGGAGCTGAACATGAAAAATTCTACAAATTTTTAATGTGTTGTCAACACCATAGCCTTTATATTTATGACGTTTCAACATCTGGTGGTGCAGATCAAGATAAACGTGATTTTAGCATGAGAGACCTTTGGGTAAAGGCTTACTTAGGGTTTGTGGGTTATTTAAGAGAGATATTGGTGTGGGTTCTCTCACACATTTGTGTTATCACCATTTTCTCCCCTCTCTCTAGTCTCGAGAGCCCATCATCTTCCCTAAGCCTTCCCAACCATTGTTACAACTTTCAACCACCATAAGACACCATTCCCACCACATTTCCAAGTATTATTCTTCCACTTCAAGCTTTGTCAAGGGTAGAAATGGATTGAGTCGAGCAAGTAGCAGAAGCTTTGGAGTATTTTAAAGCTCTTTTTGGAGTATTTCGAGTTAGGATATTCCATCTTCATCTTCTTCTTTGTCTCATCTTCAAACCTTAAGGTAGGGTTTTTTCTCTCAAATATTTCAAGGTTTCTAGTTATGAAAAATGTGTAGGATGCATGCTAGATAAGGTTTAATACAAAAAATGAAGATATTTTCTAATATATTCAAGTCTTGTAAAAAGTGAATTTTTGAAGAAGACAAATCCAAAATGGGTATTTTATCAATAAATGATATTTTTACCTTGAAATATGGAAAGAAAGCATGACAAATGTAAACCCACGATGTATATCATGTGAAGTCCATTTTTGAGGATTTCTAGGCTTGAAATCCTCCTTAATATGTGTAGATACATGTAGTGTGATAGTGGATGACATTTTAGACTTGATAAATGATGTTGAAATGGGTTTAATAGGTAATGATTAAATGTACCAAAATAACCCTAAATATGTGTTATAAATATTGTTAGAATGAAGACAAAATAATATCTGAAGTCACACGCATTTAGCTACAATGGTCTTCAAATGGTTAAATGTATTTTATGTAGTAAGACATAAAATAATGAAGCATGATTTTGGACATAAAATAATAAAAAGGATGTTTTGAATGAAAGGTTGATTTTTAGTGCCACAATGAATTAAATATATTTTTCACAAAGTTATGATAAAAAAGGGGGCAAAATGATAATTTTGACAAATTGAGGGTCCTGGTGGTTGGATTTTCTCGTTAGACCTTATCGATTGGTTTTTGGTGAAAAATTGACAAAGTAGATAAAATGGCACATTGGCAAGATGAAATAGTGATATAAACGGTAAAATAATGGAATATTTGTGACATTAGCACAAATATAAAAACACATTAACATGGACTCGGATGACATCTAGAATAATTAAGAAGGGCTCAGAGCCCTGGGATAAAAAACCCAAAATCACAAGCCAAAGCATATGGTAGGAAATCTAGTGGCGTGGATCCCGTTAAAGTATGCGAATATTTAAGGATTTCGAGAAAAGATAATGGAAAAAGGAAATGATATTGGTTGTTCTTGAAAATGTGTAAGTGATACAACCCAATCAGACGTGATGAAAAGGATACTGATGAATATATATGATTAATAGCCTCTAGACCCGATAAAGGGTAGTATGAAATGGTTAAGTGTGAGTATGAGTTCATCGCTCGGGTGCATCACATGGTAGTTACAATAATACTAGATAAATTGATCAATGTTTTCTAAATGATTAAAATACACGTTATATGTGTAGTATTTTTGTAGAAAATGTATAGCTTAGTATTACCCACCCTGCTGAGTGCTCGCTCACCCTTGATTTTTATGTTAAAACCTCCACCCCACCCCCTGGTACTTCAAGTAGGGACGTCGGGAAAGACATGAGTAAGGCCCCAAAGGGAAGTCAACATCGTTAGCGTCTCTGTAATTTCATTTAAATTATCTTTTGAAATATTGGTAATTTGGGACATTAAACATGTTATTCGGGCCTTTAGACATGTGATGTAATAATACAACGATGACTATAGTTTATCTCTTATTTAATTAGTATTGCGAATTGAATCGGATTTTTATCAATAAACCTTGTAAATTGACTTGATTACTTAAAGTGGTAACTTCTTTTCCCAACTTAAAACTGGTAATCTTAGCCCTTAATAAATGGTGCAATCAAAAGAATTTTCTTAAATAATAAAATTGAACTTTTCCCCTCCCCTTTTAACTCTTTGATTCGGTGCGGGTTGACCCAACAGTGACCCAAACCCGGGTCAAGGCATTACAAATTATATCATAGCAATAGGATCCTCGGGTGTGACAGAGTGTTTACACTTCCTTAGTACGCTTTCCTTATACACTTTTGTGTAGTTAATGATTTATTTACTATTTCAGTAAATATTTTCCACTATCGCTTTCAATTCATATCATCATATATTGAACTCTTCTTTTTTGTGTAAATGCCTACACGTCATGATGTAACTAGTGGTTCGGGTAATAGCGAGCTTAGATGCATGGAACAAGTTGTGGGCCAGATTGTCGACTCCCTCTCGCTACAACAGAGGACCAACTGTAGCGGGACAATTGAGAGTACTACATCTGCCTCTATTTTGAAGGAGTTCAAAAGGTTACACACGCCCATATTTAAAGGGGAAACTGACCTTGATGCTTCAGAGGAGTGGCTTGATGAAGTCACTCAAGTTATGAAGATTCTTGACATTCCAGCTGGGCACAAAGTCAAGGTAGCCATGTCCCAGCTCACAAAGCAAGCTCAGCGCTGTTGGAGCGCCTACTCTGCCAGTACTACAGAGACCATAGACTGGGTTAGCTTCAGAGTTGACTTCCTTGATAAGTAATTTCCCAAGGCATTAAAGGATGCTAAGAAGGGAGAGTTCTTTCATATCATACAAAGGAAGATTTTCATTAATGAGTACTTTGTCAAATTCGAAAGATTCTGTAAGTATGTGGACTTGGTGCAAAGAGATAAGACTAAGAAGATGATGTTGTTTGTTAAGGGCCTCAACTTGGGAATTTGACGGATCTTGGCAGGTATGGATCTGCTAAACTTTGGGTTAGTATTGAACAAGGCTAATTATTGAGTTAGATGTTGAGGATGGTAAGTTCATCAGGGAAAAGAAGAGGGAGCCTAGTGAGTCCCAAAGTGGTAGTCATAAGAAGTTTAGGAGTGGTACTCGGGGCTTATATGCGAAGCTAAAGGCCGTTCTAGGGGTGGGTTCTTCATCCGCCCAGTGTACCAGTGATCAGGGTTCTATAGCCTCCATATAGAGGATATATTTTGATTATTGGTCCCCTAGTCATTTCAAGAGATATTATCCAGAACAAGATTCAGGCAATCATCATACTGTCTACTATGTGCCAGGATGAAGTTCTGATGACATGGTTCCCACGCGGCAGTAGTAGCAGTAGCAATAATAGTTCTCCTCGGGCTATCATCAGCCTGCGAGGCATAGCGTGGATGAATGATGTACGATTCAGGGGTAGAGTAGCTGTAGGATAGGTCAGGTTATCGGTAGCTAGAGCAGTAGGTTAAACCCTGGACGGGATTATTCCATGCCAAAATTTGTTGCACCATATGGTGATCATCGATGATGGAAGGTATGATTCTTTTGTTCAGCACATGGGTTTAAGAAACTATTTGATTTAGGAGCAGTACATTGCATTCATTTTGATATCCTTAGCATACAATTTGGATCTAGAGGTAGATCAATTTCGTCCTCTTATCTTCATAGGATTTCCAGTTGGTGGAAGTATAGTTCTTGATAGGGTCTGCCGTGGACGTATAGTTATGGATGGAGACTATGTTCTGGAGTTTGATTTGATCCTTATGGACATGGATGGATTTGAGGTGATCCTCAGAATAGATGGGCTATCATGTTTTGAAGTTACCATTGAAAACTATTGATACAGTGTCTCAGTATCACTTCTAGATGAGTTTCACCATTGTTTTAGTAGCGAGCAGGGAATTGATTATCCTTGCAAGTTCTCTAACATACGTGAGCAGAAATGGTTCTTTGGTTAGTTAAGTAGTATGGTGGATCAAGATGAGCCAGATGGCATGTTGTTGGATTATGTAGTTGTATGGGAGTTTCCCAATATGTTCCCAAAGGATCTTCCTAGGTTACCCCCACATCGAGAGGTGGATTTTGCTATAAAGGTGCATCATGAAATCTCACCCATCTCTATACCACCTCACAGAATGGTTCTACCAGAATTTCTTGAGCTAAGGGTTCACTTGGAGGAGTTGACTAGTAAGGGGTTCATTCGACCTAGTGTCCAAGTCCTATTTGTGAAGAAAAAGGACAACACCCTGCTATTTTGAATCGATTATAGGCCATTGAAGAGGGTGACAATGAATAATAAATACCTTATTCCTTATATCGAAGATATTTTCGACCAATTATGTGAGGCAGGCAGGTTTTCAAAGATTGACCTTCGGTCCAGATACCATCAGTTGCACATCAGGCAGGAGGATATTCTTAAGAGGCATTCCAGACTCGGTATGGTCACTACGAGTTTCTAGAAATGGCCTTCGATTTGACTAATGTCCTAGTAACGTTCATGGACTTAATGAACCATATTTATTGTCCGTACTTAGACCAGTTTGTTATGGATGACATATTGGTATATTCATTATCGGATGTAGACCATGAGGATCAACTTTTCATAACGTTACAAGTACTCAGGGAGAACCGACTATATGAAAAAAATCAGCAAGTACGAATTCTGTATGGAGGAGGTCAAGTTCCTTGGCCATGTGGTTTCTAGCGAGGGAATTTCTTTCGACCCTTCTAAGGTGGAGGTCGTTATGGGATGGGATAGGCTAAGAACAGTTGTGAAAGTGCATAGTTTCCTGGGTTTGGCCGATTACTATCACAGATTTGTGCAAGACTTCTTGAGGGTTGCATTGCCCTTCACCATGTTGACTCGAAGACTTTACACTTTAAGTGGTCCGAGGATTATGAGTCAGCCTTTCAATACTTGAATATTAGGTTGACTCCTGCACCCGGTCTTATCTTCCCAGAGCGTGGCAAGGGTTACACCTTGTATTGTGGTGCTTTTGGGTTAGGGCTCGGCACAGTATTAATGCCAAATGGGCAGGTAATCGCTTATGCATTCCATCAACTAAAGGTACATGAGAGGAAGTAACCCACCCATGATTTGAAGTTGGCTGATGTTGTATTTGTACTCAAGAACTGGAGGTATTATCTGTATGGGGAACGATTTGAGGTGTTTTTCGATTATAAGAGCCTCCAGTACATCTTCACGCATCGTGATCTCAATCTCCGTCCGAGGAGATGGATGGAATTGATGGAGGACTATAATTTCTCATTAGAGTATCACCCCGTTAAGGTCAATTTGGTGGCCGTCTCTTAACTGAAAGTCTAGACTCATCCTAGCAACGATGAAGTGTCATCCAGTAAAGATATTCGACGAGTTTCAGAAGTTTGATTTTCATATCCAGCGAGGTTACGATAGGGCTTACCTTTGGGGTGTGGTGTCTAGACCACTCATTCAGCAAAAAGTTCTATATGCCCAACCATGTGATCCAGAGTTCGCCCAATATCATGATCGTATTCAGAATGGCAAATTGTTCGACACTCTCACCATGGACATGGACAGGGGATATGACACAAGGGTCGATTGATAGTTTCGTTTATTGATGAGCTTCAGGATGAGGTAATAGTAGAGGCCTATCACTCATGCTTCCGTATATATCCCGATGCCACCAAGATTTATAAAGAACTATGCAGGGATTTTTTGGTGGTCCAGTATGAAGAGGGATGAGGATACATATGTAGCCAAGTTGGCGAGGCCATATGTGTGGGAGATAGTAAGAATTTATGGCGTTTTGACCTCGATTGTCTCATATGGAAATCCCCGATTTGTATCTCGATTCTGGAAGAAGTTTTAATTGGAGTTGGGTACTGAGCTGTATATGAGTACGATTTATGATCCTAAGATAGACGGACAATCAGAATGAACCATCCATATTTTGGAAGACATATTAAGAGATTGCGCACTCGATTTTTTGGGTAGTTGGGCCAAGAATCTGCATCTATCAGAGTTTTCCTACAATAAAAACTATCAGGTTATCATCAAAATGTCTCCCTACGAGTTCCTTTATAGGAGGCCTTGTTGCTCTCCCCTTTTTTGGGCGAAGTTGGTAAGAATCACCTCACCAATCAAATTTGATTAGTGAAATAATGAAGAAGGTCCAGGTAATTTGATTAAGAATCATGACGGCACATAGCAGACAAAAGAATTATGATAATAATTATTGGACACCTCTAACAGTTTTGGGTAGGTGACCATGTTATGTTGAAAGTTAGGGCGAGAATTGGTAGTCAATGATTTGGACAGAAATGAAAGATGGACCCACTATATATCGATCCCTTAGGGATCCTAGAACGAATTAGGGATGTATCGTACCACATGGCACTGCCTCCACCATTTTCCCAAGTTCATAATGTGTTACACATCTTTATGTTGAATAAGTATTTTCAGGATCCTCGGAACATCATTGATTGGAACCTCATCGAATTAGAGGAAGATGTTACATTACCAAACATGACCTATATTCATTTTGGACCACGAGGACAAGGTCCTGCGCAACAAGGTCATTCCTTTGGTGAAGGTTCTTTAGGAGTTTCAAAGTGTTGAAGGTGAACCTTTGGAACGCGAGTCAGAGACGAAAAACTTTTTCCCTAGTTAGTTGTCCTTATTTCGGGGATGAAATGTCATAAGGTGGGGAGAATCTAATACCCGAGACCAATATTTTATCTTTTTCAATGTAAAGTTGTATTTATGAATGAATATTACGATTGAACCATCATTGTAGCCTTCATCATTGTCGAAATAGAGTTTTTGTGGCTTAAAGTTCATTAAATCGAAAACTGAAGTCATTCGAAAGAGGCATCCTTGTCATTCGAATGAGTCATTATAACAAAATTCAAATGAACTTCTAACAACTGTAGAAATGGTTGATTTCCCTCGCTCGCTGGAATCTTGTGGAAGTACGTGTTCGAATGAAGTCCCTTGTCATTCGAACGAAGGGTCATTTCCCCAACGGAGTCTCCAAATGTAAGATGTGAGTGCATATTTGAGGAGGCACCGCATAGAGTGTGTTTTATACTTGAGCAGCGTTGTTACGCCTACGTATCCATCTTTGCGGAATCAAAGTCTGCGTAGTTCATGGGTCCGTACGATACACATGAGAGAGCTCGATTTTTGGTGGTTTTGGTTTGTGGGGATTGCCAAATTTGGCTATCCTCTTCTCAAACGCCCAGTTTTGGAAGGTTAGGTGCGTGGGGGGTGCCAAATCCGGCTAGTTGCCTTTAAAACACCCATATCCCGTAATGAAACTATGAAAATCCGCTTGTCACTATTGAACCCGTGACTAAGCTCAAAATGTGCGTGGGGTAGGAGAGTTATATTTCCTCTCCTTATTTTTCCCCTAAGATCATCATCCATCTAATGAGGGGGGAAACCCTCTTTTATAGTAAAAATGCCTCAAATGGGCTTAACACATGTCATGTTCTCTATGGGACCAAATGTGCAATATTTATTCTGCCACTTGTACCAAATATGTGGTGGCATATTAAATGAACAAATAAATTACTACTAGAGTATTGTCTAGTGTATTTCATCAAACACGGAGTATGCGTAATATATTAAATCACGCGTAATAATATCTCAACCCGTGTAAGGTTTGGATTGCATTAAAACTTGATAAATCATAGATCAATATTTAATCAAATCTGTGGGGTTAATTCATTAGAGTGTTGGTGGTTAATTTATTTAACCCCAGTCTACATTAGTTAACCCCAGTTTTTGGCCTCATTAGAACCGGTTAGATTCTTGTTCGAATGAAGAGGAGTCTCACTCGAATGAGATCAGACGTCGTTCGAACGACATGAGATGAACTCAAAATTTTTTGCAAATTTTTAATGTGCTGTCAGCACCATACTTGGATCTATGAGTTGTCAACCTCTGGTGCTCCAGATCCAAATAAACGTGATATTTTCATGAGAGACCCTTGGTTAAAGGCTTTCTTAGGGTTTGTGGGTTGTTTAAGAGAGATATTGGGGTGGGTTCTCTCACCCATTTGTGTTATCAACATTTTCTCCTCTCTCTTTACTATCAAGATCCAATCATCTTTCCCAAGCCTTCCCCACCATTGTTAGACCTTGACACCATCATAAAACACCATTTGCACCGCATTTTCAAGTATTGTTCTTTCATTTCAAGCTTTTTTAAGGGTCGAAGTGGGTTGAGTCAAGTAAGTAGGTGAAGTTTTGGAGTATTTTGAAGATAATTATGGAGTACTTAGAGTTAGAAGCTTCAATCTCCATCTTCTTCTTTATCTCTTCTTTAAACCTTAAGATAGGGTTTTTCTCTATAAGATTTCAAGGTTTTTAGCTATAAAAAATGTGTAGGATGCATGCTAGATAAGATTTAATGCCAAAAATGAAGATATTTGCTAATATCTTTAAGTCTTGCAAAAAATGGATTTTTGAAGAAGACAAACCCTAAATGGATCTTTTATGAATAAGTGATATTTTTACCTTGAAATATGGAAAGAAAGCATGAAAAATATAAACCCATGATTTATATCTTGTGTAGTTTATTTATGAGGATTTCTAGGCTTGAAATCCTCCATAAGATGTGTAGAACCATGTAGTCTGATAGTAGATGACATTTTAAGTTTGATAAATTGTCTTGAATGAGTTTGATGAGGTAATAATTAAATGTATAAAAATAACCCCAAATATGTGTTATAAATATAGTTAAAAGAAGAAAAAATAATATTTGAAGTAAAAGTAGTGGACTTTTGACTAAAATGGTCTTCAAATGGTTAAATATATTTTATGTAGTAAGACATAAAATGATGAAGCATGATTTTGGACATAAAATCATAAAAAGGATGTTTTGAAAGAAAGGTTGATTTTTAATGCCATAATGAATTAAATATATTTTTCACAAAGTAATTGATAAAAAGGAACAAAATGGTAATTTTGACAAATTGAGGATCCTCGTTGTTGAATTTTCTCATTTGCCCCTATCGGTCGATTTTTGGTGAAATGGATAAAGTGGATAAAATGACACTTTGACAAGATGAAATGGTGATATAAACCGTAGAAATGATAAAATGGTAAAATGATGGAAAAATGTGGACATTAGCAAATGTTAAAACACATTAACATGGATTCAAATGACACCAGGAATAATTAGAAGGGCTCAGAGTATTGGGGTGAAATACGCAAAATCACTAGTTAGAGCATATGGTAGCAAAGTCGGCGGTGTGGAGCCCGTTAAAGTATGCAGATATTGAAAGATTATGAGAAAAGATAATGAAAAAAGGAAATGATATTGGTTGTGCTTGCAAATGAGTAAGTAAGACAACCTAATGAAACATGATAAAAGGAGACTAATGAATAAAAATAATTAATAGTCTTTAGACCTGATAAAGGGTGGCAAAAATGCTTATATGTGAGTATTATCTCATTGCTCGGGTAATACTAGATAAATTGATAAACGTGTTCAAATGATTAAAATAAACGTTACTTGTATAGTATTTTTTTGTAGAAAACGTATAGCTTAGTATTACCCACCCTTTTGAGCGTTCGCTTACCCCTGCTTTTTATGTTAAAACCCCCACCCCCACCCCCACCCCACCCTAAGTATTTCGAGTAGGGATGTCGGGAAAGACGCCTGTAAGGCCCTGGAGGGTAGTCAATGTCGTTAATGGCTTTGTAATTTCATTTAAATTATCTTTTGAAACATTAGTAATTTGGGGCATCAAACATTTTATTCGGGCCTTTGGCCATGTGATGTAATAATACAGGTATGACTATGGTTAAATCAGATTTTTATAAATAAACCTTGTAAATTAACTTAATTACTTAAAGTGGTAACTTATTTTCCCAACTTAAAACCGGTAATCTTAGCCTTTAATAAATGGTGCAATCAAAGGATTTTCCTTAAATAATAAAATTGGACTTTCTCCCTCCCTATTTAACTCCTTGATTCGGTGCGGGTTGACTCGACGGGTCATCGTTGAATGTTGAAGACGAAATGATGCACGAAACACGACACGTTGATGCAAACTCTCTAACTTGAACTCTGCGATCTTCAATCAAACAACTCATAAGTTGAAAGATAAACACATCCAGGTGCTAACCTATGACTAAAAGGTTTTGTTCGAACACCGAATAAGCCATAACATACAAATTGTCTCGATTCAAAAATTTGTCCTTACACTTAGAAAATAATTGACACATGGGTTGTACCATGGATTTCTACTAATCTTTGTTAAGTTTTTGACAGAAAGAAAATATTTAGTCAACATTTTAACGATGTTAAAAATTAAGGGTTAGCATTTCAACTTTGAATTATCAATTTTAAAATTGAAAATGAACCCAAACTTTAGAATTAATTTTGCAATTTCCATTTAATTGAACAAATTCTCTCTTCTATAAACATTACTAAGAGTATTATTCTATTGCCCATATCTAGCAATCCTAAAACCTGATTGGTTTTAGGAGGTTGTATGGAATGTAGTTAAATGTTTAGTGTAGGAAATTAGGATTGCTAGATATGGGTAACCAAAAATTTGGAGGGAAATATTGAGGAGAATTTGGAAATATAGAAAAGAAGGAAAGTTTTTTTATTAGACTTGGTAATACAATGCTTAGTTTGAATTGAGATGGTTTGGCCAAATGACCTCACCACCTATTTATAGGCATCACACCTCCTTAATGGATGGTGGAGATAAACTACATCAATGGTGTAGATTAATTCTCTAGAAGGTTCCCACCTCCTTATGGGAACATTCTAGAAGCCTACATACTTCCCTAATATTCTAGAATGTTATATACTATTCTAGCTTATCTAGAATATTCTAGTAATTATCTAGAATATTCTAGACTATTCTAGGAATTATCTAGAATATTATAGACTATTCTAAGAATTAGTATCACATTTTAACACTCCTCCTTGATGCTAATTCTTGAAATCCCAAGCATGGCTCGTAGTTGTTCAAATTTGGCCGTTGGTAGTGCTTTTGTGAAAATATCTGCAACTTGTTCTTCAGTCTTGCAATAGTTCAACTCGATCTCCTTGTTGGATGTTACCTCTCACAGGAAATGGTACTTGATTGCAATATGTTTTGTTCGGCTATGATAAACTGCATTCTTTGCCATCGCAATTGCGGATTTGCTGTTGCAGTAGATTTCTGTAGGTTCATTCTGTATTACTCCCATATCCTCAAGTATTCGCCTTAGCCAAACTGCTTGACACGCTGAGCTTGAGGCTACTATGTACTCGGCTTCTGCTGAGGATTGAGCAACTGTCTCTTGCTTCTTTGATGCCCATGAGAAGAATCCAGAACCAAGTGTGAATGCATAGCCTAAATTGCTTTTCATGTCATCCACTGATCCGGCCCAATCACTGTCTGTGTACCCGATCAGTCTTGAGTAGGTAGTAGACTGGTACCTTATACTATATTCTTGCGTGCCTTGTAAGTACCTAAGTATTCTCTTAGCTGCTCCATAGTGAATCTGAGTTGGACTCTTCATGAACCTAGATAGAAAACTTGTATCATACATTATGTCTGGCCGAGTCGCTGTGAGATATAGTAAGCTCTCAATAAGGCTCCTGTAGAGAGAGGCGTCTGCTTTAGGCGAACCGTCATCCTTTCTAAGTTTTTCATTGGTCACGAGCGGTGTAGCAACAGATTTGCAGTCGTACATCCGAAACTTCTTTAGGAGGTTCTTGGTGTATTTATTTTGTGACAAGAATATTCCACCATTTTCTTGGCTTATTTCAATGCCAAGAAAGTAGTGCATCAAGCCCAGGTCGCTCATCTCAAATGTCTTCATCATGTCTTCTTTAAACTCTTTGATCATTTTTTCATCATTTCCTGTATAGATTAAATCATCCACATAAAGGGAAATGATAAGAATATGGTTCTGACCTTGGGTCTTGATGTAGAGAGTTGGCTCACTCTGGCTCCTCCTAAATCCTTGATTGGTGAAGTATTCGTCAATTCTGCTGTACCAGGCTCTAGGAGCTTGCTTTAGACCATACAAGGCTTTATTCAGTCGAAGGAATTTATCTTCTTTTCCATGCACCTTGAATCCTTGTGGCTGTTCAACGTAGATTTCTTCCTCGAGATATCCATTAAGGAATGTTGATTTGATATCTAGTTGATAAATCTTCCAGTGATTTTGAGCTGCTAGTGCTCTAATGGTGTCTAATCGTGCCACTGGTGCAAAAGTTTCATTATAGTCAACTCCGAATTACTGTGAGTAGCCTTTTACTACTAACCTTGCTTTGTGTTTTTGGATTGAGCCATCAGGTTGTAGTTTTGTTTTGTAGACCCACTTTACTCCGATGACATCTTTGTCCTTTGGTCGATCCACTAACTCCCAAGTCTTGTTCTTCTCGATCATCTTCATCTCTTCTTCCATAGCTTTAACCCAGACTTCTTATTTTGCAGCAGCTTCATAACTCTCTGGTTCTAGAATTGCAAAATTTTCGCTTTCATATATCTCAGCTAGTGGTCTGGTCCGTCTAGGAGTTGATTCTGGAGATAAGTCTTCTTGTCTTGGTGATGCTGAAGGTATTGTCTCTGGTGTTGGGGCAGTTGTAGTCTCTGTATCTTCACTTTGTTGTGGTGGTGTAGATGTGATGATGCTTCTTCTTTCAATCTTCTCTTCTTCCCAGTTCCAGGTAGCACTCTCATCGAACTCCACATCGAGACTGATCATCAACTTCTTGGTTCTCAGGTTATAGACTCGATAACCTTTCGATTGAGTACTATAGCCTAATAAGATTCCTTTCTCCGACTTGTCGTCGAGTTTGCTTCTCTTTTGGCATGGAATATGAGCATAACATATGCACCCGAACACTCTGAGATGTTTTGCTGATGGCTTTTGACCGCTCCAAGCTTCGATCAGCATTTTGTTTTGAACAACTTTGGTGGGAAGCCTGTTTAGGAGGTACACTGTAGTGTAGACTGCCTCTGCCCAAAAAGTATTGGGAAGGCCTTTCTCCTTAAGCATCGTTCTGGCCATCTCCATGACTGCCCTATTTTTTCTTTCAGAAACTCCATTCTGCTCTGGAGCATACCCAACAGTTTGTTGTTGTTCTACCCCTTCATCTTCGCAGAACTTATCAAATTCATTAGAGTTATACTCCTTCCTCTATCACTTCTCAAAACTTTGATGAAGTGACCACATTGTTTCTCAACGAAGTTTTTAAATTTTTTGAAAACTCTAAAAACTTCTGATTTTTCACGAAGAAAATAGACCCGCGTCATTCTTGTATAGTCATCAATGAATAAGATGAAGTACCTGTTATTCTCATGAGATAGTGTCCTCACAGGACCACACACGTCGGTGTGTACCAACTCCAGTAATGACTTGGCTCTCCATGATTTACCTAATGGGAATGGTTGTCTTTGTTGCTTCCCGAGCATACAGCTTTCGCAAACATGATCTAGCTCTTTTATCAGCGGCATGTCTCTCATCATGTTCTTCTGATGGAGTAACTTTAACGCGTAGAAGTTATAGTGGCCAAATCTTTGGTGCCATAAATAAGAGTCATCTATTTGTGCCTTCATAGCTGTGTCTTTTTCATATCTCCACTCGATAGGGAAATTTCTATTATTCTTCATTTTTACCACAGCTATTTATAGATTTTTATTCTTTTTATCATATATGGTACACGAGTCTACGAAAAAGTATAAGGAGTACCCATTTTCCATCATTTGACCAACAATAAGTAGAATTTGGTGTAAACTAGGCACAAGTAAGACATCTTTGATAAGGCGCGTACCTTTCTTTGTCCGCACGGCTATTATGCCTTCGCCCTTTGCTTCTACAACTGCACCATTTCCCAATCGAACTTCTGACTTGACTAACGTGTTGATATCTTGGAAAATGTCTTCTTTTGCAGTCATGTGATTACTGCAGCCGCTGTCGATGTAACAAGTATACTCCTTCTCCTTTGTTACTTCTTGGCTGGCGTAAAAAAAAAACTCTTTCTTCGTCTTTTTCTTCAGAGAAGTTGGCTTAGTGTTTTTCCTTTAGACGACAGTCTTTTTCTTCATGCCCGAACTTCTTGCTGCTTCGGAATTTTGATTTGTCTCGAAACCAACAATCTTTTTCGAAATGGTTTGTCTTTTTACAAATGCCACAAGGTGGAAATTTTCCTTTTTTATCACCTTGATTTTTCAAATTTCCATTATTTCTAGATGTTTCCTCCCTTCTAGAATTTTCTTTGAATTTTCTCCAATCACCTTATCTGAAATTCAGAGACCTTGACTTGAACTTAGACTGGAAGGCAGTTTCTGTCGAATCTTCACTACGCCTACCTAATCTTTGCTCATATGCTTCTAGAAATCCCATTAGTTCGGTCACTGAAAGTGTTTTTAGATCCTTTGTACTTTCAATTGTGATTACAATAGGATCAAACTTTGCAGTGACACTAATAAGAATTTTTTCAACAATCCTTTTATCGGGTATATCTTCCCCGTAGGATCTCATTTGATTTACTAATTCCTTTATTTTAGAATAGTATGCTTTGGAGGTCTCAGATTCCTTCATTTTTAAATTCTCAAATTCCCTTCTTAAAGCTTATAGTTTAATTGTTCGTACCTTTTCGTTTCCCTTGAACTCTTCTTGTAAGATCTCCCATGCTTCTTTGGAATTTGTGGCTCCGGTTAGTCTTGAAAATATTGAGTCACTGACTGATTGTTGAAGAAAACTAAAAGCTTTTGCATCCTTCACTATATTCTCCTTTATTTCCTTCTTTTGCGCGTTTGTGAGGGTAGAGGTGTCTTCAGGATTGTGAAAACCTTCATTAACGACATCCCATATATCATGGGCTTGGAGAAATGTCTTCATTTTGAAACTCCAAAAGTCATAGTTATTCCCATCAAATGTAGGGATTGGAATCAATGAATTAGACATGTTAGACAAAAAAATCAGAGTGAGTTTATGGTGAAGGAATGTAGGTAGGAAATGTTGGTTACGCCTAGTTGGTGACGGAACCATGCTCTGATACCACTGTTAGTTTTAGGAGGTTGTATGGAATGTAGTTAAATGTTTAGTGTAGGAAATTAGGATCGCTAGATATGGGCAACCAAGAGTTTGGAGGGAAATATTGAGGAGAATATGGAAATATAGAAAAGAAGGAAAGTTTTTGTATTAGACTTGGTGATACAATGCTTAGTTTGAATTGAGATGGTTTGGCCAAATGACCTCACCACCTATTTATAGGCATCACACCTTCTTAATGGATGGTGGAGATTAAACTACATCAATGGTGTAGATTAATTCTCTAGAAGGTTCCCACCTCCTTATGGGAACATTCTAGAAGCCTACATAATTCCCTAATATTCTAGAATATTCTATACTATTCTAGGATTTATCTAGAATATTCTAGTAATTATCTAGAATATTCCAGACTATTCTACGAATTATCTAGAATATTCTAGGAATTATCTAGAATATTCTAGGAATTAGTATCACATTTTAACACTTCCAAGTATAACACATTTATTGAGAAATTATTTATTGAGTTGAGTTTAGTACCATGTAGTAGTCGAGTGGATTGAGAGGGACATTCCATAATAGCTCTCTCCTCCTATCTCTTTGAAATAACAAAAATAGTAATTCTAGACCGGCACAATTATTGACACATTTCTTGTCAAAATGAAATGTCTTGATTAGTTAAACTTTCTTAATTATGAGTACATTACACACCAATTAATGCATTAAAAACATGCCACTATGTTAATAAATCGTGTTAGGTTAAAATTACTCTCATAACAAGCACTTCTATAATGTACCTATTGGTGTGTGAACTTTTGTATTGCGAGCACGTGTATCGTAAATAAACTGATGCAACTTTAACGGATCGATGATGGTTCCCAAAGCATTGGTGATAATACAGGTTGATATGAATTAATTGACTTTTCATTCTTGATCAATCAAAGTGCTAGATTCAAGCAGGTTAAAGACCACAACTATAACGAGAGGATTGCATTTTAAATTAGAGAGAAATGTTTTATACACCAAAAATAAATTAGAGTTTTTATAGGGAGTGGGATAAAATCATAAAAGAAACCAAAAATCTCATTATCTCCATAATACACTATTGCTATTAAATTAATCGAGGTAATGCCCCTTGAAACCACCCATGGTCAAGTGTCAGGCGCATCTGCATTGAATGACCATGGAAGGAAAAAAGTGTAAACACAAAGTTGTGTTTAGAAAAACCAAATAAATAATGGGAAAAAATAGAAAAAAAGGAAAAAAGAGAAAAGAAAAAGGGAAGGCAGACTAGAGTTTTGAGCCATAAAGTAAAAACAAAACAAGTTTTGAAATTGTTCACAACGTGATGTCCGTGAGTGATGACGCATGTTATGTATTGATTTAATATCCCGATACTACATGTTGTGGGTCAACCTTCTCACGTAAGGAAGACATACGAGTCTAAATAAATTGTGTAATTTGATACGTGGTTACACGGTGGTGTGTCTGCATAGTGATTTCCCCATTTGTGTGTTTCTTGCGATCCATCAAGAGGGGTCTTTCTATTAATTGACCCGATAAAGGCATGATATGCTCACAAAAATTAGATCCTTCATGATTGCTTATATTATGTAGTTATTTTTATAATGAGCTTAATACTTATTTATAGTTGATAGTATGGTAGCTATCCAGTCATGAGCATAACCTACTTAGATATTGATGAGTATAGTGATACCGTATATCCTGATAGTTAGTTTCATGATGGTTTCGATTTACCCGAATGTTGAGTAGTTTCTAGTAAGCCCAGAGATGGGTATAACTTACATAAATACTTTGTAGGATAGTAGTTAGTCTGTATTGAGTGATTTATCCTATTTGGATAATGTCTGTATATGAATATTGCAAGTTTGGTAATACCTTTAGTATATGATTAGTGATATTACATTGTTGTGCGAGTGGGAGTTACGTAGGTTACACTATTAGTCTTAGGACTCAGAAACTTACGTTGTTAGATATCCTTAGAGTAGGATTGGTACGAATGGATTGTATTTACTTAGATAGAGGTGAAGTGATATAGTTTGGGAGCGAGTGTCAACGAGGACGAAATGAGACATTAATAAGACGTAGTTAATAATGTTTCAAGATTAGTTAGATATTTTTTGCAAATGTGGAGTCTGGCCTACTGTTTTTCTTAAAAACCATTTTTCAGATATCAAGTAGCTGCAGGGTTGAGCGGATTGATTTCAAAGTCGATATACCCAGTTATTAGAGTAAGAGATTTGCAATTATATCATTTAATACTTTTCTTTGTCTTTGGTTATTGTACATTGCAATTATTTAGCTTATGATTCCATGGGGATTTACAGTTGTTTAATTACCATTAGACTTTATAAGAACAAAGTTATATTGTTTTCATAATTCCAGTTGACAAAACGTAGGTTAGGAGTGTCATATTGATGAAAGATCTTCCACACGGCCGTATTCTACACCAATGACAAAATGACATCAAAACATCAATCGCACTAAAGTACAAGACATCCAACACGTAGCCCAAGTGGAAAATTAAATTTTGAAAAATAAGATTAATCTAGATTTGGTGGATTTTATATAATAATATTTTAAATATCTTTTGAATTTTACAATTTTTCTAAAGTTTTTTTTCAAGTTTTTATCGATAGTATTTTTAGTGACATCTTTGCAACAATATACAACATTCCTCCGCCCCCCCCCCCCCCCCCCCCCCCCAAAAAAAAATCAGCATATAGGATTTTTAAAAAGTCAAATAGAGAAATGATTGATTCCAACTAGCGTGTTCTTCGAGGCATCCATAAAGAAATCACAAGGTTTTACACTCGTGGTCAAAACATTTTGGCATGCAGTCATGGTGGTTGCACATGGTTGATTCTGGTTGGTCCACGGTCTTGAGATCTTTTTTACTATATCTCTTAGCCTTAACTAGCATTTTTATTTATTAAAACTCTTGGAAGACCTATCCCTAATTTTATATAAAAATACAATTGTGATTATTTTATAAAAATACCTTAATTTTTGTTTCTATAGAACCTTTTGTGAGCCTTTAAACCCCCCAAAGCTCCCAAGCACACTACTTGGTGTTTTTATTTCTATATAATGATTTCAAAAACACTTTTGCAACTCAATGAAGATCATTTTCGTGTTTTCTTAAGTAAAATTTCCCCCCACATAATACTATAAAATCTTTGGTGGTGTCAGATTTGGTTGCGACCAAAACTTATTGAGGTTGAGGATATCGGTGAACTGATTATCAAAGGTTGAGATCCGAGTAACGTTTGCGAGACCGGGTGAGCTAGGATTCAAAGTTACAGTGGATATTCAATAAGATACGTCCATTTTATAGATCAATGGATACCGAAACCCGAGGTTTGTAGTTTTTAAGTCAAAGTCGCGATGTAGATTGATCGAGATAGTATTACGGAGGTTGAAGGTTTATAAGGGTAATGATATTGGCTTTTTGTATATGTATCGTTGTTGTGCAAAAGCCACTCTCAAAATTCCCTTGAGTACCTACAAAACTTGTCTAAAAATAACTCGTAATCCAACTTTCAAGGTGAAACAATTAATGTGAAAACGTGCAATTCCAATTTTTTTTATGAAAATATATTTTTTTTATTTTTATTTTTAAAAATAATTTCAAGGGAAAAATTAACTAACAAATGCTAAAAATTATAAAATTACTAAATAATGAAAAAATGTGCAACCGAGTGTGAAATATGTGAGAAGGTCAAGAGATGGGATTACACTGCATTTTCAATTATTTTAATTTATCAATTTATTAATTTGAAATATTTCGAGATAATATTAAATCAACAATCTAACTCTCGTTAAAATTATAAATTTAATAAAATCTTTTTCAGAAAATTATTTTAAAAATGTCACAGGATGAAAAATTAGGACTACACTATTTTTAGAAAACTACCCGCTAGGATCAATTTAATGAAAACTATAGCAATCTTCAAATTTCAACACCGAATTAATATTCAAATTTCGAAAAAACATATCTCTAGTTCGATTCCTAAATTCAAACATTAATTTGTTTAATTAATTTACTAACTCTCGTTACATAAATTAATTGGCGACACTTAAAATTAATTACCTAGAAATATAAAATTAATGAAACTAATTAATTAAAGTAACATCATACGCATTGCATCCCACCCATTGAACGGGGTGTTTAGCCAAACATTCTCATGTGTGCATAAACAACAATAGATAATATGCCAAGAAGGAAATATTTTGAAAAGAGAAGGTAGAAATACAATACGCAATTTTTTTCCCGAATTTGTCTTGAAAAGCGCCTTGACACTCGTCCAACTTCTTCACAATTTTCAGCACTTGATTACAAAAAGAAGACTAAAAACTAAACCTAAAAATTATTCTAAAACTAAACTAATTTTTTTTTGTATTTTTCTGGAATTTTTTATGAACCTACTATGTACATATTATACACTGTCTTTTTCTCTCTCTACGTATCTCTCTTTTTGCTGTGAGAGTCTCTTTTTAAAAAAAAAAAAAAATGAGTAGCCCCTTCCCTTTAATAACAATAGCCACGATTTCCTTTGTTTAGAGAGATATCTTTGGGATCTTGAGTTTGCCAAGTCAAAGAAGATAAATGGAGTGGATTGATTTCATCCGATTTTTTTGGGAATATGGATGAAGGCAGGTTGCCATAGGGATCGAAGTGGGTCTCGGATTTAGGATTTTTTTCTTTTTTTTTAGGTTTGGTCGCGGGTTTGAGCATGGCTGCGTGGGTTTGTAGTGAGGAGAGAGAAAGATGTGAGGTTAAAGAAGAAGTGGGAGGGGATTGTGTGTGTGTGGGTGTAGAGTATATTGGGTGAGGGTGAGGGTGTTTGAGGTGTAGGATGTTTGTGTATGTGTTTTTATTTGTGACCCTCAAAATTAATAAAACCTAAAAAAAAAATATAAAACTAACAAAACTAAAAATCTAAAAATAAAATACTACTCTAAAAAAAAGAAGAAGTCAAGACTCAATAAAAAAAAATGAAACTAAAAAGAAATAAAAATAAAAATCTATTAAACTAAAAACTAAAATCCTAAAAATGTAAAATCTAAAAAAAATAAATAATAATAAAAAAAATCCTAAAAACTAATCCTAATAAAATAAAATAAAAACTAATAACTAAGAAAAATCAAAATAAAAAGACACTAATAAAAAAAATAAAATATAAAAATATGCAAATAAATTCTAAAAATCCTAAATAATTATAAAATAAATCCTAAAAATAAAACGACTCAAAATAAAAATCTAAGAAAATCTAAAAAGGCACAAACTCAACACACACCGGGCTCGGGGTATGGACTGGTCTCGGTTTGGGCTAGGTTAAGGTTACGGGACTATTTCGGAACATCGGATCACATCGGGGCAAGTTCAGATTGGACTCCAGACTTCGCGATCTCCTTGATTTCTTCGATACATGCTTTTGACCTCTATTGAGTTGCAATTGCACTGATTTAGCATTATTTGTACCGCAACTGCATATTGACCTGCAAAATGATAAAATACAACATAAGGACAATTTTAATTAAAACGAGTGACTAAAATGCACATATTTGGGGCATAAATTATACACTTTTGGGTGCTTATTACACCATCCCCAAACAAAACATTGCTAGTCCTCGAGCAAAAATTAGAGAGAAAATAGAGATAAGTAACCAAAAGTGTGCCACTTTCGCATGCACTAGCGATTGCACTTAGCATGTGCAACAAGCCGTTAAACCTGTAGGTTGCCCTACAGGACGAGTGGTGTCTCGTGAGGATTTACAGTGAATATACCCACAAAATTCAAAAACTTATTTAAATGCAGTATCTGAGTAGATAATGAAATGCTATACAATCCAACTTAAAGGATATCAGGGAACACCGTATTCAACTATCAAAATGATATATTAAATTACTTAATACCAAAAGCGTAATCCTTCCTAAAACTCAGCATGTATAGTGTGACGTAATCTTAAGTATCATTAGAGTAATTCTAAGATCGCCTTTATATAATCAACGCTTTGACTTCAATTCTCACTGGATATATCTCTCTGAATCGAACTCTCTGAGAATCTTTTCGTTTGCCCGAACACATTACTAGAGGTAAAAATGTGGTTTATGAATGGTATAAGGGGATAATGAAATGAAGAAGATGAATGATGGGGTGTTTTGAGAAGAGTGTGACACACTTTGATTAACTATTGTCTTCATCTTTTGAATTTATGATCGCATATTTCTTTTTCTTTGCTTTTTTTTTATTTTTTTTATTGCGATGCATTTTTCTTTCCATAACACAAATGAAGACATTTTAAATTGATAATGTCAAGCACTCTTGTTCTAAAAAACGATGGCAATGATGGATGGTATTTGGGACATATGGATAAGGGTAACATGAAAAATGATAATGGGTGAATGATAATGTGATAGGGAAAATGGTATGTGTATGGAAAAATCGGTTTAGTGATCGGGACAAACTACAAGACACATGTTTCTTACAACTAGAAAGTAATATCATTCTTAGTGATTAAGCCAAATTTGAAAAAAATAATGAGATCATGCAACGACTAAATGTGGTACCCAAAGGAAGTTGAGTCAACTTGTGACTCGGAGATACGTAAAAATCCTCAAAAAGGTGAAAAGCTCAAATCTCACGGGTTTAAGTCGCCACTAGTGATCTTTTAAGGCTTTCTTGAGATTATAGTTACTCTTCAACTTCTGATTGTAAAAGTGATAGTGCAAATTGCCGAGTTTAGGAATTCATGGTGCAAGTACGCTTTTAAGAGTATTAATTAATTTAATGTTAAAAGCGTAATTTTTGGGTCAAACACAGGTATTCCGAGATTTCTAAAAGAGGGATGATAAACAAATCATATCATAAAAAATTATTTTTAACTGTACAAAAAGTTTAAAATCACATTTTTCTGAGAATTTTCAAAAGAGGTACGATTTTGATAAATTTTCCACCCCCAAACAAAATAGAACATCGTCCTCAATGTTGATAACCATATATAAAAATGAAAAGCACAAGGGAGGAAAGATATTACCATAATGAACCACTAATGAAATGTACCGCATTCTGGGGCATAGATGAAACCTGAAGAACAGACGTGATACAAAAAGAAATACAAGTCTATAAAGCATGTGAAAATCATTGGGTGGTGTGAAACACCACCCCCAAACAGGATAAGACTCATACTCAGAAACAATGAACAACGGGCTGCCTCCCGATAGCGCTAAGTTTAACATCTTCAGCCAGACCGATCAAAACTCACCCTTAAGATAAGATCTATGAAAATGCAGGGTGGAAGAAAAATTGTGTGATGAGAATCACCCCCAAACAAGACTGAAGCGTCAGTTTTGCTGGATAAATGAGAAAATAGGTCAATGCACTTGTATAGCAAAGTGCATCACGCAATGCAAAGCATCGGTGGACCAGGGGTGGGTGGGTAGGAGGGTACATGGATGAAGAGGGGCAAGGGCGAGGGTGAACATGCACCGATCACGGTCCTGATTGAGCGTAAAGGTGAGGGCAACAAGGGCCCTATAAGAATGGTGCGCAAGTTGGTGGGGGAGGCAGAATGGTTTGGCAATAATGATGGGGCGGGCCTCATAAAAAGTGCACAACCATTCTATAAATGGACGGTGATAATGGTCATGTCGTGACACGCCAGGGAGCTATCGATGGAGAAAATCGACACCACAAGGAAGTGGTGTGCATAGAGTAACACGCTTGGTGTCACGAATCAGGAGAGTAGCGTGAATACTCTTATGGATAGTGGGGTCGACGAAAAGTGCACAAATCAGATCGTGGAGCACTAGGGTGGAGGATGGATATAGGTCAGGACCTAAATACGTAGATGGGAATAGGGAACGTCTAATAGCAAGGTCCGAATCAAGTGGTGGGGTGGTAGGGATAGTGTGTGGGTCGGGTGGGACAAGGGGTGGGGGAAGATGATCTAACTCACGAGTAGGTGAAACACACTCCTTATAAGGCGCAAAGTGATCCTCAAGGACACTCGCAGGAGGAAGTGTGGAAATAAACGAGGGAGGGATCAACTTAGCCACCATTACGTCACCATCCGAGGTGGTGAAAGGGTCTAACGAGGCTTTAAGATCGGAGATAAATGAATCTACATCAATATTCGGCTCAAGGGGAGACAAATATGATGGGGTAGGATCCATAGCAAGAGAGGTAGAAACCATCTCGGATTCAATATCAAGAAAATGGTGAGCACTCGTAGCCAGATATAACCTAGGATGAAGTGGTTCCTCGAGAACACACGCAGTGGGATCAATAGGTGTAGGCTCAGGCATAAATAAGGATTCTATGGAAGGGGAAAGGCAAACCTCTATGGTGGGTTCGAGAGGGTAGGGCGGTGTGGGATCAGTCTCACAGTCAATGGAAATGTTAACACTATTGTCAACTTAGGGCCCGGACCACGGGGTGGTCTCAACTTCAAGATTCTCAGGAGGATAGGGTTGGTCACACTCAAAATTAGTGGCACAAGACGACACATCATCATCCCACGCGGGGTCAATAATGAGTTGACTTGGGGTGGAATCCATCTCATTCGCACACTCAAAATCATATAATCGTTGTTCAAGCCTTTGAAGTGATTCAGTTTGAGATTGAAGAGTGTGCGCGAACTTGTGCAAAAGACTTTCGAGAGCGGATGTGCAAGGTGGTGGTGAAGTGGTGGCGGGTGGCGGTGGTGGGTGAGGTGGACACAACTCGTCAGAAACACTAGGATGTGGAGAATACTCATATGAAGTGTGTGGAGCAGGGTCAAGTGTAGCATTCACGGGAGAAGCATCTCCGTGAGGGACAAAAGTGTGATCAACATGAGGAGAATATGAAGGGGACTGATAAGTATGAGGTGCACGAGGCGGCGATGACGACTATTGGAAACTGTAAGGATCCACAACATGGCGTTGGGATACATATTGCATGGAAGGATGATCAGGCCTCAATGAATAGCTCGGGTACTCATACCCCTCGACATTAGATATGTCGTGACAATACGTCGAGGGTGGGTCTAAAACAGTGTCATAGGGATACACATGTTCCAAGGTGGAGTCGGATGGAGAGAATATAAATGGACACTCATGGGACAAGTGATCGCTAAGAAATCAGTGTGTGCACGACGAAGCATGTGATGGGTTGATACTCGTCACCGAAGGCGGTGAAAGATGAGATGTGTGCATGGACGACATAGGAGTATCAACGGTGTGCGTTTGAGAGTTAAAGCCCTGAACTAATGAATCAAGGGTCGATTCGGGCTTATCATCAAACAAACTTCGAGAGAATGTGAAATGGCCAAAGTATTCCCGTAAAGGACGTTCTTCGGCCATGACAAGAGGAATATTTTTTTAGTTTTTAAATATTTTTCAAAAGAAAATTAAATCTTTTTGTGATTTTTAAAAATAAGAAAAGGAAAATCTTTTTGGTATTTTAAATATGGGAAAAAAAAAATCTTTTGGGATTTTTGAAAATATTTAAAAAAAATAAAATATTTTTGGTATTTTTCGGAAAATGGAAAAAATTGGACTCTTGATTTGGTCAAACTAACTAAAATCGACTACCTAAAGAATGTAATTGGACACACACGAGTCAAGAAAAAATCCTAACGAGCACGTAGCCAATTATTATCTTTAAAATTAGTGAGAGGGGTAGTTAAATTTTAATGAAATCCGCGACGATAAAATTCACGGAATTTATCTTTGTGATCGCCTGTTGTAAAAATGTGTTCCTACGGGGCTAGCTAGTTGATTGATTTTAAATTTAATGACAGCTAGGGTAGCACACAATGGAGAAGCGAGTGAGTCGAGTGATGCAATCCCTTCTCGTTTCAATGATCGGGTCCAGGTCTTAGGTAATTTAATTCATCAAACCATTCAATTTAAGTGCGATGCAGAAATTAAAAGCACAGAGGAGCAATTAATCACACAAAAAATGAACTCGCTGGTAGGAGAGTCGCGAGGGATAAAAATTATACCTCTCACGATTTTGACACACGTGGGGTGAAGATCGAGTTGAGTCGACCGGGGGGAGATCTCGCCTATCTCAGTCATCCCTGGGAGTCCTACCGACCCAAAGTAGAGAGGCTTCAAAATTCTCGCCTTTAGACGCCCTCTCTCTACCTTGTCCGGTTTTCCTTTTCGCTTTTCTTTTATGGAATAATTATTACAAAATAATATGGTGTCAAAATGCACCCCAAATAAATACACAATCTTAAAAAAAATCCTATACAACCAGTCTAAGGAGGAGGGAGGAGGAAGAACTACACTAAAAAAGATAAATAAAATTATAAGTCTTCAGTCATGTATCCACATCAAGAAAGCGGCAATGGCGCCATTTGATATCTCTTTATTTGTGTTCCTTCGGATATGATTTGGAATGTCGCTGCTGTCAAACTTCGAGTATCAAAATTCCTGGAATTACCTACAAAACTTATTAAAAATTCAGTATCGTGGCAAATTCGGGTATCAATCCGATTTCAAGCGTCAAAACCGTTATTGTGAAAACTTGCAATTTCAATTTTTATTAATTTTTTTAAATTTTTTTTAAAACAAATTTTAATGGAGGAAAAGAAATTTTACGCAACTAAAGTAACTACGAAAAATAAAAATGTGGAACTGAGTGTGAAATATGTGAGAAGGTCAAGAGATGGGATTACACTGCATTTTCAATTATTTTAATTTATCAATTTATTAATTAGAAATATTTCGAGATAATATTAAATCAATCATCTAACTCTCGTTAAAATTATAAATTTAATAAAATCTTTTTCAGAAAATTAATTTAAAAATGTCACACAATGAAAAATTAGGACTACACTATTTTCAGAAAACTACCCGCTAGGATCAATTTAATGAAAACTATAGAATCTTCAAATTTCAACTAATTAATATTCAAATTTCGGAAAAACCTATCTCTAGTTAGATTCCTAAATTCAAACATTAATTTGTTTAATTAATTTACTAACTCTCGTTACATAAATTAATTGGCGACACTTAAAATTAATTACCTAGAAATATAAAATTAATGAAACTAATTAATTAAAGTAACATCATACGTAGTGCATCTCACCCATTGAACGGGGTGTTTAGCCAAACATTCTCATGTGTGCATAAACAACAATAGATAATATGCCAAGAAGGAAATATTTTGAAAAGAGAAGGTAGAAATACAATACGCAATTTTTTTTCCGAATTTGTCTTGAAAATCGCCTTGACACGCGTCCAACTTCTTCACAATTTTCAGCACTTGATTGCAAAAGGAAGACTAAAAACTAAACCTAAAAATTATTCTAAAACTAAACTAATTTTTTTTTTGTATTTTTCTGGAATTTTTTATGAACCTACTATGTACATATTATACACTGTCTTTTTCTCTCTCTACGTATCTCTCTTTTTGCTGTGAGAGTCTCTTTTTAAAAAAAAAAAAATGAGTAGCCCCTTCCCTTTAATAACAATAGCCACGATTTCCTTTGTTTAGAGAGATATCTTTGGGATCTTGAGTTTGCCAAGTCAAAGAAGATAAATGGAGTGGATTGATTTCATCCGATTTTTTTGGGAATATGGATGAAGGCAGGTTGCCATAGGGATCGAAGTGGTTCTCGGATTTAGGATTTTTTTCTTTTTTTTTAGGTTTGGTCGCGGGTTTGAGCATGGCTGCGTGGGTTTGTAGTGAGGAGAGAGAAAGATGTGAGGTTAAAGAAGAAGTGGGAGGGGATTGTGTGTGTGGGTGTAGAGTATATTGGGTGAGGGTGAGGGTGTTTGAGGTGTAGGATGTTTGTGTATGTGTTTTTATTTGTGACCCTCAAAATTAATAAAACCTAAAAAAAAAATATAAAACTAACAAAACTAAAAGTCTAAAAATAAAATACTACTCTAAAAAAAAGAAGAAGTCAAGACTCAATAAAAAAAAATGAAACTAAAAAGAATTAAAAATAAAAATCTATTAAACTAAAAACTAAAATCCTAAAAATGTAAAATCTAAAAAAAAATAAATAAATAAAAAATAAAATCCTAAAAACTAATCCAAATAAAATAAAATAAAAACTAATAACTAAGAAAAATCAAAATAAAAAGACACTAATAAAAAAATAAAATATAAAAATATGCAAATAAATTCTAAAAATCCTAAATAATTCTAAAATAAATCCTAAAAATAAAACGACTCAAAATAAAAATCTAAGAAAATCTAAAAAGGCACAAACTCAACACACACCTGGATCGGGGTATGGACTGGGCTCGATTTGGGCTAGGTTAAGGTTACGGGACTGTTTTGGAACATCGGATCACATCGGGGCAAGTTCAGATTGGACTCCAGACTTCGCGATCTCCTTGATTTCTTCGATACATGCTTTTGACCGCTATTGAGTTGCAATTACACTGATTTAGCATTATTTGTACCGCAACTGCATATTGACCTGCAAAGTGATAAAATACGACATAAGGACAATTTTAATTAAAACGAGTGACTAAAATGCACATATTCGGGGCATAAATTATACACTTTTGGGTGCTTATCAGGCAACAATTTATGGATAGATTTAAATCAGAGTTGTAAGTTGTGTCTGTCCTTTTTTAAAACCTGAAAAAAATTTGTACTAGTCGACCTAGTGTAGGGGTGAGTGCGTTTGGTTTTTCCCGAGAAGGTTTTCACATTAAATGACCTTGTCCCTATTGTGTGGTTGCTTTTATTTTTTCCATCATTCATTACTATCACCTCATATGGAATTCGTACCTAAATAATTAATTACAAAATTTGACTTAATTAACTTAATTGAGATAAAATTAAACCAGATATTTAACTTGCACCATATATACTTCGTCATAATTAATTCATATTAAATTAATATATTTGACCTTAGATAAGTTGTTAATCGAAATTAAACTTGATAATAATAAATTTTTAGATTAATTTAATTTATCGGTCGAAGAAAATCGTTGTCGTGTTTTTAAAACTAGTTTTAGAGTCACTGCTTAAAACTTACTTAGTCATGAATTCCAGACGTGGGGGGGTAATGGTGGGTCAATCTGCTTTTAGATCACCTTATTTGATGGTTATAATTATGCGTATTGGAAGGAACATATGATTTTTTTTCTTAAGTCCCTCGACGAGTGGGTTTAGGTAGGCATAGAAAAGAGATGGACCGATTCAACGACTAAGGTAAGAGACATACTTGTCTGAAACCCATAAAGAGTTGTAGTGAAGATAACCATAAGTTATGTAATTATAATTTTGGAACATTAATGCTTTATTATATGCTCTCACGTCACAGGAGTTTCGTCGGATTATGACATGTGAAATATCTAAGAAGGTGTGGGGGATACTCAAGTTACCCACGGGGGTACTGATGACGTACGAGTCTCAAAGATTTTAAATCTAGATGTTGTCAATGCATGATAATGGGACTTTTGACGAATTCTACGTTGAACTCTATGATATCGTTTTGATTTGAGGGAGAAAATTTCAGATAATAAGCTAATGTGTAAGATTTTGAGGCCTTTACCTCCTAGGTTTCTTCCACACATCACAACCTTAATTTTTTAGGTTATGCCGATAAGATGAGGGTTAAGGAACCAATAGGTTCTCTCCAGACCTTTGAGTTAAAAAATTATAGTCCGTCCAAAAAGGATATGAGCATGCTATAAAATCCCATTAGGCGAATGCAACTGATTCCGATAACGAATCTGAAAGTAAAAAGAGGATTTTACTCTTTTGGTTCAAAAAATTAGAAAAATTCATTTAGAAAAATCTAATTTTTTTAAATCTAAAATTTTGATAAACACAAAACTAACTAGATTGTAAATATATAGGGATAAAGGATAAAAATGATAGGGATTCAGTTAGGTATTATGAGTGAGAGTTCATAGACGATAGGTTGTTTGAGTGTCCCACAAAATGTGAGGGTAAAAAAAGAATTAAATTTCACCCCTAGTGACAGTGAGTCCGAGCCTGATGCCAATGAGTCACCCCGTGACCATAACTCTATCACTTTTACCACCACTTTGGACTTAGACGAATCTAGTCATGATTCTTACCTTATTAAAGATAAGGTTGAAGATGTTCGCTAGGAATACCAATCTGTGAGCTCTCGTGATGATAACACCTTAAAAAATAATGGAGAGGATCTGTTTGACATTGAAAAGGATTATTTTTAGATTTATGAGATGATTCTCTAACTGGATAAGGTGAATCTTAAGATATGATCCATGCTTAAGATATATAAAGTGGAAATTTGTGTCCTTGGGGAGAAGTAAACATTTTTGGTAACTTTACAGGACCATAAGGTTACTTTTTTTAGAAGCTTCAACAAGAAGATAAAAAGAGATGTCTCTTACTTGAGATGGTCACTAGGGTAAAAGAATCATTACTCGAGTTATCTCGAGCTCAAACTTTGTTTTGAGACGAAAATTCTAGGATAAAGAAATACCTAGAGGTATTTTTAGAATGAAAGCCCTATAAATGTGTAAGGGTTCTATATGGACAGGGTAAGAATAAGCAAACCACTATTTTTAAAATTTTCTAATTTAAATTAAACTTAAACAAATTAACCCAATTAAAACTTAAACCGACTAAACCGATTGTTGAGTTAAACACTAACCAAATTTTATCTTTCCAAAACATGCATTTAGGTGAGTAACAAGAGAAAATAAATCAATCCCACAATACGTTGATGTACGAGGAAAACTCACAACCAAAAAACCTCGATTGGCCCAGCCAGGCAAATTTACTATGTATGGAATTACAAAAGGACATGACAGTAGACTTACATAACCAACTCGACATCCTCACAACCATTGTCGCTCTTCGTTCTTCCTACCTCTGCATAGTGACATGTAGGAGTCCACCTGTAAAGCTGTCACAACGTGTGAGTACAAACATGCCTTAGTTACCACCGAACAGGCTCAACAACCATCTACAGATATGAACACGAAGTTCATCTCTTCTTCACTGCAACACCACACCACGGAGTCCACAGTGTGCAAACAAATTCAAGTACGAATTCCACCACCCGAGATGAATAATCAGATGTGAAGAGTATTAAACTAAGGTACCCAAATAAAGATTTCAAAGAATATATGAATTTAAAGTTGGGTCTTAAATAAGATGTTTGAAAGCTAGGGTTTGGAGTCTTTTGGATGTGTATAGGATACTGATATTTGCCAAAAGTTACAACAAAAATTGATGCCAACACTCTTTTTTATAGAAAGCACATTTTTTGAGGCAACACATTTTTTGAGGGTTCATTCGAATGAAAAAAAGAGGTCGTTTGAACGAAAATGCAATCTCTTTTAAACCAAACAAGAAGTTGTTTGAACAAAAATGCCAATCTCGTTCGATCAGACTTCGAACGAGCTTCAAATGATATTTTTCTGAGATACAAAATTTTCTCATATGATATTCGTTTGAATGTCATTTGAACGACATGAGTACCTATTTCGAACGAACACGGTGAAGTCTTTCGAACGAATTTAATATACAATTTATTCTTTTAAAATATTTTCAAAACATCTCTAAACAATATTTTGTAAAATACTTTAAAAACAACATCCAATTATAAACATCCAAGGATAAAAATATACACATGCATACCTGAGAGATCTTTGAATGTTGAAGATCAAATATGGCATGCAACACGACTGATGATGTAGGCGCTTAAACTTGGTCACTACAATTTTGAAACAAACACGTCAAAGTATTAAAAGGTAAACAAACTCAAGTCCTAACCTATGATAAAGATTTTTTTCATACACGGAATAAGCCAAAATAAACAAATTGACTCGAATAGGAAATTCATCCTTACAAATCTCCCCCGTTTGGCTATTATAGGACAAAACACAAAATAAAAAACTAGTCCATCAAGCTCTTAAAAAGAGTCAATCCCCAACCCTAAAAGGAAAAAAAGTACAAACACTTGACAGACTCACGTTGAGTATCTTGTGTAAACTTTCTCACAACATTGCAAACCTGCACATTTATAAACACCTTTAAATGAAAAGAGAATATATAACAATATAAATCCGCATAATAATAAACCCTACCTATTTGTCTAATAATCTCCACCTAAGTTAGGATGTCTCTCTCTAAGGTAAAAATTCCCTCTTGACTATGAAGATTGAGACACCATCTCTCCCCTTTTGTCCAGGTTTAGACAAAGATCAAGATGCATTATAAAACCATTTCTTTTCCTAAATAAAACAAGGATAAACTTAAAGGAATGGAAAACACAACTTGGCAACACAAGCACAAATAATCCAAACTATGAGCAAAAGATACGAATGTGATCATATAACATACCAATTTGAAACAACTTGAAACTGAAGACATAACATATGTCATACATGGATAATATGCAAACACAAAGACTCAAAAATAAATCATACCACCTAAACACAATAAGCTTCCCACACTTATATGGCATAAATGTGTTTAAATAAACACGTGGTAAAGGAAGCGAAGGAGTATGAACTTGAATAAAAAAATTATGACCCAACCACTAAAAAATGTCCAAATAGTTCTATTTGACCGCACTAACTTTAACAGACCAAGATTTAGCCTCATAATGACAAATGAAGTGAACGCAAAATGGATAAACAAGCACAATGCACACAATCCTAGAGAATATTGACGATTCTTAAATCAATAGCATCAAGAAATAATTAACTAGGACTCATTGTGCAAACTCATTAATCTTCAACTTATAACACCCCCAAAATTATAGATATTAAATATTTTCTTTTCTCTCATTTTGAAGATACCCGTTTCATTGGAGAATCAATGAAATAAATTTTGGCCTTGGCAATATTTTATTTCTCTGCTGCCTTTTAATTTTTTAGGCTCTTGCCAACGGTGCCCTTTCACGCAAGGAAGATTTCTCCCTTTGTAGCCCTTTCCCGTGTACACTTATATTTTAATAAAGCTTCAAACTCATGGGTAACAGTTCTTATATGGACAAATCCCTTATACTAATAAAGATATTTATAAGGACAAGATTTGTGGGAGAACACTTCACTTAGCTCATGTGGCACATGAAATTAAAATCCAAAAGAACTCGTGCATGTGTGCGCGGAAGCATATACAAAGTCAATTTATTAAGCAAATCAAAGTCTAACTACTCCATGAAAGCATAATAAGGAACAATTTAAGCATTAAAAATCATAATCAAAGGTCCTAGCCACATGGATACATGGAATAAGGTGGATTGAAGCACACTGATATGCCACAAAAAATGGGTAAAACTAAATTACACATAAACAATTTTTTTTTAAGTTTTTAAACATTTTTTTAAAGATAACACCACTTGAAAACTAAACTCAAAAGACAAACACAAATATTTTTATATTTTTCACGATAAGGCCCTCTCAAAATGGAAAATTAAAATACAAAAGACTAAAATAACAAACAATTATCAAGCATATATACCATGAAGTGCAGAGCTAGTGTATAAAAATATGCAAACAAAATTAACCATTATATTTAGCATGAGAAGTATCATGTGTAAGCATTCGAGTATCATTAAGTCTAATGTTTAAAGCCTCCAAATTTAATTTACTCACCCACATAAGTATGATATGATGCTATTAGATTTTGGGAACCTCGGCAACTCTAGTCTCAGACTTCTTAGGGCCTTTTCTAAGATTGAAGCAAAAACGCCTAAGGTAACTTTTCCTACCATAATATGTGCATGTGTAGACATGAAGAGAAATATTACCTAAGGGTTGGCCTTTTTTAATGTCCTTGATAATAATCTACTATCTCAAAATCATGATCTTGTCTTTAGTGAAAGCATTTTGATCATCGAAGCCAATCCCATAGCTATCATCTTTGATTCAGACGGTGCCTAATATTTTATCCAACTTTTCTGACCTAGACTCCAAATCAAATTTGATATTACTCCAGTCTCTCAATTTCTCATCTAAATTCCACAATCCTAGATTCGATCAAATGATGAGACTCATCAAAAACTAGGGATTCCTTATTTAAAATTTCCACTAATACCCGAAGGTGATCTCATTCCCCCTCAATAAACTCGAGCTTTTCCTCAAGAGTCTTCTCACGTGCCCTAAGATCCTCAATCAATTTACTCTCATCATTCCATATGGTACATTCTCTCAAATTAGCTTCCAATTTTAGGTTATCCTAAAGCACCCTATATCTTTGACTTACTTGAGTCTATATTATATAGGTGCTCATCTAGTTTGCAAATAGTGACAAAATTTGAGTCCAACCCTAGTTTACCAAAGAACCTCAGACTCTACACTTGATTCATTTACAAGTTACTAAAGGTAGTATACCAACACCACACACTAGGATTGCATACATACATTATCTCATGCTATATTTTGTTATGTGTGAGTTAAAATCCCTTAAAATTATTTTTCTACTATTTTTGGGATGTGTTAAATAATTTTTCAGATTTTTAAATGATTTTTAGAAATTAAATTTGGTTGTATATAAACCTTAGGGGCTGTTGTGTAATTTATGTTTATGGATTAAAATTGGATTGGCTAGAAACAGAAAGCGCTAGAGACTTCAGGGGTGGGAATTTAATTATTTTGGTATGCATTTTACAGCGTGTATTGTTGCAACACGTGCTGCTATCTCGTTGGTTGTTTATGTGTTTTTTCCCTCTCACAGACTTGTGTTTCTTTGAGAACCCTTGGATCATTGTTGTCAACGATGTGCATGTGTTTAGACTTAATCCAATTGAATCCCTTTTTGACCAATTAACGTTGGCTATTTGCACCGCTTTATATTATCCATTAGATTAATAGTCAAATGGTCAAATCTAATCCCATCCATTGGACTGCCTTTGAGTTTCTTGATCCTTACTCGCGCACTATATAAGCAACCTAAGCCTCAACCATTCGAGACGTTTGCCTCCGTCCAAACCACAGAGAGAGAAAGAGTTAGAGAGAGAAATGAATCCCTAAACCTAACTCAGTCTAAATCTTATCGAAAAATATTTTCTGAGTGTAAATCAGTTTGAGATTTGAGAAATTTATTCTCTATAATTCTTTATCTCTTTCCCAACTTAAACACGTTGGTTAAATATCTGTTTTTTTTCATAGAATCTAGAGATTAAGCCTCTGTGATATAGTTCACTTAGATAGATCTTTGTCTAGATTTATTATTTCAAGAAATCTTATTTTTGTTGGTTATTTTCAAACATTTATGTTGACTTCAAACCCTAAACCAACAAAATCTTTTCTAAATTCAATTTACTCAAATATTCAGACTTAGATCTAGTTGAGATATTGATTGGGGATTTCACTTTCTAATATTTTACATTTTGTGAAATAAGTACATATTTTCAAATAAAGAAAGTGCATAGGATCTGAGCTAGTTTTTATAGCTAGATTCCCTCTTGATCTGCGGATATTTTAAAGAACCAAAGTCTGATTAGTTTGAGTAAATTGATTTTGGAAATCTTGCATGTTTAGTGATTTGTTTGTAATTTGTTACTTATTCTGTTTGTACTTAACTATGTGGGAGTGGCATGCATGTGAGTTAGAGCACATCACCACGTACACTTTCACACTAATACATTAAAAAGTTTTGGTATTGAGATAATAGACTTTAGAGTCGATGTAAATCTAAAAGGAGTAAAGTTACGAAGCTGGGAGAACATCAGCAACATCAGAACCTTGGGAGAAGTCAGAAAACACCAAAGAATTTGGCACAATTTCTGAACTTAGTTTAGGTTTGATTGTGTGTCTTTATTGTTATATAACTTGTAATCTGTTATTTATTTTTAGTGGACTTTTTACTTTTGAGGTGTAGAGACCTCTGTGGATGTTTTCCCAATTGGGTGGGGTTTTACCACGTTAAAATTGCTTGTGTATACTTCCTCTTCCTCTCATCCCTTTCTTAAGGCTGTGTTGGTTTATTTTCTTAACGATTTGTTTTCTAAAACTGGTAAACCTATAACTCAAATTATTCGTTCATAACTGTTATACACATCTTGTGTTTAAAATTTGTTTTAACTTTTAAGAAAAATGTTTCTTCAACAAACCGTTCGGAACCATTTAGATAGTTTAATCTTGAATTAAATGACTTAAGTGGTATTTTTCATATCCTTTTTCAATTTCATCATCTTCACATACAACTCTCAGAAGGAAACTTGAAGTTTACTCTCCTCCTCTTCTTCATTATCGTATTTTTCATTATTAATCTCTTCACCCCCACTCATTTAGAATTCAACTTGTCCTCTAAACCATCATGCACAATATTATTTTCATTGAAATACTTTTCATCAATTCTCACATGACTAGCCATGAACATGGTATAGTAGCGCTAAATATGGGAATTTAGTTCCTTGCTGGTGCATTATCACTAAGGGTGGCATTGTATGCCTTCGACTTGTTTCCTTCCTTAAGCTTGGGTAAGCAATGCTATTGGTGAATTTTGTAAAAGGGTGGGTTGGCTGAAGATTATATTGCTCTATGGTTGTAGCAATATCATACACTACAAGAAAAATGGTCATTTATGTCAGTAAAAAACTGACATAAATGACCATTTATGTCAGTTTTAGAAATTTTCAAAACTGACATATAAAGTCATGACATAAATGTTCGTAAAACTGATATAAATAAGATCACATTTATCTTAATTTTTAAGAACACACATAAAAACTACGACATTCAAAATGTTTTTAATCACATTTTCATAAAAAACTGACATAAATAAAATCACATTTATGTCAGTTTTAATAATTTTATGAGAGTTTTTTCAAAACTGACATAAATGTTAATATAAAAAATTAAAAAAAAATCATTAATCAATCAATAAACAACTATTATTTGAAGTCAAATCAACCATTGTAAATAGATAATAACCAAGGTCATAAATATCACTAACTTGATATACATCAAGATATTTAGAATCAAATTGATGTGAAGTTACATCATATCGAAAAACTAGCTTCCAAAAACTAGCTAACGTCGAGTTATTTAGGTGATAATTTCCTAAAAATAGTGATGATACATCATAATATCCAAAAACTAGCATTGCGAATTACATCATAAGAACCACAATCCAAAATAATACTCAAGCTAGGACGTTGTCGAACGTAATATTCGATCTAATTTGTTCTCGATGCTATCCAGCCTAGCATGAGTAACCCTGCAATCAAATATAATCAACATAGTTTTCATCAAAACACAATCATCTTAACACATTGTCATTACAACATAACAAAATACAATTACTCGAAAATACCTGAGATATAGAATCCGTAATGAACTCAATGAACTCCTTTTGAACTTCATTTAGTTCATTCAACGTGTATATCACTTTATCGGACAATCTTCTTATCTAAAAAATTGAAGATAGAATTGAATTTATTATTACGGTATATAATAGTTAATAACTAAACAATATTTTATATAATAGGACAAAAAGAGAACATTGATAACATACCTTTGTTTCAAAAGGTATGGAAGGATCCTCCATGAAGTACTTCATGAACTTCAACACAAAATATCCGCAATAAAGAGTACCATTTCCTTGCATTGGGCACTAGTTAACACAAAACATTATTACTGAACAAATAATAAAAGAGTACAAGTCTAAAATATTTTTCATACAACACAAATAATTGTAAAAACTATAATAATTTTGGGCAGAATTTCCTCTCTTTACAGGACTAGCCACCCTATTCAAAAAATATAAAATACTCCAACAACAAAACTATCAAGTGCACCTCATCCATCTAGCTGAAAATCATTCTACTCAAAAACTAAATTTCAAAATTCCAAATTCACATGGCCATATGCCAACTACCTCATTCTCTATGATAGCAAAATTGAACATTTGTCTATTCCTTACAAAAAAAAAACTCTTGGATATTGTATCATTAAAGACATGTGAGTTGTTGAGAGTCTAAAAATTAAGCTGATTACCGATTGAAGCATTGGCAGTTATATATATATATATATATATATATATATATAACAGCTGTTGTATATATATATATATATATAACAGTTATATGCTGTTATATATATTATATATATATAACTGTTATATATATTATATGCTGTATATATATATATAACAACAGTTATATGCATATGACAGCTGTTATATATATATAACAGTTATAACTGCAATTAAGTGAAAGACGCTAACCGAATAGTTAGAGATGCCGCAAGCAAAGATCATATAGCCTAATTAACTGCAAGTTGAATAAGCTATGACCCTCTTTAGATCGTTCTGTAATATTCCAGTGGTTTCCGCGAGGAATGACGTCATAACTGTGATCGAGGTGAGCGGTGATTAGATATAGGGGCGGCTTCACCGGCTTGGATTGGAAGGAAGGGCTTCACTTTCCGATCGCTTTTTGAGGCCTGTTTGGATGAGCGTGGGCAAGTTCGAAAGATCTTATGCCTCGTTTCATGATCTCCTTCTCACCTTTTCCAATACAAGTCCAAGTATTCCATCAAAAAATGTTCCTGTGCTGGGAACCAGAGAAGATTAGGGAAGAGGTGTGGTGGAGACATAGACTGAAGCAGGAGCTGGTTTGGTCGCTAAGTCCCTTGTTGATCCCCCTTACTATACAAGAGCGGATAAGCGGGGACGGATATAAGAAGAAGAGGAAAAAACCAATCACTAACCTACTAAAAAACCCCGAATTCCAATCGCTGTTATGTATTTATTAATTCATGAAAGCTCTTCATATCGATATCTCGATTACGTCTCCCCAAACCCGAACTACCCATCCATTCCGTTGACAATGAGTTATGTTCTCCCTGAACTGGATGGAAGCGAATGAGCAGGCGCCATCTCCATCTCATTGCTCTTCACCAATGGGGAAGCGAGTCCACCAATTGTTGATTCCTATGCATATATATGCATATAAGATTGCATGTATGCATATATTTGCATATATGCAGCATATATGCAAGCATATATGAAGCATATAAGCGAGTCCACCAATTCTTGATTCCTATGCATATATATGCATATATGATTGCATATATGCAGCATATATGCAGCATATATCTGCATATATGCAGCATATATGCAGATTTTCAAGACATCGTTGGCGCTCAGAGCCTCATTAAACACTCCCACCCCAAACATTGACCTATCCACCTTAATAGTCCCCAATCATTCCAAACCGAGGATGAGTACGCACTCACACTTTTAAACAGCACCCCCTATACATGTCATCACCTGTCATAAAAATCATCGCTGAAACTATGACCACCATTGATGATATGACATTATTCATCATGGCCATACACTTCTTATAAACTAACTATTGTATCTCGAACTTTCATAGTCATGGAGTTCATTCTCTCAAAAGAGCCAAGGATCCTTACTCCTGTTATAGAGAAAATAGACCATCAAGTAGAATGTGAAGAGAAATAAGATGAGGCCCTCTAACAAACCGATCATATCACCCTTGCGGTACTAATTTAGTCATAGAGTGGGGAGGTTTGATCTCTAAGGCACGTCTATTTTCTCTCATTAATTCAGGAAATAATAATAGGCCCCTTTCACCCTCTACTTCAAACATGTTCTTAATTAATTCTTTGGAAAATAGTGGGAGATCCACCTCTATCGGTCGTTAGACATAATAACCGGTAATTTGGACACCTAGATATCTTATCTCCCCAGTACAAATGACTAAAAGGGATTAAAGGCTTAGGGTTGATGATCACATTAACTAAAAGTATCAAATTCATCGCCAACTACTGTATAAAGAAGAAGAAAGAATGAGGATTGACATTTCCCAGAGGTACGCCGCATCCGAAGTTGAACAAGAGATAACCCTGCTCTAATATCTTATGTCACACAAACAAGAGATAACCAATTTGTTTGTCAAGGAATACAAAAAAGTGCAGAGAGAGTAAATAGTTGATCCAGATATTCAATTTGTTTGTCATATTCAAATGGAGTGCGCTTATTAAGGTACCATCCGAAACTCCCTATGAAAGAGGTTGGAAAACTGTATAGGAAACAAATGGAAGAGGACACATTAGCTACTTCTTTAAAGGACGACGAGACTGAGACAAGCCTGGACGAAGATGGAGATATTGAGAAGGATGCTACTTCGTAGAATTAATTGAGTTGTAGCTTAATTGCTTATAGTTTCAGCTTTTGTTATCTTATGCACTTAGTTTGCTACTAGACTTGATTGTTGTCATGGACTTTGAGGTTTTTTAGAGGCTTGCCTTGTAACATCCGCGATCTTAGATTCTTCTACGATGAATATTTTCTCAATTGTTGTTGTAAGCTTAATAATGTGTCATGCCTAAAGGGTTTAGATAATACTCTGTGGCCTAAAGGGTACAATGACCCCCCAGGGCTTTAGATATGGTTCTTTGATCTTTACTAGATACGGATATTAGCGATTGAATAAATAGAGGATGTTACGAATAAGTGGATAGGAAGATTTATAAATCTTGTTCAAACTGGAACAATAGGAATCTCTTCATCGACTTTGATGTTTGGGTACTAATTAAATATTTTCATTAGTTATTTATCAATGAACCATTGGTCTCTCAACCATAAATTATGAATGAAATCCTATTCATAATTTAGTCCTATAAGAATGTGTTTCCCATTAAGAACACCTATAGACTAAGAAGCCTTTAGGGAGAAAGAGAGAAAAAATTTTCGAATCACTTTTAGAGGGGGTCTACCATGTGATAACTTCCCCAATGATGGGATATTTGAAAGTTAGTGCAAGGACTTCTATATCTTCAATGGAAAACTGTATGTTAGCTATACATGTTATATAACATCAACTATATGATAAATTTACCTTAATACAACTCCATGATGCGTTATGCCTTTTCCCATCGATGTTCAATGTGTTAATCCCACTACATGTAAAGATAATTCAAAGACGTGTATTAGGAGATCGCAATAATAATGTACTCATAATGCATGTCAAACAAAATTAAAAATTATATTATACTCACGTAGTGATATACATCTTATCTTTGTCACTCGGTACCGTATTCAATGAATCCAACCAATAAATAGTTCTTGTGGACAAATCAATGACAATCAATACCCAATGGAACCTGTAAAACGAATTTTGTCATAATTATATAGTACATAATATAATAAAGATTTGTTTATTTAATTTAACTACTTACATATCTTCGAGATTGTAAGGAATGAAACAAATCTGACTTTTTTTGCATTCCCCAACCTTTTTCCAATAAATCGAGTTAAACCAAATTTTTTTGTACCATTGAAAGACTCGGGATTGAAGAATTGAAACTCTTCTCGGGACCACTGAAACTTATCATACAAGAACCTGTAAAAGTAAGTAACTAAATTAGTCACTACGCATTTTAAATAACATGATTAAACCAAGTTATACCTCATGTATGCAACAATGCACGTTACATCTAAAGGCTTCAATGCACAAAAGTCCAACAAATCGTTCTTAAAAACATAGCATTGACCCTTATCTTCTCCAAATATCTCTTTCTCCAGTGGAATCGTTATTTGATTCGTCTTCATTATAAATAAATTATGGGTGAAGGCGGTTATAAAATTGCAATTAATATTATTGTTTACTATATCACATCTACTTTCACCGAAGATATCCTTCTCTTTTTCATGGCCTGCTTTTTTCCCAACTTCCATTTCATTCTACATTGAATCATGTGAAATGTCAGAAAGCAATGTCATTCATAGCACAAACATAAACTTATAGATAAACATAAGAACCAATGGTTTACCTCAAATCCTAACAACACTAACTCTTTGGTCCAAGCAACATATGACCCAATAGCCTCTTTCACAAAATACATTTCACTTGGAATAGGTATCGGGAGGATGGCACTAGAAGAAATAACTTTAAAAATGGAAACCCGAACATTTTTTTCTCCCAACATTGTTTTATCACTAGCTATCGAAGAAGGTTTCTTACTTTTCACAGTAGCTACTGATTGAGGTAGTAACTTTTCACTATGTGTTACACCACTATATTTGAACTATGCCAAAGAAACACAAAAACAAATTGCAATTACAACAAAAATCATAAAACCTTAATGGTATGTGTTTGTATAATTATCTTTGTGTCATTATACCTTTGAAGAAAGTGATTGTGTTGCAATTTTTCCACCCGAACTTGAACGCTTTATATTTTCACTTTCACGCATATATGAAGCAACTTTCTCAGCTCGGGGTGCGACTGTTGGGGCTGTGGCAACCGGCTCATTTCTTAACTTCAATTGGACTTCCATATCTTTTAATCTTTTCTTCGCTTCTCTTAATTCAGATTTTAACTCAGTAATATGTCTCTTGGAACCACGCTATGGAAGATTGAAGTACCTTGTGGGAAAAACTCTGAATCCCAACCCCCGAACACGACCCGAGTGTTCGGGAGTACCCAATGTCATAGTAAGAACATAATTACTTCCTTCGGTGATTAAACTACCATCTTTAACTTGTCTTTTCAATTCAACCTACAATGAAGTAGATTCAATCATTCATAATGTCATCTAAATATTATCAAAATTACAAATCATACACTAAAAAACACCAAATAAAGGAACTCGTGTCGTAATTTATAAAAACTAACCATTTTATCCGCCACCTATTTTAATGAATCATCTCTATATTCACCATCTTTCTTTTCACGACCTTTCAACCATAAGAAAGCTCTGTCATCTTCATATTACGAAACCATCTTCTTTTCCTGGTATCAATTGTAAAACAAAAAATCATATTATTAAAGAATAATTCAATGTTCAAGTTCAAACCATCACAAATCTAATGAAAATATTCAAACTAAAACATACCAAATCTTCAGCAAGTCTGACGTAACCCTTATTGCTCATACGATGATTGTATGTGACCTTGAATCGCTTTTCCCTTTATGCCTCACTTACAATCTTATAAATCAAAGCAAAAAATTATAAAAGAATAACAAAAAGTACCACACAAATCTTCTACTATTTTTTCAATTATACCTCAAATCCTTTGGTTAGCCTACTGCAAACAAATTTAGTCCACACATCTGGACTAATGAATTTCTCGTATTTTGGAGGAGGATGTTTGAGAAGCTCGCGTTGGTGTCTCAATGGTCTAATCCAAAGTCTTGTGAGGTTTGTTTTGAACACTCTTCAACTGCAACCGATAGAGGATAACACCATCCTCTTGCTATTCGGATCAATATCAAATTTGATCTGAAAAATAAAGATGTTGAATACATGTAATAAAATCAGTGTAAAGATGTCTTCAAATGAATGTCCTATTTGGGAATATATCATAAAAAATCAATCAAAATTCATCTATCATATACAAATCACATTCTACATCATTATAATATAAGAAAACGTTCGCATTGATAGAACATCAAATGGGGTTTAAACAACAGATAAATCATATAGACCATAGCTCAAGTTAAGCAATTTCGAGTGAAAAAATTATCAAAGCACAAAAAGTCATCTACTATCAGCTATCTCATTATACAATTTGCTAATAAAAATCAAGCAAATTCGTCATCATGATATAATTAGCAGCTCTTATGAATAGAAATTCAAATTCTAGGTTTAAATATCCAATATGTATTAAATTTGGGATTTTTACTTTTAAAATATGAAAGTTCTAATTCCAAATGATATGCGTATCTTTCTACAATAATTTGTCTTGAGATTATTCGCCAGTAATAACTATTTGCTTCTTTCTACATCAACTATCCGCTTGATTTATATAAAAATAAAAAATTGCCCTCGATATCAAATAATCCTGGTTTAACATGTTGGTAAAAAGGCTCGGTTACGTAATTGCGATGATCGATGATATGGGATCATCATTTTTAGGGATAATTAAATCATCGATGATATGGAATCCAAGTTCGATCGAATTTGTCTTCTAAGCAAGTCCAAAGTATTGTACATTCTTCGATTCCAAGTACCCAATATATGAGTTTTGATGAGTCTTGGAAGTGCTCCACTGTCGTAATGGTCAACAGTTGGTTAATATAAAATAGAAAAGAGAAATGGTCAATACAAATGGTTAACGAAATGGTCAGAACATATAAATGGTCTATAGAATCAGCACGGGCACACCTAATAAGAGTGAAAACAAACACGAATGAATTAAATAAAATAGTATAGACCATTTATCTGTTCATTTTTCTTCTGCTCATCGTGACCCAATGGTACCAAGAATACAACATATACATAAGAAAAGGAAGAGAACAGTTTCAGAATAGAATAAAGCGAGGAATTAGAGAGTGCACTGTATAATTTCTAACGAAATACTTCGTTAAAAAAGTTACAGAGACTAATAGGTCTGAAATTAACACAGGTTTTGGAATGAGATACCTTTGGTATGAGCATAATGTTAGTGCTATACTAATTTTTTAGCATTTCAACCTCAAGAAATAAAGCTTGAATGGCCTTTGTGAAGTCTAATTTGATTATATCCCATAATTTGACCTAAAATTTTCCTCTATATCCATCTGGCCTAGGGGCACTATCCTCATTGAGATTCTGAACTGCTTTAAAGATTTCTCCCTCTTGTGGAATGGCTGCCAAAGTTTCATTCATTGTAGTTGAGATCATCTTAGAGTCTAGCTTTATTAACCTTAATAAATTATGCAGACCATTGACCTTGGAAGTGTTTAATGAAAACGTTAACTATACCTTATTTAGAGACCTCCACATTACCATTGATATCCTGTATTTTGGTTTATCAACTGCATTTTTCTCTTAGCCTTGACAGAAGTATTACAATTTTAAATCACATCACCCTCCTTAAGCCATTTAAGATTAGATTTTTCTGCCAAAATATCTCCTCCATCATCAAAGCTTGATTTAATTTGGCTTTGCATTCTTGGGTTTCACTTATTATTTTCACAGAATTATTATTTTCAAAATCATACTCCCTAATCAACATTTCATCGTCTAACTCCTTTACATTTTGAAAGATGTTTTTGATATGAGTGTCATTCCACTCTTTAAGCTTCTCGTTAAGCCTTTTAAGATTTAGAGCAAAGCACTTCATAGGGCCTGATTCTATAGGGATGTTCCATGATTCCTCTACTACACTATTTAAGTTGTTGTCTAAACACCACATATTTAAAAATTTAAAATGTTTTGGGCAATCATCAACAGGAGTTTTGATTAACAGCAAGAGTGGACAATAATCTGAACAATTCTTATATAGATGGGAGATATGAGTGTTAGAGAATTCAAGGATCCATGGGCTATTGGAAAGGCCTCTATCAAGTCTATAAGAAATAGTTCCAACTACTCTGTTATTGGACCAGGTATATCTGGAACCCTCATATACTAGATCATTCAAATCACAGTTTGCGATCATATCACTAGATTCCCGAGAAACATTAAAATCAACTTCATTTCCTCCCACTTTTTATCCAACATTTCACACTACGTTAAAATCACCAATCACTAGAAGGGGATGGGCTAGACATTGTTGGTAAATATCTTCAAGAAGATCCCAAAGATATTTTCTACGTTCTGCTGAACACTTTGCATAGACTAAAGCAATATAGATTGTTTATTTAGCGATGACCTATCAATTTATAGACATAACACTTGATCAACATCTTTAATCACATAAATGTTTAATTCACTGACCATATAAACCAGATTTTATTATATTAGTTATAGATACTATGTTCAAATCTCCATTTTTGTTGATATTTAAAAACTTTTGTAGAGCGCACCTTAGGTTCTAACAAATCTATTTCTAGCAGAGAGTAAGATCTGATTAACTTTTTTATTCTTCTATTTTTTGCCTTGTTTGAAACTCCCCTAGCATTTAAGCAAATAAAATTTGTATTTTAAGAGATTTGATAATAAGCTAATGATTTTACCTTTCCACTAGAACTGGTAATCCTTTTGAAAATTGGATTAAAAGGCTTGATGCTATCTTGTTTTTTTGGTTTACCTCTGTTAGGAAGATAAAAAATAGGAAGTTGATTCCCATGTAAATTATCCTCTTTTTTGTAGCTTTAATGTTAATGACCTTCTTCCACTTCTCATCAAAATTGACCCCAATTTTTTTTATATCTTCCACTTTAAGCTGATTGTTTGAGTCTTCTTCATTGTCTAAGTGATGCTATTTAAAACTTGCTTTGTGCTTTTCATAATCCGATAATTCAGTTCCTCTAGGGGACATGTTACAGTTATCAAACACCATAACCTCTTCAATAATGATATCACAATGCTGAATTTTTTTTATGTGTTATTGAATACCTATTGTGGTGACTGCATTACTGTAATAAAATCTAATTTAAGATTATCATGACCCTTTGATGAATTAAATCCTTACCTTCTTATACATCTTCTTAATCACTTTGAGGAATCAGTTGATCTTCTAACATTTCTCCTTCTTCTACATCTTCTACTGATTTGAACTCTAAAATTTCAATGAATTGATCTTAACCTGCTTTATTCTGGTCGTTCACCTTTATAGATAGTTTCTTAGATTAAACAGGCTTCAGAATTTGAAGGTCTAAATTTTCTTTTGAGTATTTTTCCTAATTCTCGCCAACCTTATTGACTTCTTCAATTTCTGGCACAACTATCTTACTTTTGTCCAGTATTTCCTTGTATACTTGATGACTTTTCACCTGCCTTGATGATTGCTCATATCCTTTCCAGGAACCTCCTACTGACTGAACATTTAAATTAAATATACACGAAGATTCTTCATGTCCTTTTTTAAAGCAGCATATACAATATTTAAGCATATTCTACACTATTACCTCTTACCAGAAGACATTATCCCCACTGCCTATCCAAACTCTCCTAGGGCTCTTCTTTGTTAAGTCCACTTCCACACATACTCGTTCTAAACTAGGGATCTTCTTTGAATGGTAGCCTTTTCGACCTGCTAAATTTGTATCATACTTGGGGAGATCTAAACCTTTTGGAAAAAGTTATATTGATCCACTTTTAAAGTTTCTTCTAATGAGTATTTCGTGTGTTGAACTTTATCATATGCTTGGTCTTTTGGGATTTCATAGTCTTATGTTTCTTATTCATCTTCTTCATAATTTAATGGAGACTTTTGGATAACTTCAATATGGTTTTCTTTACTGCCACTATTAGTAATTGAAGTAACTGAATTATTTGGAACTTGTAGGTTCACTTCAGGATCCCTGATTCTTGAAATTAGAAATAGGGTTTGCTGTTACTGTCATCCTTGTGTCTTGAATTTTTGTGAATTTTTTTAGGGGATTTTGGGTATTAGGATACTTAATCATACATTTTTCTTCGTGATGGCCCTTTTTCTTACAATATTTACAAAAGGAAGGAATATTTTCATAAGGTATTTTTTTCTAGAATCCTTTTGTACCACATCCTATCCAAATCCCGTGAATTCTTTCTTTGAGGAGATTTATTTCTACACATACTTTGCAATGATTGGCCTAGAAATTGATACAGTAGATGCATCCAATTTCAATGGTTTTCCTATTAATTGTGCAATAGAGTAGAGGGAAGATTTCCCATATAGCTGTATGGGTAATTTAGGTAGGTTTATCCACATAGGTACAATAGGACTTTTCTCCCCTTGTTTAAAGTCAGCTGACCATTTAAATGTACGCATAAGAGATCTTCCTATATACCATTGATCCTATAACCAAAGTCGAACATTGTTTTCTTCACACTCGAATCAGATCAATATGTGTTTTGAATCTATCAATCCAATTGTATAGGCATGTTTTACAAGAAAAGGCTTCAAAGGTTTTGCGAATGGTCTCAATTGATGGCCTACCATGTTAAAATTTGCCAACAATCGAGTGTTTGAATGGTTAAGTTAGGGCAAAAATATCTTCATTGGAAAAGATTATAGGAGGCTCTACCTTGAATGTAATGGGTTTCTTAAGATCAGGTTCTTGGGTTGTATTATTCATGAGTACACTGGCAAAATATTTCGACCAAGTATTAATTGGATTAGGGGTTTTTGGGAGGATCATCCTCGCAATTAGGGAATTATCCATAAAAGTACGGGGTATTACAATTATTTTATGGAATGTCATGGAGTTAAATGACCTTGACAATCATACTATTGTTAGGAGGGAGATTTCTTTATGGAGATCATATGTCTTGTGTTTGAAAGAGACCAAGATTAGTAGGATGAGTATGGTGGTGACCCAATTTTTTTTTCTTGTGTATGTGTTTGGGGGGGGGGGGGGGGGGGGCACGTTAGTGGTGTACATTTGACTTATGTGGTTCATCAGGGGAGGGGAGTTATGATTTTGTGGGATAAACAAGTTGCAAAGTTTGAGGATAGCTTGGTCATAAATCACTCGTTGTCTTGTTTGTTATGGGGGGTGGGGTGAAGACAGTTTTTGGTGGAGCTGTTAGGGGGTGTATGTTTCCAATGGACATTGCAAATATACCTACAATGCCAAAAATGAATTTAAAATGTTCCTCTTTTTCTTTGTTAATCTGGCGTACTTTTCGAATTGTCTAACCTAACCGAATTGGTTTCTTCACCTGATCATACAATCAACTTTTGATAGGAAACCATAATATCTCTATATTTATTTGTTCATAAAATGAAATTTATTTTATGGTTTGTACATATCTGGTAAATTTCACCTTTATGACCACTCTTTTATCAAAATATGTATGCTTCTGAGATGCATTTTATTCAAGATGCATGCTTATATTTTGTTTTTGTTTGTTTATTTTTTGAAATTTTAGACCGACCACAGTGTATTAAAAATCAGTCCATGAACTGTTTTGTTCTTGTAGGAATGAATGAGGGTTGGATCCGTGAATTATCATCATGATCCCCAAAAATATATATAACAACTATATATATATATATATATATATATATATATATATATATATATATATATATATATATATACCTGTATTGCCTCCCACAAATCACTCTTCAATTTGATTGGCACTTTAGGCCAACTTGGATAAGTTATCGGCACAAAGCATTTCACCATCAAACCCCCATAACTTGATAATTCTTTTTTGCTAGTACTTATTGGTTGCCCAAGATCATTATATAAAACTCTTATCCATTCTTCACTGCTCTTTATTTTAGTCAATCGCTTTAGCTTCGTCGCACCTCTACCTTTACAACTATATTGTGAAGGTTTATCCACAGGTTCGAAATCAATGTCTTCCATTTCAAGTTAAAGCAATCGAACTGTTGAAACACAAAAAAGAGCAATAATATAGATGTCATCAATACAAGTTGTAAATACTCAAACAATACAATTATTGAAATGTACCACAAATTAAAATTCACCATTTTATCCTATGTTAATTAAAATGTACAAGAGCACAATTGTCAAAATATTAAGCAGAAAGTAATAATCCATAGTCTAGAACAAATGTCACATAGCCCATATTCCATACATTCAATTTCCAATAATCAACTGTTGTAGGTTCCACACAAAAAACTAAAAAGTTGGACAACGTCACCAAACAAGCTAACATTTTAAGCAACTATAACTAATAATAAAGAACAATTCAAACATTAAGCATCATAACATCGTCTAACACAATTATGTTGGTGTATTATCTATCCATGTCCCCTCACAATCTTCACGCATATAAGTTTCGGAAGATTCCTCAACCACGTCAAAGGATTCAATAGTTGGCAAAACTATAGTTCAAATATCATCCCCGAGACATCCATCATTGAGATCATCTTCATCATCTTTATCATAGTAATCCCTTTGAGGAGTTGACAATACAATTGAATATTTAGGATTCATTTGGTCCGGAACATAGAAAACTTATTTCGCTTGAGAGGCTAAGATGAAAGAATCGAATTTATGACCAACTCTATCAAGATCGACAGATGTAAAACCAAGATCGTCTATGTTAATTCCGTTTTTGTTGTCAACCCAATCACAGTTGAATAAAGGAATCTGAATTGAAAAATAGTCAAGTATCCATATCTCCCTTATGACACCGTAGAAAACCATATCGGTACGAACAGGATTGTTGTCCTTTGCACTAACTATCTGTAAAGTCTTAGCAACTAGGCTCACTCCACTGTTTTGGGTTACTCGTGCATCATCGCGATACTTTGTTAGGTAACGAACACCGTTAATGACATATCCGTGAACTTTAATGACGTCTCGACGAGGTCCACGAGCAATCCATTTTAAGTCATCTGAGATATTGTTGTTTGGGAGTTCTTCTTCGAGAGCAACCTATTAATATAAGAATTTTAGTTACTTACAAAACAAAATTCAAATTAAAATATTGAAGTAAGGGGATATTTCGTCTTTATTCCCACTTTAGTTTTTAATATTAGACCTCACCAACTATTTAGTTTTACTTTACACTCTACCACTATTTTTCAGTAGTTGGTATTAGACTTCGAAATTGTTTTTCACTAAGGTTTGCAACTAATAAATAAAAAAGCAGTGGAATTGTTTAAAAGAAAACTAAAAAATGGGTAAAATCTAATGAAAATTAAAGTGGTGGTTAAGTCAACATGTCCCTAAATCATACCCTTTTACTTAACCAATGGATAAACGTGCGGTTGTGCTCCTCTTCAAGCCACTTCTTATTTTTCCCTTTTAGAGGATGGGTTTCTTTCAAGTACTGTTCATGCTCCCTAACATGGTATTAATGAGTAACGCAACATTAGTTATTAATATATATATAGAGATAAGTATGTGAGGAACTAACTTCATATTAATGGGAAGTTAGGAAAGTCATACTCTATATAAGGTTGAACATCATTCGTGTTATGTAACACATGAAGATGTGCCTACTCCAAGGACATGCGATCAAATTCAACGACATCCGAACCTCCTATCTGTTTATCATCATCCTTCCTCCAATTGAATCTAATTCCGATAAGAACTCAGAACAAAACTCAATAGCTTCTTCTGTTATGTAACATTGAGCAATACAACCTTCTGGGCGATTACGATTTCTCACATAACCCTTTAATACTTTCATGTACCTAACACATTAAAAAGAAAACTAAATCGATACACTTATTTACTTATACTAATACATGATAGTAAAGTAAATTGACCTAACCTTTCAATTGGGTGCATCCATCGAAAGAAAACAGGACCGCAAAGTTCGACCTCCCTCATAAGATGCACCATTAAATGCACCATAATGTCAAAGAAGGATGGTGGAAAGTATTTTTCCAGCAAACACAATGTGATCACAATTTCATTCTGAATTTCTTTTAGTTTTTGCAAGTCCACTACTTTGGCACAAAGGGCATTGAAGAAAAAACATACTCTCATGATCGCATATCTCACATGTTTTGGCAACACCGATCGAATTGCAATTGGAAGAAGTTGTTGCATTAGAATATGGCAATTAGAGACTTCAATCCATACAATTTCAAATCTTCCATAGAGACATGGCTTCTAAAATTAGAAGAGTACCCATTCGGGACCTTAAGGTCATGCAAAGTTTGGCAGAATATTTTTCTTTCCTCTCTCGATAACGCATAACATGCTGGCGGTAGGTATGTCCTTTTTTCATTAACCTGCGGTGCTAACTCACTTCTTAAGCCCATTTTTTCAAGGTCGAGGCAACACTTCACCCCGTCTTTTATTTTTCCTGGAATATTAAGCAAGGTTCCAATGATACTATCACAGACATTCTTTTCAACGTGCATGACATCAAAGTTATGTCGAATAGAAAAATCCTTCCAATAAGGAAGTTCAAAAAATATCGATTTCTTCTTCCAAAAATTTTCAACCCTATTGCTACTAGGACCGCCTTTTTCAACCCCATTAGTTACCCTCCTCGATCTCTTACGCTTTAATGATTTCTTCAAATTAACCGCCCTCACCTTTTTTGCCTTCTTTCCCCATGCAACCTTAAGTCTCCCAACTTTTATCGATATTTGTTCGTCGCTTAAAGGTTCAGGGAAGGCTTGGAACTCTTGCTCACCATTAAAAACCTTTTTTGGCTTCGAAATGGATGGTTTTGTGGAAGGTATCTCCCATGTCCCATATAAACGCACTTGCCACAGTGTTGTAATCTGATGGAATACGTTTTTTCACTACATATTGGACAAGCATTATAGCCTTGAACAACACTTCCAGATAAATATCCATAGGCTGGAAAATCATTAATTGTCCACAATAGTATTGCCCTCAAAGTAAAAGATTCTTGTCGAAAGGCGTCGTAGGCTTTAACTCCTTCATGCCACAAGGTATTCAGATCTTCTATTAACGAAGCCAAATAAACATCTATATTATTTCCCGGTTGTTTTGAACCCGATATCAACATAGTCAATATTGTAAACTTTCTTTTCATACACAATTCCGGTTCAAAGTTATATGTGTTCAACATGACCGACCAACAACTGTACCTACTACTAAGGGAACTATGAGGATTAATTCCGTCCGATGATAGTGATAATCGAAGATTTCTTGGTTCTACTGCAAAATTGGGCCACTTTTCATCAACTAATTTTTAAGTTGGTGAGTCTGCTGGGTGACGCAACAAACCATCGACAATTCTATCATTGCATGCCATGTCAGAGACTTAGCGGTCTCTTTAGATTCAAACTACCTTTTGAATCTCGGAATGGGTGAAAAGTACCATAACACTTTCACAGGAACACCTTGTTTCCCCTCTTCCCTTTTTTGTTCTTTCAAATTCTTCTTTTGTTTGAACTTGGATGTTCCACAAGTGGGGCATTGAATAACTTCTTTATACTCTTTTCTATAGAGTATACAGTCATTAGGGCATGCGTGTATCTTCTGAAAGTCCATTCCGAATACCGATAAGCAACGTTTTGCCTCATTATTGGATGAAGGCAATACATTATCATCCGGAAGCATGTCGGCAATGATTGAAAGCATAATTGAAAAGCATTTATCGGACATCCCATTCTTCGCTTTAAGATTGAATAGCTTGACGATAGCGGATAACTTTGTATACTTTTTACATCTTTCTTACAATGGCTTCTCCGCATCTAAAAGTAACTTCTGAAAATTTTCTGGATTTCCTATGAAGTCTTCTTTTATAGTATCCACCATGTCAATCAACTCTTCAACATCCTCCATGGTATCCATATTAAGATCGTCACAGATAGGATCGCCTGTATTAACATTCGGCAGTGTTTCACGATGTTCCTCCTCTTCGTGCTATTTCCATACAGTATAATTCGGATTGATACCCGAACTGTACAAATGTTGTCTGATTTCTTTAACACCCATTTTTAATCTATTCTCACATTCATTACAAGGGCATCGTATGAAGTTCTCATCCAAGGAGGCATTTTGAGAAACCCTAAGAAAATTATCAACACCTTTTATGTATTCTTTTGATAATCTGTCCTTGCTCCTCCAAAACCTGTCCATTCTGGCCTAAGTATGTAAACCACCACGAGTGAGATATAAGCAACAAAAGATATGTAATTGTTAAAAATAATGAAATATTATACAACATAATACATTCACACCATTAGAAAATATCGTAGAAAGTATAATATCCCTCTAAAACTATCACAACAACTACCAAAGACACCAACACCTCATAGTAATAAGACTCAATCAACCATAACTAACCAACTCAAGAACACTAACACACCACCCAAACACTATACAACCAAAACCAATTTTAAACATTGAAGAACTTCAATTCACAAAATTATTATACATATTATACTATAATGTTATATATAATATGTATAACAACAATTGTTATACATATTATACATAACAGTAACAACCAATAGAGATTATATACCTATAATATAATGAAGCAATTAATTAAAGCATATAGTATAAGCATGGGACATGCAATGCTAAAAATTAATAAAAGCACACAAGTGAGGCATTAGCCAGTATATGATATACATACTAAAACAAGACAATGAAACTTCAAAAGCAAACTAACATATCGTAACACACCCTATGATACTGAAATCACTGAGACAAGCAAACACTAACATAAAGTTGGAGCTAAAGAAAATGCTTTGACCATCATATGGTACTAAAATCGTTGTAAACTTTTCGAATAAGTTTCATCTGCCCGAAATCAAATGTCTCTTTTAATCATGGAAACACATTAATGAATCAATTAATTTACAGCAATTCTTAATGAATGATCAATTACAATGCAATACGGGATGTAGTTGGATTGATATCACACTTTGTTAAACAATAAAGAGTAGGGGACATATACATCACACTTTTATATAATCTAACATAAATTTCATATCATTTATCTCATCTTTGCTAAAAATGTTAAAAAGATGAAATCACCGGTCCAAATGTCTAATCACAAAAACACTGGATCAAAAAACACAATAGTCATTGAGTGTATAAAAATATTCAAGAATCCATATAATGATTTTATTAACAAACACTTGTTTAATCATATTTTAAAAAACAGGAATTTCATAAAGAACACCACATGATTTGATAATATATTACCACAAACATGCAATAACCCCGTTTCAAATGAGAATCAAATGAGGGAAATTTAACCAAGTACTAACTAATAATCAAATGTTATTTAAACATTTCAAGGTAATCCAAAAAAAATCAACTCATAATTCCACCCTGATACACAAACACACACATACACATTGAAATTAATTGCAATCTAAAACATCACACACTGAAATTAATTGCAATCTAGAACACTGAACATCAAGGCTGATACACACACAATGACGGATCTAGGATTTTAATTCAGGACGGCCGGAACTGTAAGACTGAATTTTTTTTCACAACTCAGGAAAAACATCATTTAACATGTTAAAATTAACGAGTCTGACTCGAAAGAAACGCGAATATGACAGGTCTGACTCAAAAGAAACTCGAATATTGAAGGACACAAAAGCGATACTGCACAATTACATATTAGGAACTAAAAATCTTAACAAAAATTCAAGTACTAAGCACTAAATGAATTGACCCTACATTTCTAAACCTCTAAATACTATATATTAAGCATAACATTTTACATTACGTCAAAAACTAGATATTTTACATTTAACTTAAATATTTTAAGTCAACTAGGACAATTAATGTTTAGTCGCTAGGAGCAAAGTATATTTTACATTTAGTCCGCCTTATTTTTTAATTTTGCAAAAACTCCCCTGTTTGCTTTTTTGATAATTATTTCTTAAAGTTTAGGATAAGATAAAAAAAAGTTTGTAATTGTTTTATGCGCCGAGGGATCTTTTGGAACAAAATTAAAAAGTTTAGACTATATATTAATTATAAAATTGTCGAGGAACTTTTCTTCGAATGACCCTACTATTTTTTGCAACAAGTCATTAACCAAAATTATTAAACATTGAACATATAAACTGAAAAGCAAATAAAATTACGCTTGAAACTAATGACACTCAACTATTTCTTTAATGTGTATTTTAAAAAAAAAATGACAATATATAAACTGAATTTATAATCGACACAATTATTTAAAGAGTATTATTGCTAATAGTTGTAACCAATCTAAACAAATAAAGGCTTAAAAAATGCTTGGCACAAACATAACTATTTACTAATGTAAAAAGAGTGGGTAAAGCAACATACCCAAATTCTCTGTGCAGACTGGGTCGGGGTAGAAAACAGGAGAAAAGGGAAGGCGTCCCAGCTGCAAGTCTGATAAAAGACACAATAAAAAGGAAGAGAAATCAATTTGGTCTTCAAACAAAAATATTACAAACACATATACAAAAATCAAGAACAAATCGCATATACACAAATCACACACACAAATTAAGAAATTGCACCCAAACATATCAAGAAAAAATTGCATATACACAACACATATACACAAACCCTTGCAAATCCATATTAGGGATTTTTGTACCTGATTGATTGAATCTCGTCGACGCCGGAGGTGATGGACGTGAGAGAGCCGGAGGTGCTGTGAGATATGAGGAAGAGTCGTACGAGCGAGCCAGAGAGAGAGAGAGACTTGCAGGAGCGTGCGACCCAGAGAGAGGGAGAGTCGGCGTGCGACCCAGAGAGGGAGAGAGGGACGCAATAGATGATGTACGAGAGAGAGAGAGGCTAATTTTGAGGCTCCAAATTTTTGGAGCGGGGAATGAAAAAAAATAGACCCGCTTTTTTTCCCCATTTATCTCAGTTTTTACTCCAAAGGCGAAAATAACTCATATATATTTGTGTCATCTATATATAAATATGAGATAAATGATTTATTTTTTATGTCAATTTTATTTAAATTGAAATAAAAATTTACTTTCAAAGTAAAATTGACATAAATGAATATTATTTATGTCAATTTACATTTGTCTGACATAACGTTCATTTTTAAACTGACATAAATGATATTTTTTCTTGTAGTGATAAGAAATTATGTTGTTAAGCCCTCCAATGGGGTTAGAGCTTAAGGCGTCTACTATGACATTTCCTTTTTCCAGGTGAGAGTCTAACTTGAATATATAATCTTCCAAAAATTCTATCCACCATCGCTGTCTTAAATTCAAGTCTCCTTGGGTTAAGATATATTTTAAACTTTTATGGTCTAAAAGCACTTGAAATTGTTCACCATACAGATAACAACGCCATATTTTTAAAGCTTAAACTACGGCTGCTAGCTCAAGAACATGTACACGATAATTACATTCATGAGTCTTGAGTTATCGAGATCCATACTCAACCTTTCCTTTTTGGATCAATAAACAACCTAAACCTTGTAATGAGGCATAGATATATACATCATACCTTACGTTACTAGAAGGAATGATTAGTACGGGAGCAGTGGTCAACTTACCCTTTAAGGTTTGGAATGCCTGCTCATATTCAGAAGTCCATATGAATGGTATTTCCATTTGAATTAAATTCATCAACGGGAGAGCAATCTTTGAAAATCCTTCCAGAAAATGGCGGTAATTACAGGCTAATCCATGAAAACTTTTAATCTTGATAACATCGATTGAATTTTTCCATCCTAAAATGGTTGCGATCTTTACTCGGTTGACTTGGATTCCATTTTCAAAAATCACATATCCTAAATTTTTTATTTCTTTAATCAAGAAGTCGCATTTTCTCCTTTTGGCATGCAAGCGATGGTTCCTTAGGGTACCTAACACTGTTTCTAGATGTTGGACATGTTCTTCGGGATTCTGGGAGTAAATGAGAATGTCATTGATGAATATGGTTACCAACTGATCTAGAAAAAATATTCAATGCATTAAGTACGTAAAGGCTATGAGGGTCATTGGTTAGTCCAAATGACATTATGGTAAATTCGAAATGTCCATAACAAGTTCGAAATGTGGTTTTTGGAATATCCTCTTCTCTAACTCCTAACTGATGGTAACCGAATCGTAAATCTAATTTTGAAAATATCCTTATACCCCTAAGTTTATTGAATAGATCTCCGATTCTGCGTAAAAGATACTTATTCTTAATAGTTACGTAATTCAGTTTACGATAGTTCACACACACTTTAAAACTTCCATCACTTTTCTTCACAAACAACACGAGTGCTCCCCAAGGATATGAATTAAGGCGGATAAAACCCTTTTCAAGAAAATCATCTTGTTGGTTAAGAAGTTCACAAATTTCTAAGCGTGGTGTGTTAATAACACATCCACTCCAATAATGATATTAAATTAGCATATATATAGGATTATTAAATTTACAAAGAGTGTACCTATACCCAGCTAAATTTCACATTTGTCACAATATTGGGTAGGTTTGTTAATTTCACACATAGGTAATTATATCTCTAAGGAAGTATCTAATGACTTTGGTATAATTTGTAGAATTTAAGCTAATTTAAGACTAATGAATGATATACCCAAGTATGACCTCATCCCCAATGGGGGTCCTACTCAGCCAAGGACGACCTATAACGAACCATCAGACTTTTATTGTTATGCCCCGATTGAGGTCCCATCGCTAGAAACCTCATCCTCGACCACAACTCTTATCTATATTTCCTCAGCCAATGCAAGCAACACCAACACCAGTGATCTCAGGACTAAAGTCCTCTCGACCTCGTCCATGACCTAGAGGTCGAGGGCTATATGAAGAATCGGTCCAGCATGGCAACGACCTTTCCATCAGAGTATCAGATCTGACAACTCGACCTCGGACTGACTCGACCGATACTGGATATCCGGCAGAGCACATGGGACTGGACATGCGTGGCAATATGTATGTGGATATGTCTCATTGACAACGTGGGTAAACCATTATAACTAAATCTCTCCCTCACGTGAGGGAATATTGCATCATCATGATCAACTTATATTAGGGACATGTGTCCACACCCTACTGGAGGTTCCCTCATGCACATGTTTTATAACTTCCTGGGGGGTGCATTGCACTCCCCCAACACTATATAAACCCATATTATTACCCAAAAGAGGGGATCAAAAAAAAAAAAAAAAACTACCCCATATTTGCTCCTTTTATAGTAGAGAGAGAATGTGAAAGTTATATTAAATAGTCCATTAGATCCCATTTACATAGTGAAATTCACACTCACCTGCACAGTGGAGTAGGCCAATGGCTGAACCACTTATATGCCACTGTCTATTCCTCTTCTCCTCACCTCTTTCTTCGTATTTACTTTGCCATGTGAGTCTAAACAAGAGCTGCTGATACAAATTTAAATGGTGACATTATAGTGTCATCAATGAATGAGCGAGTTGATCCAGAATCAAATAAGATATGGCCAGGATAGTTATAAAAGAGTACCGTACCTTCCATCACACCGTGCAAATTTCGTACGGGAAATATGACACAATTCTTCCCATGGTTGGGGGTTGGCTTATGCTTTCTACCAGCATTATAAGGCATTCACTTAGTGTAGGAAGGACATGCTCCTCTAGGTCTTGCGAAAGTAAAATGTCTATATCTTATCATTAGTGGGTACAACTTGGGACACTACGAACATGTGTGTCCTACCTCTTCACACTCATGTCATCGAATCGTGGGAGTGGTATTTCTATGGCGACTTTGGGAATAGATATGTCCACTGGTACTGGGATAAGGTTAGATTCGAGGTTTGGGTGAGGTTCTAGAAAAATAATTGTTCCCATTTATGGGATTAGATTGTCGTACATGTCCACCTAATGTGAGATTACGTTTAAATATTGAGGCAACATTAATAATTTGGTAAAAGTCTCGAATTTACAAAGGCATGACGGAGGAGTATTCTCTCAAAATTCTTGCGTTTCTTAGCTTCGGTGCTTATATACTCTGATGCATAATGGGATAATTCGGTAAATTTAGCTTCTTATTAGGATACATACACGTTGTTTTGTTGTAACCTCAGTAAATCCACGGTTAACTGATTTGTTTCAATCTGAGAGAAGTATATTTTGAGAAAATTTTGTCAAACTGTTCCCAGGTTAGGGTGGCTACATTATAATCTCGGGCTTTGGCTTACCACAAAAAATCGAGTTCACCTTCAAACATGTATGACGCTAAAACTACTCGGAGGTTGGCAGGAATTACTTCCCCATTGAATATCTTCATAATTTGGCGTATCCACTTATCAATTTCACTTGCTCCAGGCTTTCAGAAAAAAGAAGGTCATTGTCTTAGAAATTCCTGAAGAGAATTCATCTGGCGTGTTTCCTCTGTTGCTTCTTCCCGAGTCATTCGATGAGTCGGTGCCTGTTTATGCCTAGTGAGAGATGTTAATTCTTGGAGGCATTTTATGATTCTTTTTGTGTGAATGTTCTCAGTTCGGGCGTCATTGGAAGGAGTGTGAGTGTTAACCATCCTAAATCATAATAAGTTATATTATTTGAATAAATATGATGCATACGAGTAAGATTCTATTCAGAGAGTATATAAAAAGAAATTTTCAATGAGGTTATATTATAAAAAACGTTGTTAAAAGTGAAAATTTATGTTACATTAGCACTCTAGTTCACTATCACTATTGACACCCCATCCTAGGACCCCCCTAAACACCTCCTTAGGTCCCAAGTACTTGCCCGTTCATCGCAAACCCTAGGTCATACAATTAAAGATTTGGAGACCATTGAGCGCTCTCAGACCTCGTTTGACTCTAGTAAACTTTCTTGTCTAAGAAAAAAATTAATAAATCTTTGAAGGGCTCTGAATCCCTTTTCAAATGGCCCGCCCAATGCGTGAATCGGTCTTCTGGTTCGATGAATAATCTGTTTCATTATTGAAAATTGATCTAGAGGCAACCGAGCTCTCCTGGGACCCATTTGTCTCCGGTAAACTTTCTCTTCTGAGCTAAATCTCAATGAATCTTTGAAGAGCTCTGAATACCCTTTCCAGTGGTCCACCCCATCCATAAATCGACCATACATAATGGACAAACGATCCATTTTACCCTGAAAACTGATTTAGAGGCCATTGGACACTTCAGACCCCTTTTGACTACAGTCAACTCTCCATCTTGAGCAAACATAAATGAATATTCCAAGGGATCTGAATCCCTTTTCCAAAGTTTGCCCCATGCATGAATCAACCTAATGATACAGATAAATGACCCATTTTATTTCGAAGGGTCATGGGGCGCTTTCGGGACGCGTTTAACCTTAATCAACTCTCCAAACTGAATGAAGCTGAATGAAATATTAAAGGGAACTAAATACCATTTCCAACAGTCTATCCTTCCATGAATCGGCCTTATGGTTTGGATGAACGATTCGTTTTCCTCCAAAACTTCCTGTCTAGTGACCCGTGAGCTCTACTGTGACCCGTTTGACCTTGGTCATTTTTTCGAGAAACTTGTTCCAGACTTCCAAATGGCACCCTCAGGACCCTGCCTATCTACAATGTGCCAGAGGGGCTATGCCGATAGGCTGGTATAGGTACCTATCGATCGACACTCCATTAGCCTTATAAATAGGGTCCATGATCTCACTTTGAAATGCACCCTTGAAGACCCCCTAAGCATCCCTCTCAGCGATTTAGAGAACATTCTCTCAAATTCAGAGATGTTCCCTTCCTAAATAGACTATTTTCCATATTCCTTCCATCATTTTGACACTTCATTTAGTAAATCCCCCCATCTCCTTGTACCACCATTACCTTATTGAAAGACCAGTGTATGTATACTCAAGATCCACTTCAAGTATTCATAAGGAAGTCCAATTCTCCACCTTTTTTCTCTAAATTCTCTTAGTTTAGTATTAATTGTTTTATTTATACTCTAGAGCTTTATTCCATTACATCACATACATTACTCTCCAACCTTTATTAGTAATAGTTGCACATACTCTATTTTCATAAAAAATTCAAAAGCAAGAAAAATAGGGTTTATCTATAAATTCCAAACGAGGGATTCTCACTACACATTCTCACACTTCAAGCATGTTTATCTATACATACATATAAGAGAAATTCCCATTTCGATTTATGGGTTAAACCCCACCCTATGTTATCTTTGAATTATGGGGACTTTGATTACCCTTGGATTATGTAGGTGTCTTGGGTAAATCTCGAGATTCCAATCCTCCCATATTCTCACTTTTTAATAAATGTCATATTCTTGACTGCTTGTGTCTTGTTCGATGTATACATTCATTCTTCCATAATGACTTGTGATTCGACAAACACTTTTATTATATTTCTAATTATTATTTTTTTGGGACACTCCTAAGGATGAATTCATCCATCCTTTTCCATGATGTGAGTTGAATGATTCCATTCTCCATCCATGTTATGCACGTAAGCACACACTTCAGGGAGTCTAACGGGAGAAGATTAACGCATTCCCATGAGAGACCGAAAGGATAGGATGTTTACCTAACACCTTCCCATACCATAACTTAGTCTCCAGAATTTTGAACTACTTGGTTTCACAAGCATCAGTATTGTTCTTGATGCTATTCTCTCGAGGTGGCAACATTTCTTTTGCCTATTTTGTGAAAAATAGACTAGAGACTCAATCTCTACATATTACCCCACATTGACGATGGCCAAGTGCCCCGAGATAGGGTGCAATCCCACGCGCATGCCACATAAAAGCCCTCCCAGCCCCCTCTAGATGGACACAATCACACTAAGCACACTTACTATTATACAACACACTAGTATTTTGAACTCCACCTATGTTCGTAGCATTACCACAATATCTACAAGCTACTCATTTAGTTATAGTACTAATAGGGGAATGGAACTTCATTTTTTTTTTCATTCGGGGACTCAGTCATCGGGTTCAAACGGATCGCAGTTGGTTAAGCTGTTTGAAGAGTCGGAAGGAACTTTGATGAAAATATCTCCATTTGATGTTGCTAAATTTTGGGGAGTGGAGGGGCGGGGGAGTGGAGGTCGTTCTTGGAAAGATTAATGGCTTCTTGGAGTATGATTGGATCATCATCATATTCTCTCATTATCCTCATAGCATTTTATTCAACAGATATACGGTTTGTCAACACAAGGTGCTTTACAGTGGCACTTGAGTTTCTCCATTCATCATCCATTTCACTAACCATAGCACTAAGATAGAGGAATGCTTGTTCTTTAATGGTATCTTCCCAATGATTGGTCGAAACTATGTCAAAATTAAATATGTAGGAATCGTAAATGTTCATACTGCAAAATGGATTTAGTATATGACGAGAGTTAATAAGTTAAAAAATGTAAAGTAATTACTATACTATATTATTCCTTTATAAGTGTCTAACCTGGAACATTTTAGAATCATGCTCTGATACCAACTTGTCTTTTTGGTATGAATGTATAAGATTATAACAAAGACTGAAACTTAAGTTAAGCTGGAAATAAAAGAACTTTATTCATTATATTAATAACTATATATTGTATCACCAAACACATGAGTGAATTATAAGTACTACATTTTATTCCAAAAATAGAAAATGACAAAGTTCATCGAGCAACGCCATTCTCTGTTTCCTTATTCTTTAACTGCCTTCCATATAGTTATAATAGGATAAATGTGATCCGCACTTATCACAAAGGGGGAGGGGGTATTGCTTCCTTATCCTGGCACATCTGTAGGTAAACTGGAATTACCATAAGTATGCTACATATATATGAATGTTATTTTTGCAATACGTGCATATCCTGTTTGCTTAAAATCCAAAGGTTTTGGATTATTATTTGGTTATACTGATATTTTTAATGGATAACATTATGAGTTAATCATAAGCAAAAATTCTTATAGATAGAGAAGAAAATTAAGGAGTTTTAAATGGATAATCCCATCATTATCAGTTTACTATCAGGTATAGAAGAATTAAGCATATCAGTATAACCAAATAATAATTCAAAACCTTTGGATTTTAAGTAAACAAGATAGGCACGTTTTGCAGAAACGACATTCATATGTATGTAGTATAACTAGGCTCTCAAAACATCTTAAGACCTATAGGAAAAGTAGAAAAGTTTTTGTGGGATAACACGACAGTCTACTCCCTAAGTTATAAGTATTCTTGTAACAAAAAAACTATGGCCATCTGGGTCGAATTCCTTAGGCATGGGCTCGGGCCTTGAAGTTGGGACGATGGGGGGAAAGAAGGGAGAAGGTTCCCTCCCTCTCTCTCTTTTCCATTTTTTAGCCTTGCATGCACGGGGATTCGAGGATTTAAAGGTCCTTTTTTTCAACTCGCTTCAGCATCTTCACGGTCCAACCTTGGATATAAAGTTGGCCATCACCAAATGGGGGTAACACAAAGAGATAGAGTCAGCGGTCTATTTTTCTCAAGATAGGCAAAAGAATGCCACCATTGCAAGAGAACGACATCAAGGTAAAACTAATTCATACGAAACCAAGTGATTCAAAGGTTTGGGGACTAAGTTACAGAATAGGTAGGCGTTAGGCACTCATTCTTCTCTTTAATCTCTCATGGATAATGTTAGTCTTTTTTTTTTCTCTGTGATGTGTGTGTACATATGTATAATATAAATAACAAGAGAATGGAATCATCCAACTTGCATCATGGAATGGACACTGTGGATTCATTTGTAGGAGTATCCCCAAAAATAATGATAAAACACATGATGTAAGTGTTCGTCGAATCACAAATCGCTATGAAAGAGCGAATGTGCATGTTGGTTGAGACACAAGTATGATGGAGTATAAAACTCACAAAATGGATATAATAATTTGTAAAAGATATATAAAATGAAAAAGGGAGGACTCGAATCTAGAGATAGCCCAAGATACCTACGTAGCCTAAGGGGGCATCAAAGTCCACGTAGTTAAAAAATAGCATAGGGGTTCAACTCATAAATACAAATGTAAGACTCCTCTTATGTGTTTTTGAGAAAAATATATTTAAGAGTGAAAATGGAAATCTCATCGTTATGGGGAAAATTATGCATGCCACGTGGGCCAATGAGATCGGGACACCTGTCCTCATAAGTATACATCTCAATGCTTCATTTATCCTTGACCATTTCTAGAAATACTTTGTCGGCATACCGACTGACCATCTTAAGAAGATGAACCATCATGAAGAAAAAAGTCATTTACATGGATATTATCAACAGTCATTTGACACGTGCCTTAGAAGATCAACAATCTCATTCATTATGTATAGATATAAATGCCTGAATAAATATAAACATTCCATCCCTTAAGTTCTAGGAACATTATAAATACCACCTAGCATAGCAATGCAAAAGAAAGTACTGTAATTAGCTCAAACGTTGCAGGACAAGTCTACTATCGCACCATCCCAAAGGGAGATGCCACCTCCTCATTCCAAATATGAGAAAAGTATTTATTCTAGGTCCTCCCATGAAAGATCTTATCGCTCAGGAGCAACATCATCAACCTGATTTACTAATTACTATGATGGTTGATCTTTCACTTCTGAGCGGTTGAGCATGTTGAAACGATGATTAAAGCCTCCAATTTTGATCGTCTTGGTCCCAGAGCAACTAGAGGTCATCATAGAGAATAGGTCTGGTCCCACGAGCATAGGTAAGGGTTAGTTAAGTCCAGAGTGAATATCAGCGGATCTGTGCGTACTGAGCAGACTTCGCAAGAAGAGAGCTCAGCACAAATACACAAAAAGGCCACCAAAGCCTCATCAGCCAAATCCAAACCGGAGGAGCATTCTTGGAAGGGATTAATAAAGAGATTAGAAGATCATCTAGGAGAAATGACTAAGGCTAAGAATCCTCTGTAAGGGAGTTTTGTGAAGAGATATCCTTTTATCCCGACCATTATGGATTTCCTTACACCCTCAAAATTCAAACCACCCGTGGTCACACCTAAGTACGATGGAAAAACTGATCCCTTTCTTCATGTTGAACGGTGCTAGGCTGCTGCTGACATTTATTTTGCCCCTGATGAGATGTGGTGTCGATCCTTTTCAAGTATAATCCCTGGTCCAGCCTAGATATGGTATAATAATTTGCCCCAAGGGCATATGGATAATTTTCATCATCTCGCCGAACAATTCATCAGCAATTTTTACTTGGAGCAAAGACAATCAAGAGGGTAACATATTTACTGAGTGTTCATCAGCGACCAGGATAAATTACTTGAGAATATATTACTTGCTTTAATAATGAGAAATTAAAAGTGGTAGACTATGAAGAAAAAACTACCATTGCAGCTTTAATGTGTTGGCTGCTTCCTGAAAATTTGTATTATGCATTGGCAAAAGAACCCCCTAAAACCATGACTAAACTGATGGCAAAGGCTAATAAAATCATAAACATTGAAGAAGCTATAACTGCCAAGCAAGCCTCCGTGACAAAATTTAATGGCCAAAAAAGATAAGAAAGTCGAGAAGCCTAAGAAGTATGAGGACTATACCCCTCTTACTATATGTGTGCATCACATTTTGGAGGAAATTAGGGGCAATAAGGACTTAAAGCGGTATGGGAAACTGAAATCGCCACCCAACCAGAGAGATAAGTCTAAATACTGTGATTTTCATAAAGACCATAAACATTCCACTTATAACTGCATTACGCTGAAAAATAAAATTGAATCTCTCATTTGTCGAGAAAAGTTGACTAAGTTTATTAACCGAACTGAAGGCCGTGACACGAAAAGAAGGTCAGAGTCCCCTTATAAAAATAAATGCAATAGGAAAAGAGGGGAGGTGATGATTCTGAAGATGACCCAAACTTGTCGAAGAAACCCAGGGAGCCTGAACTTGAAGTAGGCAAGATATATACTGGTTGTCACTTCATTACAGGAGGGGATGCTGGGGGTGGAGATGAGGTCTCTGAGAGAAAGGCCTATTTAAATGAAGCCACTAATTATAAGAAATAGATGGTCGGCCCAGAAAGGTGAATAAAGATAAGATGGTCATCGACTTCTCCAAGAATGACTTGTCAGAAGTGCTTTTCCCTCACAACGATCCTCTAGTCATTACTTGTCGGGTGTTTCATGCCAGGATTATAAGAATTCTCGTGGATAATAGTATTTTAATAGGTGTCATGTTCTATATCTGCTTTAATAGCTTCGGGTTACGAGATAGCAAGCTTGAACCCTATCATTTGACTTTAATCGATTTCTTCGAAGAAAAGGTTTATCCTTTGGAAACTATCAAATTAGAAGTCTTAATCAGCACTTGTCCAACAAGAAGAACATAAAAGATTTGCTTCTTTGTCCTAGATAAGAATGTTCCTTCAACATATAATATGATCCTCGATAGAGTTGGATTAAAAAAAAATTCAAAGCAGTATTATCTACAATTCATCAGTGTATGAAGTTCCCCACTAACTACTGCTACTATACTTCAGCCGACCAGCAAGAAGTTCAGAAGAGCCCCACCACTTACCCAAATTAACACTTTAGATCCTCGAGAGGAGGCTGATTTAGTTAAAGGGAAAGTCGTGGAAGCCACATAAACCATCATAATAAACAATGAAAAGTATGAGAGAACCACTCAGATTTTCTCACCATCCGTCAAATAGGAATTAATTGCATTCCTTAGAGAGCAAAAAATGTGTTTTCCTAGAGCCATAAGGATATGTCTGGAATCGATCCTAACTTAGTATGCCATGAAATTAATATCAACAAAGATGCTAAGCTGATCAAGCAGAAGCATAGGGTGCTTAGTTCTGAGAAAAAAATAGTTATACATGAGGAAGTAGACAAATTGCAGAAAGCTCACTTCATTAAAGATGCCAAATACCCTAATTAGTTGGCCAACGTAGTGATGGTAAAAAAGATGAACAACAAATGGCGAATGTGTGTGGTATTCACCGACCTCAACATGTCATGAGTTGAGGATCACTCTTATTTACGAAGAATTGATGAATTCATGGATGAAACAACATGTCATGAGTTGCTAAGCTTTATAGTCACACATCAAAATGAAATCGGAGGACAAAGAAAGAACATCTTTCATCACCAGCTAAGGCACTTAATGCTACAATGTTATGCCTTTTAGGCTTAAAAATGTTGGAGCAACATACCAAAGGCCAGTGAATAATCTTTTTAAAGAACAAATTGAAAAAAACATGGAAGTGTATGTGGACGGCATGCTTACGAATAGCAGGGTAGCTGCCGACCACATCAAAGACCCGAGTCAAACGTTTGATCAACTGAAGAAACATAAAATGAAGCTCAACCCAATCAAGTGTGTGTTTGAAGTACAGGAAGGAATGTTCTTGGTATTTATTATAAATCAAAGAGGAATTGAAGCCAACCTATATAAAATAAAAGATTGATTGATACGTGATCTCCAACATACAAGAAGGATGTACATAAATTGACGGAGAGAGTGGCCGCCCTCAACTGATTTGTATCCCGAGCTATCGACAAATGCTTACCATTTTTCAAAGTTCTCAGGAAGACCTTCGAATGGAATAAGGAATGCGAAAATTCCTTCCAGGATTTGAAGAAGTATTTAGGATCTACCATTGCTCTCCCGACCAATTCTTGGGGAGAAATTGTATTTATATTTGGCTGTCTCAGAATCCGTTATTATCTCGACATTAGTCAGATAGGAAGATAGAGTTCACAAGATAGTATATTACACCAGAAAAGTATTCAAAAGGGAATACATCAGATATCCATGACTGGAAAAGCTATCCCTTTCTTTTATTGAAGCTTCAAGAAGGATGAAACCATACTTTCAAGCGCATACCGACCTGGTTTACACAAATTTACCTATGCATCAGGTGCTTCCTAAACAAAAGAAATCAGGGAGATTGATGTCTTGGTTAGTAGAGCTAGGAGAATATGAAATGATTTATAAGCTAAGAACCGCGATGAAGGGACATGCAGTGGTAGACTTTATTACTGAATTTACACATTCAGAAGTGATCAATAATCCATGTTTTCATGTCGAGAATACTTCCTTAGAAGAAAGATATGCTCCAAAGTAAAATGAAATTATCGTCGATCAAATTGAAACATCAACTATCCAAGAGACGGCTCAGCGGTACGTTGAGCAGACCAAGAAAATATGCCAGTAAGGATATTATCTAAGGAGAATTTTAGTGACGACATTCCAGTTTGGAAGTTATATGTAGATGGATCCTCATGTGTTGTTGAAAGTGGAGCAGGTCTTATCATCAATAATTCGGACGACATTGATGTGGAATATACACCTCGTTTTTAATTCTAGGCCTCCAAAAATTAAGCTTTGGTGACAATTATTATTCAACACAAAGAGATAAGAGAAGCGCAATCACCAAGAAGAAAAAGAAATACAAAATGCCAATCACATAACAAGAGATGTACGTGGTTCAGTAAAAATGCCTACGTCCACGGTGGTGCAGTCAGTATTATTTCTATATACTCCAGAGAGTGATTACAGAGAATACAATGTGTCCTTTTCCCCGGACCTAGGGTTTGTTATATACATGCCCATTTTAGGGAGTGGGGGTGTTGGACTCCCCCATGTCTTCCATCTTCTCCTGAAACCCCTCTTAGTGGGAACATGGGAGAAGACTAGATCATAACCGGTTAAGATATGGGGGGTCTGGACTTTGGGCCGCTATAATTGGGCTACTCGTCCAGGCCCATCATTATATTTTTGGGTACCCACAATTGCCCCTAAGTTTGTTGGGCCATACTTTAGGCTTAATAAATTTAAATGATTTGTCATAATGGCTCATTTGTGTATCGTGCAACTCTTCCCAAAGTTTGAGGACTGAGTTTAGGCGGCACTTGCTTCGTGGTCTGTGCATTATGATTAGCAGTACTCAAAAGCTATCCAGAGCAGTCCTTTCTCGATCGTCATTTCAACCTTCTCAGTACTCTCTAATTTTTTGTGAGCTCTAGCGATTCACGTTCTCTTCTCTCAGTCTCCATTCTTATTGATTCCTTGTCATTTGGGCTCATGATTCTTCATCATTCGAGTCGAACTTTCATCTTGTAAGTCTCATGTGGCTTCTCTTTGTATTTTCTCTTTGAATTTGTAGTTTCTTAGGGTTTCCCAATGGCAAAGATCGGTAATAGGTCAGTGTCTGAGTTTAGGAAGTTTTATAACATCCCAGAGTGGGTAGAGATTAAATGTGTCCTTACCCCTAGAAATGTTAGAGAGATAGAGGGTGCCCATTGGATCCATGTCTTGCTGCTTTCCCAAGGGGGACTAACTTTTCCTCCCAACAACCTATTCTTTCACTTCTTTAGTTATTTCAACATTGTTCCTGCACAGTGTTCGCCCAATGTGTGGAAGATAATCAATGGTGTTCATAGATTAAATCAGTTATATGGTACCAAGTTAGGGCTCGTCGAGGTCTGCTTTTGCTATTATTTTTCTTGAACTAGTTATGGTATTCTCTATCTCAAAGCCAGGAGTCCTGACAGGGTATTGGTAGTAAACTTACCTGATTCCCATAAGGACTATTGGCAAGACGACTTCCTTGCTAGAAATTGGCAGTTTTCTCCCCAGACCGAGGGGTCGAGGTCTGATAGGTTCTCTATTCACTTTTATGGGGAAGAATATATAGGTAGTCTTTGCTCTGATCCTTCAATTTCTGTACTGATTTGTGATCTTTCTGACTTTTCCTATTTTTTCTTCAGCGAGGTCGAAGAACTTGGAACCTGATCTCAGCGAGGTTCGTCTTTCTGAATTGGTCAAGGCCTGGAATATTAAGGAGCCTTTAGCTGACGGCGAGCATCCCCGGTCTGTTGCTTTCTTGCTCGAATACAAAAACATTAGTTCTAGTTTCATAGCGAGGCCGATAGATAGTATCTCTGAATTTGATACCTCTGAAGAGAGTGCTGCTAATCCTATTCAGTTGGACGAGGAGGAGAGAAGTTCTGAGAGTGATATCGTAGGTGGTGTTGAAGGTAATTTTAGTGAGGGGAGCTCCAGTGGTGGTAGTTCTTCTGGCTCGGAGGAGGTTTCTGAAGCCCGAGAATCTTCGAGCTTATCCAGCAGTTCAAGCGAGGAGATGGTTCCTCAAAGGAAAAATTTAATTCAGGACGATGATGATGATGATCATCATGTGCTCCTCGCTCAGAGGTTAAAGAAGTAGAAGTCTAGTACTGGAGCTGTAGCTACTGGTTCCCGGTCTTCTGCTCAGGAGCAGGAGAGGAAGAGGAAAGAAGAAGAACAAATGAGAGAGAGAGAGAAAAAAAAGGAAGAGGAGAGGAAGAAGATGGAGGAGAAGAAAAGGATGGAGGAGAAGAGGAGGATAGAGAAAGAGAAAGAGGAGGAAAGGAGAAAGATGGAATCAAGGACGAAGGCTGGGCAGGCCTTAGTCCCGGTGTCTGCATTGCCCAAGGGGGCCTCAGTTGCTATTTCTCCTCAACTGGCCCCTGCGCTGCTCGAGAGGGCAGTTCTTCCTGCAGATCGCCAAAGGGCGCTGGGGTCCGATCAATTGGCTCTACAAGCTAGCCAGATGCTAGCCTTGGTAAGACATTTTCCTTCTTCTAATGCTTTTAATAAGTTTTAGATGTTTCATTTTTCCTGATGTCATCTTTGTCTTTGCAGTTTGTGACTGACTTTGTCGTGCTTTATCGCTCTCGCTACGAGCTGGTGAGCAGGAACAGTGAGCTGGAGCAGCAGAATGCTGCCTTGAAAGTGAGGGGCACTCAACTGGAGGCTGATATGAAGATTGTTGATGTTGCCCGAGTTTCCTCTGACCAAGCCCTCGTTAATTCCAATCGAGAGAGGGATTCAGCGATCAAAGAGCTGAACGAGCTGAGGTAGGCCTATGACCTGGTCTGCTCGAGTAAGTTAGCCATTATTGAGGGGAACAGGGTACTGACCGAGAAACTGAAAGAAAAGAATTCTCAGACAGATACCCTCAAGGAGGACTCTTATAACTTTGGGTGGGCTGCTGCATATGAAGATGCCGAGGTTCAGATAGGCTACATCAGCCGTCTGAACTTCAAGAAAGGTTGGAACAAGGCCCTCATAGCCGTTGGTATCGATGTCGCCTCTCCCCTATTCGACGAGCATGACCCAGGTCCGAGGCTAATAGTGGAAGCAGCCCCTGCCCCCGCCATCGAGGGTGCTGACCTTGCCTCCCAGACGTTTCCTGCTGATGTTCTCCCTGCCCATGCGACAGAGGTTATCCCTGCAGAGGGGGATGATTCTACTGTCGCTGATAAGGGGAAGCAGCCAACTACCTCTGGGCAGCCTGAGGTTGCTAGCTAATTTACTTCTAGGACTATTCTTGTATCTTTGCTTGTAATTTTTCTTTTTGTTGCTTGATGTATTTTGACCCCTATCAATGAAATGAAAAGGTTTCTTTTTCCCAGTGCACTGATTTATTTTTCTTTCCATTGTCGATGATTATATACTAGCTACCTACCAATTAGGAAGAATGCTTGGACCTGATGTGAGTTCTGAAGTTCGTCATACTTTTGTGAGGATTTATAAATCACTGCGAGTAAGGAACAAGCGCTTCATGGAGCAGACTGAGCTTGTTGCTAGGCTGAAGGATAGGCTCCAAGAGATGGAGGATGTTGGTGCCTCCATCCAAGAGGAGCTGAATGCATTAAGAGCGAAGCTACTAGATGCTTCTGAGATCAATCAGGTTGGGGAATTCTTCAGTAGGAGAAGGAGGCTTTGAGGAGAGAGGTATTACGACTTAGGGAGCATGCGCCGAGCACCACGCCCGCGGTATTGCGAGGTTCTTCTTTGTCGTGAGATAACGCTGGCTTGAGCGACGTTCCTCCTATGCTACGAGGCTCTACTTGTCCATCCATTTCGCGAGCTGGCAGGAACACTAGGAGTTCAGATAGGGAAATGGAAGAGCTTCGTGGTGATGTACAGTGAGCATATGTGATTGCCGCTGGGCTTCAGAGAGACGCCACTCGGTTGAGGCACCTGTTTAAAAAAGGACCTCAGCGAGTATGGGCCAATGGTTATAACCAAGGTTAGTTAGATGCTCCAACGAGGCTGACAGAGTTTGAAGAGCTCGCCTTCATCAGGGGGTGGTTGAGTGCCTTGAGGGAGATGCAAGTTCCAAGGAACTCAATGCTCTGGTATCGCCATGAAATATCTCCTTCCGCTCGAATGCCTAACCCCTTCCGGAGAGATGATCAGTGGATACCCATTGATGCCATCCCTCGACAGCTATTGGAGTCGGATACGAATGAAGTCGAGGAAGAGTTAGTCCCTCATCCCGATGATGGTCGAAGAGCTCAAGTGGCTGATTATCTCGTCCAGAGGCTTCTACCTCATTGAGATTTTTCCAGTAGCAACTCTGTATATATATATATATGTAATGAAGTAGCGTAATGTTGATGTTTTGGGCGAGTTCACTGACTAAACATGTATTGTATTTGTTGTAAATGTGATGAAGTAATATAAAATTTATGTTTTGGGCGAATTTTGTCGACTAAACAAGTGTATTATATTTTCCATATCTTTGCTCTTTTATGATTTGTAAGTGTCCCTCCAGTCCAGTATACTATCGAGATACCATTCTGCCCCACTTTACCTTTTAGGTTGTGTTATCACACTCCCTTAGGACTAAGTGTGGCAATTGGCGAGGACACACCTGGTGTTGGATGCTCTATCCGATCAGGATTTTATTCATCCAAAAATGGTTTGGTGACCATTGTTAACTTGGCCATATTGCCTAAGGATCTTCTGTAGGCCTTCATATATTGCTAGGGGCAATGCTAAGAGGTCTTGCGTGTTTCATAACGAAGACCTGAGGAGGGGCGTTTCCCTAATATTGTGTAATGACCAATGTGCCTGTCACTTGGAAAAGGTGTGTGGGTTATAAAGCACATATAACTGATACTTATTAGAATGCAACCGTTAAACAACTTTTATTAATGACAAGGAAAATGGGCTTCTAGTTCCATAACAAAAGAACAAAAGAAGAATCTAAAAATAGAATTTCTTGACATTGGTTGCGTTCCATGCTCGGGGTATCTCTCTGCCTTCCAGCGTTTCTAAGTGATAGGCGCCTTGCAGATTATCTCTTGTTATCTTTAATGGTCCTTCCCAGTTTGGCCCTAGCTTGCTGTCTGATGGTTTTACTGCGCTACCCAGGACTTTCCTTAAGACATAGTCCCCAACTCTAAATGCCCTTGGGTTGACCTTCTTGTTGTAGTGCCTTGTGAGCTGTTGCTGATAGCTCGCTAGTTTCACCAGGGCTAGCTCTCGGCGCTCATCGGCTAGGTCGAGCTCGACGAGCAATACTGCATCATTATGGCCCTGGTTGACAAGGTTGGACCTCATTATTGGCAAGCCTTCCTCTAATGGGATGACTACCTCCATTCCGTATGTTAATGAAAATGGGGTTTCCCCCGTTGCACCTCGTGGAGTGGTGCAGTAGGTCCACATAATATGCGGTAGTTAATTTACCCATGCGCCTTTGGCTCGCTCTAACCGTTTCTTTAATTCGTCGATCACCATTTTGTTAGAAGCCTCGGCTTGGCCATTGCTCTAAGGATAAGCCACCCAGCTAAAATGGTGTCTGATTCCATGCTCGTCGCAGAAATTCTGAAAGGAGTCGCTCTCGAACTGCGTTCCATTATCAGTGATGACGGTTCTTGGGATACCAAAATGGGTGATTATATTTCTCCATATGAACCTTATCATATCTGCATCTCGAATGTTTGCTAGAGGTTCAGCCTCGATCCATTTGGTGAAGTAGTCGATTACGACCAACAGGTACTTGCGATTGCCGGTGGCAGTAGGAAGTGGTCCTACGATGTCCATTCCCCATTGGGCGAATGGCCATGGGATGGATAATGATTTTAGGTCGCTAGAAGGTTGGTGGACCATAGGAGCATGAATTTGGCATTTCTTGCATTCATGGACATATACCGTAGAGTCCCTTTGCATATATGGCCACCAATAGCCTTCCTTAATATCTCCGAAAGCTAGAGACCTTCCTCCAATGTGGCTTCCATAGATTCCCTCATGAAGTTCGTGTAGAACTTTCTCGACATCCCTCGGGTGAACACATTGAAGGTAGGGACCAAAAAGCGATCTCTTATATAGCCCGCCCTCAGGAGATAAGTGAAAGCGAGCAACTTTGACTCTTATCTGATGAGCAGTCTTCTTATCATCTTGAAGTGTGCCATCCTTCAAATAGTCCCTTATTGGGTCCATCCAACTGGGTGCTGACTCAATTTGGAGAACCTTCTCCATGCTTGGTAGCTCTCTGTTACTATTAATTCTCGAGTGAGCGAGGAAATCGATGGGGATTGCTCTTTTTAAGTCAAAATCGATTGGTGATCTGAGGGCTGCTAGGGCATCAGCATGGCTATTCTGTCCCCTAGGAAACTGCTGGACATTGACTTCCTCAAAGTTAGCCAATAACCTCTTTGCCAAGGCGAGGTAGGCTGCCATCCTTTCATCTTTTTCATTGTAGTCTCCACTTATTTGATTGGAGACTAATTGTGATTCGCCAAACACCTGCAATTATTTTGCCCCCAAAGCGTGTGCCTTCTGGAGTCCAGCTATTAACGCCTCATATTCTGCTTCGTTGTTGGAGGCTTCAAATCCAAGCCTGATACCCTGTTTGAGGATTGTATTCTCTAGGGTGATGAGGAAAATGCCTACTCCTGCCCCCTTTGAGTTGGAGGCTCCATCAACAAATAATCTCCAGACTCCTTCATTGCGTGGTTCTCTCCCTGCTTCCCTGGTTGGTCGAGGGGCTGTTCGCCTGTGAATTCGGATATGAAATCGGCAAGGATTTGCCCCTTGATTGCATTCCTTGGTTGAAACTGGATATCAAATCGTCTGATCTCGACTAACCATTTAGACACTCTGCCTGACAAATCCGCCTTCCTCAGGATTGCTTTAAGGGGGTGTGATGTAAGGACGACGATAGTGTGAGCTTCGAAATAGTGCTTCAGCTTTCTTGAGGCCACCACTAGTGCAAAGTCTAGCTTCTCCAGTGATAGGTACCGCTGCTCGGCATCCAAGAAGGTCTTGCTCGCGTAGTAAACGGGGTGATGGATTCCCTCTTTTTCGCACACCAATGCAGAACTGAAGGTGTGACTGGAAATGATGAGGTATAAGTACAAGGAATCTGCTTATTGTGGTATGACGAGTAATGGTGGGGAGCTAAGGTAAGATTTGAGCTCGTCCAATGACTGCGAGCAATCTTGATTCCATTATACAGTTTTGTTTCCCTTTAGGAGCTGGAAGAAGGGTTTTCACTTCTCGAAAGACTTAGAGATAAAGAGGTTTAAGGCAGCGAGCATACCGGTGAGCTTCTGTACGTTGTGAATTATTCGAGGAGGTTGTACCCTGTTTATTTCATCGATCTGGTCTGGGTTAGCCTCGATGCCTCTCTTACTGACTAGGTACCCAAGAAACTTTCCTGACTGGACACTGAAAGAACACTTGCTCGCGTTAAGTTTCATTCGGTACTTCCTGAGGATTTCGAAGGTGCTTGATAGGTCTGAGAGGTGGTCTTTTTTCTTCTTGCTTTTAACGAGCATATCATCGATATAGACCTCCATGGTGTCTCCCATTTGGTCCTTGAACATCTTGGTGACCATCCGCTGGTAGGTTGCCCCTGTGTTTTTGATCCTGAAGGGCATGACCTTGTAGAAGTATAACCCAACTATGGTGATGAATGCTGTTTTGTCCTGGTCTGGGGCATACAGAGGGATCTGATGATACCCTGAGTATGCGTCCAGAAAATTCATTCTCTCGTGAGCTACAGTGGCGTCTACCAGTTGATCAATTTTTGAGAGGGGGAAACTGTCTTTAGGGCATGCTCTATTGAGGTCAGTTAAGTCGATGCAAACCCTCCACTTCTCGTTGCTTTTTGGAACTACTACTACGTTGGATAACCGTTTGGGGAATTGTACCTCCCGTATGGATCCTGCATCCAGCAGTTTTTCCACTTCTTTTTCCACCGCTCTTGCCTTCTCGGGTGCAGTCGCCGTGACTTCTGCATGATTGGCTTGAAGGTGGGATCGATGTGAAGTTAATGACAAACCATACTAGGATTAATTCCAGGCAGCTCGTATGGTTCCCACGCAAAGACGTCTATATTGCTCCTTAGCAGGGTCGTCAATTCCTTCTTCTCCTGATCTGTGAGAGAAGCTCCAATCAAGAAGATCCTGCTGTCATCGCAAGCTCCAACTGTGATTTCCTCCAGGTCCATAATGACATGTTGAGAGGGGAGGAGCCTAGTCTCCTCTACTCCGGGCCTTCCATATTTTAATTGCTATTTAGAAGGTATCAACCTCCTTGTTATTCAACCTTCTCGCTGGATTTGTCGTCCTTCTTCTCTGGTTTTGGGCGGATGGCTGCTATGAAGCACCTTCTTTCCATCTCTTGATCGCCATGGATCTCCATTACTCCTCGCTCGGTCACATACTTGAGCTTCTGATGGTAGGTCGAAGAGACTGCCTTCATCGCGTGCAGCCATCCTCTGCCGAGGATAGCCTAGTACAGCGAGTCAATGTCGACCACCAGAAACTCGATCATCTTAGAGGTATTTCTGGCCCTTACTGGCAGCACGATCTTTATCAGAGGCATAGTAACTTTTCCAGCGAAGACAACTAAAGGGACAGTATCTTCCTCTAGGTCGGCGATGCTTAACTTCAATTTTGTGAATAGATCGAGATACATTACCTCGAATAAGCTTTCTTGTTCGACGAGCAACTTGTCGACGTCAAAGTTAGCTATACTGAGAGTAATGATCGAAGAGTCATGATGTGGGGTCCTCACTCCTACTAGATCTTCATCCGTGAACACGATATGCTTACTATAGTTGACGTCGTCTGCTCGCCGACGCTTTCCCGATTGCATCTTCGCTGGATCAATCTGAAAAGCTTGCATTACCGCTGTAAGCTTCTTTACCTCCATTCGAACTGAATTTCCTTGAATCTGCTTTGCGTCAGATGCCCCATGGATTACTGCAAATTCATGGCCGACATCGTCTTCGAGCACGTTGTCAGGCCTGGCTTCTTTATGGGTAGCAACTTTCTCTGCCCTTTTGTCCATGAATTCGTTCAGATGCCTGGATTGGGCCAACTCTTCTAGGTGGGACTTAAGAGTCTTGCAATGCTCACTCTTATGTCCTCCTTCTTTGTGAAAAGCGCATCTCAGCGTGTTGTTTCTTTTTGAGGGTTCTCCTCCCATCTTCCTGGGCCACTTAATAAATGGATCGTCTTTGATTTTTACGAGAATTTTATAAATTGGTCTCTGAAGACGGTGTTGACCGCCTAAAATGATTTTGACACATCATTGTTGCCTCCGTTCTTGGAGCCATTTTTGCCCCCGTTTTTTCCTCCTTTCTTCTGGTTCTCAGTTTTGTCACTGCCCTTAGCAGCGAGCTTAGCTCGACCATTTTCCCCTGTGCTGAGACGGGTGATATCTTCCACCTTGGCATATTTCTCGATGCGGGCCATTAGGTCATCGACGGTCATGGCTTCCTTCTTCGTCAGGGACTGGTACAGAAGGGAATAGCTAGGTAGCCCAATTTTAAAAGAGGCCACTGCCACTTGCTCTGAGCAGTCCTCGACCTCGTTGAATAACTCCCAGTACCTCTTCGCGTAGTCTCGGAGGGTCTCTTGAGGCGTCTTTTTCATTGTTAGCAAAGCATCCATCCTTTTGGGATGGGAGCTACTAGTAATCAATCGGGCCGTAAAGAGCTCGGACAGGGACTTGAAACTCCTGATGGATCGGTGGGGGAGCCTTTCGAACCATTTTTATGCCACGTCATGCAAGCTCGAGGGAAAAATTTGTCACATTAGTGCGTCTCCATTATTCCAGAGAGTCATGGCCTATCGGTACTGCCTGACGTGATCAATGGGATCAGTCTTACCATCATAAATCTTAAACCTTGGAATAGCAAACTTCTTGGGGTCTTCCTCTTCTTCTATTTCCCTCGAGAAAGGTGATTTCATCTGAGTTTTGAGAGCTCGCCTTGCGAGTTCTCGGGTCGATCTGGCTCCATGATGTGCAGGGTGTTGGTCTATCTCCTTTCGGACTAGACTTCGTATATTCTCATTGCTGCGATCTGGGATCCTGTGATTGTGATCTAATTGCAGTTGCTCGAGTAGGTCGTCCTCTGACTCGTTTCCCTCAGCTTTTTGGGATTCGCGCCTGGGGGATCCTTCCTCGTCTGCAAGACTTGCTCGCCTGAGGGCTAGGAGTGCGGTATGGGTGTTTCTTGGTACCACGATAGAGATCTCTCTCCATTCTTTCTAATCTTCTTTTCAGGCGAGCATTCTCAGCCTCATGCCTGCGAGAAGACTCCCTTTGCTCGTGGAGCCTCGCCTCATATGCATCAATCAGCCTGGATATCTGCGTGGACCTCGCTGGTCCTTGGATTTCTTCTGAGGCTGGCCTCTCTAGGCGAGCCCTCTGATCTGAATGCCGAACTTCAGATCTAATCCTGCGAGGAGCAGGTGGTTCTTGGATATCTCCTGTCTGGAGAGAATTACTACTGTGACCAGACATTTTAGACTTCTTTGTTGGTGTGGGCTTTCTTAGGGAAGATAAACGCTTCCCACAGACAGCGCCAATTGTGGTGACAATTATTATTCAACACAAAGAGCTAAGAGAAGCGCAATCACCAAGCAGAAAAAGAAATACAAAATGCCAATCACATAACAAGAGATGTACGTGGTTCAACAAAAATGCCTACGTCCAGGGTGGTGCAGTCAATATTATTTCTATATACTTCGGAGAGTGATTACAGAGAATATAATGTGTCCTTTGCCCCAGACCTAGGGTTTGTTATATACATGCCCATTTCAGGGAGTGGGGGTATTGGACTCCCCCACATCTTCCATCTTCTCCTGGAACCCCTCTTAGTGGGAACATGGGAGAAGACTAAATCATAACCGGTTAAGATATGGGGGTCTGGACTTTGGGCCTCTACAATTGGGCTACTCGTCCAGGCCCATCATTATATTTTTGGGTACCCACAGAAGTAGAGTACGAAGCATTAATCATTGGCCTGGAGTTAGCTTTTCACTGGGAGCCGAGCAGGTTATGGCATATAGTGATTCACAGTTTACTGTTAACCAAGTACTTCAAATATATAGAGTCAATGGATATCTAATGATCAAGTATATGTCTAAAACTATGGAAGTCATCTTCAAGTTTACCACAGTCAAAATGATCAGAATACCAAGGATAAAGAATGCCCGAGCAGATGCACTTGCTTGGCTGGCTTCAGCGACGAGGACAAAACTCAAGAGAACAATTCATATGGAAATTCTATCACATAAAAGTTTACACGTGGTATCCATGATCAGTTTTATTGCGATGGATTTGGGGCCCTTATGGATGGAATGATATAGTAGGATTTTTGTCGCAGCGCAAGAGTCACCTACGCGCCGGTCGTTTATTATATTTGGTTCACCAACTCAATACAAAAACCTAAACTACGACTACACTATTTTAAAGGAGTATAGAGACCAGTCCGGGTATCGAATCCACAAAGAAGTGTTGCTAAAATTTAATCGGTTTAATACTTTTAAAATAAAAATGTAAAAGGTGATTATTAACAAAAAAGAAAAGATAATCCAGGCATGTGTATTTAAACTAGATTAACAAAAGGAATAAAAACCATAGGTTGCGAAAAATATCTCTCACCTCGAGTTAACTAGCATAAATAGTTACATGGGTTTACAAATTTAGTAAGACCGAGTCTCAATTCAACAATTAATCAAATCTAGAGTTGTCACCCCTTAAATTCTCATAAAAGCCTAATATAATTTTGGCATCAACAAATACCCCAAAAATTACACACGCAAGGTCGTAAATATGGAGCATACATGATATACCCTGTTAAATCTCCTAGGCGTAATAATAAGGACAACCCAATCGAATTAAATGAATAAAAACCATCAGAAAAGCAAATCAACTAAATCAACCCTAGGTGAGTTCAATCCAACACAACCTAATTTAAGTTAACTAGAAGGCATATTAAAAAGCATGTATTAGTTGCAAGAAATAAATGAAAGAAATAAAGAAAGAAAGTAAACCTAAATTAATCAAAGCAAGAAAAGGAAACAACAAAGCTTAAAGCAAGAAAATACAACAATGAAAACTATATTAATGGAGAAGAAAGTGAATAGCAGCTTACAATTCCCAAATGGTCCAAACCCTAGGAGAGAGAAGATCCCACTCAAAATCCCCTCTTTTAACCTAAAACTATCCTAAAAATGAAGTATATATCTAAAATAAACAAAGGAGCTATTTATATTAAGTGAGAAAAGAGAAATAAGAAAAAAGGAAAAAGAAAAACTAAAGCAAAAATGTGCCCCATAACTGCTTCAACTAGTCAACCGCGGGCAGGGGGCGGTTGACTGGGCCAAGGGGAAAACACACTGCATTGGTCGTAGGTATAATTTTGCTTCACTGGTTGACCGGTGGCCAGGGGTCAGTCAATCAGTCCTCTACTTCCTTGTCTTATTGGTCCAAAATGAGGGTGAGAAGGGTGCATACAGAAATGGCTATATCTTGATCATCCGGACTCCAAATGATGTGCCGTTTGAGGCCACGCGAAGATAACTCAATGAAATACGCTTTTATGGAATCCCACTGAGTCGGAGATGAAGTGTGAAATGTCTATAATTCCCTTGAAGTAGCATCCGATGACAAAACTTCTTCGAAATGCAACTGATCCTCACTTTAAGCGTTCCAATACCTAAAAAAGCCCAATTAATCCCTGCAAAGCACCTATATATCCAAAAGCAAGGTTGTCTGGTTAACGATCATAAATATAGGCATAAGTAACACAAAAAGTTCTAGAATGCATAAAGCTATCGGGTGCGCATATGCAATATCCGTGACTAATCACCCCCTAACTTAGACATTACTAGTCCATAGTGATGAAACAAACAAAACTAGTCTACAGAAGGCGTTACAAAAAGTAAATATGCATCGAAATATAAATTCCACTTTCGTAGGGAGCACGATTGAATTTAGAATATGAAATAAGACGTTAAATCCCTAGTTTATACTAGTGGACGAGTGTCGTCTCGTGAGGGTTTTCTTGGATGAAACCCACAAGTCACATCGTTTCCTCAAAATGCAAGCCCAATCACATGCGACAAGCCCAACAATAATGAAAAAGATTTCAAACACATGATTAGCAAAGTGAATGAATTCACACAAAAATCCATATTATTAACATTATAGAATGAACCTCATAGAATTGAAACCTTAAAATGTGGGAGGGGAGCGAGCACATGCAAATATATGATTTGGCAAAAACTTATATAAATCGGATAATAAACATTAAAGCGTGCATATAAGCCATTCCTCACCCGATATTAAACTTAACAAATGAAATCAATATGAAATGGTAGGAAATACACGGGACATGCGAGAATAAAGAGTAAATGGAAATGGAAACTAGGGCACGCACATGTCACTAAAGAAGAACGCTATATATAAAGTGAAAAACATGTAATCTCAATGAAAGATACCATCATTAAAGAAGGAGAAATGTATTTTCACAGATTACCAAAGCTATTTAGACTTTTAAATTAAAATCACCCTAGGATCATGTAGGACTTTATAGGGTTATAATGTAGGTTTGGGGTTGTGGGTACGAAATGAAAGGACTATGTACGGATTCAAAGTGTTCTGAGATGAAAACTCGGGATAATGGAAAATACGGGGAATTAAAAAATTGGAAAATGATTCCATAACAGGCATTGAATATAAAAATGGAGAGAGTAACAAAACTTATTGAACACTATGCACAACATAAATAAATTTCTCTTTATTTTCTTTTCTTCTTTTTCTCACTTTTTATTTTTTTTTCTTTTGTTTTCTACTTTCTCTTTTTCTTCTTTTTTTCACTTCTTTCTTTTCTTTAGTTTTCTCACTCTCACATGCTTAATTGCAACCACATAACGCGAACATCATTCAATCCCAAGTATCATTCCAAGCAAAGGTACGAAAGGCGATATATATGGTTTATAACTCTAATTTGGAGTTGGTTATGGGATTCAAGGTTATGAAATGAAAGGCTATATTTAGGCTCAAAGGGGTTGACGAGGGAAAAAATTTAAGGTGAGGTCAAGGTCAATATGGGTGATATAATAAAGATGGCCTATGATCATTTCCTACAGTTTATGAAATTCTCGAGTCAAAACAAACTTTAAAAATCATGCTCAAGTAACACATTTCAAGATATGAACTCAATTAATGAACGATTAATAAAAGAATAATGATATTACCAACGACTGTAACATTTTCAAAGAGGAAAGAAAAATGTATAAAAATCACAAACGAAGAAAAGCCCAAAGCTCACTAGGTGTAAGTATATACAATGCAACAAAAGATTACCGAGTTATAAAACTTAAACTTAATCAATAAAGCAAGAAAAGTGCATGTGCTCATGGGATTAAAGTTTAATTCATGAAGTTATTCATAATATCAATAATTAAGGACTAAAGTCTAATAACTTCTAAAATAGAGAACATGAATCATTGAGTTGTCTATTGGATCGGGAAATTATTGAAATTTATCATCGAAAACAAAGGCAAAATGCCCAACAAAGGAGAAAAAAAGAAAGAAAATCTTTTTGAATTTTTTACAAGAAAAGAATGCTTGCAAAGAACATATAATCAAATCAAAGAAACTACAAATGAATGGATAGAATATCCCACACCCCTAACTTAAAACCTGACATTGTCCTCAATGTGTATTACTAACTAAGCTAAAGAGAGGAAAATAGCGATATTACCTAAAATTGATCGATCTCGTGAAAGTACATGTATAATGATTCTACAAAACATGTTAGTACCAAGCATAACAAAAAAAAATAACAAAAACTTAACTAACTACACTAGACAATAAGTAAGAATAAAGAAAAATAAAATAAAACAAAACTAACTATATACAACCTACAAAATTAACTTATAACTAACTATACACTAGAAGTTGAAATTTTTGAGGGTCCACCCAAAATACGATTTGACTGTGGAGGATCAATGAATAACCTCCCTTTCATGCATACCTTCCTAAAAATAGGAATTCGTTCAAACAACGAAAGGAATGTGTAAGGCGGAAGAAATAAACCATCAGGAATTAAAATGTTTGGAGGGGAATTGGTGGATTTGGATAAAACGGGTCTAAAAAACATGTGGGATCACAAAAAATAAAAATTTCCTCCCAAATATATTGCAATCGGAATGGGAGGTGGTGCACATGGAGGCAAATATGATTTCATGGAAAGCAACTCGAGCAAGTAATCCTCATTGGTGAAATGGTTAAATGCTTTAAATTTTTGAACCGATTCATCGGGTACTTGTATCGGTTTGATAATATAGAATAAAAATGGGGGCCAAAGAAATTCAAACTCACGAGATGCCTCATCATCGCTTGAAGATTGAGTTTCAAAGGAAATTAGATCATTTTCAATGGAATATTCTTCTTTGGGTGCCAAAGAAGAAATCATTTCGTTGCAAATGGATACTACATCCATTTCTTCCTCATTTTCATTCTCTATTATACTATGGGCTAAGTGAAGAATGGTTTGTTCCAAAGTAGGAAAAAATTCCTCATTTGGTTCAAAACATTCCTCCATTTCAAAAGTCTCAGAAGAAAAATCGTCGTTGGATTCAAATAATAAATCCAACTCATGCTCCCAGCAACGATTTTCTTCCTGATAACGGTTTTTAAATTTTTTATTTTCAAGCATGCGCAAGCCCTCACCAAATGTTATAGGCCGAGGTGCGGATTCTTGCAAATGAGAACTTTGAAAATCATCCCGGAAATACTATCAAAATCATTAACATAAAATTTTGAAAGCTATTGCAATTCTTTTCAAAATTCTTATCATAAGGATTTTAAGGCCCAATATCAGAATAATCATTCTCAAATTTCCCGTAATCCATAACTTGACTTTGGTAATACTCACCCAAAGACATTTTAGATGTTTTAATTTTTTGGGTTTGTAAGTATTGACCAAAAGTCAAACGTGTAAGGTGATTTTTAGAATTATCATTACAATTACCGAAAAATTAGAATACGACATGCTTACCCCAAAGAAGACTTGAGATGGCGAATTCTACAAAGTGATGTGCGGCCGAAAAAAATCAAGCGTTTCTTGGCGCTCAAATGTAGAAGTCCTACAAAATTTGTTAACAAAGAAATAAAAATAGAAAGAAAATATTATGAAAAACTAAATCAATTAAATTATAAAACAAATAAGTCCCCGGCAACAATGCCATTTGATAGAGAAGGATTTTTTTCGCGGTGCAAGAGTCACCTACGCGCCGGTTGTTTATTATATTCGCCTCACCAACTCAATACAAAAACCTAAACTATGACTACACTCTTTTAAGGGAGTATAGAGGTCAGTTCGGGTATCGAATCCATAAATAAATATTGCTAGAATTTAATTATTTTAATACTTATAAAATAAAAGTGTAAAAGGTGATTGTTAACAAAAAAGAAAAGATAATCTAGGCATGTGAATTTAAACTAGATTAACGACAACAATAAAAACTATAGGTTGTGAAAGATATCCCTCACCTCGAGTTAACTAGTATAAATGGTTAATGGGTTTACAAATTTAGTAAGATCGAGTCTCATTTCGATGATTAATCAAATCTAGAGTTGTCAACCCTTAAATTTGCATTAAAACCTAATTTGATTTTGGCGTCAATAAATACCCCAGAAATTACACACGCAAAGTTTTAAATAAGGAGGAAACATGATATACCCCGTTAAATCTCCTAGACATAATAACAAGGAAAACCCAATCTAATTAAATGAATTAAACCATAACCAAAGCAAATAAACTAAATCAACCCTAGGTGAGTTCAATCCAACACAACCTAATTTAAGTTAACTCGAAAGCATAATAAAAATCATGTATTAATTGCAAGAAACAAATGAAAGCAATAAAGAAAGCAAGTAAACATAAATTAATCAAAGAAAGAAAAGGAAATAACAAAGCTTAAAGCAAGAAAATACAACAATGGAAACAATATTAATGGAGAAGAAAATGAATAGTATGTTATAATACCTAAATGGCACAAACCCTAGGAGAGAGAAGCTCCCACTCAAAATCCCCTATTATAACCTAAAACTATCCTAAAAATGAAGTATATATCTAAAATAAAAGTAGGGGCTATTTATATTAAGTGAGAAAAGAGAAATAAAAAAAAAGGAAAAAAAAAAACCAGAGAAAAAATACACCCCATAATTGCTACAACTGGTCGACCATGGCCAAGGGGCCGATTGACCGGGCCAAGGGGTAAAACACACTGCATTGGATGTAGGCATAATTCTACTTCACCGATCGACCGGTGGCCAGGGGTCGATCAATCGGTCCTTTATTTCCTTGTCTTCTTTTGTCCAAAATGAGTGTGAGAAGGGTGCATACGGAAATGGCTATATCTTGTTCATCCGGGCTCCAAATGACGTGTCGTTTGCGACCACGTGAAGATAACTCGATGAACTACATTTCATGGAGTCCCACTGAGTCGAAGATAAACTGTGAAGTGTCTAATATTCCCTTGAATTAGCATTCGATGATGGAACTTCTCCGGAATGCAATCGATCCTCAGTTTAAGCATTCCAATACCTACAAAATCCCAATTAACCTCTATAAGGCATATATATATACCAAAATTGAGGTTGTCTGGTTAACGAGCATAAATATAGGCATAAGGAACATAAAAAGTTCTAGAATGCATAAAGATAACAGAAGTGAATATGCAATATTTGTGACTAATCATGGATCCTATTATGAGTTACATTGAAAAAGGTATATTGCCTACTGACCCAAAAAATGCCAGGAATTTAAGGTTCAAGGCAACCAGTTATGTGCTCGAGCAAGGAGTCTTATGCAAAAGGGGATACATTATTTCACTAGTTCGATGCATACACCCGCCGAGATACCATACTTGATCATAGAAGTACATGAAGGTTCTTTTATGGCTTGAGACGACCGATCATTGGTGCAAAGAATAGCTATGCAAGGATATTATTAGCCGATTTTGAAAGAAGAATGTATTTCCTTTGCCAAGAAGTGTGATAAGTGTTAGAGGTTTATGACGATCCATAAAAGATCAGGTGATTACTTAACTCATATTACTTCTCCTTTGCCTTTTGCTATATGGGGAATTGATTTGGTCAACCCATTATCGAGAACTAAAGGGATATTCAATTACTTAGTAGTGGTAGTGGATTACTTCACAAAATGGGTGGAGGCTGAGCCATTTGTTAAAATGCCTTATGAAAGAGTTTTCCAATCCATCTGGAAACATATCATAAGCCATTACGGAATGCCAATTTCCTTTATCACTGATCACGACACTCAGTTTAATAATGGGGAAATTGAAAAGGACTACATTCAGTCTAAGATTCGAATACTTCATCCTGCACCTGGACACCCACAATGTTAATGGCCAAATAGAGGTCACCACTAAAACTGTACTTAATATGTTGAAGAAGAGGTTAAATAATGCTAAGGGAAACTAGATAAATGAGCTGCATAGTGTTCTTTGGGCATATAAAACTACGCCAAGAACAACCATAGGTACTCTTCTTATATGCTTACTTTTGGAACTGAGGCAATGGTACTAGTCGAGATAGGTTTGCTGACTAGATTTTATAATAAGGAGTCAAGCCGACCAACTTGAAGGAGGGAGAATATGTCCTTAAGAAGTCATCCAGAAAGGAAACAAGTTGGAAGCAATCTGACATGGTCCTTACCACATCTCAGTAGTCGTTCGACCAAGAACTTATCACCTAGAAACTTTTGAAGGGTAAGAATTAAGAATCCATGCAATCCCGATCATCTCAGGAAATATTATCAGTAATTCTCTTATGTATTTGACGTAATTGCTTCATCCAGTTTAATAAAGTTGTGATTTCTAACCAATTATGCTTCCTTTTATTTTTCGGAGTACGAGGATGATACATCCCCTAACTAACTTTTCCAACTTCAAAAAAGAAATTGAATTTTTGACCATGATTTCATCTTTGACAAGTCACGAATGATAAGTCCTCTCAACCCAACGAACTTTTCCAACTTCAAAAAAACATTAGACTTCATGTATGACTTTGTCTTTGACAAGTCCCGAACAAGAATTCCCACTTTCAGTGAGAGGAATATCAAAGAGCCAGTGGTGGACCCAAAAATACGTGCTAACTCCATTTAAAATCAACCATTTTGAGCCCTTAAGTGTTTGTGGGGTTGCTAGATAATATAACATATTTCATTTGAAGTGCGTGACAACAAGGTTAAACTTCATGTATGACCTAAAGTAAAAAATAAGGAGTTTTACCCGACCAAGTAAAATTCAGGAGAAACATACATTCCTAATACATCTGGTTGCCAATGGTAAATAATTCAAACATGTAGCCCTAAAAATTACGAAGATGCATTTTACCTAAGTGCATTAGTAGAACCTAAGGACTAATAACTCAAGTTCATAAATTGACCAAACATAAATCAATCAACCAGGTTAGTTGGTTGTATAGATGATCATCCAATTGAAATCTTAATTGTGAATCAAAGACTAAAATAAATAGATAAACATGTATGCAAAAAAGTCTTTTTATTTCAACAAACTTACATAGAAGAGAAGCAGATAAACTCAAACAAGCAAGAAAAATAAAATCATTCTAGGGGAATTTTCCTTTAGCTTTATACAACCCAGCTGGAGGAACATCAAGAGTACTAGGCAGAGTTATACTAAAGTCTCTCAACCTATTACAGCCAATGGTGCTCGACTAATCCAAAAAGTGAAGGGGTGAATGTAAGTATCTTCACCATGAAGACCATAATCTCTTAGGTATTTTCTCACTAAGCTTTAGGGGAACGGAATCAGTCGGAATCCACTCAGAATTAATTTTGAATGGAGGGTCAAAATAATCCAATATGTTGGGATCATGCCAATTCCACACTTCACACTTTTCATCCACCTTTAATAGTGTCAACACGTTCAACCATCCCCATTTGTACCCCTCTCGACGAGATTTCTCGAGTTGGTCTTCCATGTGAGTTATGGACTCATTATAACCATCCATACAGAAAACTTTGGGTTGTTTATGGAAGTGAAAAGTTAATCAATCAACTTGGTCTTAGAGATTTTTGATGGATTTGTCTTTATCCTTTAACAGAGCTACCCGGTCGATCAATTTTTTAAGTTTTTTCTTCAACCTCAGTTGGCTGAGCAACAATAATCTGTCTATAAGAATGGCCAGATTTGGTCTTCTTCTTCTTATTCAAGTTTTTTAGTTCTTCCATCAGTTTGGCATTCTCAATCTCCAAGAAAGAAGCACCTTTGCTCAGCACAACCTTAGTTAATTTTTTCAAGATCTCTAACTCATTCCTTAAATTGTTATTTTCTTTTTAAAGAAGAGTGGCAATGGCCCGAGAACTTTTCACCTTCCTATTCAATAGGAACTCATTCTTCCTAAAAGTAGATGTGATCTCATGAAGTTTCTTGTCAAATTCCTAACTAGCACTCAAGACCTCAAAATTGGTCTCATAGTCAGAATGGAGTAAAGCCCTAAAAAAAGATTGTGATCATCTTGAAGTTTCTTGATCATTTCATAGTATGTTTTATTATTCACCACAACTCTATCAAGGAGATAGTGCAGATGAATATAGGCTTCCTTTACTTGATCTGAGGCATCCACGCTGAGCAACCCTTCTAGCTTAGTCTCAGTTAGACTTACATGGCCAGTACCAAATAAGCTATTACTACATCCTAGTAGGTCAGTCTCACCAGAGATAATGGCATTTTTCCTAGAAGTAAACTGAAAAGCAACAAGTCTGACCAAGCAGAATGAATAAGCACCATTAAAAGTAAAAGCTAGCAAGTTGACCAAAGAAAAATTTTCATTCACCACCAAAGAATGTGTTACGGGGGCTATTCCATTACAAAGCTAAAAGAAAAGGAATAAAATAAATATAGATGCTAGGTATAATGGTTCATCAAACTTGAATAATTTTACACCTTCTCAGTGTCCTTTGTTATTTCCTCTAGGGGATGGACTCATTCTTAATCACAGGGACCAAGGAGGATTCACATTTTACCTCTTCATCATCAATCTCCACATCCAAGTTAAGAGGGGTATCATGATCATGCCTCTGAAATAAATTAGAGTCGACAGAGGTGCAGACCTCCTTTAAGGCAGAAGTTCATCCATTCTTGAATGACACCCTCTTCATGTACTCAATTTGAATAGCAACTGCTACAAAGGGTTTATCTTACCCCTATTGAAGACATTTTCCTCATCTTTATTTCTCCTTGCCTTCATCTCTCGAAACTTCTTCTTCCCAGCATTCGCCTCAATAACAGAGTTAGTTTCCATACCCTCAACAGACTTCAACTTCTCCTCAGCCACTTTCACTCTATCCTTAGATTGTTTGAGTTTCTCCTACCACTATTTTTGGTCTTTCTAGAGTTATTCCTCAGAGTCCTTTAAAGACTTATTTAAGACTTTATAGTCTTCCTTCACGTCAGTTGATGATGCCCTCAGGTGGTCGTCCCTAATCAACAACTGGTCATAATTGACCAAAACCTACAGAACAAGGCAACAATAAAATCATTATCACATATACTTAAAGGAAAAGAATTAAAAGCTGGCAAAGGATCAAGAAATTTACCAAAGCCAAATTTTGATTCGCCCTCTATAACAAACGGGCTTTACATAAGAGGGCTGTCGCCGACCTATCTGTCGGAAGATCTTCAGAACCAATCAATCCCCTCGCTAGCCCAGGGTTCACTTCCACTGAGGTAGACTCGAAAACATCTTGGTCGACTGAGATTTTCTAGACCAAATCTTACTGGATATATGGTCCTCGCTTCAATTTATTGAACCGCGGATCTGTGGTTTTAGCCTTTTTAATGCCAAGGACCAGGGGCCTTTTATCGACAATAGTGGTCTTTTTGGGTAATGGAGAAAGCATATCAGCCGAAAAGTTAGAAACTATTCTCTTCCCCATCTCAGTAGTGGGTGAAGTCTGGATATTAATGATGTTAAAGGACTCAAATGAGGATAATGTCCCTCCTAACGTTAATTCCTTATCTATTCTAAAAGACTCAGCATCAAAAGAATTTTGAAACAGGTTCCTCATCCAAGTTGATTGGATCTTGGGGAACAATCTATGTTGGTCGGTCAATAAAAGATGTGATGGATCACTTATACTCCAATAAAACAGAAGCATATATAGGGCGATCTCCCGCTATTCTCTAGTGAATTGACCAAAAGAACTTTAACTCGTCGAAGTTCACTTTAGACTCCTTGGGACACCTCTTCTTATTTTCCTCCATAAAAATAAAGAAAGAATTATTAGTCGGCATATTATCAAACAATTCATAGGCGTAGAAGAAAAATAAAATTCAAAGTGTTAGTTGACTCATGCCGCTCCCTTCCTGGGGGCATTTGGGACAAGTTTATTTCACCCCCTCAGTATGGGGGCATACTAGAATTTATTCACCACTACTCCATAATCCTAATAATCCTTATCGAAATCAGGAAAATTAACTACTAACGCCGTATAGGTCTATCTAGTCTTTACGTAATATGTATTGTCTCCTGTTGTTCCCCACTTGTAATAATACATCTGTCCAGAAATCCCAATGTGGGTCCCACGAAGTTCATTTAAATGATGTACCCTATTTACAACCCTTCAAGTGTTGGGGGCTACTCTTGTAGGGACCAAATCAAAATACTGACAAAATTCAAGGAATAAATGATTTGGAAGGAAAGTTATTCCACACTCTACAATAAATAGAGTGGGGATCCAATGACCCTCATCTAACGATAATACATCTACATGACCTTCTACCAATTCTAAAGATACTTAATTAAGGATTTTTTTGTCTTTCCCTAAGTTCTTCTAAAGAATTCTCATCAACGATGTACAACATTATTGAAATGAAATAAAGCAAAAGAAGGGGATAAAGAAGAAAGAAATCTAACAGAGAAAGTTCTTCTAAAGAATTCTCATCAACGATGTACAACATTATTGAAATAAAATAAAGCAAAAGAAGGGGATAAAGAAGAAAGAAATCTTACAGAGCTCACTAAAGAACGACAAAGAAGGAACGATAAAGAAAATCTTGAAGGAAAAGAATTATTTAAGTGCGAAGGTTGGTGGTGAAAAGAATAGGGGAAAAAACTCCGTCCTTTTATAGATTGACCTCAAAAGTTGAAAAGTGATGATTAACTGAACCAACGATTGAACTTTTGACGACCATACATTTTCCAAAAGAGTAAAAAGTCCAGTGTACCCTTTGGTGGTTCGTTAGTTTTCAAATAATCCACAAAAATGTCACTAACTGATATACCTATGAAAAATTTACAAGTTCAAACGAACGGCTGCCGACCACAATCATATTGGAACGCCGAGCAACTTTTAAGAACAAATCCTCCATACTTTCAATTAATCATCAAGCATGAAGCATTAGGGGCTTTTGTTGTGGGTCAAAATATTCATGCCATGAGGACTAATGAGACCGGGAAACCTGCCCTCATAAATATACATCTCAACGCTTTATTTATCCTTGATCGACTCCAAAAATACATGGTCGGCATACCAGTTGACCAGCTTAAGAAGATGAACCATTAGCAAAAAGAAAATCCATTCACATGAGAATTATCAAAAGTCATTCCACAGGTGCCTTAGAAGATCAATAATCTCATTCATTATGTATAGGTGTAAATGCCTGAATATATAAATGCATTCAACCCCTTGGTTTCTAGGACAATTATAAATACCTTATTTCCTTTAGGTCAAGGGATAAATTAATTATGCACAAGCAAGACTACCCAAAATTCTACCCTCAACAATAATACTATAACCGTGGACATAGGCTTTCCTTAAGTTAAAACACGTTAAAAATCTCTATTGTCTTTTATTGCATTGTTTATTTTCCTTTTCATTACTTAAACAATTATATGTGATTACAAAATTGGTAATTCTTAGCTAAGATAAAGTCAATACCAATTTTGGACATCAATACTACTTTTGAAATTTATGGATAAACAATCTTTTTGCCTTTTTTTGGGTTTTTATGAAAATAGGTTATGTGCAATACTAATAGTAAAAAGTAGAGATTAATTGATGTGAGACAATAAAATAAAAGCACAAAATGGAAATAAGATGAATAACACCAAAAATGAGTAAACTAGAAAAAAATGGGCTGAGAAATGGACCTCCTTATGGATGATTATTGCTGAATTTGGAATGTAGGTATGTTGATTGTGAAGTGGTACGAAGGTGATGTGGTAGGGTGAGGTGGATAACCAAGTGGGGTAGGGAGGTGAGATGAGAGAATAATGGAAAATAGACTTTTTAGAAAAGGCCAGGCTCTGAATTCGAGGAGAATGTTTGTTAACTGCTGAAAGGGACCTCCTTTCAAGGGTGAGGTCATAGCCCTTTTATAGTGGATTTTAGATTTAAGAGGAGTGTCGATCGACATTGACCATGGCCTGCCTATTGGAATAAGGCTTGCCTTGATGGGAAATAAAAAAGTACACCCTACTGATATGCAGGGTGTCTGGAGTGCCTATAGGAAGTTCGAAACAAATGTTTACAAAAATGGGCATAAAATGCAAACCATAAGTCTGAAATGTGCATAAATGGGACCGTTGAAAAGGGAATTTAGAGCCCTTAAAGAATCCATTAATCCACTTCTGGTTTTCGGAGCTGACCAAATTTAAAATGGGGCTTGTAAGCGCTAAATGGCCCCTATACGAGAGGTTTTCAAAGGAAAATAGATCGTTCGTGCGAATTATGAGGCCTATTTGTGCACGACATGGACAGTTGGAAAGGGAATTTAGATCCCTTCAATATTTTATTGAGCTTTTTCTCAATTTGGATAGTTTACTGAGGTCAACTGGGGCTTGAAAGCGCTCAATGACTAGTTAGAGTAATATGGGTCGTTCGTCCGAACCGTGAGGTCGATTCACACAGGGAACGGACCGTTGGAAAGGTAATTTAGAGACCTTCGAGGATTCATTGAGATTTTATCAAGTTGGAGAGTAAATTAGAGTTAAATAGATCCCAAGAGCACCCACTAGTCTCTAGATCAGTACTTAGAGTGAAACATATTATCCGTACAGACATTGAGGTCGATTTACGCACGAGATAGATCATTGGATAAGAATTTAGATCCCTTTGAGGATCCATTTAGCCTTGCTCAAGATGGATATTTGATTAGAGTAAAATAGAATTCGAGATCATTCAGTGGCCTTGGGATCAATACTCAAAATATAACCTAAGGTTTGTGGTGAGTGGTTGAGTGTTAGGGACCTAAGGAGGAGCTTAGGGGTGTCCTAGGATGGGGTGTCTACAAAATACCTCAAGGAGTGAGCTTGGAATAAGTGAAGGTCATCGAAAGAGAAATACCACATCAGTGTAGGAGAAGAGTATTATTGTTAATCTTACGGACCTAGGGGCGAAAATAACCGATTCAGGGGGTCGAGGCCAATTCTGCAGACCTAAGGAGAGTTAAGATCGATTTCGTGAACCTAGGGTCAGGGTGACCAGTCCTACGAGTCGAGGTCAGTTCTACAGACTTCAATATGTAGATACCAATTCTATAGGTCGAGGTCAATTATTTAAACCTTGAGTAGCAGTGATTGATTTTGCGGGACGAGGTTAATTCTATGAACATTTAAGATAAATGACCAATTCTACGAGTTGAGGTCAATTATGTGGACCTAGGGTGGGTTCAGGCTGATTCTGTGGAACTTTAAGAGAGATGACCAAATATGCGGGTTAAGGTCAATTCTGCGGACCTTTAGGAGGAATGACCAATTCCAAGGGTCGAGATCGATTTTGAGAACCTAAAGATGTAGCGACCAATTCTACGGATGGAGGTTAATTCTATAGACCTTGAGTTGTAGCGACCGATTCTGTGGGTCGAGGTTAATTCGAAAAAACGAAAGAGGGTGATGACTAATTATGTGGGTCAAGATCAATTTCGCGGACCTATCGATGTGTTTTATGGGGAGTTTTTCCGCTGGGGAAATGTGTTGTTTTGCAATTCCTACCGGGGAAGGCATAGAAGGTTTGGGTTCAGGTGCACCTTTGATTTCGTTGGGGAGTATGTCGATGACAAGAGTGTCTGGTTGATTTAGCTGGTGATTTTGAGAGTTTGTAAGGGGCCTCACACTCTAAAAGGGGTTTTCCTGGGGAAAGTAGTATTCTGTATTTTTTGAGGCTTTTATGGGATTTTTTGGATAATTTTCAATTTTTTTCAGATTTTCAGGACGAAATTTTAAGAGTAATGCCCATAGTCAAGTCCGGGGAGTTACTTACTAGTATAGGGTGCAGACTCTTGGGCTTCTTGGGGAAAGGTAGATGGAACTGCCGACATGCAGGGTTAGGGACTGCTGATCGATATGCCCCTTAGCCTTAAATAAAAAGAGGGTGACTCATCCTCATTTTGTACACTTTAAAGCAATTGATTCTCTTGATCTCTCTCTAAAATTCATTCTCGAGTCCTTTCTTCCTTAAGATCTCAAATGGTGGGTACTTTGGACAATGTTAACTACGAGTGGGCGCATGTCGATGACTGGGCAGGTTTCGAATGGCAGGTTATAATGCCACTTACACTGGGAAATGATAATGTGTGCGACTCCTTTGAGTCAGTTATTGATGAGAGTATTTTATTATCCGAGACCACGCACCATTGTTCAACGAGGGTGAAGAACCCTAATGGCTATGTGAGTATTTATCCTTTGGTTTTCAATTTCTTTTCTTTTTTCTCTTGGTCTAATGAAGGGTTTTCTTTTGTTTCTTGCAGGTATTATTTTTTAGAGAATCTGTACTCGAGAATGAATGGGAAGAAGGACATCTGGGACCTTCTTCCTGAGGCAAAATAGTGGATGGTGATATCCACCGATTTTTATACCTTGACGGGTTCATTGGATGAGATGCCATGCTCTTTTATGGTGTTGTGTGCGCTTGGTAAGAGGTAGTTGGATTCTACCCAAACATTTCATCTGGGGCTTAGGGATATGATTGTTACTCCCTTGGATGTTCAACAACCGACGGGGCTGGATTGTGCAGGGCATCATATTATGGCGAATCGTACTCTGTGGGTCACGAAGGAAGCGGTTCAGGCCACCTTAGAGGATGTTTGTAAAATCATCTTAGGGTATTCTATCCGTATTTCTATGCTAAATAAGACTCTACTGAAGAGGAATATTGATGAGATGGAAGGATGATAGATGAGACAGACAACCCGCTTATTTATTCTACTTTTACTGGGATGTTTTGTGGTGGTGACGAGTAGTGACATCATCCATCTCTAATTTTTTCCATATTTGATGATTATTTTTGAAGTTGGTGCCTTTGAAGGAAAGTGAGTTGGGAGACTTATGCAGGATGTATAGGTGGAGGAAGTCGAATAGGCCTTTGAACCAATCCCTAGCTGTGAAGGGCGTGCAGGCGGTGCTAAAATCCTTGATGTGCAACCAAGCTAAGTTTCTTTTTTTGCCCTTATTTATGAGTTTTTGGAATCTTTATGCTTCTTGGTGGATACTGACTATTTTCTGGGGATGTAAGTGACCTTCTACCTTTGGAGTCTTCCTTCAAGGTCTTCGGGGCTGCGGTCATGCATGCGCAGATAAGGCGGTTATTGGCAAATGAGTTTCGGTATATCTGGTACCTTAGGGAGAGGGTGGTGCATAAGATTATAGAGGGAGAGGTGGAGGTCCCACCAAATGCACCCCCGGAGTACATGAGGTGGGTAAAAGAGATGACGGGCGAGTCCATGGCAATGACGAATGGGGGGGGGGGGGGGGAGCCCTACATGTTCTACCCCAATACGGTAAAATGTTATGACTATGGGAATTTCAAGACTAGTTAGTTGATGCTTTCATTAATTTACGATGTGGAGAACATCCTTCCACCTACCACTACTTCAGGGAGAGGTACTAGCATACCGGTGGCATCGACCAACATCACTAGAGGGGACGCGGTTGTGACAGTGGAGAAGGCACTGGTTATTCATGTCACTCCTCCTTCTTATAACCTCGAATTGAGCAGTGGGGGAGGTGTTGAGGGTGCCCTACTGTCCCCATGAGATGGTATTAGAGTTGACGTGCCTTACTAATGATGTGCTCCAGCCTAAGGTATACTTCTTTTCTTTCTCTTTTATTTCCTAATTCCTTCTTTATTTTGCTTTTTATTGACTTCCTTGGCTTTTATTTTTCCTATTTTTTCTTCCTTGCGGACCCTACGGGTGTCGATCACTTAGCGAGGGGATATTAAAGTCTGGATGGTGTCGATGTCAGACTATGTGAGGAGGACAACCATATCTTGCATGGTGCCGCTGGCCACATCTGGGGAGAGTTTTGACTCTGGGAGTAAAGGGTCTACCACTCGTTACAGGGGGAGGCGCATGCACCATGGAGGTTGAGGGTTGGTTTGAGAGGTTTTGAGGGGCGGTTCGGGCAGTGTCCCGTTGTATCTTTTTTTCATTCTTTTTTTACGTGCAAGATAAATAATAATTCTAGAAAAAGATATATATAAAAAATGCATTTCTTTTTTGTGTTATTTTGATTTATCAACTTACTCTATATGCACTTTAATTTACTGTTGAGGTTTCTAATTTATTTTACAAATATAGGGATAAAAATGGACTAAAAATGTTTAATTTTTGAAATTATGCACAAGAGGGAGAGTAAAAAGAGAACAACCTGAAGTTTTGATTTTTTTTCACAGCAAATTTTTATTTTGGAAATTGATGTGTAAAAGAGGAAATAAGGAATTTTCTAAAAAAAAGGGGGTTGCCTATCGACATAGCCCTTATCCTGCCTATTGGCATAAGGGTCAAGTCAAATCACTTTGTCTTTGATTGCACTTTCTGCGTACTTTGTGTACTATAAGGGCAGAGAAATTGACGAGGCTTTGAATGGTGCTTCTTTTGTGAGTATTTTTGGGATTAAAAAGGGGCTTTGGGGGTGTTTTCTTCACCACCATCCACATTATCTATTTTGTAGTTTTCTTCTTCTTTGCAAATGACTCTCTCGATTTATGAGGTATTTTTTTGCCTACATCGAAGGTTTCGATGCAGTGTGCCTCTACAATGTCGGCCACGAAACCTTTAGTTTGCACCGAGTCTCCTTATGGCATAACTGTTCCACAGACTGGAATCTTATGGAAGTGATGGTATAGTTCTGGTATCTCAAAGATCATGTTTTTTGGTTCTGCTTAGATGAAGTGTACCCCACCTATGAGGATTTTTATATGATGCTGGGTGTTAACCTTATTGCAGGGATAACCATGCCTGACTTATCCCCTTCTCCTTAGGTGTCTTTGGTGGAATTATTTCATATTTCTCCTTTAGTTGCTCGGCCATTGGTCCATGGTTGAAATATCGTCCTCTCGACAATCATGAACTCGATGTGTTAGAGATAATTTCTCTGATGCTGGTTTTACTGGAGTTGTAGCCTTGGGCCTGACAGCTAGACTTTCATTGGTGATGGGTAACCTAGTGACTTATCCTCAAGTAGCCACGATATTGGCATGTATGTCTTATCGATGTAGTCCTACGATGATAGTGTTAGTGGAGACCTTTAGCGACCTGGATGCCTAGAAGGAAGGTCGTTTTGATTTTTTGCATGGGAGCTCAGTCATGATGTTCATGTGGCTTTTTGAAAGAGATTCTACATGATGGACCCTCTTGAGTACCCTCTGTCGGGTGTTCCTAATTTCTTTGCTAAACCCTTCTCCAGTTACGTCCCTTCAACGGAGAATTGCAATGGTTGGGGGGGCTTGCAACCCATTTTATAGTTATGGAAATATCGGTATGTGCGACTAATTGGCCTACGCCAGACCTTCTTTTATTTTCCTTAGTGGACTCTGAGCAAAGTGGGGTGGGAGCAGATTGTGCCTTGTAAGGACATTGTCTATCACAATTAATTATGTTGTATACCGCTACAACTCGTCAAAGAATTGAGGAAGCTAATATCTACAAAAGATGGATCCGAATTTCAAGAAGACTTCAACATTCATTCTCAACAAGATGATTTTGGTAAAATTGTGTTTAAGTTACATTTACATTTCATATTAAAAGTGTTGCGATATTTTTCTAAAAGATATTTTATGATGTTTTTATAAATGGTTTTTATAAAAATGTTTTCTTATAAAAGTTTTATGATCCTGGAACAGTTTTGCTTTCTGAGGTTTCCAACTTTTTTCAAAGTCTGAAGACTTTTTGGGATCACTGCCACTATCGTTCAAACGACAACGTATCTCGTTTGAACGAGATGCTATTTCATTAAAACGACAACGTATGTCATTCGAATAATAAGACTTTTAGCTGGACATGTCACCGTCTTAAATGGTGCTATATATTGAGTGTCAGACTATTGGTTTTAAGCGTGGAGAAACACTATTTTTAACATAATACGTTTTTGAGTGTTTGTTTTCTTCTCCAACCATTTAAAGGGTGGAAAGCTTTTGTTTTAAAATTCACAAATCCCAATTACTTTTGTGTGAGTTGCTTTGTGGAACACAAGACATATTTGCTGATAAGCACCTAAAACTGTACATTTTATACCCTGAATAGACGTACTTTAGTTGCTAATTCTCGACAATTTGGGTCTTATGCGCTTAAATGTTTATTTTGTAGGTCAAATTGTGCAATGCAGAGTTCAAACGCTTAAATCCAGTCAATTGTGTGCAATATGGAGCTAAATACCCAATCCCAAGACCCATACCCATTTCATTTCAACCCCAAAGCCTTACAACCCAAACCAAATCGTGAGCTGCCAAAGACCAAACCAAACAAAACCAATTAAACCCATGTGTCAAATAAAACCCCTTTATTCCCTTTACCCTTATTACCCCCCAACTACCAACTTTAACCCGAATACCCATTATACCCTCTAAACCAAATCCGATTGTGTCACCCCATTTAACCCACTTGCCCTCACACTCACCATTTCTATGTACACTCATGTCAATTACCAATTTACCCCTAGCCTCCATGTGCACCATATAAATTGAAGACTTGGGCCATTTTCAAGGGATCTCAAATTTAGTTTTAAACTTGGTATGATAAAATTCTCTCCACCCCTCTATGTTGAGTGTTTGCATTTTTAGCAAATACCTCAATATAGAGGTGTGTAGTGAAAATTATCTCTAGGATAAATTTCACCCCACCCCTCTATTATGAATTTTTGTATTTTTAGAAATTAATTCAAAATAGATTGATGTAGTTGAATTTATCCCTTATGGGAGTTAAATTCTAATCCATTCCTTTATGTTGAGATTTTGCATTTTTAGCAATTATCTCAATATAAATTAATGATCTAGAATTTATTTCTTTGGGTGAGTTCTAATGTACAAATTTATAATGTTAGGATTTGTATTTTTAGAAAATCTCTTTTATTATTAAATTGTCCATTATGATTTCATCCACTATCCTTTTTATTTTTATTTTGTAATTTGTAGTTTAGATAAAAAAGAGCTTTGAGACAGGAATTTGTAGAGAGAGAAAATACCATTTTAGTGTAGGTTTTAGATTAGAATTTTTATTTTATTATTTTTGGATAGTGAGGGAAAAATAAATTATTGTGAGAATTAATTTGAGAGAAATATTTGATGTAATTTTGTTTGGATCATTCAAATTGAGGTATGTTGATTTCAACTCATGGATTGAAGTTCAATTAAGCATCAAGAGATTGGGTTTGATTGTTCTTTTCTCTTCTCATTTATTTTATGCCTTTGATTATTAATTTGTCAAATTTCATACCATGTTAGGCTAAATCCCCTTTCAAGGGGTGAGGGGAAACCCTTATTTGATGTTATTTTAGTTTAATTAGTTTGATTACTTGAAAATTCCCTTTGAATGTTAATTTTGATCCCTCACCCTTAAATTTACGCCCTGAGAGAGGGTAATGATTTTTGAGACAAAAATCGAAATTCTAGTTATAATACCCATTTTAGATTCGAACTAGAGATAAGAGTTTCTTAAGTGGGGTATTATAACTTGAATTTCAACTCTAAATTTATTTTCTAAGATTGACATAAATTTTAATTGATTGATCCTAGTGGGTGATTAGTTAAAAGGAGTGTAGATCTATTTTTCTAAAGTTGTAGGGTGTTTGTGACAACCCGCTCACCAAAATAAGGGGTGGCCAGCCCAATACTCCAATATAAAGGAATCATATATGGAATCATTCTCAACATCATAACAAAATATAAAGTATCCAGGATAACCACCCAAAATTTCAGAAAACGGGTTGCCAAAAATTTTGTTTTAAAGATAAAGAAAGAATTTAAAAAACCCAAAACCTGAAAAGATAGAGGAAACCTCAGGGATGTATATATATTACTATAATGACAAGTGACAAGTAAGAGGACCGAATGTGTTATCGGTCCGCTGATACATACATCATTGTTAAACAATTTCAATAAATTTATATAATACATTACATTAAACAATTACAAAAGCGTGGGCCTTTCGCCCGAGTAAAAGACCCGATCTTAACTAGAATGCAAAAATGAAAACGTTTATACCAAATGTATCCCGTAATACCCGCAATGCATCACGGCTCTCCGAGGACATCGGGATAGGAATTCAAATCAGGCATCCTTGCGGCGGAGTACCTGAGCGGAGACAAGATGCATATGCAACAAGAAATGTAAACGGGTCAGGGCCCGGTTCTATATGATTACCAGATGAATAAAGAGTATGACAGTTATGAATGATGAATCATGATGAGAGATATAACTATCCAACTACACAATTTAAAATATAACTAAGCAGGAAGATAAAACAAATAACATTAATCTGAAAACTTATCATGGGTACCAATTATCTCATATATCTTTTTCCTTAACAGGAAATATATGAAAAATCACAATGTTATGCTCTTTATGGCATTTTTATCTCACTTTTACATTTTGTAAAAATCTTTTCCTTATCAGGAAAATAATCATTTTCAAATTCTCTTTGTGGTATTTATATGTGCTCTTTGTGGCACTTCATCATGCTCTTTATGGCATATCAAATACATCAAGTCCCACTTGATTAGGAACTGTTATATTTATATACATATAACTAATTCTAAGACCGCCCGTCCGGGTTTCCCCACTGTGCGCGCCCCTAAATGACCATCATCTTCCAGGGCCTATCATAAGACAACCTGGGCACCTATATCGCAAGACGTCGGGAAGTGGCCATGTCCCTGTGGGGTAGTCAAGACCACACCCGGAATCTCCTACCCATCGCAGAAAAATATACAACAATAAGCGCTCACATGGCCTGTGGACTATATCCACCCTGCGTTAATTTGTCAGGGGGCATCACCTCGCGCGCGGACTTCCCTTATGATGTCATTTAGAGAGGTGTGTTTAAACCATTTTATTTATCATTTTCAAAATCAAGTAAATTATCATTTACCAGTTTCATGATTAAGTAAATTATCATTTACTAACATCAATACCATTTCCATTTCGTTTCATTTCCATGTATATGTTTCATTTTATCCGAAACCATTTCTATTTACTTCTTGTAAATAATATAACTTATTATCCGGAGCCATACGATAAATTATATCGTTGCTACAACCTCAAAGGAGTAAGTAAACTCTTAATTAACTCCAAACATTTTAGGTTGTTATTTTAAAAACTCCAATACTAACATACCTCAAAGAATGAATGAACTTTCAATTTATTCTCCCAACTTACTTTTATGGTGTTATTATAACCCATCAAGATTAATGTCGCTCCATTGAGCTCCAAAAGTCTCCCAAACATAACTCTAGGAAATCCTAGTTTCATAATAATTAACTGGAAGAGAATGCTCTAACATCAATTGGCATATCCCCGAAAAAGTCCCCACATGACCCTTTCCTAGTGTAGGGAAAGTACTAACTCAATTACAACTCTAGGACACTTATTTTACTTCATTAAAGAAGATTCCTAGGCCCTAGACTTAATGAAAAAGAATTGGAACTAAACTAACAAAATTACTTAAAAATGCAGAGCTTCCGAATCGATTCGGCCTAACCGAATCGATTTGGGCTCAGGAAAGAGAATCGATTCGGACCATCCGAATCGATTCGGTCAAGAAAACCTGACTTTTTGTATAATTGCCTAATCGATTCGGACCATCCGAATCGGTTCGGTCGACCCAGACCTGGAAACTGTCTCAAGGCGAATCGATTCGGCCAGGCCGAATCGATTCGGTTTTGCAGATTTGCCTAACTTGTCTTGAGGGTTATGAGCCCTAATTCTCCGAAACCTCCAATCTCTTCAATTTTACCCACAACCAACAACATTTATCTACCCAACATTTATCCTACATGATTAATAACCATTATAATCCACAATTTTTATCATCAAAACTAAGATTATGGTTTAATTCCCATAAATTCCATTTTTGATCTCCAAAATGAATATACATAAATATCATACAATTTATTCAACTTAAATCACATATTAGCAAGTAGAAAACTTGCCTTGATGTAGGAAATATCAGATTTCTTTGAGTAGGAGCATCAATCCATCTTCAATCTTCATTTTTTTCTCTTCTTTCTCCTCTTTTCTCTTATTCTTTCTTTCTCTCCCTTTCTCTCTATGTTTTAAGACATAAAATGAGGAAATGAAATGAGGGGCAAGACCAAAATCGTGGCTTAACATAATTCTCCCAACTTAAGTGGTTAATACCACATCAAAATGACTCGCAAATACGCATATAAGCTAAAACCAGGTAAAAGTGCCCGAAATACAAAACTACAATATGGCACTTATTTTGACTGTCTCGCACCTTCCGAGACTAACTATACCCACTAAACTGGCATCCAGAAATTTTTATAAATCATTTCGAATTCCAATCTTATTTAAACCTAAATGTCATTTTAAATACATGACACTATAAACATGCAACTTCATGATATTTACTTTCACATACAGTAAATATACATCAATCTAGTAAATATTAAGTTTCAATTCGTTAAATTAATATTTACTCCAGTTCCCACATTTTATATAATTACCTTATGCGGTAAAATTAGTATAAAATGAGTCTCCCAGAATCGAGGGTTGTTACATACTCCCCCCCTTAAGAGGGAATTTTGCCCCCAAAATTCGGGCATACCCAAATCTCCTAAAGGGTATACTACTCTAAACTAGGATTCTACCATCCTAAACAAACCCCTCGTTATCACAGTCATCCTAAATGGACCTGGACTAAGGTCGACTTTATCGATCTCAGCCTACATCATTTGTGCTCTAGCATAGCACACAGCGTTCTTCCCTAACTATCGATTCTACCGTCTATAAAAACGGAAGAAGATACCCTCACATCTCGGCATAGATCGCTTAACTCCATCCTCGGGGATGTCTATACCAACTCTAATTGGTTTAACCCCAACACTACTCAACTTTTCTTCGCATTGACGTATCCCAACATGGCGCATGGCTCAAACGCTAAATCTTTAATGAAATGTTCCGAGACCACTCCAAGTCCAAGGAACATATTACCCGTTGGTTCCATCCTACGAGTATGTGAATTACTCAACCGACTACACTAGGCCACTCACGGTTCCAAGCCTTAGGAAATGATCCATAAGGCCATTCAAAGCCTAATGTTTGTACGGGAATTTCCCTCCATGCCGTTATGCTCTCAATAGCTATGTGTCCTAAGGCGCACATTCCAGGTATGCCTCTCGGCATTAAGTCAAATTCCTTCCATACATCCATCCACTTTAGAGCGGTAGGATACACGCTATTTCCATACAGTTCCCATTTCTTCATGGAACTTTAGCCAAACTTTCGACATGAATATCCCGTCTCAGTCCACCCTATTTAATAGGCACCTCTCACAGTTCTACCATTCCTCCATCAAGAATGGGGCGTACTCTTCTACATCTAGTCCATCCATAATGGATGGGAATGCAACAGTCTGGTCAAACGATCAATGACTTTCTCAAATAGGATCATGACCATAACGGTTTCGGCACTTCAATACAACCGTCTATGAATATACCCCTCTTCATTCCACCGATACTCTTCTTCGCACGAGTAGGTGAAATGGTCAATCACAGATCGGAATGCTCTCTCTACAGAGTCTTTTAAGTCATGCTCGTTTCATTTGGCCTTCCATGACAACACAAATATCTCCGACGAGTTTCTTACTCGACGCATCTACTACCCCAATCGCATTTCCTTAGCGAATGAGAAAAATACCCAATCACTAGTTCTTCTGAAATCCGAGCACTAACTCGATTTATCCCACCACCTATTGCAACAACTTGTTGCTTCGCCAGAAAGACTAAATTTTCCCTGCCCAGGAAGTAGTGCCTCCATTTCTTTAAGGTAATTTCCACAGCAATGAATTTTAAATTCAAGCGTGGGATAATACTTCCCACAAGTTTAAATATGTGAGACGCATAGACGACGAGTCCATGCTCCAGTATTAATACTTCCCGCTCCTGGCAGAGACTTAATCATTAAACCCACTCTCGAGATCACTATCATGAGCTCAGGAGTGAAGGTCAACCCGTCCCTTAACTCCCCGTAAGTAAAGTCGCCACGTAGCAACACATCTAAGAAAGTCCTTATCTTCTTCGGCCAAAACCACCCAAACCTCTCGAGACCCCATAAATCTCGTTCCTAGGGATCTAATCCCACATAGAGTTAACCCACAACTCATTCGTGGTCAACTCCTTACCGCCTTCCTAAATCAACATCACCTGCCCTAAGGGCCTTATGTTCTAATAAACCTAAGGTTGATCTACAAGTATACATCCTACCTAAGTCGCAGATAGATAATACTAAATATATCCCTAGGGTCTAAGACCTATCTCAAATTCCGACAATTCGCTCGGTTTCATGAGTGGGATGTCTCGCCGAAGCGAAATCCAAACAAGGAACCCTCCCATTACACTACTACCTCGCATCGTTGGTCATTAAGATGTGACGGTCTAAGACACATGATCGGGATCGGTACAATTCTAATTTACAATCCTACTTACCATAGCATCTTTTAAAGATCTTAACTGATCAGACATTCACTTCCTGTGGAGTCTTTCAGATACATATCCCCCTTATAAGAACATGTCCTTCTTATCAAGGCACAATCCCGAAGTCTCAATCTGACTTCGTATCTCAGTCTCCCTCACATCGATCAGAGGAGAGAACTACATAAAGTGCTTCTATCTCGCACTTTAATAGCCCTTAATCACTCTTCTACGTGATTCTCGGCTAAAACCTTCAACCCAACTCTCCACAACTTAATAAAAATAAAGAAAGAAAAAGAGTAGCGCCTCTCCACTCACAACATCGTTAAGTGTTCATGCGGCGGAGTGTCTCGCAAAGCGAAATCCAAACAAGGAACCCCTCCGACACATGCCTACTTAACTAGCTGATCATGGAGATAAAGCGTAACAAGCATAAGCAAAGAAAACAAACAATCATACACTCACACAAGATAACTAAACAAATAACAAAAATCTCCTACCCACCTCGATCCACCTTTATAAAATCTCAACCCGTATCTAGGAGAGAAATTATAAAATAACTAGTTCCATTTTGAAGTAGAAGTGTAATAGCCTCGCAAATTTAGTTGTATGCTACCACTCCAAACTAACCAAAATATCTTTACTCGCATTCTATACATAAAATAAGAGAAAGGAAAAAAATGGCATCTCTCCACTCCTAACGTCGTTAAGGTTCACGCGTGGAGCGTCCCGCAAAAGCGGAATCCAAACAAGGAACCCCTCCTATGCATTACTACTTAACCTTGTTGGTCGTGGAGATAAGTCATAACATCCACATACAATGCAAACAAGTAATAAAACACTCAAATCAAGTAACACATATGACACATATACCTTTAAAATATCATCACTCGCTTCATAACTAGTGAAGAAAAGATTGAACTTCCATACCACGGAAGTCATATAATTACTCTTCTATAATCGCGTCAATACTACTACAATCTCAATTTACACACCCGAATCTACAGTATATACAATACTACTAAATCGTATCCTAAGGAATACACCACCCACTAATAAGGTGGAATTCCCACCAACAATTTAAGCCAAGCACTCCGGGTCAATACTAATGGCTCTTAGACTCCATATTCGAGCCTTCTACGAACCAACATTATTTTCAGTAACTCCCCCAACCAGGCACTTTACTCTTGCCCTCGTTCTCCACTCAATAAAGTTTAAAATGAGCGGTTCTACGCTCCACATCATCGCCACTATTCCGACTCTGGCCAACGACAATTACCCACGCAGTCCCTCTTACTTTCTCAGTAAAAGAGGGCATGCTCTCGGCCTCCTCTTCCTTATTTCAATGAGTCCTCCCCAGGGCAGATAGAAAATATCCACCATAGGTTTTTCATGAACACAGTTCCTTCAGAAGTGTTAGCGACACTTGTTCTGGAGCCTATCATTTTATGGTGCACGGTATCCCTAACCGTATAACACTTTATTCACCATCGGTCTTTAACCGAGCATTTTGGGAACATTTAAGAATCCACCTTCTCCTCAATCCAGTTATCCCAGAGAAACTCGCCATTGCAAGTATCCACCGGGCTTCTCTATGGGACAAACTTTCGGCACCCACGAATATGGTGACCACATTTTCATCATCTCAACACTACTCCAACGGGTGAAGGATTTTTCCTCCATCCTACTTCAGGGTGTTTCTCCTCTTCAATTTAACATCGCTTGTAATCTCAAGCTTAGTACCACTTTTTTACTTCTCGCGGTACTTTGGAAAACTACATCAACTGTAATTAGTAGTCGTAGTAGCAAGACAAGGAAGTGCTAGCGGTCCTCATTCCCGACCAAAATTTACAGTTCCCAAAAATCCTTCTCATGACGCCCTTCTTCAATCGACTTACTGTTCTCACACGAATGCGCACAAGATTATATAAGTTCTACCTCATGGCAGAAGAGCGAGATCTCACTAGAGAAATCAACGATCTTAATCCTAAGGCTTTATGTCAAATCAAAAGCAACGCTGAAAACTTAAGGCGTCCACACAGATTCCTAAGGACTCTAGAACCTGATGCTCTGATACCATCTGTGACAACCCGCTCACCAAAATAAGGGGGTGGCCAGCCCAATACTCCAATATAACGGAATCATAGATGGAATCATTCTCAACATCATAACAAAATATAAAGTATCCAGGATAACCACCCAAATTTTCAGAAAACGGGTTGCCAAAAATTTTGTTTTAAAGATAAAGAAAGAATTTAAACAACCCAAAACATGAAAAGATAGGGGAAACCTCAGGGATGTATATATATTACTATAATGACAAGTGACAAGTAAGAGGACCGAATGTGTTATCGGTCCGCTGATACATACATCATTGTTAAACAATTTCAATAAATTTATATAATACATTACATTAAACAATTACAAAAGCGTGGGCCTTTCGCCCGAGTAAAAGACCCGATCTTAACTAGAATGCAAAAATGAAAATGTTTATACCAAATGTATCCCGTAATGCCCGCAATGCATCACGGCTCGCCGAGGACATCGGGATAGGAATTCAAATCAGGCATCCTTGCGGCGGAGTACCTGAGCGGAGACAAGATGCATATGCAATAAGAAATGTAAACGGGTCAGGGCCCGGTTCTATATGATTACCAGATGAATAAAGAGTATGACAGTTATGAATGATGAATCATGATGAGAGATATAACTATCCAACTACACAATTTAAAATATAACTAAGCAGGAAGATAAAACAAATAACATTAATCTGAAAACTTATCATGGGTACCAATTATCTCATATATCTTTTTCCTTAACAGTAAATATATGAAAAATCACAATGTTATGCTCTTTATGGCATTTTTATCTCACTTTTACATTTTGTAAAAATCCTTTCCTTATCAGGAAAATAATCATTTTCAAATGCCCTTTGTGGCATTTATATGTGCTCTTTGTGGCACTTCATCATGCTCTTTATGGCATATCAAATACATCAAGTCCCACTTGATTAGGAACAGTTATATTTATATACATATAACGAATTCTAAGACCGCCCGTCCGGGTTTCCCCACTGTGCGCGCCCCTAAATGACTATCATCTTCCAGGGCCTATCATAAGACAACCTGGGCACCTATATCGCAAGACGTCGGGAAGTGGCCATGTGCCTGCGGGGTAGTCAAGACCACACCCGGAATCTCCTACCCATCGCAGAAAAATATACAACAATAAGCGCTCACATGGCCTGTGGACTATATCCACCCTGCGTTAATTTGTCAGGGGGAATCACCTCGCGCGCGGACTTCCCTTATGATGTCATTTAGAGAGGTGTGTTTAAACCATTTTATTTATCATTTTCAAAATCAAGTAAATTATCATTTACCAGTTTCATGATTAAGTAAATTATCATTTACTAACATCAATACCATTTCCATTTCGTTTCATTTCCATGTATATGTTTCATTTTATCCGAAACCATTTCTATTTACTTCTTGTAAATAATATAACTTATTATCCGGAGCCATACGATAAATTATATCGTTGCTACAACCTCAAAGGAGTAAGTAAACTCTTAATTAACTCCAAACATTTTAGGTTGTTATTTTAAAAACTCCAATACTAACATACCTCAAAGAATGAATGAACTTTCAATTTATTCTCCCAACTTACTTTTATGGTGTTATTATAACCCATCAAGATTAATGTCGCTCCATTGAGCTCCAAAAGTCTCCCAAACATAACTCTAGGAAATCCTAGTTTCATAATAATTAACTGGAAGAGAATGCTCTAACATCAATTGGCATATCCCCGAAAAAGTCCCCACATGACCCTTTCCTAGTGTAGGGAAAGTACTAACTCAATTACAACTCTAGGACACTTATTTTACTTCATTAAAGAAGATTCCTAGGCCCTAGACTTAAAGAAAAAGAATTGGAACTAAACTAACAAAATTACTTAAAAATGCAGAGCTTCCGAATCGATTCGGCCTAGCCGAATCGATTTGGGCTCAGGAAAGCAAATCGATTCAGACCATCCAAATCGATTCGGTCAAGAAAACCTGACTTTCTGCATAATTTCCGAATCGATTCGGACCATCCGAATCGGTTCGGTCGACCCAGACCTGGAAACTGTCTCAAGGTGAATCGATTCGGCCAGGCCGAATCGATTCGGTTCTGCAGATTTGCCTAACTTGTCTTAAGGGTTATGAGCCCTAATTCTCTTAAACCTCCAATCTCTTCAATTTTACCCACAACCAACAACATTTATCTACCCAACATTTATCCTACATGATTAATAACCATTATAATCCACAATTTTTATCATCAAAACTAAGATTATGGTTTAATTCCCATAAATTCCATTTTTGATCTCCAAAATGAATATACATAAATATCATACAATTTATTCAACTTAAATCACATATTAGCAAGTAGAAAACTTGCCTTGATGTAGGAAATATCAGATTTCTTTGAGTAGGAGCATCAATCCATCTTCAATCTTCATTTTTTTCTCTTCTTTCTCCTCTTTTCTCTTATTCTTTCTCTCTCCTTTTCTCTCTATGTTTTAAGACATAAAATGAGGAAATGAAATGAGGGGCAAGACCAAAATCGTGGCTTAACATAATTCTCCCAACTTAAGTGGTTAATACCACATCAAAATGACTCGCAAATACGCATATAAGCTAAAACCAGGTAAAAGTGCCCGAAATACAAAACTACAATATGGCACTTATTTTGACTGTCTCGCACCTTCCGAGACTAACTATAACCTCTAAACTGGCATCCGGAAATTTTTATAAATCATTTCGAATTCCAATCTTATTTAAACCTAAATGTCATTTTAAATACATGACACTATAAACATGCAACTTCATGATATTTACTTTCACATACAGTAAATATACATCAATCTAGTAAATATTAACTTTCAATTCGTTAAATTAATATTTACTCCAGTTCCCACATTTTGTATAGTTACCTTATGCGGTAAAATTAGTATAAAATGAGTCTCCCAGAATCGAGGGTTGTTACAGTGTTAAACTTAATTTTCTAAAAAGGTTACTATTAAAATTACATTTGCAACGAGAGTTGATTTGTAATTTTGATATTAATTTGGGAGAATTCAATTAATTAAATTAATTAGTTAGAATAGCTAAAGTGTGTGGTGTAATCCCACTCTTTGATTGTTCTCACAATTATTTACCTCACTTTATCTCTTATTTTAGTGTTAGACTTTATTTTTTACTTTTAGTCACTTTCAAGTTATTTGTTTTCATCTCACATTTTAGTTTAGTGTTATTTCACCTCACCTCACCTCACCCAATTGTTTTAATATTTGAAAAAGCTAAAAAAAATTAGAAAAGTGACAAAGCACAAAAAGAAAATAAAAAGTGAATTACAATTGTGTTCCCTTTGCTTTACCCCCTTGGAAGTGGATTGATACCCTTACTTACCTCTACACTTGAGATTATTATATTTTGTAGGTATTTGAGGTTTTGATTAGGAGGAGCTTTTACAAAAACGACAAATACAACGAAAAGTTCTTTCTATCATTTGCTGGGTGTTTATGTTTCTACACTAGGTGCCTTGGAAGGTACTGGGTTGATCGATTGTGTGTCATAAGGAGTGCTGCGGTGTTCCTGGACTGGCGATTACTAACCAACACCTGCGGGTATTTCGTATGTCAATTGTATTTTCATTATAATCCGTGTAAACCGTCTTTTACAAATTATAGTGGAAATAAAAAGGTTTTTACCCGAAAGGTTTTTTTTCCTGAAATCTGTGTTTGTTAGCTTAATCATCGCATGTTTTTTTTTATTGATTTGTTTTGACACGTAGATACATGTTTAGGGGATGAATAAAATTGGTGTTTGGTTTGAGTAAATTTAGACATCCAATTAAATAAGTTTTAATTGGAAATTTGTGAATCCATTTGAATCATTATTGCACACAACGCATTTTACAAATTGGTATTAGAGAAGGTTACGCTAATTTATCGCGCATTCCTATTTTCTGCATAAATTGTGTGATATTGATTTTTTTTGGAAAACTCTATTTTGTGAAAAATTGCAATTTTCGAATGGAACACTTGTGTAATTTGATGCCCCCTACTATTGAGACAAGTTAAATTTTTAACGATTTATATAGTTTGAATTTAACGTTTGCGAAAAGAATTGAAGTTTTGGAAAAAGAAAATTCTCATTTCAAATCTGCGATGGATCTTTTGCAAACGGTTCAAAATCAAAGTGATTTTTATCGTGAAAAATTTGTTTCTTTGGACCAGGACTTTAATGTTTGAAAATTGACCAAAAAGAAGAGTGATGATAGAGTCCTCGTTTTAGAAAAAAGAGTTGGATAACTTTAAAAAATTTAGGGTTCCTATTTGTGCCATTGAGAATAATTATTTTATTAATGATTTTACGGCACGTGAAAAGACTCTTAAGGATAAATTTATTTTAATTGAGAGTGATAGAGATAACCTTTTAGGTTTATTTGATGATTTGAAAAAGTACTCCCTCAAATTGACAGAGTCTAATGTGACACCCCGACTAATTAAATACTGGGTAGCTACTCCTTTATTAAATTAATACAAAATATCAAGTTGGCTCAGTTCATAGCAACACTGTCGAAAAACGTTTTAACAATTACTAGCCACCTAATATGTAAAAAGTGAGTTGTCAATTTTAATTAAATTAGATTAACATACAACAAGTACTAAATTATGAAATAATGATACCACAACCACAATACAGTCACGTTACAATAATAAATGAATCTGGAGTAACACTCCTCTGAAATAATCCGAAAATACTGAATACAACCAAATACAACGTCTGAATCACTAATTAATTAAATCCATTAATGAAATAAAACTGAATAAATAAGATGTCTCTAAGAGAAAAGGGGCGACATGCCCTACAGATAAGTGAGTTTGAAATGGAATCAAAATGAAAAGTGGAGGCGTCTCTAATCAAGGTCCTGTAACTTTCACAGTAGCTACAGCACGTCCCTGGAATGGAATTCCTAAGCTTGATGTCCTTGTGGTTAGGCACCTAAAAGATTTTTACAAGAAAATAGATTTGAAAGCAAACGGGTCAGAGCCCAATTGTGAAAACAGTTTAAAATGCAGCAAGTGTTTAATATCATTAAACAATGAATATAAAATACATGATAGCGCGTGCACTCACATGAGTTCCTCACCTCTCAACTAATTGTGCACTCCTACGTACCCATACCCATTCTAGTTATTCCATTAACTAACTAGTCTAATTCAATATCTGATTTTTACTATACTATTCATGGTTTAATTCCCCACGTCTTAATATAAACTAAGAGTTTTACCTTCATTCCTCATAATTAATTACAATAATTACTAAGAGTTTTCCCATTTTTAACTCTACAAAGATGTTACATTAATTCACACTTGTACTCATATAAACAGTTCATTTCAATATTTTAGTATATCAATCTCATCATAAATATACAATAATGGCACCCCTAGACTAAGTTGGGGTGTACATATACTCTTTTATCAAATCCTCGTACATCACGTACATAAGGATCACGTATTCCGAATCTCTCAGGAACCGTTTCGACAAGTAACAAACACACATAATGGAGGCGAACATAGTTCACATCACGTGGGTCATGCACATACCTACGCTCCCATGACCAGCAGACTTATTAACTCCTCAGTAAGTCATTCTATGATCTATGTCCTCGAGGTACCAATCTAAATCTCCCCGTACGCACACAAAGATTAGATCACCCTGATCAAACGCCGACCTCCCGTGATAGCAAGTATGGTAGGTATGTTATACACAGATAACCACATATACTAAGCATTCACACATCTTAGATATCTTATAATATTAATAGAGGTATATTTTACATTCCTATACCATCATTAAATGTTGGACGTTTACAAATCCCCGAGTAATATACATTAAAAGTTGTCAACCCTTCTCACGTTGTAATTATAAGTACTTATAACTTAACCCGTAGAAGTCACCCGGTCTATTACACAATTCTAAGTTTTAATCCTCAACGTACTCCATTCTCACAACTATACCCACTAATCATAAGGAAAGAATAACACTCGATTGGATAAGCCTACGGAAAACTCGAAACCAAAATCAGGCTTAAAAAGACCATATTGTGAACTCGTTAGAACTCTCGTTCTAATGAGGTCGTTCGAACGAGTGTCGTTCGAACGAGTGTCGTTCGAACGAATGGCTTCGAACGAACTACCAACTCGTTAGAAGGGGTACTGTCATCTCGTTAGAAGCTCGTTCGAATGAGGTCGTTCAAACGACCTGGGTTGGTCTTCTAACGAGATGGCAGAAAACGCCCAAAAATTTCTCAACTCATTTTTCTTCATTTTTCTCTTCTCTAAATCCATCCTAAGATCGTCCCAATTACGTTTTAATGTTTTTAAACTATTCTAAGTCACCCTAGGTCACTCCTTAACATATTTTTGGGGTCAATTCTTAATAATCAACATGAAATAATCATAAATCCCCAATTCTTGCCCCAAACCCTATGAACATGAACTCATAATTTAATTGACTACCAAGGCTTCTTATTAATCCATTTTTAAATCATCAAAAGTTACATTTTTACGTACTGAATTCATCCATAATCATTCTACACGCAATTCCTATCCAAAATCATGAGTTTTACAATAATCCCATTGGGTTTTTCATCAAAACTTTCAAGACAAAAACAGTTTCTACACTAAACATGGAAGAAATATTCATTGAACTTAATAACATCAAATCACTTGCCTTAAATCCGATGTTCTGGTTCGTTGTTGATGATCAAGGGTTGGTTCTCTCTTCTTTCCGGTCAAAAATTCCCCACCTCTAACCAACATGCTGGGGAACGACAAGGTCTACCATATAATGCCTCGAATGGATCCATGCCAATGGGGAACTAGTAGGAGTTATTATAAGTAAACTCCACCAGTGGAAGGTACTGCTCCCAACCACCTCCAAAGTCTAAGATTCACATACACAACATGTCCTCCAACATCTGATTTATTCTCTCGGTTTGCCCATCTGTCTGCGGGTGGTACGTCGTACTCAGCTTCAACTCTGTACCCATTGCCTCTTGGAAACTCTCTCAAAATCGTGAAACAAATGTCTTATCTCGGTCAGACACGATATTAAGAGGCACCCCGTGAAGTCTCACTATCTCCGCTATGAAAATCTGGGCATACTGTCCCGTAGTGTAGTTTGTCCGGGCTGGCAAAAAATGAGCAACTTTGATTAGTCTATCTACGATTACCCATATGGAGTCGTGACCCCTCTGCGAAGTAGGTAACCTCGTGATAAAGTCCACGGATATTCTCTCCCATTTCCACATCGAAACCTCTAACGGCTGTAGAAGTCCTATCGGTCTCTGATGGTCCACCTTTACTAGCTGACAAGTGGCACATTTGGAAACGAACACGGTAATATCTCTCTTCATCCCGCTCCACCAGTACTGTCTTCTCATGTCTTGGTATATCTTATCCCCACCAGGGTGTACCGCGAACCGCGAGCCTTGCGACTCTGTCATTACCTCGTGTCGCAAGTCTTCCCCTTTCGGAACGACCAGTCTCCCATTGAAGCGTAATCCCCCATTTGAACTAATGGTATAGGACTCGGCTCCCTCTGCTAGTAATCGAACTATCTTCTCCTAATAGAATGAGTCTTTTGCCTGGGCTTTTATCACTCTCGTAACAATCTGAGGTGTAACAGTCATCACAGGCATGAATGATCGGGCTACTGTATGCTGGTGTCCCAACTACTTCCATTTATCTTTCCACACCTCGGCCACCTCATTTACTAGCCTAAGGCTCAATGCGTCTGCTACCACGTTAGCCTTCCCTGGGTGATATTGGATATCAAACTGATAATCCTTCACAAACTCAAGCCACCGACATTGATGCATATTCAGTACCTTCTGCGTGAAGAGGTATTGTAGAGACTTATGGTCCGTGAACAAACGAAATTTCTCCCCTAGGAGGTAGTGTCTCCAAATTCAAAGAGCAAATACGACTGCCGCTAACTCCAAGTCATGGGTGGGGTAATTCTTCTCGTGAGGCTTAAGCTTACGGGAAGCATAAGCTATGGCCTGGCTCTCCTACTGCAGTACACCTCCAAGTCCTTGTAAGGACGCATCGGTGTAGACTAGATACTCAACTCCCGATCTGGGTAATGCTAACACAGGCGTTGAGGTCAACTTGTCCTTAAGCTCATCGAATGCCAACTGACAGGCATCGCTCCAGATGAATGGCACACCTTTGCGAGTCAGATGTGTCAAAGGATCCACTATCTTTGAGAAACCCCGAATAAACCTCCTGTATTATCCTGCTAGGCCCAAGAAACTACGGATCTCAGTCGGTGTCATGGGCTGTCCCCACTCCCTCGCCGCGGATACCTTCTTCGGATCAACAGATTTCCCCCGGTCTGAAATGATATGCCCCAAAAACTGAACCTCCTTCATCCAAAACCCACATTTCTCGTACTTTTCATATAGCTCGTTTTGATGCAGCGTCTGCAAAACCTGCCTCAAATGCTTAGCGTGTTCCTCCTTTGTCTGTGAGTAAACTAGAATGTCATCAATAAAGACAATGGTGAACTAGTCTAGGAACTCTCTGAATATCCTATTCATCAAGTCCATAAACACGGTTGGGGAATTGGTCAAGCCAAAAGGAATAACCCGAAACTCGTAGGAACCATATCTCGTCAAGAAAGAAGTCTTCGAGACGTCCTATTCCCTGATACGCAACTGATGGTATCCCGATCGCAAGTCAATCTTTGAGAAGAAGGAAGCTCCTCTCAGCTGGTCGAATAAGTCATCGATTCGGGGCAACGGATATTTGTTCCGTATCGTGACTTTATTCAACTCCCGATAATCTACACACAATCTCAACGATTTATCCCTCTTCTTTACGAACAGCATAGGGGTACCCCATGGAGAAGTACACCTTCGGATAAATCTCTGACCCAACAGCTGCTCTGTCTGATCCCTTAGCTCTCTCATCTCTGCTGGATCCATACGGTAAGGTGCGCGGGCAATTAGCCGAGTGCCCGACGTCAAATCGATAACAAAATATATCTCCCTACTAGGAGGTAATCCAAGTATATCCTAAAATACATCAGCAAACTCCCTAACAACTGGAATCGAATCGAGTGGTAATACCACTTCCTTAGAGGTCTCCTCCTCTATATAGTACAAGTGAGTGGATGATCCTCCCTCAGGGCGAGGCATCGCCACTAAAAACATCTCCTGCCCGGGAATGGAAAAAATAATACTCCTGCTGAAATAGTCAATTATGGCTCGATATGCAACTAGCCAATCCATACCAACGATCGCATCGTACTCAGTTATCTCTAATACTAACATATCAGTAGGTAAAGTAAACCTCTCGATCTCTATGCCCATACCTCTACAAATAAGAAAAATCACAGAACCCCTACTTAACGGTGAATCTACGCAAGTAATCGTGCTCTCTGCAGTGTCTAACAACCCCAAAGTACGTGCAAATCTTGTGGTAATTAAACAGTGTGTGGCCCCCATATAAAATAAAATACGCACCATAGTCCCCTGAATAGAGAACATACCCTCAATAACAGGTAGATCCTGTGGGACTACGGCCTACTGGAGTTGATAAACTCGCCCGTATTGAAGCTGTCCCTGCTGGACTGGGATTGCTGGAATGGGTGGTAAAGCTGGCATCTGTGGTGGTGCTGGGAGGGCGGTGGGAAATATAGGTCTCTGGGGCTCATGTCGAGCACCCTGATGCTGCTGTGGGGCCCTGCCCTTATCAGGACACTCCTGGCATTTTTGTCCAATCTTGTCACAAGTAAAACATTTCCTCAGAAAATTTCCCCCCCTCTGACCTTGCTGCCCACGGCCCTGGTGGCCATTGCCATTCCTCCCCTGGCTGTGCTGGCCCTGATGAAACTGCTGCTGTTGGCCATCCTGGCCCTGCTGACCCTGATGGCCAAGCTGCCTGCTGGCCATAACGAAAACCTCCATGTCCATTTCTGAAACCCCCAGATCTAAACCTCTTAGAATCCCCCTGCTGGGAACTCTGATCACCCTGCCTTTGCTGACCCTGAGCAGATTGTGCCCCGCTGGCACAATTTTCCCCCGTCCTGCCCTGATGGATGGCTTCTCCTGATCGCTTACCGTCTGACAAGTTAAAGCGGTGGTCCTAGCAGTGAAGCAGTGCTGCATTAACCACATCAGAATAAGTGGCCAACAAGAGATTACCCAATAAGTGCTGACAAATCCTCCAAGTCAACCCATCCATGAACTTCTGAATCTTTTTCTCCTCTGTCAGAATCTCATCGGGAATGATGTTCAAGAGATTAGTGAACTTAGACTCATACTCAGCCACTGTCTTCCCCTCCTGCTTGAGGTTCATTAACTTCCTCCTCATCTCGGTGTGAGCGGCTGATGGAAAATACTTGCGGTCAAACCGCACCCAGAACTCTTGAATAGAAAGGATGTCTCTCTCCTCCGTGGTGGTAATGGACTCCCACCACTGCAACGCTGATCCTACTAGCTTAAAAGTAGCCAGTATCTGTTTCTGCACATCCGTACACTCGTACATCCTCAAGTGCCTTTGGATGTCCTTCTTCCACTGACTGGACACACGACGTCGGACCTACCTACAAACTCCGGAGGATGTTCTTTCTGAAAAGCATCATGAATACCTTCCCAAGTAGACGGGAATGCATGAGCCTGTACTAGCGCGACTATCGGCGCCTGCTTCACAACTGCTAGAGCGGCATTTACTGCTTGGGCTACAATAGCGACAACCTCTGCGGCATTTATGGAGCCCTGAACTGGTGCAGGCTGTGGCTCGGGCTGAGCATCCCTGGGAACTCGCTGTGCACGTCGTGGAGGCATCTGAAATGAGAGTAAGGTCTTATAAGTTCACAGTTATTATCTCAAAATAGCTGAAGAGAGAAACATACACAATAGAGTACAACAATCCTGAAATATAGGGCTCTATATCAAAGAACGCTACGTAGAAACATAATAAGCCGTATAGATCCTAAGGACACTAGAACCTGATGCTCTGATACCACCTGTAACACCCCAACTAATTAAATACTGGGTAGCTACTCCTTTATTAAATTAATACAAAATGTCAAGTTGGTTCAGTTCATAGCATCACTGTCGAAAAACGTTTTAACAATTACTAGCCACCTAATATTTAAAAAGTGAGTTGTCAATTTTAATTAAATTAGATTAACATACAACAAGTATTAAATTATGAAATAATGATACCACAACCACAATACAGTCACGTTACAATAATAAAGGAATAAATGAATCTGGAGTAACACTCCTCTGAAATAATCCGAAAATACTGAATACAACCAAATTCAACGTCTGAATCACTAATTAATTAAATCCATTAATGAAATAAAACTGAATAAATAAGATGTCTCTAAGAGAAAAGGGGCGACATGCCCTACAGATAAGTGAGTTTGAAATGGAATCAAAATGAAAAGTGGATGCGTCTCTAATCAAGGTCCTGTAACTTTCACAGCAGCTACAGCACGTCCCTGGAATGGAATTCCTAAGCTTGATGTCCTTGTGGTTAGGCACCTAAAAGATTTTTACAAGAAAATAGATTTGAAAGCAAATGGGTCAGAGCCCGATTGTGAAAACAGTTTAAAATGCAGCAAGTGTTTAATATCATTAAACAATGAATATAAAATACATGATAGCGCGTGCACTCACATGAGTTCCTCACCTCTCAACTAATTGTGCACTCCTACGTACCCATAACCATTCTAGTTATTCCATTAACTAACTAGTCTAATTCAATATCTGATTTTTACTATACTATTCATGGTTTAATTCCCCACATCTTAATATAAACTAAGAGTTTTACCTTCATTCCTCATAATTAATTACAATAATTACTAAGAGTTTTCCCATTTTTAACTCTACAAAGATGTTACATTAATTCACACTTGTACTCATATAAACAGTTCATTTCAATATTTTAGTATATCAATCTCATCATAAATATACAATAATGGCACCCCTAGACTAAGTTGTGGTGCACATATACTCTTCTATCAAATCCTCGTACATCACGTACATAAGGATCACGTATTCCGAATCTCTCAGGAACCGTTTCGACAAGTAACAAACACACATAATGGAGGCGAACATAGTTCACATCACGTGGGTCATGCACATACCTACGCTCCCATGACTAGCAGACTTATTAACTCCTCAGTAAGTCATTCTATGATCTATGTCCTCGAGGTACCAATCTAAATCCCCCCGTAGGCACACAAAGATTAAATGGCCCTGATCGAACGCCGACCTCCCGTGATAGCAAGTATGGTAGGTATGTTATACACAGATAACCACATATACTAAGCATTCACACATATTAGATATCTTATAATATTAATAGAGGTATATTTTACATTCCTATACCATCATTAAATGTTGGACGTTTTCAAATCCCCGAATAATATACATTAAAAGTTGTCAACCCTTCTCACGTCACAATTTTAAGTACTTATAACTTAACCCGTAGAAGTCACCCAGTCTATTATACAATTCTAAGTTTTAATCCTCAACGTACTCCATTCTCACAACTATACCCACTAATCATAAGGAAAGAATAACACTCGATTGGATAAGCCTACGGAAAACTCGAAACCAAAATTAGGCCTAAAAAGACCATACTGTGAACTCGTTAGAAGGGGTACTGTCATTCGAACGAATATATTCAAACGAAATACCAACTCGTTAGAAGGGTTACTGTCATCCCGCTAGAAGCTCGTTCGAATGAGGTCGTTCAAACGACCTCGGTTGGTCTTCTAACGAGATGGCAGAAAATGCCCAGAAATTTCCCAACTCGTTTTTCTTCATTTTTCTCTTCTCTAAATCCATCCTAAGATCACCCCAAAAACGTTTTAATATTTTTAAACTATTCTAAGTCACCCTAGGTCACTCCTTAACATATTTTTTGGGTCAATTCTTAATAATCAACATGCAATAATCATAAATCCCCAATTCTTGCCCCAAACCCTATGAACATGAACTCAGAATTTAATTGACTACCAAGGCTTCTTATTAATCCATTTTTAAATCATCAAAAGTTACATTTTTGCGTATTGAATTCGTCCATAATCATTCTAAATGCAATCCTTATCCAAAATCATGAGTTTCACAACAATCCCATTGGGTTTTTCATCAAAACTTTCAAGACAAAAACAGTTTCTACACTAAACATGGAAGAAATATTCATTGAACTTAATAACATCAAATCACTTGCCTTAAATCCGATGTTCTGGTTCATTGTTGATGATCAAGGGTTGGTTATCTCTTCTTTCCGGTCACAAATTCCTTTCAAAATGCTGGTGATGGAGGAGGGTTTGGTTAGGAACCTCTTTTAACCTCTCTCTAACTCCTCTCAAAACTCCCGTAGCCCACTCTCTTGTCTTTGGTTGCTAATGGCCTTAGTGGCCTCACTAATTATTAATAAATAACCATCAAAATTCGTGAGTTTTAATTCCTAAAATTTTAAAATTACCAAAATACCCTTCTAGATTGCCGGTTTGGCCTAAAAGTGCCCTGGAACCCAACCAAACTCCCGACTAGTGTTTTCTGACTATTTTGACCCTTATGAACACGTTGGCGCACTCAAAATGATCATTCAGTTGTTAAAAATATAAATTATTTTTTAATCTAATTAAATTCATTCCTAACGCGACTGACACGCGTGTCCCAACTTAATTTTCCAATTTGTCATATTTCTGCCTCGTGACAATTTTAATATTTTCAATACTCATATATTGCCATATATACTCAGAAATATTCTATTTTAACATCATACTCAAATACCAACACACGTCTCACTAGTATTTACATCCGGATTAATTCCCAGTTAATTCTCATTTAATTTAATTAATCCCTTAAATAAAAATCAATAAAATTACGGGGTATTACATCTAATTCTTTGCTTGAGTCTAAAATTTTGAAGTTGAAAAATGATTTGAAAGACTCGAGTAGTTTGTGTAGTGATGGTAATGGATCATCTTGTTCTCATGCTTCGTGTGTTATAGACAAAATCATAGTTTGTTTTAGAGGGTCAACCATTTCCAAAGACATTAGAAAAGGTCAATCCATAGGAGTTGTTCCACCCATTTACACATGTTCATATTGCGGTAGGAAAGGTCACCTTAGTCATTTTTGTTTTGATCTTCAAAAAGGTCCTAGGAAGTTAAAGTCTAGTGTTCCCTTGGTTCCCGTAACTCCCATGCGTCCTTGCACACCTATTTAGGTCAGAAAATCAATTTTAGAGGCACTAGATGTGAGACTTGTTGATTCTCCATTGCTTGCACATGATTCTTCTCTTGCTATATCTTATAGATTATTGTGTTGCATGTTTGTCATACTCTAATTTTTCTTCTTGATATATTCTTGCTAGTGTTATGACATGTATACTTTTTGTATGTCCATTAATATATTTTTTTGGATCATTTTTGAAAAATACAAAAAGATTTTCATTTGTTATGATAAATTTTTTTTGAAAAAATCTAAAAAGTGTCTTGTATTTTGTTTTACACCATTTATGGATAGATATTTAGGATGACCAAGTCACAACATCATTCCATATCTATGTGACTGTTTGATAGTGTTTTGAGACAATATGTTGTATCATTCATGTGGTTTATAAAGTTTTGAGTCTTTGAGATAATATATAGTGTTGCTACCTACATGTTTGACTCATTTGTCCTTTAATGCACACATGCAGGGATTTGTTTGAATTTTGTGCTTATTTCTCACATGTTGGTTGAGTGTTTCCATCTCAATTCTGTCTATACAACGAACCAAATGGGATAAAACTTGACAAAAAGTAGTGCGTGATATAAACCATTTGTGAGTTTGTGTGTTTTATTATGAAAAACGGAAAAGGGCTGCAAAAGGTATTTCATTTTTTCGTTTGTGATAAAGCCACCATTTAAATGGACCTAAAAATGTGGCCAATAGGTTTTAATTTCATCACCTCAAAAGAAAATATAAAGCATTATCAATTAATGAGGGAGCTTGGATGGAATTTAAAACGGTTTGCACATCCTTGAAAGTCATAAAAAAAGCATTACATAGTTTTGGACGTTATTAGCGTGGAAATCATTTATAATTTGATTTGTTAATATTATTAAGACGATGTCACATAAATTCAATAATCTTACACCCGAGTACTATTTTGATATTCATTCGTTATGAGTACACTTAAGCATTCTGCACACATGTCATGATTGAGTCGATTTGCCTATAATATTTGTTCACAACCATTCATTCCGCTTTGTAAGGACACAAATTTCCAATTGAGTCCTTTGAAGTTTTGGCTCAATTCCGGACAAAAATATTTGAGTCATAGGATAGTGTTCATGTGTATCCTTCAAGCCTATGACAAGTTTGAGTTGAAGACGTATCGACCTAGTTCAACATGAAGATATTATTCTTGCCAAGTTTCAAGTGCCTTTTTGCGTCCTCAACAATTCATCATATTTTAAGTCTCCAATAAGGTATCAATGCTATATATATATATATATATATATATATATATATATATATATGTATATATGTAGAGACTTGGAATATATTTGTAATGGGTGTAATTTTGTTTTATATAAAATTTTATGGGCTTAAAAATGAAAAATTCATTTTCTATTTTTTCGTTCAAAAATGTCGTTCGAACGAGATTATTGTTCGAACGATATTTTCGTTCAAACGAGTTTTTCCAACGAGTTCCCCTTTTGTACACTGACTTCTCGTTAGATGAGTCGTTCGAACGAAATGTCGTTCGAACGATCGTTCGAACGAGATTTTAGGCGGGAACAATTTTTGGCATTTTCCCACTATTTGTCCCACTACTTTTTGACAGATTTTAACTAATTCGGGACCAGATTTTTTCTAAGACTTTTCTCATTATTCTAGAGATCTTTTGAGATAGAAATTCACGTTTAGAAAAGTCCCTTTTGTGTGTTTAATTTAGATGGCTGAAACTCTTTCAAAACACAAAAGATATACACCCATTTAGTCTTGTTTAACATTCCAAGTTTTGCATTTATATATATTTGTCACTTGGAGTTTTGTTTGGAACCATTGGTTCAACTCTGCCATAAAAAGGAGAAGTTTGGGGTTACTTCTACATCCCACAAAGAAGAAGACATTTGGTTTACGATGCGATGTTCCCACTCGAAGAAAATCTTCGGATGAGGGTGACGGTGTCCAAGAGTCCCATCAGAGGAGTTCGAGACTGTGGAGGAGTCCATGGTTATCTACTAGGCAGAGGTGGTTACAAGAAGGAGCATCAAGGCTTGGACGGATTCAAGTTTTTGGTGTAAGTCTACTGTCATGTAATTTGTAATTTCGTACTTAGTGGATTTGTTAGGCCAGGGCCGTACGAGATTTTCCTGTTTTGGGTTTTCCTCGTACATCGGCGCGTTTTGGGATTGTGAATTTATTTTATCTTGCAAATCACCTAGAACGATTGCTTTTAATTGACAATCTTGATTAAAATGGTGTATGTTTAATTATTTGGGTAAATTTAATTTATTTTAATTTAATTCAAGTCATTAAGATTAATTTGATAAAATTTTGTTTGGCCTAATGTGCAAAAATGAATATTTATTGTTAGGAAAATTTCTAGGACTTGGGTTAAATTAATTTGGTTTAAGTGAAAAATTTATTTGTTGCTTTATTTAATTTGTCTTTGAGTCTAGTTTAATTTTAATTTGAAAGAAATTAAAATTTGATGTAAGTTGTTTATGTGTTTGAACCATCTTTATTCCACACTTAAAAGGAAATTACATTTTATTTTAAAAGAATATTTAAAATTTGGAGGTCCTAGCATTCCAACACGCTTCCATGATTTGGTTATCTTAGTATAAATTCACGGTGTGTGATTTTTGTAACATCATTTTTTGCATTTTTGTATGAAAAATCTGAAAAATAAAAAATAGTTTGTTTGCCTTGGTTTACCATGACAAACCGATTTGATTTATTTGGTTTATTCTTTTCCTTGTCTATTTCGAACAAATAAAAAGAGGGAGAACGAATTATGATTTTATGGGGGAGTTTACGTATGGGGGAGAATCGATTCCACTTTCATGTTTATGCTTATATCATTTCAAACTCGATACGTCACGAGGTATTTTTTTTGTCTCATGTGTGTAGGTACAATTGAATATTTTTGGATTGCACACCCTGATAAGAAAACATGAAAGGAGGAAAAACAAGTTGTGGTTGATGAGAGTAAAAGTGACTCGGAAGACATGGCGTTGTTTGCTAGGAAATTTCAAAAATTTCTTAAATTTAATAACTATTAGTTTAAAAATGATTTTAAGAAATTTGAAAATTCCAAGCATGACAAAGCCTAAAAGATCCCTAAATCCTATAATGAAAATCTTAATAGGGACGAGTCAAATAGGTGCTATGGTTGTGAGGGTTATGGCCTTAGGGAGAGAGAGTTCCCCACTAAACTAAGGAGAGAGGGTAAGCAACCTATTTCTTACAATGCCAGCCTTATTGATTGTGATAAGGAAGAGGGACCCGAATCCCCCATTGAGCGCAACTTTACCGCATTCATGGCTAGTCATGTTAGTGAGAGTGAGATATTATCCAACGATGATAACTTAAAACATGACACTTCCGAGGCCTTTATTTTTGAAGCTCTAAAAGATGGTTGTAGTGAGTGTGGAGAAGAGAGAGAGAGAATGAGAGTGAAAATGAGGTTGATGTGAGTGAACTTCAATTTGCATTTTAAGAATTATATGTCGAATCTATAAAATTAAAAAGGGCAAACTTGAAGTTAGAACTAGTTTAAAGGAGCTTGCCAAGGTTTTCGAAGAGAGTGCGTTAGTTGATGACCTTAGGACATGAGATAGAGATCTTCAAGATAAGATTGAGTATGTAGAAGGCGAGAGAGATATCCTTAAGGGCTTAATGAAATCCTTGAAAAAGGATCTTCTCGCGTTTGAAGAGCGCAATGTTTTATTAGAGTCTCACATTTTAGATTTAGAAAATAAATTAAAAGACTCTAGTAAAGTCAAATTTGATTGGAGTGTCGTTCGGAGAAATTAGATAAAATATTAGGAACAGTCCAAATTAAAAACGACACGTGTGGTTTAGGCTTCGATACTTGTAATGAGTCAACTCATAAAGCCAAAACCAATGTTTTAAGAGAATCACCTAGGAAAACCTTTAGAGATCAATCCTTAGGTACTACCGTTCGACGCGTTTTTACTTGTTCACACTATGGTTGAAAAGGTCATCTTAAGAAATTTTGTTTTGATCTTAAAAGATTTTTTTGAAAATCCCAACGTAAGGCAACCGAGGTATCCAAGATTCCTATACCCCGAAATCATTATTCGTCATTAGTTTGGGTTAGGAGATCCGACTTGGTAGCTTTACAAGATAGAATTTTTTATTCTCATTTACTTTCACACGATACCTCCCTTGCTAAATCCAAAGATTGAATGTGTTAGTTGTTTGCATACTCTAGCTTTTTGTGCTTCATATCCTATATCATTGCTAGTTGTATGCATGTTTAATCATTTTCTAGTCATTGCTTTATTTCATATCTCATGCTAGAAATTATGACTCGTTTATCTTTTGTATTATATTTATTTTAGTTTGCATTAAATTAAAAATACAAAAAAGATTTTAGTTTTTTATTTGTGTTTTATTTTAAAAGTTACTTAGGCTTAACGAAAAATACAAATGATTCTTGTTTGTCTTTTGAGTAAATATTTTTTCTTAGTTAATATTTTTGAAATACTCAAAAAGATTTTATTTTTGTGTGTACATTGGTTAGACACACTTTATGGGGCATATACTTGTGTTTGAATTCTTTCCTTTTCGCTTCCATGTGGCTAGAACTTTTGGTTAAGATTGTCAATCCTTCAAATATTCTTTGTCATGCATGCATGGAGTAGTTGGATTTTGTGTTTCTTAATGGATTCTATTTTTATATGCCTCTTTTCACACATGCACGAGGTTATTTGAAATTTAAATGTCACATGTATATTTGAGCTAAGTGAGATGTTCTCCCATCAATTTAGTCATCTACATTTTGCTATGACTATGGAGGATTTGTGCATGTAATAATCGTTTCCCGAATTTAAAAAATAAAAAAATATGTTTATTCGGTATAGTTATTTATTAATGAAATCGAGCTGCGAAAGACAAAATTACTTTGCATGAAAAGCCACCATTGAATTTTAGGCCTTAAAATGTGGAATTAAAAAGAATAGTTGCTAAGACCAAAATAGTTTAGTTAATATGTTCAAAAGAAAATAAAAAGAAAATTATGAGGAGTTTGGTTGGATGTATTAACTGGTTTCCACAATGACTTTGAATCCTAGTTAAGCTTTTATTGTCATGACTTAATTGGTTTGTAGAATCATCAAAATTCTAGGCTTGTGTGCATTGTGTATGTTTGTTCATTGAGTTCAATTTATATTGTCACATGAGGCTATATCTAAATGTGATAAAGTTTTGCAATCAAATGAGAACTCGGTGAACATGTTTTAAGTGATTGGGTCGAAATTTAATTGTTACTAGTTCACACCACTACACTTCTGTTTACCACATGTATTTGGACACATTTTTGCCATACAAGTGTGAAAATCTTAATGTATTTTGTGTCATGTTTGGTATTTATACTTATGTATATGTGCGTGTGCGTTAGTGATATTCATTAGGTATACATATATATGGTATTTTGTTTGTTTTTATGTCTTTGCCTTGTGTCCTAGTCCATCTATGCTTCTAATTCATAATTGGAATCTATTTTGTTGCGTATTTTGTTTGATATCACATACTTTGTATCTTATTTGACAAATTGGTATCATTTTTTTTCCGCATAATAAGTTGGTATCTAATTATCCTTGTTGTGGATTAGTTTTTTGTTATTATTGCCCATATGCTTTCATGTTCTTATCACCTTATAAACCATCATGTTTACTTGCTTTCTAAGTATTTAATTAATTCTATCACCTTTGTCTATTCTTGAACAAAAAGGGGGAGAATGATAGGGGAGAAATGGTATTTAATCCTATTGTAATCGTATCTTAGTTTAGGAGACTTAACTTAGAGGGAGACGTTGTTCTAAGTAGGTCATTTATTTGATAAAAAGGAGAATTAGTTTAGGACAAAGTATTTAATTTCATTGCATTAATATTTTGATATTCCCTATGCGTTTAATGTTTTGCTTAAGTGTGCAGGATTTTTAGCGGCATCTCCATATCAGCAAAGATAGTCATCCTTCGGTTTTGAGTCAAGCTTGTATTTTTTATTTTGGGTGGGAAGATTTGTGAGTTTAGTAGATCTTGATAGTCCTTTAGGATTTTGTTTTGGTTTATCTCCCGGAATAGTCAAAGGGGGAGATTTGTGAGGACACAAATTTTCAATTGAGTCCTTTGTAGTTTTAGCTCAATTCCGGACAAAGACATTTGAGTCATAGGATAATGTTCATGTTTATCCTTCAAGACTATCACAAGTTTGAGTTGAAGACGTATCAGCCTAGTTCAACATGAAGACGTTATTCTTGCCGAGTTTCAAGTGCCTTTTTGCATCCTCAACAATTCATCATATTTCAAGTCTCCAATAAGGTATGAATGCTATATATATATATATATATATATATATATATATATATATATATATATATATATTTGTAGAGACTTGGAATATATTTGTAATGGGTGTAATTTTGTTTTATATAAAAGTTTATGGGCTTAAAATGAAAAATTCATGTTCTGTTTTTTCATTTGAAAATGTCGTTCGAACGAGATTGTCGTTCGAATGATATTTTCGTTCGAACGAGTTTTGCCAACGAGTTTCCCTATTGTACACTGAATTTTCGTTAGATGAGTCGTTCGAACGAAATGTCATTCGAATGAGAAAGTCATTCGAATAAGATTTTAGGCGGGAACAGGTTTTTGGCATTTTTCCACTATTTTGTCCCACTATTTTTTGACAGATTTTATCCACTTTGGGACAAGATTTTTTCCAAGATTTTTCACATTATTTTAGAGAGATTTTGAGAGAGAAATTCATGTTTAGAAAAGTCCCTTTTGTGTGTTTAATTTAGATGGCTTAAACTCTTTCAAAACACAAAAAATATACACCCATTTATTCTAGTTTAACACTCCAAGTTCTGCCTTTACATATATTTGTCACTTGGAGTTTTGTTTGGCACCATTAGTTCATATCTACCATAAAAAAGAGAAGTTTGGGGTTACTTCTACATCCCACAAAGAAGAATACATTTGGTTTACTCTACGGTGTTCCCACTCGAAGAAAAGCTTCGCGTGAGGGTGACGGTGTCCAAGAGTCCCATCAGAGGAGTCGAGATTGTTGAGGAGTCCATGGTTATCTACTAGGCAAAGGTGGTTACAAGAAGGAGCATCAAGGCTTGGACGGAGTCAAGTTGTTGGTGTAAGTCTACTGTCTTGTAATTTGTAATTTCTTACTTAGTGGATTTGTTAGGCCAGTGCAGTCCGAGGTTTTTCCCGTTTTGGGTTTTCCTCGTACATCGATGCGTTGTGGCATTGTGAATATATTTTATCTTGAAAATCACCTAGAATCCATGCTTAGGGTAAAAAGATAAAATGGGGTGTAATTCGCAATCTTGATTAAAATGGTGTATGTTTAATTATTTCGATAAATTTTATTTATTTTAATTTAATTCAAGTCATTAACATTAATTTGGTAAAATTTGGTTTGGCCTAATGTGCAAAAATGAATATTTATTGTTAGGCAAATTTCTAGGACTTTGGTTAAATTAATTTGGTTTAGGTGAAAAATTTATTTTTTGTTTTATTAATTTCACTTTGAGTCTAGTTTAATTTTAATTTAAAAGAAATTAAAATTTGATGTAAGTTGTTTATGTGTTTGAACCATCTTTATTCCGCGCTTAAAAAGGAAATTATATTTTATTTTAAAAGAATATTTAAAATTTGGGGGTCCTAGCATTCCCACACGCTTCCATGATTTGGTTATCTTAGTATAAATTCACAGTGTGCGATTTTGTTAACATCATTTTTTGCATTTTTCTATGAAAAATCTCAAAAATAAAAAAAGTTTATTTCCCTTGGTTTACCACGAAAACTCGATTTGATTTATTAGGTTTATTCTTTTCCTTGTCTATTTCGGACAAATAAAAAGAGGGAGGGCAAATTATGATTTTACGGGGGAGTTTAAGTATAGGGGAGAATTGATTCCACTTTCATGTTTATGCTTATATCATTTCAAACTCGATACGTCACGAGGTATTTTCTTTATCTCATGTGTGTAGGTACAATTGAAGATTTTTGGATTACACACCCTGATGAGAAAAGCTTGAAGTTTTGAGAAGTTGATTGTTGAAGCAAAGTTTTAAGACTTGTCATTTTATCTTTCCACTTTTATTTGTGGGAGGGTAGATTCTTATAGGTCATTTTAAGTTGATAATTCGTATATTTTAATTTTGTGTCGGCATACACATAGGGGGAGATTTGTAAGGACATTGTCCGTCACAATTAATTATGTCGTATACCGCTACAAGTCGTCAAAGAATTGAGGAAGCTAACATCTACAAAAGACGTCTTTTACAAATTATAGTGGAAATAAAAAGGTTTTACCCAAAAGGTTTTTTTTCCTGAAATCTGTGTTTGTCACCTTAATAATCACATGGTTTGTTTTGACTCGTAGATGTGTGTTTAGGGGATGAATAAAACTGGTGTTTTGTTTGAGAAAATTTATACATCCAATTAAATAAGGTTGATTTGGAAATTTGCGAATCCATTTGAATCAATATCGCACACGACGCATTTTACAAAGCGCTTTTTGTTCATTCGGAGAAACAAATTTAATTAAATCTAACTTTTAAACATCCAAATTTTAAACACACACCAAAGTCATGCATCTAAAGGTGATTGATTTGACATTCAACATATTCACATCAAGCAAGGATCAATCACACACAAAAAATTAGGAAAAACCCCCCAAAGGGGAAAAACCTCCTTATTTCAATATGGTTTGTAAACACTTACATACATACAGAAATACAGTTTGACAAGCGAAGACCCTCAGGCACCGGTTCATTTTCATCAGCAAGAGCTCCCTCAAGATGCTCCAAGTTCAATAGTGTAGAGAACCCTCTTCTCATCACAAGATTCTCCACGAATGGGTATGACTAGGTTTAGAACGATTCACACATATGATTCTGAGTGTTTGTGAATCTCAAAGTGTTTGTGTTTGAGACATATTAAGACTTGATGTATTAGGTCCATAAAGTGTTCCTTCAAATTCTTAAACAAAATAGACTCTGAAGTGGGAATTTATAGAGGCAAACAAAATATGATGTGTGAATGTCCCAAATCTGAGCCCGCCGGACCGATCCGAAAAGAATCACCGCATCGATCCGATTTTCTTTTTAAACGAATTGGTTCTAACATATGACTATTCTTGTATAGAATTACCAACTGGATCAATTCAATTTTCTTCAGCTCCGGATCGGTCTGATCTGCCAAATTATGCAGAGTTTCAAATGCCATCAGATCGGTTCGATTTTGGGAAAAATCGGATCGATTCGGGGTTCTAATCTTTTTAGAATCCTGTATACCATGACACAATGAAGACCACTACACACGATGTTAAAGACAATGACCATGACGCACGATTTTGATAAAGTTGGGTGCGTGAAACAATACTGAATTCGAATTGAGATCGTCGAAATATGATCGTGCTGAGACGAGCCGACTGTAGTGGTATACGACATAAATTCTAGAATCTAGGATAAATTTGAAATACCTAGATACTAACTCGGACATTTATAAAATATGTCCTTACATGCCTACTCGTATAACCAATTTCTTTCTGGTGGAGGACTTGACTGAGTCCTTGAGGGTGATACTAGGGCCTTTGAGGCGGCACCGTCGACCATCTACCCGTCCACCATAATCTATTGGAGGGGCTTGGTATGTGTCTAGGGATTATCTGAAATGGGTAGTTGGGAAGATTTTGGAGGAGGGGACCGAACAAAGATGGCTTATTACTTTTGATATCATGGAGGAAGGTATCGTAGTTTCATCGAAGCTTGTCAAATCATACTGTTACATGGAGCGGATATGGAACACCAATCAGGACTGGGAGACTTTAGGACCTCCAGGAATGGGATATAATGATGAGGCTGGGTCTCCGATAGAAGAGGCCAGGATTTATGAAGATGTTTGTCTTTAGGTTTATGAGAAATTGTGTTCGGGTAGGTGTTTGAATGTTTTTTGTTAAGTTGGTTATTTGGTAGGGGGTAGTAGGTATGTTTATAGGTTAGAGAAGGGGAGTAGTCTTTTTTATTTCTGTTACTAATATTTTGTGTAACAACCGTATTCCTTGATTTGAAATAAAAGTAAGTTTGGCATATTTTGTTGTGTTTTTATTAATAAATTTTGTTTTTTAATTAGCTATACCAATCACTAAGACATACATAATCCTTTTGTTCATGTAAATGATGAGATGGACCGTCGTTCTCAGGGGATAAAAGTATAACATTTTATGAAAAAGAAAGGACCGCGCGCATGTGTGTTGTATGGGCTATCTAAGTATCTTTGTGGATCTTAAAAATTCCCGAGTTTCATTTTAAAAAGGGTGTTTTGATAGGATTAGGTCCCAAGTAGTTCTGGGTAAGTGAAATGAATATATTTTTGTAAGACAAAAGGGGGATAAGAAGAGTCGTAGCACACCAAAAATTTGGATTAAGGGTAGAATTTCTTGAGATGGTCCAAATTGACTGGACGCGTCATTTCTTCTCTGTCGATATCTGCGAGCATAGTTGCGCCACTTGATAGGATTTTCTTCACGATGTAGGGGTCGCTCCAATTAGGTTTGCATTTCCCTCTGCGGTTCCAGATAGGTTCTATAATTTCTTTGAGGGCAAGGTCTCTTTCTTAGATATCTGGATCCTTGATTTTCCTATTGAATGATCGTGCGATCCGACGATGATACCCCTACATGTGGTATAGAACCCTTTGTCTCTTTTCATATAAGAGTGAGAGTTCTTCGTAGCGAATCTAATGCAAGTCTTTCTTGCTAACTTTTCTTTCAATCATGACACATAAATAAGTCACTTCTAGATCGATGGGGAGAACTTCTTCCATGTCATATACTAGAGAATAAGGGGTAACCCCAGTAGGTGTTTTGATAGAAGTGCAGTAGCCCTAGAGGGCGTATGTGATTCGATAGGCCCAGTTTTGCAATTTTCGATCATCTTGTTGATGATGGTTTTGAGGCTCTTGTTGGAATCTTAGACAACACTATTGGTTTGGGGTTGGTAGGGAGAAGACTTCTATCTCTAGGTTATGTACTCGTCGACCAATTCTGAGACCTCAGCCTCGAAGCGAAGTCCATTTTCTGATACCAACTCATAGGGAACCCCGTAGTGGCCTATGATATTCTTTTGGATAAACTTGGCCACTTTCTTTGCATATGGTATCGCCTAAGATTCAGCTTTAACCCATTCGTGAAGTAGTCAATGGAGACCAGGATGAACTCGTGCCCATTTCAGGCTTTTGAAGTAACATTCCATATGATTTATATGCCCTAGGTAGAGAAGGGACATGGAGAGGTCATGTTACACAATTCTCGGGGAGGTAAGTGTTGGAAGTTAGCACACTATTGGCATTTTAGGCATCTTCGAACATAGGCAGTGCAGTCTTCGATCATGGTAGTCCAATAGTTTCCTTAACAGATGATTTTCTTAGCAAGCATGTGACCGTTCATATGGAGTCCGCATTCCCTGCTATTGATTTTCTGCATTATTCCTTCAATATCAGCCCCTGCAATATAATACAAATGAGTTCCATCGAAGTTTCTCTTGAAAAGCGCTTTATGCAGATGATGTATTGGGCAACAAGTTTGAGAAGGGTCGCACGATCTTTCTTATTTTCATCTCAAGGGTACCTACCATAATTGAGAAGGCACCAAATGTCATAGTACCATAGTTAGGCTATGTCAGGATCTTCTTCGGTGATGAGCTCAATATAGTAATAATGCGTGTCCGCAGCTTATTTCTGAACCAGGAAAGGGGCTACTGTTATTCCCTTGAGCATGTCGACCATGGAGGCTAGGGTTTCTAAGGAATCGACTAGACTGTTCTTTGAGCATGGAAGGTAATGGAAAGTGACATATTTGAATTAGGAGGCCAGGTCTTCTAGGTGGGCATGGAAAGGTAAGATCTTCTCATCCTTGACTTTCACTATTGACATATAGGTTCTTAATACCTTTCTCGATGAAGATCTTGAGCACTACAATTTATGCCATATATTCTTTCATGTAGTTGGTGCAAGGAAAGTACAGCTTGATGTCAATGGGTGTGTGAGAGTCATCGAGAAAGATCAGGAGTATCCCAATGCCATATCCTTTCTTGTTGGCAGCTTCGTCGAAGAACATTTGCCACCTGAGATCCTCTTAAGAGGCTTCATTTGGGAATTTAGAGACCTAAACTTTGGTTCCTTCTATAGGGTGATCGACAAAGTATTCAAAGATGGCCCTCCCATTTATGGCTTTCTATGTGACATACACAATATCGAACACGACTAGAAATATCAAACAGTAGTCCATTTGTCTTGACATAGTGGGTTTCTCATGTCTGTATTTTATCGAATCCATGCGGGATACCAGCCTGATGGGAAATGAAAGCATGTAGTGCCGTAGTTTTTGTGTAACCATGGAGACACACACTTGTTACAAGTCAATTAAGTTGACTTCATACCTAAATGGGTTTTGAATAGTGTATTAGATGGCTCTTTCCTTGTGGGATTCTTTGATGTATTGGGCTAGCAAAGGCCCTGTTGCGGTATCAATGATGGTTAATTATAGGAGGAGGGGGAGACCTGGCTGTGAGGGCATAAGCATTGGAGGTTAGGTGAGGTATCACTTGATCTAGTCAAAAGATTCTTGGCATGCCTTATTTTAAACTTTCATTGAATCCTTTCGGAGAGGCTTAAAAATGGGTTCATAGATGGAGCTCTGTTGGTTGATGAACCGATTGATGTATTGCAGCTTACCCAGGAATCTTCTTATTTCCTTCTCCATCCAAGGTGGTGGCATATTGAGTATGGCTTTTAGTTTGGTAGGTTATGCTTTAATTCCTTTCTCACTGACCATGAACCCAAGGAGTTTCCCTTTAGTGACGCCAAAAATGCACTTGTATGGGTGGAGACGCATCTACTATAATTGCAGTAGTTCAAAGAATTTCCCTAGAGCGGGTATGTGACATTCTTGAGTCTTGGATTTGATGATCATGTCATCAATATAGACCCCGACTTATTTCTATATGAGGTCGTGCAAGATGGTTATGGTGGCCCTTTTATAGGTAGCCTGAGATTTTTTAGCCCAATTGGCATGATGGTGTAAAAGAAAGTTCCCTAGGGGGGTGATGAAGGCAATATTCTCCTGGTGGTCAGGGTACATTTTGATTTGGTTGTAATCAGAAAATCCATCGACAAAATGAATTGAGCGCATGATTGGTCATGTTGTCCATGATCATGTCAATGTTTGGCAATGGATAATCATCTTTCGGTAATGCTTTATTTAAATCTTGGTGGTCGATGCATATGCAAACTTTTTCTCTCAATTTTGGCACGGGAGCTATGTTTGCAAGCCATGTAGGGTATTTGACCATGCGAATGAAATCCCCGTTCAACTGTTTGACTACTTCTTCTTTGACCTCGAGGGATCGTTCTGCTCGAAGATTCCTCAATTTTTGCTTGACCTAATTGCATTTTAGGAATGTGGAGATATCGTGTTGAGCTATCTCTGGGTCATTTTCGGGCATGTCATTGTAGGACCATACAAACACGTCCATAAAATATTTCAGTAGCTTTTCGAATTATGCTCATTCATGTTCGCTAAGGGTGGACCCTATCCTAATCTCGTGCATATTTCTACTAGAACCGAGATTGATAACAATAGTCTCATCATCATTAGGTTGAACGTAACTATGTTGTTTATTTTTTTCTTATTGAGATTAGTTAAGAATTGCTCATTTACAAAATATCATCATCAAGAGTTTGATTATAATCAATGAAATTAATGAAAGACATAACAAAATACTAAAAATCTTTATTTATTTCATTCTTAGGGATTACAACATTGAGAACCTCATCCAAAGGGGCCTCGTTTACATTGACATTAGAAACAGGAGAAATGGAAACAGGCATAGGGGTTTCTTGAATAGGATAAATAATAGGGTTTGGCTAGTCTTGAGAAGGCGGGACCGGGATGGCTTGGTGTTTTTGGAGAGGTACTTCAAAAGTTGTGTCTTTGGCGGATGGTTCTGATGGCACAAAATCTTAGTGGATCTTGGAGAGACTCAATACCAATGTCTGCAGGTCAAAGGATTCTTTGAAATCGCTACCCTTAGAGTTTTTGGTGATTCCCATAGTTTCTTCAGTAAGATATTTCACCTCCTGATTTCATTCTTAACCCCATGTGCTGTTGACTTAGAAAAAGATCTCCAAGCCTGGTTTTATCTTTCTCTCAGTAGGGTCATACCATGGCTCAGAGAATTTGCAAAAGGGGAAATCTTCACACTCTTTAATAAATTTTTTATTCAGAGAGTCCTCCAAAATTATCTTTACATCTTCTGGCCTTCTTTTTTGACATGGTCAACGGAGTGCTTTGAGTTCGAATTGTGAACATTGGTAGCCCAGGACGCATGGGGGAAAGGCTTCCTTTAGGACTATTGGCTCAAGGATCCCTTGTTGGCATCGTCCTAGCCCCATTCTAGGCATGAAGTGCATATCCTAAATATCTGTATTACATTGACATTTCGATGAGGCTATGTTTTGGACAAACTCGATCCTTAAAATTATCTCCCGTTGGGAAAAGGAATGGATTTATTTTGAAGCCAGAGAGGAGCATGTCATTCATCCAATATTGAATCTCCAATACTCTGTTGCTAACGTTGATATTGTCTGAATTATCGTCAACCCCAAGGATGGTAATGACTTGACCTTTAGCAAAGAACTTCAATTTTTGATGAAGAGAGGAAGATACTCCTTGGATGATGTGAATATATGTGCGACCAAAGAGTAGATTAGAACATGTAGGTATATCGATCACTTGGAAATCGATCAAAGGGTTGATAGGGAGAGCCCTTAGCATAAGCTTTATAGAAACCATCACTTCTCGATAGGTGTTGTCATAAGCGAGCACGGCGACGAATATGGGAGAGAGATCACTGACTTTTAATCTCGTACAATTGAATGTTCTGAGTGGATAGACAATAAGAGCGTATCCATTGTCTACAAGTGATAGTGTGACTGTCTTTCCAAAAAATTCGACGAAGATATTGAGAGCATAGTTGTGATCAGGGCTAAATTTTAGAATTTTTTCTTCAGAGAAAGAGAGGAGTCTAGTAGAGGTTAAGGATTGAACCATATTCACAGCTTCTTCAGGAGTGGTAGAGGGAAAAATTTTGGGTCCTATGAGGATCTTTATCAGAGTATTTCGGTGCAAGTGAGAGTATATGAAAATTCCCTATAAGGTGATGTCGGCTTTAGTTTTCTTGAGGTGGTCTAGAACTTTTCTTTCTTTAACAGTCATTTCTAGCATTAGGAACTCTTTGGCAACTCCTTTTACTTTATCTATTTTGGCTGAATGGGGAATCGAATCTTTATAATATCGCCCAGATCGGGTCATGTAGTTCACCGAGGCATGGAAGAATAAGAACCATGTGGCCTCATTAACCTCGATATGAATAGATAGTTTGTTGATTTCCCCCAATAAATCTTCAAAAGAGATTATTCCACAAAAACTGGTAACTGAACTGTCTTCTTTATGGTTCGCTTTATCATCTGAGCTATCGAAGTCATCCCCTCAATCGGTAGCGATGATGTCCTCTTACCAAGAGTAATCATTGCACTTAACAACCTCTACAGCTTCACCATATAGATCTTACCACTCATTAAGGAAGTGCAGGATGAAAGGGACCAGACATCTCTGAAGTTTTAAGGCTATAAGTAACTCAGAGATGCTGCATATTTCTCCTATCTAACGAAACATGTCAGACATAATCTATATAACATTATCTAAACTAATTTCCTTAACGGGAACCACCCACTTATTTGATCCCCGATCCCACGTTTGGGCGTTCATGAATAAGACATTGAATATTTAGTAGTCGATGTTCATTTCTTTGGACAGTTTCAGCCAAAACCTTTTGAGATGGTCTATGATAACACGTAGTTCCCTTCCTGCTCCCTCTAATTGGGTGCAGACAATAATATAGGCTCATGTAAAAAGCGACAAAATTTGGTCAGCATAGTATGTGGGATGCAATAGAAAGGATAGGCAGACCTTGAGAGGTTTGGGAGAGACTGTAGGGGTGTCGGTTATTTTGATAGGCATAATATGAGTGGAAGAGTCAAAATTTGGGTTGCTTTCTAGGAAGATGGCATTTGTTCCGGTTCCATGTGTTGGGATAGGCATAATATGAGTGGTGTTGAGTTTGGAATTAGTTGGTGGGGAGATGATGCCCCGGTCTATTGGGCCTTGGATTAAAATTTTAAGGTGAAAGCATTGGTCGGTGGTATGGCCTACGACTTAGTGAAAGTCACAGTGGGGTTCATGTTTGAAGTTTTTAAGTAGAGGATTTGACAATGGATGGGGTTTCAATGGTTTGACGAGGTTTTGAGCTAGTAGTGCTTGGTATACCTTCGATAGGGGAGCATGGAGCTTGGTGTACTCTTTTATGACAGGATTGGGGTGACTTTCTGGTGCCCATGAAATGGCAGGTTAGGATATGTTATTGATGGTTAAGACTATGGAATTGGCCGGCTTTTCATACTTTTGTGGTGTAAACTGTCCGATCAACTTCTTTGGTTCAAACTCTACTTAGGAAACACTTTTATTGATTTCCACACTAGCCTCTTGGAAGGCTCATAAGTGTGGGTAGTACCGTCCTCCCATAGATGCTCGAATATGAGGTAATAAGTTCTTCTTCACAATCTTCTTCTGAGGGTCTGTTAGTTATAATCACTGATATGACCAATATGGTCCTTCCTGCCGCAGCATCTACTAACAACAGCACTGCCTAGGAACAGGGAGGTCGTGACCTTTTTCTTATCTAACTGTGCCTACTTCAGCCACTAGCCGCTACCTTATACCTGAAAGGCCGCGCACTTACAGATTAACTTACCTCAAGCCACAACACCATTAGACCTGTTGTTGTCAGGGTTCAAACAGGCCGCAACCCTTACTCATAAAGATGTTGCCCCACCGAAGGGATTACTCTACAGACTTAATTCATATGTCACGTGCTCAAGGTACATGACAAAGATTGCACACCTCCTATAAATAGAGGTCTATACCTTAAGATAAGGGATTCGAGATCGAGATCCGAGACAACTAGCCTTGGCAAAGCCTTGTCAAACTCTCTATACAACCCCCAATACAACTTGGGGGCTATACACTTACCTTATAGATCTCTTCCCGGCCAGCCTGAAACCGCTATAATCATGTATTCTCCTCTCTTAAAGCTATTGTACGCCTGCCATGGCTAGTCAACTTGTACTACAATGTGTATATAATAAGAGTGGGGCAACAAAGTGGACGTAGGCTCATTTTTATAGTCTAACCACTCTATATCTTCTGTTTGGTCACTCTTACTTGTTTATATTTATTTTACACTTGACTTGTTGGTATGAGAACGACGTGTGTCCGATTTCTTGCATCATCAATCTTGCGCCGTCTGTGGGAAGAAGATATTCCAATCTTATTTCTTTACATTTTGGGTTCTTAGCACCTTATTTCATTCATAGGGCCCCCCTAGGTCATCATCCCATAGGTGGGGTTTGGTTACTGAGCTCGTATTTTTCACATACACCCTTTTCTGGGTACTGCTTACTTTCAGATCTACTCATTGGTCTCTCTTTTATAACCTAAGATATGTTTTGCTTTCCTCGATGATGCTACCTTACCTAAAAAGTGTTGAGAAGTGCAAAAAGGCTATAGCCTTACAAAGGTGGGTAGCTAGGGATGGGATTCTTCCCGTTCACTGCTCTCTTGGCCTATGATTTAGGGTTTTCTACCATAATTGTGCCATTTTTTGGAGCACTTGAAGACTGTTTTGTCCTCGGTATATACCTAGTAGGCTCGCTGCATATATTCAAATGTATTAAATCTAGTTTCTCGCTCTTATTTTGGATTCTCACCCACCACTGTAGCAAGAAGGATGCGGCCCGACAACCAAATTGCCCTTGTGCCTCAGCCCTTCCATTGCAAAATGTTTATATTTTTTATTTAGTTCATTAATTAGGAAAGACATGGTAAAATGGTTCTCAGACTAACTCTGGTGAACCCTCCTTAGGGGAGACTGTGACAGCAACTCCATATGTTCAGTATGCCTCGGCCACGGTAGTACATTTAATAGATTGACAAAAAACTATATCCTTGTTACTATAGCTGATTATTTTCTCTACACTCTTGATCTCTCACCGTTGTTTAGTTCATCTCAGATTATATGTGTAAAGACTAACAAATCATAAATGGAAGGAGACTCCAGCCAAAGTGCAGAAATAAAAGATGAGATTGCTCAGCTGTACAACCACCTCAACCATCTGTCGATAGTCATGCCTTACTTCAGACTCAGGTCAACTTTTTGACCCAAAGGGTTCTTATGTTGGAAGCTTCATCACCAAAGTCCACAGCCCCTGTAGTAATAGCCTCAGAAATAGCTATCTTAGAGTCTACATATAAGAACCAAAAGAGGAAAATGGAGAAACAGAATCCAGAAAAAGGCTTTGAGGCCAACACCCTACTGATTTACCAAATTGAAGATATTTTCAAGCTCATCAAAGAAGAAAAATTTCTCAAGTGGCCTCAGAAGATGAGGGCTCCTTCCCAAAAAATGAACCAAGCCCAATGTTGTGACTTTCACTGAGACCATGGCCATAACACGAACAATTGCTACACCTTGAAGGATGAGGTCAAATGTCTCGTTAGGCAGGGAGCTCTTATGCGGTTCTTGAAGGATGCCTAGGGGTTCAGCCAATATCAGGGTGGCTGATCATTAGATTCCAACCCAAGTTTGCAATATGTTTACATTTTTCCTCCTATGAACTTTAATCATGAAACTTTTATAGCTATATTTCAAAGCCTTTTGTGTTTCATTGAAATTCGAGGAAATATATGTCTATTTATATAAATTAATGGAAATTGTTATTCATACATTTATTCTTGCTTTCCAGTTTGAAAAATATAAATAAAGACCCTTGTCTTAAACAGATTTAATGGAACCTGAAGACCAGCTATCCCGTAGATTATTTGCTTATTTCGAGAGGAAATGTCCATTGAAATTGACTTGTTTAGGAAGTCACATCACTCTTAACGCAATACCCGTTATCTGACTCGGGATGCTCCAGTTAGCCACGGGGGCTACTAATTCCCTTTATATGCTCTCGAATGTTCTTAGTAAGCTACGGGGGCTACTAATGCTCGTTATATGCTTCTGGATGCTTTTATTAAGCCACGGGGCTACTGATGCCCATTATATGCTTTCGGATGTTCTTATTAAGCCACGGGGGCTACTAATGCCCGTTATATTCTTGTGGATTCTCTTAATAAGTCACAGGGCTACTAATGCCCATTATATGCTTTCAGATGCTCTTATTAAGCCACGGGGGCTACTAATGTCCGTTATATGCTTTCAGATGCTTTTATTTAGCCACAGGGGCTACTAATGCCAGTTATTTACTTTCGGGATACTTCAATTAGCCAGGGATGGCTTGATACATATTCAATTATAGCTTGGTGAAGATTCATAATACCTAGCCCGAGGAGGCCTGATAATAACCCAATTAAAGCAACAAAGAGAAGTCGTGGAAGAAGTTTCGTGAAATTAAAGTGACTAAGAGATGATGCGATAATAGCATCATAAACCATATTAAAGCTACAAAGAATAAGGGTCGCAGCCCAGCATAAAGTCCACTAGAATATCAACTCAGAGACTGCGTTAGGCCTACAAGACAAGGGGATCATTGTGTGAAATGAAAAATCATGAGAAAAGCAAAGGCAAAAACAAATGGCCATAGCCCTATTCAAGAATCCATGAGAAGTGGCCGCAGCCCCATGTTCCATATTCATTTTTGAAAAGAAAGTCAAGTGCATTCAAGTAGTCAAAACATAAAGATGAAGCAAAGTAAAGAATTTATTCAAGCATTCAACTATTCAAGATGTAGTGGTAAAAGAAGCATATAGACAAAAGGTACATATATTGATTATGGCTATAACTTGCAAAAAAAGGCGCAACCCTATTTGAGAATTTAGTTCAAAGTTATAAATGGTCGCAGCCTTGTATGAAGTTAAGTTTAAGAAACAGTTCATTACAGCCCAAAAATGATTGTAAAAGGTAAATATTAAAAAACTATGTGGATGTGTCGTCTTCTTCATCTCCTTCTTCACCATTCGCAGCAGTCTTAGTTTTTTTTTCCCCTGAGGCAGCCGTTGCTTGGCCCTTGTCTCTGTCGCAGCCCTAATCTCTTCCAAAAATTTAGCATGCTCAGCATCACTAATCTTCTAGGTAATGATCTTATCCTTGGATTCAATAAAATTCTTGACAACCCCATGCCTGAGCTCTTGGAAGTCGCAGATATAGGCTTTGTTATTTGTTATAATGAAATCCTTAGAGTTCTTGTACGCAACTACGACAACGTCTGCATCTTGAGTTAAGGTCGCAACATGAGACTCTTTCATCTACTGGAGGGTTGAGGCATGGTCAGTTTCCCTTTGTTGGAGCAAGGAAGTGTTGCGTTGCTCCAATTAGTCATACTTTTGTGAAGCTGATTCAGTTGGATCTCAAGTTGGAGGCCTATCTAGTAGCCTCCATAACTTTGGCTTAAGAAGCTTGAAGGGATATCATAGCCACAGAAAAGTTTTGTTCGGCCTCATCCCTCGCCTTGATAGAAGCATCCAAGTCCATCTGTACAGCTTGGAGTGCCGCAATAAATGATTTTTTTTCCTGGCCCGAATGAAGAGGCCCTAGGATTTTCCAAGTCAGTCTTATGAGCTAACGCCGCGACTTGATTCAATTTTTACAATCCTTTATACTTTAGCCTTGGGAGATGACCACATCTGTGACCTGAGATTGAAAAGGTTAGAACAAGATATACAAAAAATAAGGTAAAGGGACATGAAATAATCCTTACTCGTAGAAAACTCTGGAGGGCATATTCCTTTAAATGTTCATGGTCTTCATCCATAAAACGATCAAGGTCGATGTTATTTCCTACCCTCCTCATCTTGTGGGATTCCCTGGTAGTTGTATTCCAAGAGGATTGAGGATTTTGGGTCCTCAATTGAGGCCACAGACGACCATCATGACCTACACTTTGGCGACTTTGAGAAAGGAGGAAGGTTGGCGTTAACAACCGTTACCCTCTACAGAGGAGGAGATGGAGTAGTTAAAACATGGAAAGGATTGTGCCCACCTTGATGGCCCATCTCCGTGGGAAGCCGGTTGGCTGCATCCATTTGATTGGTAATGTCATCATTAAACTTGTCTTGCATTGTTATAAACACGACATCATCAGCATTGGCAGCTATTGCTACGTTCTCCACTAATGGATTAGCAACGACAGTCAGGGCGCAACATTTTACTCAAGAATGCCATCATTGGAACCATATGTTGTAGCATCCTTGGCCTTGGGCCTCTCCCTTTTCCTCCCTTTCTTGGCCACATTATTGAGGATAATGACTGTGGCCATCCCCGATCCTCGCCGCGGAGGAAAAGGATCCTTCGGGTCCCGCGCGTCCCTCTCGGGAGCGCTTCGACAGGTGTCGTTTGAGATGTGGGCTAAAAATTTAGAGAGATTCAAAGTCGTTTGAGATGGAGGTAGGAATCCTCGACTTGTATCATGGAAAAGATAAAGCGAGTCATTCGTAGGAAGGTATAAGAATAATATTAGAAAGTAAGATTTACGCGATTACCCTTACGTTGATCGTTATAATGGAACGATAACGCATATGAGGTAAGACGTCACTAAGAACAAGTATATAGAATATAAGGAAAATGGATTTAGAGAAGATAGAAAATAAGAGAAAAAGTGGGAAAAAGGACTCGAGTCTCGGGTTTTACCCCGAGACGCCTACGTAGCCAATAAAGGCATCAAAGTCCACGTAGTTCGCATACAAAACGAGGGGTGAGGGTTTATCCCATAAATCCAAATGGGGATCTCTTATTTGTGAATGTGTGTGTGTGTATTGAAAAAGTATTTTAGTTGTGAGAAAAGTGTGGAAAAAGTGTGAGAATCTCTACTTGGAATTCATGAGCAAACCCTCTTTTTCGTATTTTTTTGGGTTTTTATTTATATGAAAATATGAGATGTGTAATAATACTAAATAAAAAGTATATTAGGCTATATGAAATGAGATAATAAAAATGCTAAGTAAAAAAAACTAGTTATTGGGAATTTAAGAGAATTTAAGAGAGAGTTTGAGAAAGTTGGACCTTCGTGAAGATCTTGAGCTTGATCTTGAATGTTGGAGAGCAGCCCTTGCACTTCGATGATGATGGATAATGGTTAATTGACCAAGTTTTATGAAAAGGATGATGAAAAGTGGAAGTAAAAAAGGGATTTGGAAGTTGAAATCGCGCTGCCTTCGAGAGAGGTTTTTGGGATTCGTTGAGAGAGATTTTTATCAGATCTGGGCTCCTCTACAAGTGAGTTGAAGGCCTCCTTTTTATAGGCTTAGGTCAGTGCTGATCGGCATAGACCCCTTCCTGCCTATCAACACCTGCCTGCCGATAGGCAGGGTCTGAAACCTGCCATTTGGCAGTGCGCTTCACGCTTTTTTAGAAAATTGACCGCCGAGGGCAAACCGCTGGTCAGAATCGCGCACGGGGCATACCATTGGAAAGGTAATTCGGAGACCTTCGAAATTCCTTTGGACCGTTTCCGGGTTCGGGAGTTGACTTTGGATCAAATATGGCTCGGAAGCATTTGTCGGTCTATTGGACGGGGAATCGTTCGGACGCAAACGGATCGTTCGTCCGTATGGTAAGTCCGAATTGTGCACGGGGTGGACTGTTGAAAAGGTTAGGAGATGTACTTCGACATTCCAAAGAGTTTGACCCAGTTTGGAGAGTTGACTTTGGTCAACCAGGCCCGAGAAGTGTTCAGTGACCTCTCGGAGTCAAACGGATCGTTCGTCCGCATGGAAAGTCGGAATCGCGCACGGGATATACCATTGGAAAGGGGATTCAGTTCCCTTCAAAGAGTCATTTAGCCTCGATTGAGATGAAGAGCTAACTTAGGTCAAACAGAGCCTGGGAGCGCCCGGTGGCCTCTAGGTCAGGTTTCAGATGCAAACGGATCGTTTGTCCGCACGGTAAGTCGAAATCACGCACGGGGTAGACCGTTGGAAAGGGTATTCAGTGCCTTTTGAAGATTCATTGAGTCTCGATCGAGATTAAGAGTTTGACTTTTGGGTCAAACTGAGCCGGGGAGTGCCCGATGGCTTCCAAGTTAGTACTCGGGACATGACCTAGGTTTGTAGTGATGAGGGGAGGTACTAGGGACCTAAGGAGAGTTAGGGGTAACAAAATGGGGTATCTATAGAGCCCCTCGATGGGTGAGTTTGGAATAAATGATGACCATCGAATAGACACCACATGATGATTTTGAGGGAGTATGATCGATTCAGAGGGTCGAGGCCGATTCTGAGGACCTAAGGAGTGTGCTGGGGATGATCAATTCTACGGATCAAAGCTGAATCTGTGGGCTTAAGTGATGAGGGTGACCGATTCTGCGGGTCAAAGCCAATTCTGCGGGCTTAGGGTGAAGGTCTAATAACCGAGGTCAATTCTAACCTAAAGAGTGGTAACGACCGAGGACCGGGGTCAATTCTTACCCAACTCAGGTGACGATCCAAGATTGTGGCAAATTCTGACCCAAGAGTGGTGACGACTGAGGACCGGGGTTAATTCTGACCCAACTCAGGTGACGATCCAAGATTAGGGCCAATTCTGACCCAAGAGTGGTGACGACCGAGGACCGGGGTTAATTCTGACCCAACTCAGGTGACGATCCAAGATTAGGGCCAATTCTGACCCAAGAGTGGTGACGACCGAGGACCGGGGTTAATTCTGACCCAACTCAGGTGACGATCTAAGATCAGGACCAATTCTGACCCAAGAGTGGTGATGACCGAGGACCGAGGTCAATTCTGACCCAACTCAGGTGACGATCTAAGACCGGGGCCAATTCTGACATAAGAGTGGTGACGACCGAGGACTGATGTCAATTCTGACCTAACTCAGGTGAAGATCCAAGATCAGGGCCAATTCTAACCCAAGAGTGGTGACGACCGAGGACCGAGGTCAATTCTGACCTAACTCAGGTGACGATTCAAGAATGGGGTCAATTCTAACCTAAGAGGGGTGACGACCGAGAATCGAGATCAATTCTGACCTAACTCAGGTGACGATCCAAGATCGGGGCCAATTCTGACCCAAGAGTGGTGATGATCGAGGACCGAGGTCAATTCTGACCTAACTCAGGTGACGATCCAAGATCGGGGCCAATTCTGACCCAAGAGTGATGACGATCGAGGACCGATGTCAATTTTGACCTAACTCAGATGACGATCCAAGACCGGGGTCAATTCTGACCCAAAAATGGTGACGATTGAGGACCGAGGTCAATTTTGACCTAACTCAGGTGACGATCCAAGACCGAGGCCGATTCTGACCCAAGAGTGGTGACGATCGAGGACCGAGGTCAATTCTGACCTAACTCAGGTGACGATCTAAGACCAAGGCCAATTCTGACCCAAGAGTGGATAAAGATTTGATTTTGATCTGAGCTGGGGAGTTAATAGCTGGGGAAGCTTTTAGGAGGCCTTGCAGGGGGAACAACCTATTTTGTGTGCTGTAAGAGAATTCCGCTGGGGAAGTGATCAAGTGATCCTTAGGGATCCTCCAGAGTTTTGCCGGGAGGAGTTTTACTTGGTTTTTGAGGATTCCGCTGGGGAAGAGGGGTTTTGTTCGAGGGAACGCGAAATTTTCTTGGTGAAAATGTTCAAAATCCATATTGGGATTTTCAGGAATTTTCTGAGGATTTTCGGGGGTTTCTGGTATTTTCTGGGAATTTCTGTACGAAATTTAAGGTGGGGTGCCGGTCGGCATGGTATGAGGAGTGCCATTCGGCAGTGGCACGGACTTTTGGGCTGCTTCGGGAAGGTGAGGAGTCAGTACCGATCGGTATGGTAGGAGGAGATGCCGATCGACATGGCGCTTGGAATCCTATAAAAGGGGCGAATCCCTTCATTTTTTCACAGCTTCTTTTACTTTCTCTCTCTCTGCGATTCTTCTGCAAATCATTTTAGCATTATGATCTTCAAGAAATGGCCGCCTTTGTGAGCACTGCAGTCCACTGGGAGTGGTTGCCCGTTGATGATTGGGCAAATGTGGATTGAAGGGATAGGGTACCCCTTTCTTTGGGGAGTGAAAACTCCTTTGCTGCATTTGAGCCTGTTGCGGATGAGCGGACCTTGCTGCGGGAGTCATCGCATCATCGCACTTCGAGAGTGATCACCGGCGGTTATGTAAGTAACCCGACCTTTGGCATTTTTCTCTGTTGGTGATTTTTCTTTCTTGACTTTTGATTAGACTTTTCTTTTTGCCAGTCTGATATTTCTTTGAAGAACATGCGTGATCGCGGGACGACGAGGGTCAAGGATGTCTGGGAGAATCTCCCACCTGTGGTGTGTTGGGTGGTCTCATCAACGGGTTTTGGGAGGTTGACATCTGCGCTGGATGAGATGCCTCGTTAGATAGCGGTCTTGTGTGCTCTAGGAGAGAGGTGGTAGGACACTACACACACCTTTCATTTCGGCTTTATGGAGATGATTGTGACTCCCATAGACGTGCAGCAGCTGCTGGGGCTGGATTGTGATGGAGAGAAGATAGAGGTCGATTGATCTTTACGGGTGAGACTGGAGGCAGTGCATGCGGCACTTGGTGATGTAAGGAGGATAGTTTGTGAAGATTCTATCTGACCGTCTCTGTTGAAGGATGTTCTGTTAGGGAGGGAGATTGATGTCGAGGACGGGCTGCAAGTGAGGCAGATGGCCCGGTTATTCATTTTTCTAGTGTTGGGAGGTTTCCTGGTGGCATCAAGCGGCGACGTCGTCCATTTGTGGTTTTTGCCGTACTTGAGGATGTTTTTGAACATCCCTTTCAATGATTGGGGGAGTCTGACCTTGGCGACCCTTTACTTTTCTCTGGATGCATTCAGTCGATGCTGCCGGTAGACTTTTACTGGGGCCACGTACATGCTTGAGGTATTCTTTAGTTTGCGCATTTCTTTTCATGGATTCGCATTTTCCTTATATGCATTTGCATTTTCCTTATGCATCTCTTTTTGCTTTGTAAATTCAGACGTGGTTCTATGAGGTGATTGGGTACAATAGCCCGCTGATTGCTTTGAAGGACGACACTGTTGGGGACTTCTGTCGATTGTATCGATGGCGTAAGGCCAACCGGTAGTCGAAGGGATCTATCTCCCTGGAGGCGGTGCGTCAGGTCTTGAATGACCTGACCAGTGGTTGGGTAAGACTCTTTCCATTTCAGTCTTATTTTTTGCACCTTCTGATCTTGTATTGATTTATGTTCGCTTGGAGATTTTAGGTGACCTTTTATCCCTAGGGGACAGCCATTCAGGATGTGGGGGTGACTGGGGTGAATGCGCGGATGAGGCGCTTGCTGGCGCATGAGTTCGGCCATTCCTGGTACCTCGAGGAGAGGGTTATTCGTCAGATTGCTGAGGAGGAGGTGGTGATGCCACCCGCGCAGCCTCCTACGTCTATGAGGCGGGAGCGACTACTGCCAGAGGATGAGAGGATCGCGGAGATGATTGGCGAGTCCTACCTGCTATACACCGATACGGCCGCGCCGTATGACTATATAGACTTTGTGACGAGCTGGTTGATGGCGTCCAGCATATATGATGCGTTGCCCTTCCTTCTCGTGGGTTCGAGTCTGGCGGTGGGTTCTTCCCACAACGGCGGTGGTCCGTTGGTATCTGTGGAGGGGGCGACCTCGGAAGTTTCTTTTGTGCGATTGCATACCCCTTCTACAACATCCGACAAGCTGATGGAGGAATGTTGCACCGTCCTCATGCGATGGATCCGGAGGAGTTGGGTTTGACAGAGGAGGTCCTCCGACCTGCGGTATACCTTTCTGTTCCTTTCTCTCTTTCTTTTCTCCTTTGGTCATCCTTGCTTTGATAATAATTTTGCCTTTTCTTGCAGCAAGTCCGGGTGTTGACCACTTGGCTCAGGGACATCAGAGATTGGATATCTTCGGTGAGTGCCCATATTCGAGACGCGGTTCCTATTCCTTCTTGCTTGGTGCCGTTTGCCTTGTCTGGAGAGGACTCTGTCTCGGGTAGTGATGGTGCGTCATCTCGCCGTAGGGGGAAGAGAGCACGTCGCAGGGGTGGAAGCTCTTAGTGAGAGAGAGAGAGAGAGAGAGAGAGAGAGAAGATGTGGGTTCGGGTTGAGTCCCGTTGTTTTTTGCTTTTTCTTTTTATTTCCTGCAAAATTGATGTGACACAGAACACAAATATATGCAATGCAATGGATTTTTTTATTATCTTTTATTTATGATGAATGAATGCACATGCGCTTTTTACTTTGCTGCTGAGACCGTAAAAAGGAATATTTTTTGGAATTTTTTGAAGGAAAGTTTTTTAATTAAAAAAGGGGCTTATATAAGGAGGAAAAGGGGATTCTTGAAATTCTGTTGAGAATATCAATTTATTTTTATTGAACTTTCTGATTTGACAAAAAAGGAAAAAGGGAAATTTCCAAAAATGGGGGGTTACCGATCGGCAAGCACCCTGACCTGCCTATCGACAGTTCAGTCCAGTCCCATCAATTGAAAGCTTTGAATGGTACCCTCTTTAGCCTTTGGTACCTTTTGGGGTAGTATTCCTTTCGATTTCTGCAGGGATGATGTCCCTTGTGAGGGTTTTCAAGTATAAAAAGGGGGAAGGGTGAAGTGTTTTCATCACACCTTTGCATTCTTTTCTACTTTCCCACTATATTTTAGCCTTGCAAGATGGCTCTCCCTGGTAGCACCGAGTTTGCCAACTACCTCGAAGACTTGGAAGCTATGTGCTCTTATAATGTCGACTATGATGCTTTCAACATGCATCGAGTCTCCCTGTGGCGCAATCGGTCCTTTGAGTGGAACGTGCTGATGGCGGCGGTACAATTCTGGTACCCCGAAGACCATGTATTCCGCTTTGGATTGGAAGAAGTTTGTTCTATCTACGAGGATTTTTTTGCCATGCTGGGTGTGAATCCCAGTGTTGTTGCGACTTTGCTCGAATTTTTCCACTCTATTAGGGATTTATTGGCCGGGCTTCTTCGTATTTTGCCTTCGGCGGCTAGATCATTGGTTGTTGGAGGAATGATCTCCCTCCCGGTGGTGCTGTGGTCCATGCATTTGTGGGAAGTAAGTGATACTGGCTATGCTGGAGCCGTGGTTCTAGGTCTGATTTCCAAATTGCTGCTGGTGACTGGGGAGGTGCAAGTGGACCCACAACTTGCATCCATTACCTCATGGATGTCACATCGTCGCAATCCTGCGGCGGTGATACTGGTGGAGACCCTGAATGGCCTGGATGCCTGGAGAGAAAGTTGTTCTGATTTTTTAAGGGGTAGCCCCGTGATGCTGTTTATGTGGTTGTCTGAAAGATTCCACTTGGCGACTCCTCCAGAGTATCCCTTGTTGGCCGTACCCAACTACTTTTCATGCTACTTCATTAGTGTTGGCCTGTATGTTGAGAACTGGGAGAATTGGCTTGTGGAATATGGGGCTCGTGGGCTGTATTGGTCAATGCCTTGGTGGGGATAGTTGCAGCCTGTTCTGGAGCTAGGAGAGTATTCATATGTGCAGCTGGTTGGTCTCAGACAGACCTCTTTTTATTTCTCTTGGCGACTTTTGCGCCAATTCGGCTGGGCGCAGGTCGTGCCCCCTCAGACCTCAAATTTCTTTTCGGTAGAAGATTTGACTGAGCGCTTGCGTCTGTTGCTTGGATCTCTGTGGGAAAGTCGGCGTCCATCGACCCATCCCTCTCAGTCTGTCGGGGAGGTTTGGCATGTCCCCAAAGATTATATGAAGTGGTTGTGGAAGAAGGTAGTCAGCAAGATGTTAGCAGTGGAGACTGGACAAAGATAATTTGTTTTATCTAACACCATGGAAGGGGGTGTTGTGGTATTTTCAAAGATGGTTAAGGCTCATCGGTCCATGGAGTGTTTACGACATTCTATTCAGGCAGGGGAAACTTGGGGACCTCAGGATGTACATGATGAGGGTGCAGGCTCCTCTGGTGGCTGTGGGTAGGACTCTCGGGGAGTTTATTTGTGTAACAGAAGTGGTGATTTTATTTGGCTTTTATGGTAATGGGGAAGGGAGTTATCCGTTCCTTTTTATTATGTTATCCACGCTAAAATTTCTTATTAATGAAATAAATAAGTTTCTGATCATCCAGTTGTGCCTCTCGATGAATTTTGCATTTTGAATTATCTATACTGATCGCTAAGGTATACATAATCCTTTTGTTCACGTATTTTTAGAATGAACCGCCGTTCTCAGAGGTAAGAAAAGAATAGTATTTTGTGAAAAAGAAAGGGTCGCACTCATGTGAGGTGCATGAGCTGCCTACGTACCTCTGGGGTTTTTGAAAAGTTTTAAAATAGTTTTTTTTTAAGAATAGAAGGGGGATGAGAAGAGTCATAGCGCGCCAAGATTTCGTACTTAGGGGTAGAATTTCTTGAGACGGTACAGATTGACTAAACTAGCCATCTCCTCCCCATCTAGGTCAGTGAGCATGGCGGCACCGCCAGATAAGATTTTTTTCACAATGTAGGGGCCGCTCCAATTGGGCTTGAACTTTCCTCTGGGGTCCCAAATGGGTTTTATTATCTCCTTGAGGGAAATATCCCCCTCCCGGACACATCGATCCTTGACTCTTGTTGAATGATCGCGCTATTCGGTGATGGTACCCCTGTATGTGGTACAGTGCTTTTAACCTTCTTTCATCTAGGAGGGCTAGATCATCAAGACGGCTCTGGCACTAGTCTTCTTCACTAACTTTGCTTTCGAGCATGACGCGTAGCGAGGGTATTTCCAGCTCCACAAGTAGGACTGCTTCCATGCCGTAGACCAGGGAGTAAGGGGTAGCCCCAGTAGAGGTTCGGATTGAGGTTCGATAGCCCCAGAGGACGTACGGGATCCGGTCAGCCCAATCTTTACAATTTCGGTCATCTTGCTGATAATAGCTTTTAGGTTCTTATTGGCGGCTTCAACTGCACCATTGGTCTGAGGTCGGTAGGGAGAAGATTTGTGTCTCTGAATACCATACTCGTTGACTACTTCTGTGACTTCTGCTTCGAAATGCAACCCGTTATCTGATACCAGCTCGTGCGGGACTCCATATCGGCAGATGATATTTTTCTTGAGAAATTTGGCCACTTTCTTGGCATTCAATATTGCGTATGACTCAGCTTCGACTCATTTGGTGAAGTAATCAATGGTGACTAGGATTAACTCATGTCCGTTTGAAGCCTTTGGTGTAACCCTCCCTATGATGTCAATACCCCAGGTGGAGAACGGCCGGGGAGAGGTCGTGTTGTATAACTCTCGCAGAGGCAAGTGTTGAAGGTTGGAGAATTGTTAGCATTTAAGGCACCTCCGGACATAGGCGGTGCAATCCTGGATCATGGTGGTCCAGTAGTAACCCTGTCGGATGATCTTCTTGGCGATCATGTGACCATTCATGTGGGGTCCGCATTCCCCGCTGTGGATTTTCTGCATTATTTTCTCAATCTCAGCCCATGCGATGCAGTGTAGATGAGTTCCATCAAAGTTCCTCTTGAGTAGGGCTTTATGACAGATAATGTACTGAGTGGCCAGTCTTCGAAGGGTCATTCTATCTTCCTTGTTTGAACCCTAGGGATACCTACCATATTTGAGTAGGCACCAAATATCATAGTACCAGCAATCGGCTAGTTCGGGATCTTCGGTAGAGACGAGCTTAATATGGTAGCAATGGGTCGGTTTGTCTTGCTTTTGAACTAGGAAGGGGGTCATTGTTATTCCCTCGGGCATGTCGACCATGGAGGCCAAGGTAGCGAAAGTATCGGCTAGGTTATTCTTTGCTCGGGGTAGGTAATTGAAGGTGATATCTCAGAAACGGGAGGCTAACTCTTCTAATTGGGCATGAAAGGGTTGGAGCTTTTCGTCCTTGACTTTCCACTTTCTGAGCACTTGACCGATGATAAGGTCAAAATCCCCGTAGACATCAAGGTATTGAATGCCTTTCTTAAGAGCAACTTTGAGGCCCACTGTGCATGCCTCGTATTCTGTCATATTGTTGGTGCAAGGGAAATCCAATTTAATGGCGATGGGAGTGTGGGAGTCATATGGGGCGATCAGGAGTATCTCAATGCCATATCCCTTTTTGTTGGCAGCGCCATCAAAGAACATTTTCCATCAAAGGCGGTTTTGAGTGGTGCAGAGGATATTTTCATCTGGGAATTCGAAGATCCGGACATCTGCTTCGTCTATGGGGTAATCAGCGAGGTAGTAAGAGATGGCTCTTCCTTTAATAACTTTTTGTGTGACGTACACGATATCAAACTCGGTTAGGAGCATCAACCATCAGTCCATTCGACTAGATAAGGCGAGTTTCTCAAGAAGGTATTTGATGGGATCCATTCGGGATACAAGTTTGATGGGAAAGGCGAGCATGTAGTGTCGCAACTTTTGGGTGACCCAGATAAGGGCGACACACGCCTTTTATAAAGCAGTGTAGTTGACCTCGTACCCGGCCAATTTGTGACTGGCGTAATAGATGGCTCTTTCTTTGCGGGAGTCTTTAAGATATTGGGCTAGCAAAGCCCCAACTGCAGTGTCGGTTATGGTTAGGTATAGGATCAAAGGGAGACCAAACTATGGTGGCATGAGAACTGGAGGTTGGGTCAGATATTGTTTGATTCGATCAAAAGCTTCTTAGCAGGCCTCATTCCAAACCTTGGTTGAATCCTTTCGGAGGAGCTTGAAGATTGATTCATAGATGGAGGTTAGCTGGCTAATGAACCTACTGATATATTATAATTTCCCAAGAAAACCTCGGACTTCTTTCTCTGTTTGTGGCGGTGGCATCTCAAGTATGGCCTTCAGCTTCGCAGGATCTGCTTTTATCCCCTTTTCGCTGACCATGAATCCTAAGAGTTTTCCCTTTGTAACGCCGAAGACACACTTTTGTGGATTAAGTCTCATCTGACACCATTGCAGTCGTTCGAAGAACTTTCGGAGAGCGGGAACATGACCTTCTCTAGTTTTGGACTTGATAATCATATCATCCATATAAACCTGGACCTTTTTGTGAATCAGATCGTGCATGATGGTTGTGACAGCCCTTTGGTAGATAGCCCCAGTATTCTTGAGATCGAATGGCATAACGATGTAGCAAAAGGGTCCCCATGGGGTGATGAATGTGATTTTTTCTTGGTGGTCGAGGTGCATCTTGATTTGGTTGTATCCGACAAACTCGTCGATGAATGAATTAAGAGCATGACTGGCTGTGTTTCCACGATCATGTCGATATTGGGTAGCGAATAATCATCCTTTGAAGAAGCTTTATTTAAATCTCGGTAATCTACACACATTCGAACCTTCCCCCTGATTTCGGCACAGGTACAGTGTTGTCTAGCCATGTGGGATATTCGATCACTCGAATGAAACCCACGTTCAACTGTTTGACCACCTCTTCTTTGACCTTGAGCGACCATTCGGTGCGGAGTTATTTCAATTTTTGTTTAACCGGCTTGTAATCTGGGAGAGTGGGGATCTCGTGCTGAGCTATTTCAGGATCAATGTCGGGCATATCATCATAGGACCATGCGAAGATGTCCACGAACTCCTTCAGCAATTCTTCGAGTTGTGCACGCTCATGCTTGTCAAGGGTGGCCCCTAACCTAATCTCGCGCAGTTGGCTACTAGAACCGAGATTAATAACAACAGTCTCTTCTTTATTAACTTGAACGCAGTTATGTTGTTTATTATTAACCTTATTTAGACCAGTTAAGATTTGTTCATTTGCAAAATCATCATCATCAAAAGTTTGATTAGAATTCAAGTAGTTAATGTAAGTCACAGCAAGATACTCAAAATCTTCATTTATTTCATTGATAGGAAAAACGGCATTGAGAACCTCATCAAAAGAGGTCTCGATTACATTTGAGCAAGGATAGACAACATAAAAAGAAATAGGGTAAACATTGGGGTTAGGGGATATTTCAAGAGGTAGAACTGGCGCAGTATGCCAGTTGAGGAGGGGCGTATCAGCAGCTTTAATCAGACGGGATGGGTCCATTGATGTAGTGCCTGAATGAACCATGCAGAGTGCCAGCCCCAGTATCTGTAAGTTGAAGAAATCTTCGAAATCACTTTCCTTAGTCTCTTCGGTATCTTTGATGAGCGGTTTCACGCGGTGTGGGAAACTTTCGGTCTATGGGTAGCTATCTTAGAAAAATATCTCCATTCCATGCCTCATCTTCTTGTCTGTGTGGTCATACCATGGTTCTAAAAAATCACAAAAGGGGAAGTCCTCGCCTTCTTTGGTGAATCGTCCATTTAAGGAGTCTCCTGAGATAGTTCAGATGCAGTCTAATCTTCTCTTTGGTCGAGACTGGTGGATCATTCTGAGCTCTTGTTCTGATGGTTGATACCCCAAGCCACAAGGAGGAAAATCTTTCTTCAGTTCGATGGGCTCAAGTATCCCTTGCTGCCTTTGTCCTAGCCCCAATTCGGGCATGAAGTGCATGTTTCTGAACATCTGAATCACATTGACATTGCCATGAAGGTCATATTCTGGACAAACCCTTTCTTTGAAACTGTCCCCTTCCGAGAGTAGGAGTGGATCAACTCGAAATCCTGATAGGAGCATATCACTTGACCCGTGCTGTATCTGAAGAATTGGACTGCTGGTGCTTGCACCCTCGACATTTTCATCGTCGCCCAAAATGGTGATGACTCGCCCGTCGGCGAAGAACTTCAATTTTTGATGGAGTGAGGAAGAGACACCCTTGATATTGTGGAGCCAGGGTCGTTCGAGCAACAAGTTGAAACAAGCTGGGATGTCTATGAATTGGAATTCAACGACAGGGTTTATAGGGCCAACCCATATTATAAGTTTTATGGATCCCATCACCTCTCGACGGGTATTATCGTAGGCATGCACAGCGGCGGAGGTTGGAGCGAGGTCGCTTTCTTTCAGGCCTAAAAACTTGAAGGTTCTCAGAGGGCAGACGTTCAAGGCAGATCCATTATTGAGAAGGGAGAGTGGCACGGCCTTTCCCATAACTTCGACGGAGATGTTGAGTACATGATTGTGATTCGGCCTAATTCTGGTGATTTCTTCTTCAGAAAATGATAACATTCAGGTAGAGGTCAAGGATCCGACCAGATTTACCGCTTCTTCTGGTGTGGTAGAAGGAGGAACTATGGGTCCAGTGAGTAACTTGATTAAAGCGTTTCTGTGCAGCTGGGAAGACATGAAAAGCCCCCATAGAGTGATGTTAGCTTGAGTTTTCTTCAATTGATAGAGGATCTTGCTCTCCTCGATCGTCATCTCTGGCATAAGAAGGTTTTCAACACCCTTCCCTTTGTCATTTGCTGGTAGTGAGCTTGGAACCTGGTAATGTCTCCCTGATCTGGTCATGTGATTTACTCAAGAAGGAAAGAACATGAACCCCATTTCCTCATCAATCTTAGGTTTTTCTGCCACTCTGTTTATTTCTCTGAGGAGTTCCTCAAATGATATCATCCCACATATGTCGACTACTAGGCCAACTCCTCCTAAAGCTTGTTCTTCACTCAAATCATCGAATTCTTCCCCCCATTCGGTGGTAACAATTTTGTCTTTCCCTTTAAAGTCGATGCATTCCACAACTTCAACGGCTTAGTCATACTGGTCCTCCCATTATGTGGGGATATATGTGATTGAAGGGACCAAACGCCCTTGTAGCTTCAAAGTGTCAAGTAACCCGGCGATACTGCAAATGCTATTGGTTGCCTGAATAATTCTGCCATAGTCTGGACAACATCATCCAGGCCGACTTCGTTGGTTGGTACCACCCATTTTTCTGAATCTCGGGCCCATTTCTGTGCTTCCAAGAACAGTGTACTGAATTTCTGGCAATTTCAGCCCGAACTCTAGGAGTTTGTTTAATACCTCTGATAATTCCATACTTCCATCTTCAGAACGGGTACGGACAGCGATGCATGCTCTGGTAAGGAGTGACAATGCCTGATCAGCGAGGCTAGTAGTGTATAGGAGGAAATATGGGTAAATTTTAAGAGGTTTAGGAGAGTATATGGGTGTGATTTGAGTTGAGGGATCAAAATTTGGATTTTCTTCCAAGAATTTGGCATTGGTGTGATTTGGGAGTGGATTGTGAGTAGTGTTTGGCTTAGGATTGGCTGGTGGGGCGATGGTACCCCGGTCAATGAGATCTTAGATTATGTTTCGAAGGTGAAAGCGTTGGTCGGTAGTATGGCCGATAATTTAGTGAAAGGCGCAATGAGCATCAGTCTTGAAGTTTCTTGGGAGTGGATTTGGAAATGGACGTGGATCCAATGGTTTGATAAGGTTTCGGCTTAACAGGGCTTGGTAAACTTTGGAGAGGGGAGCATGGAGCTCAGTGTATTCCCTTCGGATGGGGGCAGGGCGGCTTTCTGGTGCCCATGATGCGGTTGGTTGAGAGATGTTATTGATGGTTGAGACTGTAGCACTAGAAGTCTTTTCATACTTTCTAGGGGTGAACTGTCCGGACACCTTCTTCAGTTCAACCTCTGTTTTAATGAGACTTTCCTCGATTTCTACTCCAGCCTCTCTGAGAGCTCGGAAGTGGGGATAGTATTATCCTCCCATCGTTGCTCGGACATGGTGCAAGCAATTCTTCTTCACTATATTGACCGGCTCTTCCTCGGACGGTCAATTGGTCATGGTAGCTGCTTGCTCCCTCCACCGGGTTATGAAGTTACTGTCTGATTCTCCACGATTCTGTTTGAGCAGCTCTAAATCACGACGGGTGACCTCAAGATCTTCGTTGTATTTATACTGCGACATGAATTCTCAGGCTACATCCTCCCAGCTACGGATTCTGGATTCCTCAAGAGATAAAAACCATCGGAGGGAACTATCCTTCAAAGTTTTCTGAAACAATTGGGCCATCACCTCCTCAAAAGCCCCTAGTAGAGTCATGGAACGATGGTAACTGCGAAGATGAACAATTGGGGGCCCACTCCCTCCGAACTTCTCGATATTTGGCATCTTGAACTTCTCGGGTAACCTCGCTATAGGATAAGGAGACATGTGGGTGTATTCCATGTAATTCCCAGAGATTATGACTTGGTAGAACTTCTTGGTGAGCATCCTGAGATCCTCTTTGACTTTATTCAACTCCTCCTCCTTTGGATCAGCGACCACAGGCAGGTTAGCCATAGGCTGGGCAATGTTTGGCATTGGAAGCTGGACAGGCGGCGGCCCATTAGTAGGAGGGGCACGTGGAGCGTGTTGATATTCTTTTGAAACCCAGATAGGCTCAGGTGAATCCATATCAAGAGGGAATAGGGACTCGGGCTCTTGAGGAATAGGAACATGGTTTCATTGCATCTCTCGGACATCGATTTGGAGGTTGTCAATCTTGGACACGAGTTGAGCTAGGACTATCGTCAGATCCGACTGCATGACTGGTACTTGATCTGTATTCTCCATGGAAAATGGATGGATTCCAGACTCGGTAGAAGTAGTAGAAGAACGGATGAAACTCCGGGGTGATTTGACTGAAGACCAAGCCAGTAGGGAGCCAGGCCAAGGGCTTGTGATCGACCTGAGAAGGCGTAGAATAAGATTTATTTTTGAGAAAAAAGGAAGTACTATTTTTGGATTTTTGATAAAGAGGGGAGAAATGTTTTTGAATTTTTGACAAAGAAGGGAGAAATGTTTTTGGATTTTTTATAAAGAAAGGAGAAATGTTTTTGGATACGGGACTCAGCATGATTATTATGATTATTATGTTCTCACTTGTATTTAATTCTCCTAAATGCAATGTCGGACGGGACCCGAGCTTGGAAAAGTGGGGTTTTCAATATATGCGAAGCTACGACTGGACTTGTAACCAGGCTTACGGACAGGGTCCTATTTTAAAAATGCTCAAAAATTGGGCGGCAGATCGACCCAGAATTTCGGTAGAGTTTCGAGTTGAAACCGGCAATCTAAAGTGCGTGTCCTAGGTTTGACACCTACATGCGGGTATGCAGTTGGTTGGGTGAATCGGCATGGGTTCCCCCCTTTGGCGTGACTTCCACAATATACGTCTTGCTCTTGCAGGCAATCGGTATGTCTGGACAAGCCATTTGATATACCTGAGTGTACTTGAATTACCTCACCATATACCTCGTGGGGACGGTACGTGTGAGAGCGAATTCGATATACTCGACGTACGTGAATGAATTCCCTGCGATATACCTTCCGTCATGACTTCGATCAAGCGGTACGATGCGGGGGAACCATTCGATATACGTCGAAGATACTTGGCCAATGGAAGGTGAGAGTCATATCGCTTAGGCTAACTACGACCTGCCGGACCAGCGCCCATCACAAAATGACCCTCCAATTACTGGGTAAAATTCGGTCAATATCAATGCTCTTTGGTGATGTTGTGTGAATCATGATTCTCTTATTAGTATCTTATGATGAGAATGCCTTTCTTGATTATGCCAAACTGGGAGCAAAGTTCAAGTACCCCAAAAGGTACACCAAGTATGGATAGGTGATGCGTACAACATGAGGATATATGTGATCCTAGGTGCACGTGGCGTGAAGTGTACATGGAGAATTTTCTACAAGTGTGTGAACATAAGCATAAGCATGGGTTACACATGGAAAAGGGGAACATGCAGATATGGGGGGGGGGGACATAAACAAATATAACATCCATGAAAATAGAGTCAAGCCCTCAAAACATACATAAATCCCCAGCGGAGTCGCCAATGTGGCCATCCCCGATCCCCGCCGTGGAGGAAAAGGATCCTTAGGGTCCCGCGCATCCCTCTCGGGAGCACTTCGGCTGGCGTCGTTTGAGATGTGGTGTAAAAATGTAGAGAGATTCAGAGTCGCCAGTCTATTTTACTCAAAACAGACAAAAGAAAAAAGGGGAAGCCACACCGAAGGATGGCATCAAAAGACATACTGGTGCAAGCGAAACCAAACGATTCGAGAAGGGTTCGGAGGCTTAGTCACGAAATGGGAAGGTGTTAGGCACCCATTTCGCCCTGTCAGTCTCTCATGGATATTTGCTATTTTCCCTTATGTTTCCCCACGTGATATGTGTGCATATGTATATATAGAATGGAGGTAGGAATCCTCGACTTGTATCATGGAAAAGATAAAGCTAGTCATCCGTAGGAAGGTATAAGAATAATATTAGAAAGTAAGATTTACGCGATTACCCTTACGTTGATCGTTATAATGGAACGATAACGCATATGGGGTAAGACGTCACTAAGAACAAGTATATAGAATATAATGAAAATGGATTTAGAGAAGATAGAAAATAAGAGAAAAGTGGGAAAAAGGACTCGAGTCTCGGGTTTTACCCTGAGATGCCTACGTAGCCTATAAATGCATCAAAGTCCACGTAGTTCGCATACAAAACGAGAGGTGGGGTTTATCCCATAAATCCAAATGGGGATCTCTTATTTGTGAATGTGTGTGTGTGTGTAGAAAAAGTGTTTTAGTTGTGAGAAAAGTGTGGAAAAAGTGTGAGAATCCCTACTTGGAATTCATGAGCAAACCCTCTTTTTCTTATTTTTTTGGGTTTTTATTTATATAAAAATATGAGATGTGTAATAATACTAAATAAAAAGTATATTAGGATGTATGAAATGAGATAATAAAAATGCTAAGTAAAAAAACAAGTTATTGGGAATTTAAGAGAATTTAAGAGAGAGTTTGAGAAAGTTGGACCTTCGTGAAGATCTTGAGCTTGATCTTGAATGTTGGAGAGAAGCCCTTGCACTTGGATGATGATGGAGAATGGTTAATTCACCAAGTTTGATGAAAAGGATGATGAAAAGTGGAAGTAAAAAAGGGATTTGGAAGTTGAAATCACGCTGCCTTCGAGAGAGGTTTTTGGGATTCGCTGAGAGAGATTTTTATCAGATCTGGGCTCCTCTGCAAATGAGGTGAAGGCCTCCTTTTTATAGGCTCAGGTCAGTGCCGATCGGCATAGACCCCTTCCTGCCTATCAGCACCTGCCTGCTGATAGGCAGGGTCTCGAACCTGCCATTTGGCAGTGCGCTTCACGCTTTTTTGAAAAAATCAGCCGCCGAGATCAAACCGTTGGTCAGAATCGTGCATGGGGCATACCGTTGGAAAGTTAATTTAGAGGCCTTCAAAAGTCCTTTGGACCACTCCTGGGTTCGGGGGTTGACTTTGGGTCAAATATGGCTCAAAAGCGTTTGTCGGTCCATTGGACGGGGAATCGTTCTGACGCAAACGGAACGTTCGTCCGTATGGTAAGTCCAAATCGCGCACGGGGCGGACCGTTGGAAAGTTTAGGAGATGTACTTCGACATTCCAAAGAGTTTGACCTGATTTGGAGAGTTGACTTTGGTTAACCGGGCCCGAGAAGCGTTCGGTGACCTCTCAGAGTCAAACGGATCGTTAGTCCGCATGGAAAGTCGTAATCATGCATGGGATGGACCGTTGGAAAGGGGATTCAGTGCCCTTCAAAGATTCATTCAGCCTTGGTTGACATGAAGAGTTGACTTGGGTCAAACAGAGCCCGGGAGCGCCCGGTGGCCTCTAGGTCAGGTTTCGGTCGCAAACGGATCGTTCGTCCGCACGGTAAGTCAGAATCGCGCACGAGGCAGACCATTGGAAGGGGTATTCAGTGCCCTTCGAAGATTCATTGAGTCTCGATCGAGACGAAGAGTTTGACTTTTGGGTCAAACTGAGCTGGGGAGTGCCCGATGGCTTCCAGGTCAGTACTCGGGACATGACCTAGGTTTGTAGTGATGAGGGGAGGTACTAGGGACCTAAGGAGAGTTAGGAGGGTAACAGAATGGGGTGTCTACAACGATATCCTCATCCATTTTTGCCAACTGGGCAGCCAAGAGTTTGAGAACTCACTATATGGTTGACTTACTTGAGTCTGTGCCATATAGGAGTTTCAACTAGTTTGGATATCGAGACAAAAGAGGATTAGATTTTTCCGAGTTACTTTATCTTAAAAAGGCTTCAAGGAATCCCAGTCCAAGTACTCTCATGCGACACAAAGAGTTAAGTACAACTCTTGAATCACAATTAGGACACATACACTGCATATACATGTTTATTATGTGCGCATATTTTTTATGGTGGTGTTGTTGCTTCAAATATTTTTTTTGGAAAAAGAAATTCATTTGAATATTTTTTAATCATTTGAAATGATTTTTCATTTAATTGAAATAAGATTTTAAAAATATATTTGAGGTTAACATAAGAATAATTTTTTTATGATAAAAATTTGATTGGTTCAATTTTTAATTGGTTAATATTTTTTTGAGTCGAAAGATTTAATTTTTCCAAGACTTAAAAAAACACATGTGTGTTATATTTTAATAAGACTTTTTGTGTTTGTTTAGTGTCTTTGTGGTCAGACTCATTTGTGACCCTAGATTGAGTGGTTCTCAATGAACCATATTATTAGTGCCTCAATCCAAGTGAATACCTTTTAGCCAATCAAATTACTTATTTCACTTTCTTTCCACACCATTGGATCTTGAAGATTTGATCTAGAATCTTCATTTGTAACAACCTTTTAGTACCTCATATAAAATATCTCTTAGGGTTTTTTTTATCTTCAGATGAGTTAAGAGAAAAGGGGGTTAGAAAAAAAAATGGGCGGTTGAATTTTTTTTCTCTGAGAGAGTCTTCTTAACCTTTCATATCTTCTTCTTTATCTTCTTCATCTTCTTCATTGAGAGAAACTCGTCTCCGGTCCCATCGTCGAAAACCAGGAGAAAGACGACGACGCTGCTGTCGAAAAGAACAAGAGAGAGAGAAGAAGATGCCATCATCGGAAAAGAGAGAGGGGCGTCACCGGAGCTGCTGTCCATAAATCGAGATCATCGAACTGTCTAAACCGCGATCGCCGCTGCTGTCCGAAAACCGAGACCGCTGGAGTTGTTCTAACCGAGCCCGTCGGAGTTGTTCTAAATTGAGACCGTCGGAACAATAAAATCGAGAAAGAGAAAGAACTCGCCGGAGTTTTTCGTCACCGAAAAAACTCTCTAAATTTTTCAAGAACCAAATCAGACCCTACCTTTTCATGTTTTATTCTCAAAACCCCATACCCACTTTATTGGTATATTTAATCTGAAAAAAATCCAAGAGCCTAGAAGACTATTTGTTGGGATTTTTGTGTATTGGGTTTTGTTGCTGATTTGTTGGGTATTTGAAGACCTCTTCAAATAATATATTTTTCTAAGAATTATTTAGTTCACACTAATATTTTTTGGGGGGTTCTTTATTTGTTTTCTTGGATCTTTATTAAATTTGTTGTTGTTGAATCCAAGAATATAGTTTCAAATAAATTTGAAACACAAGACATATTGTTGTGGTTTATATTTAGATTTGAGAAAGATTTTTTTGTTTCAAAAATTAATTTCAAAAATTAGTCAAATAAAATTTGGACATAAATAATTTTGAAACAAAACTTGATTTGAATTTTTTTTTATTCCGAATCTGAAATTTTTGAAGTCTTGTATTCAAAGTATATTTGAGATGATTTGCATTGCATATAGAAGTTTGAAAGTGCGGAAGCCCCCAATTTTTAAATTCAAATATAATGAAATGGTTCAAATTTTAATTTTCCAAAAGTTATTTAAAATTTTCTTTTCTTAAAGAGAACAAACCAACTTATGAAAAAAAACTAAACTAAACTAAGAGTGAAATTAAAACTACACACACAATTATCATTTCGACTTAAACACACATTAATCCAATTCAAGTTAAAGTTGCATGTTATCAAGATAAATTAATTTTGCACTTGAATTAAATTAAACATAACCAAACATTAAATTTGCACCAAATTAAATAGATTGTGATTTTGAACTAATTTTATCTTTTAGTCCTAAGCATGCATCTAGGTGATAGATCAAGATAAAATAAATCATCATCGCACTACACCGGATGTACGAGAAAAACCCAAAACGAAAAAAAATCTCGGACGGCCCTAGCCTCAAATCCACTAAGTACGGAATTTATAAATACAAGACAGCAGACTCACAACACTCGACTCGATCCCTCTCAAGCCCCGATGTTCCTTCTTGTATCAACCTCTTCTTAGCGAATAACCATGGAGCTCCACCGCGGTCTCGAAATCCACCGATCGGACTTTATATGGTCACCGTCACCCGAACTAGGAGCCTTTCTCCAAGTGGGAATGTCACATCAAACAAAGATCTCCTCCTTTATGAGTTGAAAATAAAACTCAAAATCTCTTCTTCAATGGTGTAGAGAAAATCGGTGATAAAACTCCATGCAAATAAAAATATATCTATGGAAGCTTGAATGAACAATAAGGGTGTAAAACAAGTGTTTAAAATATTTTTCTTTAAAATCAACAACACTTAAACAAAGAACTTTTTCTCTTTTGATTTCTCTCTCAAAACACTCTCTTAGAGGTTGTAGGATATGAAAAAGTTAAGTTAAAAACTCTGGTTCCCGTACATAGATATTCTGTCAAAAGTTAGTGGGGTAAACTAGAGGAAAAAGTGGGAAAAACTGCTCAAAACTGCCAAATACCTCTTCCCGCCAAATATCGTTCGAACGACATTTTCGTTCGAACGAGATCTCGTTTGAACGAGGCTTCTAACGAAGTTCCAGTATGAACTCGTTAGAAATTTCGTTGAAAATCTCGTTCGAATAGCCATCTCATTCGAACGACATTTCGAACGAAGTTCCAGTGGCCAATATGGGAGCTAGTTAGCAAACTCGTTCGAACGACATCTCGTTCGAACGAAAAACTCGTTCGAATGACATTTCGAACGAACTTCCAGAAAGTTTGAAAAATTCGATTTCTGCCCAGAAACTTTATAATCTTTAGGTTAAGAGTTTAAATGAAATCTTTCTGAAATTAAACAACAATTTTAAATAAACGTTCACCCATTATAAAATGTTCCAAGTTCCACTATATATATAATAAAATGCATTCATACCTTAGGAGTAATGGAAACATGTTGATGACGTAGAAACGAGGCAGAAACAAACTCGGCAATGTGATGAAGCTTTATATACTTGGTCGCTACGTCTTCAACAAACGCGTCATAGGCTTGAAGGACGATCAATATACTCTATCGTAGGACTCAAACGTTTTTGTCCGGAATTAAGCCAAAGCTACAAAGGACTCAATTGGAAATTTGTGTCCTTACAAAGTTGCTTGTAAATTCGTAGGATATTGCTTATATATTTGATTGACAGGGTGAGAAGCATTATTGCGTTTAGTATTAATTCACAAACAGTATCACTCTCACACGAACACTTAGGAGTTGTGGTTCTTAGTGAGATATTTTATTTGTTGGAGCTGCTATAATCAAAGAGGATAAGTAAAAAGTAAGGAAGCTACGGGAAGGAAAACTACATCAAGTAATAAGCCTTTGAGAGTGGAGTAACTTGTGTAGGTAACGTTCTGAACTTAGATTTAGGTCTTGTATTTGCATGCTTAGTGCTGTAACTTGTGCCGTGTGATTATTAATGGATGTTGTTTTGCTCGGTAGAGGGGGCCGTGGATGTTTTCCTCATTTTAGGGTTTTACCACTTTAAAAATCACGTGTCTAATTTGCTTGAATTTTCTTGATTACTTTGGTGAACAATATCGTACTCGAGATTTAAATTTGTATGTTTTAGTTTTAAAAACTTAAGGTAATCAAACTAACGAATCTAGATATCATATTCAGAAAAATTGTTTTAACACATCTAGTGTTCATTTTGAAAAGAGTTTTGTTCAACGAGTTTATTTCGGAGTTTACTCAACTTATAACTTTTTGTTATTAATCTTGTAAACAAATTTTTTCAAGTGGTATCAGAGCGGTTTGTCAAAGATTTTTTTGATCCTGAAACTCCAGAAATTATTTTCGAAATCTATTTCTGAATATGGATGAAAGATTTGAGAAGTTAGGTAACCTTTCCCGACCACCACTCTTTGATGGAAACAACTTTTCCTATTGGAAAGCACGAATGGTTGCTTTCATTCAAGGAACTCTTGGTGATGATGTTTGAGATATAATTGAAAATGGTTATGAACATCCAACTAAGACTTTGTCTGATATTGATCCCGCAATGGTTAAGAAACTTCGTAGCTAATTTACTACGATAGAGAAAAAGAAGTCTCTCGATAATAATAAGGGTAAGAATGCTATCTTTATGTCCATTAATGAGCATGAATTTAAAAGAATATCTATTTGCTCTACTTCTAAGGATGCTTGGGACACTCTAGTCACCGCACATGAGGGTGATGAATGAGTTAAGGTCGAAATAACATAAATGCTTGTCCAACAGTACAATACACTGATTATGGATGAAAATGAATCCTTTGATGATTTCTACATTAGGTTAACTGACATTTTTACAAAGTTACATGCAAATGGATAAACTATAGTAGAAAATAAATCGTTCAAAAGATTCTTATGTCATTACCTACTAAGTTTGACAATAAGAGATATGCCATAGAAGAAATGAATGACCCAAACATGACTCCTGAATTGCTAAGTAGCAAATTAAGAACTGTAGAGATGGAGTTAGAGATCAAAAAATAATTGACTTCCTGAAATAAGAGACTCACTGGATCTAATGTTGTGTTTTCATCACAATTGACTTCACCTAAAGTCAGTCCCTTAGACTTTGACCTTGACTCGAATGATGATTGTGATTTGGATCACCATGATAATCAAATAGCTATCATGAGCAAGCATTTCAAAAAGATTATCAAATTCATAAATGCTTTAGCCTATAAACAAGGCAAACAAAATTATTAAGGTAATTAAAATCATAGACCTCATGAAAGACATGATAACAAAAGGACTTATGACAATAGTAGACCTAAGATAGATATGAAAGATGTCAAATATTATGGATGTGGCAAAATGGGACATACCCAAATAAGCCTACCAATAATAGGGCTAATTTGTGAAAGACATGGGATGACTCTAGTAATTCTGATGAAGATGAAACTGAGTCAACCCATAATTATGAGTCCTGTATGTCATTCTATGCTAGGATCATATGCCATGACAATGATGAATGTGTGTCTACTCATGATTCTATTGCTCCTATTGTTGCATTTGTTGTTAAAAATATTATGACTGTTGATGATGAAAACAAGATCGATAGTGATAGTTTAAGGGTGTGTCAAACTGAAAGCATTGTCGTTAAACCTAAAGTGTGTGTGAGTTCCACATATGAAATGAGCGATATAGGAGACACTTCACACGATACACTTAGCGAGTCCGACGATGATCTTCCAAATTTTCATAAGCTATACACGAAAATGCTTAAGAAAAGTACCCGTCTTGATAAAACAATTAAGCTTTTGAATGAGCGTATTGATTTACTTAACCAGACTATTAGGAAGAACGCTAAAGAATTTACAACACAATGTGTTGCCCATGAGACTGAAATTGAAGAATTTTTCGCAAAAATAGAAGATCTTTCTGAGAAAAATAATATTTTGGAACAAAAATACAAGTCTACCTTGGTAAAACTTGAAGAATCTAAGAAAAAAGTTTCAAACGTGTTTAAAAAATTCTTACACTTTGAAACTCAAGCTAAGTCCTACGAAGAAATTATTGTAAGAAGCAAGTTTGATTCTGATGATAAATCTGGTTTTGGATTTGGAGAAAAACTTTATACTTGCAAAAATATTTCTCTTAAAAATGTTGTTTTTGTAAAAAAAAAAAAGGCAGAATCCTCAAAAAACTCAGAAAGAAATTGTTTTAAAGATGTCTCTAAGGAAAAACAAAGTGATTATCCTTAAAAGCCCAATTCTAATGGTCCATCTAAGTATGTTTGTCCACCTGTTAGAAATCAAGGTCAAAAATCCAAAACTAATGACATTTGGACGACCATTCCTATTAGGGATAAACCAATTTTCAAAGACTTTAGTAATAAAGTCAAGTCCTCCACACATCAGTATTGTTCATACTGTGATGTCTACGGCCACTCCATTGCTGAATGTTTTCAGAAGAAAGTGTATATACCCACTTACTCAAACTTTAACTATTCTAGAAAGAGTATGAATACTTATGTTCTCCCAAGACAGTCCACTCATAACTCTAACTATAAAAAAATGGAGGACCTAAAACTAAAAAGAAATCATTTAGAAAGGCCCAACAAAACTTTTCTGAATCCAAGGCCAATCAAACTGTTAAAACTAGGCCTATTTGGATTAGCAAAGATGACTTGTTAGCTCAACTCAAGTGCAACATTGTCATATCTGCTATTAAGGCACTAAGCACTTCGTATGTATGGTATCTTGACTCCGGATGTTCTAAACATATGACCGGAGATGAAACTAAATTAATAAACAAAACAAACTTCCTTAGAGGTAGTGTTGTGTTTGGTGATGGAGTTTCATCTAAGATCATAGGTAAGGGAACATTGTGTGAGGAAGGTCTCCCCAAGATAAATGATGTCCTCCTAGTTAAAGGTCTCAAAGCTAACCTACTTAGTATATCTCAATTTTGTGATTCCAGTCATACTGTTGCCTTTTCTAAAACTGATTGCAAAATTTTTGACAAAAAGGGAAATTGTATTTTAACAGGAAACACAAATAAGGATAACTGCTAAACAGTCCTTCCTAAGTCTGAATCTTGTAATAGATTGGGACATACAAACTTTGATAATCTTCGTAAGTTAAGTTCCCAAGAAATTGTTAGAGGATTGCCTAAAATAAAAAATTCTTTTTATCCCGTCTGCAGTCGTTGTCTGAAAGGGAAAATAAGTAAACCATTTCATAAGAAAGTTAAAAATGTTTTAACTACAAAACCTTTGGAATTAATCCATACGGACCTTATGGGTCCCTTTTGGACTGTCAGATTCTGTGGTAACAGTTACATACTTGTTATTGTGGATAACTACACACGATATACTTGGGTTGCATTCATGAAAAATAAAACCCATACCTTCGATGAGTTGTTAAAAATACTTTTAAAAATAGAGAACGAGAAGGATACCCAAGTATGTCGCATTAGAAGTGACAGAGGTGGAGAGTTTAAAGATTCGGGTGTTGCAAAATATTGTATATGCAATGGCTATAAATATGAATTTAGTGCGCCTAAGACAACTCATAAGAACGACATTACTGAAAGGAAAGATAGAATCTTATAAGAGATGGCTAGGGTTATGCTACATGCAAAAATTCTACCTAAGTGTTTTTGGGCCAAAGCTATTCAAACGGCTTGTCGTATCATTGATTAAGTATACCTTAGGAAGAATTTCAAATCTGTTGATGATATTAGATATGAGTATCTTCATAATGCCATTGGTATGATAGTTCTTACTAAATTCAACACATCATTCATATCCTCAGTAGTTGCATGCTAATAATTGGTTTATGAGGATTTAGGGCATGATCGTTTCTCAAATGACAAAGGACGCCTCCTGATATCTGTTTTATGTAGGACACCCTTGTATCTACCCTTGTATATATTATTGTTTGTGTTGGAACATTATCTTATATTCTCCTGATTTATTTTTTTACCCCGTTGTATATTTGAGCAAAATTGGGGGAGAAGAACTTGAGTACCAATGCTTCGATTTATATCTTTTGGTACTAACTCAACTAATATGCCATTGAGTGTTTATCTTTTTCAGGCATTTTCATACCCGATTGTATAGCTTGTCCTATTTATTAGTGTTGATACCAAAATTAATATGCTGATATGGACGAATAATACGAAGACACGTGCCAATCTACGTGGCACGATAGCAACGAGGAAGTTCATTTCCCGACCAACCATGCTTCTTTCCGAGCAACGAGGATACATCGAGGAATTATAGCACACCGAGGAACTCCAGCGCACCGAGATACTCTAGCGCACCGAGGTACTCTAGTTCTTCGAGGTACTCCTGATCAGCTAGCAGCTATGGCGGTCCGAGCTGCACCTCGGTCGTACCATTAATTGCCAGATAATCAACAGTTCAGATATTCATTGAATACTTATATTCTTGACGCACACGCTGCATTAAATGTATTACCCTTTCATATGTATAGCATTTAATGTATTGAACCTTTCATGTACAGCCTCAAGGCTATAAATACCTTGTATCAAACCCATTCAAGGGGACCGGAATTTCTTGAGAGAACTTGAAATCAAGAATTCTGCAAATACTCAGCAATAACATAACAGTGGACGTAGGCTTTATTCCTAGCCAAACCACTTTAAAAATCTTTGTCTTATTTATTTATCTGTGATTAAATAATTAGAGCAATCTAGTTTTTTACATCAACAGATTGGCGCCGTCTGTGGGAACGACTGTTGCAATCGTTTTTCACCAAAAATCATTTGTTATCAATGGCAGATAATCCCGAATCCAGTAATCGAAATGCTGGAAATACTGGAAATCTTCCAAATCCATCTGCACCTCCAGATCTGGCTGGAATTATGACAAATCTGGCTCAAGGACAAACCGCCATGCAAGAATCTGTGAGGCAACTTATTCAAACTCTTCAAGGCGGTGCACCTACCTATTCAGGGTATAGGAGTGATCGTGGGCAATCACAATCCAGACGTACTGGGTCATATCGCAATGGGGAGTCTACTGATTCTACGTATCAACCTGGGCGAACATCATCGATACGGGCTACGGATACAGATCAACGTGTCACACTCTCTCCGGAAAGAACCAGCGCTTTGGAAAGATTAAGCAGGGCGTCTCCTTTCAGTCGATTAGGACCAAGGAGGAATATGAATCCACCTAGAGCTCCGTCGAAAAGTTTTCGGCCATCATCAGGTTTGAGAGAAGGATCAGCACAATCACGACCAGCTACTCGTCGAGATAAATCTCAGGAAGCTACGTCAGAACACTCAGTTGCTCGGACTAAGCGGCCTGAGGAAGGAAATGAAGCATGGAAAGGTTCCATTCAGCGGTTGGAGGACAGACTGGGCGAAATGGCTAAAGCAAGAAACCCTTTACAGAGAACTTTTGTTCAAGGGACACCTTTTGTGCAAGACATTGTGGATTTTCCTACACCATCGAAATTCAAAGCACCAGTAGTGACCCCTAAGTACGACGGAAAGACAGATCCTGTACTTCATATAGAACAATACCAAGCTGTTGCTGACATCTATGCCGTACCCGATGAAATGAGATGTAGGGCATTCTCGGGAACTCTTACCGGATCTGCACAGATATGGTATAACAATCTTCCTCGGGGTAAGATTTCAACTTTTATTCAATTAGCCGAGTTGTTCATTGGCAATTTTTGCTTTGGCGCGAAGCCGGTAAAACGAGTAGCACACTTGTTAAGTGTTAGACAAAAATCAGGTGAAAGTACTAGAGATTACATAACTCGTTTTAATAACGAGAAGTTGGAAGTCATAGACTATGAAGAAAAGACAGCGATCACTGCTTTGATGAGTGGTTTACTGCCTAATAAGCTGTACTATACTTTGGCCAAAGATCCACCTAAAACTATGTCGGAATTAATGGCTAAAGAGGCCAAAATCATGAATGCCGAGGAGGCTATGACTGCGAAGAAGAATATGGATAAAGAAATCAAGGTGGAGGTTGACAAGTCTAAGAAAAAAGATCAGAAAGGTAATGGTGGTGACAAGCATCCCAGGAATAACAGGATGGCCTTAGAAGTCCTAAAGAAGTATGATAATTATACTCCATTGAAAATGGGTATCAATCATGTTTTGGAAGAAATCAGGAATAGCGAGGAAATCAAGTGGCCAGAGAAACTGAAGACAAATCCCGATCTGAGGAATAAGGCCAAATATTGCGAGTTTCACAAAGATCATGGCCATATGACAAAAAATTGCATAGCCCTTCAGAACGAGATTGAAACACTCATCCGAAGAGGAAAGTTGTCAAAGTATGTAGATCGCCGAGGTGAAAGGAAGAATGATGACAGAACTAGAGAAAGATCTAGATCTCCTCGTCAGGAGAAAAAGAAGAGGGACCATGAAGATGATCCAGATGATGACCCCGATCTTCCCAAGAAGCCGAGGAAGCCTGAACGAGAAGTATTTTCCATACGTTTTGGGTCATTTGATTGTAATGTTATTACAGGAGGAGATGCAGGAGGAGGAGACCTTACTGCAGAAAGAAAAGCTTACCTCGGAGAGGCTCAAGCTTGTTCATATATTCAGCGAATAAATCTAGCCGAGGATGATCGTCCGAGGAAGGTGAACAAAGAGAAGTTAGTGATTGGTTTTTCAAAAAACGACCTGGCAGGTGTTCTTTACCCTCATGATGATCCTTTGGTGATCAAAATGAGGATGAAGGATGTGGTAATTTCAAGGGTGTTAGTAGACAATGGTAGTTCGGCAGACATCATGTACTATTCATGCTTCGATAGCTTGAATTTAAAATTATCTCAATTGGAACCTTATCACAGATCCCTTCTGGGTTTTGCTGGCGAGAAAGTTTTTCCACTTGGGACGATCAAGTTGGATATACTCATTGGAACTTGGCCTGCTTGTCGCACCGAAAGAATACGCTTCTTTGTGATGGATAAGAATGTGCAGTCAGCCTACAACATCATCATGGGAAGAGTTGGATTGAAGAAGTTCGAGGCAGTTCCATCTACAGTACATCAGTGTTTGAAATTCCCAACGAATTTTGGAGTTGGAATTATGAAAGGTGATCAAAAAGTAGCTCGGGAATGCTATTATTCGTCTGCCGAGCAAGAGGAACTTGAAGAGTCAAAGAAAAAGACTACTACTTACCAAGTGGAGGAAGGTACAGAAATTGAAACTCTTGACCCTAGGGATGAATCTCAACTCGTAAAAGGGCAGGTTGTGGAATCTACAGAAATTGTTATCCTGGACGACGAGCATCCTGAATGAGTAACTCAGATAGGATCGTCGTTGGATGTTTCAATAAAACAGGAGTTGATAACTTTCTTGAGAAACAGGAAGAATACTTTTGCTTGGAGTTATGAAGACATGCCAGGAATAGATCCAAACTTCTTATGTCACGAACTCAATGTGAATAAGGAGATCAAGCCTGTGAAGCAAAGAAGAAGAGTGTTTAGTCCCGAGAAGAACCAGGCCATACAAGAGGAGGTCGAGAAACTCCAGAAAGCCCAATTCATTGGAGATGTGAAATATCCAGATTGGTTGGCAAATGTGGTGATGGTAAAGAAGAAGAACAACAAATGGAGAATGTGTGTTGATTTCACTGATCTCAACAAAGCATGTCCAAAAGATCATTTTCCATTGCCTAGAATTGATCAACTAGTGGATGCTACCTCGGGACACGAGCTGCTCAGCTTCATGGATGCTTATTCTGGCTACAACCAGATCAAAATGAAACCTGAAGACAGGGAAAGTACTTCTTTTATTACCCCAAGGGGAACTTATTGTTATAATGTTATGCCTTTTGGTTTAAAAAATGCAGGTGCAACATATCAGCGACTGATGAACAAGGTTTTTGCCGAACAAATCAGTTGCAATATGGAAGTCTATGTCGATGACATGCTCACCAAAAGCAAGAGAGCTACTGATCATTTAGTTGACTTGAGTCAAAAGATTTGACCAACTGGATAAATACCAAATGAAGCTCAACCCGACGAAGTGTACCTTTGGAGTACGAGAAGGAATGTTCCTCGGATACATCGTCAACCAACGAGGTATTGAGGCAAATCCAGAGAAGATCAAAGCTCTTTTAGGGCTGCGATCCCCGACGACGAGGAAAGAAGTACAAAGTCTTACAGGACGAGTTGCAGCGCTCAACAGATTTGTATCCCGAGCAACTGATAAATGCCTCCCATTCTTCAAAACACTGCGAAAAAGTTTTCAGTGGACTGATGAATGTGAGAAGGCTTTTCAAGATTTGAAGAAGTATTTGGGGGCACCACCCTTGTTGTCCAGGCCAATAACTGGAGAGAAGTTGTACTTGTATTTGGCAGTATCAGAGAATGCAGTTAGCTCGGCGTTGATCAGATTGGAGAATGGAATCCAAAGGCCAATTTATTACACAAGTAAGGCTTTCCGAGGTGCAGAGATCAGATACCCAAAGCTGGAAAAATTGGCATTGGCATTAATTGAAGCAAGTAGGAGAATGAGGCCATACTTCCAGGCCCATACCATCATCGTGTATACCGACATGCCATTAAGACAAGCCCTTTACAAGCCAGAAAAATCAGGAAGATTGATGTACTGGGCAATAGAACTCGGTGAATATGATATTGTTTATGAACCCAGATCATCATTGAAGGGGCAAGCTGTAGCAGATTTTATAGCGGAATTCACATACCCTGATACCCCCGAGGAACAAAAGGTACTTGTTAACCTACCTGTGGACGATACAGGATCAACAGACACAAATCCAGACCAACCAAGGTTGGTAAAAGGACTTGTGGATGTAGAAGAATCATCATGTTCAAACCCGTACCGACTAAGGTTGGTAAAAGGGTACGAACAAATGATCGATGAGGAGAGAAAGATAGTAGGGGATGATGAAAGAAAATTACAAATATTTTGCCGAGGAACTCTGACAGACAAGAAATTTGAAGACGAGGTACCTACATGGAGATTATATGTAGATGGATCATCTTGCACAGCTGGTTGTGGAGCAGGGATTGTTTTAAACACCCCAGATGATATTGACATGGAGTATGCCTTGAGATTCCAATTCAAAGCTTCCAATAATGAGGCTGAATATGAGGCTATGATAGCAGGTTTTCGTTTGGCGAAAGTCATGGAGGCACGACAAGTAGTTGTTTTCAGTGATTCTCAATTAATTGTGAATCAAATGATAGGAATATATGCAGTGAAGGGGGAATTAATGATGAAGTACCATGCAAAAGTGATGGAATTATTGGCAGACTTTGAAGCCATTCAATTGGTAAGAATACCGAGGATGGAGAATGCTAGAGCAGATGCATTAGCCCGATTAGCATCAGCTACGCGCACCGAGATGCGAAGGACAATACCAATTGAAGTACTGGAAAGTCGGAGCATAGAGGAAGACCTGATGGTGAAAATTATTACCCTTGATTTAGGACCATCTTGGATGGATTCTATCAGGGCATACATTGAAGAAGGAGTGCTACCGGAGGACAAACTAGCTGCCAAGAAATTGAAGTATAAAGTTGCTCGGTATGTGTTAACTAATGGCATTTTGTGTAGACGAGGAATTATGGCAGGTTTGCAGAGATGTGTGCATCCATCAGAAGTCAAAGAATTGATTGAAGAAATCCATGAAGGATCTTGTGGAGCTCATGTAGCAGGTCGGACTCTTCTACAAAGGGTGATGACACAGGGATATTACTGGCCGACGATGAGGCCTGATTGTATAGCATATGCTAAGAAGTGCGACAAGTGCCAACGTTTTTCCTCCATCCGACGAACGCCACAAGCATTGCTAACACCAATAACTTCCCCTTGGCCATTTGCCATGTGGGGAATTGATTTGGTTGGACCACTGCCGACCACCCGAGGAAGATTCAAGTACCTCGTCGTTGCAGTGGATTATTTTACTAAGTGGGTAGAGGCTGAACCACTAATTGATATGACGTACGAGAAGGTATATCAGTTCATTTGGAAGAATATCATTTGTCGATATGGTCTCCCACATGCTTTTATCACAGACCATGGAACACAATTCGATAATGAAGAATTTGCTGCCTACTGTCATCAGTCGAACATTTTGAAGTTTCATTCAGCACCAGGCCATCCCCAAAGCAATGGACAAACTGAGGTGACGAACAGAACATTATTAAATGGATTGAAGAAGAGGCTAAATGAGGCCAAAGCAAATTGTATTAATGAGCTACAATCAGTTTTGTGGGCTTACCGAACAACTCCCCGAGCAGCAACTGGAGAATCACCATACATGTTGGCATTTGGAAGTGAGGCTGTAATACCTGCCGAGTTAGGCCTACCGACACACAGGGTGTTGAATTTCAACTCTCCGATCAGTGATTTGATGAGGAGATTGGAATTGAATATGCTCGAGGAGGTTAGAGAAGAGGCAGCCATTAGAAATGCTGCTTACCAACAAAGCACAGCTCTGTTTTACAACAAAAGGGTGAAGAAATGTGACCTAAAAGAAGGGGATTATGTGGTAAAGAAAGTCATTCAGAAGCAAAATAAGTTGGAAGCGAACTGGCATGGACCTTACCGAGTTACAGAGGTTGTTCGTCCAGGAACTTACAGAATAGCAACTCTAGAAGGAGAAGAATTTAAGAATGCGTGGAATGCTGAACACCTACGCAAGTATTATCAGTAATGTAAAATGTAAAGCTTTTTCTTCAGTATGAATAAAACGAGGATGTTTCACCATTTTCTTTCTGTTGAAAGTTTTTCGGGGAATACTAGTGTAATACTAGTGTAATACACTACAAAAGTGCTCTAAGGAGCCAAAAGTGCTATAAGTAGCCAAAAGTGCTCTAAGGAGCCAAAAGTGCTATAAGTAGCCAAAAGTGCTCTAAGGAGCCAACCTCCTTTGGTTAGGAGGACAGCTCTAAGGAGCCAAAAAGTGCTATAAGTAGCCAAAAGTGCTATAAGTAGCCAAAAGTGCTCTAAGGAGCCAACCTCCTTTGGTTAGGAGGACAGCTCTAAGGAGCCAAAAAGTGCTCTAAGGAGCCAACCTCCTTTGGTTAGGAGGACAGCTATAAGTAGCCAAAAGCTCCAAGGAGCCAAAAAATATTCCTTTGGTTAAAAGGTGTACACCAGCATGATCAATTTCGGTTGGTAAGATAAAAATATACTCTCATATTACAACTTATGATTGGTCGGGAGGTAATATTATTACAAAGAGTTCTTTGAAGAACAAAATATTCAAAAAATACACCAAGTATAGTTGATCGGGGATAAAAACCCAATAACTGTAGTTGGTCGGCGAGGACAAATTGTTGATCTTAGTTGGTCGGACGCATTTTTATAATTGAACCAAGTATAGCTGGTCGGGGATAAAAACCCATCAACTGTAGTTGGTCGACAAACATTATTTACCCACCTTGGTTGGTTGGAAACAGTTTGAACAATTTACATTCATTACTTTATTGATCAACCTTGATACTTGTAAATTTTTAAGTTGGTTGATAAATAGCACGATATTGCCATCCTTTTAAATACATAGATACATATGCACAAATATAAAGGTGTTTGATAAACACCAGACAATAGCAAAATTGGCAAACAGAAAATGAAATTCTTTCATTAAATTTAAAATAAGATTACAGGATACAAGAATGTACTAATTATTACATTGATATTACTATTCTATTGGTTTCTTGCCCTGTGCTTTAGAAACAGGTTCCTCGCCGGCAGGAGGGTCTTCTAGGCAAAGGGGAGAATTGATGAAATTAACATCTCTGAGCATTCTGACGTTCATAACAGAAGGTGTATCCAAAAGATGCTCAGGACGAGATAATTCAACTTGGGAATGAAGGCTATAATCACCAAGGTATTTTGAAATTAGGCTGCGAGGAATGGAACGAGCTGGGATCCATGCCATGTCCAATTTGAAAGGTGGTACAGGCAGGTCTAATAATGATGGAGCATGATAATCCCATAAAAAATGCCCTTGCTCCAATTTTAACACACCCAGTGCATTCAACCATCCTTGCTTGTAACCTTCATTGTTGGCATGTTCAATACGAGCATCCAGGTGAACAAAGGCTTCATTGTATCCTGCCATCCAGAATTCCCTTGGCTGTTTATGGAATTGGAAGATTAATCTATCCAATTGTTCATGAAGGCTTTTGGCAAAAAGATCCTTATTATGCAGAGCAGATTTCGTCGCTGTAAGTTGATCCTCCAAGGATAGATTCTTCTTGGACATTTCTGATAGGGCCCGATTTTTTATGTTTAACTGGAATGCTTGAGTTTCTAAAGTGGATTGGGTACGAGCCTCTTCAACATTGCGACTGAGAACTCTTGATCGGCTCCGAGAAGCAACTGGAGAACTTTGCTCCTCGACGTTTCTTCCTCGCCCCCGAGAACCTCTTCCTCGTCCCCGAGCAGTTCCAGAAATGGCAGATCTTCTTAAGTCATCCAGCTCTTGCCTTAATTTGGCGTTTTCGACTTCTAAGAACGAGAAACCTTCATCAGTAGCTGGTACTAATGCAGTGGAAGATGAGGCAGCAGATTCATATTGAGCCAACTTTTTCTGCAGATTATTATTTTCTTGTTCCAGGATCTCGGCAATCTGCCTACAAGCTTCAACTTCACCTTTTAGGGTTCTCTCCCTAACGTCGTACCCAGCAATGATCTTCTTATGGCCTGTTTCTGAAGAGAGCTGCTGGTATCTATTTTCATAATCCTAATGCAACGAAGCCATTGATTCGTTGTGTTGATTTTGAAGATCCTCTATGGAACCATGAAGCTCTTCAATCAACTCATAGTAAGCGATATTGTTGGCCACTGCTCGGTCGAGTAAAGCTTTCAAGTACTGATAAGCTTCAATTGCCTTCTCTGAGGCACCATGGCCAAGAATATCAGCAATTTCTGATGTACTAAGGATTGTATGACCAGCCTTATAGTATTGGTGACATTGCTGCATCAGCTCGGTATCATGTGAAGAGATCAATTCCATTCTAGCAACAAACTAAAGACGAGAAAAAGACAACAATCAACAAATATAAATCATCAACAACAGAGATGAGCAAAGATATATTTTATTAGATCATCAAAAAGTTACATTGTTCGATTACAAGGAAATATAGAAATGATACCGAACAACTTCACACCTTTTCCTTGTCCCCCAAGACTTTCTCGGGAGGCTGGGACGAGGAGCTCGGTTGCTCGGTGATAACAACAGCTTGATCGGTAGGAATCTTCTCGGGAGGAGGAGGCATGGAAGAAACGTCCTCGGTGGCAGAGGGTTGAAAGGCAGAAACTTGATCACCCATAGCCATAAAAGACTCATCTGAAGCAGGCTCATCTTCTTCTTCTTCCACAATTGGTGGAGGAGGACCAGGGAGATGTTGTTGGAATAGCTCAGAATCGTCTTGGACCTTTAGCTCTTGCAGAGCAGCTACCCAGCCATCATGGAAGTATTTCGACTTCCCATATTGGACTTGGGATGTCATTGCAGCTATCCCTCTCTCCCATCCTTTCTCCCAACCAGCACTGAAATGTTTTTTGATTGCGACCTTTCTCCTCAATCTCTCCGAGGAGAGTTTCACCTCCAATTCCTCTTTTTTGACCTTGATATCTTGCAAGGTAGATAACTCTTCATTTGCCTTTTTCAGCTGGTCATCATATTCTTGATGTTTAACCTCTAAACCCTTTACTTTCTCCTCCAAATTCTTGGAGGTTTCAGCCATTTTCACCTTCTCAGCCTCAGCCGCAGCTAATTTTTTCTCCCAAACAGCTTTTTCGTCAATATATTGTTGACGAGATTCCTTTAAAGATTGGGTCAAACCCAACAGAGCATCCTCTACACCTGACGAGGAGCTTGAAGCTTTAATAACTTCATCCTTCTTCACAATATTATTGAAACAATTCACTAGCTGAAAGATGAGAAAAAATAGCGGAGTCAATATAAAATGCAAGCTTTCGGAGAATGAGAAATCATAAGTATGAGAAACTTACTGAAGCAAGGTGACGAGCAGCTAGGGATGTCAGCGTATCCCTAGGAATTCTTTCATCAAGACCATGGACCTCGGGTACGACCGAGCTCATTGCAGAGCTTGGAAGAATGATATTTGGAACATCAGTACCACTAGCAGGTAAAGAAGAGGCAGTTTCAGCTGGAGTAACCAAAGATGATTTCCTCAATCTCTTCAACGGGCGGTCAGAACCTTCAACCAGAGAGGTCTTGGTCGGGGAGATTGTAATTACATCTGCAGGAGCATTTTTCTTGCTCGGGGCCACTGGGGGCTTCTCGGCAGCTTTGGAGGACCCAGCATCTACTTTTTTAGTCCCTTCTGGGACATCAATTTTGCCTTTCTTGGCTCCCACAGCAGATGAAATTTCATCAAATAGAGCAGGAGGAGCTCTTTTCTTGCCCATTCTCTGAGATAAGGGGATATGAGAATCTGAAGATGAACCTTCTGGTGTTGAAGCTGGTTCAACAGGGCGAGCAGTATAAGAGGTTGTGTAACTCTTATACTGTAGCAAATATGAAGCAGATCTGATGTGTTCGTCTGCAATGTTCTTATGCAAACCCCATATAAGTTTCAGATGTTTAATATTCACTTATGATTCCTTTGGAGTTTTTCTTTTGCTATCAACTGCAAATAAATACATGTTGAGATATCAGTCATACATTTTGTCAAACATGATGAAAGCATAATTTCATGAGTAAAATAAAATGAAAAATAAACCTATCCCATTGCCGTATGTGGGGCATCTGGGACCGTTGTATACTTCATTCCCAGATAAAGGCGCATGTTGCCAATTTTTTATGACCAACCCATGCTCAAAATAATCCCTATTTGAGTCAGGGAGATTAACTACAAGAGCCCTATTCAGATACCTAGTTTTTAAATAATAAATATTATCTAGAGTGGCCCATTTATAACAAAACATAATTTCAGGGATCCCAATACGAGTCCCATGAGTTAGATTTAATTTGTGCACCCCGTTAATTATTCTCCATGAATTGGGGGCTATTTTTGTAGGAACAAGATCAAAATATTGACAAAACTCAAGACATAATAGGTTTGGTGGAAAGGAAAAACCACATTCAGCAACAAAAAGACTGGGGAACCAATGTCCCTCAGCCAATCGAAAGTAATCTAAAGGCTCAGAAAGAACCTCTAGAGTTACCCACGAAGGAATGGAAAAATCAGAACGGAATTTCTCAACAGACTCCACAATATAAACCATATTGAATAAAAGAGATACAGAAGAAAGGAAGAAGATCTTACAGAAAGAAAGGAGGTGTGTTGACAACGAACGGAAACAAGTATGAACGCACAAGAGAAGAAGAGAATAGAAAGCTTGAATGCAGAAAATGGAAAACGTAGACGACGGTATGGTTACCAAAGAAGTTTAAATACTTTGCATTGGGAAGCGGCGAAAGAAATGATTACCAAAAAGAAACTACTGAACTTCCAGCGGCTAAAAGGACAAAAATTGCACAAAGATCGAAGCGCTTATAAAAAAAAGCGGAAACTGCGAAATAAGAAGGAAATTTGAATACAATGTTCCTGAAACCCAGGAAGATTATTTAATATCGCCATATACCGAGAAAGAATGTTCCATACTCCTCTAAGTTCGAAATATGAAACATTGGGGGCTTCTGTTGATACCAAAATTAATATGCTGATATGGACGAATAATACGAAGACACGTGCCAATCTACGTGGCACGATAGCAACGAGGAAGTTCATTTCCCGACCAACCATGCTTCTTTCCGAGCAACGAGGATACATCGAGGAATTATAGCACACCGAGGAACTCCAGCGCACCGAGATACTCTAGCGCACCGAGGTACTCTAGTTCTCCGAGGTACTCCTGATCAGCTAGCAGCTATGGCGGTCCGAGTTGCACCTCGGTCGTACCATTAATTGCCAGATAATCAACAGTTCAGATATTCATTGAATACTTATATTCTTGACGCACACGCTGCATTAAATGTATTACCCTTTCATATGTATAGCATTTAATGTATTGAACCTTTCATGTACAGCCTCAAGGCTATAAATACCTTGTATCAAACTCATTCAAGGGGACCGGAATTTCTTGAGAGAACTTGAAATCAAGAATTCTGCAAATACTCAGCAATAACATAACAGTGGACGTAGGCTTTATTCCTAGCCGAACCACTTTAAAAATCTTTGTCTTATTTATTTATCTGTGATTAAATAATTAGAGCAATCTAGTTTTTTACATCAACAATTAGGGTATTTTTCTGTATTGTAGTTGAGTAATGTATTTTCTTATCTAATTTTTGGTTCTAGGATGGGAATTGGTAGATAAAGATATTTGTATAAGAAATCTAGGATTTTTCATTTTTACCCACGAGTTCAGGATACTCAAGGGAATTTTCTCAAGGGAATTTTGTCTCCAATATCCAAAGGGGGAGATTTAGAACACACTATATGGTTGACTTACTTAAGTCTGTGCCATATAGGAGTTCCAACTAGTTTGGATATCGAGACAAAATATGATTAGATTTTTCCGAGTTACTTTATCTAAAAAAGGCTCCAAGGAATCCCAGTCCAAGTACTCCAATGCGACACAAAGTGGTAAGTACAACTCTTGAACCACAATTACGATACATACACTGCATATACATGTTTATTATGTGTGCATATTTTTTATGGTGGTGTTGTTGGTTCAAATATTTTTTTTTGGAAAAAGAAATTCATTTGAATATTTTTTTTAATCATTTGAAATTATTTTTCATTTAATTGAAATATGATTTTAAAAATATATTTGAGGTTAACATAAGAATAGTTTTTTTATGATAAAAATTTGATTGGTTCAATTTTTAATTGGTTAATATTTTTTTGAGTCGAAAAATTTAAATTTTCCAATACTTTAAAAAACACATTGTGTTATATTTTAATAAGGCTTTTTGTGTTTATTTAGTGTCTTGGTGGTTAGACTCATTTGTGACCGTAGATTGAATGGTTATCAATGAACCATATTATTAGTGCCTCAATAAAAGTGAATACCTTTTAGTCAATCAAATTACTTATTCCGCTTTCTTTCCACACCATTAGATTTTGAAGATTTGATGTAGACCCTTAATTTGTAACAACCTTTTAGTACCTCATATAAAAGATCTCTGGTTGCGTTTGTTTTTTTATCTGAATCTGAAGTCTGAATCTGAAATCTGAAGACTGAATCTGAAGTCTGAAATCTGAATCTGAAAAATGTGTTTGTTTTTACGTCTGAATATACTTCTGAATGAATGTATTTAGACTGATTCAGACTTCAGATTCAGACTTCAGACCTAACTCTACCTCTTAATCATTAAGAGGCAAATATGACCGTTAACCTCTTAATCATTTAAAAAAACAAACACTTTTTGATACCTCTGAATGGTTCAAATTCAGACTTAAGGGGTAAAAACAAACGACCCAGATTTTTTTATCTTCAGATGAGTTAAGATAAAAGGGGGTTAGAAAAAAGAAGGGTCGGTTGATTTTTTTTTAGAGAGTCTTCTTAACCTTTCATATCTTCTTCTTCTTCATCTTCTTGATTGAGAGAAACTCGTCGCCGATCCCGTCGTCGGAAACCAGGAGAAAGACGACGACGTTGCTATAACAAAGAACGAGAGAGAGAGAGAAGAAGACGCCATCACTGGAAAAGAGATATAGGCGTCACCGGAGCTGCTATCCGTAAACTGAGATCACCGGACTATCTAAACCGCGATCATCGCTGCTGTCCAAAAACTGAGACCGCTGGAGTTGTTCTCAATCGAGACCGTCAAAGTTGTTCTAAATCGAGACCGCCGGAACTATAAAATCGAGAAAGAGAAAGAACTCACCGGAGTTTTTCGTCACCGAAAAAACTCACCGAAATTTTCAAGAACCAAATCAGATCCTACCTTTTCATGGTTTATTCTCAAAACCCCATACCCACTTTATTGGTTGATTTAATCTGAAAAAAATTCAAGAGACTAGAAGACTATTTGTTGGGATTTTTGTGTATTGGGTTTTGTTGCTGATTTGTTGGGTGTTTGAAGACCTCTTCAAATAATATATTTTTCTAAGAACCATTTAGTTCACACTAATATTTTTTGGAGGTTCTTTATTTGTTTTCTTGGATCTTTATTAAATTTGTTGTTGTTGAATCCAAGAATATAGTTTCAAATAATTTTGAAACACAAGACTTATTGTTGTGGCTTATATTCATATTTGAGAAAGATTTTTTTTGTTTCAAAAATTAATTTCACAAATTAGTGAAATAAATTTTGGACATAAATAATTTTGAAACAAAACTTGATTTGAATTTTTTTTTATTCCGAATCTGAAATTTTTGAAGTCTTGTATTCAAAGCATATTTGAGATGATTTGCATTGCATTTAGAAGTTTCTTGTAAATTCATAGGAAATTTCTTGTATATTTGACGGAGAGGGTGAGAAGCATTATTGCATTTAGTCTTAATTCACAACCCCTATCACTCTCACACGAACACTTAGGAGTTGTGGTTCTTGGTGAGATATTTTGTTTGTTGGGGCTGCTATAATCAAAGAGGATAAGGAAAAAGTAAGGAAGCTGCGGGAAGGAAGACTACATCAAGCAGAAGCCTTTGAGAGTGGAGTAACTCGTGTAGGTAACATTTTGAACTTAGCTTTAGGTCTTGTATTTGCATGCTTAGTGCTATAACTTGTGACGTGTGATTATTAGTGGATTTTGTTTTGCTCCGTAGAGGGGGCCGTAGATGTTTCCCTTATTTTAGGGTTTTACCACGTTAAAAATCACGTGTCTAGTTTCCTTGAATTTTCTTAATTACTTTGGTGGCCAATATCATACTCGAGACTTAAATTGAACGTTTTAGTTTTAAAAACTTAAGGTAATCAAACTAACGAATCTAGAGATCATATTCAGAAAAATTATTTCAACATATCTAGTGTTCATTTTGAAAAGAGTTTTGTTCAACGAGTTTATTTCGGAGTTTACTCAATTTATAACTTTTTGTTATTAATCTTGTAAACAAATTTTTTCAGAGTTATCTGTCTGTTTCCTCTCATGAGACGTAAAACCTAAAGTAAGTACCATATAATAGCCACTGAAAAGTTAAGTTTTAGGGAGTATAAATAATTACCTTTTGCATCCATTGTCTTTGGAATATCTTTGTTGGCGAAGTATCCCTGTTCAAAGACGGATGCAGAAGTCATAAGGGTACATAAATTCTTCTCCTCAGCTCTAATGGCTGCGGCCCTCGCAACTATTCTCTGTTGCCTGCTGTTAAGGGGTAGATTATCAAGGGCTGCACAAAAGCTAACATTAGTACCTGCCGCAGAAAATAGTATTAAAAACCTTGTAAATGTATGGACCGAAGAAGGGGGTGCAGCACGATATAGAGTCTACGACATACACTCACCTAGCATCAATGGTCGACCCCACTACCTCGGTATCCTATGGATTTTCTATTTCTTTGATTCTTCTAGATGGATTTCCCATCCCTCTCCAGAAATGTAAAAATATTTTCCCTTCCATTCTTAACACTGGAAGGCCTCCCAGTATACAAAACCTCATCGTTATTTCGAAGGGGAAAATAATATTGCCACACAAATTTGATGGAGTTCTCCTTTGGCCCGTAGAAGGGGAAGAACTTTGCGGGAGTAATATCTCTATTGAAGTTATCCTTTTAAATTACCAGCAAGGCAAGAATTTCTCTCCAGCCGTTTGTATCGAATTGGGCTGGGTACAAGCTCATGACACTAAAAACCCTCCTAATGAGAACTGGCACATGCAGTCGTAACCCATAGATGAAGGCATGAAGGGGAAGCAGATCCCATCGTTAGGGACTGTAAAAATTATTTCTATTTCGCGTATGGGGATGAACAAATTACTCTACTGGTAATTTGAACCCCAGAGCTACTTGGTTGACCCATTCTTTGGTCATTATGCAACGAACTTTTAAGGCTGCGAGGTCTCTTTAAATTCTATCAGATGGGCCAACTGGTGCATCTCTGGCCTCAGAAGGACCAACTACTGTGGCCTCCACTTCGACAGGTTAATGGTTGTTGGAGTGTGTATCCTCCTCCATTGCTGTGACTTTAGTAGTATTCCTACAATTTTTGGAGTTCGTGGAATCAGAATCATGGATTACGTAGTTAGGGCAATCTTTGAGAAAATAACGCCCAATAGCCTTTAAAGCCTTTATCAAAGGAATTTTGGGTGGAAGAATGCCAAAGTGCTTTCTCCAGAAGTCATCCAGAAATTCTGAAGGATCCCAACTCATAAGGCTGCAGCAGAACCTGAGAAGCAGAAAGTCTCCATTGTTAGGGTTCTGCAGCTACTATAGTTAGAAGCCTCAAATAGAGGCCGCGACGTATTCTATACATTCTACATTAATAATTATAAAAGGCTGCAGCCAATTAGTCTAACTATAAGCCTAAAGACTACAGCTTAGAGGAATTACTAAGTCTTCTAAAGATACATATTGTACAAACGGGAGTTAAAGCTAAAAGGCAAGACCCACAACAAAGATTAAAGGCCTCAACCAATTTATTAAGAATCAGGGACTGCAGCCAGAATAGTTAAGTGATGACATAGCCATAACAAAACAGGGCAAGTCTAGCTGCCTGCTGTGGACAAGAGAAAAAACACATTCTTATTCAACAAAGATCGAAAACCTAGAATTCTAAGATTCTAGCCAAGAACACCAAGAACATGGCCAAAAAACAGTATGGTTTAAACCTAAGAAAACCAAGTTTCTAACCCAAATAGAAACCCATAAACCTAAAAACCCAAATCCAGGTCAACAAATAAAAGTTGCATTATACATTTATTGGGACTTACGGCAAGTGAGATTATGAAGATTTACATAAACCCTAATTTTTACTCAAATTAAGAACTGGGAAATCATATGAATGAACATAGTGGCAAGCATGAATTGAAAGCTACAATTTGCAAAAATATGGAAGAAAAGGAAAAATTAGTTAGAAGATTACTTGGAAATCGAAGAAATAAGGAGAAATGACGGTTATTTAGCCTCAAACCACCATCGAAAGCTTGTCGAACAATTTAAAGAAAAGAATGACAGAAGTTCGCTCTCGATTTTCTCTCAAAGGTTTGGAAAATGTAATGAAGGACACGACTAGATCCATTTATATAAGAGAGAATGGCAAGTTTAAGCATCTCTTTGCAAGTCTATAAAATGTACAACACACCGCGGGAGTATGATAATAACTCGTAGCACCAAATCACCACCCCTTGGCACTACGGCTTGGGGGCTTATTGAAATAACCAATATGGTCATTCCTCTCGGGACATCTATTAACAACAACATTACCTTGGAACAGGGAGGCCGCAACCCTTTTTCTTATCTAACTGCGCCTACTTCAGCCACCAGTTGCTACCTTGTACCTGATAGGCTGCGACCCTTACAGATTAGTCTGCCTCAGGCCATAACACCATTAGGCCTACTGCTGCCTGGGTTCAAATAGGCTGCAACCCTTACTCACAGAGCTATTTCCCCATCGAAGGGATTACTCTACAGACTTAATTCATATGTCACGTGCTCAGGGCACATGACACAGCTTACATACATCCTATAAATAGAGGTCCATACCTCGAGATAGGGGGTCTGAGATTGAGATCCGAGATAACCACCCTTGCCAAAGCCCTATCAAAATCTCTATACAACCCCCAATACAGCTTGGGGGCTATACACTTACCTTGTAGATATTTTCACGGCCATCCTGGAACTTCTACAATCATGTATTCTCCTCTCTTAACTCTATTGTACGCTACCTATGGCTGTCAACTTGTACTACACTGTGTATATAATGAGAGTGGGGAAACAAAGTGGATGTAGGCTCATTTTTATAGACGAACCACTCTATATCTTGTGTTTGGTCTCTCTTACTTGTTTATATTTATTTTACACTTGAATTGCTGGTATGAGAACGACGTGTGTCCAATTTCTTGTATCATTAGTGGATACTCTCGCTCTCCACCTCCCAATAAAGCTACTGACTGATTCACGAAGCTCCAGGTCTCTACATGTGACCTCTAACTCTTTGTTATATTTATATTGAGACATGAATTCTCGGGCTACATCCTCCCAACTACGGATTTTGGATTCTTCGAGAGACAAACACTATCGGAGAGCACTCTCTTTCAAGGTTTGTTGAAACATTTGGTCCATTATTTCTTCTGAAGCTATAAGAAGGGTCATGGCTCGATGGTAGCTACGTAGGTTCACTATTGTAGGGCCCGCTTCCCCCAAACTTCTCGATATCTGACATCTTGAGCATTTCTGGCAATCTGGACTTGGGATAAGGAGACAAGTGGGTGTAGTCCATGTAGTTTTCATAGGTCTTAACTTGGTAAGACTTCTTTGACAATAGTTTGAGGTATTCCTTGACCTTGTTTAATTCTTCTTCTTTAGGGTGCACAGACAATGGAAAATTGGCCCCTGGCTGGGTAAGGTTTATAATCGGGAGTTGAGCAAGTGGCGACTCATTTATAGTCGGGGCACACGGGGCATGTTGATACCCTTTTTAGGACCCAAATAGGATCGGGTGGATCCATAGCACAAGGGAAACGAATCTCAATTTCATGAGATTCAGGAGTCTGGGTTCGATGTCGTTGCACCTATTGGACATCGATTTGTAAGTTATCAATCTTAGCGCTGAGTTGAGCTAGGATGGCTATCAGATCTGGATGAACATTCGGTGCTTGATCGGCGTTCTCCATGGATAGCTTGGGAAGTAGATCCTAAATTTGATTAAAGAAGTAGAGGAAATAGTGGAGCTTCGGGGTGGTTTTATGAAAGATCAAAGCCAATAGAGAGCCAGGCCCAAGTCAAGTATGCATTGACCTGAGAGGGAAAAATAAATTTGGTTTATTTTTTGAAGAAAAATGTGGTATTTAGGTATTTTTGTTTAACTCAACATATTTATTATTATTAGGTTCAACTTGTATTATGTTTGTCTAAATGCAAGAAAAATGTTGGACAGGACCCGAGCTTGGGAAAAGATAGGGTATAAGATATAAGACGTGATTTGACTTGTTTCCAGGCTCACTGATAGGGTCCTATTTTAAAAAAAGGTGAAATTACACAAAATTTTAGGTGGTATGGTGACCCAAAATTTCGACAGAGTTTCGCATGATAATTGGCAAACTAATTATGAGTTCCCAAAGGATGACGCCTATATAAGGTTTATGCATTTTGTGGGTTAGTGGAAGGTTTCCCCCCTTTGGCATTACTTTAACAATACAACTCTTGCCTATAAAGATAATCATTCATCGGTATGTGTGGATAAGACATTTGATATACCTGAGTGTATGTGAATTACCTCACGATATACCTTGTGGCGACTGTACGTGTGAGAACGAATTCGATATACTCGACGTATGTGAACAAGTTCCCTATTATATACCTCCCATTGTGAGTTCAGTTAAGCAGTATGATATGGGGGGAACTGTTCGATATATGTCGAAGGTATGAGACCAATGTAAGGTGAGAATTATATCACTTAGGTTAATTGCGCCCCAATGAAGCCGACACCGATCACGAAATGACCTCCAAGTACAGAATAAAATTTTGGTTAATGTGGCCATCCCCCGATCCTCGCGGTGGGAGAGACGAAGAAGAGGGGGTGTCTCTTCATCTCAAAAGGATCTTGGTTCCGCGCATCTCTCTCTGGAGCGCTTCGGCCGGCGTCGATGACGAGGTGAAAAATGCAGAGAGATGGAGTCGCAGTCTATTTTACTCAAAACAGATAAAAGAAAAGGGAGCTATCCCGAAGGACAGCATCCAAAGACATATTGATACATACAAAAGTTTCTTCTTGCTTGGTGATGTCTGCCTCATCCAGGGAGGAGTCTGGTTCAGGTAGCGGTGGTGCGTCATCTCACCGTAGGGGAAAGAGAGCGCATCGCAGGGATGAAGGCTCTTAGGAGAGAGAGGCGGAAGGGTAAGTGAGAGAGAGAGATAATGTGGGTTCGGGCTGAGTCCCGTTGTTTTTATTTTTCTTTATTTCCTGCAAGATTGATGTAATACAAAAAAATATCTATGCAATGCAATGGAGTTTTTTATTATCTTCTGTTAATGATGAATGAATGAATGCACATGCGCTTTTTACTTTGCTGCTGAGATTGTAAAATATTTTTGGAATTTTGGAAGAAAGTTTCATAATGAGAAATTATGTAAAGATGGAAAGGGAAATTGAAATTCTGTTTGAGGATATCAATTTATTTTTATTGTGTTTTCTGATTTTGACAAAAGAGGAAAAAGGAAAATTTCTAAAAACAGGGGGTTACCGATCAATAAGCACCTTGTCCTGCCTATCGGCAGGTCAGTACAGTCCCATTAATTCAAAGCTTTGATTGGTACCCTCTTCAGCCTTTGGTACCTTATGGGGCAGGATTTCCTTCAATTTCTGCAGGGATTATGTCTTTTGTGAGGGTTCTCAAGTATAAAAAGGGGTAAGGGTGGAGTGCTTTCATCACACCTTCATATTCAATCTTTCTGATTCTGTGAGATGGCTCTCCCTGTTAGTGTTGAGTTTGCCAACTACCTCAAGACTTTGGAGGCGATGTGCTCCTATAACGTCGACTATGATGCTTTCAACATATGTCGAGTCTCTTTATGGCGTAATCGGCCCATAGAAATGAACATGTTGATGGCGGTGGTACAATTTTGGTACCCCGAAGACCATATATTCCCCTTTGGCTTGGAAGAAGTCTTTTCGACTTATGAGAATTTTTCTGCCATGTTGGGAGTAAATCCTATTGTGGCGGCTGCTATGCCTGAGTTTTCCCGATCTCCTTGGGAGTTATTTATTGGACTTCTCCGTGTCTCGCCCTCGGCGGTTAGATCCTTGATCACTGGAGGAATGATTTATGTTTCGGTGGTGCTTCGGTCTGTGCATTTGCAGGGGGTTAGTGATGCTAGATATGCTGGAGCCGTCGTTTTGGGCTTGGTTTTGAAATTGCTGCTGGTGATGGGGGAGCTGCTAGTGGACCCACAACTTGCAGCTATTACTTCATGGATGTCCTACCATCACAATCCTGCGATGGTGATACTGGCGAAGACTCTGAATGGCTTAGGTGCTTGGCGATAAGGTCATTCTGACTTTATGAGGGGTAACCCTGTGATGTTGTTCATGTGGTTGTCTGAAAGATTCCACCTAGTGACTCCTCCGGAATACCCTTTGTCGGATGTACCCAACTTCTTTTCGTGACATTTCATCTGTGTTGGTCAGGATATTGAGAGCTGGGAGAACTGGTTTGTGGAGCATGGGGCTCTAAATCTGTACTGGTCAGTGCCTTGGTGGGGACAATTGCTACCTATTCTGGAGCTGGGAGAATACTGATATGTCTGACTGGTTGGTCTCAAACATACCTCTTTCTATTTCCCTTGGCGGCTTCTGTGCCAATATAGCTGGGAGCATATTGTGCCACCTCGGACACTGGATTTCTTTCCGGTAGAAGATTTGACAGAGCGTCTGCGCATGCAGCTTGGCTCTTTGTGGGAGAGTCGACGTCCGTCGACCCGTCCTTCTCAGTCTATTGGGAGAGTTTGGCACATCCCTGGGGATTATATGAAGTGGTTATGGAGAAGAGTGGTCAGCAAGATGTTGGCAGTGGAGACTGGACAAAGGTGGCTTGTGTTATCTGATACTATGGAGGGAGGTGTGGTAGTTTTTTTGAGGCTGGTTCGAGCTTATCAGTCCATGGAGTGTTTGCGGCACTCTATTCAGGCAGGGGAATCTTGGTGACCCCAGGATGTAGATGATGAAGATGGAGCGATCTCCTCTGGTAGCTGTGGGTAGGGCTCTTTGAGAGTTTGTTTTATAATGGGGAATAAACTTGGGGATTTTATTTGGCCTTTAGGAAGGTGGGGGAAGGAAATTATCCGTTCCTTTTCTTATGTAATTGTACCGTAATCTCTTATTAGTGAAATAAATAAGTTTTTGATCATCCATCTGTGCCTTTTGATGAATTTTGTATTTTGAATTATCTATACTGATCGCTAAGGCATGCATAATCCTTTTGTTCAAGTATATGTTAGAATGAACTGTCGTTCTCGGAGATGAGAAAAGAATAGTTTTTTTGCGAAAAAGAAAGGGCCGTGATCATGTAAGATGTATGAGCTGGGTTTTTGAAAATTTTAAATTTTTCTGAAAATGGTTCTTGTAGAGGATTAGGCCCACGTAGTTCTGGGTAGAGGGAAACAGAGATATTTTTTTTAGAATAGAAGGGAGATGAGAAGAGTCGTAGAGCGCCGATATTTCGGACTAGGGGTAGAATTTCTTGTGATGATCCAGGTTGATTGGATGATCCATCTCTTCTCCATCTAAGTCGATGAGCATAGCGGCACCTCCGGATAAGATCTTCTTGACAATGTATGGGCCGCTCCAATTGGGCTTGAATTTCCTTCTAGGTCCCAGATGGGTTCTACTATTTCTTTTAGGGCTAAATCTCCTTCTCGGACACCGCGGTCCTTGACTCTCTTATTAAATGAACGCGCTATTAAACGATGGTACCCATGTATGTGATACAACGCTTTTAATCTCTTCTCGTCCAAGAGTGATAGCTCGTCGAGACGGCTTTGATGCCAGTCCTCCTCACTGACTTGGCTTTCGAGCATGACATGAAATGAAGGGATTTCTAGCTCCATAGGTAGGACTACTTCCATGCCGTAGACTAGGGAGTAAGGGGTAGCCCCAGTAGAGGTTCGGATTGAGGTCCCATAGCCCCAGAGGGCGTAAGCAATTCGATCGGCCCAATCTCGATAACTTTAGATCATCTTACTGATGATGGCTTTGAGATTTTTATTGGCGGCTTTGACTGCACTATTGGTTTGAAGTCGGTAGGGAGAAGATTTATGTCTCTGAATCCTGTACTTATTGACCACTTCTGTGATTTCTGCCTCAAAATGCAACCCATTATCTAACACTAGCTCGTGCGGGACCCCATATTGATAGATGATGTTTTTCTTGATGAATTTGGCCACTTTCTTGGCATTCAGGACTGCATATGACTTAACTTTGACCCATTTGGTGAATAATCAATGGCAACTAGGATAAACTCATGCCCGTTGGAAGTCTTGGGTGTAACTTTCCCTATGATGTTGATGCCCCAGGTGGAGAACGGCTAGGGAGAAGTCATGTTGTACAATTCACGCAAAGTTAGGTGTTGAAGGTTGGAAAATTGTTGGCATTTGAGGCATCTCCATACATAGGCGGTGCAATCCTGGATCATGATGGTCCAGTAGTATCCTTGTCGAATGATATTCTTGGCAAGCATGTGACCGTTTATATGGGGCCCACATTCCTCATTGTGAATTTTCTATATTACCTCTTCAATGTCAGCCCTTGCGATGCAGTGTAAATGGGTTCCATCGTAGTTTCTCTTGGATAGTGCTTTATGACAGATGATTTACTGGGCGGCTAGTCTTCGGAGGGTTGCCCAGTCCTTCTTGTTGGAACCCTCAGGATACCTAGCATGCTTGAGGAGGTGCCAGATATCATAGTACCAATAATTAGCTAGCTTAGGATCTTCTTTGGTGATGAGCTCAATGTGGTAGTAATGGGTTGGTTTATCTTGCATTTGAACTAGGAAGGGGGCCATTGTTATTCCTTCATGCATGTCGACCATGGAAGCTAGGGTAGCAAGGGCATCGGCTAGGTTATTTTTTGCTCGAGGTAGGTAATGGAAGGTGATGTCTTGGAATTGGGAGGCTAGTTCTTCTAAGTGGGCATGGAAGGGTTGGATTTTCTCATCCTTAACTTTCCATTTTCTGGCCACTTGAGCAATGATGAGGGCAGAATCCCCGTAGACATCTAGGCATTGAATAACTTTCTCGAGAGAAACTTTGAGGCCTACCGTACACGCCTCGTATTCAGCCATCTTGTTGGTGCAGGGGAAATCCAATTTGATGGCGATGGGAGTGTGTGAGTCATATGTGGCGATCAGAAGTATCCCAATTCCATATTTATTTTTGTTGGCAGCGCTGTCAAAGAACATTTTCCATCGGAGGTCATCTTGAGTGGCGCAAGGATGTTTTCATCTGGGAATTCAAAGATCTAGTCATCAGCTTCTTCCATGGGGTAATCAACGAGGTAGTCAGAGATGGCTCTTTCTTTCATGGATCTCTGTGTGATGTATATGATATCAAACTCGTCTAGGAGCATCAACCATCGAGCCATTCAGCTGGATAAGGCGGGTTTCTCAAGTAGGTACTTGATGGGGTACATTTGCGATACAAGTTTAATAGGGAAGATGAGCATGTAGTGTCGCAACTTTTGGGTGACCCAAATAAGTGCGACACATGCCTTTTCCAAAGCAGTGTATTTGACTTATTACCTGGGTTAATTTGCGACTGGCGTAATAGATGGCTCTTTCTTTGAGGGAATCCTCAAGGTATTGGGCTAGCAAAGATCCAACTGCAGTGTCGGTTATGGTTAGGTATAGAAACAAGGAAATACCAGGCTATGGTGGCATGAGTATCGAAGGTTGGGTAAGATATTGTTTGATTCGATCAAAAGCTTCTTGGCAGGCTTCATTCCAAACCTTGGTTGAATCCTTTCGGAGGAGTTTGAAAATAGGTTCACAGATGGAGGTTAGCTGGCTGATGAACCGGCTGATGTATTGCAATTTCTCAAGGAAACCACGAACTTATTTTTCCATTCGGGGAGGTGGCATCTCAAGTATGGCTTTTATCTTGGCAGGATATGCTTCTATCCCTTTCTCACAGACCATGAATCCCAAGAGTTTTCCTTTTGTAACACCGAAGACACATTTCTACGGATTGAGTCTCTTCTGATATCGTCGCAGTAGTTCGAAGAATTTTTAGAGAGCGGGAGCATGACCTTCTCTAGTTTTGGATTTGATAATCATATCATCCACATAGACCTCGACTTTTTTATGAATCAGATCGTATAGGATGGTTGTAGCAGCCCTCTGGTAGGTAGCCCCAGCATTCTTAAGACCAAATGGCATAGCAGTGTAGCAAAAGGTTCCCCATGGGGTGATGAATGCGGTTTTCTTGGTGATTCGGGTGCATTTTAATTTAGTTGTATATGTCAAACCCATCGACGAATGACTTGAGAGCATGACTGGATATGTTGTCCACGATGATGTCGATATTGGGTAGCGGGTAATCATCCTTTGGAGAGGCTTTATTTAAGTCTCGGTAGTCTACACACATTCGAACCTTCCCTCCTGATTTCGGCACAGGTACAATGTTGGCTAGCCATATGGGATATTCGATCACTCGAATGAAACCCACATTCAACTGTTTGACCACCTCTTCTTTGACCTTGAGCGACCATTCGGTGCGGAGTTTTCTCAATTTTTGTTTAACCGGCTTGTAATCTGGGAGAGTAGGGATCTCGTGCTAAGCTATTTTAGGATCAATGCCGGGCATATCATCATAGGACCATGCGAAGACATCCACGAATTCCTTCAATAATTCTTCGAGTTGTTCGCTTTCATGCTCATCGAGGGTAGCCCCTATCCTAATCTCGTGCAATTGGCTAATAGAACCGAGGTTAACAATAACAATTTCATCTTTATTAACTTGAATGTGGTTATGTTGTTTGTTATTAACCTTATTTAGATCAGTTAAGAATTGTTCATTTACAAAGTCATCATCATCAAAAGTTTGATTGGAATATAAACAATTAAGTAAGGCACAACAAGATACTCAAAATCTTCATTTATTTCATTGATAGGAAAAACAACATTGAGAACCTCATCAAAGGAGATCTCGATTACATTTGAGCAAGGATAGACAACAAAAGAAGAAATGGGGTAAACATTGGGGTTAGGTGGGATTTCAACAGGTAGAACCGACACATCATGCCAGTTGAGGAGAGGTGTATTAGCAGCTTTAATCAGGTGGGATGGATCCAGTGATGTAGTGCTTGAATGAACCATGCAGAGTGTCAGCCCCAGTGTCTATAAGTTGAAGGAATCTTCGGAGTCACTTCCCTCAGAATCTTTGGTATCTCTGATGAGCGGTTGTACATGGTGTTGGGAACTTTCGGCCCATGGGTAGCTATCCTGGAAAAAGATATCCATTCCGGGCTTCATCTTTTTGTCTGTATGGTCATACTAGGGTTCCGAAAAGTCGAAAAAGGGGAAGTCCTCGCCCTCTTTGATGAATCGTCTGTGGAGTGTGGAGCCCCCAATTTTAAACTCTTTTAAAATTATATTTCCTTTTTATGAAATAGATATGACGCGGAAGCGTAAAAGGTGATGGTTCAATAAAATGAATTACCAAATTTTAATTTCTTTTTAAATTAAAAATTAAACCAAGTGAAATTAAAGTAAGTCATTAAAACATTTTCACTTAAACATAATTAATCTAAGTCCTAGAATTTGCCTAAGTCATATTTATCATTATTTCCAAATTAGGCCAAACTAATTAACAATAGACTTGAATTAAATAAACATTACCCAAATTTAATTATGCACCAAATTAAATTAAGTGTGACAATTAAAACCAATTTTATCTTGACTTATCCTAAGCATGCGTTCTAAGTCATTAAGCAAGATAAAAATAAATCAATCACACTACGCCACGATGTACGAGGAAAAATCCACAATGGGAAACAACCTCGGACAGCCCTAGCCTCAAATCCACTAAGTACGGAATTACGTTTACAAGACAGATGACTTACTTCCTCAACTCGAACCCTCTCAAGCCTTGACGCGGATAACCACAGAGCTCCACCGCGATCTTGGACTTCACCAATCGGACAATAGGTACACCGTCAACCACACGTGGTGTCTTTTATCACATGAGAATGCCGCAGCAAAACGAATTCTTCTTCTTTAAGGGATGTAGAAGAAAACCCAAACAATCTCTTCCGATTCGGTGTAGAGATAAACCCGGTGCCAAACTCCAAGCAAGATGTATATATATTTGAACTTGGATAAACAAAACAGTGGGTGAAAACTAGAGTGGTAGATGAATTTTACTTTGAAAATTATCACTCAAAACTTGATCTTTTTCTCTTTATAATTTTTCTCTCAAAATACTCTCTAGGAGTTAGTATGTTATGAAAAAGATTGTCCTTTAAAAATGATTCCCGCACATAGTTATGCTGTGAAAAGATAGTGGGGGAAAGAAGTGGGAAACATGGGTAAAAATTGCTAAAAACTGCCAAAAATTGTTCCCGCCTAACATCTCGTTCGAACGACATTTCGTTCGATCGACATCTCGTTCGAACGACTCTTATAACGGAGTTTTAGTATGAACTCGTTAGAAGCTCATTAGAAATCTCGTTCGAACAGACATCTCATTCGAACGACATTTCGAACGAAGTTCTAGTTTGCCATAATGGGAAGTCGTTGGCAATCTCGTTTGAACGACTTGTGGTTCGAATGACAATCTCATTCGAACGACACTTTGAACGAACTCACAGAATGTTCAAAAATACTTTTTAATCCCAGAAAATTTATATACTTTATATATATAAGTTTTAATAGAAAAACATCTGAAAACAAAACACAGTTTTAAAACCTAACACCCATTTAAACATGTTCCAAGCTCCTATATATATATATATATATATATATATATTAATGCATTTATACCTTGGGAGCATGGAACCACTATTGATGACGTAGAAACGAGGCACTTAAACTCGGCATTTTGATGAAGCTTTATATACTTGGCCGCTACGTCTTCAACACACACGTCATAGGCTTGAAGGATGATCAATATACTCTATCTTATGACTCAAACGTTTTTGTCCGAAATTGAGCCAAAACAACAAATGACTCAATTGGAAATTTGTATCCTTACAAATCTCCCCCTTTGGCTATTCCGGGACAAAAACCAACAAAAATCCTAAAGGGCCGTCAAGCTCTACTAGACTAATAAAAAGCCCCACCCAAAATAAAAATATAATGTTTGACTCAAACAACCCAAAGGATCACAATCTTTGCTGGTGAAAGTTGCCACTTTAAAATATAATTCCTTCACACTTACGCAAACACATTACACGCATAGGGAATATCAAAATATTTAATGCAATGAAAATAAATACTCCCCCTAACTTAATTCTCCCCTTTATCAACTATGATCAACCTAAGAAGATAGCGACTCCCCCTAAGTTAAATCCCCCAAACTAAGATACGATTATAATAGGATTAGATACCATTTCTCCCCCTATCATTCTCCCCCTTTTTGTTCAGGAATAGACAAAGGCTAAAGAATCAAGTATTAACTTATCTCCCCCAAATAAAGCGTATACACCCAAACAACTTATTTAAAATAAGCAAGGGATAAATAGAATGGGATAACGAGCTAAAACATGCAATTGTGCATAAAGTGATGAGAACATTAAAGCACATGGGCAACAAAATTACAAATGAATACCAACTATGATGTGAAAACAAATGATACCAAATAGACAAATAAGATTCTAAGCATGTGAAATCAAACAAACTACACAACAAACAAGGTATCAATTATGAATTAAGGCATAAATGAATTAATTAAACATGGCAAAGACATAAACAAAATATCATATATATGTATACATAATATATATCTAATAGACTCAAGTACACATATATAGATATAAACACACAAATGACACACACAACATATGATAGGAGTCTTTCACACTCGTATGGCAAAAATGTGTCATATGGAAACGTAAGTGTTGGGGTGTGAACAAGTAAAGGTTAAATCTAGACCCAATCACTTAAAAACATGTTCACGGAGTTCTCAATTGATTGCAAACTTCATCACATTTGAATATAACCTCATGTGACTATATAGATTGAACTCAATGAACAAACATACACAATGCATACAAGCCTAGCATGTTGATGATTCTACAAACCAATAGAGTCATGACATTGAAAGCTTAACTAGGATAAACGCACATTGTGCAAACCGTTGATATACCATCCAATCTCCCTCAATAAGCATTTATATTAATTTTGAATGAATATATCAATCAAACATAGGCCTTGGCAATTATTTTTCCTTTTTGATGCCATATTCTATTTTTAGGCCTTTGGACCACGTATTTCTTTTAGGTCCATTCAAACGGTGGCTTACTATCGCAAAGGATTATCATTCCTTTCGGAGCTCTTCCCCGTGCACATTTATATAACATTTTTTTATATATCTCTCAAACTCACGTGCAACGGATTTTTACATGCACTAGTCCTCCTAGGTCACAAATATGTAGATGACTAGATTGGTAGGGGAACACCTCACAAAGCTCAAATATAACATGTGACATTAAAATATCAAAAGAGCTCGTGCATGTGTGAATAGAGGCATATAAAAATAGAATCCATTTAATCAATACAAAATCCAAATACTCCATAAAAATATGGTAAAGAACATTTTAAGGATTGACCATCTAAACCAAAAGTTCTAGCCACATAGGAGCGAAAAAGATGGGATTCAAACACAAGTATATGCCACATAAAGTGTGTCAAACTAAAATACACACAAAATAAAATCTTTTTGAGTTGTTGAAATTTTTAACCAAAAAAAATATATACTCAAAAGACAAACAAAATATCATTTGAACTTTTCATCAAGCTTAAATTATCAAGAGATAAAAACCCAAATGATAAACAAAAATCTTTTCGTATTTTTCATTTAATGCAAACAAAATGAAGAAATAAAATACAAACGATAAACAAAAATCATTATTCTAGCATATGATATGAAATAAAGTAATGACTAGAGAATGATTAAACAAGCATACATTTAGCATGTGAATATAGCATGAAGTACAAAAGCTAAAGTATGCAAACACTAACACATTCATCCTTTAGATTTAGCAAGGGAGGAAGCATGTGAAAGTAAATGAGAATCAAAAGTCCTATTTTGCAAGGCAACCAAGTCGGATTCCCTAACCCAAATTAATGAAGAATGAAAATTTTGGGGTGTAGGAATTTTAACTACCTTGGTTACTTTACGTTGGGATTTTCTAGGAACTTGATTAAGATCAAAACAAAATTTCCTAAGATGACCTTTTCAACCACAATGTGTACAAGTAAAATTACTTCGAAATTTGGTACCTAAGAAATGATCTCTAAAGGCTTTCCTAGTAGATTCTCCTAAAACATTGGTTTGGGATTTATGAATAGATTCATTACAAGTATTGAAGCCTAAACCACAAGTGTCATTTTTAATTTGAACCGTTCCTAATATTTTATCTAATTTTTCTGAACGAAACTCCAAATCAAATTTGACATTACTAGAGTCTTTTAATTTATTTTCTAATTTTAGGATGTTAGACTCTAATAAAAAATTTCTCTCTTCGAACTCGAGAAGCTCCTTTTTCAAGGATTCCATTAAACCTCTAAGGCTATCTCTCTCGCCTTCTACATATTCAAGCTTCTCTCGAAGAGTCCTCTCATGTGTCCTAAGGTCTTCTACCAACATACTATCATCAATGACCTTGACACGCTCTTTTAAACTAGCTTCTAACTTCAAATTAGCTCTTTTTAATTTAATTGATTCTTCATATAATTCTTGAAAAGAATTTTAAAGTTCACTCACATTAACCTCTTCTTCATTTTCACTCTCTCTTTCTTCTCCACTCTCACTATCATAAAAAACAAGGGAGTCATAAACAATAAACTTGGAAGTGTCATGTGTTAAAGTTTCATCAATCGAAGAGTTCTCACTATCACTCACATGACTAGCCATAAAAGCCATAAAGTTGGGCTTAGTGGGGGAATCGGGTCCCTCTTCCTTATCACTATCACTAAGTGTCGCACTATATGAAATGGGTCGCTTACCCTCTCTCCTTAGTTTAGTGGGGCACTCAAAAGCCCTATGTCCATAACCCTCACAATCAAAACACCTATTTGACTCATCCCTATTTAATTTTTCATTAATAGTTTTAGGGATCCTTTCGGTTTTGTCATGCTTAGAAGTTTCAAATTTCTTAAAGTCATTTTTTAATTTATCTTTGTTAATTTTAAGAAACTTTTGAAATTTCCTAACAAACAAGGCCATGTCTTCCGAGTCACTATCACTCTCACTCTCTACTACTTGTTTGACCTCTTTTCGGGCTTTTAAAGCAACACCCTTTTCTATTTTCTTTTCAGTTTTAGAGGAAAACATGTCTAGTTCATAGGTTTGTAAATCACCTACGAGCTCTTCTAATTTCGTAGAGGTTAAAGTTGGTAAAGAATTTAAAACGGTCACTTTTGGAATAAATCTATCCGGTAGGGACCTTAAAATTTTCTTTACAACTCGGTTGTCGGGTATTTTATGTCCCAAATTAAAAGATGAATTGACAATATCGGAAAGTCTAGCGTAAAATTCATCAAAAGTTTCATTATCGTTCATTTTGATGGTTTCAAATTGAGTGGTGAGGTTTTGGAGTTTAGAAGCTTTAACGACACTAGTACCTTCATGAGTGAGTTGTAAAATATCCCACGCTTCTTTAGCGATCTCACACGTCATAATGTGTCGGAATTCATCCGGTGTGACAGCGCTAAACAAGGCGTTTAAACCTTGGGAATTAAAGTTAGTTTAAATTCACCCTCACTCCATCTATCGGCCGGTTTGGGTACACGTTCATTTTCGACTAAATAAGTTGGTGGAGACCACCCGTTAACCACAGACATCCAAACCCTCTCATCGATAGATTTAAGTGCCGATTTCATTCGCGCTTTCCAATACGCATAGTTAGAACCATCGAAAATAGGAAATTTTGAAAATGGGGAAAATTCCATTTTAGCCAAAAATTATTTAAATGATCTTAACGAAATAATTTATCGCTTTGCCTTTGATACCAATTTGTGGAGTGTGGAGCCCCCGATTTTAAACTCTTTTAAAATTATATTTCCTTTTTATGAAATAGATATGATGCGGAAGCATAAAAGGTGATGGTTCAATAAAACGAATTACCAAATTTTAATTTCTTTTTCAAATTAAAAATTAAACCAAGTGAAATTAAAGTAAGTCATTAAAACATTTTCACTTAAACATAATTAATCCAAGTCCTAGAATTTGCCTAAGTCATATTTATCATTATTTCCAAATTAGGCCAAACCAGTTTTAAAATTAGACTTGAATTAAATAAACATTACCCAAATTTAATTATGCACCAAATTAAATTAAGTGTGACAATTAAAACCAATTTTATCTCAACTTATCCTAAGCATGCATTCTAAGTCATTAAGCAAGATAAAAATAAATCAATCACACTACGCCACGATGTACGAGGAAAAATCCACAACGGGAAACAACCTCGGACGACCCTAGCATCAAATCCACTAAGTATGGAATTATATTTACAAGACAGATGACTTCCTTCCTCAACTCGAACCCTCTCAAGCCTTGACGCGTCTTCTTGTAACCACCTCTTCCTAGCGAATAACCACAGAGCTCCACCGCGATCTTGGACTTCACCAATCGGACAATAGGTACACCGTCAACCACACGTGGTGTCTTTTACCACATGATAATGCCGCAGCAAAACGAATTCTTCTTCTTTAAGGGATGTAGAAGAAAACCCAAAAAATCTCTTTCGATTTGGTGTAGAGATAAACCCGGTGCCAAACTCCAAGCAAGATGTATATATATTTGAACTTGGATAAACAAAACAATGGGTGAAAACTAGAGTGGTAGATGAATTTTACTTTGAAAATTATCACTCAAAACTTGATCTTTTTCTCTTTATCATTTTTCTCTCAAAATACTCTCTAGGAGTTAGTATGTTATGAAAAACATTGTCCTTCAAAAATGATTCCCGCACATAGTTATGCTGTGAAAAGATAGTGGGGAAAGAAGTGGGAAACATGGGTAAAAACTGCTAAAAACTGCCATAAACTGTTCTCGCCTGACATCTCATTCGAACGACATCTCGTTCGAACGAGTCTTCTAACGGAGTTCCAGTATGAACTCGTTAGAAGCTCGTTAGAATTCTCATTCGAATAGACATCTCGTTCGAACGACATTTCGAACGAAGTTCCAATTTGCCATAATGGGAAGTCGTTGGCAATCTCGTTCGAATGACTTGTGGTTCGAACGACAATCTCGTTCGAACGACACTTCGAATGAACTCACAGAATGTTCCCAGAAAATTTATATACTTTATATATATAAGTTTTAATAGAAAAACATCTGAAAACAAAACACAGTTTTAAAACCTAACACCCATTTAAACATGTTCCAAGTTCCTATATATATATATATATATATATATATATATATATATATATATATATATATATATATATATATATATATATTAATGCATTCATACCTTGGGAGCATGGAACCACTATTGATGACGTAGAAACTCGGCACTTAAACTCGACATTTTGACGAAGCTTTATATACTTGGCCACTACGTCTTCAACACACACGTCATAGGCTTGAAGGATGATCAATATACTCTATCCTATAACTCAAACGTTTTTGTCCGGAATTGAGCCAAAATAACAAATGACTCAATTGGAAATTTGTGTCCTTACATCGTCCATTCAAGGAGTCACTTGGGATAGTCTGAATGAAGTCTAGTCTTCTCTTTAGTCAAGACTAGCGGATCATTTTGATCTCTTGTTCTGATGGTTGATACCCCAAACCACAAGGAAGGAAAGCCTTTTTCAGCACAATGGGGTCAAGTATCCCTTATTGTCTTTGCCCTAGCCCCAGTCCAGGCATGAAGTGCATGTTTCTGAACATCTGAATCATATTGACGTTGCCATGAGGGTCATATTCCGGACAAACCCTTTCTTTGAAATCACCCCCTGTCGGGAGTAGAAGTGGTTCAACTCGAAATCCTGATAGGAGCATATCATTTGACCTGTGCTGTATCTCAAGGTTTGGGCTGCTAGTGCTTGCACCCTCGGCATTTTCATTGTCGCCCAAAATGGTGATGACTCGTCTGTCGACGAAGAATTTCAATTTTTGATGGAGTGAGGAAGACACACCCTTGATACTGTGGAGCCAAGGTCGTCCGAGCAATAGGTTGAAACAAGATGGGATGTCAATAACTTGGAATTCAACGACAGGGTTTATAGGGCCATCCCTTATTACAAGTTTTATGGATCCCATCACTTCTCGACGAGTATTATTGTAGGCCCGTACAGTAGCGGAGGTTGGAGAGAGGTCACTTTCCTTTATTCCTAAGCATTTGAAGGTTCTTAATGGGTAAACATTTAAGACGGATCCATTATCCACAAGAGAGAGCGATACAATTTTTCCCATAACTTCGACGGAGATGTCGAGTGCATCATTGTGGTTTGGCCCAATTTTGGGGAATTTTTCTTTGAAAAAGGATAGGATTCGGGTAGAGGTCAAGGATTCGACTAAATTTACCGCTTCTTCTGGTGTGGTAGAAGGAGGAACTGTGGGTCCAGTGAGAAATTTGATCAAAGCATTTCTATGCAGCTGGGAAGACATGAAAATCTTCCATAGAGTGATGTTAGCTTGAGTTTTCTTCAGTTGATTGAGGATCTTGTTTCCCTCGAGGGTCATTTTTGTCATAGGAAGTTTTTTAACACCCTTCCCTTTGTTATTGGCGGTGGTAAGCTTGGGATCTAGTAATGCCTTCCTGATCTGGTCATGTGATTTACTGAAGAAGGGAAGAACATGAATCTCGTTTCCTCATCAATCTCAAGTAGTTCTGCCACCTTGTTTCTTTTTCCGAGGAGCTCCTCAAATGATATCATCCCACACATGTCAACTACCGAGCCAGTTTTATCGAAAGCTTGATCTTTATTTGAATCTTTAAATTCCTCCCCCATCCGGTAGCAACAATTCCGTCTTTCCATGTAATGTTAATGCATTCCACATCTTCAATGGCTTCTTCATACAGGTCTTCCCATTCTGTGGGGATTAGTAAGGGTGAAGGGACCAGGCGTCCTTGTAGCTTCAGAGTATCAAGTAACTCGGTCATACTGCAAATATTATTGGTTTTCCTGAATAATTCTACCATTATCTAGACAACGTCATCTAGGATGACTTCATCGATTGGCACCACCGAACTGTCTGACTCTTGGGCCCATTTTCGTTCTTCTAAGAATAGCTTACTAAACTTTTGGCAATCAATGATCATATGTGAGGGCAATTTTAGCCCGAACTCTAGGAGTTGGTTTAACACTTCTGATAATTCCATACTTCCATCTTCAGAATGGGTACAAATAGCGATGCATTCTCTGGTAAGGAGTGACAATGCCTGATTAGCGAGGCTAACAGGGTGTAGGAGGAAATATAGGCAAGTTTGGAGAGGTTTGGGAGAGTATATGGGTGTGATTTGAGTTGAGGGATCAAATTTTGGGTTCATTTCTAGGAAGATAGCATTAGTATGATTTGGGAGTGGGTTACGAGTAGTGTTTGGTTTAGGATTGGCTGGTGGGGCAATGGTACCCCGTTCAATTAGACCTTGGATTATATTTCTGAGGTGAAAGCATTAGTCGGTGGTATGGCCAGCAGTTTGGTGAAAGGCACAATGAGTATCTTCCTTGAAGTTTCTTGGAAGTGGATTCGGCAATGGACAGGGGTCCAAGGGTTTGATAAGGTTTCAGATTAACAAGGCTTGATAAAATTCAGAGAGGAGAGCATGGAGCTCGGTGTATTCCTTTCAGACTGGGAATCAGCGGCTTTCTGGTACCCACGAAGTGGTTGGTTGAGAGATGTTATTGATGATTAAGACTGCAGCACTGACATGTTTGTCTTATTTTCTAGGGGTGAACTGTCCGGACACTTTCTTTGGTTCAACCTCTGTTTTAGCAAGACCTTCCTCAATTTCTACTCCTGCTTCTCTAAGAGCTCGGAAATGGGGATAGTATTGTCCTCCCATTGTTTCTCAGACATGGGGTAAGAAGTTCTTCTTCACTATGTTGACTTGTTTTTCCTCGGATGGCCGATTGGTCATAGTGGATGCTTTTTCCCTCCATCGAGCTATGAAGTTACTGACTAATTCCCTAGAGTTCTATTTGAGCATCTCTAAATCACGGCAGGTGACCTCAAGCTCTTCGCTGTATTTGTACTACGACATGAATTCTCGGGCTACATCTTCCCAGCTACGGATTCTGGACTAATCGAGATATAAAAACCATCGGAGGGCGCTATCCTTCAAAGTTTGCTGAAATAATTAGGCCATCACTTCGTTAGAATCCCCTAGGACAGTCAAAGAATGGTGATAACTGCGAAGATGAACAATCGAGGGTCCACTTCCTCCGAATTTCTCAATATTTGGCATTTTGAACTTCTCGGGTAACCTCACCTTAGGATAAGGAGACATATGGGTGTAGTCCATGTAATTTCCAGAGATTCTGACTTGGTCGAACTTCTTAATTAGCATCTTGATATCTTCTTTGATCTTGTTCAAATATTCCTCTTTTGGATCAATGATCATAGGCTAGTTAGCCCCATGCTGAGAAAGGTTTGACATAGGAAGTTGGGCAGGCGGCAACCCATTAGCAGGAGGGGCATGGAGAGCATGCTGATACTCTTTAGTAACCCAGATAGGCTCAGTTGGACCCATAGCACGAGGGAATAGGGCCTCGGGCTCTTGAGGAACATGAACCTGGTTTCGTTGCATCTCTCGGACCTCATTATGAAGGTTGTCACTCTTGGACACGAGCTGAGCTAAGACCGTCATCAGATCTGGTTGCACAACTGGTACTTGATCTGTTTTCTCCATAAAAAGTGGATAAATACCAAACTCGGAAGAAGTAGCAGGGGAACGGACGAAACTCCGGGGTGATTTGATTGAAGACCGAAGCTAATAAGGAGCCAGGCCAAGGGCGTGCGATCGACCTGAGAAGGCGTAAAATGGGATTTATTTTTGAAAAGAAAGTAGGAAAATATTTTTAACATTTTTTTCTTTTTGAGATTGAAAAACAAAATATTTTTGGATTTTTGATAAAGAAAAGAGAAATATTTTTGGATTTTTGATAAAGAAGGGAGAAGTATTTTTTGATTTTTGATAAAGAAGGGATAAATATTTTTAGATTTTTGATAAAGGAAGGAGAAATATATTCGGAGACGGGTCTCAGCATGATGATTATTATTATTATTATTATTATTATTATTATTATTATTATTATTATTATTATTATTATTATTATTATTATGTTCTCACTTGTATTAAATTCTCCTAAATGCAAAATGAAATGCTGAACGGGACCTGAGCCTGGAAAAGTTGGGTTTGTAATATATGCAAAGCTATGGCTGGACTTGTGACAAGGCTCACGGGCAGGGTCCCATTTTAAAAATGCGCAAAAATTTGGCCAGCAGGCCGACCAGGAATTTTGGCAGAGTTTCGAGTCGAAATCTACAATCTAACATGTGTCTCCTAGGCTTGAAACCTATATGCGGGTACGCAGTTGGTTTGATGAATCAGAAAGGGTTCCCCCCTTTGGCGTGACTTCCATGATATACGTCTTGCTTTTGAGGGCAATCGGTACTTGTGGACAAGCCATTTGATATACCTGAGTGTACGTGAATTGCCTTACTATATACCTCGTGGGGACGATACATGTGAGAGCGAATTAGATATACTCGGCGTATGTGAATGAGTTCCCTGCGATATACCTCCCGTTATGAATTCGGTCAAGTGGTAAGATGCGGGGGAACCGTTCGATATACGTAGAAGGTACTTGGCCAATGGAAGGTGAGAGTCATATCTCTTAGGCTAACTACGCCCTACCGGACCAGCGCCCATCACGAAGTGACCTCCCAGTTACTGGACAAAATTTGGTAAATCACAATGCTTTTTGGTGATGTAGAGTGAATCATGCATGATTTTCTTATTAGTATCTTATGATGAAAGTATCTTTCTTGATCATGCCCAACAGGGAACAAAGTACAAGTACCAATGGTATACCAAGTATGGATGGGTGATGCGTGCAACATGTGGACATATATGATAGAATCATAAGCATGAGGTACGCATAAATAGTAAAAGGGGCATGAAAAATAGGGGAAAATATAAGCAAATATAACACCCATGTAAATATAGTCTAGCCCTCAAAATAAGTAGTCCCCAGTGGAGTCGCCACTATGGACATCCCCCGATCCTCACGGCGGGAGAGACGAAGAAGAGGGGGTGTCTCTTCATCTCGAGAGGATCTTGGTCCCGCGCATCCCTCTCGAGAACGCTTCGGTCGGCGTCGATGATGAGGTGAAAAATGTAGAGAGATGGAGTCGCCAGTCTATTTTACTCAAATAGACAAAAGAAAAGGGAGCCATCCCGAAGGACAGCATCCAAAGACATACTGATACATACGAAACCCAAATGATTCGAAAAGGGTTCGGAGGCTAAGTTACGAAATGGGAAGGTGTTAGGCACCCATTCCGCCCTTACGGTATCTCATGGGTTATTTCTATTTTCCTTTATTTCCCCGTGATATGTGTGCAAGTATATACGTAGTGGAGATAGGAATCATCGACTTGTATCATGGAAGAGATAAAGTGAGTCATCCGTAGGAATGTTCCTAAAAGTAATATTAGAAAATAGGATTTACGCGATTATCCTAGCGTTGATCATTATAAGGGAACGATAACGCATGCGGGATAATACGCCACTAAGAACAAATATATGTATATATAAACATATAGAATCTAAGTGAGTTTAATTTAAAGAATATAGAAAGATAGAAAAAAAGTAGGAATATGACTCGAGTCTTGGGTTTTACCCCGAGATGCCTACGTAGCCTATAGAGGCATCAAAGTCCATGTAGTTCGTATGCAAAGTGAGGGGTGGGATTTATCCCATAAATCAAATCGGGAACTTCTCTTATATATGTGTGTGTGTAAAAAAGTGTTTTAGTTGTGAGAAAAGTGTGAGAATTCTCGTTTGGAATTTATGAGCAAATCCTCTTTTTCTTATTTTTTTGGGTTTTATTTGTATGAAAATAAAAGATGTGCAATATTACTAAATAAAAAAGTATATTAGGATATGTGAGATGAGAGAATAAAAGTGCTAAGTAATAAAAGAAATTAATGCGAATTTAGGGGAATTTATAGAGAGAGTTGATAAAGTTGGACCTTCTTGGAGATCTTGAGCTTGATCTTGGATGTTGGAGAGTAGCTCTTGCACTTGGGTGATGATGGAGGGTACATAATTCATGAAGTTTGATGAAAAAGGTGATGAAAGGTGAAGGTTGGAAAGGGAATTGGATGTGGAAATCATCCTGACTTCGAGAGGAGTTTTCTGAGCTCGCTGAGAGTGATGGGTTTCAGATCTTGTTTTTTTGCAATGAGGTCAGGCCCTCCTTTTTATAGGCCCAGAGCATTGCCAATCGGCATAGCCCTGGTCCTGCCAATTGGCAGGTGTGTTTAGGCACACTGCCGATAGGCAGGGTTTGGAACTTGCCGTTTGGCAGTCTCTTTTAGGTTCCTTCAGAAAATCAATTGTAAAGCGCAAACTGTTGATCCGAATCGTGCATGGGGTGAACTGTTGGAAAGGTACTTCAGAGACCTTTGAAAGTCTTTGGACTACTCTCGGATCTGAGAGTTGACTTTGGGTCAAATGTGGCTCGGAAGCGTTCGCCGGTCCTTTGGACGGGAAATCGTCAGACGCAAACGAATCATTTGTCCGCATGGTAAGTCAGAATCGTGCACTGGGTGGAACGTTGGAAAGGTTAGGAGATGTACTTCGACATTCCAAAGAGCTTGACTCGGTTTGGGGAGTTGACTTTGGTCAATCGGGTCTTGGAAGCGCTCGATGACCTTTCGGAGTAAAACAGATTGTTCATTCGTACCGTAAGTCAGAATTGCGTATGGGGCAGACTGTTGGAAAGGGGTTTCAGTGACCTTTGAAGATTCATTCAGTATCGATCGAGCTAAAGAGTTGACTTTGGTCAAACGGAGCCTGGGAGCGTCCGGTGACCTCCTGATCAAGTTTTGGGGGAAAATGGGCCGTTCGTCCGCACCGTAAGTCAGAATCGCGCACGGGATGAACCGTTGGAAATGGGTTTCAGTTCCATTTCAAGATTCATTCAGTCTCGGTCGAGCTAAAGAGTTTAACTTTTGGTAAAATGGATCCCGGGAGTGCTCGATGGCCTCTAGGTCAGTACCTGAGTATGACTCATGTTTATAGTGATGAGGGGAGGTGCTAGGGGCCTACGGAGAGGTTAGGGGGTGTTAGAATGGGGTGTCTACAGTTAATATTGCCATGTTCTAGTAATGTAGTGTGGAAACATGTGTAAGTTTTTATTAATATCTTATGTAGAGATTTTTCTTTTTACTTGCATGCTAAGCAAGGGGTGTACTACCACTACGAGGGGAATATACAAATATCATAAAAAGTAAAGCTATTATGGAGCATGAAGACTATACTAAGCATGGTGATAGAGAATCATGTGAGTATATACAAGTGAGTGTGAGAGTGACATGGGAAGTGTATCAGTGATCATGTGAATATATACAAGTAAAGGTGTGTGCTAGTGAGCCTAAGTATGAATCAACTACAAGTGGTGCATGAGAAGTGTAAGTGAGCATGTAGATATATACAAGTGAGAGAAGTGAGGGTGTGTGTGATAGTGAAGCTAAGTATGGATAATCTACAAGTAGTGTGTGGATCATGTGAGTAGAGGTAAAACTATATACAAGTGTGAGTGTGTTAAGTGATCATGGGGAATATATACATGTATGTATAAGTTGGAACATGATGAGCATGTGCAAGTTAGTGAAGAGTGATATACACACGAGAAGAAAGCATGGAGATAAACATGGGATAAAATATATAAAAAGTAAGCAAGTGAGTAAAGGGAACATACAAGTGGGAGCATATGTACACATGTAGAAAATAAGGAGTGTGAAAAAGAAACACCCATGTCGAAATAGAGTCTAATCCTCTAAACATCCCAAGCAGAATCTCTATTGTGGCCATTCGGGTCGGATTCCTCTGACATGGGTTCAGGCCTTGACGTCGAAATGATAGGGGAAAGAAGGAAGGAAGAAGGTCCCCTCCCTCTCTCTCTTCACATTTTTAGCATTGCACGTTCGAGGATTCAATGATATCGATGTCCTCTTTGCACCACTCACGTTAGCATCTTCGCGGTACAGCCCGGGATATAAAGTTGGACACCGTCAAATGGAGGAAACATGAAGAGACAGAGTCACCAACCTATTTTTCTTAAAACAGGCAAAAGAATGTTGCCGCCTCAAGAGAACGACATCAAGGTCAAACTAATACATGCGAAACTAAGTGATTCGACGGGTCTGGGACTAAGTTACGAAATGGGAAGGTTTTAAGCACCCATTTTTCTCTTTCAGTCTCTCATGGGATAATACTGGTCTTCTCCTTTTTTTCTCTGTGATGTATGTGTACATGTGTATAATATAAATAACTGGAGAATGGAATCATCTGAACTCATGTCATGAAATGGATGGAGTGGATTCATTCGTAGGAGTGTACCCAAAAATAATGATAAAACATATGATGTAAGTGTTCGCCGAATCACAACTCGCCATGTAAGAGAAAATGTGCATGTTGGACGAGACAGAAGTATTTAGGAGTATAAAACTCAGAAAATAAATATAATAAGATATAAGAGATATATAAAATGAAAAAAGGAGGACTCGAATCTCGAAATTGCCTAAGACGCCTACATATCCCAAGGAGGCATCAAAGTCCACGCAGATAAAAAATAGCATAGGGGTGGGGTTCAACCCGTAAATCCAAATGTAAGACTCCTCTATGTGTTTTTGAGGAAAATGTGTTTAAGAGTGAAAATGTTTGAAAATGGAAATCTCGCTTTTCAAATTTATGAATAAACAATCTTTTTGCCTTTTGGGGTTTTTATGAAAATAGGTTATGTGCAATACTAATAGTAAATAGTAGAGATTAATTGATGTGAGATAATAAAATAAAAGCACAAATGGAAATAAGATTAATAACACTACAAATGAGTAAACTAGAAAATTGGGTTGCGAAATGGACCTCCTTATGAATGCTTGGTGCTAAATTTGGAATGAAGGTATGCTGATTTTAAAGTGGTACGAAGGTGATGTGGTAGGGTGAGGTGGATAACCAAGTGGGGTAAGGAGGTGAAATGAGATAATGTTAGAAAATGGACTTTTTTGGAAAAGGGAAGAGTCTGAATTCGAAAAGAATATTTTCTAATTGCTGAAAGGGACCTCCTTCCAAGTGTGAGGTCATGGCCCTTTTATAATGGATTTTACGGTTAAAGGGAGTGCCGATAGGCATGACCCCTAGCCTGCCTATCGGCATAAGGCCTGCCTTGCTAGGAAAGGAAAAGTGCACCCTGCTCTAGGATGCCTATAGGCAGTTCAGAACGAATTTTTCAAAAAAACGGGAACAAAATACAAACCATAAGTCCGAATCATGCATGGTCGAGACCATTGAAAATGGAATTTAGAGCCCTTCAAGTATCCATTGAGCCACTCTCGGGTCCAGGAGTTTACCTAAGTATAACGGGGCTTCAAAACGCCCAATTGCCTCTAGACTGGAGGTTTTCGGAGGAAAATAGATCGTTCGTGCGAACATTGAGCCTGATTCATGCACGACATAGAACATTGGAAAAGTAATTAACAACCCTTTGAGAATTCATTGAGATTTTTTTTTTATTTGGAGAGTTGACTGAGGTCAAATGAGCCCCAAAAAGCACCAGTTACCCTTTAGAGGAAAAACGAGTCGTTCGTCCGTACCGTGAGGCCGATTTGAGCACGGGACAGGTCGTTGGAAAGGGAATTTAGAGCCCTTTGAGTATTTATAAATATTCCCTCAATTTGAAGAGTTGACTAGAGTCAAACGAAGCCCGAGATCTCCCAATGGCCTCTAAATGAATACACAGATCATTTGTGCGGACCGTAAGGCCGATTCATGCACGGGATAAATCATTGGAAAGGAAATTTAGAGCCCTTTTTAGGATCAATTTAGCTTTTCTTAGGTTGGAGACTTGACCGGAGTCAAACGGAGCTCGAGAGCACCCAATAGCCTCCAAATCAGTTATCAGAGTATGACCTAGGGTTTATGGTGTGTGGATGAGTGTTAGGGACCTAAGAAGGTGCTTAGTGGAATCATAGGATAGGGTGTCTACAAATACATTTAGACATAAATGCTTGGGTGAACTGATTCAATTATTTAAACTCATGAACTCAGTTATTAGAGAGAAGGGTTCAATTTGATCCAAATGATCCATATTAAGATACAAAGGATATTTAACAAACATATATAGCACGGAAGTATTTAAACATTCACATACTAAGAGTTATCTATGGCCACTATAGTGTGATATCAATAACAATTATATCAAATACACTGAAATTAATATGTAGAGGAAGGGAAGACCCTACTTATTAATTGTTGAGAACGGTGTTAAAACTGGTTTGAGGTGGGATCAAGAGGGTCAGTTGCTTGATTATTTGTCAATATTTATATTTGTAAGCATATATTGTCGGGACAAGATTTGATATGAAAGAAAAATGAAAAACTATAATTCTAAAAGTTTAGGGGGTTTTGGTAATTATTTTCAAAAGCTTAAAATGAAGGTCTTAAAGTCATATTTAAAATGGTGCAGAAGACTTTTTGTCTTAAATTTTATCCAATAATAAGTGAAAAAAATTAGGGTAAAAGTTCAAAATATAATAAAAATATGAGGTGTCAATTGGTAATTTTTTGAAGATACTTTTAGAACAAATCCTTGGTTTTCTATAATTTGAGCTAGGTTTGACCAAAGACTGCCTTACCTTATATCATGTTGACAAAAAATAAAAAAATTTGATTGGCCACGCGCCCTCACGCCCTAGGTCAATGATTCTAGTAAAAAAGTTCATCTTCAACCTCTCGACATTTGACAAGGTTTTGGCCAAACTTTGACCTTAAATTTATCCTAATATCCTATGCCATATGAGATGATTCTTAAACCAATTCAATAAAAATTTTCACATGGAATCCAAATATATAGGTTTCATGGATTGAGGTTCTGAAATGATCAAATTCGAACAACTGTGTTTTTTTGAAAAATTTAACCAAAATATCCATATAGTTTTAGAGTATGGATATGGATTCTAAGCTTAGGGTTAGGTTTATACTATCTTAAGGAAGATTTTGGTATTGGTTTGAGGGATTGAGATATACTGGTTTGGGAGAATTTTGAATTCGAAGTTTCTGAACTTTGAAAACACCTTTGAGAAATTGGAGGTTAAAACTGAATTATTTTTTAAAAGGGGCATTGCACTTGAGCTCCAAAGGAACTCATTCCTCACTTTGAAATAGGTTCAAAGTCAAAGAACAAAGTTTCACCATTAAATCTCAAGCTTTAATGGAGTTTTTGAAGGTTTTTTCCCATGTAGACCATAATGCACGTAAGAGTTTGGTTTCCTTTGATTGGTTTGAGGTTTATGATGGTGCAGAAAACATTTTTGATAATCAAAGCATAAAATGGTGCATAAAATAATAGGTTACCAGATTTGAGAGAAAAAAGATAAGTTTATTACTATCGAATTAGTAGGTTTAATGTTGAAATTCGTGGGGCTTTTATAGGGTAGTCCAGGGGGAGTTGATTGGTGGTAAAAAGAGGTGGATTCTTCCTTGGTATAAGAAGATGACCATGGTGGCACAAGGGTTTCACATGTGTGGGGGTGGTTCCCATGCCATTTTTGCAATTTTGTGCCGATTTGGATGCATTATTGGTGGGGCAAAAGTCTATTTATTTTGGTTTTGATTTTGATCCATGAGGAAGGTGTTTAGTATTTATTTTGTATTTTATTTGATTAATTATACTTAAGGGGTATTTGTATAATTTTATGAAAGTTCAAGGGATAGGTTTGCAAAATTAAATTAGTTGAGTTCTAGAGGTTCAATTTGGTATAAGGTTTGGATCTTGGGGTGAAATGTAGGTCAAATTATGCTTCTTCAAAACTTTATAGGGGTACTTTGGTCATTTATAGCCTTAGGAGGTAGTCATATAATTAAGCAAAGTCATGTATTTCATGAATAGTTTCAACTTTATTAGGGTGTTTTTGAATTTGCTATGGTATAAGGGGGATATAGGTAAATATATATGGTCAATTTTGCATAGTTTGATTGTTTCTAAGGTTTCGATGTTAGACAAGTATTACAAGTCATGGGTGGGGTCCATACCATAATAACAGCTAACCATCATGTTCATCTTTAGCCTTAAGTGTTGACTTTATACACATTTTCTAATAGATATAATCAGACCCATCAAACATCGTTAGCCCAGAAAATGAGTCAGCCATGCCTAAAAAATTATAGACACCTGCTTAGATATCACTTAAAAGTCCTATAACGGGCAAGGGTTCTATATGGATAGGGTAAAAATAAGCAACCACTATTTTAATTTTTCTTTAATTCAAATTAAACATAAGCAAATGAACTTAATTAAAACTTACATTGATTAAACCGATTGTTGCACCTAACCAAATTTTACCTTACCTAAACATGCCTCTAGTTGACTAGCAAGAGAAAATAAATCAAGCCCACAACACGCCGATGTACGAGGAACCCACAACTGAAAAAACCCTCGGACGACCCATCCATGCACGTTCACCATGTATAGAATAATAAAAGGAAACGATAATAGACTTACATAATCGACTCGATGCCCTCCCAAGCTTTGACGCTCTTAGTTCCTTCTACCTATGTACAGTGACATGCAGGAGTCCACCTACAAAGCTGCCACAATGTGTGAGTCCACAAATGCCTCGATATCCACCGGACATGCTCAACAACTATCTACGAGATTGAATATGGAGTCCAAGTCTTTACTATAACATCACAACATGGAGTCCACCATGTGTAAACAATAATAATTATGGATTCCACCACATGAAACGAATACTCAGATGTGAAGAGTATTAAACCATGGTGCCCAAATAAGGATCTCAAAGCATATAGAATTGAAACCTGCATCTTAAACATGATGGGTGAAAACTAGGGTATGAAGGCTTTTGGAGGTGTATAGGAAACTGATCTTTGCTAAAAGTCACAACAAAAATTGATGCCAACACTTCTTTATATAGAAAACATGTTTTTTAAGGCGGTAAATTTTTCAAGGGTTCATTCGAATGAAAACAAGAGGTTGTTTAAATGAAAATGCAATATCATTTGAAGTTCGAACCAAACAAAAACTTGTTTTAACGAACATTCCAATCTCATTAGATCAGACTTCGAACGATCTTCAAACAATATTTTTTCGAGACACATAAATTTCTCGTTTGATGTTCATTTGAATATCGTTTAAACAATATGGGATCCTTTTTTGAATGAACACAGTGAATTCGTTCAAATGACTTTGAAATAAAATTTATTTTTCTTTTAAAATATTTTCAAAAACATCCCTCAAACAATATTTTATAAAGCATTTCGAAAACAACATCCCATTATAAATATGCAAGGATAAAAAATATAAGCATTCATGCATGAGAGATTCTTGAATGTTGAAGATGAAATGTGGCACAAAGCACGACAAGATAATACAGGCACTCTAAATTGGCCACTATGGTCTTTAAATAAATACATCACAGGCTTGAAAGGTAAACACACTCAAGTCCTAATGTATAACTCAAAGTTTTTGTCCATATATGGAATAAGCCAAGACATACAAATTGACTTGATTTGGAAGTTTGTCCTTACATAAAACGAAAGGTTGACCTTGAAAATACATTCGTTAAGATTTAGATTATACTCTTAGCACCGGCTCAATCCTCAAAATACAATAACAACCTTGGCTATGGCAAAACTTTAGCGTCCATCCCGAAAGTCGATGTCAAAGTTTCCAAACCAAGTTGACACCAACTCGTCCTGTCCCTACCTAAAGAATATACAATGAAGTTTACCATAAGTTGTAATAATGACATTCGTGAACAAAACTTAAAGAAAAATAGCTTTATTAAAACAATGGTGAGAGTGCGTGTGACGAAAATTGAGATGGACAAATGCTACCCAATTAAAATGTGACAAATTATTTACCAAGTAGATTATACAAAATTTTATCTTCAATAATTAGGTGACTTAATCTAAGTGCGCAAAGGTAAACAATGTACCACAACACCAAGAGGTACGAGGAAAAATTGACAACGGGAAAAAATCACAGGCTAAAAGAATGACAAATGAACTATTGTAGATATTTAGAACTATAATACAAATACTTAAAATCCCATGATGCTATAACTGACTAAACACTCTTTCACACAATATCATCTGCAGAGAGCACGACCAACTGAAGAATGCTACAAAACTGCAACAGATTTTGATCCGTGACCAATTTCGTCAAATCATACACCAACAAATTTCTTCTTATAAAGTTTGAAGAAAAATTTATGTTGTAAATCTTGGAACAAAGATAATAATCCTCCAATAAGTGTAATAGTAGTTTCTAAACGTGTGAATAGTCTAAGGTGAAAGTGTAGTTAAAAATAATGGCATAACTCACAAAATATATTTTGAGATAAATGAAATTTAAAAATAACACAAGAATATATTATAAAGAGATTTATTTAAGGTATAAAAATATTATAAATCAAATAAGTTTACTTCAAAATATTTTTAGTTTTCACAAGTACTTAAATTTAAAATATTCCAAGAATATATTGAAGAGAAACAAGATTTAAAACTTGGAAGAATATGAGATTTTTGTATTGGCAATAAATCAAATAAGTTTACAAAGATTTTTCTCTCCTAAAATAATTCTTGAGGAAAGAAAAATTTAGCAAAAATATTGTGTCCACAAAAGAGATCACAAAATCACACTTCTTTCACAAAATTTTAAAATGAAGTTCCAACCCACTTACATATATACACAAATTTGAAATAGAAGCTTGGGGGGACAACTAGGTAAGTTGTACACTTAAATGATGTGACAAGTTACAAAAGGTAAAATATATGATCATGTCTTAGTGTTGCAAGAGTATCGAGGAAGATATACACAATGTACCTTTTGGCGCTATACTGGCATGTTTTGCTGGAGCATTATTGCAACGGGGATCTTCCTTGCTGGGGTGAACCATCAGTGATAATACAAGGATAGAGTGAGATAAAATCTCTAGAAAAGGGCATGGCCGGCAAGAATTTGTCGCTGTAGCAAAGAAAATCTCCGTTCTGGCGAAAGTCCTACGACAGACACACAACAACTACATAAAATGAAAAACACAAGATTTTTCAAAAGTGTTTTATTTACATTTCATAAAACGTCCAAAGAACCATATCAAGAACACAAACACAAACCAAAAATATTTTATAAAAAAAGAATTAGTGTGATAAAATGTGCATGAGTCTAAGTGTTTGTTTTCCTTCCTAATAGTGGTACAGAAGGACACATATGGACGATGAGGATGTACGCTTGAATGATTTTCATGAAACTTTTCCAGAAAGACCCTAAGGATAAGACTCAAAGTATATTTGATCAACATAATAAGACAATCGAGTCCTATTGGGGCACATGAGTTTAGTGCATACTCTTCTAAATTCTAAAATGGATTTACTTTCTCTTTAGAAAAGTAAACAAACAAGGAATCACAAGTAAAATGCTAAAATGGGTTTGGAGTTAATGATTTAGTACAAGTGGGTATTGTATTTATAACTTTTTTAAAGAGTGGTTGATGGTGGAGACTGAAGGTCAAATTGGTTTTGGCAAAAGCTTGACTTTAATGGGGTTTCTTACTTAAAATGGGTTTGGGACTTGGATTCTCTCTTTGGGAAACTTGGAGATATTGACATGAACTTAGGATTAGAACTATACTTAATGGTATTGTTTTTGTAAGCTTGTGTGTTTGATGAAGAACCCCAAATTATCCTTTTATAGGTTTTTAATGAGAAACTAGTCAATAAAGGGTAGTAATGTAATTAAGGGGTCACATAGAATTCAAATTTGAAAACTAGCCATTTTGGATTTTTGGGTTTTCAAATAGTTTTAGTCGACCAAGCATTTAGTATAGTCAACTGAATCCTTCTATCCTGAGAGGCAGATCAAGTTGGAATAAAACAGTAGGGTTTGTCTTAAGGTATAGTCGATTAAACCTTGATTTTTAGTCTACCATACATACTTATGGTTGACTAAACCTTCCTTGTTTGAGGTACTAGGATATTGATTTTTGGCTCCATAATTTGGGTAGGTTTAGTAAGGGTTTAGGTAGGTCTTGGGAGGTTGAGTTTGAATATATACAAGGTTGAACAAGTTTATTTATCTTTGTACAATGGTTCTTGAAGATCATCAAGAAACTGAACAAGGTCTTCTAGTCTTTTATCGTTATTATGAATTGCTTAGGACATGTGATGTTTCTTTATGTGAGAGGATCATAAACATTCATATTTGAACTTGAAATTTAAGTACATGTGATGTTGTTTTATTTGAGATGACCATGAACACACTTATTTGAACTTGAACTTCACTTGAGACTTTTTTATTTTTATTTTTGTGGATTGAGCTTCTAATGGTTGGGAGATGCTTGTGAATTGAACTTTTAGGGGTTGTTTGAATGCTTTAAATCTTCATTTTAATCCTTAGAATATCCATTGTAATGCTTAGTCATGGATGCATAGTCGCATGGAGGGATGTTCCTTGTAACATATCTCATTATGTATTAAATGTTTCTTTTCATCTCGAGTACATTAGAGAGAAAATAGTGAAATGTGGTCATATAATAATTGTGTTGTCATTATAAAAAATCCTTTTACTTGAAATACATTTTGTTTCATAATCTCCTCTTTTTTTATGATGACAATAAAATTAATATATTTTGAGAAATTATTTGAAAGTCTCCCCCTTGCTTTAAGACTAGGTTTTTGAAAACTATTTTTCTCCCCTTTTGTTATAGCACTTTTATCATGTCAATATGTTCCCCCATTATTATTATCGAAAACGGTGGGGTGGGCATGAAATGTGTTTATGGATGTCCTTTTCTGACAAAATTCTAGATATATACTATAAAAGAGAGTTAGTATGGAAATATTAGGAGGAAATATCTTTTAATATCATTCATCTTAACAATCAAGGTAAGTAATGGATCATATTCGTCACCGTGTGTATTCATGGAAGTATAACATTTAATCATAAGAGAATCATACCATGATAATATATATCATGTAGTGATTGGATAAGAACCATATCTAGGTATACACTTAATGTTGTGGTTGAAGTGTTTCTAAACGAGAACTACCTGTAAGGTTTAGGTATTAGATATTTGGAGTTTCTAGTGAGGAGAGATTTGAAAGTTTATTTTGTAGATATCTTGAGTATTTTGCGTGTGCGAAAGCAAAATTTCAGAAAGACTGGTTAGTATGACATATACGGCAATACTTAGATCACATGCATGCAATGTGGTAGTGATGCGGATGTTTCTAAACAATGTCATTTGAAGTTGTGATGTGAAGGTCACATTGGATAGTTAAAATCCTATCTTTAGAAAGAGATTTGGTAAAGATATCAGCGATGTTGTTTGTGTTATAAGTAAGTTGAAGTTTCACATCCAATTATTGTACATGATCCCATAAAAAGTGGTGATTGATGTTAATATGTTTGGTTTGATAATGTTGCACCAGGTTTTTGTTATGGACATCACACTTTGTGTTATCACATAATATTGTAATTTTGGCAAGAAAATATTTGAAGATCCATTTTGTGCCTATGATAATTTTGGGATGAAAATTTTAACTTTTTGGTAGACCTTGGTGGGTTCATTTCTTTCAACTAGAGTTTCATTTTCACGTGAGTTCTTGGTTGGTCCTGTGGAAAGAATTTCTATTTGTTTTCTCACTTGGTTGTAATACTCATTATTATCATCTTGTCATTGAAGGGAATAAGGGTTGTTTTAATCAAATGTGATATGTATGACGTGATTTTTTGTGTAGTTAGGCTTAACTATTTGTGAGTACAAAAAAAAAAGATTCCTTAAATGGATTTAGGATCAAGTTTGCAAAAGTTTTCCCGACCATTTTGAGTATAACTTTTCTGCCCAAAGTTTTTGAAATACCCAAAGATTTGTTTTCTTTCCTTATCCAAATCTCATAAGGGGTATGTTTAATCACTTTTTGGACTGTTATGTTGCATTAAGTGTTCATATCTTATGATCGAAAGGTATTCCAAAAATTATGAGGGATTCATCATATTCAAATACTAGGGGAGGATGCCACCAATTGTAAGAGTGATAAATAACATATCAAGATATTTACCAAGATCATAAAAAAGTGTGATAATATCAAAGTATAACTCAAGAGCTTAAAATTTAGGTGTGTAGGTGATTTAGAGGAGAATTTAGGATATGGTGAGCCAGACCTTTAATGTAATTTAACTTAGGTGAAGTAAGGCTCAAACGAGTTTCAACATTCTCAAGGATTTTATTTCCAACAACATCATTTATTTTCAAAACTTCCATAAGTTGTGGCACAAGGTTTTTTGTTGTGTGTCTTTACTAATTTTTTGAGGTTCTTAAGTTTCTCCACTTTAGTTTCATAGGATGATCAAGTAGTGTTGGTAAATAGTGAATCTTGTATTATTCATCTTTTAGAATTCATATAAGATTAATTTGGTGTAAGAATATCTTCAGTAGGTTTACAATGTGTGTGAGGATAGTGTGATAACTTATCATAAACTCAAATGTTGTGATAAGATCAAGTACGTGACATTTACTATTGTTTCATGTGTTAATTATCTTGAGATTTTTTATGAAATCATAGATTGTACAAATATGTGAGTTTAAATGTGGTGGTGTTTAATGTGTACCAGATTGTAAAGATGAGTTCATCTTTTGAATTTAAGAGTTTTCAACGTTCATATGTTTTCATGATTTATTCTAGATAATAACTCATTTTCATAAATTTTATCTTCCCTTTTGATTCATAGAGGGCACACTGTCAATATTTTCCTTTGGATATCCATCATGTGATAAAAAGAGGTTAAAATCATCTCTTCTAGATTGATTTTTCAAGAATGGCTTTTTTTTCTTGTAGAATTTTTTCTATATTTCACGAAGTTTTCAAATTCAATTTATTTTTAAAGACAAGAATTATTTTTCTCCAATCATTTTTCTTCAAATCTCTTTCCAGTATTCTATTGAAATATACTCTCATCACATATATCACTCATTCAATAATCTTTTTCAACTATGTGTAAATTAACTATTCACATAATTCAATGTTTACGTCATTGTATATTCACCATTTTTCACATTGTTGTATTTTTAAATCATATGGTTATAAGTTGAGATGTGACGAGGTGATTAATAATCAATTTAACAAAATAAGGTTATACTCTACCTGTGTTATTGTTATTGTTAGATCGATCTTGGAGTGTAGTGGTTTTTATAAGTTTTGTGCATCATGAGTTTTAGTTTTAGTTGTTAGGGTTAAAAAATAAGTATTTAGAAATTAAGGATAGATATTACATATTTGAAGATTTCTTTAGATCCTTAGAACATGGTTAAGCCTTTGATGTTTCATTTGCCCTATTTTTTTCATCTTCTATGTCTATTCTCCATACATTCCATCTTTCTCCATTCCTAACTATTTCTTTCCTTACTTGCATATATTCAAAGTAAGGTCTTTCCGTTATTCTTTAAGTACCTACAAAATATGATGAAGGAACATTCATTTTCGGTACCCTTTGAGTTTTAGGTTCTTGTTTGTTAGTGAGGGGATTTGATGATCTCTTTTTTCTATAATCATGAATCTTCCATTTCCTTATGTGATAAACATCAAACTTAAGATTATTTTTACCACAATATGTGCATTGATCATTTGATGGACAAAATTCACAATTAACACATGTATGATCATTTTTTAGAAATAATTCAAAAGTGATTCTTTTTAATTTTTAAATGAGCAAGATATTTTTCCAAAATGTTGTTTCTCTTTTATTAAAACGTGCAATGGACATAATGCTTGATGTTTATGGGTATTGTGGTGTTCCTTTTGGGTTTCTTTAGTTTCTTTTAAAAAATCAATTCCTCCTTTTATTTCAAAAAATTTGTCCTTGATTTTGAGTTCTCCATTTATTGTGTTTCCTAAACCTTCCTTAGGGACTCATATATTTGTTACTTGAGAAGTAGGCTTAAACTTCCACCGCTTGACTCGCATTTCTAAAATGTCTGTTTTAAATATTTAACTTCTTCTTTTAATTTGAGATTTTCAAGTTGTGTTCCCTTATCATTTGATTTTAGATTCTCATTCTCATTCTCTTCTATTAATCTATTATTTTCAATTTTAATATTTTTATTATATTTGGTTGAGTCTTCATATGAGATGTAAATTTCTCTACTTTTATTTTTTAAAACAATATGTTCACCAATCAAATTTTTATACCCACTCATGGCTTGATGATAAAAATCTTCTAAATTTATCAAAGAAAGCATAACATGCTTTTTATTGGAACATTTTAGATTTAGAAGATTTAGTAAAGTAAGATTTTACCTCACAAGTTCTTGATTCTTGTTGTGAGCATGATGAAATTTTCATTTTCTCTTCGGATGAGGAGCTTGATGATTCCTCCACTATTTACTCTTCCTTTTTTTTGTATGTTTTTTTGGTTTGATGGAATCAACATCACTTCTTTTGGTGGAACATCATTCAAGTAATCTTTTGAAATAGTATCCCAAATATCGTTGGCTTCCATGTAATGTGTTACTTTACCTCTAATAACATTATCTAGAGAAGATCGTATAATTATCATAGCTTCATTATTTAAGTTGAGTCTCTTTTTAGAGGTTAGTCTATCTAGTATATGTGATTTATTGCCAATAAATGTTTTCCAAACATAGTAATCTATGGATTGAATAATTGTAGAGATTTTGGTTTTTCATGTTTTGAAATCTTCTTTTTAAATAACGAGTATATCATATCTTCCCAAAAGTTGTGAAATTCTTACCATTTATCTTTTATCATTATACTTGAAATATAATCTTCAAAAGAAGTATCCATGAGCTAGGCTATGATACCAATTGTTGGCTTGGAAATATACCTAAGAAGGTGGAGTAAATTGGGTATATGAGTTTTAATGGAAATTTTCAAACTTTCTTAACTTTGTGTAGAAATTAATAGAAATATTATAAATCAAATCAAGTGTGAACAATTAATAAAAAATATGCATAATTAGTTAAGAGATAGACTTTAAGGAAACTTTGTAAACCGAGATTTTATCATGGTTCAGCCACTACCTATGTCCATGCTCGAGACTGCCAGAGTTTTGGGGCTATCAGAGTTGATTTTGAGGCTCTGTTTGCATGCGTGTATGTGTTTGCGGGGGGATGTTGGTGGTAGTGGAGAGAGAGAGAGAGAGAGAGAGAGAGAGAGAGAGATAAATATGGGTTTAGTCTCAGTGGTGGTGCTGAGATGGCATTTGATTTTGGTCTTTTTTTAAGTTTTGTTATTTTGGGTATTAAAATTAGGGTTGAAAGGTATTTTAGTTCATTTATCTAAAAAAATATAGGAAAACTGACTTTTGAATTTAATTGCAATGACATGATAATTACGGGGGTGAGTTTGTTGTGTATTTTTTTAAGAGGGTGTCTCACAAAATTATGATAGTTAAAGGGAAGGTGATTTTTACCCTAAAATTAATCTGGCATTGGGATTTTAAAAAAAATAAATATATTTTTTGATTTTTTAAAGGATTTTTCTAAGTGTTTATGTTTAATATTTTGAGCAGCACATCTTTATTGACACTTAAGAACGTCCCGAAATTTTTTGCAACCTACGAGTATTTTCTAAAAAAACCAAATAGAGAAAAGAGTGAATGCATCTAAATGGTCTCACGAGGTACCTATGGACAAGTCGCTAGGTTCTTCACCCGTGGTCATGGACTCTGCGACCGTGACATTTAGCCTTGTGATCACGGTGGTTGCGTGTGTCTGGTTCTGGTTGGTCCGCGGTCTCGAGTTGCATTGTTCGACTATATCTTTTCGCCTTGGCCATGTTTTTAAGTTTGTTAAAATTTTATTAAACTTTTTTTTTAAACTCTTGGAAGACTTATGTCTAATTTTATATAAAAATACAATTTCATGATTAGTTTTTAATAACACCTCAATTTTTATTTTCGCAGATACTTTAATGAACCTTAAAACCCAGAAAACTCCCAAACTCACAGGTTGGTATTTTGTTCCTTTTTAATTATTTAAAAAACATTTTTTCAAGTATATAAATATCATATTTGTGTTTTCTTAAATAAAAATGTTCCCCATATATTACAATAAAATTTTTGGCGGTGTCGACTTTGGTGGAAATTAAATATTGTTGAGGTTTAGGGGATCAGTGAGATGATTATCAAGGGTTGAGATCCGAAACATATTTAGGAGATTGGTGATCTAAGAGTCTAAGTTGAGGTGGATATTCAATCAGACACATACATTTCATAAATCAGTGGATAGCGAGTCCCGAGGGCTGTGGTTATCAAGTGAAAGTTGTAGTGGAGATGGACATTGTTAGTACTATGGAGGTTGATGGTTCAGGACGACAACAATTTATGGGTGCAATCAAATCAAGGTTATAAGTCATGTTTGTCTTTTTGTAAAACTTTTATAACTTTTTTGTACCAATGGAATTATGTATAGGGCGGGTGTGTGTGGTTTTTCCTGAGAGGGTTTCTCCATTAAATAATTGTGTCACTATTGTGTGATTGATTTTATTTTTTTTACCACTGTTAATTGTTATCACCTTATATGAAAATTTGACCTAATTAATTTCATCGGGAAAATTAAACCGGTTATTTAATTTTCATAACCTTTACTTTATTTTTATTAATTCATAATGAATTGATATTTTTTACCCTAGATAAGTTGTTAATTAAAATTAAAATTGATAATAATTAATAATTAGATTAATTTAATTTATTGACCCATTAGAAATAAATCGTTGTCGTGTTTTTCAAACTTGTTTTTTGGGGCTTTATATTGTCGAGTTTGATTCTTTATAGTTTGTAATTGTACATTTTTTATGTTATTTCCTCATTTTATTTCGCGTATTGTTGTGTTTGGTATCTATTCATTCATACTTAGAATGATATAAATTGCTTGATGCTCCATATCCTCGACATAAGGTTGGCACCTTATACGAGAAAAACAATGGGTATTATAGTTGGTATCAGAGTATGGTCTCAAGACTTAGGGTCTATGTGATACCGTTTTGTTTTCTACCGTGTTTTCTTTGATACGTTTAGATCTCGTCATAGGGTTTTGTACTATTTGTCATGATTGAATGTGTTGAGATCGTTTGTTTTCGCTTAGGAGTTGGTGAGACTCTAGGAGTAGCTGAGCATAGAGGGGTAGAAATGAGGAAAGTTGTTAATGAGTAAGTGATCGAAGATAAATCGAGTGGGTGAATATGGGTGTTTGCCACACCCCATGAAAATGATTATGTTGTCGTTGTTGGATCAAAAATATAATTTTTGAGATTTTCGTAGGTATTGCTAGTTTATGTACCTCATATTGTGCTGACTTCAAAGAGAGGGTACAAAATTTTGATAGGGGACCTGCTAGATTTTTTAGTTTTACGCACATTGTGGTGGTGTTACAATGAAAATTAAGCATAAAGAGATACCTTCTTATGAGAGAGTGCACCGAATAATAAAAGCAATTGATTGCCATATTTTAGTGGGTTAAAGGTGTTATGGTAAGGAAGATAAGTGTAGTTAGTCCCTATGAGAGGATGAATTTTCATTACACTTGGATACGAGAAAAGTTTAGATATTGGTTAGCACTCATATATGATTAAGTTACAAAGATGAGATAACTTCTTACCTTGGAGAAAAGTTCACTGAAGTGTTACGAGGTATAAATTGGATAATTATGTATTTAATTTGTAAGTACACTTAAGGAGGCGAAAGACAAAAATAAGAGGAAAGATTCTTCCATTGGGTTGAGTTGGCCCAATTAGCGGGTGTCGTGGGATAAGTTTTCCTACACATCTTGAGCGTGATTAGTAGACATACCAGTAATGTAAAATGTTAAGGGGGGAGAGAGAGTTACAAAATCTTAAAAGAATAGAACAATTCGATTGAGGGTTATATTAGAGAGAGGAGGATTGATAGTATCCCTGCTAGAGGTAAAGGGAGAAATGGAAAGGAATGTGATAAGATAGTGAAACGAGCCACGAGTGTGAGATCCCAAGAAAATCCATGAATATTTATATAGGTGCATAACGTATAGTCGTGTAGTTGGCAAGTGTCCGAATATGGATTCTAAGCAATACGAGGAGGAGCTAATGATGGTTTGATTGTTGCCTATAAAATTTGCCTTTGTTGGCATTACCACCAGAGCTCACGGGGTAGTCATAGGTTTCGTACAATTTTATTGGTTGCGTTGAACCTCGTTGGGAGTGGGTGCAGTCGTGTGTGAACTAAATATAATCTAAATTTGTATGGCTTTCTATAGTTATTGTCATTTTTCGATTCCTATCACTTGTTCTATAATGGGATTATGTGTCCATCTAGATTATGTGTTATCCTAGGATGAGTTATTATATTACAGTATAAGCTAGGGGTGGGATTGGTTTCTCATCCACATCCACATCCTGGTTCTGGTAAGTGGGTGAGTACCTATTGTTGCATAGATCTAGGTGCAAGCCTATTGTATAGATATATGTATACATAACTTGATATGTGTAGCTATTGCGTGGATATGTGCCTAGATTATGCCTATTTGTGATATTATTTGAGGATTATTGGGTCGAGTGAGCGACAATGTCACATTAATATGAAAAATTAGCTAATGGCAATGTTATCTCATTCAGATTATAATAAAGTGTGCAATTCATTACATTAGAACGTCGTGTATGTATTGATTAATGAAGTATTTTTATAAAAAATGGGGGTGTGGTTGATTTTCCTAGGGTAATATGTATGTATTAGTTGTTGATCATTTTCACATGGTTATAGCTTGTGATATTTATTAGGGTATGGTCTGAATTAGGATGCAGGAACATATATGAGTGAATATGATGATATTGAGGAGCTCAAAATTCACTAGGCTATGAGGTGGCAAGAAAAATTGGCCCATATGGAAGTGAATCTGAGGGTCAATGGATGTGTATGAGATTCCGTAAGTTAAAGATACTGGTGATCAAATGGATAGGTTTCAAGTATATATGGGAATTTCCTTATTTAATTATTGGCATGACGTATGATTTTGTACTAGGAATTGAGATTTGCATCTAACGGCTTATCATTTCTAACTTGTTCGATTTCATGTGAGTGCCCCATTCATTGTGTTGTTGATGGGCTAGGTGAGTGAGTCATATATTATGTTGGTGGCGGGGAATGCCCTATATATTACATTGTTGATTTATTAGTGGGTCGCGCGAATGATCAATTTTTTGTAGTCATTGGTAAGTTGAACAAATTATGAGAATGTGCGAGTAACCGATATTTATTTTTGGGTTATGGAAGTGCTTAGTTTGTATCCACATAGTTGATGTGATAGTAATAATGTTTTCTTATGGTCCATGTGTGTGCCAATAAATTGTGACCATGAGTTGAGTGTACTCGAGATGGAGATATGCTAATGGTTGTATACTGGTAAGAAAATAGGTGGGGTAACTATATATTTTAGTCAACTAGTGATGGATTTATCTTAGTGGATGAGAATGTGCTTGATAAGAAGTATTTGTAGTATTAATAACTAGGTTGTTTTGAGAACTTGACTAAGAGTATCATTTGTCGTATCTTATGAGACTATGGATGGTAACATATGTTGATAAAATAATAAGTAAATAACGATATTGATAGGGTAAGTAGTCATATTATGCCCCTTATTAGATTGATTAGATATTCAGATGTAAACGAGCAATTAGGATGCTATATTGGATTTATGATGAATAAAGTTATGCCCCATTAGATATTTTGAATGGTTGTAATTTTTTAGCATCACTAGATCGGTTAAGCTCATGGAGTTGAAGTATGACTTTTGGAATACGTCAACCTTTCATTGGGGTAGTTGATGTGGTAGAAGTAATCAAGCCCTATAAATCGAAGGGATTATGAGGATCCTTGTTACTTTGCATGATAAGGAGTATTGATATTAAACTCCACAAGAAGTAAAAAGACGTATTAACAGTAGTGATGGTATGTGGAAATAGTAGTTGTGGTAAGATAATATCTTGGTGTAAAGGACTCATGTTCCTAAGATTGTAACTCCATTACCTATTAGACCTCAATGACCAACTTGGTTAGATAAAAGTGTATCCATGGGTTCCTTGTTTGGATTTTCATATCTCGTGTATGGATCCTAGTTCTACATCGAAATTGGGAGATCATGTGGTGTTATGACATGTTGATCGAGGATGGACGTTGTTAATAACTTCTTATATATAGTTGGACAGATAAGTCTTGGTAATTAATAGTGGTTTTCGTTATCCATGTTAATGGAGGCACACATGTCCAGATTCATTGTATATCCTGGAGGGAGATATGATGTATTATGATATGAGACACTAGTATTAATGGGCAATCATGAAGAGGGACATAGGGTTATTTATGTCCCAAAGGTCCACTTACAAAAAGGTGAAGGTAGATATCCAGATATCATCGGGTGTTCCACGACCTTTTGAGGTTCTTATGTGAAATGGGAAAAGTGGCCAATATAGTTAGAATTTATGACATGGCACTCGACATTGTGTTCGATAGGGACGAGATGATTAAATTTCACTTTTGGAAAATATTTTAGTAGGCTATGGGGATTGATCCATGTCTGAGATATTCATATCACCTGTAGAGTTGTGGGAGGACTGAATAGGTGAATTAAATTTTGGGAAAACATGCTACGAACTTACATGTTAGGATTCAAAAGAATATGGGAGAATTACTTGTCATTGGTGGAGTCCACTTATAATGTTAGTTATCAATTATCTTTTTGCATTTCACCCTTTGAAGTATTGTATGGGTGTCCTTCTTGAACACCCATTTATTGCATGTGACTAGGGGAGAAAAAGTCACTTGGGATGGAGTTAAGGAAACCTTAGAAAATGTGTCCCTTATTAGATAAAGGATGAGGAACACTTAAATAGAGTAGAAGATTCGACCAAGTGGATTCGGTCAATAGAAGTTACTTAAGTAAGAACATGGGTCATCAACATATCTATTTAGACAATCTAAAATTTTAATATCGATGCAAACTACGTGGGAGAAAGACAATAGCATTCAATAGATGCATTCATGACTCTTCAAATTGGGAATGAGTCAAATTCGAGGATGGAATTCCTTTATTAAAGGGAAGAATGTAATACCTCATGTTTTTAAATAATTAAATATTTAGGATTCAATTTGAATAAGTGCGTGTTTATGTTAGTGGACAAATTTAATCTAGAAGTTTTTGGTATTTCAGGATATGTACCGTTAAACTCAACTTAAGAGGAGTATCATGGCCAAAAATAGTGTTTTCTATGTTATGTTGGGCCCCAAGGTTAGTTAAACCTTTAGTTTAATTTTTGGAAGCATGTGATTATTATTTTATGATCATTTATGGGCTCTAAGTTTGTTCCATAGAGGACCTGTGAATTTAGAGATATAATAAGGTCATTAACTCTTTGAATTATCATAACATTGGGGAGAACCAAAACTTGGGTGCAGAGGAGAGGAATTGAAACATGGGCTTTCATAAAAAAGAACCAACAACAAATCAATGAAAGAAATACCTAGCATTTCTTGCTTTATTAACTATAACATATTTATGATTAATTGTTAATTATGAACCCTAGTTAGGTTGAATATCATGATTAGGGTTGACTCATTATATTTCTAATGGATAATTAGTTTAATAATTCATTTCATATTTGGATAGGTTAATAAATTTGAGAATGTTAGTGATTTAATAGATATATTTGTATAATAAATTTCCACACACAAGCCCAATTTTTACCAAATTTTATCTTCAATTAAATTAGGTGTGCATATGACATGTTGTCCCAATTTCAATTATCAGCCAAGCAGGAAAACAATTACGCAATGATAAGAAAAAAATCCATAAAAAGGTCAAGACCATATATTCATTACTATCGAATGATTTGACTGACAATCGACTTACAAAACTTAGACAATCTAAGTCAGACGCGTAGAGTCTTCAAAAACTTCAATAGAATACGACTCGATCTAGATCCATCCACATGTAACGATCTACCCTTGGTATCTGATAGTACAAATATAGCGCCTTGCCGTGGATGGTACTATGCACTGTAAACGCTTATATGCCACAGCCGTTCTCAACATAGGGTGCGACCCGACTCAATACGGGGTGTGGCCCTACAAAATACAGGGCGCGGCACATACCTGCTCTTCAATAAAACACCACGGACCTACCCAGTACAGGGTGCGACACCTATTGGCTGCAGCCTTTGGTAGGGCGCAACACCCACATTGCTTGCCTTACAGGCTGCATCCCTCACCATTACAACAACTCCAGATTTATATATGTCACGTGCCTAGAGCACGTGAGCATATCTCCCATAAATAGAGGACTACACCTCGAAATAAGGGACGGATTCCCCTCATCGATTCCACATTCCCGGGGCAGATTCTGCAATGCAGATTCTCTCCACACAACCTCAACATACAGTTTGGTAATTTTGAATTTTTGGGAATTAAAACCTACGAAAATTGGGAATTAAAAAGCTGACTTGGTAATTACCCACTAAACCCACTAAACACATCTTAGGACTTAATGGGCTACGGGGGTTATTAGAATTGTTCCAAAATTTCCTAAGGCAAAAACCCTAGCCACCATTCACTTTGGAGAAGAAAGCTTGTAGAGAGAGAGGAGAAGAATTCTGCAGAAAGAGAGAGAATCGTTCATCAATTCGTCATCAAAATCAGAGATACACATAAGGCAAGTGGTTTAATTTCGTTATTTTGCAAAGAATGTTTCTTCCATGTGTAGGAAATTGATAAAATCTTATTGTTCTTGGGAGTTGATGAAAAAAAAACCATTTAAATTGGATGTAGAGTTTACATTTGATGAGGAATCGCATGTAGATTTGTATTTAGATGATTATTCAAAGGATAATATATTTTGGATAAAACAAAAAATGGATTTAATTAGACTCTTTGATGATTTATAAACTTTTAGGGTTCATGTTCTTGAGATTGGGGGAAATATGAAGAGATTTGATAATTGAATGAGGTTAGGATGAATTAACCCCACAAAATGCGTTAGTATATGACCTAAATATTTTTAGGGATGATTAGAAGCTTTGAACAATCGTTGGATTAATGTTTAGATGTGGTTAGAGGTGAAGAGAAGTTGGAAAAACGAGATTAGGAAAATCTGGGCTCGAAACTGGCCACTCGTTAGAAGACCTGCCCAGGTCGTTCGAACGAGATCGTTCGAACGAGCTTCTAACGAGTTGACCTTTGACTTCTAACGAGGGTGAAGTTCGTTCGATGATTTCGTTCGAACGAGACCTCGTTAGAAAGACCACTTCGTTCGAACAGCCTCGTTCGAACGAGACTTCTAACGAGTTGATAGTTTAGGCTTTTTAGCCTGTTTTGATCCCAAGTGTCCCATAACCTTGTTTATATGTAGAGATAACACTTCCTTGTGGATAAATTGATATATTTGGGATATTTGGTAAATAATGAGGAGAAAAACCTAGATGTGTAGTTTGAACCTAAGGGAAATTATGAAGTAGGGCGTGAGTGTCTATTACGATACGAGAACTATTGACGGCCTAAATAATTATATTAACCGGGAACATATAAATTGTGTAGCATTATATGTCGGTACGAGAATGAGATGTGTACTAAAAATAAATTATGGTGATTTCTAAGATGTGTGCATACTTAGTATATGTATTGATTTTATGTGTATGATATACCTACCATACTTGCTATCACGGGAGGTTTACGTTCGCTTAGGGCCCTCTAATCCTTGTGTTGCCCGGATTTAGACTGGTACCTCGATGAACATAGGTCAGAGAAGGACTTATTGGGATGTTAATAAGTCTGCTGATCGTGGGAGCGCAGGTATGTGTGTGACCCATGTGATGTGACTGTGTTCGCCTCCATTATTTGTGATGTTGTTATCTGAGAACGATTCCTGAGAGATTCGGAATACGTGATCCTTATGTACGTGATGTACCGGGATGGATAGCAGAGTATGTGTGCACCGCAGCTTAGTCTCGGGGTTCTTGTATTGTATATTTATGACGTGAATAATATACACTTAATTAATGGGAACTTTCATGTTGGTATTGTGTATATAATTATGGTAATGTTTTGAGAAAACATAACGGGTTAACCAATAGTGAATTGTATTACAAATTGAGAATATGAGTTTAAGTAAAGCCCTCTATTTAATTGAGAACGCTAGAATGTAATATGGGAATCGAGTAGTAAGGGGTAGAACTTATTATGGCTTGGTTAGATATGTATGTCATGTAGATGGGTACGGTACGTTAGGAGTGCACATGTAGTCGAGAGGTGAGAATTTCATGTGAGTGCACATCCTAACATGTATTTTGCATTTAATGTTTTAATGTTATTAAAACACTTGCTGTTTTTAAAATGATTTCCACTTTCGGGCTCTGACCCATTTGCTTTCAAATCTATTTTTGTAAAAACCATTTTAGGTGCCCAGCCACAAGGACACCATGCTTAGGATCCTCATTCAGGTGACGAGCTGTAGCTGTTTGTGGAAGCTACAGGACTTTGCTTATAGACGCTTCATCTATATTGACTATATATTCAGATTTATCAGTTGTAGGGCATGTCGCCCATTTCTTTTAGAGACATTTCATTTATTTCAGTTATTCAGACTTCGGGCATGTAATTAATTCAGGATTCAGACTTGTCTTATTATTTTCAGTTGTGGGATTGTTGTGAGGAGTTTTCCTCCGGACTTCTTATTATTATTTGCTGGTTATTTCATTACTTCGTTATGGTGAATGGATTATGTTGTTCCTCCATTATTCTTTTATTGCGTGTTAATCAGACTTAATTTAAAATTTGGCAACTTACTTTTTAATTACTAGGTGGTTAGTAATTATTAAAATGTTTTCGAGAGTGATGTTATTAACTGAACCAACTTGGCATTTTGTATTGATTTAATAAAGGAGTAACTACCTGGTATTTAATTAGTCGGGGTGTCACGGGTCTTCTCCACAATGGTATTAACAGCAAAAGTGCGTTCCTGGGTTGCAAAGTGATTCACAAGTGTTTGGAAATTTGTGTGAATAAAAAAACCTACTTGGTACTCAATAGGTGAAGACTTAGAGTTTTTTGTACTCTGAAAATCATGTATGTAAGTCTTAGAAAAACACTTCCCGTCGTGGGTTTATAAAGGAAACGTTTAGCCAAGAAAATCTGACCACGATCTGCTAAATATTATCCCAGGCGGACCGGTCCGGGTCTGAGGCGGATCGGTCCGGGTAGGCGGACCGATTCTTTTTATTTTTGGCTTCTTCGGTTCACTTGCGGTCCGGGGTGTACTGGATTTTCAGCAGGCGGACCGGTTCGGGTCTGAGGCGGACCGATTCGCAGGCGAATCGGTTCTTTTTACAGGGCGGACCGGTCCGGCCTGTCAGACTTTGATTCCTCTTCTTCTTTTGATATTCGGATCCGTTGATGACTGTATGAATCTTTTAATTTCTTCAACGGTGTAACGGCGTACGACATAACAAATTGATAATGGACAAAAATGTCCTAACAAATCTCCCCTATGTCTATGCCGGTACATACATAAAAACAAACATCCGAATAATCAACCAACAAAAAATGCCTATACAAATCTACCCTTCCATGAACCCAAAACTGGAAAGATACAATTTAATAAGACTTCATCGTTTGTTCTTCAACTCTTCAGGAATCTTCAACGCTTTTCTCATCAGGGTGTGCAATCCAATGTTAATCCATGTAGTACCTACACACATGAGAAAAAGCAAAATACCAAGTGACGTATCGAGTTTGAAATGAGATAAACAGATATGCTAATATGCTAATTGGTGATAAACAACTCAAACTCACTCCCCCTTAATGATAATTCTTTCTCCCCCTTTTTATGATGTCCCCAAATAGACAAATGAGAGAAATAATGCAAACAAGCAATGACGGGGTGTCACAAGGAAATACACAACTATTTTTTTTTTGAACTTTTCAAAATTTTTCAAACAAAATCACACCATGAATAAACACAGGACAACCAAGTCGATGATAGCGTTAATGAATGGGTGTGAACATAATTCGATAGGAAGATCAATGCATACAAACAAGACATATGTGCACGATGAATATCGGATACTCCTAACGAATGAACTCAAATGCTTCCTTTGGTGTAAAAGAATGACAATATAAGAAATTGACTCAATCAAATCAACAAATCAAAGCTCAAAGTGATTTTCACACCAATAACGTCCAAAAATTTTTATGCTTTTTCAGGACTTTCAAGGAAGTGCAAACCCGTTTATATTCTCCAACCAAACTCCCTCAGATATAATTTTGAATAGAGGCTTTCTAAATTCTCAAACTTTGGAGAATTGATGGTGAAACCTAAGTGGCCCATATTTGGCATGAATTGCTTGTTATTGCCTTTAAATTTTTTTTGGGCTCTTTTAACCTCTTTGGACCTCGGATATTAAAATTCCTCCATTTTTTAGGTCCTTTTTAACGGTGGCTTTTGCGCAAAGGATAGATGATTACCTTTCGCAGCCCCTCCTCGTTATACAAAAACACACATTCTCACCAAAACGGTTTTTACATGCATTCCAATCTTGTCAAGTTTGATCGCATATTAAAAGTTGTATAGACAGAATTGAGATGGAAACACTCAAGCCAATATGAGATAGACAAGTGCAATAATCAAATATAGTCGTGCATGTGTGCAATAAAGGATATAGGAGTCAAACACGTAGGAAGATATCACTAATTACATCTCAAAGACTCCAAACAATGTAAAGCACATGGATGAAATGATGTAGCCTCTCAAATCTCTATCAAACAGTCACATGGATATATGGAAAGAAGTTGTGACTTGGCTATCTTAAATGCTCATCCATAAAAAAGGAGCAAAAACAGAAATCTTTTTGGATTTTTTCAAAAATTTTATCGAAATAAAATATTTTTGTGCTTTTCTTAAAATTTTTCTTAAAGGAAAATCTTTTTGTATTTTTCAAAAGAAATATAAAAAGCAAAAAGAATAAATAAATAGCTGTACTACTAAGCGATGGTACATATAAAACAGACTAGCAATAGGAAGCATATGATATGAACATGAAGAAGCATCCTATTCTAGACATAGATCAACCCCTCAGTCAACTGTGCAAATCCCTAAAGACTTCCTAAGACTCTCAAATCTAAGGGTATCTAAAGGTTTCGTGAAAATGTCGGCTAACTGACGGTCGGTGGGAACAAAACTCAGGGATACGACTTTCTCCTCAACTAGCTGTCGTATAAAGTGCTCAGGTATCCTGATGTGCTTGGTGCGCAAATGCTGGACTGGATTGCGGGATATGTGAATCGCGCTCGTGTTGTCACAGGAAATTGTCATGGTGTCCTGTGAAATCCCATAATCCTCCAGCATTTGCTTCATCCACAAGAGTTGCGTGCAACAACTCCCGGCGGCTATGTACTCAGCCTCCGCAGTGGACAAAGAGATGGAATTTTGCTTATTGCTCAGCCAGGAGACAAGAGCAGAACCAAAATAGAAACACCCACCAGAAGTGCTCCTACAACCATCTACATCCCCGGCCCAATCAGTATCCGAATAGGCAGACAAACGGTCATCGGTATCAAAGGAATACCAAATACCGTATGAGAGAGTCCCACTCACGTATTTAATAATACGTTTTAGAGTAAGTAAATGTGACTCTTTCGGGGACGCCTGATATCGCGCACAGACTCCAACACTAAAGGCTATGTCGGGACGACTGGCAGTCAAGTAGAGAAGACTAACTATCATATTCTGATACAAGGTTTGCTCTACGTCCTTGCCTGAAGTGTCCTTACTAAGCTTGGCAGTGGTACTTATAGGTGTACGTACATGCTTAGCGGAGTCTAAACCAAATTTCTTCACTAGGTCTCTAGCATACTTGGATTGGGAGATGAACATACCATCCTCTAGCTGACGAACCTGGAGACCAAGGAAGAAAGTAAGCTCACCAACCATGCTCATCTCAAACTCACTTTTCATCTCCTCTTCAAAGTGATGAGCATGTTGAGAGCATGTGGATCCAAAGACTATGTCGTCCACATAAACCTGGGCAACCAAAATAGCACCGTCATCTCTCCTGACGAACAACGTCATATCTACTCCCCCTCTCTTGAAGCCACGAGCTAAGAGATATGAAGTAAGCCTCTCGTACCAAGCACGGGGTGCTTGCTTCAAACCATACAAGGCTTTCCTCAGATAGTAGACGTGCTCCGGGTGCTGTGGGTCTTCAAACCCTTTTGGTTGTTCCACGTAAACATCCTCCTGTAGAATGCCATTCAGAAAGGCACTCTTGACATCCATCTGATATAACTTGAAGCGCAGATGACATGCGATGGCGAGCAGAAGATGGACGGACTCAAGCCTCGCAACAGGAGCAAATGTCTCCCCAAAGTCTACACCCTCTATCTGTGTGTAGCCTTGAGCGACCAACCTAGCCTTATTTCTGATTATGGTACCATTTTTATCCATTTTATTCTTAAAAATCCACCGGGTACCTATCACATTAGTCTCACTAGGTCGAGGGACTAGTTCCCAGACATTATTCTTTTTAAACTGAAGCAACTGTTCCTGCATAGCAGATATCCAGTGTTCATCCTTGAGTGATTCTTTATGATTTTTGGGCTCGACGTCGAACGTGTAGCAAAAGTGGCTAACGACGTTCTCTAGTTGAGCACGAGTCTTGACCCCAAGAGTGGGATCACCAACAATGGCAGAAGGGTCATGACTCTTGCGAACCCAAGCAGGTGTGTCCCTTAGCACAGGAGTAGGGTCCACAGAGTGTGAGATAGGGACAAGTAAATCACTGTCAGAAAAGTCCTCATCCTCACACTGAAGGTTAGGATCAATAACCATCGGAGGTTCGCCATCTTGCACGGTGATGTTTATTGATTCCATAACCTTAGAGCTCTTCAGGTTAAAAACCCGGTATGCTCTACTAGTCGATGAATATCCTAGCAATATTCCCTCGTCGCTCCGGGAGTCAAACTTTCCTAATTGCTCTCTATCCCGTAGGATGTAGCATTTACTCCCAAAGACACAGAAATATGCAAGGTTGGGCTTCTTGACAGTCCACAACTCATAAGGAGTCTGAAGTGTGTGTGGATGCAAATAAACCCTATTCACCGTGTGGCATGCAGTAGACACTGCCTCTGCCCAAAATCTCCTAGAAACTTTACGACCAAGAAGCATAGATCTAGCCATCTCTTGGGTAGTTCTATTCTTTCCCTCAACAATCCCATTTTACTGAGGAGTTCTCACAGCAGAAAACTCATGTTTTATCCCGAGGCTATCACAGTAAAGATCTACCTTTGCTTATGTGAATTAAGTGCCATTGTCACTACGCATCCTGTTAATAGTGACACCGTGTTGATTTTGCAGGACACGGCACTTGGTCGTTAAAAATTCTACAACATCGGATTTCTCTCTCAGAAAACCTACAATGGATTACCTGGAGAAATCGTCTACCATCACTAGGATATACCTCTTACCACCTAGACTCTCGGTACGAGTGGGACCCATAAGGTCCATGTGTATAAGCTCAAGAACACGAGAGGTGGTAATGGAATGCAACTTCCTATGGGGACTACGAATTTGTTTTCCCATCTGACAGGGTCCACAAACCGTCGAAGTTGTCCTTCCAAGAGATGGTAAGCCACGTACTAGGTCCTTTCTAGCTAAGCGAGTGAGATCTCTAATATTTATGTGACCTAGACGTTGGTGCCACAGATCCATAGGAGTGATCGTGGAGCTGTTGCAGACAAGTGAGGATGTGGGCTCAGTCCCATAGCAATTATCCTTTGTCCTCACCCCTTGCACTAATAGTTTACCGGCTTGATTATAGACCTTACAAGTGTCCCGGTCAAACTTTACTGCAAAGTCATCGTCGCACAGCTGGCTAATGCTGAGAAGGTTTGCTTTCAAACCTTTGACGTACAAAACATTTTCTAGCTTAGGAAAACCAGGTAACTCGATAGTACCTCGTCCTATAATGCTAGACTTGCTCCCATCTCCAAAGGTGACTCTGCCGTCCTGATAATCCTCAAGAGATGTAAAAAATGAGGCATCACCTGTCATATGTCTGGAGCACCCACTGTCCAAATACCACTGTGAGGTATTATGTGCTTTGAGAGCAACATGAACAACAAAAGCCTTTTTATCTTTCTTAGGTACCCAAGAGGTGGTGACCTTTTGTTTGCCTTTGTTGTTGTTGGTTTTAGCTGGAATGTGAGAAGCATTCACTAACGGCAAGGACATCCGTCGGAATTCTTCCATCAAACTTTGAGATGTGGCAGCTAAGAACTCAACTCGCTCTCTCAGACTAGAACACTCATCAGTATGACGTGGTGGAGCAGTAGTACGTCGTGTCCGACCCATATTATAGCAAAAATCCCCGAGGAGGCCTTTTATTTTGCAATAAGTACAGAAGAACACAGTCAAAGGCGGACCTTGGTTTGCTTTTCTTGGTCGAACTCTCCTTCGAGGTTTTTGACGATGACCATAAGGAGTAGTAGTAAACACAGGAACTGGACTAGGTGCAATTTGAGAGGTGGAGCCACCATCATACCCAATTCCCTGCCGATCACCAAAACCTAAAGCGGGGCCTAGGAGCATCTTCCCAGATCTGTCCTCGATTTGTACCTTGACTTCCCGTGCTTTCTCAAGATCACGAGTCAGCTGGGAAATAAGGGCTTCAAGTTTCTTCCGAGTCTCCAGGGAGGAATGGATCTGACTCGTAAGACTAGCCACTTGTTTAGTCAAGTCCCCTCTCTCTTTCTCAAAAACACTCTCTCTCTAAACAAACTCTCTTTCTCGACATAGGCAAATTCTCTCTCTCTCAGGGCGGTGAAGGTGGAGGACTCTCTCTCTCTCTCTCGCCTTTCTTAAATCTTCCTCTAAGCCGGTGATTTTAAGAACTAGCGCTTTGTTACGTTTTTTAGTTTTAAATGACTCAGAATATAACTCACCATTAGTGCGTTGAATATCACTCTCGCTCTCACTTGAGTCATCCTCCCCGTCACTCACATCGTTCTCACTGTCGAGGTGTCCCTGTGAAGCATTATCCTCATCGTTGTGAAGAGAACTAGGAGTTCTCACTTGACTGACCATGAATGCGGTGAGGTTACACTCATGTGGTGACTCATCTCCTGAATTCACCGACTCGACCTCACTGTTGTCGCTAAGAGTAGCATTAAGGACAGCTTTCCCTTTCTCTCTATTCAGACGAGTGGCACACTCAAAAGCTCTATGACCCCTACCATCGCACTCAAAGCATCTCTCACTTTCTTTTTGAGGAGGATTTTTGGAATCTTTTTCATTTTTCTTTTCAAACTTATTTTTCTCAAATTTCTTTTTATCTTTAAAATTGCCATTTTTCTTAAATTTGAGAATCCTCTTGAATTTTTTTGCAAAAAGAGCCAAATCATCTAAGTCAAAATCACACTCAGAATCTGACGTGTCAGTCTCTCTCTTTCTAGATGACTCTTCCCTCTTTCTAGCCGACCCCTCACTCTTTTTCTCTTTGGCATTAAGTGAAATTCCCTTATCTTTAGACCTAGCCGTTTTAGGGAACATATCAATTTCATAAGTTTGCAAATCTCCTACAAGTTCTTCCAATTTTAGCGTATTTAAATTGCCCATAGAATTTAGCAGAGTGACTTTAGGGATAAAACGCTTAGGCAAAGAACGAAGAATCTTTTTGACAACTCTAGCATTAGGAATATGTTCACCAAGATTAAAGCTAGTATTAACAATGTCAGAAAGTCTAGCATAGAAATCATCAAAACATTCAGTCTCATGCATGGTGATGGTTCAAATTGAGTTGTCAAATTTTGCAATTTAGACTCTTTCACAGCATTTGTTCCTTCATGGGTGAGTTGTAAAACATCCCATGCCTCCTTTGACGTGGTGCACGTCATGATACGTCGGAACTCATCGGGAGTGATGGAACCGGAAATAGCACTCAAACCTTTAGAGTTAAAAGAAGACCATCTAAATTCATCTTCAGTCCAAGAGGTGACAGGTTTTAAATTAGTCACGTTTTCCACAGTGACAGAGGGAGGTGTCCACCCTCTTTCAACTAAAATCCAAGCCCTTTCATCTATGGCTTTTAAAGCCGACCTCATTCGGGCTTTCCAATAAGCATAATTTGTCCCTTCAAAAACAGGTAATTTATTATATGATTTCTCCATTTGAACAAGCACTTTTCAAAAATCAATTTTTTTAGAAAAATGATATCTTAGAAAAGATTTTGCGGAAAATAGGAATACGCGATAGATTAGCGTAACCTGCTCTGATACCAACTTGAGAGAGTATGCGCTTGCATTCAAATGAGAAAATTATATATTAAACACCTTTTAACTCAAACAAACCCTAAACATCCAACTAGGTGTGAATTAATCAAGAAGTAGATCATGAAGATTAATCAAACACACACAATTGAGGAAAAATCCCCCAAAGGGGCAAAACCATTTATTTTCATTATAATATTGTAACTGTACAATTCGGATTACAATGAAAATACAAGTGACTAAGAATTACCGTCAGGTGTCGGATTCTGTAGTCGACGGCTGGAGTTATCCCTTTCCAGTAGGGCTGCAGTGAAGAAGAAGAACGGTCTTCTCCATAATGGTATGAACAACAAAAGTGCGTTCCTGGGTTGCAAAGTGATTCACAAGTGTTTAGAAATTTGTGTGAATAAAAAAACCTAGAGTCTTGGTACTCAATAGGTGAAGACTTAGAGTTTTTTGTACTCTGAAAATCGTGTATGGAAGTCTTAGAAAACCACTTCCGGTCGTGGGTTTATAAAGGAAACGTTTAGCCTAGAAAATCTGACCACGATCTGCTGAAGATTATCCCAGGCGGACCGGTCCGGGTCTGAGGCAGATCGGTCCGGGTAGGCGGACCGGTTCTTTTTATTTTTGGCTTCTTCGGTTCGCTTGCGGTCCGGGGTGTACTGGCTTTTTAGCAGGCGGACCGATTCGCAGGCGGATCGGTTCTTTTTCCAGGGCGGATCGATCCGGCCTGTCAAACTTTGATTCCTATTCTTCTTTTGATATTCGGATCCGTTGATGACTGTATGAATCTTTGAATTTCTTCAATGGTGTAACGGCGTACGACATAACAAATTGATAATGGACAAAAATGTCCTAACAGTTACATCCCCATCCATTTCTGCGAGTTGGGAAGCTAAGAGTTCCCTGTCAACCTCCTCACCTGAAAGAGGAAAAACAACAGTAAATAATTGAAGTTTTAACATAAGTTACCACGGATAAAGACTGAAGATCAGGTTATTACCTCCCGCTGCCATCTCTTTTTGGAATGGACTTACTAGGAAAGAACCTTGCTTCAAATACAGTTGCAGATGTTACAAGGGAACTGTACTTCTTCTCTTCAGTAGGAATGGGCGCGGCCTTGGCAACTCTTTTCTCTTGCCTCCCGCTCAGTTGCAAGTTGTCAAGAACTACAGAAAAACACTTCAAAGGTTAGTAGAGATTAATAGGCAACTATAAAGAGGGGATGCATCTATAAATCAAATACCTAGCTTAGAAGGGGACCCCTATTGACGCAGCATTCGAAATGGCTTCTCCCTCGCGTTCTCGTGAGGGTGAATCTCCCACCCTTTTTCGGAGATGTAAAAATACTTCCCCTTCCAGTTCTTTACATTGGTCGGCCTCCCAGCGTAAAAGGTCTCGTCCTTACCGCGGACGCAGAAGTACTAGTACCCAATGAACTGTAACACCCCGCCTAATTAAATATCGGGTGATCAGTCCTTTATTATATTATAATCAAGGTGAACGGTTGGTTCATTCTTAGAGTCACTGTCGTAAAATAAACTTTCCAATTTAAACACCCTAAATAATTAAGCTAAGTGTCAAAAAAATTTAAAATATTATTTCCATTTTATTAAATCTAATTATGAAAACCTTTAATAAGTAACCGTTTAAGAATCACACAATTATTAAGACTGGAAATAAACACCCATGAATTTATAAACCAATACCAACTTTAAAACTACAAAGGAAAACCATCCTGACAGTAATCAAATCCCAAAGAATAAAAATACTAAAGATAAATGAACATAATCTCTGATAAATCCAACGGAATAAGGAAACGGGCGACACATGCCCAACTAATTAGAACTTAAATAAGAGTGGAATCAACAACGAGGTCGTCTTAGCAAATGGCCTGCAACTCCCACATAAGCTGCAACACGTCCAGTCCAAAGAACCTAAGCATGACTCCCCTGCGACTCGGCACCTGTGATATATACAAGAGAGAAGAGATAACAGGAAACGGGTCAGAGCCCGATTATAAAACAGTTTAAATTTAGTTTAGCAAGTATTTAAAATGATTACCGGCTAATGTAACAATCATGTTAGTATGCGACACTCTCTTGAGAAATTCTCACCTCTCATCTAGTGTGCACGCCTACCACACTATTAACCTCAAAAGTTTATTTTAAACTTTCCCATAAGGTTTCATGCCGACAATTACTATGGCTAGGATAATTAATTTATGAAATTAGAGTTCCCAGATCTATCTCATTTCATTTTAAAATATTCCAGTATTGTCATAAAATTCTCAAACACTTAATAATAAAGTCGGAGTATTCATTCATTACTTAACTACCTTTATGCACAGTAGAACGTTCCCATACTTAAGTACACATATCTCTCTCTCTCTCTCTCTATATATATATATATATATATATATATATATATATATATATATATATATATATATAATATCGGCACCCCACATAAACTTTATGGTGCTGGCATACTCTGCTATCAAGTCTCCATATCACTCTTACTAAGGGAAATACTAGTTCGGAATCACTCTTGAACTGTATTAACACCAAACATAACCAAATGGAGGCGAAGCATAGTTCCAAGTCACTAAGAGGTCAGCACATACCCTCACGTCTCTTAGGACCGTCTCACCATCAATTAGATAGCCTGTACCAAGGAATCCTATGTTCTCGGGTACAAGTCGATATCCCCCGTAAAGGCCGAATTGAGATAAGACTGTCTCGGTGTGAAAACCCCCCGTGATAGAAAGTAGCTCGGGTATGATTTTTACAAATATATATAATATATGCACAATCACACAGTCATATATATATATATATATATATATATATATATATATATATATTCGCATTTCTCAATTAGGTGCACCCACGACCCATAATTATAATTATCCGTTCTTAATACATTCTACTCGTTTATCCCGTATAACGGATTCGTCTCTTTTTTTTCATTTATAGGTTATTCCACACTTACTTCATATCTCTCGAAGTGTTCTATCTACCTAAGTATAATTTCAGTAGGTACTCTCACTTAATTTCTAGTCTAATGAGTCCAAATCTTTTATTTAAACGTTCGCATAATTACATACGTGTAAATCACCCCCCGTTAACCCTTAATTTCATCTTACATTAAATTCTCACTTATTGGGGTTTACTAAAACCCTACTGGTCCTAGTTATATCCCAAAATGTTCTATTACTAATACTCAAGGGTTACTACGCATTTTAATCGAGATAAATCATAATAAGAGGAATATGCAGTTTTCCAGAAGGGGTCGATCGATCGATCGATGTTCTTGGGTCGATTGATCGATCAAGCAGTTATGACGAAAACTGCATTAACCCAGTTACGAAAATCCATCTCCAACCTCAACCAAATCTCCATATATGATTTCCAATCTCCCAACAAATGATACTACAAGCAGTATATACCCAAATAAACGATTTTCTACGTAAAATATGTGAGCTATCATCCAGTATAACAATTTAAAGGGGTAAAATCTACATAGACTTCAAGAACCCTAACCTTTTCTTTAAATTTCAATTCTTCCAATTTTTTTCCAAATTTTTGTAATTCTAAATTCATGAAATTTCGTGGCGTATCCTCTACATACGAATTTGATGTCCAGAATATGATTACTTCTTCTACGACATATGAATTCTAGTCTCGAAACTACACTTTATTTCATGAAACAAGTTCTAAACAACCCTAGACTAACATAATTGACACATTAACTAAAAATAAAAAAAGATAGATACTTGCCTGGAAATTTAGTTTCTGATTTGTGAAAGAAAGTGGTGTGATTGTCTTCCCCGTCGCGCGATCTACGATTTGGCGGTGGTGGCGGTGTAAACGGTGGAGTTTTTGGCTTTGAACTCCTTGGAAAGCTTTCCCACTTCTTCTCCCAATGGCCGTTCTTTGGTTTTTCTTTTGTTAAACCTAGATGAAAACTCCTATAAGTTGATATAACCTTGGGAAATTCGTGGGTTTAATTGCCCAAAAATACGAAATGTCCAAAACGCCCTCCCGGGATGTTAATTAGGCCTAAAAATGGCCCGAGACCCAAACTAAACCCCCTGGTACATTATTTTGACTATCTCGACCCTTCCGGACCCATTGGAGCACTCGAAATGACCATACGGGTGACTTATAATTTATTCATTTTTAATAATACTAATTTAAGCCTGACACGACACAGGCGCGTCCCGATTAAATTTCCACAATTATCAAATTATATACTCGTGATAATTTTAATAAATTCGATTATACATATTAATTTATCCATTAATTAATATTCAACAAAATCCCAATAATTACTAACTCTTATCGCGCTAGTAAATATTTAAAATAATTTTCGGATTAATATCTCAAATTAAATTTAATAAATCCTCAAATTTAAAAGTCATAAAAATATGGGGTATTACATACTTCCCCCCCTAATAACGGAATTTCGTCCCGAAATTCGAAAAATAAGGCATACCTGGTAAGAATAACTCTGGGTATTTCTCACGCATGTCTGCCTCACGCTCCCAAGTGGATTCTTCCATATTATGATGCTCCCACTGGACCCGTACAAGTGGAACTACCTTCGACCTCAATCTCCTTTCGGTATGGTCTAGGATAGCCACTGGTATGTCGTCATAAGAGCTGCCGGGCTATAAGTCAATCTCCTCTATCGTAATGTGGGTGTGGACCATATCATCCCGAAGGTATCGTCTCAACGACGAAATGTGGAATACATCATGAATGTGGTGCAAGTGCTCTGGCAGCCCTAATTTGTATGCTATCGGCCCAATCCTCTCTATAATGGGAAATGGTCCCATGTACCTTGGGGATAACTTCCCCTTCTTCCCAAACCCCATCACTCCTCTCATAGGAGAAACGCGCAGTAATACTTGGTCCCCCATATTAAATTCTTGGAAAGACCTGTTTGCATCAGTGTAGCTTTTTTACCTGTCATGGGCTACCCGAATGTGACTCCTGATAAGCTCAATCCTAGTCGAGGTTTCCTGAATTACCTCTGGTCCGAGCAACTTGTTGTCCCCCACCTCTAGTCAATACGTTGGAGAACGATAAGGCCTTCCATACAATGCCTCAAATGGAGCCATACCGATCGTGAACTGATAGGAGTTATTGTAAGGAAACTCCACCAGTGGAAGATGCGGCTCCCATCCTCCTCCAAAATCAAGGACACACATGCGTAGCATATCTTCCAACATCTGATTGGTACGCTCTATTTGTCCATCAGTCTGTGGGTGATAAGCTGAACTAATCTCAACTCTGTACCCATGGCCTCCTGAACGCTCTCCCAGAATCGCGACACGAAAATCTTGTCTCTATCCGACACAATATCCAGGGGCACCCCATGTAGCCTAACAATCTCGGTAATGAACAACTGAGCATACTGGCCCGTGGTATCATCTATCCATACTGGTAGAAATGAACTTCCTTTGTCAAATGGTCCACGATCACCCAGATGGAGCCGTGACCCCGCTGTGATGTAGGCATCCCAGTAATGAAGTCCATGGAAATACTCTCCCACTTCCATGTAGGTATCTCCAACGGCTGAAGAAACCCCGATGCTCTCTGGTTGTTTACCTTTACCATCTGGCAAGTAGAACACTTGGACACAAACTCAGCAATGTCCTTCTTCATCCCACTCCACCAGTACTGCCGCCTCATATCTTGGTACATCTTATCTCCTCCGAGATGTACCGTAAATCTGGACCCGTGAGACTGTGTCATCACGGCATGACGTAAGTCTTCTCCTTTTGGTACCACCAATCTCCCATTAAACCTCAAACCTCCATCGGAACTTACTGAATAGGACTCAGCGCCCTCAGCTAAGAGCCGTACAATTTGCTCCTGACAAAATGAGTTCGCTAACTGTGCCTGTATCACCCTCGTAACAATCTCGGGTGTGACTGTCATGACAGATATAAAGGAACGGGCTACCGCGTCCTGGTGACCCAACTCTTTCAACTTCACTTTCCAGACGTCTGCTACGTCGCCTACCGATCTACGACTCAACACATCAGCAACCACGTTAGCCTTTCCCGGATGGTACTGAATTTTGAACTGGTAGCCTTTCATAAACTCTAACCATCTGCACTGAGGCATATTCAGCTCGTGCTGAGTGAACAGGTACTGTAATGACTTGTGATCCGTGAACAAGAGAAACTTCTCCTCCAATAGATAATGCCTCCATATACTTAATGAAAAAATGACAGCTGCTAGATCTAGGTCGTGGGTGGGGTAATTTCTTTCGTGCGGCTTAAGCTTACGGGAGGCAAAAAATCTAGCCTTCTCCTCCTGCTGAAGTACTCCCCTGAGTCCTCGTAAAGAGGCGTCAGTGTAAACTAGATACTCCACTCTTGTCTTGGGTAAAGAAAGAACTAGTGCCGAAGTCAGCTTATCTTTTAGCTCATTAAAAGCCAACTGACAAGCATCGTCCCAAATATACGATACCCCCTTGCGAGTTAGATTTGTCAATGGACCCGCTATCTTTAAGAAACCTCGAATGAATCTCTTGTAGTACCCGGCTAACCTCAAGAAACTATGCACTTTCGTCGATGTCATGGGTTATCCCCACTCCCTCACTACCGACACTTTGCTCGGGTCAACCGATATCCCTAATTCTGACACAATAGGCCCCAAAAATTACACCTCCCGTAACCAGAATCCGCACTTCTCGTACTTAGCATATAGATAATGCTCTCATAGAGTCTGAAGAACTTGCCTCAAGTGCTCAACATGATAATCCTCAGTATGTGAATATATCAGGATGTTATCTATGAAGACGATGACAAACTGATCCAAGAACTCTCTGAACAGTGGGTTCATCAAGTCCATGAATACGGCTGGAGCATTTGTCATCCCAAATGGCATGACTCGGAACTCATAGGACCCATATCTCGTCAAGAAAGAAGTCTTCGACACATCCTTCTCCCTAATCCATAGCTGATGGTATCCTGATCTCAAATCTATCTTCGAAAAGAAGGTTGCTCCTCTCAGCTGGTCAAATAGGTCATCGATTCGAGGCAACAGATATTTGTTCCGTATCGTGACCTTGTTCAGCTCTCGATAATCCACGCATAACCTCGGTGAACCATCTCTCTTCTTCACAAACAAAACTGGAGCGCCCCAAGTTGAGGTACTCCTACGAATGAAGCCTTTACCTGACAGTTGCTCTATCTGATCACGTAACTCCCTCATTTCTGCTGGAGCCATACGATATGGATCACGTGCTATCGGTCGACTATCCGACATCAAGTCTATGACAAAATCTATCTCTCTACTAGGGGGTAGGCCTGGTAACTCCTGAAATACATCAGAATACTCACGAACGACTGGGATCGAATGTAAGGGAATCACAACCTCCTTAGAGGTATCCTCCTCTATGTAATACAAATGAGCGAAAGAGCCTCCCTTTGGGCGAGGCATCACCACCAAAAACATCTCCTGCCTCGGAATGACGAAGATAATACTCCCACCGAAACAATCTATCATGGCTCTGTATGCAGCTAGCCAATCCATGCTAATAATAACATCGTGCTCATGCATTTCTAAGACTAACATGTTTGCTGGTAAAATCAAGCTACCAATCTCTATTCCCATACCCCGGCATATAAAGAAAATCAATGACCCATTCCTCAGTGGTGAGTCTATGCATGTCACAGTGATCTCTGTTGTGGATAATAATCCAAAGGCCTTTGCAAAATGAGTAGCTATAAAATAGTGTGTCGCCCCAGTATCAAATAAAACCCGACCTATAGTGCCATGGATAGGAAACATGCCCTTAATCGCGGGTGGTTCCTGAGGAGCTGCCGCCTGGTGGACGTTGTAGACACGTCCATACTGTAACTGCCCCTGCTGTACTGGAGCTACTGGGATGGCTGGCACCTGAGCTGACGCTAGGAGGGAAGCTGGAAAGAGTGGCCTCTATGGCTCATTACGGGCACCCTACTGCTGTGGGGCCCTATCTCCCTCTGGATAATCCTGGCGCCTATGACAATTCTTGCCACATTCGAAACATCGGCCCCTGAAGTTACCTCCCCTCTGTCCCTGTTGACCACGGCCCTGTTGTCCGTTACCACCCCTCCACTGGCCCTGCTGGCCCTATTGAAAACGCTATTGGCCCTGATGGCCCTGCTGCTGATGGTATTGGCCCTGCTGGTTAGACTGGACCTGTCTAAATCCCCTAAATCCCTGTCTAGAGTCACCTGATCGGAACCGCTTGGCTGGGTCCCCCTAATGGGAACTTTTCTCACTGTGACGAGTCTGCCCATGGGCTACTGATGCCCCACCAGTACTACTCCCCCCTGTCCTGCCCTGCTGGCTGGACTCTCCTGCTCGTTTATATCCCTGTAAATGGAAGCGGTGATCCTAACAGTGTAACAACGCAGCGTTGAGTACATCTGTGTAGGTACTCAATGATAGATTGCCTATGATATGCTGGCAGATCCTCCAGGCCAATCTATCCACAAATAGCAGTATCTGCTTCCCCTCTATGGGTGCCTCATCTGGCACTATAGTGAGAAGTCTAGTAAACTCCTCCTCGTACTCAGCAACAGTCATATTCTCCTATTTCATATTCAGTAACTTTCGCCTCATCTCAGTCTACACGGCAGATGGGAAGTATTTACGGTCAAATCGCGCCCAGAACGACTGAATCGTGATGATGTCTCTCTCCTCCAAGGTGGTGGTGGACTTCCACCACTGCAAAACGGCCCCCACTAGCTTAAAGGAAGCCGACAGTTGTCTCTGTACGTCCATGCACTCATATATTCGCAGATGCCTCTGGATATCTTTCTTCCATTGGCTGGCGAGTATGATATCTGAACTACCCGAGAACTCCGGGGGATGCACCTTCTGAAAGGCATCCCTAACCCGCTCCCATGCAGATGGAAGTTGTACTGGTACTGGCGCCACTGCCTGAATCTGGGGTGGAGCCTGCTGCACTACCTCCAATGCGACATTCATCGCCTGAGCAACAATAGCGGCTACCTCGGTTGCGTTCATCATCCCCTGAGCCGGAGCTGCTGGCTACTCGGCCGGGGCATTTCTGTCTCGGGGTGCACATCTCAGAGGCATCTGAAATGAGAAGGAAGTTTATTAGTCTACAGTTATTATCAAATCTTAAATAGCTGAAGACGTAAATGTAAATAAAAGAATACAACAGTCCTAAAATAGGGCTTTATATCAAGAACGCTAAGCTGGAAGCGAAATAAGCTGTACAGATCCTAAATGACACTATAACCAGATGCTCTGATACCACCTGTAACACCCCGCCTAATTAAATACCGGGTGATCAGTCCTTTATTAAATTATAATCAAGCTGGATGGTTGGTTCATTCTTAGCATCACTGTCGCAAAATAAACTTTCCAATTTAAACACCATAAATAATTAAGCTAAGTGTCAAAACCATTTAAAACATTATTTCCATTTTATTAAATCCAATTATGAAAACATTTAATAAGTAACAGTTTAAGAATCACATAATTATTAAGACTGGAAATAAACATCCATGAATTTATAAACCAATACCAACTTTAAAACTACAAAGGAAAACCATCCTGACAGTAATCAAATCCCAAAGAGTAAAAATACTAAAGATAAATGAACATAATCTCTGACAAATCCAATGGAATAATGAAATGGGCGACACATGCCCAACTAATTAAAACTGAAATAAGAGTGGAATAAAAAATGAGGTCGTCTAAGCAAATGGACTGCAACTCCCACATAAGCTGCAGCACGTCCAGTCCAAAGAACCTAAACATGACGCCCATGCGGCTGGGCACCTATGATATATACATATATATACAAGAGAGAAGAGATAACAGGAAACGGGTTAGAGCCCGATTGTAAAATAGTTTAAATTTAGTTTAGCAAGTATTTAAAATGCTTACGGGCTAATGTAACAGTCATGTTAGTATGCGACACTCTCTTGAGAAATTCTCATTTCTCATCTAGTGTGCACGCGTACCGCAATATTAACCCCAAAAGTTTATTTTAACTTAACTTTCCCATAAGGTTTCATGCCGACAATTATTATGGCTAGGATAATTAATTAATGAAATTAAAGTTACCACATCTATCTCATTTCATTTTAAAATATTCCAGTATTGTCACAAAATTCTCACACACTTAATAATAAAATCAGAATATTCATTCATTACTTAACTACCTTTATGAATAGTAGAACGTTCCCATACTTAAGTACACATATCTATATTAGCCACTCATATAATATATATATATATAATATCGGCACCCCACATAAACTTTATGGTGCTGGCATACTCTGCTATCAAGTCTCCGTATCACTCTTACTAAGGGAAATACTAGTTCGGAATCACTCTTGAACTGTATTAACACCAAACATAACCAATTGGAGGCGAAGCATAGTTCCAAGTCACTAAGAGGTCAGCACATACCCTCACGTCTCTTAGGACCGTCTCACCATCAATCAGATAGCCTGTACCAAGGAATCCTATGTTCTCGGGTACAAGTCGTTATCCCCCGTAAAGGCCCAATAGAGATAAGACTGTCCCGACGCGGAAATTCCCTGTGATAGCAGGTAGCTCGGGTACGATTTTACACATATATATAATATATGCACAATCACACAGTCATATATATATAGTATTCACATTTCTCAATTAGGTGCACCCACGACCCATAATTATAATTATCCGTTCTTAATACATTCTACTCGTTTATCCTGTATAACGGATTCGTCTCTTTTATTTTCATTTATAGGTTATTCCATACTTACTTCATATCTCTCGAAGTTTTCTATCTACCTATGTATAATTTTAGTAGGTACTCTCACTTACATTCTAGTCTAACTTCCTAACGAGTCCAAATCTTTTATTTAAACGTTCGCATAATTACATATATGTAAATCACTCCCCGCTAAACCTTAATTTCATCTTACATTAAATTCTCACTTATTGGGGTTTACTAAAACCCTACTGGTCCTAGTTATATCCCAAAATGTTCTATTAATAATACTTAAGGATTACTACGCATTTTAATCGGGATAAACCATAATAAGAGGAATATGTAGTTTTCCAGAAGGGGTCAATCGATCGATGGAAGGGGGTCGATCGATCGATGGAAGGGGGTCGATCGATTGATCAAGCAGTTATGGCGAAAACTGCATTAACCCAGTTACGGAAATCCATCTCCAACCTCAACCAAATCTCCATATATGATTCCCAAACTCCCAACAAATGATACTACAAGCACTATATACCCAACTAAATGATTTTCTACATAAAATATGTGAGTTATCATCCAGTATAATAATTTAAAGGGGTAAAATCTACAAAGACTTCAAGAACCCTAATCTTTTCTTTAAATTTCAATTCTTCCAATTTTTTCCATGTTTTCTACTTCTAAATTCATGAAATTTCTTGGTGTATCCTATACATACGAATTTGATGTGCAAAATATGATTACTTCTTCTACGACATATGAATTCTAGTCTCCAAACTACACTTTCTTTCATGAAACAAATTCTAAACAACCCTAGACTAACATAATTGAGACATTAACTAAAAAAAAGCAAGATAGATACTTGCCTAGAAATTTAGTTTCTGAATTGTGGAAGAAAGTGGTGTGGTTGTGTTCCCCGTCGCGCGATCTACGATTTGGCGGTGGTGGCAGTGTAAACGGTGGAGTTTTTAGCTTTGAACTCCTTGGAAAGCTTTCCCACTTCTTCTCCAATGGTCGTTCTTTTGTTTTGCTTTTGTTAACCCTAGATGACAAATCCTAGAAGCTGATATAACCTTGGGAAATTCGTGGATTTAATTGCCCAAAAATACGAAATGTCCAAAACGCCCTCACGGGATGTTAATTAGGCCTAAAACGCCCCGAAAACCAAACTAAACCCCCTGGTACATTATTTTGACTATCTCGACCCTTTCGGACCCATTGGCACACTCAAAATGACCATACGGGCGACTTATAATTTATTCACTTTTAATAATACCAATTTAATCCCGACACGAGACAGGCGCGTCCCGATTAAATTTCCACGATTATCAAATTATATACTCGTGATAATTTTAATAAATTCAATTATACATATTACTTTATCCATTAAGAAATATTTAATAAAATCCCAATAATTACTAACTCTTATCACGCTAGTAAATATTTAAAATAATTTTTGATTTAACATTAAATTAATATCTCAAATTAAATTTAATAAATCCCCAAATTTAAAAGTCTTAAAAATACGGGGTATTACATAACTTCACGGAGTTTTCCTTCGGGTGGTAGAAGTGAAAAAACTCTGCGGGAGTAATGTCTCTCTTGAATTGATTCTCCCAAAGCACGACCGCGGCAAGGATGGCCCTTCAGCCATTGGGATCTAACTGGGCTGGTGCTAGTTTTATGGTTTGAAAAATTCGTCTGATGGGAACATGAACTGGCAACCGTAGCCCATAAACAAAGGCATGAAGTGGAAAACATACCCCCATCGTCAGCAAGTGCCGTGCACGGTCTTTGGTTTGCGACAGGTGCTAAGCACATCAAGTTTTTTGGAAACTCGAAGGCCTCAGCTACCTGGTCAACCCAGTCTTGTGTCATGATGCTGCGGATATCAAGCGCAGCTAGGGGTCTCTCAGCGCTCCCAGATGGACCAGCTAGTTCATCCCTAACATCAGAAGCACCCCTTGCCGTGGCATCATCTTCCACATCCATTGATCGGTTACTAGAGTTGCTTCACCTTTAATCCGCGTGGTCTCAGAATCCTTCCTAGAAGCAGATTCTGCGGAGTCTGAGTCTAATACTACGCAGTTTGGGAAATTCTTCAATTGGTAAGGCCCTATTAATTTCAGAGGAGGCACGAAAGGGAGTTCAGGAGGAGAGGTTCCAAAATTCTTTGCCCAAAAGCCTGTAAAAAACTCGTCTTGGTCGAAGCTCATATGGCTGCAGCAGTACCTGAAAAGCACAAGCCGCAGTTAGGTGTTGCAGCCAGTATGGTATAGAGGCCTCTTAGAGGTCACGACAGGTTCAATGGAATATCAAGATGAAACAGGAAATATTGAGGCCAAATGGGCAAGTGTGGCGTTTGAGCCCCAAAAGACAAACATCGTCACGACACATTGATTGGATTGGTTTTACATCACAGCGGCTACTCACTCAACGACAGCTATGGGCTAAAGTACCGTAGAGTTTAAATCTAAGAACCTAAGGAGCCACAACCATCGCTCACCACAAGCCGCGGCTAAGGATCAAATCAAGGAATATTTGAAGGATTAAGTGCAGCCCTAGGTTACTAAATGGGTACTTCATCATGCCGCGTCCATTCACTCAAATATATAAGTATCTAATGTTTATTCGTTTAAAGATCAAAGACATAGAATACGAAGAGCTTATTCAAGAATAGCAAGAACAGCTGTATGATTTCAATATGATTCGACACAAACACAATTTTTATGGTCTAAACAGTGGAAGATTAAGGGAGCGTTTCGTATTATGAAGGTCGATTCAAGGAATTATAGCAACAATTACAATTATTTACAATGAGTATGTATTAGATACTTAGAAATTAGAAGATTATTCAAACAAAACCAGAAAAGTAAACACGAAGATCAGAAATGCAGAAATTCATGTGTTCGTCTATTTAAAGAAGAATTACGAACTGCAAAAGCTATTTAAAAAGGACTGGATAAAAAATTACCTAAAAATGAAGAAGATCGGTGATGATCAGCATCAAACCACCTTAGCACCACCACACACAGCCTTAAAAGATCTCCGGAAGCTGTATAAAGACATGCGTGCAGGAGCTCACTCTCGATATGTTCTCAAGGATTTGGAAAACGTAATAAATTCCACGGCATGAAAAATTTATATAAGATAGAACGGAAGATGAATCGTCGCCTTGGAAATACCGCGGCACCTAAGAAGACTGAACTAAGTTGCATCCCCAATTGCAATCTTTTGGCACTACGACTCGGGGGCTTATTGATAGTACAAATATAGCACCCTGCCGGAGATGGTACTATGCACTGCACACGCTTATATGTCGCCGCCCTTCTCAGCATAGGGTGCGGCCCTGCTCAACATGGGGTACGACCCTACCAAATACAGGGCATGGCACATACCACTTTATCATTAAGAAAACACCTCGGACCCACCCAGTACAGGGTGCGACACCTATTGGCTCTAGCCTTTGGCAGGGTGCAGCACCCACATTGCTTGACTTACAGGCAACATCCCTCACCATTACAGCAACTCCAGATTTTATATACGTCACGTGCCCAGATCACGTGAGCATATCTCCCATAAATAGAGAACTACACCTCGAAATAAGGGACGGATTCCCCTCATCGAGTCCACACGCTCGGGGCAGATTCTGTAATACAGATTCTCTCCACACAACCTCAACATACAGCTTGGGGGTTACTCATCTACATCGCAGCCGCCCATCCGGCACACCGGAATCCTCAATATTGCCATGTACTCTCCTTTATTCTCATACTTGTACGCCTCTTTAGGCACGATTATATTGTACAATGCAATGCATATAATGAGAACGGAGTAACACAGTGGACGTAGGCCTATTTTAGAGGCTGAACCACTCTATATCTTGTGTTCATATCTCCTTACTTACTTTACTTATTTTATTTATGTTCTTTACTTGACTTGCTGATATGAGAATGACTTATGGGCGATTTATCGTATCATCAGTATCCATCGATCAACCTTTCTTTCTTCAGCAGTGAAATCTCAACTCCATAGTTCAGCAATAGAGATTTCTCTCTTCAAAAGTTCTTGGTAGAAGCTTTCTTATTGAATTAGTAAAGTGATCTTTATGATTATAAGGTGATTGAAATGATTATAGAAGTGTTTGATCACAAAGAGAACTCAAAAAGGTGTTTTTAGATGACAGAAGGAGTTCTAAAAAATCTAATCTTATGCATCCTATTTATAATGAGGTTGGTTATAAAAGGATGAGTATGAACGATTTGGATTAGAACAAAATAAAAAATAAGTTATTGCCCTATCGTTTGAACGAAAGTGTGCCTCGTTTGAACGACATGCATATACTTATTCAAAAAGGTATCGAATGGGAACTTCAAACAAGATTTTAGAGGATGCCCAAAATCACTTTGTTTGAAGATAACCGAATCTCATTTGAACAATCTTCCAATCTCGTTCGAACAATATGGTTAGCTCGTTCTAACGAGGCGTTTTTTTTTTAAAATCTTTAAAAATTCTAAAATCCTTTTATGAAAAATAACCTCTTCAAAAATCCTAAAACCCCTTAAATTATAAAATAATCATTTTACCAATCAGAACCATAACTTCTTTTTATGAGTTGAGATGTACGATTCTTTAATCTTCCAAATGTCTTCAACTTTGTCTTCGAGTTCCGAGAAGTTATGTAGGTGCAGTGTTTGTGTAGGGGATATGCCAAAATAAAAAATAAAAATGAGAAATTATAAAACTTGTTCTTACAAATTTCCCCCTTTGGCAATTTTGGTACAAAACACAAACGAAGCCAAATTGTATCCTAAAGACTAGAACAATAACTATCCACCTAAATCAAGAAATGGAAAGTAATTGTTGTGCAAGTATTTAAATTCAATGGATCTTTCCTTTGGCTATCTTTATCTTCATCTTGTATGGGTCCAAGTGATCATCATCTAGTCAGAATGACCTACACTAATGAAATAAATAAAATACCGTGACGCATACGAGTTTTAACAGAAAATAAAACTCTCCCCCTTTTTGTTCGTAATAGACAAAGGAGTTGAAACTAGTCATGAAATAAAAGCATCGTATGAAGAAGCAAGTTATCATCACAAGAATAATCAAGAGCGCATAAGTAACGATAATCTCAAAAGGCATCGTTTCAACTAATTATTTTTGAAATTTTTTATTTATTAAAGTATAAATTATAAAATTTACAAATACAACACACCATGTAATTAATACTAAAATATCCGAATCGTGAATGAGGAATAAAATTGTGTAAACATTTTTCATAGGCAAATCAACATAAACATTCATAATAAGTTTGCACGAATTTATGAGACACTCCTAATGAAAGAACTTAAAATCTACCTTAGGAGTAAAGATTATGAATTCTTATGAAATCGACTCAACCTGTCATGAACTTAAATGATTCTCACACTAATAACACCAAACTATTTAATGCTTTTCAAAAAAGTCCATTTTGCAAACCCATTGATCTTCGACTTTAACTCCCTCAAAATCTCTCATATATATGAATTCACTCTCAATTATTTTGAAGAAATCATAGTGCTCATATGTAGTGAAGCATCAATGAATCTAAATAAAATTGTCCTGACACTCTTGTTTTTTTTGTGCCTCTAATCGTTTTAGGCTCTTTTGTTTGAAAATGGAGGCTTTTAACGCAAAGAACATTTTGATCTTTTGAATCCCCTTTCCATTGCTTAACATATAACAATATTTTCTGGAAAAATAAATGAAATTCGAGCAATGGTTCATACATGCATAACTTATTTCTTTTTGCATTTGGTTCGTTACTAAGCAAAATTGAGACGAGAACATCATATTCGACACAGGACAAGTAAGTACAATGTTCATGAAGCTCGGGCACATGTGCAATAAAGGAAACAAGGAGTCTATCATGTAGGTATTAGTCATCAAAGATCAACGTAGTGATATCAACACATTATTAAGCACACTATATAAACGAAGTCATATTTCAAAACAATACGAAAAAGTCATGAGAATGAATGGAATGCAGGGATGATCCTGAAATCTTAAGTGTTCATCCATATATGGTGATAAATGAAAATTCAAAAATCTTTTTTCCTTTTTCAAAAATTTATCAAAAATAAATTCTTTCTCATTTTTTCATCTTTTTTCTAAAAGAATCGAAAATCTTTTTGTATTTTTCAAACTTTTTCAGAAAAATAAAACACTTTTAGAATTTTTCTAAAAATATCAAAAAGTAAAGAAGATAAATGCAATGATAATACAATCTAGAAATAGAAATATAAGATGTGAATCTGATAAGCCCCTATTCTATAAATAAGACTCAACCTCATTCATTTGTCCCGAAGGAGTTCTCAAAAGGGGAGGCCATCCTATAAAATTCCTCCATCAAACATTGTGAAGTTTAGACTAAATACTCTACTTGTTCTTGAAACTCTCAAAATATCAATGATGATGTGGGGGTGCATGTGGAGTAATACGTGTGGGAGCATACCGAAAAATACACATATGAGAAACTCTCCCTAGCTTAAAATAAAACTCTCGAAAGTGACCTCTTTGTTACAATGGGAACAAATATAAATGGGCTTGGGTCCACCTTTGTCATAATGTCTAGGATAAGCTCTCCTTCGTAGGTTAGGTCTCCTTGGTGGGCTAGGTTAAGGGCCATAATGATCCATCACAAAATCGGGACCAGATAGAGTGCAACTTTGGAAGTGGATGCACTGTCATGACCTATTCCTTGCCTCTCAACAATACCTACTACGAATCAAGGAACATCTTTTTAACTTTCTTAGATGTGTACTCTAAAGTGATCTTGATCTTTTGCTCATGTTCGAGATCACTTTCGAGTTGGGATATACGGCCTTCAATTTTCTCATGAGTCCCTAATGAAAATTAAAGATCTTTCATAAGACTAGACACAGTGTTGGTCAAATCGGTATTCTCCCTACCTAAAATAATCAACTGATCACACAAAGAAATCGTTACCTTCTCGATATGACTCACCAATACCTTACACTCTCTCAAGACTTTCACCACCTGCTCCAAATCTAATACCTTAAGAGACAAATCCTTATTATGCTTTTTTTCATTTTTAAAGTCTCGGTGTAAGGATCACTAAAAGATTTTTGGAAACCACGTTCTCCCTCACTTGAATTCTCTTCCTCACTCTCATTTTCTCCATAATGGTTAGAAACATCGTCGAGGCTTTCACGTTTAGATATTTCCTCATCAGCCTGGAACAAACTAGAAGTGCTAACATGACTTACCATAAATGTAGTGAAATTAGGTTCATGTGGTGATTCTCCCCCAGAATCCACTGATTTGACGTTGCTATCTCTAAGAGTGGACTTATGTGCAACTTTCTTTCCATGTCTCTTAAGCCTAGTGGGACACTCATGTGCCCTATGTCCCTTTCCCTCACACTCTTAGCATCTTATGTCTTCATCTTTCACACAACCACTCTTCCCCTCATTCCCATTCTTATTTTTCTCAAAAATCATTTCTTTGGAAGAATTTTCTTTGTTAAATTTGAGAATTTTTTAAACTTTTTTACAAAAAGTGGACTCATAATAGACAAAAATACACAATGCACAAAATAGAACAATTTTTTTTAATTTTCAAACATTGTTCAAAACGACTCAAAAGACAAATAAAATATTTTTTGATATTTTCTTATATAGACCTAATAAATGAAAAATAAAAATGCAAAGACACAAACAACATACAACTAGTAAAAACATATAACATGAAGCATAAAAAATATTGTTTGAACAGCATGCAAACACATTAACTTGTAAGATTTAACATGTGATGAATCATGTGCAAGCATGTGAGAATCAATAACAAACCTAGCGATTACTTCAAGATCTAAGTCACCCTCATTATTGGAATCTGACACGTCCTCCTTATATACTTCTAATGCAATGCCCTTTCTTTCTTTTTATCCTATTTCTTCAGAGGCACATATTATCTCATAGGTTTGGAGATCAACTATAAGTTATTTGACCCGCATAGTATCGACAACACCAAGAGAATCTAATAGGACCATGACATTGTCATTAAATCTTTCAAGTAATGGCCTTAAGATTTTTTGCACCACTCTCGACTCAGGAATATGCTCACCTAAGCTAAACAAGGATTTGAAAATATCAAAAACTTATCATAAAACTTGTCAAACGACTCATGCACTATCATCTTAATCATTTAAAAATTAGTTGTCATATTTTGTAACTTAAAAACCCCAACAGTGTCAGTGCCCTCGTGTGTCCCAAGAGTCTTTTACACTCACACCTCATGATAGTGCTAAAGTTTTAATCTATTGTGACAATGTAAAAATAGAATTTCTTACCTTGGAATTAAACATTGAGGCATTTGTTTCAATTGTTGTCCAAGAAGAGTACGCTTTAGTTGTAACACCCGCCCTCATGGTCTTAACCACACTCGTGAAATTTGGTAAGTTGGTGTAATCCAATTGAGCTTTAAAAATTTTAAGATGAATTGTGGGTTAAATTTGGAAAATATAGTGTCCTTGGTGGACTTGGTCCTTAAATTCAATTTGGGAAAATTAGGGTCGTTCGAACAATATTCGTAGTCATTCGAACGAGATTTAAATCTCGTTCGAACGTTATTCAAATGAACTTTTAATGATCCACCTCTGTTTGTAAACCTACTCTCGTTACAATCTCGTTCGAAGTATGTTCTAATGAGATGTGGTTCTTATTATAATGAGATAAGGTTTCGTTCGAATGATAAGGTAGTTCTCGTTTGAACGAGATCTATTATCATTCGAATGAGATTGCAAAAATAAATTTCTAAAGATTAAGAAAATGCTTTATATTTCAAAACCATTGGATTAAGATGCGTGTCATGCTCCCATAGCAGCAAATCAACTCGGGGTCAGAACTTTGGGCATTTTAGGGATTTCTCCACTAAGGGTTTTGGGGTATTTAAGTGATGTTTGGTTCATTTTAACCCATTTTAATCAGACTTTCTCTCTTTATCTAGATCTTGATAGCTCTCCCACCACAAACCACTTTTTACCGCCCTAGCACCATCACCCCTCAACCCTAAACCACCATACTTTAATGATTTTCCAAATATTTAAGCCCATAAAACCCATCTACGCCATTTTTTAGGCAAGATATAAATTTATGGAGATATTGTTAGGGTTTTTTGAGGAATAAAAGTAGAAGAAATTATGGAGCTTTAAGGGATTTTCATGGAGATTTCAAGGAGCAAGCTTAGTGGAGCTAGGCAACCTCTTTAAGGACACATTAGGAGGTGAGAGGTTTCCATCTTCTTCTACATTCATCCACCATATTTGAAGCTTTCTTTGAGGTGGAAAACTCTACTCTTTAGCTTAAGAACTCTAATTTTCATATTATTTGTCTTATAGTTATAGCTTGTAAGATTAGAATGCATATATGACTTAAGAATGTCAGTTCTTTTGATTTGTGAAAAGGGGTTTACAAATAGTTTCAATAGTTTTGAGTAAAATGATATATTTCAAGAAAACTTGGTTTTAAACATTTTATGGAATAAAATTTTTGAAATGATATTTATCTTGTTAAGACATTTGATGTGCAAAGTCTTGAAATTTTCTTTTGAAAATTGGATTTTTATGAAGTTGGACATTTACTCATGTTTTGAAGAACAAAAAATGTCTCTAGTCTTAAAAAGCATGTTTTTCTAATGTGTCCATTCCTAGACCTCCCTTTTCAGATTCCCTATGGAATGCGCACGAGGTTGTTTCCTTTCTTGAGGCACTCAGACATCATCAATGTGGGGGATAACGTGTAGAAATAGAGTCACCAACCTATTTTTCACAAAAAAGGCAAAAGAATTATCACCGCCTTGAGAGAACAACATCTAGGTCAATATTGATGCTTGCAAAACTAAGTAGTTCAAAGGTTCGGGGACTCAGTTACGAAATGGGAAGGTGTTAAGAACTCATCGCTCCCTTTTGGTCTCTCATGGGCATGTGTTCATATTCTCATGTTAGACTCCGTGAAGTTGTAATACCTCGTGACTTTAATGACTTTTAAAATGGTTATATTTTAAATTAATGGATTAATTGGATTTTATTATTAATTAATTCATTTGGGTTTTATCCGAAGTGTGGATATTAAAATGTATAAGTCCGAATATTACTTAAAGACATTTAGGTAATATATAAATGTGATGTCATTGATATTACGGTGTGATATAAATTCGGTAATTTTAATTTTTAGTCAGACGCGGTATGGGACGTGTCAGGACTAAATTGTGAGATTTAAAAGTAAATTTATTTTCTATCGACCTTATAGCCATTTCTACTGCGTCATTGCATCCGGAAGGTTTGAAATAGTCAAAAAAGTCTATTTGGATGTTAATTTTGAGTATCGGGTCATTTGGAAATGAATAGACAACCCAAAAGGGCATTTTGGTCATTTTCTAGGGGGGATGAATAGTGATTTCGGGTTTTGTCCTATTATAAGTATTGGTAGATTAAGTGTACGTGGGTTATTCATCTCCTCTACACAAAATAGAGAAGTCATCTTCCTAGAGAAAGTGAAAGGTTGCTTTGGAATGGAAAAGCTACTTGGGAAGGAGAAGAACTAAAACCAAGGATCACCACCAGGAGTTTGACCGGAGAAGGGAGAACCACCTGAGATATACTACACCAAAGGATCAGACCTTCAGTAAAGGCCAGTGTTTGATATTTGCAACTTAAGTTCGTATATTGTCCATGTTAGAATAATTATGAAAATAGATGATTTTTCATGTTTGGAAGACATAATGGAGATTGATAAATGGATTTCTAGAAACTAAAAAGATTTAGGCATCAAACTCATGTTGTAGGTTGATAATAATCCACGAAATAATCTATTGAAGAAATTCTGGAAACCATTGTTGTGTTCTTGAAGATAATATGTTGATAATTTTCTGGAAAAAAAGGAGATAATCATGTTTTTAATCCAATCTCTTGATGATTCTAAGATGTTTAGAACATTAGAAATCATTCATATATGTTGATATATCATGTAGTAGAGGTTATAAGTCATTTGGGATGTTAATATGAAGGTTTGAATGCTCAAAAATGGCTAAACCCGCAGTTGCTGAAATGCAGAGAAACTAGGCTGTGACCTGAGTGATCGATCGATCGACCACCTGCCTTCGATCGATCGACCTCCCCAGAATATGTAAAGTTGTTTCTTTTAAATGTTGGTTCTTATCCCAAACCTTTGGTAGATCTTTGGTGATTGTTAATTGGATATTATGGGACTTAAAGAAGATCAGTAAGCCCTAGATAAGATTTGAATTAGTTTGATTGGGATTTTAATTAATTTAGAATAATGATAATTAATTGAAAGAAATTTCGGTTGCTATATTCAATTGTTGGACTCTAATTGGTATGCATGAGGATTTAATATAGGACGAGTAGGGGTGATTGAATATAACACCTGGGTATCCTTAAGTTTATAGGAGGTTTTAATCCTAAGTGAAAGAAGATGTGTTCATAAGAGATTTGAAACTATCAGTTTTAACCTTAATTAAAGGGAGAGTTTAATTCGTAGTAATTCGGGAGTTATGACGATATGGACCAGTAGGGTATTAATGATTTCTTACTGAGTATATGTTGGGGAAACAACCTACTTGAACCTTGTGTATTGAGTGAGGCTCGGGGATAATTAAATTAAGAATTAAAGATGTGATATTTTAATACGGGGGATTTAAAGAGATATAATGCTACGTATAATCTACGGTTAATGTGAGTACCTTGTTGTTAGTATATTATAGGTATGATAATGCCTATTTGATTGATTTATGATTATGTGTATGACATACCTAGCTTACTTGCTATCGACGGGAGGTTTGCGCGTGAGGGCAGCCATATCCTGATGAATCCATGGGATCTTTGATTTGTCGCTCGAGAACATAGGTCTATGAAAGACTTATCGGGGAGTTTATAAGTCTGCTGACTGTGGGTGCGTAGGTATGTGTGTGACCCATGGATACGAGAACTATGTTCGCCTCCAACTTTTATGTTGTTGATGGTGGTTCGAGGAATCTTTACCGAACCTTTAGTCCCCTATTCGGCGACCAACGATGATGGGACGTGATAGCAGAGTAATGCATTGCACCGCAGCTGTGACTCGGGGTGCCGTATTATATATGAATATATATATATATATATATATATATATATATATATATATATATATATATATATATATATATATATATATATATATATATATATATATAATATTAAATGAATGAATATTTATTATGGTTAAATCTATCTACGGTGATAATTGTAGATAACGGTGAATAGAGAAATAGAATGAAATTAAGTTAATGAATGTTTATTCTTAAAGAATTGAAAAGCTTAATTCTTAAGGGAATTAATGTAAATGAATAATAATGTGACGTATGGTATGGGACATACGAGAATTATGATATGGGAATGGAATTATAATATGGAGACTAGAAAAGAGGAACCATTAACTAGGAGGTTAATAAGAAACGTTAAGTGTGAACTCTAGTTGAGAGGTGAGAACAGCAAGTGAGAGTGGGATGCTAACATGTACATAATAATTGCTTTATTACACTTGTTAAATACTTGTTGTTTTATGAATCATTTTCACAATCGGGCTCTAACCCGTTTCCTTGCATATTTTCTTTTCTATTGTATCTTCTATATCAAGTGTCCAGCAGCATGGACGCCAACCTTAGCGGTTTATGACAGGCTATGGAGCTATGGAGTTTTGCTTAGACACCTATCATATTTTTGATTCACAGTATTCTTAGTTAGGGCATGTCGCCCAAAGGATTCAGTTATCTCTTGTCCGTCTGAGTCATATACTTTTGTATTTGTGTCGTTTTAATACATTTAATATTGTTGGGATTTCTGTAATGGATTCATATTATTTGGGAATGTTTATTCCAATTGCATTTAAATTCTTCCGTGTTATCTATTTGGTTATCAGTGTTGTAGAATAAAATGTGTTGTGTTATTCTTAAACTGGAAATGGATTTCGTTAAATTAAAATTTGGAAAGTTTTTAACACCAGCTTAATTGGGTATTGGGTGAGTTGTAAATATTTTCGACAGTGATGCTAAGAATGAGCCAACTGTATATTCTGTTTTATTTTGTATGGGACTGGCCACCCGGTATTTAACTAGGTGGGGTGTTACAGGTGGTATCAGAGCATCAGGTTCTAGTGTCTTTTAGGATCTGTACGGCTTATTGTGTTTTCAGCTTTGCGTTCTTTGATGTAGAGCCCTATGAGGAGGATTATTGCTTTCTATGTACGCATACGCTCTTCAACTATTTTGTTATATCAAATACTGATAATGTTCTCTCGTTTCAGATGCCTCCTCGACGTGCACCTCAACCCGCCCCAGCTTAGGGTACGATGACTGCGACCGAAGTTGCTGCAATTGTCGCTCAGGCAGTCAACGCAGCTTTAGCTGCTGTTTAGCAGGCTCCAGCACCGGCACCGGCACCAGTTGTGGTACCCGTGCAAGGGCAAGTGTTTCCGACTGCATGGGAACGAGCGAGGGATGCCTTTCAAAAGGCGCACCCACCTGAGTTTCAGGGAGGATCAGATGTTGTGACTGCTAGCCAATGGAAGAAAGATATCCAATGGCACTTGAGAATGCTCGAATGTACTGAGGTTCAACGTCAAATACTAGCCACATTCAAGCTCGTAGGGGCATCTTTGAAGTGGTGGGAAGCTACAACCACTATGGCGGAGAGAGACACAATGACTATCCAAGACTTTTGGATACAGTTTGATGGGAAGTACTTTCCTTCCGCCATCCAGACAGAGATGAGGAGGAAACTACTTGATTTGAAACAGGGAGAGAAGACGGTGGCGGAATACAAGGAAGAATTCACGCGACTAACAAATTTGGTACCAGCGGAGGTACCCACTGAGGAGAGGAGAATTTTAATGTTCACTGATGGGTTGAACTATAAGATTCACCAGCATTTATTGGGGAATCTTTCACTACGCACGTATGCAGATGTTGTTAATGATGCACTGCTTCACTGCCAGGATAACCGCTTTCATACTCAGGGTGTCAAGCGGGGATTTGGGTCAAGCCTGCAAGGCAAGACTACTGGGGGCAGTTCTAGTGGGACTCAGTCAGGGCAGAGTCATCAGCGTCAGGGTGAGCAGGGTTCCCAGACAGGGGATTATGCTAAGCGTTTGCGATCTGGATATTTTCAATATGAGGATAGAGGTAATGGGCAAGGACAGCAGGGCCATCAGGGCCAGAGACAGGCTCAGCAAGGCCAAGGGAAAGGAGGTAATGGCCAGTAGGGACGGGGTCAACTGGGGCAAAGTGGTGGAAAGTTTGGGGGAAAATGTTTCGTGTGTGGCAAGTATGGCCATAAATGAAAAGATTGTACTGATAAAGACAAATTCCCTCAGCAACAAAATGCTCGACAGGAGCCACAGGTACCGGTGTTTCCACCAGCTGCTCTTCCAGCTCCAGCTCCGGTGCTATCACTACCTCCCATTCCAGCAGCACCCGCGCAACAGGGTCAGTACGGGCGTGTATATAACGTCCATCAGGCAGCAAATCAACAACCACCACCCCCGAATGAGGGTATGTTTTCTATCTAAGGAATTATGAGGCGTATATTAATTTTTGTAGCGAGTGATATTGTGTGGGCAAAAGGGTTGCTAAACTTAGCCTATAACACTGTCATTTACGTAGACTCACTGAGGGGTGTGGGACACCTATATATTATAAGTTATCACGTGGGTTTGATTTTTATCATGGGATTACTTACTTTGGGGCATGTCCGAGCATGATGTGACTATCGGCATGCATTGACTTGTGGCATACGAGAGCGTATGTACTACTACCAATCAGCATCTTGTCTTCTAGAGAAGAGTAGATGAGTAGACTCTATTTGAAATCAATAAAACCTATTTTTTTTTAAATCGATGACCAAATTTTATATACTGTTGACTAAGGACCTGAGGAGTTTCGATGACCGATTACTTTAGGTAGTAGTGTATCAGGGGGGTTCCTTGTTTGGATTTCGCTTGCGAGACACCCCACGCATGAAACTAATAAACGTTGGGAGTCGAAATAAGTTAGGTCTTTGGGATATGAGTTTATTAATCTTTGATAAATCTTATAATGGAAGTGGTACGATAGGGTGTATGGGCGCCCTAGATGGTTGGATTGTAGTAGTTTTCAAAATTGTGAAAATATTAGGATTTTTTTTCCGAACTTGGTTACATGTATGGTATAGGGAAGATTGGGTAAAATTTATATTCGATTCAGTTGGCACTTGAAGAGTTCCCAAAGTGTGTGTTTTCAACAAAACCAATTTTTCTATGAAAAAGATCCAACTTTTAATTATGCACCAAACCAAGTTGTGAAATCCCAACTCTTACTTTAAACCAATTTTATCTTGATTAATCCTAAACATGCATCTAGTGATTAAAACAAGTAAAGCAAAGTAAAGAATACTCACAACGCCGGATGTACGAGGAAAAAACCCAAAACGGGAAAACAACCTCGGACGGCCCAAGCCAGACAATCACTATGAATAATGGTTTTACAAAGACAGATTAGCGTTACACTAAGACTCGATCCCCACGGGTCTTGACGCTCCTTTAGATCTTCAACCGTTCTTCATTAGTGCCCACGTAGAAATTCCATCTTCCACGATCTCTGTCCACAACACACGTGTCCACGTATGTCTCGGTGTCCTCCGATATGGCTTTGATACGTCTACGATGTTGAACACGATATCTGTCGCTTCTTCACCGCAAAACCCTTTGTGTTCAATGTGTAGAACACACAACTTTGGTGCCGCAAGATCACTTAAACTTATAAGAATGATATCTCGGATCTTTTCAAACTCTAAGGATGTGTTTAAGACTTTTAAACCTTAGAAAACATATGCAAACAAGGTTCTGGTTCGTAAAACTTTTTCCAGAAAGCACACTTACGAAATTATGATGCAAACACAGTTTAAATAAGATTTAAACACCGCCTCAAAAAATGTATCATTCGAATGACTTAAGCATGTCGTTCGCGCGACATTGTATCTCGTTCGAACGAGATCCAATGTCGTTCGAGCGACCTCGCGGAAGTTTGACTTTCTTTGACTTTTGGATAAAAACGTTTCTTAACAAAGAGATACAAATTACTCAAACTCTATTTTGAGCTTATCATCATAAAACGAAGTTTAAACCAATAAAACACTTTTAAAACATTTAAAAACATTTTTCTTTATAAAAATTACATCCTTATCTTTTATAAAATAATTCTGAGCACCATTAATTATACGCATTCATACCTGAGTGATCTCAGAATGAATTTAACTTTGAAGACGATTAAACTTGCACCAATTAAACATCGGCATGATTAATTCTTTGAAGCTTTGCCGCAACGTCTTCAATTTCTTCAATACGTCATAGACCAAGTGGGATCGTGACAAAATAGAATTCTCCCCATGACTTGTTACAAACACCGTTTTGTTCACGGAATAAAGTCAAAATAATACAGGGACTCAATTGGAAATTTATGTCCTTACAAATCTCCGCCTTTGACTATTCCGGGTACCAGTGAAATGCCTAACCGGGCCGTCAAGCCGTATGATGCCTAAATCCCATCCCATAAACCCAAAAACAAAAAGTATAGGACATGGACTAGTATATGTAGCACCGACAAGCATGAACTGTCTGAATGTGATGTAGTCTTGAAATCTCGAATAACTGAAGCATACCTACACACATGAAACAGACAAACAAATACCCAGTGAAGTATGGAGGAACAAATGAAACCAATTTATATATTCAATAAAAGCATATCATTTGAAACATGTGAGCAATTATATGATACCAATTTATTACCAATTTGAAACCAATATAAGCACTCAACAAAACTCCCCCTACATCACATACCAAATCTCTCCCCCTTTTTGTCTCTAATGGACAATCCGGTGAAAAGATACACCAATATGAAATATCTAGCATGAGAAAATGATACCAAATAGAATCAAGTGGATACCAATTTAAAAAAAAATGAAAGCCGCTAGATATACATGAGAAAACCAGCTAAACAAGATCATGTAATGTCAAAATAGTAGCTAATAAACAAGGAATCACACAAAGAGTATACGAATCAAATCAAGTGTGATAAACGGACATATATGCAAAATACCAATTTGGAACATAAAGAACATGCATATAAACCAAACAGTCCAGAAATGCTTCCCGTAGAACCAAAAAAAAAACAAAATCAACCTGAGGACTGCAAACCAATCAGAAGCAATTTTATCACCCTGTCGTTCGAACGAGCCAGGGACTTCGCCCAAACGAGATGAGGAATTCGCTCGAACGAAGACAGAAGTCGTTCGCGTGAGATGCAATGTCGTTAGAACGACTTCGCGCGACCTGCCAAAATTTCCCAGTTTCCCAAAAATATTATAAAGTATTGCCCAGTGAAAAAATTTCCACAAAAAAATTCCAGGAAGGGACTGACAGAAGCAAAACAGTGCTAAAATAGTAGGTTTTTTGCACAAAACGTAAAAACTCATAAAAACTAAAAATGTGAGATACATGCAAACATAGTACCGATGTGCTCAACCATGGACATGGAATGAATGGACGTTAAACTACAACAAATGAGCCACAATTCCAACACATCGAAACGATCAAGAAGCTCTAATTGATAGCGATAAATCATCAAACTTTATCATAGCCATATGACAATTAAAGTGTGAGCTTAATGAACTAAACATACTTCATGCACACAAATCCAGAATTTTGATGATTCTACAAACAATAGCGTCAAATTGCAATGTTTCAACATTAGGATTAGTTGTGCAAACCCGTTTAAATTTTCTCCACCAAACACCCTCATATAAACATACTTTTTCAAGATCTTTTGAGGTTTCTAGCATTCTCAACTTAGAGAAAATCTTATTGGCCATTTTCTTAACATTTTTCTTTTTCTTTTGGGCTCTTTTAAACGGTGGCTTTCACGACGAGTTAATTTTAAACTCTCGCAGCCCTTTCCCGTGAATCACTCATCATTTTTTAATTCAAATCCTCACGGAAAACGGTTATTACATGCACACTTCTCCTTAAGTTTACTTACGCATAGATGACAAGATTGAGATAAGAACGCCTCACCAAATTCAAATATGCAAGAGAATTCAAACATCCATATAAACTCGTGCATGTGTGCAATGTTGGCATATATACAAAGTCGAATCAAGATGCATATCAAATTTGAAACAACCCCATATAAACAATGGTTAAGATCATTCTAAGCATCGCTAATAAAGACCAAATGTCCTAGCCACATGGATAATGAAACGATGGGGGGGGGGGATCCAAGCACACCAATATGCCACATCAAACATGTAAACTCAAAAACAAAAACTGAAAATCTTTTTGGCTTTTCAAACATTTTTTTACTCAAAGAAAAGCAAAATCTTTTTGGATTTTCAAAAGTTTTCTCAAAAACAAAATCTTTTTGTATTTTTCAAATAGGACTCAAACAAATGAAAACTATAATACAAAATGATGCACATGTCATAATACTAGTAATGAATAAATCATGAAGCAAACTAGCATATGATAAACATGGCAACACTATCATCCTTTAGATTTAGCATGGGAAGAATCAAGTGCACCCAAACGAGAATCATGAAGTTTAATTCCTAAAGCCACTAAATCCAATTTCCTAACCCAAGTAGGTGTAAAACGGCACATGGGGGTTTTGGGAACCGGGGCAACTTTATTTCTAAACTTCCTAGGAGCTTGTCTAAGGTCGTAGCAATAACGCCTAAGGTGACCTTTCCTACCACAAAACGAGCAAGAGAAGCGGTGGTGGGAATGATTACCTTTATGTGTACCTTTTCTAACATTCCTAGTGTTTCTCACACGTGCGGGGGGAATGGGAACTACTTTCTCACCAAAACCAATACCTCCCCTATCTCCCTTAATTTGGACGGTGCCTAAGATCTTATCTAACTTCTCCAACCTAGCCTCCAAATCAAACTTGACTCTAGACGAGTCTTTCAACCTTTCCTCCAACTCGTGAATCCTAGACTCGAGTAAACGCCTAGTCTCCTCAAACTCTAAAATCTCCTTTTTCAAGGACTCCATCAAACCACGGAGATTATCTCTCTCTTTCTCCACAAACTCTAGTTTCTCCCTAAACTTTTTCTCTTGTGCCCTAAGATCCTCAATCAAACCATCATTATTTTCTATGGCAAGCTCATTCTACTTAGATTGCAATTTTGAGTTATCCTTTTTTACCTTCACCGTTTCGGCATACAACTCATTAAACGCATTTTGCAATTCTTTCACATCTATCTCCTCCTCGTCACTCTCTTCACCCTCACTAACATGAGATACACTCAAAACCTCCTCGGAAGTGTCATTCACATGAGTATTGTCGTCATCGCTCATATGACATGCCATAAACACAGTAAAGTTACGCTCAATGGGGGAACTATCTCCCTCTTCCGGTTCACTATCACTTAAGGTGGCACTATAGACAATTGGTTGATTTTCATCTTTCTTAAGTCTAGTGGGACACTCCTTAACCTTGTGACCATACCCCTCACACCCAAAACACTTATCCGACTCATCTCTCTTAGGCTTTTCAAACTTATCCTTAGAGGTGGGATCCACTTTGTTGTTCTTGAATTTTTCAAATTTCTTGGCATCTTTAGATTGCTTTTGAAACTTAATAAATTTTTTAAATTTCTTTGCCAACAAAGCAACATTCTCAAAATCGAAATCGGAATCGGAATCGGAATCCGAAACTTTAATTTCCTCCTTCCGAGTTTTCAAAGCAATACCCTTTTCTTTCTTAGGCACTTGCTTGGAGGTAATCATGTCGATTTCATAGGTTTGTAAGTCACCTACAATCTCTTCTAGTTTCGTTGATTCTAACCTACCCAAGGAGTTTAATATGGTCACTTTCGCATCAAACCTACTAGCCAACGACCTAAGGATTTTCTTAATGACACGGTTGTCGGGAATTTTCTCACCTAGGTTAAACGACGAGTTAACAATATTGGACAACCTAGCATAAAACTCATCAAAGGTCTCACTCTCTAACATCCTAATGGTCTCAAACTATGTAGTGAGATTTTGAAGTTTTGACGCCCTAACCGTGCTAGTGCCCTCGTGAGTGAGTGCCAAAATATCCCAAGCCTCTTTTGATGTTTCGCAAGTCATAATTCTATTATATTCTTACTGTGAGACATGTGAAGAAATAACGTGCAGGCCTTTAGAATTATATTGTGCAAGTCTTTGTTCAATTTCGGTCCATGACTCAACGGGCTTTAAACTAGTGACTTCACCTACAATAGTGACAGGGGGTGTCCAACCTTTTTCAACTGCAAGCCAAACTCGCTCCTCAATAGATTTTAAAGCACATCTCATTCTCATCTTCCAATAAGTGTAATTAGTGCCATAAAAAATAGAAGTTCGAGAAAATTCATTATATCCAGAATTCATCTTTGAAAACACACGGGATCACAAAACAAATAAAAAAGTTTTCTAGCTCTGATACCAATTTGAAGAGTGCCCAAAGTGTGTGTTTTCAACAAAACCAATTTTTCTATGAAAAAGATCCAATTTTTAATTATGCACCAAACCAAGTTGTGAAATCCCAACTCTTACTTTAAACCAATTTTATCTTGATTAATCCTAAACATGCATCTAGTGATTAAAGCAAGTAAAGCAAAGTAAAGAATACTCACAACGCCAGATGTACGAGGAAAAAACCCAAAACGGGAAAACAACCTCGGACGGCCCAAGCCAGACAATCACTATGAATAATGGTTTTACAAAGACAGATTAGCCTTACACTAAGACTCGATCCCCACGAGTCTTGATGCTCCTTTAGATCTTCAACCGTTCTTCATTAGTGCCCACATAGAAATTCCGTCTTCCACAATCTCTGTCCACAACACACGGTCCACATATGTCTTGGTGTCCTCCGATATGGCTTTGATACGTCTACGATGTTGAACACGATATCCGTCGCTTCTTCACCTCTAAACCCTTTGTGTTCAATGTGTAGAACAAACAACTTTGGTGCCGTAAGATCACTTAAACTTATAAGAATTATATCTCGGATCTTTGCAAACTCTAAGGATGTGTTTAAGACTTTTAAACCTTAGAAAACATATGCAAACAAGGTTCTGGTTCGTAAAACTTTTTCCAGAAATCACAGTTACGAAATTATGATGCAAACATAGTTTAAATAAGATTTAAACACCGCCTCGAAAAATGTGTCGTTCGAACGACTTAAGCATGTCGTTCGCTCGACATTGTATCTCGTTCAAATGAGATCCAGAAGTTTGACTTTCTTTGACTTTCGGATAAAAACGTTTCTTAACAAAGAGATACAAATTAGTCAAGCTCTATTTCGAGCTTATCATCATAAAACGAAGTTTAAACCAATAAAACACTTTTAAAACATTTAAAAACATTTTTTTTATAAAAATTACATCCTTATATTTTATAAAATAATTCCGAGCACCATTAATTATACGCATTCATACCTGAGTGATCTCGGAATGAATTTAACTTTGAAGACGATTAAACTTGCACCAATTAAACATCGGCATGATTAATTCTTTGAAGCTTTGCCGCAACGTCTTCAATTTCTTCAATACGTCATAGACCAAGTGGGATCGTGACAAAATAAAATTCTCCCTATGACATATTATAAACACCATTTTGTTCACGGAATAAAGTCAAAACCATACAGGGACTCAATTAGAAATTTATGTCCTTACAGCACTATATGGTGAGGTGGGGCGTATAACATCAATTGGAATTTTTGACAATGTACTGTATGGGCGGTACGTCTTGGATTTCTTACGATGTGAGATTTATACTCGGAGTTGACCTTACCATTATGATTTATATTCCTGAATTTCAGGACGAAATTCTGTTATAAGGGGGGAAGTATGTAATACCCCGTGATTTTAATGACTTTTAAAATGGTTATATTTTAAATTAATGGATTAATTGGATTTTATTATTAATTAGTTCATTTAGGATTTATCCGAAGTGTGGATATTAAAATGTATAAGTTTGAATATTACTTAAAGATATTTAGGGAATATATAAATGTGATATCATTGATATGACGGTGTGATATAAATTCGGTAATTTGAATTTTTAGTCAGACGCGGTATGGGAGTGTTGTGACCAAATTGTGAGATTTAAAAGTAAATTTATTTTCTATCGACCTTATAGTCATTTCTACTGCGTCGTTGCGTTCGGAAGGTTCAAAATATTCAGAAAAGTCTATTTGGATGTTAATTTTGAGTCTCGGGTCATTTGGAAATGAATAGACAACCCAAAAGGGCATTTTGGTCATTTTCTAGGGGGATGAATAGTGATTTCGGGTTTTGTCCTATTATAAGTATTGGTAGATTAAGTGTACGTGGGTTATTCATCTCCTCTACACAAAATAGAGAAGTTATCTTCCTAGAGAAAGTGAAAGGTTGCTTTAGAAGGGAAACGCTACTTGGGAAGGAGAAGAACTAGAACCAACGATCACCACCACCAACCACCACCGGAGTTTGACCGGAGAAGGGAGAACCACCTGAGATATACTACACCAAAGGATCAGACCCTCAGTAAAGGCAAGTGTTTGATATTTGCAACTTAAGTTCGTATATTGTCCATGTTAGAATAATTATGAAAAGAGATGATTTTTCATGTTTGGAAGACATAATGGAGATTGCTAAATGGATTTCTAGAAACTGAAAAGATTTAGGCATCAAACTCATGTTGTAGGTTGATAATAATCCACGAAATAATCTATTGAAGAAATTCTGGAAACCATTGTTGTGTTCTTGAAGATAATATGTTGATAATTTTCTTGAAAAATAGGAGATAATCATGTTTTTAATCCAATCTCTTGATGATTCTAGGATGTTTAGAACATTAGAAATCATTCATATATGTTGATATATCATGTAGTAGAGATTATAAGTCATTTGGGATGTTAATATGAAGGTTTGAATGCTCAAAAATGGCTAAACCCGTAGTTGCTGAAATGCAGAGAAACCAGGTTGTGATCTGAGTGATCGAGCGATTGACCCCCTGCCTTCGATCGATCGACCTCACCAGAATATGTAAAGTTGTTTCTTTTAAATGTTGGTTCTTATCCCAAACCTTTGGTAGATCTTTGGTGATTGTTAATTGGATATTATGGGACTTAAAGAAGATCAGTAAGCCTTAGATAAGATTTGAATTAGTTTGATTGGGATTTTAATTGATTGAGAATAATGATAATTAATTGAAAGAAATTTGGGTTGCTAGATTCAATTGTTGGACTCTAATTGGTATGCATGAGGATTTAATATAGGACCAGTAGGGGTGATTTAATATCACACCTGGTTATCCATAAGTTTACAAGAGGGTTTAATCCTAAGTGAAAGAAGATGTGTTCATAAGAGATTTGAAACTATCGGTTTTAACCTTAATTAAAGGGAGAGTTTAATTCGTAGTAATTTGGGAGTTATGACATATGGACCAGTAGGGTATTAATGATTTCTTACTGAGTATATGTTGGGGAAAAAACCTACTTGAACCTTGTGTATTGAGTGAGGCTTGGGGATAATTAAATTAAGAATTAAAGATGTGATATTTTAATACGTGGCATTTAAAGAGATATAATTCTACGTATAATCTACGGTTAATTTGAGTACCTTGTTGTTAGTATATTATAGGTATGATAATGCCTATTGGATTGATTTATGATTATGTGTATGACATACCTAGCTTACTTGCTATCGACGGGAGGTTTGCGCGTGAGGGCATTCATATCCTGATGAATCCATGGGATCTTTGATTTATCGCTCGAGAACATAGGTCTATGAAAGACTTATCGGGGAGTTGATAGGTCCACTGACTGTGGGTGCGTAGGTATGTGCGTGACCCATGGATACGAGAACTATGTTCGCCTCCACTTGTATGTTGTTGATGGTGGTTCGAGGAATCTTTACCGAACCTTTAGTCCCCTATTCGGCGACCAATGATGATGGGACGTGATAGCAGAGTAATGCATTTCACCGCAGCTGTGACTCGGGGTGCCGTATTATATATGAATATATATATATATATATATATATATATATATATATAATGGATTAAATGAATGAATGGATATTTATTATGGTTAAATCTATCTACGGTGATAATTGTAGATAACGGTGAATAGAGAAATAGAATGAAATTAAGTTAATGAATGTTTATTCTTAAAGAATTGAAAAGCTTAATTATTAAGGGAATTGATGTAAATGAATAATAATGTGACGTATGGTATGGGACATACGGGAATTATGATATGGGAATGGAATTATAATATGGAGACTAGAAAAGAGGAACCATTAACTAGGAGGTTAATAGGAAACATTGAGTGTGCACTCTAGTTGAGAGGTGAGAACAGCAAGTGAGAGTGGGATGCTAACATGTAAATAATAAATGCTTTATTGCACTTGTTAAATACTTGATATTTTATAAATCATTTTCACAATCGGGCTCTGACCCGTTTCCTTGCATATTTTCTTTTCTATTGTATCTTCTATATCAGGTGTCCAGCAGCAGGGACGCCAACCTTAGAGGTTTATGACAGGCTATGGAGCTATGGAGTTTTGCTTAGACGCCTATCATCTTTTTGATTCACAGTATTCTTAGTTAGGGCATGTCGCCCAAAGGATTCAGTTATCTCTTGTCTGTCCGAGTCATATACTTTTGTATTCGTGTCGTTTTAATACATTTAATATTGTTGGGATTTCTGTAATGGATTCATATTATTTGGGAATGTTTATTCCAATTGCATTTAAATTCTTCTGTGTTATCTATTTGGTTATTAGTGTTGTAGAATAAAATGTGTTGTGTTATTCTTAAACTGGAAATGGATTTTGTTAAATTAAAATTTGGAAAGTTTTTAACACCAGCTTAATTGGGTATTGGGTGAGTTGTAAATATTTTCGACAGTGATGTTAAGAATGAGCCAACTGTATTTTCTGTTTTAATTTGGTATGGGACTGGCCACCCGGTATTTAATTAGGTAGGCTGTTACAGAAGTGTGTGCTCATGTGTATAATATAGGTGAATAATGGAATCATTCAACTCACATTATGGAGTGTGTTAATATTCATCCTTAGGATTGTTCCTGAAAATAATGATTTAAAATATAATTTGAGTGTTTGTCGAATCACAAGTCGCTTTAGGAGAACGAATGTATATATCGAATGAAGCATAAACATGTAAGAATATGTACTCATAAATAATATATATATATATATATATATATATATATATAGAGAGAGAGAGAGAGAGAGAGAGAGAGAGAGAGAGAGATATGATAGGAGGGAAATATATAAACATGCATAAAGGAGGACTCAAATCTTGGGATTAACCCTAGACCCCTACATAGCCCATAGGGCATCAAAGTCCACATAGTTCGAAGATAACAAAGGTTGCGGTTTAATCCATAAATCCAAAAGGTGAATTTCTCTTATGTATGTCTGTAGAGAAAATGTGTTTTAAGAGTAAGAATGCGAGGCGAGAATACCTCTTTTGGAATTTATTGGATAAACCTTTTTTTTCTTGTTTTTGGGGTTTTCATGCAAATAGAGTTTGTTCAAATACTACTAATAGAGGTTCGAGATTAATATATGTGAGGTAATGAAACAAAATGCTAAAGTAGAAATAAAGCAAGTAATACTAAAATAAGAGAATTAGAGAAAAGGATATAGAATTGTACCTCCTTATAAATGCTTTATGTTGATCTTGGATGTAGATATGCTAATCTTGCAATGATATGAAAGTGGTATGGAGAGGTGGGGGGAATTTACCAAGTGTGGTAATAAAGTGATGGAAAGGAATGTGAGAAAATGGGTTTTTTAGGAAATCTGAGTTCGAGAGAATGTTCTCTGACTTGTTGAGAGGGGATTTCAGAGGTGTCTTTCAAAGTGAATTAATGGCCTCTATTTATAGGGCCAAGGGAACTACCAATCGGCACGGGTATAGATTTTCCTATCGGCGAAACACCTGAAGCACACCGTCGATAGGTAAGGTCCCTCTGGGACATTTGAATGTTCGAAACAGGTTTTGGGGGAAAATGGTCATAAAATGCAAATCATAAGTTATAATTGCGCATGGGGTGAACCATTAGAAAGGGAATTTAGACACCTTTAAGAATCCATTGAGCCAGTCCCTGGTCCAGGAGTTGACATAGGTCAATCAGGGCTCGAAAGCTCCCGTTGGTCACTAGATAAGTAGTTTTCGGAGGAAAAAGGATTGTTTGTCTGAATTTTAAGGCTCATTTGATATGTTACGGACCGTTGGAAAGGTTATTTAGTGCCCTTTGAGATTTTCTTCAGACTCATTCAGTTTGGAGAGTTGACCAAGGTCAGACGGAGCCCGAAAGTGCCCGGTGACCCTTAGAGGTAAAATGGGTCATTCATCCGTATCATAAGGTTGATTTGTGTACGCGATTGACCGTTGGAAAGGGGATACAGAGACCTTAGAAGATTTATTGTGATTCTCTCAACTTGGGGAGTTGATCGAAGTCAAACAGCATTAGGAGCACCCGGTGGCCTCTAGATCGGTGCTTAGAGTATGACCTAGGGTTAACGGTGAACGAGTGAGTTTTAGGAACCTAAGGAGTTGCTTAGATGGTCCTAGGATGGGGTGTATACAACTAATATTAGGGAATTTCATGTGATAATCATGTGTGAGACTCATTTTTATGGATTTCTAGACATAAAATCCATTTTCTCCTATGTATAAAATTATAGTATTTTCATAATGAGCATATAAATAGGTTTAGTGAAGGTTTTAATATGTTTTAACATGAAATAAGAAAAATAATTTTTTCCCCTTAAAGTGTGTTGATAAATGTGGAAAATGTGATAAGAGTATGTTTCCAAGACTATATGTGTTAATAAAGGGAAAATAGTGTTTTTTTTTATAAAATTGTATTCAAAATGCTCAATGATCGCTTAGACAAAGAACTTAATGAAATAAAGAGAGTTCTAACTTAAAAGGTGTGTTAACTCCAAAGGGTACAATAAGTGTTAACTAGTAAAATATTCAAGAAGTCGGTATGCATAACTTAATATTGTTTTTGAGAAATAACACCTGTAAAAATGGAGGAAAGTGCAAGTTTGGAAACATGTAAGTAAAATGATAATTTTACGTAAAGTGGAACATTTTTATGAAACAAAAATGTTGAAAATGGTGTTACATGAACGCTACTAAATGAAGGTGATTTTGGCATAAAATCAATGCAAGTGTGTAAAGGAGAAGAAATGGTAATTTTCAAGATGTAACACAAAATGGGTGAGACCCCCAGGTTTTGGCTTCGACCGGTAAAAGTGGAATAATGTGGACATGTGATAAATGTTAAAACACATTAATATAAACTCGTACGAGACCGAGAAAGAATTAAGAAGGGCCCGGATCCCTAGGGTGAAATACCCAAGAACACTAGCCAGAGCCTATGGTAGCATTGTCGAATGTGTAGAGACCGTTAAAGTATGCGGTTATTTAGAGGATTTTGAGAATAGATAATGACGAAAGTGGCAAATGTTGAGAAATGGATTGTGCGGTGAATATAAGAAAAGACAAGCTAACTTGAATGAAATTAATACATGTCCCGGTTAAAAGATAACGGGGACAAATAATGTAAGAAATTGGCTAATTTCCATGAAATAAAAGGAATGATAAAGTAAAGTGATTAAATAGGTAATTAACCAACCTAAAGGTTCAACCCATAATTAACACAAGATTGTTTTATGAAAGGTTTTCGATGACAGATAAATATTTTCTAACACGATGCGTGAATGTGCTGAAAGGTGATTTTCAAGGAAAATACTAAGGTAAATTTTGTGTAAGTAAAGAGGAAATTTCGATAAAAGAAGTGTCTTTGCCTAAACAAAGGGTATTTGTCTAAATTATTTAACCAGGTGTGTTAAATCGGGAAATAAATGTCAAGTCAAGTAAAAAGAGGGTTATTTTATAAGATTAAGATTAATTAATAGGAACAAGTAACGTTTTGGATTAAAATGGTTTCATACATTAATGTATATATACGTATATATACATATACCTAGTAACTATATGTGCACGTAGGTAAACGTGTTAGAGTTTCTTTTCTATCGTTCGATTCTATATTGCATTGTTGTACTTTTTCATTGGTCATTCGGCTCATTTCCTCCTCTTTGTTATGGCAGGTTGTGTGCAGTTTCGTATGTTGAGAGCATTATGCAAGTAAGTATTAATTTATTTTACGTTATTAGTTGTGTATGCTTAGATTCTTTGGATGCTTCCCATGGTTCCCTCACGTAGTTTCATTTAAATTTGTAATCACATGCTAAACAAGTGAAATGTTAACTAAATAAAATTGGACTAGAAATATTATCTCGGTTGTCGCATTGCACTTGACACCAAATATTTAGGTTGGACTGAGTTGACCATGAGTAAGCCATAAATTCATTTCGGGAATTACAAATGGTATCAGATCTCTAGGTTTTAGGTTCCTTTCTAACGTGACGTTGAGATGTCAGTAGTGGATCTTTGACGTCAGTGTTGGTTCTAGGCTAGACATGCTTGACAGATGGAAGGTTCAATTCATGTTATCGATAACGATGTTAAGGAGATTATCACGAAAGACACACTATTTCCAAGTAACTAGTGTCTAAGTTAGTTCTCGGCTCTTTTGATGTTGACGTGTTAGTGATTTGCAAGTTTTTGCGTGAGAAATTAGTGGAGACACCATGTTCTCTAGTGTGAGGTTCCTTGGTGTCAACTCTTGATTATGTGAGAGTACTAGTAAGCTATTAATTAAGATGAATAACATCCATCGAATTAGAGACATGAGTTGTTTAAAGTCAACTGTGGTGGTGAGGTGACTAAAGTGTAATGCCTAAATGATATTGACTTTGCGATAAGGATGCATTGGTTTCTTTAGTTAGGTACTTGCGGGTAGTTAATAATGATGATGTGATTAGGATAACTTGATCCTTGGGGTAGTGTCATGTCATGAGCCTTTGACAATTCGGTAGGCATGTAAACCCATATTGGTCATTACTTGGGGATGTGTACTCAGGCCTTAGTTGATAGTATACTATCATTATAAGTGAGTGACTTATTAATTATCGATTGATATGTATATATCGTAAGCCATGATGTGGGTTACTAGCCATCGATGGTAAGCGCATTGCATGTGTAATAAGGGTAAATTGAAATGTCGTAGGAGCGAACTCTAGATAGTCTTCCATGTTGTGGGTTTAGAAAATATGATGCGACATTTGAGTAATAAGATCCTTTGCGACACCAATATGGTGGATTTAGAGGCTTATAGGTTACATACGACATCCTATATCCTTCCAGAATCCTTAGTAGTGTCAGCTTTTTATTTGATGTATAGTATATGGCATTAGTCATTTGAAAGGAGGTCCTTCGAGTATCATTGGGACTAATTTCGTGTGGCGTCCTTGGTAATAGAAATCGACTTGTTATGATGCCTTGAGGTGTTAAATGGTTAAAGTTCTCCATGTGTAGAGACTTGTAGACTTGTATCCTTGTGAGTACCTAATACTCACGATGTGAATATTGGAAAATCGGTGGGGCATATTGATCGAGGCAAAAATAGAGCGTCTGTGTAAATATGCTAATCGTTGTTATCGGCTTCCAACCGCAATACAAAAAAAGAACTAAACTTTAACTACACTCTTATGTAGTATAGCGACTAGTCTGGGTATCGAATCCACGAGGAATGTTTCATAGATTTTAATTGATTTATTACTTCTAAAATAAACGTGTAAAAGATGATGACGAGGTGAGAAAGGAAAAAGGGGAAAAATAAAAAAGTTGACTATGATAATTAGAACTAAACAAAAAATAAGAAAATGGGATTAGGATCACATCCCCGTACCATCGGTAAAGTCGTTGGACTATAAAAGGTTCAAATTTATATTAATCTTTCGAAGAAAACATTAAATCTTCAAAGTACTAAACATATGAGACTTTTACTCCGCACAATATCTAGTTAATAAATAATTTAACATGAATGACAAGATTATCGACACACGTATTATACCCTTAAACACTCCAGTTACCTTGGACAAACGAAGTTACGAGAGCTATAATACTCATCTCGACAAAATATCAAGCTTACGAATTATATCTACAATTTCATCCAATTTTATATCCAACTCATTAACCTAGGTTGGGTTCATGTATCCTAACCCTCTAACTGCCTAGTCGGACATTATATTATAAGTCTCTATGTAAGAATCCATTAATATGCATGAAAACATAATGAAATAATAATAAAAGTGCTGGAATTTAATGTTACCAAGTTAGAAGAACATAAGCATGCAAGCAAAAAAAATCAAAAATTGAAGAAAAATCGGAATAGATTTTGAATTGAAGGTGAAAAATATGTAAATTGTTCTCCTGGATGCTACTCTTTGTTTTGGAGCTTTTACATAAATGAAATCTATCTCAAAAGACTCCTAATATGAGTATATATTAGTCCTGGGTCATTTAGAAGAGTCCTCAAAACATAAAACTCTCTAGGCTAAAAAATAGGGCCAAAATAAAAATTCCACTTCTGGTAATTTGTAACTGTTGGATTTTCCAATTCTGCCACTAGATTTTCTTCTCAACTTTAAACGCGCATAACTTCTTCACCGTGGCTCGGATTGAGGTGTCATTTTTTTCGTATTTTTTTTACTTCAAGCTATTCAACTTTCCAATTGAATCCACCTCCGGTCTAAGGCTAAAAAATTATGAAAATACCCTTCAACTTCCCGTTTCTTGGTTTCTTTCACAATTTTGAGTTCTCTCTCACACTATCTTGCATGAAATACCCGTAAAACACATAAGAGATACACAAAACACAAAATACTTGCCAAAAAGGGTTAGTATCATAAATATGAGATAAAAATAAGTGAAATACAATGCATGGGCAAAGATTTTTTTGAAACCTCCCACTCCCTAGGGCGACCCTGTGCGTACTAGGGTTTGCATGGCTGCCATGCCACCAACCAATCAAGCCCCCCTATACCTAAACCTCCTGATCCTAATCCTTGGACTAGGTCCTTTGCAAGTGTAGTTGCCAATAATGATCCTAAAGAACTAAGCCTAAAAAGACCTTCCTCCTTCAGAGGTGAACCTGCTGTGCTTTTTTTAGAAGCAGATATTGTAGCCCTCTCAGATCCTTTCAAGTATTCTATCATTGGGAAGTTTTCCCATGGAAAATCTACTCTAGAAGTTATTCGAAATTCTTTTCAACATTCTCGTTAAAGGCTGCCTTTACCATAGGATTTATTGATTCAAAGCATATTCTCATCCAGCTAAATTGCGAAGAAGATTACGTGAGATTATGGTTAAGAGATCAATGGTATATTGGTAAATTCCCCATGAGAATGTTTAAATGGACATCCAACTTCACACCTGATGAAGAATCTCCTATTGTTCTAGTTTGAATCAATTTCCCTAACCTTCCTTTATATTTTTTTGCAAAGTCCTCCCTTTATTCCATTGCTCAGTTGATTGGCAAGCCCCTTAAAATGGATTCTTCTACAACTTCTATATCTAGGCCTAGCATTGCTAGGGTCTGTGTAAAACTTAACCTTCAACAGGAGAGAATTCACCGAGTGTAGATTGGATGTGGCTCGCAGGGATTCTGGCAACAAGTTAGTTATGAAAAGATACCTTCCTATTGTGAATTTTGTAAGAAACAAGGTCATGATGAAATTAAATGTGTGTTTAAATATCCCTCTCGATCAATGACCAAGAAGAACAAAGACAGAAAGGAGATTGCTACAAAGCCAATTTATGTGGAGAAGAAAAAGGAAAGTATTCAAGTGGTAGAAGAGAAATAAGATCAAGAAAACGTTTCTCTTCAAGAAACTAATCAAAAAGAGTCTGAAATGGCTCTAATTACTCAGATGAGGCAACCTGCAGTAGAAACAAATCAATTTAAAATTGTTCATCATGATCTCTCTGATGTAGAAGTTATAGACACAGTCAATGTTTCTCGAAGATGTACTCAAATACCAGATAAGGAATACTCCAATGAGAAACTTAAAGAATGCCTATCAGACTCTGAGAAAAGCAAGAAGAACAGCCCAATGGTAGAGGAATTACAGGTATTTTCAGCTTCATTTGATGAGAAATGGAATTCTTACCAGTAGGCTAAAGAGTTAAGGAATAAGAAGGAGCATGAAGTTCATATAGAAATCCTAATTTTTGGAAATGATAAAAAAGGTTTTAAACCCAAAAGATAATTAACTGCTATTTTTTATCCTCCGTATAAACGGATCACTAGATACAGTGGCAAGGTAAACACTCAAAATTCTCCAATCTCTGATAATTAATGATTAATTTAATATTTTGGAACACTAGAGGTGTAGCAAGTAAAGAAACAAATCGAAGACTTAAGAGGCTTAAGAGATCATATTCCCTTCCAGCTATTGCATTGTTAGAGCCAAAAGTTGAATCTAGTAAAATGAATAAATATCAGAGAAAATGGAGCTTCTCCAACAATGTTCATAACATGTCTAATAAAATTTGGATGCTGTGGGCTTCTGAAATTGAAGCTACAGTTATCAGAGATGAGGATTAGCTTTTGTTATTGAAGGTTCAATGGCCCAGTTATAGTAAAACCCTATTCATAGTCATAGTGTATGCTAAATGCACTGCTGAAGAGAGGAAAAGTCTTTGGGATATGCTTGAAGAAATCACCATTGAGTTTAGTTCCCAATCTCTATTGGTGATTGGGGATTTTAATATGGTGGCTAATGAAGAAGAAAAGATTGGTGGGAAAGATATTAAATTTAATGCAACTCAAGATTTCAGAGATATGATTGCCTCTTGTGAATTCATAAATTTGGGATTTAATGGTTCTAGATTTACCTGGACCAATAATAGAGTTAAAGGTACTATCTTTAGTAGATTGGATAGAGGTTTAGTGAACCCTTAATGGTTAACTGAATTTCCTAATCAATCTATTACTCATCTGCACAAACATTGCTCAGATCATAGCCCTTTATTATTGTCCATTAAAACAGCTTTAGATGGTTGTCCCAAGACTTTCAAATTTCTCCATATGTGGACTTTGGATAATTCCATTGATCAGGTGATTAAAGATGCTTGGAATATTACAGTGTCTACTACTCCAATGAACTGTTTTGCTCAAAAATTGAAGAATGTCAAGAAGGAACTGAGGGATTGGAATGAAAATTATATTAAGAATATCTTCCAAAAAGTTAATGATTTAGAAGATCAGTTGCTTATCAAAGAGGCTAACTTTGAGGTTGATCCTTCAAATACAACCAGAAGAGAACTACAAGAATGCAAGGCATTACTGAATCAGGCCCTCAGTATGGAAGAAAGCTATTGAGCTCAAAAGTGTAAGTTAAAATGGCTTAAGGATGGGGACTCTAACTCTAAACTATTTCATACAGCAGTAAAGGTTAAGAGGAATCTATTAGTCATTAACAAAATCAATAATCAGGAGGGCCAGATAGAAGATACCAAAGAAGGAATTCATCAAACATTCATCAACCATTTTTCTAAGCTTTGGAAAGGTGACTACCTAACCATTAATGATGAATACTTAAACCTTATCCCTCATTCAATACAAGATGAAGAAAATAACAGACTCCTTGCAATTCCAGAACAAGAAGAAATTTTTAAGGCAGTAAAAAGCCTGAATGAAGACAGTGCCCCTGGACCAGATGGATTTGGAGGTTTGTTTTATTCAAAGTATTGGGGGATTATTAAGGAAGACTTTATTAAAGCAGTGCAAAGTTTTTTTAATGGTGCAGACATGTCCAGAAGTTGGTCCAGCACTAACATCATTCTTATTCCTAAGGTATGTAGCCCTATCCATTATTCCAACTTTAGACCTATTAGCCTGTGCAACTTTTCCAACAAAGTTATTTCAAAAATCATTTGTGATAGGCTAGGCTCCATTCTCCCCTCAATTATTTCCCCAAATCAAAGTGGTTTTGTTAAAGGTAGATGTATCCAAGATAATATCCTCTTGGCTTAAGAAATGATCCAATCCTTGGGGAAAAAAGTTCATGGTGGTAATATTATATTGAAGCTAGATATGGAGAAAGCTTATGACAGAGTCTATTGGCCTTTTTTGTGCTCCACCTTGAGAAAATTTGGATTTTGTGAGGTGTTCATAGATTTGATTTGGAGATTGATAGCTTATAACTGGTTCTCCATTATAGTGAATGGTCAAAATGCAGCCTTTTTTCAAATCAACCAGAGGTCTGAGACAAGGAGACCCACTGTCTCCAAGTCTTTTCATTATTGCCACTAAGGTCCTGAGTAGAAAATTGAATCAATTGTTTGAAAAGAATAAGGCTATCCCCTTTTCTCATCCTCATAGAAGTATGCTAATCAGTCACTTGGTATTTGCAAATGACCTCATAATTTTAAGTAACGCAGGTAAAAGATCCCTCAAAAACCTTTTTAAGGTGGTCTCAGACTTTGAAAAAGCTTTTCGGCAACTTGTAAACTTGGAGAAAAGTTCTTCCTACATGTCTAAGAATACAAAGAAGACTAGAATTATAGATATAGCAAAGACAACGGGTCTTCACCACAAGGCCTTTCCTATTAAATACCTAGGATGCCCCTTTAGTCATGGAAGACAAAAAATTAAACACTATTCTGGTATTCTAAATACAGTGAGAAACAAGATTTTCAGTTGGTCTTCGGAGCTCATATCTCAAGGAGGGAGGTTCATACTTATCAAACATGTTTTATCATCTATTCCCCTCCACATTCTTGCAGTCATTCCCCCCCCCCCCCCCCCAAAAGCTGTGATTAACAGGATCAAAGCCTTGCTAAGTAAATTTTGATGGGGTGGTTTTTCATCTGATAAGAAACACCAGTGGATAAAATGGGACAATGTTTGTTTTCCCATTGAGGAAGGAGGTCTCAGTATCAGAAATATGGAAGATATAATCAAAGCCTCAAGCATTAAGCTTTATTGGAAGTGGAAATTTGATAACAGTTTATGGGGTAAATTCACGAGAAACAAATTTGGAGATATCTCGTCTAGCCCTAAAGGGTCTAAAGCATTTAAGAGAATTGTATCTGTTAAAGAAACACCTTCTGAGCTTATAAATGAAGATATATAGATATGGCTTCCTTCAAATTCAGGGGATTTCAACCTTAAGTCTGCTTATAACTGCATCTGGAAGGCTAGACCTTCGACTCAGAGCTGGAAATTTATATGGTCTGATTTCTGTCCAAAAAAAATTTCCATATTTTTTTGGAAAGTCATGCATAAAGTCATTCCTACTAATGAGATTATTCAATCCATTGGTATTAGACTTGTTTCCCGTTGTAGGAACTGTGAAGAAGACGTTGAAACTATAGAACACCAGATGTGTAAATGTCTCATAGCTCATGAAGTTTGGAATTTTTTTGGGTCTAGACTTGGTATCAAGATGAATATGGTTTCTTGCAGGGCTCTTCTTATGTCTTGGTGGTTGTACATGCCAAATAAAGATCATCAATCCTTCATTTTTTCAAATCTTCCAAAACTAATCATGTGGGAAATCTGGAAGGCTAGAAATCTAAAACATTTTGAGAACTCTCATGTGTCAGCTAGATCCATTATTAATAATGTTATATCAGCTTTAACTGATTTATCCTCAGTTCATGTGTTTAAATATAGATGTAAAGCTGATGATAGCTATGTTATATCGTGGTTCCAGATTAGAATCAAATAGTCTCAATTGAAGTTTACAAAGTGTGTCTGGTCTAAACCAGCTCAAGGATTGTTTAAGCTCAATGTAGATGGTGCATCACAGGGTAACCCAGGTCCAAGTGGTATTGGAGGTGTATTAAGAGACTTTAAAGGGAATTTTGTAAGGGGATTCAGTAAATTCTTGGGGTTAGTTCGTCTTTAATTGCTGAAGCTAATGCAATTATGGAGGGTATTAACATGTACATGATTCTCAAGATTAATTTGGAGCTCGTTATGGTGGAATCATATTCTAAAATCTTGGTTGAATTGATTGTAAACAAAGGTAAACCTCCATGGGCTATTCAGGACATCTTGGATAACATTCTCTCAGTCCAATCTCTAAAGATTTCCCATTGTTGGATAGAATTTAACACTGTAGCTGATTCATTGGCTTCGATGGCTGCTTCTTCTCAAAACTCTGTTAATTATAGGTCCTTTTCTTCTCTCCCTGGAATGATAAAGGGCTTTCTGTAAATGGATAGAATAGGTATCCCTCATTTTAGAAAAAAATTTGTGTAATGGGGTTCTTTATAAAATCCCAAATTTTCTTTCCATCATTTCTTATAAATTTTGTAAAGGGGATATTTATAAACCCCCTCATTTATTGCTTTCAAGCTAGATTATTGGGCTCAACCTCTAGTTTTCATTATGTGCGAGCTATTGCCTATTTTTAGGCTTGGTTGAATAAAATTTGTGGGGGTACCATCCCACTTTTCCAAAAAAAAAGGATCATAAAAGGACCGAAATTAAGGGGATGAATATGGAGTACTTATGCCTAATCACATACCCACTATAAGAGGATCATAGGTGAAGAAATCTTGTCAGGTTTTGATGACTTTTACGTTAGGGTATCCTTTGGGAACCAGTCAAATTCGATGTTATGGAGTGCAAGTGTTATAATGATGGTTATATTGAGGGTCAAGTGATGATCTTAGGTTATTGGTCATATTCTAAGGAGTCGAATCATTTAGTCCTTGGTGAGGACATCCAAAATGATATAAATGGGTGAGGAAACCTTCTAAGGGAAATTGAAGATTAGTGTCATGATTGGACATAATGCTCGTTTATCATAAGATGGCTAGTGTAGAAAGTTTCGTACTTGATTTTGATGGGTACTAGGAAATGCATTGGGGACATAGATTGATGATGTCATGATAGGGACTTAAAAAAAACTAAAAGGGATGTCAAATCATCATTGGGATATCGATACGTGTCGATAGGGTAAGTTACAATAGCCCTAGAAGGGCAAGGATTAGTTTTTGGCACGTCTTGCCAGACTGGTAAGGATTAAAAAGCGTAGACCTATTGATGAGTGCATTATTTTGTATTATTTACACCCAAATCTAGGCCTTGTTAGTTCCGTTGCACCATCAATAAAATGTTTTTAGCGTCAATTTTATTATTTTAGAGAAAAATAGAATAAATGGGGTTAATAATGCAATTTTGAGAACTTTAAGCTCACATCTTATATTCATTGTTAATCTCTTGTGCAAGTTTGTTTTTGAGTATTAACAGGTTTAAAAAGAACGCGGTGAAGTCCGGACGTAAATTGAGCATGAAAAGGTCACCCACGCACCTTCAGGGGTAATATTGTAAGTTTAGATGATTGATTTCGGACTCGAACCAAATATGGAAATTGAAGGTCTTGAATCAAGGGACGTTGGGGTTTAAACGGCGTATCAATTAGAGTTGAAACGAAGAAATTATGGTCGTGCAAAGTTCGAAACTGAAAGAAAGTCAAAAGTCAACCCCGAAGCCAAACTCAATCCTTTAACCAAAACCGACCCCTAAACCGAGCCCAACCCATACCTACACCTTATGTGTGTGTTTATTTTATATTTATATATTTTTATTTGAGTCATGTACATATTTTTGGTGATGTTTTATTTATGCGTATAATATTTATTTTATTCTATTTTTAGTGTCATTAATTTTTACTTTGAGTATTTAATTATCTTATGTAAATATTATTTAAAGTGTGTCATTTTATATGTCGTAGTGTTATTTTAGTGTTAGTTATTTTATTTGACTCATTGTACATTTTTTAATGTCATTATATATTATTATGTCTAGATTTTTTATTTTTTTATTTTTTTAGTCTCTTATTATTTTATAGGTTAAATTTATTTATTTTTATTTTTATTTTTATAATTTTTAATTGAGTTGTAAATAATTTGGTTAAGTTTTATTAGGGGTACAATTAAATACACACATCCTATCCCCATACACCTTACTCACACCATAAAACAAATCCACTCACACCCTAATGCACTACACCCCCACACACCCAAACACCTCTCCACCATCTTCCACCTCTCACCCCACGTTCTCTCTCCAACCTCCATTACCAACATCACCTCCATAACTTTCACCACATCCACCATCTTCTACTCCCCCATCCTCTCTCTCCGCGTTCAAGATCTCCATAGCCAAAGAAAAAACAAATTCTCATCTTCCATTACCCATCATCTTCCCCACCCCCTTTCCTCTCCTCCAACCAAAACAAACCCATCTACCCAACCTTGCCTTAACTCGAAATCAACACACGTGGACACCCATGCCAAAATCGAATCCACATCATCTTCCCCACTAACACCCACTCTCTCTCTCCTCAACTCCATTAACAAACCCATAACTACAATACCTCTAACCAAGACCCCCCTTCTATATATTTGTCTCTTCTTTTTTTTCCGAGAGAGAACACGAGGAAAGAACAAAGAAAAAAACACGGTGCAGCATAGACACACTTTGAGAGATAAAATTTGTGTGGAGAGTATTTTTTAGACACGCATTGGAGGAGCATATTGTGTATTGTAACTCACGTCTTGGACGCGATTTTTGTAAGTTGATTATTGTTAATGAAAATTATTATTTCATCTTGCAATATTTGTGTGTCAAATATTACGTTTGAGTAGTCTAATTACTAGGACTTAGGTGATGTTTGTCATGATTGATTAGAATACGCATGTTAATTTAATTTCGTACATATTCCGACGTGTTTTAATTTGAAATAAAAAAATTCGTTATTCTTTTAAAATTACACGAGAGTGTATTTTTAAACCTCAAGAATTAATTATAATTTCATGCTTTAAAATTTTAAAGTTGTCATTTTTGATGGGTTATGATTGCACTTAGTTGTTTCGATACCTCATGCTTCAATACACATTAAAAATTTAGAACGTGATATTTTCGAGGGAATAGGGATTTATAGTGTCTAATTCAATAGACGTTAAAATATTTTGAATGCATGTAATGTTATATTCTTCGAAATGTGTGCGACGAGAGTTGGTATATTTTGTGTTATAAATTCGAAATTATGGAATTAAACTAATGTGTAAATTTAATTAGAATTGACAAAGTGTTTCGACGTTCTAGTTTCTTCCACATTTGATATTATATGTACTTGCTCATTTATTCTACTTTTATTTAAATTTTTATTTTAGAAGTTAAATCACATTTATACACTCATATGTCTAGTTGGACAATCAGTACTTCACAAAAATTGACGAAATCTTTGTGGGTTCGACCCGTACTTACACCCTCTATATTTCAATAGCTAGTGTGCACTTGCAGTAATTTTAACATTTAAAATTGGACAACAAGTTTTTGGCGCCGTTGACGGGAATTTTGGTCGATTTTAAGAATATTGATTTTTGGACTAGTTTTATAATATATATATTTCAACAGCATTTTTTTTCAGAATAAAAAAATAGATTTAAAGTCTTTTATGAGAAACTGGTTATTTTAACACTAGTTTTGTCATAAAAGTACTCAAAAACACACACAAAAAAAAATCACAAATAATTAAAAAATTCCAGTAGTATATATTTTTTTCGTAATATACATAAAAAAATAGATTTAAAGTCTTTTATGAGAAACTAGTTGTTTCAACAATAGTATGTCACAAAAGAACTTAAAATTTTGAAAATCTAAATTAAAAAAAAAAAAAAAAAAAAAAACTCTGAGATTTCTTACATTTCGAAAAAAAAATTAATTTTTTTAAAAAAATAATCCATAAAATCCAATTAAAAAAACAAAAAAAAAACACCAAACATTTTTTAAGCCTCCTTGCCATTTTAGTGGCGTCAACATTCATATTTCCAGCAGCCTATTTTATTATTATTTTTAGAAAAAAATAGATTAAAAATTCAGATTTAAGTCTTTTTGTGATTAAATAGTTGTTTTTGACACTATTTTGTCATAAACTACCTAAAAATTTGAAAAATTCGATATTATTTTTTTTCCTGGAAATCTTCAATATTCAATGCTACTGTAATTTATAAAAATAATTGGATTTAAAGTCTTTGATGAATAACTAGTTGTTTTTAACACTAGTTTTGTCATAAAAGTACTAAAAAAATATATTGGAAAACAAATATTTATTTCCAATAGCTTTTTTTTTCTCGTATATATATATATATATATATATATATATATATATATATATATATATATATATATATATATAGAGAGAGAGAGAGAGAGAGATTTTTCCAATCTTATAGTGTGCTTTTTATATTTTTTTTCTTTAAAACAAAAAATACATTGTAAGTGCAGATATAATTATTTGTGTATTTAATAATTTTTATTGCACTTTACGCTTGGTATGGTTTTTGTGTTCTTTTTCAGATAAAAAAACAAAAAGAAGAAACTAAGAAAAGAGAAAAAAAAAACACGGAAAAGAAAGAAACCGTGGAAAAAATGCTAAAGTTACTTATGGAATCTTGCCACGCGCACAAGGTAATCTCGGGGACGACTGAAACGAAGGCGACGTTTCCCTCCAATCGACGTCAAATAAAACTTCAACCCCGCGTAAACAAGTGACCATAAAAAGTCCATGCCGGAGGTAAGTCTTGTGTACTCCTACGTGAAACTATTCTCCCAAATTTTCATAAGCACGTTGCATAATTTGAATTAAGAGAAAAACCCATTTTTAAGATAAGGTGGGGATTTAATCACCCTTCCTTGCCCACAAATCACTAAGCTACTCGAGCATTTGCATTACCCAAGCCATCATTTTAACTTAAAATTGATTAGACATTGGTCATAGGATGTCACATAGCTCATAGGCATATTCCTTTCGAGGCTACGATTAAAAGCTAATCCAAACACGAAATTTTTAAATCGATGCCATTTTGATCTTGACTAGGATTGGTGGTTTTTAATGAGTCTTCGTACCGACCACCTACCTGGAGGAAAAATTTGGTAATTGAGGCGATAGTCCGGAGTTGGTCATCTTTTAAATTCTCTCTTGTCAAGAATTAGGAGCTCTTTAATTAGGGAGATTATTTCGGAGATCCATTGTCGTCGAATAATCTGGGAAACTAGATCTTAAAAATTGAACTTCCCCTCACCTACTTCAGATAAACACAAAATTTCTTTGTGTTAGCTTAGGAATTTTTTGGTCCTGTGTCGGATTATTAGCTTTCCATATAAAAAATAAATAAATAAATAAAATCGAGTGAGCGCACTGTATGCAAGGTTGGTGTCGATATTCTACGGGTCGTTTAGCTAGAATGGAGTCTAGTATTCCCAATATTGTTTTAGGTAGCACCTCAATTTTCACCGAGATTGGAGATGAGCTACCAACTCGGGCCCTAAAGGATTACCTGTATCCTAATAGGACAAGCCAACCATCATGCATACTTCTTCCCCCGCATAATACAAATAATTTCGAGTTCAAGTCGAAAATAATTCATTTACTTCCCATCTTTTGAGGCACAGAAAAGGAGGGCCCATACCTCCACGTGCGTGAGTTTGAAGACATTTGTGGAACGGTTAGGTTAGAACAACTCACCGATGAGATTGTTAAACTAAAACTGTTTCCATTTTCTTTGAAGGACAAAACAAAGAGTTGGCTACTCTCACTTAAACCAAATTCCATCACTACATGGAATCAGTTGAGTGTTGAATTTTTGCAAAAGTTTTTTCCTAACCAAAAGATGGCGGCAATACATCATGCCATCAATACTTTCAATAAAAAAGAGAGAGAGACTCTATGGATGTACTTGGAAAGATTCAAGGACTTGCTCCTGCAATGTCCTCACCATGGAATGGAATTGGGTCGTTAAATCCTGATTTTGTATGAGGGTTTCGATTACACTACTCGGTCTATGCTTGAACTTATGTGTAGTGGATATTTCACAGAAAAAAGTGAGCTGACGCATGGTCATTTTTAGAATCCACTGCTCAAAAGTTCCAGCGATGGGCACCCCATCGGGATTCGAGGACCACCACAGTTAATGAGGGTAATGCTCACCCAGAAGAACAAGGTTTTGGACTAGATGCAAAAGTGGCCACCTTGGCCCGGCGTTTAGAATCCTTAAAAATGAGTAGAGAGTGTAACTGAGTCACACATGTCGTCGTGTAACACGTAGGGTCACCTATGTGTTTGCTTTGCGATAGTTTTGACCACCTCGTCGAAAGTTTCCCCACCCTTCCTGCCCATAAATCTCCCACCAAGCAAGAAAAAGACCTCTATCAAAACAAGCCCAAGTACGACCCATTTTCCAACTCGTACAATCCAGGTTGGAAGGATCGTCCCAACTTTTCATGGTCTAAAGGTCAATACCAGGGTAGTGGAGGTCAATCTTCAAGTAACCCACCCTCGGGTTTCCAAAAGAGCACCCTTGCACTGTCGTTCCCTTCACCCTAAAAGATTAAATCTTTAGACGAAACGATGAATTTACTTGCCCAAAGTACCCTCGAATTCCAATCTACACAACAAAACTTGCATGCCAACACCTAATCGATTGCCAAATTAGAGGTACAAGTGAGTTAACTAGCCAATGCTTTGAGCGAGAGAAATAAAGGAATATTCCCAAGCCAACCCGAGCCTAATCCTAAGGGTAACTTGCCTAGGGGTCAGTATGTTGTCCAAGACAACACTAGCACGTCCACTACCCAAGAGCATGCTAAGGCTATAATCACGCTTAGGTTAGGTAAAGAAGTGGAGAATAATGTCTCACGACCCACCATGCGTGAATCCGAGAAAGGTAAGTAAAAGAAGGACCCACCTGTGGATCCGACTTCTTCCTCGCCCTCATCTTCCGAACCATCTGTTGAGACCTACGTCCCGAAAGCTCCATTTCCACAACGTTTAGTGACACAAAAGAAAAAGGCGCAAGTGGACAAAATGTTGGAAGTATTTAAGCACATACAAATTAATATCTCGTTGCTTGATGCCATACAACAAGTTCCATCATACGCTAAATTTTTGAAGGACCTCTGTACCTTCAAGTGAAGCACAAACATTCCGAAGAAAGATTTTCTCGCTGAGCAAGCAAGCTCGATCATCTCATATAGACCCCCCATCAAGTATAAAGATCCCGGGACTCCGACGATATCCATCAAGATCGGGGAAACACCATTGAGAAAGCCCTTTTGGATTTAGGAACCAACGTGAATCTTCTGGCGTATATTGTGTATGAGAAATTAGGCTTGGGAGATTTAAGGCCGACTAAGATTACTTTATCCTTAGTCGATCGATCAATTAAAACTCCAAGAGGTGTTGTTGAGGATGTGCTAATTAAGGTGGGAGAGTTTGTCTTTCTAATTGATTTTATGGTATTGGATACCCAGCATGTGCATAATCCTAATGCACAAATCTTGTCATTTTGGGTCGACCAATCCTCGCCACTTCTAATGCAGTTATTAGGTGTCGTAGTGGACAATTGAATTTATCATTTGGAAACATGACCTTGGATCTGAATGTATTTAATTTAGTCAAACAACCACCTGATGATGATGAACCTCTATAAGTTAACATGATTGATAGTATCGTCTAGGAAACATTAGAATAGACTTATAATGATGACCCTTTAGCGGCATGCCTTGCCCATTTTGGATCTAAATTTGACATCAAAAACTCCATTGTTGAAGTCAATTCTCTCCTCGACTCCACCCCTGTCTTGGAAATAGGATCTTGGAGATTTAAGCCTGAACCTCTCTCTCTCTCTCTCTCTCTCTCTCTCTCTCTCTCTCTCTCTCTCTCTCTCCGCGTCACCAAATCCTCCTTCCATTGAAAAAGCCCCCGAGCTTGAATTAAAGTCATTACCAGAATCACTCCAGTATAGGTTCTTAGGACCTTCCGATACGTTGCATGTTATCATCGCGTCTGACCTAGGCAAAGAACAGGAAGGTAAGTTATTTCATGTTCTCAGCAAACACAAAGAAGCCATCGGCTGAACCATAGCCAACATTAAAGGGATAAGTCCGTCAGTGTGCATGCACATAATACACTTCGAAGAAAATGCTAAAAATTCTCATGAATCACAAAGTCGACTTAACCCCAAACTGAAAGAAGTCGTCCGAGCCGAGGTGCTCAACTTATTAGATGCGGATATTATTTATCCCATCTCTGATAGCCAATGGGTCAGCCCTATTTAGGTTGTTCCAAAGAATTATGGTGTTACAGTGGTGAGAAATGATAATGATGAGTTAGTCCCCACTAAGATTCAAATCGGTTGGCGTGTCTGTATAGACTATAGGAAGTTGAACGTTGTCTCACGAAAGGATCACTTTCCTTTTCCTTTTATAGACCAAATGATTGAGAGATTAATCGGTCACCCCTATTACTGTTTTCTCGATGGTTATTTCGGTTATAATCAAATTTCAATCGCTCCCATGGATCAAGATAAAACCACATTCACTTGTCCATTTAGTACTTTTGCTTATCGATGCATGCCCTTCTAGCTATGTAACACACCCGCTACCTTTTAGCGGTGCATGGTGAGAGTCTTTTTTAACATTATCGAAAGGTTTCTTGAGGTTTTTATGGATGATTTCTCTGCGTTTGGGTATAATTTTGATGAGTGCCTTCACCACCTTACCCTCGTTCTGAAGAGGTGTAAGGAAAAAGACCTTGTACTCAATTGGGAGAAGTGTCACTTCATGGTTAAACAAGGCATAATATTAGGTCATATCATCTCAAAAAAGGGTATGGAGGGTTTTTTTAACAAAGAGGGACGGAACCCCCACACATTTTATTTATATAAGATGAAGAAAAAGCCTCTCCAAACCTTACAATCCCATACAACCTTGATTTCTAGAGGTTGGGCCCAAAACTCTAGAAATAAAAAATGATAAATATGGGATTTTATCTAAACCCCATTTACATAAAGATAACTTGAAAAAAAATATGGGGATTTATCTTATACCCATTTACATCTTTTTATTCTATGTCTAATTTGAGGAGTGTGAAGACTATCCATCTTAAGCAAACCTTTAACCAATCTAGGGAGCGAGAGAAAATTCCAATTCAACGAATCAATGTTGGAAATTTAAGCCTGGGAGGCTAAATGACCAGCAACTGAATTTGATTGTCTCCAAACATGATTGAATGTCACATTTTCAAAGCATTGGATATCTTGAAGCATTTTTTTATTGCTAAGGAGGTTTAGCCTTTTTCAAAACCACATCAATCAGAAGCTTGCAATCGGATTCCACTATCAGTTTTTGAATATTTAATTGAGAGGTCAATTTCATTCCTTCTATAAAAGCCAAACACCCTCAAAAATTGATCTCATTTATAATCTCCCATCCCCAAAAATTGTGCATGAAATTCGATCATTCTTAGGACACGTCGGTTTTTATCGGAGATTCATTAAGGATTCTAGCAAAATCTCTCGGCCTTTATGCAATCTTCTAGCCAAAGACACACCCTTTGAGTTCACCGATGATTGCCTTCAAGACTTTGAGAGGCTAAAGAAGGAATTGACCTCAACACCTATTATGTGACCCCCTGACTGGGGTCAACCTTTCGAAATCTTGTGTGACGTTTCTGACTATTCATTAGGTGCGGTTTTGGGTCAGCGAGATGAGAAACTTCCTCATGTTATATACTACGCCAACAAAACTCTTAACGACGCTCAATTGAATTATTCCACCACCGAGAAAAAGTTCTTGGTTGTCGTATTCGCGCTAGAAAAGTTTAGGTCTTACTTGATAGGATCCAAAGTCATCATTTTCACCGATCACGCGGCCCTGTGACACCTTTTATCTAAAAAGGACGTTAAGGTCCGATTCATCTAGTGGATCCTATTACTGCAAGAGTTTGACCTCGAGATCCGAGATAAGAAAGGATGTGAGAATGTAGTGGCGGATCACCTATCTAGGTTAACCGTTGAATCATCTGATGATTTATTGCCATTAAATGAGTCTTTCCCTGTGAGCAACTGCTGCTTGTCAACCAACTTTCGTGGTTTTGTCGATATTGTGAATTATCTTGCAACGGGTGATAAGCACCCAAAACTGTACATTTTATACCCCGAATAGACATACTATAGTTGCTAATTCTCGACAATATGGGTCTTATGTGCTCAAATGTTTATCTTGTAGGTCAAATGTCCGTTTGCGGTGTCAAAAGCTATATATCGAGTCAAATGCGCGTTGAATGGAGCTAAATATCTTATCCCACAACCCTAACCTAACCTAACCTAACCTAGCCTAAACCCTGTCCCGAACCGTGTGTGTTTGATTTGTTCCCTTTCATATTTTTTATTTTTTTTAGATTTTTAGTTGAGTCATTTTTGTTTTTAGGGTTTATTTTAAATTTATTTATAATTTTCGAGGATTCATTTTACATTTTTGCATTTTTTATTTTTATTTTGATTATTTTTTAGTTTTATTTTATCTTATTTTATTAAGATTACTTTTTAGGAGTTTATTTTTAGTTTTATTATATTTTACTTTTTTTTAGATCTTTAGTTTTTATTAGGTTTTTAGTTTTATTTCTTTTATTTTAGTTTTATTTTATAGATTAGAAGTTTTATTTTATTTTCATTTTAGTTTTTATAGATTTTTTTTTGGATTTTAGTTATTTTAATTTTAATTTTTTTAGGGGTCATAAGTTAAACACACACACAACCCCTCACACCCCATACCAACTAACACTAACATATACCCACTTACATACACACCATTTATACCTAAACTAAACCCCATACTCACACCCTAATTTTCTACACCCTCACTACACCCAATCATCACCACTTCATCTTCCCCAACCTCACTCTCTCTCTCCTAACCCACCATAATTAAACATCCAACCACCATTACCTCCACACACAAACCATCCTTAAATCCACCTGCTACCCATTTCGCCGACCCAGACCAACACCCAATTTTCAAACCAGCCACACCCTGTGCGACCCAAAACCGAAACCCATACCAATAACCGAACCCCCGTTGCCAGCGACCCTCAGTTCAACCCACAACCCCCATAAACCCGCCGGCGATGTCCTACTTCTCCAACTGAAAAACTCCTACCCTCTGACCTCACTCCGGTGAACCAATGCCCTCGTAACTGGACCCATTTCCGCCCGAAGAAAAACTCGACCGCATCTGCCCCTACCCGAGAACCGCGACCCTCCTGCACAAACCCGACCCTACTCCGGCGGAAAATGCAACTCCGGCGCTGCCCCCAACCCGCTTACAGAACCCAAACCCAGTATCCATCAACCTCCACCCAAATCCGACTCCATACCTGAATCCCATACTCCAAACCCATCCAATCCCTTACTCATTTTCATCCAAACTCAAACCCATTTTAAACCCATGTTCCTAATGCTAAATCGATACCACCTGCCAAAACATCAAGACCAAAGCCAAATAACAAATAAAACCAAGCCAAACATATCTCCCACATGTGCCTAGTAAACCCACTTAACCCATTTTCCCAAAATGCCCCCCAACTACCAACTTTAAACCATTTCCAAAAATAACCCTTAACTAAATCTGATTTGTTCCAATCCCCTCACCCACATGACCTCGCACTCCTCTCACCATTTCCATGCACACCCAAACCCATTCCCAAAAATACCCCTTTAGCTCCATAAGCCACTATAAAAAGAAGACCTCACTCCATAAAAAGGAGGCTTGAGAATATCAATTTTAGAGAGAGTTAGAGATAGTTTAGTGTAGAAAATAAATTAGGATAAACACCATTTTGTAAATAGTTTTAGTTTTATTTTTTTTAGAGATTTGTGAGGATAAATTTTATATGAGATTTAATTGAGTGGGTTTTATTGCAAACTACTTCGATGCTCAAGTAAGAGGGTTGTATACTTCAAATTGGAGGATTGGAGTCAATTAAATTCAAGAGATTGGTTTGATTGGTTTGATTGTTCTTCTCTTCTACTTTATTTTATTAGCCTTTGATTGTTTGATTATCATGTTTAATATGATGTTAGGCTAAATCCCCTTTCAAAGGGTGGGGTGAACTCTTATTTGATGTTATTTTAATTTAATTAGTTTGATTACTTGAAAATTCCCTTTGAATATTAATTTTAATCCCTCACCCTGAAACTTACGCCTCGAGAGAGAGTAAATGATTTTCGAGAGAAAATCGAAATTCTAGTTATAATACCCATTGTATATTCGAACTAGAGATAGGGGTTTCTTAAGTGGGATATTATTACTTGAATTTCAACTTTAAATTTATTCTCTAAGATTTACATGAATTTTAATCGATCGATCCTAGCGGGTGATTAATTAAAAGGAGTGTAGATCTATTTTCTAGAGTTGCGGGGTGTTAAGCTTAATTTTTTAAAAGGTTACTATTAAAATTACAATTGCAACGAGAGTTAACTTGTAAGTTTGATATTAATTTGGGAGAATTCAATTAATTAAATTAATTAGTTAGAATAGCTAAAACTTGTGGTGTAATCACACTCCTTGATTGACCTCACATTTATTTACCTCATTTACTCTTATTTTTGTGTTAGACTTTATTTTTCATTTTAGTCACTTTTTAGTTTGTAATATTATCTTCCATATAGTTTAGTGTTATTTCACCTCACCTCACCTAATTGTTTTAATATTTGGAGAAGCTAAAAAAAATATAAAAGAAAAATTCGAAAAAGAAAATAAAATTTAATTACAATTGAATTTATCTCTAGCTTTACCCCCTTAATGTGGATTGATACCCTTACTTACCTCTACACTTGAGTTTGTTATATTTTGTAGGTATTTTAAGGTTTTGATTAACTTGGCTTTCAACAACGACGATACACAAAAAGGTAGTTATCAAATGGCGCCGTTGCCATTCTTGGGAGCGTGAAGCACTCGGAGCGGATTCAATTTTGTAGTTCATTTACTTCCTATATTTTGTTGCATTTTAGTACCATTTTTCTCTTTTAGAAGGCTTGTATTAGGATTTTTATTCTTGGCTTGTATTGCGATGCATAGAGACGCCATATTTTTTTTTTTTATTTTAAACAATTGTTATAGTTGAAGAAATCGTGATAGGGAAACCGGACAAGGTAGAGAGAGGGTGTCCAAGGCGAGTATTTAGAAGCCTCCTTACCTTGAGTCGGTAGGACTCCCGGAGCCGACTGAGATAGGCGTGATCTCCCCCCGGTCGACTCAAATTTTTTGGCACCCCACGGCGTAAAAACCGTGGGAGGTACATCTCTTGAACACTCGCGTCTCTCCTTTTAGCGAGTCAATTATTTTGTGTGCTTTGTGTGCTCTTATGTGATTTTATTCACGCATTTATTTTCGAATGGTGTGATGAATTAATTGACTAAGACCTACACCCGGTCACTCACGGTAAGGGATTTCATCACCCGACTCACTCGCTTACCATTGTGTGCTACCTTAGCCATCACTAAATTAAAAATTAATTAACTAGGTAGCCCAATAGGAGAACGTTTTTGCAAAGGCAATCACTAAGATAATTTTTGTGGTTTTTTATCGCCCGCGGACTTAATTAAAATTTGACTACCCTTTCACTAAATCTAGAGATAAAAATTGGCTATGTTCTAGTTAAGAATTCTCCTCAACTTGAGTGTGTGTCCAATTCATTTTTCGATAATCGATTTTAGTTGGTTCGTCCAAATCACGAGTCCATATTTCTCCCCACCTTTTCTTCCAAAAAAATCCAAAAATATTTGCTATCATTTATATAAAAAAAAAAATCAAAAAATATTTTCTTCCATTATTTTTAGAAAATCCAAAAATATTTTCTTTCCTTTTGAAATTTTTTTAAAAACTCCAAAAGATATTTCTATCCACATGGCCGAAGAACGCCCTTTACGAGACTACTTTGGTCATTTTCCATTGACACGCGACACATGTGAGAGTGAACCTGAGCCGTCTCTTTATGATATTCTTAGTGGTCACCGCTCTCTCACGAGTATCATTGGTACTCTTGACCCATCTATGCACGCACCTCAATTTCCATCACCCTCGGTGTCAAGTGTCGACGTGTCTCATATTTTGTCGTGCACCCATTGTTATTATGCCGATCACATGTCCCATGAGTCCCCATACATTCCATATCCATCCAAACCCACTATGGAGCATGTGTATCCATATGACACTGTTGTGGAACCCACCTTGGCCTACTATCCTGATGTATCCACTCCCGAGTTATCTGAGTACCCTAGCTATTTGTGGAGGCCTGATCACCCTTTCATGCAATACGAATCCCAGCCCGATATTGTGGATCCTCACACGTTCCAACAGTCATCATGGCAACCTTGTGGACCTGTTAATGATCAGTTCCCTCACTATGCACCCGATGAATATCAACCATTTGTCCATCACGAAAGCGATCATTTCGTTTATGATGAACTTGTCCCCACTCCACACACTTCATTTGAGTGTTCTCCGTATAGTCATGATAGTAATGCGTTGTGTCCACCTCAACCATCACCACCATCCATCACTCCACCACCATCATCCACCTCCGCTCTCGAAAGCCTCTTGCAAAAGTTCATACTTGAGCAAGAACATGCCACTCAACTTCAAAATCAAGCTCTCCAAAGGCTTGAACAACGCCTAAATGAATTTGAGTGTGCGAGAGAGTCGGACATTCCCATGCATCCACCCATTATTTCACCCGAGTGTGATGATGATGTGTCCTCTTGTGACACGGATTTTGAGTGTGACCAACCCTATCACCCCGAGAATCTCAAAGTTGAGACCATTTCATGGTCCAGGTCCCAAGTCGACAATTGTGTTGACTTACCTTTCATTAGTGAGCCTGATCTAATCCTTCCATGTCCACATTAACCCATTATTGCGGTTCACCTTCCCTTTCCCGTCGAATCCAAAATAATGTCCGAGTCTACACCTATCGAGCTTCACCCTTGTGTTCCCGAGGAACCAATTCATCCTAGGTTAGCTCCGATTACGAGTGCTCACCATTTTCTCAAGATAGAATCCGTGATAGTTCCTACCTATCCAGATATGGATGTTATCATACCATGCATGGCTCCCTTTGATCCCGATATTTCTAGTGCTTCCTCTATGTTTGATCTTGGTGCCTCGTCTTACCCAGCCACCCACCACATTCACTAATACTACTCTTGTGGAGAAGTTGATCACTCACCCATTTATTTCCACACTTCTTCCTGCGAGTGACCTTGAGTATCACTCTGTGCCTCATGAGGAGTGTGTGTCTTCCACTCTTGAGTTGGATCATCTTCCTCCACCATTTATCCCACCCGACCCACCCATTATCCCTTACATCCCACCACCTGGTTTGGATCTTGATTTTACACCTTGCCTGTTCCCAACCACATTTTTAGATCCTAACCTAACACCATCCTCCACCATTCACGAGAGTATTTATGGTGATACTCTCCACTTTCGTGACACCGAGTTTGTTCCTCCATGCACACCGCTTACTTGTGGTGTTTATTTTTCCCATCGATAGCTCCCTGGTGTGTCACGGGGAGACCATTACCATCGCCCATTTATAGAATGGTCGTGTGATTTTTATGAGGCCCATCCCATTACACTATTCAAACCATTTTGCCTCCCTCACCAATTAGAGCACCATGCATATAGGGCCTTATTTGCCCTCACTTTTTAAGCTCAATAAGGCCCGTGTCCGATACCTTTCCACCCTCACCCTTACCCTAATACCCACCCGCCCATGGTCCATCGATCCTTTGCATCGTGTGATGCACTTTGCCATACAAGTTCATTGTCCCCTTTAGCCTTTATCCAGCAAGACTGACACTTCAGTCTTGTTTGGGGGTGATTCTCATCACCCATTTTTCTACCGCCTCGCGCTTTCATAGATCTTATCTTTAGGGTGAGAATGGTTCGGTCTGGCTGAAGACATTAAACTTAGAACTGCTGGGATGCAGCCCGTGATTTCTTGTACGTCTCATCCTGTTTGGGGGTGGTGTTTCGCATCACCCAATGTTTTACCATGTTATGGACTTATACACATTTTTTTCTCTCACTTCTTATTCAGTTTTATTCTTCGCCTCACATGTCAATTTCATTAGCGGTTGATTCTGGTACTATCTTTCCTACCTTATGCTTTCATTTTAAAAATCATTTTATCTAACATCGAGGACGATGTTCCTTTTTGTTTGGGGTGGGGAATTTTATCAAAATCATACCTCTTTTGAAAAATTTTGATTTTTTTAACCTGATTTTTAAAATTCGTGCAGTTTCTTTCATCTCAATCATTGATGTGAATTTTCAATCATCCATCTTTCAAAGTCTAGGAATCAATCTAGAGAATATTTTTCTAAATAGCTTATGTAATACGTAACAAGGCATGTTGCACCATGAATTTCTAGACTCAACAAAAATTTGCGCACTTATCATGTCACTATGATTTAGAGTTGAGGAGTACTCTACATTTCTAAAGAAAACCTTAAGGATAACTAGTAGAGACTTTAGCCTCTGAGATTTGTGTCTTTCTCCTTTCAGAGAGTTTTACGCAATCTCCGAGTCACAAGTTGATTTAACTTCGTTTGGGTCCGCATTAAATTGTTGTATGATCTCATTATTTTTCATAAAATTTTGTCTTAATCACTGAGAATGACATCACTTTCGAGTTTTAAGAAACGTGTGTCTTTAAATTTGTCCCGATCACTAGATTTTCACCCATTCAACTCACCCATTACATTCCCATGCTTTTCCATATCTCCCCACACCATCACCTATCATCTCTATATCATCTTTCATTTTCAAATAAAAGAGTGTTGTATCTAAATGTTAAATGTCTTCAGTGTTGGTTTGAAAAGAAAGAGAAAAACAAACAAAAAATAGAAAAACAGCAAAATAGAAAGAAAAAAAAGAGAGAAAAAAAATATTGAGAAAAAGAAAAGAAAAATCGAAAAAAAAGAGAGAAAAGAAGATAAAGAGAGTTTGTAGTTAGTTTTATGAAATAAAGACATTTGTTCTTCAAGTATAGAACACTCTTCTATCGCATTCATTTTTCATCCATTTCACATCGCATATTCATCACTCATCCATCACCATTCTATTCCATCCTACCTTATACTATCCTTCCCATTTAATTTCCCCTCACCCATTATCATCCATGTTCCCCTAGGTGTTCGGGAAAATGAAAGTCAACGTGGTGAATAACTCGACGTTCTCACTATAGTGATTAGCATTTCTTTCATGAGATCATTTTTCTTTCTAATTGTTCGTTCTTTCTTATATGTGTGTGAGACGTCTGAACTTGACTACATTTACTCACCTCCTCACACACAAGAGCAATACACCAACCCTAATCTCAAGAGTTCAATTGAGAGAGTTATATCCAGTGAGATTTGAAGTTGAAGCGTTGATTCCGATAAGGCAATCTAGGAATTACTCTGATGATGCTCGACACACTTTGACGGATTCACACTACACACGTTGAGTTCTAGGAAGGATGTGCCTTGAGTATTTACTTAGCTAAACTTTTTACACTTCTAGCTTGTATTTCTGAAATTATTTCTCTCATGATGGATTGTGCGATTATTCTAAGTCTAATAAGAGATTGACTGCCTTTCAATAAATATTTGCAAATCAGAATTTTGTGGGTAAATTACCTGCAAACCCTCACGAGACACAACTCGTCCTGTAGGGAAACCTATGGGTTTAAAGTCTTGTTGCACATGCTAAGTGCAATCGCAAGTGCCCGCGAAAGTGGTACACTTTTGGTTTCTTATCTTTCTCTTTCTCTCTATCTTATTGCTCGAGGACTAGTAACGCTCTGTTTGGGGGTGGTGTGATAAGTACACAAAATTGTACATTTTATACCCCGAATAGACGTACTTTAGTTGTTAATTCTCGGCAATATGGGTCTTATGTGCTTAAATGTTTATCTTGTAGGTAAAATATCCGTTTGCGGTGTCAAAAGCTATATATTGAGGCAAATGCGCATTGAATGGAGCTAAATACCTTATCCCATAACTCTAACCTAGCCTAAACCCTGTCCCGAACCGTGTGTGTTTGATTTGTTCCATTTCGTATTTTTTATTTTTTTTAGATTTTTAGTTGAGTCGTTTTTGTTTTTAAGGTTTATTTTAAATTTGTTTAGAATTTTCTAGGATTCATTTCCCATTTCCCATTTTTTATTTTTATTTTGATTATTTTTTAGTTTTTATTTTATCTTATTTTATTAAGATTACCTTTTAGGAGTTTATTTTTATTATATTTTACTTTTTTTAGATCTTTAGTTTTTATTAGGTTTTTAGTTTTATTTCTTTATTTCTTTTATTTTAGTTCTATTTTATAGATTAGAAGTTTTATTTTATTTTAGTTTTAGTTTTTATAGATTTTATTTTTTTTAGGATTTTAGTTATTTTAATTTTTATTTTTTTAGGGGTCATAAGTTAAACACACACACACAACCCCTCACACTCTATACCAACTAACACTCACATATACCCACTTATATACACATCATTTACACCTAAACTAAACCCCATACTCACACCCTAATTTTCTACACCCTCACTACACCCAATCATCACCGCTTCATCTTCCCCAACCTCACTCTCTCTCCTAATCCACCATAATCAAATATCCAACCACCATTACCTCCACACACAAACCATCCTTAAATCCACCTGCTACCCATTTCGCCGACCCAGACCAGCACCCAATTTTCATACCAGCCACGCCCTGTGCGACCCGAAACCGAAACCCATACCAATAACCGAACCCCCGTTGCCGGCGGCCCTCAGTTCAAGCCACAACCCCCATAAACCCGCCGACGATGTCACACTTCTCCAACCGAAAAACTCCTACCCTCCAACCTCACTCCGGTGAACCAACTCCCCCGAAATCGGACCCATTTACGCCCGAACACAAACTCGATCGCATCTGCCCCTACCCAAAAACCATGACCCTCCTGCACAAATCCGACCATACTCCGACGAATAACCCAACTTCGGTGAGGCCCCAACCCGCTTTCAGAACCCGAACCCAGCAGCCATCAACCTCCAATGAAATCCGGCTCCATATCTGAATCCCATACTCCGAACACATCCAATCCCTTACCCATTTTCATTTTAACTCAAACCCATTTTCAACCCATGTTCTTAATACTAAATCGATACCACCTGGCAAAAAGTCAAGACCAAAGACAAATAACAAATAAAACCAAGCCAACATATCTCCCACATGTGCCTAGTAAACCCACTTAACCCTTTTTCCCAAAATGCCCCCCAACTACCAACTTTAAACCATTTCCAAAAATAACCCTTAACAAAATCTGATTTGTTCCAATCCCCTCACCCACATGACCTCGCACTCCTCTCAACATTTCCATGCACACCCAAACCCATTCCCAAAAATACCCCTTTAGCTCCATAAGCCACTATAAAAAGAAGACCTCACTCCATAAAAAGGAGGCTTGAGAATATCAATTTTAGAGAGAGTTAGAGATAGTTTAGTGTAGAAAATAAATTAGGATAAACACCATTTTGTAAATAGTTTTAGTTTTATTTTTTTTTAGAGATTTGTGAGGATAAATTTTGTATGAGATTTAATTGAGTGGGTATTATTGCAAACTACTTCGATGCTCAAGTAAGAGGGTTGTATACTTCAAATTGGAGGATTGGAGTCAATTAAATTCAAGAGATTGGTTTGATTGGTTTGATTGTTCTTCTCTTCTACTTTATTTTATTAGCCTTTTATTGTTTGATTATCATGTTTAATATGATGTTAGGCTAAATCCCCTTTCAAAGGGTGGGGTGAACTCTTATTTGATGTTATTTTAATTTAATTAGTTTGATTACTTGAAAATTCCATTTGAATATTAATTTTAATCCCTCACCCTTAAATTTACGCCTCGAGAGAGGGTAAATGATTTTCGAGAGAAAATCTAAATTCTAGTCATAATGCTCATTTTAGATTCGAACTAGAGATAGGAGTTTCATAAGTGGGGTATTATTACTTGAATTTCAACTCTAAATTTATTCTCTAAGATTTACATGAATTTTAATCGATCAATCCTAGCGGGTGATTAATTAAAAGGAGTGTAGATCTATTTTCTAGAGTTGTGGGGTGTTAAACTTAATTTTCTAAAAGGTTACTATTAAAATTACAATTGCAACGAGAGTTGATTTGTAAGTTTGATAATAATTTGGTAGAATTCAATTAATTAAATTAATTAGTTAGAATAGCTAAAATTTGTGGTGTAATCCCACTCCTTGATTGATCTCACATTTATTTACCTCATTTACTCTTATTTTTGTGTTAGACTTTATTTTTCATTTTAGTCACTTTTTAGTTTGTAATTTGATCTTTCATATAGTTTAGTGTTATTTCACCTCACCTCACCTAATTTTTTTAATATTTGAAAAGGCTAAAAAAAATAGAAAAGAAAAATTCCAAAAAGAAAAAAAAATTGAATTTGTCTCTAGATTTACCCCCTTGATGTGAATTGATACCCTTACTTACCTCTACACTTGAGTTTGTTATATTTTAGGTATTTTTAAGGTTTTGATTAACTTGGCTTTCAACAACAACATACACACAAAAGTCATAGTTATCAACGGGTGAGATGCTACATATTAGACTAAGCAAGATCGTTCCAAATTTCTTACGGAAGTCAATCATTTCTTTTGGGACGATCCATACCTCTTCAAATACTGTCCCGACCAAATCATTTGGAAGTGTGTCACCGATCACGAGATTCAAAGCATAATCTCTTTTTGCCATGACCAAGCTTGTGGAGGTCATTTCAGTACTAAGAAAATCGTTGCAAAAATTTTACAGTGTGGTATTTATTGGCTCACCATTTTTCGTGACTCAAATGACTATAGTAGAAGTTGTGACCGATGCCAAAGGTTAGGAAAGATCAATCATAGGAATATGATTCCCTTAAGTCCCATATTGATTATTTAGGTTTATTTTCTGTTGGGGAATTGATTTCATGGGTCCATTCTTGAAATCCTACGGTAATATTTACATCCTTTTGGCAGTCGATTATGTGTCTAAATGGGTCGAAGCTATTCCGAGTCGGACGAATGATCATCATTTGGTGGTCAAATTTATTCGAGAAAATATTTTTTCCCTTTTCGGTACACCTCGAGCTATTATTAGGGATCAAGGAAGTCATTTCCACCATCGGTCATTTGAGAGTCTTATGAAAAAATATCCAGTCACGTATAAAGTAGGATGCTATTATCATCCTCAAACCAGTGGAAAAGTCGAAGTGTCCAATAGGCAAATCAAGCTAATCATCGAGAAAACAGTGAATCCAAACCGAAAGGACTGGGCCTTACGGTTATTAGACGTATTGTAGGCTTATCACACTGCCTACAAAACCCCACTTGGTATGTCCCCGTATAGGATTGTCTACGGAAAATCTTGTCATCTTTCGGTAGAGTTAGAGCATAAAGCCTACTGGGCCATTAAAACCTTCAATTTTGATTTACCCGCTGCAGGAGAGGTCCAAAAGCTCCAACTCAATGAGTTAGAGGATATTCGGAATGATGCGTTCGAAAACCCAAAATTGTACAAGGAGAAAATAAAAATGTCCCATGACAAGTCCATCCTACGAAAGTCATTCGAACCTGGTCAAAAAGTTCTCTTATACAACTCTAGACTGCATCTCTTTCCCGGTAAATTGAGATCTAGATAGTCTGGTCCCCTTGTTGTCAAAACAGTCTACCCACATGGGGCGATTGAGATAGAGAATTCAAAAAATTATGAAATCTTCAAGGTTAATGGTCAAAGGATGAAACCGTATCTGGAATTGTGAGATCGAGAAGTGGAGGACATTCTCCTCCAAGACCCGATGTACCACAAGTAAACAAAACTTGGGTCGTGTTTTGTATCATAGTTTTTTTCTGTAATTATTTTTCTTCCAGGAAACATGTGTTGGAGAAAGTCCCTCATCTCTTTCCCGCATTTTCAATTTTTGTCTTATACATTGAGGACAATGTATAAATTAGGTTTGGGGGTATTGATGTCATTTTTCTTCGCTTTGAAAAAAAATATTCAAAAATCCAAAAATATTTTCAATATAAGTAAGTTTTGAAATGACTTCTTAATATAGAATTAATTCACAAATCTCTCAACTTATAAAAATTTTGACACTTAGCCATATAATATGATCGAAAATGGACATTGAGGGGAAAGTTAATATGCTTAACGAATAAATGTGGAGATTTTAACCCGATGAGATTTTGTGCCATTCATTGTTTTTTAGAGAATTAAATCAATCCGAGTTAAAATAAACCGAACTTTCCTTCAGCGCCTAATTCGTCGATGATCTCAAAATCTTTGTTTTGTTCGATTACTAAAAACTGAAAGTCAAAATGTGAATCGTATACACTAAATGCCCTAGTAAGTTGACTTGAGACACAATATTAACTAAACGGAACTTGAGAAATGATATTAGGCCATTGTTTTGAAAGCGTCAAAATAAAGCTTAAATCGACATTTTTATATTATTCCGTTGTAAACCAATTTGTTCCAAAATAAAAACGAGCCTTTTATTGAAATCCCAAAAATCCATACCCATTTTTCTGAAAATATCACGGTAAAAATATGGTAAAAGGCCAAAAGAAGAATGTTTGATAGAATAATATATGAAGAGAAAAGAAAGAAGAAAATGGGAGATAGAAAGAAAAATAATGAAAAAATGAAAAAAAAAGAGAGAGAAAATGGAGTATGCGAGTCGAAAAAGAAAATAAATGATAATGGAGGTTGAAAAGTGCCTAAAAAAGTCAAAATCCCGATAATCTCTATATTCTCAAAAAAAATTTGAAACTCCAAAATATGTTCTTTCTAGATAAAACCGAGCCTACAGTACAACCGAAAGAAAGTCCTAATTGATCTCAAATGAAGTTAGTTATTGTGTGGAGAGAGATAATGGGATATATGGTGTTATTCAATGTTTTCAAAATGTAATCAATTTTCTATTCACGAGATCATAATCATCCATAATAAAATGTTCGTCTTTCATGATATATATGTGAAGTTGCTCATTAAATTTACTCTTTTATTCACATATATCGAGAGAAGCTACCCATTTACGAGTGTTCGATTGTGAGTGCATTCCGTGAGATTTTGAAATCAAAATGAACTTTCGAATAAGAAATTTAACGATTAAATCTTTTAAAATGGACAGTTATATTGGCTATGCACACACACACGATATGATGAGATTGAAAAGTGAAGTTCTACTATATTTATGAAGTTTGAATTCAAACTTGGTAATATTACATTTGTGTCTTTTGTAAATAGATTCAAGTTTTTGAATTTTGTGGGTATATTCACTGAAAACCCTCACGAGACAAAACTCGTCCACTAGGGTAATCTAGGGCTTTAACGGCTTGTTGCACATGCTAAGTGCAATCGCGATTCCTACGAAAGTGAGTTAGATTTTAATTTTTTCTCAAGGACTAGCGAAGTTTAGGTTTGGGGGTATTTGATGAGTGCATTATTTTTTATTATTTACACCCAATTCTAGGCCTTGTTAGTTCCGTTGCACCATCAATAAAATGTTTTTAGAGCCATTTTTATTTTCAAATTTAAGAATAAATGGGGTTAATAATGAAATTTTGAGAACTTCAAGCTCACATCTTATATTCATTGCTAATCTCTTGTTAAAGTTTGTTTTTTAGTATTAACAGGTTTAAAAAGAAAGCGGTGAAGTCTAGACGTAAATTGAGCATGAAAAGGTCACCTACGCACCTTCAGGGGAAATATTATAAATTCAGATGATTGATTTCGGACTCGGACCAAGCACGGAAATTGAAGGCCTTGAATCAAGGGACGTCGGGGTTTAAATGGCGTTTCAATCAGAGTTGAAATGAAGAAATTATGGCTGTGCAAAGTTCGAAACTGAAAGAAAGTCAAAAATCAACCCCGAAGTCAAACCTAATCCCTTAACAAAAATCGACCCCTAAACCGAGCCCAACCCATACCTACACCTTATGTGTGTGTGTTTATTTTGTATTTATATATTTATATATTTTTATTTGAGTCATGTACATATTTTTTATGATGTTTTATTTATATGCGTATAATATTTATTTTATTCTATTTTTAGTGTAATTAATTTTTACTTTGAGTATTTAATTATCTTATGTAAATATTATTTAGAGTGTGTCATTTTATATGTCGTAGTGCTATTTTAGTGTTAGTTATTTTATTTGACTCATTGTACATTTTTTAATGTCATTACATATTATTGTGTCCAGATTTATTATTTTTTTTATTTTTTTAGTCTCTTATTATTTTATAGGTTAAATTTATTTATTTTTAATTTTACTATTTTGGTAATTTTTAATTGAGCTGTAAATAATTTGGTTAAGTTTTAATAGGGGTACAATTAAACACACACACCCTATCCCCATACACCTTACTCACACCATAAAATAAACCCACTCACACCCTAATACACTACACCCCCACACACCTAAACACCTCTCCACCATCTTCCACCTCTCACCCCACGTTCTCTCTCCAACCTCCAGTACCAACATCACCTCTATAACTTTCACCACATCCTCCATCTTCTACTCCCCCATCCTCTCTCTCCGCGTTCAAGACCTCCATAGCCAAAGAAAAACCAAACTCTCATCTTCCATTACCCATCATCTTCCCCACCCTCTTTCTCTTTCCTCCAACTAAAACAAACCCACCCACCCAACCTTGCCTTAAATCGAAATCAACACACGTGGACACCCATGCCAAAATTGAATCCACGTCATCTTCCCCACTAACACCCACTATCTCTCTCTCCTCAACTCCATTAACAAACCCACAACTATAATACCACTAACCAAGACCCCCCTTCTATATATTTGTGTATTCTTTCTTTTTCGAGAGAGAACACGAGGAGAGAACAATGAAAAAACACACGATGTAGTATAGACACACTTTGAGAGATAAAATTTATGTAGAGAGTATTTTTTAGGCACACATTGGAGGAGCATATTGTGTATTGTAACTCACGTCTTCGACGCAATTTTTGTAAGTTGATTATTGTTAATGAAAATTATTATTTCATCTTGCAATATTTGTGTGTCAAATATGACGTGTGAATAGTCTAATTACTAGGACTTAGGTGATGTTTGTCATGATTGATTAGAATACGCATGTTAATTTAATTTCGTACATATTCCGACGTGTTTTAATTTGAAATAAAAAAAAATCGGTATTCTTTTAAAATTACACGAGAGTGTATTTTTAAACTTCAAGAATTAATTATAAATTCATGCTTTGAAATTTTAAAGTTATCATTTTTCATGAGTTATGCTTGCACTTAGATGTTTTGATACCTCCTGCTTAAATACACATTAAAAATTTAGAACGTGATATTTTCGAGGGAATAGGGATTTATAGTGTCTAATTCAAGAGACGGTAAAATAATTTGAACGTGTGTAATGTTTGTAACATCCCGCCTAAAATAATAACGGGTGGCCAGCCCTATACTATATTAAATCAGGAGTTTCAGATGGTCTAGTCTCAACATCAACTGTCGGTACTATATAATATAGGACTAACTACCCGATATCATATAAACGAGATGTCAAAATTAAATAAAATATGCAACATACCACAAACCAACACTATAACACAACTAATAAGGAAAAGAAAGGTGCATACTAGAAATGATAAATAAAATTAATAACTTCAAATGAATATGTCAGAAGGAGATAAACCCGAATAAGCTGTCGGGTCACAGCCAATACATTAACTGAAATGGAATAACTATAAACATGTATATAAATATACCTTGGGTACAAACCCGATATATAACATGAATCCTACCTTGATTTTTAAAGAAGTAGGAAGCGACTGCGTTCTACGTCCTGCAACAACCCGCTCCTGTCACGGCTCCCAAGACTCTGGATAGAAGGTCATCCGGCATCCATGCGGTAGGACACCTGTAGTAATATATATATATATATATATATATATATATATATATATATATATATATATATATATATATATATATATATATATATATATACACCAGCAGGAGAGAAAAGTAAACAGGTCAGAGCCCGAGTGTGAAAAATATTTATCAAGTGTGTTAACCGTGCATAATAAATATCGCTGCACTTATTTCATAATTAAAAGTGGATTCGCACTCTCATGAATTCCCAACTCACCCCTCATCTAACGGCGCACACCTATTCGTGTCCTCAAGTTTTAGTTAAATTTCCCCCATTTATAAGGACAACCTAACTTATCATAGGCCCAGCCTATACCCACGAGAATTGCCTTCCTAACTTATCCCAAGAATCCACCCCTTTTCTAATCATATTAGATTATGTTTACAAACAATTACGCCACAATAGGCTTAATGGATTCTGAATTATAATTTAATTAATTATAATTCTTAATACGTTACCCATTCATATTTGGGTTGAATCACAAGATTTACTTTCCAATTTACATGCATACAAATTATTATTGACAAAACTTCTCTCCAGTCACAGCGTTGCGCTACGTTTCGTGCGTGGGGTATCTCGCAAAGCAAAATCCAAATAAGGAACCACCCCGTTACACTACTCCTTGACAACGTTGATACTAGAGATCCATAATGCCAAACATAAATAATTGGCAGAACTTTTCTCCAATCACAACACTGCACGACATTTCATGCGTGGGGTGTCTCGCAAAGCGAAATCCAAATAAGGAACCACCCCGTTACACTACTCCTTGACAATGTCGATCCTAGAGATCCATAATGCCATACATACCATATAATACTACCCCTACTACTAAATTTTAGACTACAATATGAAAACAACTAAAAATCTCCAATAATATCCTTGGGATGATGTAACCGAAATATATTCCTTAAATGTGTACATCAATCCCCATCAATCTAGTACCCATAAACATCCAAGATGTACTCCACAACGATACCATATCCTTTTTATCTATAGGATATATAAATATATATATATATATATAGGCATTTATTCTAACCATATATCTATATATATATATATATATATATATATATATATATATATATATACCATCATCATCCATACCCATGACCAAGAGTACATATCATATCTGATGTACAATGGCCATGCACAAATAATATACCCGGATATATATATCGCCGATAAAACTGCATCAATGCTATCAACTTCCCAGTGCCCGGCTCACGTAGCAATACTAGGGCCACCATGGTGGGACTAAACGACACCCATCTCGTGGTAAACACACGCACACGACGTCTCGGGAAGCGGTCATAGCTCCTAACTGATAATGAGACGAAACATACCCAGCACGTCTCATCCCAAAAATATAAAAAATGTAAATCACATAATAACACACGGGACGACTATGACCTGGGGAATATCCACACCCTGCTTTTCTAGCCAGGATGCTCACCCTCTACGCGCGCAACTTCCCAATGATAGCATGAGCGGGGTATGCTTAACCAAATAAGTATATATATATCATTCACATGCACAATATATATACATCCATATGATCCAATCATATAATTAAACATTAAACCATCATATACGGTTTAAATATCCATACCACGTATGACCACAACATAAATATATCCATATATTCATATTTATATAGATATATATATACAAATATATTCACATATCCATATCTCTATATATGCAAGCTAATTCTCATTCATGTGTATAAGATGTCTATATACACTAGGCTGTAAGTATACGTAATCCTCGATATACAAGCCGTCACCACAATTTCCTTTAATTTTACCTCGATATGTGAATACAATCTCTCACTTGAAACATATTCAATCATTTTTCCTATGATGAATAGTCTCCCAAAATCATATGTATATATATACTTATATATACCACATTAAGGTTATCACCCAAAATTTTGTGTAGGAAAACATTACTACACATACCATCTATATCCGAGAGCAAATCAATACCTCCAATATAAATTTTGACTAAAGGTATACACCTAACCAAAAGTCTACAAACCTCAACTTATTCCAACTTTGTTTCAAGTGTTGGAATCCCATGTTATTATTTCCACCTAATTATGTGTAAACTATCCTAACTAGAATTATACTACCGTCTATTCTAGTTGATAGTACGATCCCAAGCCGTCCCCAATTTTACCTACGGTTCAATTAATTTCATGAACCCTTACCCCTATCGGGTTACCTATTGTTCCTTAATTTAAACGTTTATAAGGATATGAGACCCCTCACTCTCTAAGAGTTCTCAACCTCACATCATATCTATACCTTTTTATCTATAATTGGTATTCCCAACCTCAATGAGGTTTCCCCACAATCTCCATATGCAACTCCAATACATACATGGATACATTTCTCCCAAATTACCCTAACGAGTCCCCAAAATCCTAATAGGTGAGAAACTCCTTATATGTCTCCAAGAGTATATCTCTTACATCATAAGAGAAGGCCCCCAATTCAATAAACCCAACCAAAAAGGGTTTGGAATCACTATGGAGAAAATACCTCAAAAAGCCCTGTTTCCGAATCGATTCGGCCTCCAAGGCGAATCGATTCGGGTCCAAAGACCTGGGCTTCTACCATAGGCCGAATCGATTCAGTCACACAGACCTGGGATTCTGCAACATTCCGAATAGATTCGGTCTGTTCAGCAGGCTACGAAATGGTCATTTTTTTCTATATAAACCTAAATTTCCCAAAATCCCAAATCAACAATTTCTAACTATGAATTTGTAACCCAAGAATGTTTCTAACATTAGACACATCCTAAACTTTCACCTCATCAATTTATACCTCTTAAACCCATGTGTAAACATCCATTTCAAGATTTAACCCAAAAATCTAGGTTTTGATATTAATACCCAAAAATCCATTTCTTTAACCCACAAATTATGAAATCAATTACACAAATGACTTATTTAGCAAGATTAAACACTTGCCTCAATTTTGTAGAGGTTGGATCATCCTCGATGTCGCGTTTGGGCCGGAATCTCCAAGCTTTTCTTCCTCTCTCTCTTCCTTTCTTCTTATTTTCTCTCTTCTCTTATCTTTATCTCTTTTTCTCAAATGAGAAGGCTTCATCCGTAAGCCTTTAAATCCCTTAAAACATAAGTCCCAATTTAAATGTTAATACACAATTTAAATGACTCGTTTACACCAATTCGAGTCAATCTGACTTAAAATATTCCGGAGCCGAAATAAAACCCAATGATAGTCATTTTGACTATCTCTACCCTACCGGGATCAATGGTACCCTCAAAATCATCATCCTGAATACTTTAAAACGTCCTCTATTTTTGGACTTAAATTCCCAATTTTAGAATTCTCCAATTTAATTAAATTTTATTTTCCCAAAAATTTAATTTCTCAGTCTCAAAAATCATGGGGTGTTACAATCTTCCCCCCTTACAGAAATTTCGCCCGCGAAATTTTAGACATGCCTAAGACCTCAATCTCATCTAGTCCTTACATCAATCCTCAGGATCACTATACCGATCCTTTCTAGTTCTCACATCGAACCAAATAGATTTTAAAATATACTACTACCCAGGGCGCCCATACGCCCCGTACCCAAGTTTAACTCGTAGAATTATAGCCAGGCTCCAATAGCCTCAATCGTAACATAACTACCACCAATATAATATATAATAACATAGTAATTATATAAAAGTTTGAAAATTCCCAATGGTTAACTCTCCTCAATCCTTGACGCTAGCTACCTTCGTGCGGGTGAGGTCTCGCAAGCGAAATCCAAACAAGGAACCCTCCCAATACACTACTGTGTAGCTAGGTCGGGGATTGAGATTAGTTGAACCAGGGCTAAGGTTTTATAAAAAGATTTTCATATTTTAGATACTGCCCGAAGGCCTAGGTAACAATATATAATATAAATAAATCCCGCGTCTTTCGACACGCCAAATAAATACCTTACGTTTAGAACGCAAGGCCTCAACAAATATAATACTTCTAACCACTACCTAGTTCTCAAACTAGCACAGCTATGAGGTAAATTCTCCACTCAACATACACCTACTAAACTCTGAACCTCACAGTTATCAAACTCCTCTACATCACATCAGCACCTTTCCATAAACTAAGTTCTTCCCTCAATGAACCAATAACCTTAACAATTTACATTCCCAAAATCAATAGAGCCACTCTTTACTAGCTCATTATAAGATGTTTTACTATTCAAAAAAAAAATGTCGCACAAAGACCACACTTGATCACTCCTCCCCAAGGCCTAATTCTCCTCAAAGAAATTCCTTCCTCATAAATCCTTCCTAACCATTATGAAGGACAAAGTGCAATTGCAACTACCGAAAACTCCCTCTGTCCTACACAACGAAACTGAGTCTCTAAATTCTTTCTCCCTCTTCCCAGAAGGTAATACTCCTGATATTGGGACAACTCCACCCACTTCACTCGGTAAAAGTCACCAACACCAGGTTTCCTAATGAAGGTTAATGGGTTTCTCAACCTAAACCTCCCAAGGACTACACTAACCTCTCCTCAGACTTTCCTTACTAATCCCAAGATTCACTATTCGAGTAATTTCCTTTCTTACTCAACTGCCGATAAATCACCTCACACCATCGCTAGAAATCTCCTCAATATCTCCTCCGGAATCGGGGAAAACAAATACCCTCGATTAAAGCCTACCTAAAATATGCTATGGGTATTGTACTTCTAATCCAATCCTTTCCTAGACAACAAAATCTAGGCGACGTCTGAAACGAAAGAAGAGCAACTGTTATCAGAACGCCAATCAAGTGAATATACTTCACAGAAGAAAACAACGCAGTGAACACAACAGTCCTAATTGTAGGGCTTTATGTCAAGAACGTTAACGGAAGAATGCAAAAAACTCGCACAGATCCTAAGGACTCTAGAACCAGATGCTCTGATACCATCTGTAACACCCCGCCTAAAATAATAACGGGTGGACAGCCCTACACTATATTAAATCAGGAGTTTCAGATGGTCCAGTCTCAACATCAACTGTCGGTACTATATAATATAGGACTAACTACCCGATATCATATAAACGAGATGTCAAAATTAAATAAAATATGCAACATACCACAAACCAACACTATAACACAACTAATAAGGAAAAGAAAGGTGCATACTAGAAATGATAAATAAAATTAATAACTACAAATGAATATGTCAGAAGGAGATAAACCCCGAATAAGCTGTCGGGTCACAGCCAATACATTAACTGAAATGGAATAACTATAAACATGTATATAAATATCTCTTGGGTACAAACCCGATATACAACATAAATACTACCTAGATTTTTAAAGAAGTTGGAAGCGACTACGTTCTACGTCCCTCAACAGCCCGCTCCTGTCACGGCTCCCAAGACTCTGGATAGAAGGTCATCCGGCATCCATGCGGTAGGACATCTGTAGTAATATATATATATATATATATATATATATATATATATATATATATATATACCAGCAGGAGAGAAAAGTAAACAGGTCAGAGCCCGAGTGTGAAAAATATTTAGCAAGTGTGTTAACCGTGCATAATAAATATCGGTGCACTTATTTCATAATTAAAAGTGGATTCGCACTCTCGTGAATTCCCAACTCAACCCTCATCTAACGGCGCACACATATTCGCGTCCTCAAGTTTTAGTTAAATTACCCCCATTTATAAGGACAACCTAACTTATCATAGGCCCAGCCTATACCCATGAGAATTGCCTTCCTAACTTATGCCAAGAATCCTCCCCTTTTCTAATCATATTAGATTATGTTTACAAACAATTACGCCATAATAGGCTTAATGGATTCTGGATTATAATTTAATTAATTATAATTCTCAATACGTTACCCATTCATATTTGGGTTGAATCACAAGATTTACTTTCTAATTTACATGCATACAAATTATTATTGACAAAACTTCTCTCCGGTCATAGCGTTGCGCTACGTTTCTTGCGTGGGGTGTCTCGCAAAGCGAAATCCAAACAAGGAACCACCCCGTTACACTACTCCTTGACAATGCTGATCCTAGAGATCCATAATGCCACAAATAAATAATTGGCGGAACTTCTCTCCAATCACAACACTGCACTGCGTTTCATGCGTGGGGTGTCTCGCAAGGAGAAATCCAAATAAGGAACCACCCCGTTACACTACTCCTTGACAATGTCGATCCTAGAGATCCATAATGCCATACATACCATATAATACTACCCCTACTACTAAATTTTAGACTACAATATGAAAACAACTAAAAATCTCCAATAATATCCTTGGGATGATGTAAATGAAATATATTCCTTAAATGTGATACATCAATCCCCATCAATCTAGTACCCATAAACATCCAAGATGTACTCTACAACGATACCATATCCTTTTTATCTATAGGATATATAAATATATATAGGCATTTATTCTAACAATATATATATATATATATATACCATCATCATCCATACCCATGACCAAGAGTACATATCATATCTGATGTACAATGGCCATGCACAAATAATATACCCGGCTATATATATCGCCGATAAAACTGCATCAATGCTATCATCTTCCCAGTGCCCGGCTCACGTAGCAATACTGGGCCATCATGGTGGGACTAACGACACCCATCTCGTGGTAAACACACGCACACGACGTCCCGGGAAGCGGTCATAGCTCCTAACTGACAATGAGACGAAACATACCCTGCACGTCTCATCCCAAAAATATAAAAAATGTAAATCACATAATAACACACGGGACGACTATGACCTGGGGAATATCCACACCCTGCTTTTCTAGCCAGGATGCTCACCCTCTACGCGCGCAACTTCCCAATGATAGCATGAGCGGGGTATGCTTAACCAAATAAGTATATTTATCATTCACATGCACAATATATATACATCCATATGATCCAATCATATAATTAAACATTAAACCATCATATACGGTTTAAATATCCATACCACGTATGACCACAACATAAATATATCCATCTATTCATATTTATATATATATATATATATATATATATATATATATATATATATACACAAATATATTCACATATCCATATCTCTATATATGCAAGCTAATTCTCATTCATGTGTATAAGATGTCTATATACACTCGGCTGTAAGTATACATAATCCTCGATATACAAGTCGTCACCACAATTTCCTTTAATTTTACCTCGATATGTGAATACAATCTCTCACTTGAAACATATTCAATCATTTTTCCTATGATGAATAGTCTCCCAAAATCATATGTATATATATACTTATATATACCACATTAAGGTTATCACCCAAAATTTTGTGTAGGAAACCATTACTACACATACCATCTATATCCGAGAGCAAATCAATACCTCAAATATAAATTTTGACTAAAGGTATACACCTAACCAAAAGTCTACAAACCTCAACTTATTCCAACTTTGTTTCAAGTGTTGGAATCCCATGTTATTATTTCCACCTAATTATGTGTAAACTATCCTAACTAGAATTATACTACCGTCTATTCTAGTTGATAGTACGATCCCAAGCCGTCCCCAATTTTACCTACGGTTCAATTAATTTCATGAACCCTTACCCCTATCGGGTTACCTATTGTTCCTTAATTTAAACGTTTATAAGGATATGAGACCCCTCACTCTCTAAGAGTTCTCAACCTCACATCATATCTATACCTTTTTATCTATAATTTGTATTCCCAACCTCAATGAGGTTTCCCCACAATCTCCATATGCAACTCCAATACATACATGGATACATTTCTCCCAAATTACCCTAACGAGTCCCCAAAATCCTAATAGGTGAGAAACTCCTTATATGTATCCAAGAGTATATCTCTTACATCATAAGAGAAGGCCCCCAATTCAATAAACCCAACCAAAAAGGGTTTGGAATCACTATGGAGAAAATACCTCAAAAAGCCCTGTTTTCGAATCGATTCGGCCTCCAAGGCGAATCGATTAGGTTCCAAAGACCTGGGCTTCTACCATAGGCCGAATCGATTCAGTCACACAGACCTGGGATTCTGCAACATTCCGAATCGATTCGGTCTGTTCAGCAGGCTACGAAATGGTCATTTTTTTCTATATAAACCTAAATTTCCCAAAATCCCAAGTCAACAATTTCTAACTATGAATTTGTAACCCAAGAATGTTTCTAACATTAGACACATCCTAAACTTTCACCTCATCAATTTATACCTCTTAAACCCATGTGTAAACATCCATTTCAAGATTTAACCCAAAAATCTAGGTTTTGATATTAATACCCAAAAATCCATTTCTTTAACCCACAAATTATGAAATCAATTACACAAATGACTTATTTAGCAAGATTAAACACTTGCCTCAATTTTGTAGAGGTTGGATCATCCTCGATGTCGCGTTTGGGCCAGAATCTCCAAGCTTTTCTTCCTCTCTCTCTTCCTTTCTTCTTATTTTCTCTCTTCTCTTCTCTTTCTCTCTTTTTCTCAAATGAGAAGGCTTCATCCGTAAGCCTTTAAATCCCTTAAAACATAAGTCCTAATTTAAATGTTAATACACAATTAAAATGACTCGTTTACACCAATTCGAGTCAATCTGACTTAAAATATCCGGAGCCGAAATAAAACCCAATGATAGTCATTTTGACTATCTCGACCCTTCCGGGATCAATGGTACCCTCAAAATCATCATCCGGAATACTTTAAAACGTCCTCTATTTTTGGACTTAAATTCCCAATTTTAGAATTCTCCAATTTAATTAAATTTTATTTTCCCAAAAATTTAATTTCTCAGTCTCAAAAATCATAGGGTGTTACAATCTTCCCCCCTTACAAAAATTTCGCCCGCGAAATTTTAGACATGCCTAAGACCTCAATCTCATCTAGTCCTAACATCAATCTTCAGGATCACTATACCGATCCTTTCAAGTTCTCACATCGAACCAAATAGATTTTAAAATATACTACTACCCAGGGCGCCCATACACCCCGTACCCGAGTTTAACTCGTAGAATTATAGTCAGGCTCCAATAGCCTCAATCGTAACATAACTACCACCAATATAATATATAATAACATAGTAATTATATAAAATTTTGAAAATTCCCAATGGTTGAACTCTCCTCAATCCTTGACGCTAGCTACCTTCGTACGGGGGAGGTGTCGCAAGCGAAATCCAAGCAAGGAACCCTCCCAATACACTACTGTGTAGCTAGGTCGGGGATTGAGATTAGTTGAACCAGGGCTAAGGATTTATAAAAATATTTTCATATTTTAGATACTGCCCGAAGGCCTTGGTAACAATATATAATATAAATAAATCCCGCGTCTTTCGACACGCCAAACAAATACCTTACGTTTAGAATACAAGGCCTCAACAAATACAATACTTCTAACCACTACCTAGTTCTCAAACTAGCACAGCTATGAGCTAAATTCTCCGCTCAACATACACCTACTAAACTCTGAACCTCACAGTTATAAAACCCCTCTACATCACCTCAGCACCTTTCCATAAACTAAGTTCTTCCCTCAATGAACCAATAGCCTTAACAATTTACATTCCCAAAATCAATAGAGCCACTCTCTACTAGCTCATTATAATACGTTTTACTATTCAAAAAAAAAATGTCGCACAAAGACCACACTTGCTCACTCCTCCCCAAGGCCTAATTCTCATCAAAGAAATACCTTCCTCATAAATCCTTCCTAACCATTTTGAAGGACAAAGTGCAATTGCAACTACCTAAAACTCCCTCTGTCCTACACAACGAAAATGAGTCTCCAAATTCTTTCTCCCTCTTCCCAGAAGGTAATACTCCTTATATTGGGACAACTCCACCCACTTCACATCGGTAAAAGTCACCAACACCAGGTTTCCTAACGAAGGTTAACGGGTTTCTTAACCTAAACCTCCCAAGGACTACACTAACCGCTCCTCAGACTTTCCTTACTAAGCCCAAGATTCACTATTCGAGTAATTTTCCTTTCTTACTCAACTGCCGATAAATCACCTCACACCACCGCTAGAAATATCCTCAATATCTCCTTCGGAATCGGGGAAAACAAATACCCCCGATTAAAGCCTACCTAAAATATGCTACGGGTATTGTACTTCTAATGCAATCCTTTCTTAGACAACAAAATCTAGGCGACGTCTGAAACGAAACAAGATCAACTGTTATCAGAACGCCAATCAAGTGAATATACTTCACAGAAGAAAATAACGCAGTGAACACAACAATCCTAATTGTAGGGCTTTATGTCAAGAACGTTAACGGAAGAATGCAGAAAACTCGCACAGATCCTAAGGACTCTAGAACCTAATGCTCTGATACCATCTGTAACACCCCGCCTAAAATAATAACGGGTGGACAGCCCTACACTATATTAAATCAGGAGTTTCAGATGGTCCAGTCTCAACATCAACTGTCGATACTATATAATATTGGAATAACTACCCGATATCATATAAACGAGATGTCAAAATTAAATAAAATATGCAGCATACCACAAACCAACACTATAACACAACTAATAAGGAAAAGAAAGGTGCATACTAGAAATGATAAATAAAATTAATAACTTCAAATGAATATGTCAGAAGGAGATAAACCTGAATAAGCTGTCGGGTCATAGCCAATACATTAACTGAAATGGAATAACTATAAACATGTATATAAATATCCCTTGGGTACAAACCCGATATACAACATGAATCCTACCTAGATTTTTAAAGAAGTAGGAAGCGACTACGTTCTACGTCCCGCAACAGCCCGCTCCTGTCATGGCTCCTAAGAATCTGGATAGAAGGTCATCCGGAATCCATGCGGTAGGACACCTGTAGTAATATATATATATATATATATATATATATATATATATATATATATATATATATATATATATATATATATATATATATATATATACCAGCAGGAGAGAAAACTAAACGGGTCAGAGCCGGAGTGTGAAAAATATTTAGCAAGTGTGTTAACCGTGCATAATAAATATCGGTGCACTTATTTCATAATTAAAAGTGGATTTGCACTCTCGTGAATTCCCCACTCACCCCTCATCTAACGGCGCGCACCTATTCGCGTCCTCAAGTTTTGGTTAAATTACTCCCATTTATAAGGACAACCTAACTTATCATAGGCCCAGCCTATAACCACGAGAATTGCCTTCCTAACTTATCCCAAGAACCCCTTTTCTAATCATATTAGATTATGTTTACAAACAATTACGCCATAATAGGCTTAATGGATTCTGGATTATAATTTAATTAATTATAATTCTTAATACGTTACCCATTCATATTTGGGTTGAATCACAAGATTTACTTTCTAATTTACATGCATACAAATTATTATTGACAAAACTTCTCTCCAGTCACAGCGTTGCGCTACGTTTCGTGCGTGGGGTGTCTCGCAAAGCGAAATCCAAACAAGGAACCACCCCGTTACACTACTCCTTGACAACGTTGATCCTAGAGATCCATAATGCCACACATAGATAATTGGCAGAGCTTTTCTCCAATCACAAAACTGCACTGCATTTCATGCGTGGGGTGTCTTGCAAAGCCAAATCCAAATAAGGAACCACCCCATTACACTACTCCTTGACAATGTCGATCCTAGAGATCCATAATGCCATACATACCATATAATACTACCCCTACTACTAAATTTTAGACTGCAATATGAAAACAACTAAAAATCTCCAATAATATCCTTGGGATGATGTAACTGAAATATATTCCTTAAATGTGATACATCAATCCCCATCAATCTAGTACCCATAAACATCCAAGATGTACTCCACAACGATACCATATCCTTTTTATCTATAGGATATATAAATATATATATAGGCATTTATTCTAACCATATATTTATTTATATATATATATATATATATATATATATATATATATATATATATATATATATATATATATATATACCATCATCATCCATACCCATGACCAAGAGTACATATCATATCTGATGTACAATGGCCATGCACAAATAATATACCCGGCTATATATATCGCCGATAAAACTGCATCAATGCTATCATCTTCCCAGTTCCCGGCTCACGTAGCAATACTGGGGCCACCATGGTGGGACTAAACGACACCCATCTCGTGGTAAACACACGCACTGGACGTCCCGGGAAGCGGTCATAGCTCCTAACCGACAATGAGACGAAACATCCCCAGCACGTCTCATCCCAAAAATATAAAAAATGTAAATCACATAATAACACACGGGACGACTATGACTTGGGGAATATCCACACCCTTCTTTTCTAGCCAGGATGCTCACCCTCTACGCGCGCAACTTCCCAATGATAGCATGAGCGGGGTATGCTTAACCAAATAAGTATATATATCATTCACATGCACAATATATATACATCCATATGATCCAATCATATAATTAAACATTAAACCATCATATACGGTTTAAATATCCATACCACGTATGACCACAACATAAATATATCCATATATTCATATTTATATAGATATATGTATACAAATATATTCACATATCCATATCTCTATATATGCAAGCTAATTCTTATTCATGTGTATAAGATGTCTATATACACTCGGCTGTAAGTATACATAATCCTCGATATACAAGCCGTCACCACAATTTCCTTTAATTTTACCTCGATATGTGAATACAATCTCTCACTTGAAACATATTCAATCATTTTTCCTATGATGAATAGTCTCCCAAAATCATATGTATATATATACTTATATATACCACATTAAGGTTATCACCCAAAATTTTGTGTAGGAAACCATTACTACACATACCATCTATATCCGAGAGCTAATCAATACCTCCAATATAAATTTTGACTAAAGGTATACACCTAACCAAAAGTCTACAAACCTCAACTTATTCAAACTTTGTTTCAAGTGTTGGAATCCCATGTTATTATTTCCACCTAATTATGTGTAAACTATCCTAACTAGAATTATACTACCGTCTATTCTAGTTGATAGTACGATCCCAAGCCGTCCCCAATTTTACCTACGGTTCAATTAATTTCATGAACCCTTACCCCTATCGGGTTACCTATTGTTCCTTAATTTAAACGTTTCTAAGGATATGAGACCCCTCACTCTCTAAGAGTTCTCAACCTCACTTCATATCTATACCTTTTTATCTATAATTGGTATTCCCAACCTCAATGAGGTTTCCCCACAATCTCCATATGCAACTCCAATACATACATGGATACATTTCTCCCAAATTACCCTAAGGAGTCCCCAAAATCCTAATAGGTGAGAAACTCCTTATATGTCTCCAAGAGTATATATCTTACATCATAAGAGAAGGCCCCCAATTTAATAAACCCAACCAAAAAGGGTTCGGAATCACTATCGAGAAAATACCTCAAAACGCCCTGTTTTCGAATCGATTCGGCCTAGCGAATCGATTCGGCCTCCAAGGCGAATCGATTCGGGTCCAAAGACCTGGGCTTCTGCCACAGGCCGAATCAATTCATCTTGGGTCCAAATCGATTCAGTCACACAGCCCTGGGATTCTGCAACATTCATAATCGATTCGGAAAGAGGCCGAATCGATTCGGTCTGTTCAGCAGGCTACGAAATGGTCATTTTTTTCTATATAAACCTAAATTTCCCAAAATCCCAAATCAACAATTTCTAACTATGAATTTTTAACCCAAGAATGTTTCTAACATTAGACACATCCTAAACTTTCACCTCATCAATTTATACCTCTTAAACCCATGTGTAAACATCCATTTCAAGATTTAACACAAAAATCTAGGTTTTGATATTAATACCCAAAAATCCATTTCTTTAACCCACAAATTATGAAATCAATTACACAAATGACTTATTTAGCAAGATTAAACACTTGCCTCAATTTTGTAGAGGTTGGATCATCCTCGATGTCGCGTTTGGGCCAGAATCTCCAAGCTTTTCTTCCTCTCTCTCTTCCTTTCTTCTTATTTTCTCTCTTCTCTTCTCTTTCTCTCTTTTTCTCAAATGAGAAGGCTTCATCCGTAAGCCTTTAAATCCCTTAAAACATAAGTCCCAATTTAAATGTTAATACACAATTAAAATCACTCGTTTACACCAATTCGAGTCAATCTGACTTAAAATATCCGGAGCCGAAATAAAACCCAATGATAGTCATTTTGACTATCTCGACCCTTCCGGGATCAATGGTATCCTCAAAATCATCATCCGAAATACTTTAAAACGTCCTCTATTTTTGGACTTAAATTCCCAATTTTAGAATTCTCCAATTTAATTAAATTTTATTTTCCCAAAAATTTAATTTCTCAGTCTCAAAAATCATGGGGTGTTACAATGTTATATTCTCCAAAATGTACGCGACGAGAGTTGGTATATTTTGTGTTATAAATTCGAAATTATGGAATTAAACTAATGTGTAAATTTAATTAGAATTGACAATGTGATCCGACGTCCTAGTTTCTTCCACATTTGATATTATATGTACTTGTTCATTTATTCTGCTTTTATTTTTATTTTTAGTTTAGAACTTAAATCACATTTATACACTCATATGTCTAGTTGGACAATCAGTACTTTATAAAAATTGACGAAATCTTTATAGGTTCGACCCGTACTTACACCCGCTATATTTCAATAGCCAGTGAACTTGCGGTAATTTTAACATTTAAAATTTGACAACACCTATGTAATACTTGTTATCCTTATAATGCTAAGGGGGACTGGTATGGCTATCACATAAATTTAGTAAGGGTAGAATTTGAATATAGGCGTAGTGACGATTGATTCACCTCGAATCATTACACTTTATACCCTCATTACTTTTGCATTTTAGCCTCTGGGTACTTTAATGCCTATAATTGTGCTCATTAACCAAAAAACCTCCGTTTTATATGCTAACATGTTATTTGATGTATTATTGAGTTTTTGTAGGTGTTACGGTGCTTATTATGAAATTTGGGTGCATTCTGGTAAAGTTCCGTCGAAGTTTGGACGTTCAGGTGCATTTTTGTCATTTCACACTTTGGGATTTTAGCCCAAAGTTATCACGGAAGTGGAAGCTCTCGGGTCAAGCTTCACGTGGTCATGAACAGTACTCAATTCAGATTCCAAACGAAGAAGTTACTTGTCTTTATCCGGGGGAGAAATATAGAGAAACCAATAAAACATAACAATTAAATTATTGCCATCCATGTCCTAGACCTATTTTGCATGGAGATGGTCTTTCACGAATTGAAGATGTATCGATTATGAACGATACATAGCAGGTCTAATTAACGCAACCAGGTCTTGTGACAAATTAATGGGATATGGTCTTGGTTTTTAGCATAAAGGAGAGTTGCAGGTCTGATCCATTTTGGCAACTCGGGTCTTGATTCTACCCAACTGAGATTTTTATCTTTAGCAGGAAATATGGTGGTAGGCTTGGATAATAGTTGAAAGGGTTGTGGTCTAATTTTGTGGGAATAAGAAGAGTGCAACAGTTCTGGCGCGATCGGTCGATCGGCCCAGCCCCACTAGTCGACCGGTGATTCCCATTATAGCGTGCATCCAATGCAGTAGTTGTTGTCCCTTTACCCAATCGGCCGCCCTGGCCAACTGGTCTACTGGTCCTGCTTATTTCCGCCGAGACCTATTACTTTTCTTTTTCCTTTTTCTTTTATTCATATTCCCAACTTTGTATAAATAGGAGATTTGGTTTTATTTGTGAGGATGGAGTTTTATTTCCTTTTCATTCTTGCCGGAAGGTATGCATGAAAGGGACGGTCCCACGTTGATCCTCCAAAGTCAAATCGTATTTTAGATGGACCCTCAAAATTTTCAACTTCTTGTATATAGTTAGTTAGAAGTTAAAATTGTAGGTTGTAAATAATTCATTTTATTTTATTTTTATTTTTCTTCTTTATTCTTACTTATTGCCTAGTGTAGTTAGTTAAGTTTGTATTATTTGTTTTTCTATGCTTGGTACTAACATGTTTTGTAGAATCATTGGACTAGTACTTTCATGAGATCGCTTCATTTTGGGTAATATCGCTATATTCCTCTCTTTAACTTGGTTCTTAATTCACATTGAGAACAATGTCAGATTTTAAGTTAGGGGGTGTGGGATATTCTACTCATTCATTGGTAGTTTCTTTGATTTGATTATATGTTATTCCTAAGCATGCTTATCTTGTAAAAAATTAAAAATTTCAAAAAGATTTTCTTTCTTTTTTTCTCCTTTGTCGGGCATTTTGCCTTTGTTTTTTATGATAAATTTCAATAATTGCCCGATCCAATAGACAATTCAATGTTGCATGTTCTCGATTTTAGAAGTTATTAGACTTTAGTCCTCAATTATTGATATTATGAATAACTTCATGAATTAAACTTTAATCCCATAAGCACATGAATTTTTCTTGCTTTATTGATTTGGTTTAATATTTTTAAAACTTGGTAATCTTTTATTGCATTGTATATACTTATTTCCTTCATTTGTGAGGGTTATATGCTTATGTTCCCTCTTTGAAAACATTACAGCTGTTGGTAATCTCAATATTCTTTAATTGATCGTTCATTAATTGAGTTCATATCTTGAAATGTGTTACTTGAGAATGATTCTCAAAGTTTGTTTTGACACGAGAATTGCGTAAACTTTAGGAAATGATCATAGGCCATCTTGTTATATCACCCATATTGACTTTGACCTCACCTTATATGTTTTCCCTCGTCAACCCCTTTGAGCCTTAATATTGTCTTTCATTTCATAACACAAATCACATAACCAATTCCACATTGGTGTTATAAGCCAGATATATCACCTTTCGTTTGGAATGATACTTGGTACTAAACGATGTTCGCATTATGTGGTTGCAATTAAGCATGTGAGAGTGAGAAAAGTAAAGAAAAGAAAGAAGTTAAAAAGAGAAAGTAGAAAATAAAAGAAAACAAAAGAAAAAGTGAGAAAAAGAAGAAAAGAAAGAGAAAGAGAAATTTGTATATGTTGGGTATTGTGTTCAATAAGCTTTGTTTACTCTCCCCATTGTTATATTCAATGCTTTCTATGGAATTTATTTTCCAATTTTGTAATTGCTCGCATTTTCCATTATCCCTAGTTTTCATCTCCGAACACTTTGAATCCGTACATATTTCCTTAGTTTCATAACCAGAGCCTAACTTACATTACACCCCTATACAAGTCCTATGTGATCCTAGGGTGATTAAATTCAAAAGTTTAAATAGTTGCGATAATCTGTGAATATACATTTCGCCTCCTTTAAGACGGTATCTTTCATTGAGATTACAAGTTTTTATTATGTATATACCGTTATTCATTTGTGACAGGTGTGCGACCTTGTTTCCATTTACATTTACTCTTTATTCCCGCATGTCTCGTCTATTACCTCCCTTTTATAATGATTTCATTCGTTGAGTGTAATGCCTAGTGAGGATTGACTTATATGCATGCTTTAATGTTTATTATCTAGTTTATATAAGTTTTTTCCAAATCATACTTTGCATGTTCTCACTCCCCTCCCACATTTTAAGGTTTCAATTCTATGAAGTTCGTTCTATAATGTTAATAACTATAGACTTTTGTGTGAATTCATTCACTTTGCTAATAATGTGTTTGAAATCTTTTTCGTTATTTTTGAGCTTGTCACATGTGATTGCGCATATTTTGAGGAAACCATATGATGTTTGTGGGTTTCATCCCTGAAACCCCTCACGAGAAGACAGTCGTCCAGTAGGGTAACCTAGGGGTTTAACGACTTATTACATATGCTAAATGCAATCGTTTGCCCGCAAAAGTCGCTTTTATCTTTTTTGTATATTTCTCATGTTTTGTGGTTTGCTTATAGTTCTTCTTGCGTTGAATTTCATTGCTAGGGACTAACAATGTATAAGTTAGGGAGTGTGATTCGTTCCGAATCATTGAACTTTATACCCTCGTTACTTATGCATTTTAGCCCCCTTAGGTACTTTAATTCCTATAATTATGCGCATTAACCAGGAAACCTCCATTTTATATGCTAACATGTTATTTGAGGTGTTATTGAGTTTTTATAGGCGTTACGGTGCTTAGTGTGAAGTTTGGATGAATTCCGATAGAGTTTCATCTAAGTTTGCACGTTTAAGGGCATTTTTGTCATTTCACACTTTGGGATTTTTGCCCAAAGTCTTTAAGGAAGTTGAAGCTCTCGAGTCAAGATTCGCATGCCCGTAAATAGTGCTCAAATCAGAGTCCAAACAAAGAAGTTACGTGTCTTTATCCGAGGGAGAAATATAAAGAAACAACAAAACATAACAATTAAATTATTGCATCCTTATCCTATTCCTATTTTGCAAGCATCTGGTCTTTCAAGAATTGAAGATGGTCTCGGCCATTAATGATACATAGCAAGTCCAATTAACGCAGCAAGGTCTTATGCCAAATCAATGGGATATGGTCTTGATTTTTGGCATAAAAGAGAGCTGCAAGTTTGATCCATTTTGGCAGCTCGGGTCTTGATTTTCCCCAATTGGGGTTTTGTATCTGGCATCAAATATGATGGTGGGCTTGGACGATAGTAGAAAGGTTTGTGGTCTAATTTTATGGGAAGATGAAGAGTGAAATAGTTCTGGCGCGACCGGTCGATTGGCCTAGGCCCACCGGTAGGTCGGTGATTCCCATTTTAACATGTGTCCAATGCAGTAGTTGTTCTCCCTTTAGCCAGTCGACCGCCCCTGGCCAACCGGTCGATCGGTCCTACTTATTTTCGTCGAGACCTATTAGTTTTCTTTTCTATTTTCTTTTTCCTTTTTCTTTTAATCCTATTCCCAACTTTGTATAAATAGGAGACTTGGTTTTATTTGTGAGGATGTAATTTTATTTCCTTTTCTCTTAGTTAGAACCTAGGGTTAGAGATTTTGGGGATTTTGTGGAGATACCCCTCACCTCCATTTTCTTTGTGGGTTTCACCCATTAATGTAAGTGGGTACTATTCCTCCTTCTTCCCATTTTTGTATTTAAGCTTTGTGCCCAAGTTTATTTTCTTTCTAATTTAGGTTTTCACACTTTATTAATTATGTACATGCCTAGATAATTTGTGTAGTTAATTTAATTATTGTTTACATTAATTAATTAGTTGTTTTAATATATGTTGTTCCTCATGCGTAGTGGCTAATTTAAATTAGGTTGTGTTGGATTGAACTCACCTTGGGTTGATTTGGTTACTTTGCTATGGTAATGGGTTTTCATGAGTTTATTTCCACTAGGTTGTCCCAGTTATTACGCCTAGGAGATTTAATAGGGTAAATCACGTATGCTCTGTATTTACGACCTTGCGTGTGTAATTTTTGGGGTATTTATTAACGCCAAAATCATAGTAGACTTTTATACGAATTTAATCTCGAGCCTTTTTTGGGGTAAGCATGTCTTATTCCAATTCTTTTGATAATCGTAGTGATAATTCTCAAAATCCCTTTACCCTTATGACTTTTGGTCAATACTTACAAACCTAAAAAAATAAAACATCCAAAATTTCTTTGGGCGAGTATTACGAAAGTCAAACTATGGATTATGGAAATTTTGGGAATGATCATTTCGAATTTAGGTCACAAAATACTTATGATAAGAAATTTGAAATAAATTGCAATATCTTTGAAAATTCTTATATTAATGATTTTGATTGTAGTTCCGAGGATGATTTTCAAAGTTCTTATTTGCATGAATCCACGCCTCGACCTATGGCTTTCGGTGAGGGCTTGTGTATTCTTGAAAATGAGAAGCTTGAAAATCATTATCGAGAAGAAAATTATTATTGGGAGCATGAGTTGGATTTATTATTTGAATCCAACGACAATTTTTCTTTCGAGACTTTTGAAGTCAAGAAATGTTTTGAACTAAATGAGGATTTTGTGCCTACTTTAGAACAAACCATTCTTGACTTGGCCCATGGTATAATAGAGAATGAAAATGAGAAAGAAATGGACATAATATCCATTTGCAATGAAATAAATTCTTCTTTGGTCCCCAAAGAAGAATATTTCATTGAAAATAATCTTATTTCCTTCGAAACTCAATCTTCAAACGATGATGACTCGTCTCTTGAGCTTGAATTTCATTCCTCCCCATGTTTATTCTATATTGTCGAATCGATACAAGTATCCTATGAATCGGTTCCAAACTTTAAAACATTTAACCCTTTCACCGATGAGGATTACTTGCTCGAGTTTCTTTCCATGAAGGCAATTTTTGCTCCATGTGTGACACCTCCCATTCCAATTGAAAAATATTTAGGAAAAATTCTATTTTTCCCCCTTGTGTATTTGTCACCTTTTTCATCCAAATCCCACATCCTCCCTCTAAAAATTTTAACTAGGGATGGTTCATTTCTTCCGCCTTACACATGCCTTCTATTGTTTGAACGGAATTCCTATTTTCCAGAAGGTACGCATGAAAGGTAAGGTCCCCCGCTTATCCTCTAAAGTCAAATCATATTTTGTGTGGACCCTCAAAATTTTCAACTTCTAGTATATAGTTAGTTAGAAGTTAAAATTGTAGGTTGTCAATAGTTAGTTTTATTTTATTTTTACTCTTTATTCTTTATTCTTACTAATTGTGTAGTGTAGTTACTTGATTTTGTGTTATTTGTTTTTTATATGCTTGGTGATAACATGTTTTGAAGAATCATTGGACTAGTACTTTCACGAGATCGCTCCATTTTGGGTAATATCGTTATTTTCCTCTCTTTAACGTGGTTCTTAATTCACATTGAGGGCAATGTCAAGTTTTAAGTTAGGGGGTGTGGGATATTCTATCCATTCATTGGTAGTTTCTTTGATTTGATTATATGTTATTCCCAAGCATGCTTTTCTTATAAAAAATTAAAAATTTCAAAAAGATTTTCTTCTTTTTTCTCCTTTGTTGGGCATTTTGCCATTGTTTTTATGATAAATTTCAATAATTACCCAATCCAATAGACAATTCAATGATGCATGTTCTCGATTTTAGAATTTATTAGAATTTAGTCCTCAATTATTGATTTTATGAATAACTTCATGAATTAAACTTTAATCCCATGAGAACATGCACTTTTCTTGCTTTATTGACTTGGTTTAAGATTTTTATAACTCAATAATCTTTTAATGTATTGTATATACTTACACCTAGTGAGTTTTGTTATTTCCTTCATTTGTGAGTGTTATACACTTCTCTTTTTCTCTTTGAAAACGTTATAGTCATTGGTAATCTCACTATTCTTTAATTCATCGTTCATATATTGAAATGTGTTACTTAAGCATGATTTTCAAAGTTTATATTGACTCGAGAATTGCGTAAACTTTAACAAATTATCATAGGCCATCTTTATTATTTCACTCATATTAACCTTGACCTCACCTTATATGCATTACCTCGTCAACCCCTTTGAGCCTTAATATGGCCTTTCATTTCATAATCCAAATCCCATAACAATTCCACATTGGAGTTATAAGCCAAATATATCACCTTTCGTAACTTTATTTGGAATGATACTTGGGACTGAATGATGTTCGTGCTATGTGGTTGCAATTAAGCATGTGAGAGTGAGAAAAGTAAAGAAAATAAAGAAGTTAAAAAGATAAAGTAGAAAAGAAAAGAAAACAAAAGAAAAAGTGAGAAAAAAAAGAAAAGAAAAGAAAGAGAAATTTGTATATGTTGGGTATTGTGTTCAATAAGCTTTGTTTACTCTCCCCGTTGTTATATTCAATGCTTTCTATGGAAGTTATTTTCCAATTTTGTAATTGCCTGCATTTTCCATTATCCCAAGTTTTCATCACCGAGCACTTTGAATTCGTACATATTTCCTTCGTTTCATAATCCGAGCCAAACTTACATTACACCCCTATACAAGTCCTATGTGATCCTAGGGTGATTCAATTCAAAATTTTAAATAATTGCGATAATCCGTGAAAATATATTTCGCCTCCTTTAATGACGGTATCTTTCATTGAGATTATAAGTTTTTATTATGTATATAACGTTCTTCATTTGTGACATGTGCGTAGCCTTGTTTCCATTTACATTTACTCTTTATGCCCGCATGTCTCATTTATTACCTCCCTTTTTATAATGATTTCATTTGTTGAGTGTAATGCCCGGTGAGGATTAACTTATATGCATGCTTTAATATTTATTATCTGGTTTATATAAGTTTTTGCCAAATCATACTTTGCTAATAACATGTTTGAATTTGTTTTTGTTATTTTTGGGCTTGTTGCATGTGATTGGGCATATTTTGAGGAAACCATATGATGTTAGTGGGTTTCATCCCTGAAAACCCTCACGAGACGACACTCGTCCACTAGGGTAACTTAAGGGTTTAACGGCTTATTGCATATGCTAAATGCAATCGTTCACCCGCAGAAGTGATTTTTATTTTTTTGGTATGTTTCTCTTGTTTTGTGGTTTTCTTATAGTTCTTCTTGCGTTGAATTTCATTGCTAGGGACTAGCAGTGTATAAGTTAGGGGTGTGATTCGTCCTAAATCTTTGCACTTTATACCCTCGTTACTTATGCATTTTAGCCCCCTCGGGTACTTTAATGCCTACAATTATGATCATTAACTAGGCAACCTCCATTTTATATGTTAACATGTTATTTGAGGTATTATTGAGTTTTTGTAGGTGTTACGGTGCTTAGTGTGTCATTTGGATGCATTTTGGTAAAGTTCTATCTAAGTTTGCAAGTTTAGGGGAATTTTTGTCATTTCAAACTTTGGGATTTTTGCCCAAAGTCTTTAAGGAAGTTTAATCTCTCGAGTCAAGCTTCGTGTGGCTGCGAACAGTGCTCGAATCAAAGTCCAAACAAAGAAGTTATGTGTCTTTATCCGAGGGACAAATATAAAGAAACCAACAAAACATAACAATTAAATTATTGCCATCCTCGTCTTGGACCAATTTTGCAATCATCTGGTCTTTCACGAATTGAATATGATCTCGGAAATTAATGATATATAGTAGGTCCAATTAATGCATCTAGTTCTTATACCAAATCAATGGGATATGGTTTTGGTTTTTGGCATAAAGGAGAGCTGGAGGTCTGGTCCATTTTGGCAGCTCGGGTCTTGATTTTCCCCAATTGGGATTTTGTATTTAGCAGCAAATATGGTGGTAGGCTAGGATGATAGTTGAAAGTGTTTTGGTCTAATTTTGTGGGAAGAAGAAGAGTGAAACAGTTCTGGCGCGACCGGTCGATCGGCCCAGCCCCACCGATCGACCGACCATTGGAGGTTATAATGAGATGAATGTTTTTCTTAGTTGGGCACTGCTTAAGGAGACGTTTGTGATACGCTCATGGTACAGTAAAGTAGATAGTAACCTAGGTTTGTTAGGTTATTCATGACCTCACGTTGACTGGAGAGATGGGTAAGGTCAACATTGACAAAACCATTTGGCATTTGTCGACCAGAGTGGCTTGCGTTCGTCAAAAATGCAAGGATGAAGACATATTTTTAAGGAGGGAAGTCCAGCATTTTCCTTCCCAAAGTATAATAGGTTTATATGTTACTTTCATCTCAAGGAGATGAATGTTTCGTGATCCGATTCATCATAATAGGTTACTCAATCCAGGGTGTATGTCTATAGTATAATTTGATGAGAACATCTTGGAGGAATAGTAGACTTCAAGCGTATGGCATAGGTTCGCCTTTGTAAACCATATCTCGTTGCATGCGACTGGGATTCTCTTGAAATGGTTGTTCATTAATTCTAATTTGTTACGTTCTTTCAGTTCAGGAGTCGAAGACTGTGTCCCTTCAGTTCCGATAGTCGAGGATTATATTCCCTCAGTTGTGGTGGTCGAGCATTATACTGTGTTGTTGTTATTATGCGATTTTTCTCAATAAGAGTGCGGATGGACTTCGCATGGTCAATGCATCTCGGTAACTAATTACTCCCTTGTTTAAAATATCCCTTTTATCTGTACAAGTTCCATGCATGGGTTGCCGCATATTCTGCAATACGGTTTGCTCGTAGTGTCCGCTTTCCTTAGTATTAGTGATCTTATGGATTGACCAGTATGGAGATTAGCTGACATAGTTACAAAGCATAGAATTATGATTTCAGGACATCATAAAGTGTTAAAATTCGAGGAAACATGGCACACATTGTTACTTTTCCACAGTGAGTGAATTAGTGTAATACTCGGGTGAGTGATCAATAGTTAGACGCCTAAAGTGATCCTAGGTTCATAGAGGGATCTTTTGGATGGTGTTAGTCGAATGCACAATTTGTGACTTGGTTGGTGTGTCACTTCTCGGGGTGAGTGACTAGCTATGTTGTGACACCCCGCCTAATTAAACCTTGGGTGATCAAGCCTTAATTTAATTTAAACAGATTTCTTAAATGGTTCATTCTTAGCATCACTGCCGAAAGCTTTTTAAGTTACTAACCACCTAAGTGAAATTAAGCTAGTGCCAAATTTTATCTTCCTTAAGCAGAATAAACAACCCATACAAAACGATACAATTCCAGTAATAATAACACAATTCGTATAAATAACTGAATACAGATAAAGTCTTGCCGAAAACCACGACCAAGAAAACCAACTCAAAATCCAGAATCAGAATAATTGTAAAAGTAAATATTGGACAACATGTCCCAACTAATAATACTAAAACTGAGATCCTGCACTAGGACTGAAAAAGAGGAAACGTCTAAACAATCCCTGCAACATCCACACGTGCTGCAGCTCCCAAATCCCTGGAATGAAATCATGTTGGGTGTCCCTGTGGCTGGGCACCTAAAAGGTTTTTAAAAAATTTATATAGCAAGAGTTAGTACTCAAAACATTAGAAAATATTTTGCAAGCAGTTATCACAATTGAGTTATTGATTACACATATTAAGATTTCGTACACTACCTTGAACTTCCTCACCTCTCTTCTATAGTTCATGTCTAATGAAGGTACTTAGTTCACCTAGTTGTACTACTCCAGTTAACTAGATCAGAATACCCCACTGCATGTATTCCCTCAATAAGTCCCCATAACCTACTCGCGATATTTTAATAATTCATATTCCATATGCTATAAACATAAGTAACTTACTTCGTTCTTGTTATCCTTATTCTTATAATAATTACATCACGCCACTTAATTATTACTAAGATATTTCCAATCCATTTCATTACCTACTATCCTAAATCAGTAGATTATTCATATGGAATACATTTTGTCACACAACATGTATTAATTATTAGTTATCACTAACATATCCTTTTGACACACATAAAGGGCTCTTGGTTCGGAATGATTCATCGACCCCAAGTGAGAGTTGGTTCGGAATGATCCATCGACCCCAACTATTTATATATCTATCTATCTATATATATATATATATATATATATACACATATTCTAGTTCGGGACTCTTTTATCGCGACACCAGTTTAAGGTTTGGTTCGGCATTTTACATCGACCCCAAACGTATAGTAATTTTATGTTAGTTCGGAATATCTCATCGACCCTAACATAATTAATTTAGGTAAAATTCTCTTAACCCAAAAATTCATATAATTTAGTAGGTACACACCCGACCTATCAAATCATGCCCATACGTAATATATTTTACTTATATTCACCGTACTCATTAAATTACGATTTATTTCCCTATCGCATTTATTCGAGTATTCACGCAACTCTAAGGGTCCTAGTTACCCCTCCCTTGATTCAGTAGTTAAGCTATCTTTAACCTACTGGTATTTTTTCTCTAAATTGACTCTCACTCTTTCCGTAACTAAATTCTCACATTCCCGACATACGACTCAATCGGTTATCTTCCCGTTAGTCCATTTCTCCAATTTTCACACTCAATCATTTATGAAGAAATTTCACGGTACACCTACTGGTATTTATTAAGTCTCTTCATAGGTAAAATATCATCACTAAGGTTCCCATTAAGTGACAGTAATTAGAAAGAAATTTATCCACAAAACTCTCTAAAGTACAGCCAGGGTCAATCGATCGATGGGATATAATCGATCGATCGACTGCTCGATCGATCGACATTCAAGGGTCGATCGATCGATCAAGCAGTGACAGACCCAGATCGTCTTCTTCATGCGGGTTTCACCATTTTTATTTATCTATCTTCCATGATAATTCACCATAATTGCAACTAACAATTTCTAATCATTCCTACATATTCTGGGATGATTACTAACGATCTAAAACAACAAAATCATTATAAATTTCGTCCAAATTAACTAAAAATCTTCTTATTATTCAAGAACCCTAAAAATACAATCTTTCCATCTTTTCATCATAAGTCCAGATTTTTAGTTCAATTTAATCATCAAGTCTTCTATGATATCAGAATATATGGAGATCAAAAACGTTCTACATGAAATCCCTATCAATCATGGATCATAATCAAGTGCTTACTCCCAAAAATATCATAAAAAACATGTTCTTCATAAAGCTTATATATGGGTATTATAACTCAATTTATTTTGCAAATAACCACTTGCCTTATGCTTTGTAGGGTCTGATTTCGTGGTTGTTGTTGATGATTGATGATTTTTATCCTTTAATCCTCCTTACCAACAAGTTGGTAGTGAAATCTCCTTTGAATTCTCCCTACGTCCTTCTTTTTCCTTAGGAAATTGTTTATCTCTTCTCTCTAATGGCTATGGTGTATTTCCTTCCTCTCTAACCCTAGACTCTAACTCTTATAATCTGACTCAGGGTTCCAAAATTCGTAGGTCTCTTAACCCTCAAATGTAAAGAGACCAAAATGCCCTCGAATGGTCCCGGTTTGGCCCAAAAATGACTCGGCACTCAACTAGTACCCCCAGGTACACTATTTTGACTAATTTGACCCTTTCGGAATCATCCGCGGACTCTAAATTATCTTTTGAGTCTCTTAAAATATATTTCTCATCTCACCTTCAATTTTTGTCTACGCGCGACACTCGGTCGAGATAACTCGGGCACTTCCATATAAATCGCTAGGCCGTACATATCAACAATCAAAATTTACCACTCACATTTAGTAAATTTTTAATCATCATATTAATCAGTGTCTAACTTTTATTAACATAACATCACATTAAATTACTCTACTCACGTAATTTAAAAAATATATATATATTTTCCTAACTATGGAGAATAACGGGGTATTACATACTTCCCCTCTTACAAAAGGAATTTCGTCCTCGAAATTAGAAAATACCCGCGGTGAATAATTCTGGATATTGTTCTCGCATATCCTCCTCCCATTCCCAAGTAGACTCATTCATATTTTGATGTCCCCACTGTAATCGCACTAAGGGTACCACCTTGGATCGTAGTTTGCGGTCACAATAATCTAGAATAGCCACGGGTCTTTCTTCATACGAGACATGTGGCTGCAAATCGATCTCCTCCAGTGGTATGTTCCAGAAGGCTCTCTCACTCCTCTTGTATTTCTTCAGTGACGCTACATGGAATACATCGTGTATTCGTTGAAGATGCTCAGGGAGTCCCAATATTTAAGCTACCGGTCCCACCCTCTCAATGATAGGAAACGGTCCCACATATCTCGGTGCTAACTTCCCTTTCTTGCTGAACCTCATAATCCCTTTCATAGGAGATACCCGAATTAACACCTGGTCGGTCACATCTAGTTCCACGTGTCTCCTACCGGCGTCAGCATAACTCTTCTGTCTATCCTAAGCTATTCGAATACATCCTCTAATCAACTCTATTTTGGATAAGTCTCATGTATCATCTCTGGCCCCAATAGCTTGTTATCCCCCACCTCTAACAAACAGGCGGGCGAACGACAAGGTCTCCCATAAAGTGCCTCGAATGGAGCCATACCGATAGTGAATTTGTAAGAATTATTATATGCAAACTCAATCAAAGGAAATTATGGCTCCCATCCTCCCCCAAAATCTAGGACACACATCCTCAACATATCCTCCAACATTTGGTTTACCCTTTCAGTCTGACCGTCCGTCTGTGGGTGATACGCCATACTCAACCGTAAGTCGGTGCCCATGGCCTCCTGAAAGCTTTGCCAGAAATGGGACACAAATATTTTGTCTCTGTCAGACACAATATTAATAGGAACTCCGTGCAGCTTAACGATCTCTGAAATGAATAGTTGCGCGTACCGCATCGTATCATAATCCATACGAACCGATAAGAAATGAGCTACCTTAGTCAGCCGATCCACTACCACCCATATGGAATCGTGACCTTTTTGTGATGTTGGTAACCCAGTAATGAAATCCATCGAGATACTCTGCCACTTCCACACGGGAATCTCCAGTGGTTGTAGCATCCCTGAAGGTCTCTGATGGTCAACTTTTACAAGATGACATGTAAAACACCTTGAGACAAATTCTGCAATGTCTCGTTTCATACCTGACCACCAATATAATCGTCGCATATCCTAGTACATTTTGTCCCCACCTTGATGTACCGAAAATTTTGACTCATGCGACTCCGTCATTACGGCATGCCTCAAATCATCATCTTCGGGTACTATCAGCCTACCATTAAATCGTAGTCTACCCTCTGAGCTGATGGAGTAGGACTCTGCCCCCTCAGCCAGTAACTGTCGTACTTTATCCTGACAAAACGGGTCCTCGACCTGTGCCCTCACTACCCGCATAACACTCTCAGGAGTGATAGCTAAAACTGCCATGTATGCTCTATCTATCTCATCCTAATGTCGAAGTTCACTCCACTTCGCCTTTCAAATTTCTACCAACTCTCCGGTAGGTCTTCTGCTTAACGCATCTGCCACCACGTTAGCCTTACTAGGATGATACTGTATATCAAACTGTTAGTCCTTCACGAATTCAAGCCACCTCTTTTGCCTCATATTCAGATCCTTCTGAGTGAAAAGATACTGAAGTGACTTATGATCCATGAATAGAGTGAACTGATCGCCCAGAAGATAGTGTCTCCATATCCTCAATGAAAAAATGATCGCTGCCAACTCGAGTTCATGGGTGGGGTAATTCTTCTCATGCGGCTTAAGCTTTCGGGATGCATAAGATATAGCTTTCTCTTCCTGCTGTAACACACCCCCAAGACCCTATAAGGATGCGTCAGTATAGACTCGGTACTCCATTCCGCTCCTAGGCAAGGCAAGAACGGGTGCAGATGTCATCTTGTCCTTTAACTCATCAAACGCTAAATTAAAATTGTCATTCCATACGAAGAGCACTCCCTTTCGAGTCAAGTTTGTCAAAGGTCCAACAATTTTTAAGAACCCCTTGATGAAGCGATGATAATAACCGGCCAACCCCAAGAAAGTACGAATTTCGGTCGGTGTCGTGGGCTGTCCCCACTCCCTCACCGCCGATACCTTACTTGGGTCAACAGTAATGCCTCTGCTTGATACAATGTGGCCTAGGAATTGAACCTCTCGAAGGCAAAAATCCACACTTCTCAAATTTGGCGTACAATTGATGGTCCCGCAATGTCTGTAGGACCATTCGTAAATGTTCAGTGTGTTCCTCCTCCATACGAGAGTAAATCAGAATGTCGTCTATGAATACAATCACAAACTGATCCAAAAACTCCCTGAACACCCTGTTCATGAGATCCATGAATACTGCAGGCGCGTTAGTGAGCCCAAACGGCATTACCCTGAACTCGTATGACCCGTACCGCGACAGGAAAGCGTTCTTAAGTACATCCTCTTCACGAATTCGCAATTAGTAGTAACCCGACCTCAAATCGATCTTTGAGAAGTACGCAGCCCCTCTCAACTGATCAAATAAGTCGTTAATCCTCGGTAACGGATACTTATTACGTATCGTTACTTTGTTCAGCTCTCTATAATCTACACACAGACGAAGTGAACTATCCCTTTTCTTTACAAATAACACCAGTTCACCCCATGGCGATGTACTCCGTCGAATAAATCCCTATCCTAAGAGCTGCTGAATCTGTTCCCTCAGCTCTCGCATCTCCGAAGGAGCCATGCGATACGGTGCTCTGGCAATCGGTCTGGTCCCCAGTGCTAGGTCAATAACGAACTCTATCTCCCTACTGGGTGGTAACCCTGGTATCTCCTGAAAGACATCCTCGAAATCCCTCACAACTGGGATTGAGTCCAGAGAAACGGCAACCCCATGTGAGATCTCCTCCTCAATATAATATAAATAAGTACGCGAGCCTCCCTCGGGGAGTAGCATTGCCACAAGGAACATCTCTTGTCCCGGGATGGAAAACACGATAGTCCTCTCATAGCAATCTACCATTGCCCTATAACGCGCCAACCAATCCATGCCTAGGATGACGTCATATCCCTCCATACCCAGCACTAGGAGGTCCGCCGCTAAACTCAATCTCCCGACCATAATGTCCACACCCTTAAAAATTGAATGTATAAGGGACCCACTACCCATCGATAACTCCACGCACATAAGATGAGTGTCAGCTGTCGCTAAGAGGCCGGCTACCCATGAAAATCTAGTGGCAATAAACGAATGCATCTCCCCCATGTCAAACAAAATACTATCCTCAAGTCCATGAATAGGAAACATACCCGCGACTGCCGGCGGTGCTGGAGGTGCTGGCTGAAATGGAATGTCACGGACGTTGAACACACGTCCGTAGTGCATCTGGCTTGGCTGCGGGGCCTGTGCTGCTGCTGGGGATAACGGAGCCTGCTGCCCCTGTTGGGCACCCTGTTGTTGTGCCCTGTCTTATTGTGGACAATTTCTACTCTTGTGACCCTGCTGGGCACAAGTAAAACACTGACCCTGAAACTGAAACTGACCTTGGCCCTGTTGGCCCTAACGTTGGCCCTGTCGACCTTAGCCTTGTTGTCCTCCACCTTGGTTCCCTTGGCCCTGTCGGCCCTGAGGAACTGGCTGCTGGGGACCCTGCTGGCCCTGTCTGTCAAAGCGATGCCGCCCATGCTTAAACTTCTTGGCAGAGTTCCCCTATCGGGAATCCTGTCCTAGCTGGCCCACTGTTTGCTGATGTGATGTGCTGCTGCCACTACTTCCATCCACTTTACCCGGTTGGCTAGGCTCACCTCTCTTGTTTCCCCTCGCATGAAATCGGTGATCCTGACAATGTAGTAGAGCGGCATTGATGACATATGTGTAAGTTACCAATGCCGGATTACCGATCAAATGTTGTCTGATTCTCCAGGTCAAGCCATCCATAAATTTTGACTTCTTCCTCTCCTCATCGCTCACCTCATTTGGCACAAAGTTAGCCAAGCGGGTAAACTCCTCCTCATAATCAGCAACTGAGAGATCACCCTGAACCACCTCATTGAATTTCTTCCTCCTCTCTGACTCTACTGCTCGAGGAAAATACTTGCGGTCAAACCGCACCCAAAACTCAGAAATTTTCATAGTGTCCCTTTCCTCGGTGGTGGTAACTGACTCCCACCACTTTAAGGTCGCTCTCGATAGACGAAAAGTGGCTAGCATTTGTTTCTGTACCTCGGTGCACTCTAGCATGCGCAAGTGGCGCTGGATATTTTTCTTCCAGTTGCACACCTCCACTACATCGGTACTACCCTGAAACTCGGGTGAATGTCCTTTCTGAAATGTCTCTCTGACTCGCTGCCAAGTAAATGGCCCTACTGGGGCCTGAACTACCGATGCCACAGGAGGAGGTACTTGGGGCTGAGAAAAATGGGTTGCCATGGCCCTCATCGCTGTCTCGACTGCCTGAGCCACTATCACTGCAACCTGAGTAGTGGAAATTAACTCGGGTGGTGGTGGTGGTGGTGGTAGTGGTACTTGTGGCTCATGATGAGCCTCCCTCACCTCATCTCTGACTTCAGCCCTCTCTGCTCGCTGCCTCCTCGGTGGCATCTGAAATAAGATCAAATTGTATAAGTACACAGTTCATACAAAATTTACGAGCAGATGTACGATAATGCAAAAGCAGATATTGAATCAACAGTCCTAATGTTAGGGCTCTAATACAACCAAACGTTACGCTGAAACGCAGTAAGCCATATAGATCCTATGGATACTAGAACCTGATGCTCTGATACCATCTCTGACACCCCGCCTAATTAAACCTTGGGTGATCAAGCCTTAATTTAATTTAAACAGGTTTCTTAAATGGTTCATTCTTAGCATCACTGCCGAAAGCTTTTTAAGTTACTAACCACCTAAGTGAAATTAAGCTAGTGCCAAATTTTATCTTCCTTAAGCAGAATAAACAACCCATACAAAACGATATAATTCTAGCAATAATAACACAATTCGCATAAATAACTGAATACAGATAAAGTCTTGCCGAAAACCACGGCCAAGAAAACCAACTCAAAATCCAGAATCAAAATAACTGTAAAATTAAAGATTGGACAACATGTCCCAACTAAGAATACTAAAATTGAGATCCTGCACCAGAACTGAAAAAGAGGAAACGTCTAAACAATCCCTGCAACATCCACACGTGCTGCAGCTCCCAAATCCCTGGAATGAAATCATGCTGGGTGTCCCTGTGGCTGGGCACCTAAAAGGTTTTTAAAAAAATTATATAGCAAGACTTAGTACTCAAAATATTTGAAAATATTTTGCAAGCAGTTATCACAATTGAATTATTGATTACACATATTAAGATTTCGCACACTCCCTTGATCTTCCTCACCTATCTTCTATAGTGCATGTCTAACGAAGGTACTTAGTTCACCTAGTTGTACTACTCCAATTAACTAGATCAGAATATCACACTCCATGTATTCCCTCAATAAGTCCCCATAACCTACTCGCGGTATTTTAATATTCCATATGCTATAAACGTAGATAACTTACTTACTTCTTGTTATCCTTATTCTTATAATAATTACATCATGCCACTTAATTATTACTAAGATATTTCCAATCCATTTCATTACCTACTATCCTAAATCAGTAGATTATTCATATAGAATACATTTTATCACACAACATGTATTAATTATTAGTTACCACTAACATATCCTTTTGACACACATAAAGGGCTCTTGGTTCGGAATGATTCATCGACCCCAAGTGAGAGTTTGTTCAGAATGATCCATCGACCCCAAATATTTATATATATATATATATATATATACACACACATATTCTGGTTCGGGACTCTTTCATCGCGACACCAGTTTAAGGTTTGGTTCGGCATTTTACATCGACCCCAAACGTATAGTAATTTTATGTTAGTTCGGAATATCTCATCGACCCTGACATAATTAATTTAGGCAAAATTATCTTAACCCAAAAATTCATATAATTTAGTAGGTACACACCCGACCTATCAAATCATGCTCGTACGTAATATATTTTACTTATATTCACCGTACTCATTAAATTACGATTTATTTCACTATCGCATTTATTCGAGTATTCACGCAACTCTAAGGGTCCTAGTTACCCCTCCCTTGATTCAGTAGTTAAGCTATCTTTAACCTACTAGTATTTTTTCTTGAAATTGACTCTCACTCTTTCCGTAACTAAATTCTCACATTCCCGACATACGACCCAATCGGTTATCTTCCCGTCAGTCCATTTCTCCAATTTTCACACTCAATCATTTATGAAGAAATTTCACGGTACACCTACTGGTATTTATTAAGTCTCTTCATAGGTAAAATATCATCACTAAGGTTCCCATTAAGTGACGGTAATTAGAAAGAAATTTATCCACAAAACTCTCTAAAGTACAGCCAGGGTCAATCGATCGATAGGATATAATCGATCGATCGACTGCTCGATCGATCGACATTCAAGGGTCGATCGATCGATCAAGCAGTGACAGACCCAGATCGTCTTCTTCATGCGGGTTTCACCATTTTTATTTATCTATCTTCCATGATAATTCACCATAATTGCAACTAACAATTTCTAATCATTCCTACATATTCTGGGATGATTACTAACGATCTAAAACAACAAAATCATTATAAATTTCGTCCAAATTAACTAAAAATCTTCTTATTATTCAAGAACCCTAAAAATACAATCTTTCCATCTTTTCATCATAAGTCCAGATTTTTAGTTCAATTTAATCATCAAGTCTTCTATGATATCAGAATATATGGAGATCAAAAACGTTCTACATGAAATCCCTATCAATCATGGATCATAATCATGTTCTTACTCCCAAAAATATCATAAAAAACATGTTCTTCATAAAGCTTATATATGGGTATTATAACTCAATTTATTTTGCAAATAACCACTTGCCTTATGCTTTGTAGGGTCTGATTTCGTGGTTGTTGTTGATGATTGATGATTTTTATCCTTTAATCCTCCTTACCAACAAGTTGGTAGTGAAATCTCCTTTGAATTCTCCCTACGTCCTTCTTTTGCCTTAGGAAATTGTTTATCTCTTCTCTCTAATGGCTATGGTGTATTTCCTTCCTCTCTAACCCTAGCCTCTAACTCTTATAATCTGACTCAGGATTCCAAAATTCGTAGGTCTCCTAACCCTCAAATGTAAAGAGACCAAAATGCCCTCGAATGGTCCCGGTTTAGCCCAAAAATGACTCGGCACTCAACTAGTACCCCCGGGTACACTATTTTGACTAATTCGACCCTTTCGGAATCATTTGCGGACTCTAAATTATCCTTTGAGTCTCTTAAAATATGTTTCTCATCTCACCTACAATTTTTGTCTACGCGCGACACTCGGTCGAGATAACTCGGGTACTTCCATATAAATCGCTAGGCCGTACATATCAACATTCAAAATTTACCACTCGCATTTAGTAAATTTTTAATCGTCATATTAATCAGTGTCTAAATTTTATTAACATAACATCACATTAAATTACTCTACTCACGTAATTTAATTTAAAGCGTGTCACATTAAATTACTCTACTCACATAATTTAAATAAAACGTATTTTATCACATTAAATTACTCTACTCACGTAATTTAAAAAGAAATATTTTCCTAACTATACAGAATTACGGGGTATTACATATGTGAGATTAGTATCAAGTTTAAGTGAACTTGCGTGGTCAGGAAGACCTGAGAATTTGAGGATAATGAAGATACGTAGTCCTAAGAATTGAAACAATTTTTGATGATGGATTGGGTATTAGTTGTATGTCATTTTTCTCTTAAGTGAGTGTCGATCATTAGACACTATTACCCCAGTAGAGGCGCCGATATATTTTGGGTGTTAGCAAAGAAGCCATTGGACTTATTTGTCCATGATCATTGAGTATATGGAGACTCGAGGACTATTATGTGATTTTGATGGCTAGCTTGATGGTGAGTGTTAGAACATGTTACATGTCGAGTTCTTTGGTGATAGCCCCTTGTATAAGGGCATGTGATGACTTCTTAGTGATTATGAACTTTGATGACCTAGCCCTGAAATATTCTTATGACTTAGAATAAGAGTTGATAACCTCTGGGATCTCAAAAAGTTAATGGACTGATAAATTCGAGGATAAATTTCCCCAGGATGGAAGAATGTAACACTAGCTTCATGATTTTAACCATACCCGTGAAATTTGATAACTTAGTGTAACTCAATTGAACTTTAAACTTTGTAAAATGAATCGGGGGTTAAATTGGGATAAAATGGTGGCCTTGGTGCACTTGGTTGGATTTTTAATGACCTTAAATTCAATTTGAGAAAATTAGGGTCATCTGAATGACATCTGGAGTCGTTCAAACAAGATTCAAATCTCGTCCGAAAGGTCTTCAAATGAACTTCTAATGACCCACCTTTTTTTGGAAACCTACTCTCGCTATAACCTCATTTGAAGTATCTTCGAACGAGATGTGGTTCTCATTGGAAAATGATAGAGTTTTGTTCGAACGATAAGGTAGTTATCGTTCAAACGAGATCCATTCTCGTTCGAACGAGATTGTAAAAACCAGTTTCTGTAGATTTGAAAAATGCTATCATATTCCTAACCATTGGATTAAGATACGTGTCATCTTACCACAGCAGCAAATCAACTCGAGGTTGGAGCTTTGGGCATTTTAGGGATTTTGTCCCTAAGGGTTTGGGGGTATTTAAGTGATGTTTAGGTTATTTTGATCGATTTTAAATTAGATTTTCTCTCTCTCTCTCTCTCTCTCTCTCTATATATATATATATATATATATATATATTGAGAGCTCTCCCGCCACAAACCACCTTTTACCACCCAAGCACTACTACCCTTCAACCCCAAACCACCATACTTTAACCCTTGCCCACCATATTTAATCCCATAAACCCATCTACATCATCTTTTAGGCAAAATATAAATTTATGAAGATATTGTTGGGGGTGATTAATAAGAAAAGTGTAAGAAATTATGGAGCTTAAAGGGGTTTTCATGGAGCTTTGAAGGAGCAAGCATAACTAGGCAACCTCTTTAAGGTCACCTTAGGAGGTGGTAAGTTGTCATCTTCTTCTAAATTCAGCCACCATCTTTGAATCTTCTTTTGAGGTGGGTAACTAGTCTTTAGCTTAAGAACTCTATTTTTCATAATATTAGTTTTGTAGTTAGAGCTTTTAAGAGTATAATGAATATTTTATTTAAAAATGTTATTTCTTATAGTTTGTGAAAAAGGGGTTTACAAATAGTTTCAATAGTTTTGAATAAAATGATATATGTCATGAAAACTTGGTGTTAAACATTTTGTGGAATAAAATGTTTAAAATTTTATTTATCTTGCTAAGATATTTTATATGCAAAGTCTTGAAGTTTTCTTGTGAAAATGGGATTTTTATGAAGTTGGACATTTACTCAAGATTTGAAGAACAAAAAATGTCGCTAGTCTTGAAAAGTATGTTTTTGCTAATATTATTGAATTTCATGTGATAATCATGTGTGAGACTCATTTTTATGGATTTCTAGACTTAAAATCCATCTTCTCTTGTGTGTAAACTTGTAGTATTTTGATGATGAACATATAAGAAAGTTTAGTGGAGGTTTTAATGAGTTTTAAGATAAAATAAGGAAAATAAAACTTTCAACCCTTAAAGTGTGTTGATAAACGTGAAAATGTGATAAGAGTATATTTTCAAGACTACATGTATTAATAAAGAAAAAATAGTATTTTGTTGTAAAGTAGGCTTCAAAATGCTCAATGATCTGTTCGATAAAGAAAGTAATGAAATAAAGAGTGTTCCAACTTGAAAGGTGTGTTAATTCCAAAGTGTACAGTAAGTGTAAACTACTGAAACATTCAGGAAGTTGTTATGCATAACTTAATAATATTTTCGGAAAATAACACTTACGAAAATGGATTAAAGTGCAAGTGTGCAAACAAGTAAATAAAATGGTAATTTTATGTTGAGTGGAGCATTTTTATGAAATAAAAATGTAGGAAATGGTGTTACATAAATGGTCCTAAATGAAGGTGATTTTGGGGTAAAATCAATGCAAGTGTGTAAAGGACAAAAAACGGTGATCTTTAAAGTTTAACACAAGGTGGGGTGACCCCCGAGTTTTGGCTTCGACCGATAAAAAGTGGAATAATGTGGACATTTGATAAATGTTAAAAACATTAATATATACTCAAATGACACCGTAAAAGAATTAAGAAGGACTCATAAACCTAAGGTGAAAGGCCCAAGAACACTAGTAAGAGCATATGGTAGCTAGTCGGCGGTGTAGAGCCCATTAAAGTGCGCAGTTATTTGGAGGATTTGGAGAAAAGATAATGAGGAAATTGGGACATGCTGATAAATGGGTTGTGTGGTGAATATAATAAAAGATAACCTAACATGAATGAAATTAAGACATGCTTCGATTGAAAGATAACGTGTAATATAAAAAAATGGTTAATGTCCATGAAATAAAAGGAATGGTAAAGTGAAGTGATTTAATGGGTAATTAAGAAACCAAAAGAGGTTTAAGCCATAATTAATGTATTTATCAAAGGTTTTCAATGACAAATAAGTATTTTCTAACACTATGCATGAGTATGTTGAAAAGTGATTTTCAAGGAAAATACTAAAATAAATTTGATGTAAGTTAAAGGAGAAATTTAGATAAAAGAATTGTCTTTTCCTAAACAAATGGTACTTATTTAAAGTATTTAACCAGGTGCGCTAAATCGGGAAATAAATGTCAAGTCAAGTAAAAAGGGGATTCTTTTATAAGATTAAGACGAATTAATCATATATATATATATACACACACACACACACACTAAGTAACTGCATATCCAGGTGCGTAAACATGTTAGAGTTTATTTTTTGTGGTTCGATTTTATATTGTATTGTTGTACTTTTCCAGAGTGTATTCGACTCATTCCCTCATCTTTGTTACGGAAGGTTGTGTCCAGTTTCGTATATTAAAAGCGTTACTCAGGTAAGTATTCATTTATTTTATGTTAATTCCTTTGTATTCTTGGATTCCAGGGATGCTTACCACAGGTCCCTCACGTAGTTTGATTTAAATTGGAATCACATTATAAACTAGTGAAATGTTAACTAAATAAAGCTGGACTAGAAATATTATCGAGCTCGTCTCATCTCACTTTACCCCTAACGTTTTGGTCGGGTCGGGTTGACCAGAGGTAACCCATCAATCCGGACCAGGGCATTACATTAGTTACAACGCCTTCAGTGGGATGAGAACACCCTTGCTCAATTGAGTTCCAAACATTCTCATTAATATTTTTTAAGAAAAATGACATTCGAGTAATCCAATAGGGATAGTATGAATCGTCAAACATGGGAGGTTGGGTAACAAAACTTCCCTCTCGGTTGAAATCCATAACAAAACCCTAAATATGCAGTAAATAGAGAGAAAACACAATAAGATAGTGTAAACCACTTTGATAACAATTTGAGAAATGCTAGTGCTAGGGTATGGATGCCAAATACAACAATTTTTCAATTTTCCAATTAAACGTAAATAGGAATGAGAAATCAATTTAAATTTTATCTTTTAACCAGTTAAACCAAAATTGTCCAATTTTATCTTTCCATAAGCATGCATTTAGATAATATAGCAAGAGTAAAATAAACAGTCACGCAACATGATGACGTACGAGAAAATCCCACAATGGGAAAAGACCTCTAACATTCCATCCATGAAACTCAACTATTATATAGGTTTATAGACAAGGAAAATTTAGACTTACTCTATGAATCGACACCTTCAATCCTTGACGCGCTTCCTCATTCTTTACTACCTTCTTCACAGCCACAGTTGGATACCTTCCAATAATAATCACAATGCATGCACCTCCCGGATCTCGATATCCCACTGGTCTTACTTTTTTCTTGACTAATTTTTGTCATTGTCCAATGCAAACAAGGAATCCACCGTTCTATACAATACTCTGTGAAGGGAAAATGGTTTTGGTGGAAGACACACTAGATCTCAAATAAACATATGATGTTGATTCTTGGATCTCAAACTTATGGGCATAAACTAGGGTTTAGGAGGCTCCAGATTTGTCTCTGAAATTTGTTTTTGTAAAATATCTCTTTATAATGAACTTGTAAGCATACAAAAACTCAAAACGTTGGCGGCATGAATTTCGATGCAACTCGTTCAAACAAAAATAATATGGTCATTCAAATGATTTATGCATTCTCGCTCTAACTTAATATGATAGTTCGAATGAAAATGCTAAACTCATTTAAATGGGAATCAAACGATCTTCAAACAAAACCCTACTACCTTGGTGGAAACATTTCTCTCGAAGCTCATTTGAAGATGGTTCGAACGAAACCACTAATGTCATTTGAACGAAAATAATACCTTATTCGAATGAACTAAGCAAACTCGTTTGAATGAAAAGAAAGACTTGTTCGAACGAATTTAAAATGAAGGCGTGTCTCTTGATAATTACTACCCAAATAAAAATTAATTCACCTAATTCAAGAAAAAGGTTTGATAATTTATTATTACAAAGGGTTTAACAATCAAAAAGTCTATGTGATAAAATATTTTACTAAGTTTTAGAATCTCTCAAAATTATCTTCTTAATTGAGACAGTGATTTTAAAGGATGCAAAAAGAGTAAAATAAGCATAAGACAAGACGTACAAGGGAAAAGTCCACTAATGGGAGGAACCTCGACCCGATAAGAATGACAAATACGCTATGTTATATTTACAACTAGAAGAAATATAATTACAATCTCATGACACTACAACTGACTAGACACTCTTTTCCACCACATTCTTTGTAAAGAGCACTAACATTTGGAGAAAGCAGTACAATCTCTATTCATTTTGGTCCTCAACCAATGCGTTCAAATTTTCCATCCAAAACTTTTTTTTAAAGAAGAAGTAATTTTCTTCATTTAGAGATTTACGAAAAATATTTTGTTTCGGGATAGAAACTTCAATCAACTAAAATGCTGCACTTAAAATTTTTGAGGGAATCCTATATATTTGTGTGTTGGGATGTTTCCAAAAGGAGTTTGGTACTTTAAATCCCAAAACGAGTTTTTCCAAGCAAAGGAAGAGAAAACAATTACTCACCAATGAATATTAGGTTTTTTAATGAAGGTAAGCAAATATAACTCTATTAGAAACAATGTCTTGAAAGAACTTAGAGAAAAAGAGTGAAAAAATGTTCTCTCAAATATGTCAAATGTTTTTATCAGCAAAAATATATTTTCAATGCTCTCACTCTTAGTTTGGAAGAGAAAACAACAGTTTAACTTATAGTCTTTTGATTTGAAAATGTTTAAAGGACCAAAGGCTAAGTGTCACACTCTTAAGGTGTTAAGTAGTCACATTAAGGTCTTCGTCACCCAAAGAATCATATTTCATTTTTAACCAGGACCGATCCTTGACAAGTTTTTCTACGGATTCTAGTTCTCCTCTATCAATGTCTTATTTTGGAACCCTATTCGGATCATTTCTTAATGAATAGGATCTAGGAACCGAATTGGTAAGTGTGGGAGGATCAAACATTTTTTTCTTTCCCCTTTCCTTTGGAAAAAAACTTTTGAGACGATTATTCCTTCTCCTTCCCTTTCCTATCGACCTTTCTACCCTTATAAAAATCACCTAAGTGTGAAGCAGCTTGTAGCAAAACACAAAAGTCTATAAATTGTCCTAGCTTATGAAAATGTGTGCACCAAAAGGGTTGTGAGTCGACAGGGAGCTTGAGTTGTTACTTCTTAAGTCAAAAGTGAACTCCTCCAAGTGTCCTTCCTTATTGTAATAGGAAAATAATAAAGCCATCTTCCTTTGGATTTCTCCGGGTATAGAATGAGTTGAATATTCACCAATGGTAGATTCTAAAATGGATTGGGATGTTGTAAAATCTTGGTTAGACATGAAACCATTACTTTTAAAATCGATTCCTCGTTTATCTGTAGTGCAGAACTTAGCACGAAAAAGCATCTTATCCAACTTTTGAGACCTACCCGCCATATTAATCTTAAAAATGGTCGTGGATAGTAGTTTGGTCTAAAGAAACGAGATTTGGTTCTCTAGGAGTATTATTGAGTTTTCACTCTTATGTAGGGACATCCTAAGGAACTCAATCTCCATATGAAGAAAGTTAAAGGAACTTCGGTAATACCCTGTAATTTTATTGATTTTTATTTATTGGATTAATTAAATTAAATGGGAATTAATCGAAAATTAATCCGAATTTAAATACTAGCGAGACGTGAGTTGGTATTATTATGAAGATAATATTGAATATTACTGAGTATATATGGTAATATATGAGTATGGAAAGTATTAAAATTTCCGAGAGTTATAAATACGACAATTTGAGAAATTAAATTGGGACGCGCGTATCAGTCACGTCAGGAATCAATTTAATTAGATTAAAAAGTAATTTATAATTTTATCATCCGTATGGTCATTTTGAGTGCGCCAACATGTCCGGAGGGGTCGATATAGTCAGAAAACACTAGCCGGGAGTTTAGTTTGAGTCCCGGGACACTTTTAGGACAAATCGACAACCCGGGAGGGTATTTTGGTCATTTCAAAATTTAAGGAAATAAGACCCACGAATTTGAGGGTTTATTTAATTATTATTGGGAATGCCATTAGGGCCATTATCAGCCAAAAAAGAGATAGTGGGCTACGTGAGTTAGAGGAGAGGTTGTAGGAGGTTCCCAAACCCTAGCCACCACACATCACCACCAATTTCGACGAAATTGTGACCAGAAAGAAGGAAAGAACCAGCCCCTGGACACCATCGACGATTCTAAACATCAAACTTAAGGTAAGTGATTTGATTCCATTAGCTTCAGTGAATATTTCTTCCATGATTAGTGTTGAAATTGATAATTTCCTTGAAAGATGCTGAAACCCCATTAAATTTGATGTAGAACTATAAACCTTGGTTACGAATTCCATGTAGATTAGTTATGGATGAAATTCACTACCCAAAACATAACCTTTGATGAATTAAAAATGGATTTTTGAAGAGTAATATCATAGTTCCTAAAGAAAATAGAAAACTAGGGTTTTTATGAAGATTTGATCCATGTAAAGCTAACTGTTGATGATTTAATGGTTTTGGAACGTTAAAAATAATGTATTTAGGTTGTATAATGATCCTATAACCTTAGATTAGATTTACATACCTTGTAATGGAGTTTTGGGACAAATCTGGGACTAAAAAACGAAGCAATCCGTAGCCCATTTGGTGCGATCGATCGATCGACATTCATAGGTCGATCGATCGACCACCATCGATCGATTGACATTCATAGGTCGATCGATCGACCTTCCAAGAAATTGTTATATTTTTCTTTGTTGAATTTTAACGAACTAAACTCTAGAAAAACTTATTGTTGGGGACTTTATGAACACTTTTAGATTTGAGGAAGACCAGTAGGCATGATTATGAGACCCGAATTATTATTAGAATTCAACTTGGGATTTATGCTAAATCTAATAAGGATCGACGAGTGAGGGATTATCAGAAAACTGAGATTAAATGAGTTAACCTATATAGTTTGATAAAATAAGGTTTGTGGCAAAAATATGGACCTTAAGAGTATTGGATTAAAGTGTGGGATTAATAGGAGACTTAGTAACCTTTATGAGTTAGGTTTTAAGTACTTGAAACTACGACGTGAGATGTGTCGGTGGACTATATTATATAACTATCCGGAAGTATAAAAATGTACTAATTGGATTGATGGTATAAGGATTGAGAACATACCTTTAATAATATTATAAAGTATCTAAGTTGTGTGAATGCTTAGTAAATGGATTTATATGTGTATGACATACCTACCATACTTGCTATCACGGGAGGTCGGCTTTCAGAATAGGGCCATCCAATCTTTGTGTGCCTACGGGAGGATTTAGATTGGTACCTTAAGGACATAGGGTTGTGAATGACTTATTTGTGAGTTGATAAGTAAGCTGACCATGGGAGCGTAGGTATGTGCATGACCAATGGCTATGTGAACTATGTTCGCCTCTAATATGTGTGATTTTTCTTATTAAAATGGTTCCTGAGAGATTCGGAATACGTAGTCCTTATGTACGTGATGTACCGAGATTCGATAGTAGAGTATGTGTGCACCGCAGCTTAGCCTAGGGGTGCCCCAAGTATAATATTATGTTAAAATTTATATATTGGTGATGATAACAGACTCCTTGTTAATGTGGGTGAATATTCTTATTAATGTGTGTGAATAGTTGCGACACTTTGAGTAAAGTTAAAATTGAGAATTTCCTATATGATTTAATATAAATTAATCTAAGAAATGAAAAGGTAGATTCACATAAGTTAGATTGGATTGTCTTGAACAAACCCCTATATTATCATGTGAGGACGGGTTGCAGTATAGACTAGTTAGTTAGTGGCATAACTAGGATGGATTATGGATATACGTTAAGCGTGCACATTAGTTGAGAGGTGAGAAACTCATGTGAGAGCGCGGAACTAACATGTACTTTATATTCATTGTTTAATTCAATTAAACACTTGCTAAATTTTTAAACTATTTTCACATCGGGCTCTGACCCGTTTTCTTTCAAATCTATTTTCTTGAAAAACCTTTTAGGTGTCCAGCCACAGGGATGCCAAGCTTAGGAGTTCCATTTCAGTGACGTGCTGTAGCTGCTGTGGAAGTTACAGGATTTTGACTATAGATGCCTCCACATTCTATATTGATTTCATTTCAGACTTATTCACTTGTTAGGGCATGTCGCGCCTTTTTTTTAGAGACAGTTTTATCGTACTCAGTTTCATTGCAGTTTTGGAGTTAATTCATTTATTATTCAGACGCTGTATTTGGTTTTATCCATTATTTGGAATTATTCAGAGGAGTGTTACTCCAGACTCATTTTATTATTCCATTATTATCTTGATGTGACTGTGATGTGATGGTAGTATCATTTAGCTAATAATTTTAATTGGTTGCATGTTAATTTAATTTAATAAAATTTGATAATTCACTTTTTAAATATTAGGTGGCTAGTAATTGTTTAAATAAATGTTTTCGACAGTGATGCTATGAACTGAACCAACTAAACATTTTGTATTAATGTAAATAAAGGAGCAGCTACCCGGTATTTAATTAGTCGGGGTGTCACAACTTCCTTCAAAATGTAATGCACTACTCACCATGTGTAGAGCAATAAACTCACTCACACAACTCTCATTCAAATCGCCATTTTGTTCTCGGCATTAGCTAACTTGGTGGATAATTCCATGTTATGCCTTTAGAGGTATATGAATTCCTCATAAATCCTAACATAGTTTGTTTGAAGATCATTTTCTTCTTCATCATCAATAGTGCTCAAAGAGGAGCTAAGAATAATCATTTCTTCACTAGGTAAAAGAAGAACATTTAAATAATTTAACTTGTTAAATTTATCTCTTACCATAAATGAGGCATGGTTGTATTTTTAAGAGTCATCTTCGAAGTCTGATTCATCATCACTATTAGTGCTTGATATGCATCTTTGCGACCATCATAACTCAAATTTGAGGGACGATGCTTTGGCACATTCCCTCGATCACCACACGTAAAGCACATGAGAGTCTATGGAGATTCATCTTTCTTTTCTAGACTTCCATAACCAATCTCAAGTTTAGGGGGATAGTTTTTGGGTGCTCCTCTAGAATGAAATGATTTTTTACACTTCTTGGAAAACTTAGTGAGAAATGCCTTATCATCCTAACTAACATCATGGGGACTAAAATTGAAAGATTCCTTCTTAGACTTAAAAGCTAGATTTTTCTCCTCTTTTAGGAGGCACACCTTGGCAATAAGACAAATTCACCTCATAGGTTTTGAGAGAGCTAACCAATTCATCTACACGCTTTGGTTTCGAAAGCAAGGTTCTAACCACTTCAATGGCATCCACTTTTCCAAAGAACCTGGGGGGAGATACCATAAGATTTTATCAATAATTTTATTCTCTTTTATAGACTTTACCAAAGCAAAGACAAAGGTAACTATGTCATTTATTTCGGTATAGAACTTGTTAAAAGTTTCATTCTTCTTCATGGTAAGAAGTTTGAAATGGGAGGTAAGTCGTTGAAGCTTAGAATGCCTCACGGTGAATGTGCCTTCGTTGGTCATTTGTAAAACATCCCACACTTCGTTAAATGTTGTACATGTGGATATAAATCTAAACTCACTCGGGGACACAAAATCAAAAATAGCGTTAAGTCCCTTCATTTTTCACCCACTCTCCTTTAAATCCTTTTCGTTCTAACTAGATCTAATCTTATCAGCTTGGACATCATCAACAATGATTTTGGGACAAGTCCATCCTACAAGCATGTTCTTCCATATATAGTCATCCATAAATATTAAGTACATTGTCATACGAGTTTTCAATAGGAATAATTGCTACCATCAAATGGAAGAGGTCATAGGGTAGAACTTCCATCCATTGCACACAAAAAGGTAGGCTTAATAAACTTTTTGAAATTTCTAGAAAACCTAGAGATCTCTATGGGATCTAAGTCACCCTCACTATGAGATTCAGACACATCCTCCTTTCAAGATTTCAACGTAATGTTCTTTTCTTTCTTTTCATCCTTTTTTCGGAGGACATATATTCATCTTATGGGTTTGGAGATAAACTACAAGTTCTTGAATCCGCATAGTATCAACACCACCAAGAGAATCTAGGACCGTGACCTTAGCATTAAATCTTTTAGGAAACGGCCATAAGATTTTATACACCACTCTTAACTCGAGGATCTTATAACCTAAATAAACAAGGAGTTGACAATATCAGATAAAACTCATCAAACGACTCATGCTCTAACAACTTAATCATTCTAAAATTAGTTATCAAATTTTGTAACTTAAAAACCCTAACAGTGTTAGTTCCCTAATGTGTGCATTTTAAATTTCCCAAGCGTCTTTCTCACTCTCACACGTCATGATAACTCTAAAGTATTTTGCGATGACAACATAAAAAATAGTATTCACGCCCTTATAACTAAACATCAAGGCGCCCTTTTTCATCATTGTCCAAGAAGAGTACGCTTTAGTTAGACCACCTTCAATGGGAGGAGAACATCCTAACCAACCGAGATCCAAACATTATCATCAATTAATTTCAAGAAAAATCACACTCGCGCCTTCCAATAAGGATAGTTTGAATCGTCCAACATGGGAGGTCGGGTAATGGAGCTTCTCTCTCAGTTAAAATCTATAACAAAACCCTCAACGTGCACTGAACAGGGATACAACACAATAAGATGGTGTAACCCACTCTTATACCAATTTGTGAAATGCTAGAACTAGGGTATGGATGCCAAATACACAAAAAATTTAATTTTCCAATTAAACTTAATAGGAATGAGCAATTAATTCCAATTTGATCTTTTCACCAATTAACCCAAATTTATGTTAAAAAATTGTCCAATTTTATTTTTCCATAAGCATGCATCTAGATAATATAGAAAGAGTAAAATAAACAGTCACACAACACGGAGATGTACGAGGAAAACCCACAATAGGCAAAAACCTCAGACAACCTAGCCATAAAATTCAACCATGATATAGGTCTATATACAAGGATGATTTAGACTTACTCAATGACTCAACACCTTCAAGCCTTGACACACTTCCTCACTCCTAATACACTCTTCACATCCGTTGTTGGACTTCTTCCTAGAATAATCACAACAGAGGTGCCTCCCAGGTCTCAGTATCTCACTGATCTTGCTTGTTACTTGACTTGTTTTAGTCATCGTCCTAAGAAACACGAAAACCACCGCTCTAAATAATACTCAATGAAGAGAAAACAATCTTTGTGTAGGACATCGAAGATCTCAAATAGACATATGATGTTGATTCTTGGATCTCAAACATATGGGTGTAAACTATGGTTTAGGAGACTTTAGATTTATCTCTGAAATTCATTTTTTCCAAACATCTCTTTAAAATAACCTTGTAAGCCCTCTTATATATAAAAAATGCAAAAATTTAACGGCACAAATTTTGAGGCAACACGTTCGAACAAAAACAATAAGGTTATTCGAACGAGTTATGCATTCTCGCTCGACCAAAAAAATGTCATTCAAACGACAATGCTAAACTCGTTTGAATGTGCATCGAGTGACCTTCTAACAAAATCCTATTACCTTGGCAGAAACATTTCGTTCAAAGCTTGTTTGAAGACGGTTCGAACGAAACAATACCTCATTCGAACGAACTGGTTAAACACGTTTGAATTAAAAGAAAGACTTGTTCGAACCGATTAAAAATAAGAGTGAGCCTCTCAATGGTAACTACCCAAATAAAAATTAATTCATTTAATTCAGAAAAAAGTTATGTTAATTTATTATTACAAAAGGGTTTCATAATCCAAAAGTCTATGTGATAAAATATTTTCCTAAGTTTTAGAATCTCTCAAGTTTTATCTTCTTAATTAAGACAATGTTCCAAAATGTGTAAAAAAGAGTAAAATAAGCACAAGATCGAATGTACGAGAGGAAAATCAATTAACAAAAAAACTCTCAGACCGAGAAGAATGACAAATGCACTATGGTGGAGTTTTACAACTAGAAGAAATAAACTTACAACCGCATGATGCTACAACCGAATATTTTCCACTATATTCTTTATAGAAACTGCCAACAGCTGGAGAACATTGTACAAAAGTGATCAATTTTAGTCTGCAACCAATGCTTTTGAATCCTCTAGCCAAACATTTTTCTTCTTCAAAGTAGAAGCAACTTTTTTGTTTAGAGTTTGAAGTTCAGGGATGAAACCTTCAATCAACCAAAATGCTACACTTGGGATCTTTGATAGAATCCTATAAATGCAAAAGGCATTTGGTGCTTTAAATATAAAATTAGTTTTTCAAATCCAAGGAAGAGAAAATATTTACTCACAAATGAATATAAGATTTTTGAACCAATATGAGCAAATATACCTTTATTTGAAACAATATCTATAAAGAACTCAAAGAAAGGAAGTGAATTATTATGCTCTCAGATATATCAAATGTTTTGATCAACAAAAATATTTTTTTAAAGCTCTCACTCTTGGTTTGGTAGAGAAGATAGTGTATTAACTTATAGCCTATGATTAATACTTGTTAAAAGGCCCAAATACCATGTGTCACATTTTTAGGTGTCGAGTAGTCACATTAGGGCCTTAGTTACCGAAAAAGTTGTACTTTACACTCTATCCAAGAGGATCTTAAAGAAATATCTTGTGCAAAAGTGACTTTCAGCACTGTTATACATGTGTCCCTCTAAGGTCGCTCCAGTGAGCTATTATGTCACTGTGGTGAAGCTAAAGTGATATAGGTCACGCACTTTTTCAAACTTTTTGCACGAGGACATAAGCAACAAGTGAGACGGTGTCATTTCATCAAGGAGGACCATTGCTACGATGGAACTTCTCGAGTCACGCCTTTATGTATAGGTTTTGAAATGTGGACAAGAAAATGAAAACAATAAGTTTCACTGTAACAAGGCAACTCGTCGGTGCAGTAAAGCTAAGGCAAGGCGGGTCACACATGTGTCCAGAGATTTTTTAAGTTTGCCTTAGAAGATTTTCAAAATAGTTTTGAGGAAAACTCCAAGTATGTTTGTTTCTCACGTGAACATCCATACTTAGAATACATAAAGAAAGTACATTCTTTATAAAATAGATTAATCTATATGAAAAGTACATTTGCATATGTATCTGACAAAATTACAAAATAAAGGTTAATTAAAAAGTTTTTTCATTTTATAAGACGAATTAACTAAGGTGAATGTAAGTCCGCTAATTCTTATACCTTTACCTAAGTGGTGTGCCTGAGGTTCGGTATTGAGTGAATATGATTCTTTGATGATGCTTTTTTGTGACCTCTTGGACGAAGACTCAAACTTATTTTGGTCAAGGAATTTAGACAATATGTTCTATGGAGCACATAGAGTATATTATACTCTTATATAAAACATAAAAAATATTTTCTTTGAAAAACTTTTTGGTAATAGACTCAATAAATGATTTTCAAAACTAACACTAAGAAATGTATCCAAGGATCAACATTAATATGCATTCATACCTCTTGAGATCGCATGGATGTTGAAGACGAAACTTGACACAAAACTCATAACGATGTTGACGTCTCTTTACTTGGACGCTACGGTCTTTAATATGCATCATAGGCTTAAAGAACAAACAGAACTCAAATTCTAACCTATGACTCAATTGATTTTTTCCAAACGAAATAGACCCAATTTACATACAAATTGACTTGATGTAAAACTTGTCCTCGCAACCTCATGAGGACTAACACATCCATAGAATGACCAAAGTGTGGTAGATTTTCATCCACATACAAATAAAAGATACAACCAAGCCTTGAAAATTAAAAATTCGAGAGCAACTAAATGATCAAGCCAAAGTTTTGAAAATTATCTCTATTGAAGGATGTGGAGGAATAATATCTAGTGGAAGCTCAGGTAAAATTGGGGGAGAAGCTAGATTTGAAAGCTCAACAGTTCCACTTGAGTCCCCCACTATTTCTTCATCTATGGATAATTTTCATTCCACCTCAGCAGCACGTTTAGATGAGGCACGCCTTGATGAATCACATTTTGAGTAAGCTCGCCCAATTATTAAAGTGGGGGAAAAATAAGAGTCATGAGAATATCTTCTTAATAAATGAACTAGAGGAACCTCTCATGGTAGGAGTTTCATCAGGAATCGACACAACTTCCACGTGGGGTAGAGGAACATCCTACAAAATGAGCAACAGTATTATAAATATTTTTGTTCAATAAGAGACAACTCAACATTTAAAGAAAATATGAAAGAAAAAGTGATTTACTTGTTCAGTCTCATGAGGAGGCATAAGTATATCAACCTGCATGGAAACAACCACCACATCATTAAGTGGTCTATCCTCTAAAGTTTCCTCAGAAGGACCTGAGTCCGTGGGAGATAAAGTTGAAACCACACGCATTCCACTGTGTTTCTTCCTTAAAACCTTCTTATACTGAGAAGGTGAAACGGGTGGAATTATTTTATTTTGCTTCCTCAACTAGAGATAACTTCTTGTGAAGAACCTGAGGAAGTACAAAATCATCAGTTAGATGGTGTCTTTCCAAACAATCTACAATCTCCTCATAAGTGATAACAGTAAACTCCATTCAAGAAAGAACATTAGATCCCATGCTAAATTATTTCTTTACTAACTTTAAAGTTGGAGGAATAGTGATAGGGTTAAAGGAACCTTTAGTGGCCTTCGACATTTTTGGGGGTTTAGGTGCAGTTTTTCCCTTTGATGAGCCTATGGTCGAATCAATATCTTTGTTCCACCAGTTGTCGTGGAACCTTTCTCTTTCTCTTTTATGGTCACATGATTAACCTCAGCAGTGGAAGCTAGAGGAGGAAACTCCCTAGGGTATGGTCGTTCTATAAGGCTAATAGGGAATCCCATATCCTTAGTAGAGATTATTTAACCCAAGTTCATTAGAACAAAACCTCTCTATGGCAGGGTAATTTGGTTTTTATAAAATAATCAAAGTCTCCAAGTTGGATCGGCCAATGATGGCGATACTAAACCAAAGTATCATCTCTAATGTTGAGCTCCTCCGAAAGGACCAAATTTTGAGTTGAGCACATAGATCAACGTAACACCCCGTAGTTTTTAAATAATTAATTTCAGCATTTTATTTACACACATGCTCATAATAATTTTGAATATTTAATAAATATTAATTGGTGAGGATAAAATTAATATGTATGTGGAAGTAAAAATTTACTAAGTGTGGTTAAGTAAATTAAATCCGATAAATTGTTAGTACGTCATAGTGGGTAATAACGATGGGGATTGATGGTATCTCAATCGGGACATAAGGATATGATATTTGTGGATTGAGATAGAATATTATATTTGGTGACTCCAATGGTGATTTTGAGTGCATGGTTGATCCGTAATAGGTTGAAATAGTCAAAATCAAGTACCCGGGGGTAGAGATTGGTTATCGGGAGCTTTTTAGACTAGTCGGGACGCATTTGGGGGCATTTAAGTCATTTTCCCTTCAGGGGTTAATCAAAATACAGAATATTAGGAGGCTTAAATGGAAGATTAGGGATGGTAGGTAGCCACTTTATACAATCTAAACCTATAGAAGTCTTTTGGTGAGAAAAGAAGGAAAAAGAAGACAAGGAAGGGTCAAAAAAGGCCATTCTTGACTAGATTCAAGAAGAAGGAGACTAAGATCCAACCATCATTCAAGGGAAGTGTATAAATTTCTTATTGATTTGTATTTGTTTAGATTCATATCAAAATTGGTAGAGGAAAAACTAATTTTTGGATGGTAATTCAATATGTAAAATGGATTTTTGGGAAAAGATTTACATATGACTCATGTGATGATATAAACCTTGATTTCTTGAGAATAAATATTGATTTGTTGAAATTAATCTTGATTGTTGTGAGATTCAATACTTATTATAATCTAAATTTTATGAAAAATGATTTGGGAAATAACTTAATTAGAGAAGAAATTAAAAGAGGGGGAAATTTGGAAATTGGGGATGAAATCATTGAATAGGTTGAAATAATGATACTGAAATGTTGATTATGAGATTTATGGATCTTAGGATGAATTTAGATTAGATTTATGTATATGAACCCTTGTAAGACTAAAAATATTTTTGAAGTTGTGAAAGTGTTGAAATTGAGTGTTAGGAGTGGGAAAAATCCGTCACTTCAATTCCATAATTAGGCTCCTACCTAGAATCGAATCGATTCGGCCTCATAGACTAATCAATTCGGTAGGTGAATCGATTCGACTATGGACCCGAATCGATTTGGACATACTGTGAGGGACAGTCGGGTCTTTTAATGTAATTCAAGGGGCTTTTTGAGAAATTAAAATTGTAAAAAGGTCCATAGGGTGGTAGAACTTCTAAGAATGTTATAAATAGTTATCTAACCTCGGGTAGGGGAAAGTAGACTCGAAGTTTGGTTACGAGTGTTTAGTAGGGGTAACACTCGGAATATAAACTACGAATTAGGATAGAAGAATTCGGGAAATATTATTATTATCTATGGTCTAGTTGAGAAGGCCCGAGTATTTCAGAAAAGTTATGTTACAAAATTTAATTTAATTAGTGAATAATTAAAGGTTCAAGATCCGGCGATAGACTCATGACTTATAGACTAATGCTTCGGGTGTTAGGCATGAATTACCAGACTATATATATATATATATATATATATATATATATATATATATATATATATATGATGTTTATGTGAAACATACCCATCCTAGCAAATATGTTATCAGTGGAAGTTGCGCGTCGTGGGAGGTCACTCTGGGAAATCTTAGTAGAGGTATTATTGTTTCCCTAGTTCATAGGTCTGTGCATTCCCACGATGTGTAGGGTTGGAGTCCCGTAGAATAATGTGGTATGATTATGATTGCGGATTTAATTCCATGACTGCCTCTAGTGTTTGATACATTTTTGGGTTCTGTGGTAATATTCTGACCTAGTTGCCCAGGGTGTGGTGGACTCCCTGGAGATTGATAGCATGCTAGTTATTTCGCATCCAGTGAGGTAAAGCTCAGAGGGATAGCTATTACATACATATAATGAGTGATTTATGTGTTTATATGAAGTTGATGTGCTTCTCTTATGTATATAAAGATATAGACAACTATATATGGACATAAGACAATAATTGAGAATATTATTATTGACCTGAGTAAGGTTATAAGAATGAATAATAATGAGATAATATATTAAGCATAGAAGTAAAATAATTATTAAACTAGTGATAAACAATACTCGATACAGGGTAATACGTTACCTTGAAATTAGGGATGAGGCTAGTTAGGTTGGGTAGCATAACTAGGAGGGTTAAGAGCAGACGTCATATGCACACATTAGATGAGGGGTGAGGGTTATATCATGTGAGTGCGCTACCACTTTAAATATGAAAATTTCTCAATATTTTCAGTAGCTGCATCTTATACACTTTCTATATATTTTCCAAAGATTTTTCTCTCAGACCCATATCAAATATTTTCAAAAACTTTTAGGTGTCCAGCCACATGGATGCCTAGGATGAATATTCTTTCCAGGGACACATAATTGCAACTAATGTGGAGGCTTGCAGGATTCAGAGTAGCCACTTTATTTATTGATATCTAGATTAGGTTCTCTATTTCAGTCGTCAGTCGGGCTTGTTGCTCATTTACTTTAGACTTACGTACTTTCGTTTATTTTGGTCAGTTGGTTTGGATGTACTGGGTTTTTGCCCGATGGTTTATTCGGGGATTATTTATGTATCTTAGCTTCACACATATATTTTAATCTCATTTAGTATGTTTACTGTGGGGGCAAAATATATGCCTACGAAATAGCATGACGTGTGGGGAGCACCCCGGTGAAGATGGCGAAGTGCCAACAATATAGGGACGACTAAAGTCCTTAATAAACGAGAAGACTGAGGAGCAGTATCAGATGGGAATGAAACTCCACGAAGATAGGGCTCATCCATATTTGTTACCCATCCTTATTTTTCCCCTAACTCTATATAAAGGGGACACCCCCCATTGTGAAAGGGGGTTAGAAGTTAGAGAAATACTCTCATGTAAAACTCTCTGATCATTCTAATGAAACACACCAATAGCCCCGTGGACGTAGGCCATTCATGGTTGAACCACGTAAATCTTTGTTTCTCTCGTATTTATTTTTATACTTGTATCGTGATGAATTGGCACCCCCCGACGGGTGAGATTTTTTGCACCTACAATTGGCTCCGTCTGTGGGAATCGGCACAAAAGTCCTTCCCCTTCTTGCTAGAAGAGATCTAGGTTTACGTTCAAGAACAATGGTGCCTACACTACGCACATAATCAAAAGATAAGTTTTCCTTTTTGATCTGTGAACGAGCAGTTATGTGTTTCATATATAATTATTTGTTTTGAACAAATATCGTTTCAGTGATACATGATTTTGCGTACAGTTATATTTATAAATTCTGTATTCAATTTTTATCTACAAATCTGCATAACAACTTTGATTGTAGACAACTTTCATTGTTTAAACCACATAAAACTCACTATCGGAGATGTCTATGAGGACTCTCCAAATATTTGAACTCTTTTAAGATCTTTCTGGGTTACATTGTATCTTATTTCCCATATCCCTAATTTTCTAGCACGGGGTAACTGAAAAAAGAGTTTCTCTCTCATGGGAGATCTTGAACACATCTTTACACAACAGAAGGATATTTTTTGACAAAGGTATATAGATTCTGGACACACGATCAAACCATCAATTCATGTTTTCATAAGGAAACTGACGGACGATCTAGTCATCTCCGATATGAAATATGTGGACACCTCCAGTTGCTCTCCAACCTGAAACCTTCCTGGTCGAGCAGCCCCAGTGGTCGCCGACCTGTTTGTGACCTACTGGCGACCAATTATAAGGAGTACGAACTCCGGCGACCCAGCATCGGAGATCCAACAGCCAAATTCCGATTTGAAGCTTGCTCTTTTATGAAAAAGTGTTCTGAAGCAGCAAGAATTTTCCTGTCTTTTTTTGTATCACACCGACCAGCTCTTTCTCCTCTCCAACTAGTGGTGGCGAGCAAGAATTCTGTGGAGGACCCATCATCTACGCCGCCATAGGTCAGCGACCATTATGCGAAGTGTACTACACCTCGGCGACATCACCAGCGACGGATGGTAGTCAGCGACCAGGTTGTGACTACCATCAGCTGGTCGATGGCTAAAACAAGTAAGGACGAGCACATCTGGTCGGTGGCGAGAACGAGCAGTGACGAGCTCACCCCCGTGCAAAAATTATAACACAAAACAAAATCTGTTTGAGGATGGTTTTCTTCGGCGACCACAATGAGGACGACTTGGAACGCGCGAACAGGCGACGGGATCGAGGGAGATCAACACTGAACTGTCTTATCAGCAACACCTCCGCCCGTATCCTTCGATCATTTTTGACCACTCAGCACCGATCGAACACGTAATCCCACAATAAATCAATGGTATAAATGAGTATGACATCAGGGATGTCCATTTCAGTGAAAATCGCGTTTCTTGGATGCCACCTCAAATTAACGTGTCTTTTGAAGTTGTCCACATCTCAAACGGTTGGGCAATTTATCAGTTTCATCAGGTGCACGGACTACATGTAGTTTTCCACGCATCAGCAACGCCATCGGACGACCCCGCATGGTCGGCCAGCACGGTTGTAACCACTGGATCGTCTTCGCTGGTCGGCGGCACGATAAGGAAAGATACAGGGGCACAAGTCCAATTGAGGTTTGATGGTTTTCAACCCCTTTGACTTTGTCGAGACTAACACTTGTTGTTGAAGGATAGTACCACCCCTCCTATTTGAAGTGGAAAAAGATTTTTGAAACCAACCAATTTACTTGGAGCTTACGAGCTTTGAGTATTTGCTTAAGAGCTTTTTGCAAAAATTCTAAATCAACCCTATATCTTACATTCGGGATATACTTGACTAATATTTGCACTACTTGGTTCTCTCTAAAAAAAGAAAAATTTAGAGGATCGTGTGACTTTCTCACAATTGTTACAACAATTTTAGTTGACACTTTTTTATGCGACCTTATTACAAACTACTTTGCTCACATAAATAAGTGAGGCGCAATTATATAGCACTCATGTCATTTATTCGAACATTTTAATTTTCAATATTGTCATCCAGCTACAACAATCTAATCTCACCAGAGCGAGATTATTGGTTATTTAGCTCAGCCCCGACGGATGCTCGGGCACAGTTATCTCAGTGGGATTTTTATGATAAAAATCATTGGATCTTTATTACATTCATACGCGACTATGAATCTTTTCCTCGACAAATGGTCCAGCGGATGCATATCTTATATACTTTGTTGAACATATCATTTCATAATAACTTCTATTTTGATTTAGCCTCAACAGATGGTCGGGGAATTTACTAGCTTCCACAGGTCCAAGATTCAGTCCCGACGGATGCTCGGCAATGATCTTAAGTCCTTGGAAATCTCATCGATGTTTCGACGGATGCTCGAGCACGAATTGCTCGCTATATCTACTTGGTATTCTATAACTTTTTCCCGGCGGACTATCCAGGCACCATTCATTTTATTAATGCTCCGACAGATAGTCGAGCACACTATAGCACCTTATACCCAAAGAAACGCTTGGGCAAAATTATCATTACTCCGACTGAAGCTCGGATTCTATGATTCGGTAACCCGAAGGGATGTCAGGCACATTCGAGAGTCATCTTGGTAGATAATCGGCAAAATATTTCTATATATTTAGTCCCGAAGATATTTTCCTCACATGTCGCATTTTATCCCCAGTGGATAGCTGGTCAGGATAATTCTTGTATTTAGCACAATCCCACTTGATGGATACACACATTTATTTGTACATTGTTCATTTCCATCTCATAATACTTTATTTCCTCACAAATTATGCTCACGATTTTTATCATCATAAATTTGTTAGCAGGGGGCTATCTATACTCTATACTTCACATGAGAACAACAATCGATTGCCACTACACAAATTTTTTGTGAAAACAATTTTTTGAAACCGAACTTGTATTTTAAGTATTTGCTTAAATCTATTTGCACAAATTCCAAATTAACTCCTGTGCCATACATCTGGATATATTTGATAAATTTTGCATCTTTCATTCGACTTTATTACAATTATTTTGTCCACATAAATAGTGGGGCGCACTTAGAAGAGACTCATGTCATTTATCCGGTCATTTAATTTTCAATATTGTCGTCTAGCTATTATTGGTTATACCAAAGAATGGTCGGTGTAATATCTTTACTCATACTTAGCGTAGCCCCGACGGATGCTCGGGCACGGCCATCCTCGTGAGATTTTATCACAAAAATTATGGGATCATTCATGTCATTCATTTAATACTATGAATATTTTCCTCGGCACATGCTCGAACAGATTCACATCATATTGCATGATAAATTCTATTTGAATTAGCCTCGACAAATGGTCGAGCAACTTATTAACTTCCACAGGTATAAGATTCAGTTCCGACGAATGCTCGGCCATAACCTTAAGCTCTTGGAAATATTATTAATACACCGATAGATGCTCGAGCACGGATCGCCCTCTATATCTACTCGGACATGTACAACTTTTCCACGACAAACCAGTCTGGCACCACTTATTTTGTTAATGCTCCGACGGATGGTTGAGCATTTTACACCACTTTGGACCCAACACATGCTTGGGCAATATTACTTATAACAGACAGATGCTCGGATGTTGATATTTCTTGAATTTCAAAATTGATTGTCTGGATCTATGATTCTTGACCTGAAAGACGATCAGGCATATTCAAGGTTCATCTCAGCAAATGCTCGGCAAAATATTTCTATATATTTAGTCCCGAGGATATTTGCCACACATGTCGCATTTTATCCCCAACATATGGTTAGTAAGGATAATTCTTATATTCAGTCCCAACAGATGGTTGGCACAGTCGATTAATAATCAACATTGCATTTATTGGAAGGTTAGTTTTCACTAACAATACAGGATCATTCGTAATACTTGCTCGGTCCTCTTTGCCTCGATGGATGCTCGAGCATGGATCACCCGCAATATCTACCAGATCCTCTATAGTTTTTGCATCGACAGGCATTTAGGCATCATTTATCCCATCAATACTCCGACAAATGCTCAGGCATGGATCGTTCGCAACATCTACTAGGTCCTTTGCAATTTTGCCTCAACGGACCCTCAACTTCGATGAATAGTTGACATTGTGTGATCACGTCTCAAGCTCCAAGAAACAGTTGGGCAATACAGTTCTTATTTAATTCAACCTCGTCGAATGAAAAGTTGGACGATCTGTACCACAAAGATCCAATAACACATAAAACAGCATGAAGAGCAACGATCAACTATATTTATCAACAAGGACGAATCCAACTTGTAAGAAGTCACACGACTAGCAAAATCACAGTCAACGAGCAAGACATGTTGATAACAACACCAGACCATCCTGAATGTATCGAGAAACATCGTCAGACAACCCACGGTGATCAACGACCACCAAGCAACGAATTAACGCGACATCAACACTAAGATATCCACTCCAGAGGAACAATGTTTCTTGAACACCATATCAGATCAACGCATTTTTGCACAAGGATGCTTTGAAATCCTATCAGTCTCTTTAGGTGCACGAGCTATATGGAGTCTTCCACAACCTCCTGGAACCACTATGCATGGTCAGCGAACAAGTGTGCCCCAAGGAACGATACAATACATGAAGAGATACGAGCAAGATAATCCTTAAATATATCCAGATTAAAGAGTATGGATATCGACGAACGATCAACGCGATACTCTTCAAAGCAATGAAGCCTTGAGAAGCGATCGGGCACACTTATCATCCCGGTTATACAGATCAGATGACCCAATGGACGGTCGGGCAGCCTCCTCTTCATAACCCAATTGGGGGCTCCATAGCAGCGATGACACGTGAATAGATTCACTACAACATTTAAAGCAAAATAAAGGAGGTTAACTCAGGACAGATGCCAACATGGTTAACACCGAAATTAGTCTTTCAAATGACGATCACGATCAAGTTTGATTTAGTTACAACGGCCTTCTTGTTTGTTCACACTAAATTAAGTACGTCTACAGGCCTTTGTTATCTCCAAACACAAATGGCTTCACGAGTTGCCCAGGCAACAATAAAATCCCTACGGGGGATCCCTAGGCAAAAAGCCAACTCAGGTTGGTCGCCAACTGTATTGGTTGGTCAAAATCCTGAACGGGTGGATGACCCTCAAACCATGTGCATTTTTACCATCGCCTTTTAGGCCTAAGAAAGTGTGACGGCACAACTTAAAAGTAAAATAGGCGGATATTTACATGCGAGGCATTAGAAAATGGAAAAATGCAAATGCAATTGGTATTACATTAAATTGTGGGAAGAACCTAAGGCAGGGTCTTACCCCTACTAGGTACATGCTCGAGCAAGGATCGACGCATAGGCTTCTGGTCAGCCTCTCAAATTGGACCATATGAAAAACCTAAGGCAGGGTCTTACCCCTACTAGGTACATGCTCGGGCAAGGCTCGACGCATAGGCTTCTGGTCGGCCTCTCCAATTGGACCATATGAAAAACCTAAGGCATGGTCTTACCCCTACTAGGTACATGCTCGAGAAAGGCTCGACGCATAGGCCTGTGGTCGGCCTCTCCAATTGGACCATATGAAAGACCTAAGGCAGGGTCTTACCCCTACTAGGTACATGCTCGAGCAAGGCTCGACGCATAGGCCTGTGGTCGGCCTCTCCAATTGGACCATATGAAAAACCTAAGGCAGAGTCTTACCCCTACTAGGTACATGCTCGAGCAAGGCTCGACGCATAGGCTTCTGGTCGGCCTCTCCAATTGGACCATATGAAAAACCTAAGGCAGGGTCTTACCCCTACTAGGTACATGCTCGAGCAAGGCTCGACGCATAGTCCTGTGGTTGGCCTCTCCAATTGGACCATATGAAAAACCTAAGGCAGGGTCTTACCCCTACTAGGTACATGCTCGAGCAAGGCACGACGCATAGGCTTCTGGTCGGCCTCTCCAATTGGACCATATGAAAAACCTAAGGCAGGGTCTTACCCCTACTAGGTACATACTCGAGCAAGGCTCGATGCATAGGCTTCTGGTCGGCCTCTCCAATTGGACCATATGAAAAACCTAAGGCAGGGTCTTACCCCTACTAGGTACATGCTCGAGCAAGGCTCGACGCATAGGCTTCTAATCGGCCTCTCCAATTGGACCATATGAAAAACCTAAGACAGGGTCTTACCCCTACTAGGTACATACTCGAGTAAGGCTCGACACATAGGCTTCTGGTCGTCCTCTCCAATTGGACCATATGAAAAACCTAAGGCAGGGTCTTACCCCTACTAGGTACATGCTCGAGCAAGGCTCGACGCATAGGCATGTGGTCGACCTCAACAAATGAACCATACGAGACCAAAATATAGGGAGACGCCCTAAACTTGATGCACGCTCGATAAAGCCTCAATAAACAAATTCTGAACAGGCTTGTGGTCAGCCTCACAAATTGGGCCATACAATAAAACAGACAATGAACTACGTTCGACCTGATCCCAAGAGGGTAAGTAGGCAGCTCGACACTCTCGAGTCCGGTTCCCATATCAATTTAATGCCTCTCAACTCAAGCCAAGCATTCATATAAAAACCTATGAAGGAGAGAAGATCAACCAAAGAAGGCTTAAAAGTTGAACGACAGATCAAAGAATGCCAGTCCAGTTCACACCACCAACTGCATATGTTTAAAGATATTGTGGACCAGCTCCCAGCTCATCTCATAATCAACTCAGCTGAAATGCGACCTGTGGGGCTATTGTGGGGGCAAAATATATGCCTACGGAATAGCATGACGTGTGGGGAGCACCCCGGTGAAGATGGCGATGTGACAACAATATAGGGACGACTAAAGTCCTTAATAAACGAGAAGATCGAGGAGCAGTATCAGATGGGAATGAAACTCCATGAAGATAGGGCTCATCCATATTTGTTACCCATCCATATTTGTAACCCTAATGTAACCCCTAACTCTATATAAAGGGGACACCCCCCATTGTGAAAGGGGGCTTAGAAGTTAGAGAAATACTCTCATGTAAAACTCTCTGATCATTCTAATGAAACACACCAACAGCCCCGTGGACATAGGCCATTCATGGTCGAACCACGTAAATCTTTGTCTCTCTCGTATTTATTTTTATACTTGTATCGTGATGAATTGGCACCCCCCGACGAGTGAGATTTTTTGCACCTACATTTACTATGGATGGTATTATGGCAGATTAACTACCACTGTTATATATTAATGAAAGAAAAATTGACACCGCTTGTTAAATTAATTAGGAGGTTAGTAATTAATCATGTTTTGACGGTGATGCTATGAATGAGCCATATGAGACTACCGTTTTATTTTGACAGAGGTCTGGCCACCCATTATTTTAATAAGCAGGGTGTCATAGACGGTATCAGAGCATCAGGTTCCAGAGTCTTTTAGGATCTATGCGGCTTACAATGATTTCAGCGTAACGTTATTTGATGTAGATCCCTATTTGTAGTACTTTTGTATCATCTTTACGTACGCGCATTTATGTTCTTCTGCTGATTATTTTTTATTTGACTGTGAATGAATACCAATTTCAAAATTGTTTCAGATTCTACCAAAGAGAACCCGTCAGATGAGAGTGAGTGCTGGGGAGGAAGCCCCATCGGGGAAAATTATAGCCACAGAGTTGGACGCTACAGTGGCACAAGTGGTAAATGAGATGATGAGCGCTATGGAACAACACCTTCCCCAGGCCCAGCCTCAGCCACAAGTGGCACCGATCATTCAGACTAACTCGGTCCAGTCAACTTGGGAGCGAGAAAGGGAGGCTTTTTATAAAGGGCATCCGCTAGATTTTTAGGGCAGCTCGGATGTAGTGGCATTCATCCAATGGAAAAAGGACATTACATTCCATCTTCACCTTGTGGAGTGCAATGAGACTTAGAGATAGATACTGGCTACTTTTAAGCTAGCAGGTGCATCCCACTGCAGTGGTGGGCATCGATTACTACAGTAGAGGAGAGGAATGTTATGACTACAGTAGAGTTCTAGGTGCAGTTTGACCACAAGTACTTTCTGTCAGCAATAAAAAAGAGATGCGTAAAAAAACTTTGAATGTTACTTCAGGGAGACAGTTCGATGGCTGAATATGAGGAGAAGCTTACCCGTCTGGCCAACTTTGTGCCCAATGAGGTTAACACAGAGGAGAAGAAGATACTGAAGTTCATGGATGGACTCATTTGGAGGATCAGGTAGCACTTACTTGGTAACCCAGCGTTGACCACCTATTTTGAGGTCTTCAATGTCACACTACTTCATTACCAGGACCATTGCTTCCATCTAAAGTGAAGAAAGAGAGCGGGAGATACTAGTCAAGATGGTAGAGCAGAAGGGAATAGTGCCGGTAGAGCATCGCGGCAGCATGAGGGTAGACAGCAGGAGCAAAATTATCGATAGGGGGATCCAACTAAGGGATTTCAATCGAGAGGTTTTTTACCAGAGAGTAATGGGTTCAGATAGGGTCAATAGGGACCTCAGCATCAGCATCAGCATCAGCACCAGCATCAGCAGCACCAGCATGTTCCCCAGGTCCGCTAGGGCCTAGGGAACAACGGGGGAAGCCAACATGGCCAAGGCCATCAGTGTTAATAATCAAGGTAACCTTGATAGGTCCACCAGGGCCAGAGATAAGGGGGACTTCGTCAGACAATGTTTTTCTTGAGGTGAGATGGGCCACGGGAAGAGGGACTGCCCATAGCCAGGCGAAATACCTCAGTAGGTTGCCCAGTGAGAACAGCGAGCACAATTACCATTGATAACACGAGCTCCACCAACCCTACAGCCTCAGGGGAAATTATAGTACGGTGTGTCTATAACGTTCGGGATATAGTCATACCACAGGCACAGTAGGCGCCTCCAGTAGTTGAATGTACGCTTTCTATTTATGGACACATGGGTAAGGTGTTATTTAATATGGGAGTTTCCCACTCATTTATAGCCACTAGTTTGCACACGTAGCTGGACTACTAAAGACAACCAACAATATCGTCATGTATATAGATTCACCGTTGGGAAGTGGTGCCCTTATACACTTCATTTGTTGGAGGGAAGATATATATGTCGGGAGATTATGTTTAGTGGTTAACTTACTATCCTAGGACCATTTCTTCGATAGGACCATTATGTTATCTATCCTAGGACAGGAGATGTTCCTCGTGGCGATCCCTCTTCTCAAGGGAGGGTCGACCGTGCTTCTTTATGATATTGAGGGGGAGACCTCACAGGAGGTGATTATTTCCTTAGATTTGATTTCGATTTTGAGGGAGTTCGTAGATGTGTTCCATAAGAGATAGAGTTTAGTATTGACTTAGTGCCTGAGAGTAGGCTGACTGCATGAGCATCCTATCATATGACCACATTAGAGATGTGGAAATTGGGGATCAGGTTCAACAACTCCTGGGACAGGGCTTTATCAGGTGGAGTACATCGTCGTGGGGTATACCAGTATTGTTTGTGAAGAAAAAGGATGGGTCGCTTATTTTGTTTATAGACTACTGGTGTCACAATCCCGACCCAAACAAGTAGTAGGGAACGAGTGTCTTGACATGCCACCAAGGAAACATATATTCTGACTTAAATTGTTTCCTTAAATAAGTGTACCGGTAATACAATCACATGCTTATGAATCATAAAATATTAAAAGTAAAGGAATTACGTCATCAGAGCTTTCTAAAGGAAACTTCATCTATATTAAAAGCAATAATGCGTTACAACTTAAGACAAAATTTAAAACGTATTACAAGAGAGTCAAGCATGCTTTATATGATATAACAGACATTTTATTTACATAACAAAAAGAGCTCTAAAATCTTAATCTTCAACATAATCCTTTTACGTTCCATCTGCGAGCCTAAACATTCCCTGAAAATTAGTTATTTATACAACATCAGCTAAAAGCCGAGTGAGATTTAATCTCTTGACATTCCAGGATTTTTCAAAAAATTGATACCTATTCAATTTAGAACATAAGGCATATATATAGAGATAGGAATTTGCAGTAGTATATATAAAGTAACTAAATGTAAATATTTTTAGAATAAACAGTTCAGAATAGAATAGATAAAACAATTGAGCAATATGTCAATTACTCAATTTCATTTTAATGGCCATGTATACTCTAATACCCAGATAGACAGATAGTGTCACCAAATGTTTCCACCCAGTAACAACGCAAATAAACAATCATGATCTCTGAAACAACGCCTTATTTAGGGCACACCAGCGATAAACCAGCTGGGAAGGTACCACCCAAATATTTCCACCCGGTAGTCAAGGCCAACATAGTATGAGAGTTTCCATAGGCCGAATCAATAATTTCATAATTTAAATTAGATGTTTATACCGAGAGATATACACGTATAACAAACGACAGAATCACCGGTATCAGATGAGTTTGAGAATAAAAGCATTTAACAAAATATATGCAGTTTGCATAATATCATATAATCAAAATACTCAAGGAATTGTCAGAGATTACCCACCTAAAATATAAGTACAAAGTTATAGATACAGAGTCTTGGATCGCTCATTAATCTTAAGATGAAACTTCTTCTTAAACTTTTCCGCACTTTCTCTCTCTATTTCTTTCTAATATTTTGAATGAATTTCGTGTAATAACTGATCTTAAAGGCCTTATTTATAGTTTCCCAAAGTGGGTGTTGACATGTGTCCCGGTGACTAAGCGTTTATTTTGGTGAGTCGTGTGTTAGCATGTAGCATAACGGAGCTGTCTTGCAGTCTTAATTCACCAGACAGTGACACGTGTTTTAACTTTTTCTAAATGCATGACATGTGTTTTATCTTTTCCTATAAAGGCGACACGTGTGCGGTGGAGGTGTCAAAACCAAGCACGAGGTGTCAAGTTATTAAGGGTGTAAGGGTTATTTTACTCATAAAGGGTATTTTAATAATTTCACCCTTAATATTTTTAATATTTCTTAAAGGTCCCTCAAATGATTTTATTTATAAAATGGTCCTTTATATATTTTCATTTTAGTTCTTGAAACTTTCTTAATTAAAATCAATTCCCTAAATTTTCACAAAATTATATTTTCTACCCCGAAACTTATCATTTAGCTTAGGCTAGGCTATAAGACTTTGATTTAATCCATTTTGATGAACGAGATTATTTCAAAGTGTTTAAGTCGGACAAACCAGACTCCCCTTCCAACCAATCAAAATATAACACGTGGTGTGGTAATAAGACAAAATACAACTTAAAGGATGGATAGATTTACCCTTATTTCGTAATTTTGGTATAACTTCTTGCCCGAACCTCCGTTTAACACACCATTTGTCGTGTTACAAACCTAAATCATATATATACAACTACATAGTTTTTATTTCAAGTCAATTGTTATATTATAATAGTCAAAACAAGTCTCCAACTTTAACAATCCTATCGAAAACTTCAAAATTTTATATTTGATATTTCATGATTTATAAAGGTAGGTTTAGACTAAAAACAATAAATTATGTACAATAATAACACATTATCCATATCACATATGTAATAATACAACATTTGAAACAAACTTTATATGAACATATAAAAGTGGGGTCATTACATCCTACCCTCCTTATAAAAAGTTTGGTCCCAAAACTTGAGTTACATTAATTTTCAAACAGGTATGGATATTGCTCCTTTATTTCATCTTTTCGCTCTCATGATGCTTCTTCAACGAAATGATTACGCCATAAAACTTTGACTAGTGGAATTACCTTGGTTCGTAATATTTGATCTTTATGGTCCAAAGTTTTTACTGGATGCTCAATGTAGGTCAAATATTCTCTAACGTGAAGAGGTTCGTGACTTAGGATATGCATTGGATCTGGGACGTATTTATTCATCATTGATACATGAAACACATTATTCACACTAGATAGATTTCAGGGGGTAAGGATATTCTATCCACAACATCTCCTATCCTTTCAAAGATTTAAAAAGGTCCTATGTATCTTGGACTTAACTTCCCTTTCTAACCAAATCGGATTACTCCTTTTGCTCGCGATACTCGTAAGATCACATACTATCCTCTTTGATGAAATTCAATTGTGTTCAATTGTGTTCCCATGGATGCTTGTAGGATTTTCTAAAGGCGACAAAAATCTAGGGTCACGATCAGAAATAATTGAAACTGGGGTTCCATAAAGCCTAATAATTTCCCGCAAGTATAACTTAGCTAACTTTTCTAAAGAATGGGTAATCTTAATGGCAAGAAAATGAGAAGATTTCATTAACCTATCAATAATTACCCAAATAGAATCATTACCATTTGAATTCCTTGGTAAACCTGTCACAAAATCCATAGTAATATGTTCTCATTTCCACTCAGGGATAGGTAGGGGTTGTAGTAATCCTGACGATTTTTGATGTTCAGCTTTTAATTATTGATAAACCAAACACTGAGATACAAATTAGGCTATGTCCCTTTTCATGTTATTCCCCAAAAATATTTCTCGAAGATCCCTATGCATCTTTGTACATCTGGGATGAAATGTGAATCTTGAGTAATGACTTTCCTCCAAAATTTACCTCTTTAGTTGGGCATCACATGGCACATACACTCTATTTCCAAACCTCAATATGTCATCTCGTATCGCAAACTCAATCCTCTTCCCTTCAATATGTTATTCTCTAATCTTCTTCAACTGTGGGTTATTTACTTGTGTAATTTTGATCCTTTCCATCAATATGGGTTGTACTTGTAAGTTTGTGATTATTCCTCCTTTGCTATAAATACGTACATATATTTCCATACTTATTAAATCCTTCAACAAAGCTTCCTGGCTTGTAATAAGACTGTTAAATTTGGTGTAGACTTCCTACTTAAAGCATCAACTACTATATTAGCTTTCCCTGGGTGATAATGAATATTTAAATCATAATCCTTCATCAATTCTAACCACCTCCTTTGTCTCATGTTCAATATTTTTTGGGTAAAGATATATTTTAAACTCTTATGATCGGTATAAATCTCACAAGTCTCACCATACAAATAATGTCTCCAAATCTTAAGAGCAAAAATTACAGCCGCTAATTCTAGGTCATGGGTTCGATAATTCTGCTCATGTGGTTTTAACTGTCTCAAGGCATAAGCTATTACTTTTCCATTTTGCATTAAAACACGTCCCAAACCATTTTTATAAGCATCACTATAAATTACAAATCCCCCTGTCCCGAAAGGAATAGTCAAAATTAGTGCATTTACTAATCGATTCTTAAGTTCTTATAAACTATTCTCAACCTCCTTAGACCATTCATATTTCACCTTATTTTTTGTTAACCTAGATAGAGGTTTGGCAATACTAGAAAATCCTTCAACAAATCTTTGATAATAACCTTCTAATCCAAGAAAACTATGAATCTCCATCACATTAGTTGGTCTAGGCCATTCCAGTATAGCTTTGATCTTTTGACGGTCAATCGAAACTCCCTCCTTGGAAATGACATGTCGTAGAAAAGATATGCTAGGCAACCAAATCTCACACTTCTTTAATTTCGCATATAATTTCTCCTTCCTAAGGATTTGTAACATTGTGTCTAAATGCTTTTCGTGTTCTTAAATACTTTTATAATAAATAAGGACGTCATCAATGAAAATAACCACACACTGATCCAAATATTACCAAAACACCCTATTCATCATATCCATAAAAGCGATTTGTGCATTAGTTAGTCCAAATGGCATCACAAGAAATTCATAGTGACCATATCTAGTACGAAAAGTTGATTTCGAAATATCATCTTCCTTAATCTTCAATTGGTGATAGCCTGACCTAAGGTCAATCTTTGAAAATACTTGTGCACCTTAAAATTGGTCAAATAAATCATCTATATGAGGTAGGGGGTATTTATTCTTAATGGTCACCTTATTTAGTTCATGATAATCTATACATAACCTCATTGTCCTATCTTTCTTTTTAACAAATAACACTGAAGCACCCCAAGGGGAGACACTTGGCCTAATAAAACGCTTGTCTAACAGATATTGTAATTGAACTTTTAATTCCCTTAAGTCTAAAGTTGCCATACGATAAGGTGGTTTTGAGATTGGTATAGTTCCAGGAATAAGGTCAATCATAAACTCTATTTCTCTACTAGGAGAAAGACTGGGTAAATCATCTGGAAAATATTTAACTATAGGAATATCTTCTAAACTAGGCTATTTTGTTTGAAAATCAATAACACTTCCATGGAATCCTTGGCATCCCTTCTTAAAAAAACTACAAGCTTGCATTGCAGAGATAATACACATGGGAGATATGATGCCAATTCCTTCAAAACTGAATTCTGGTTGGTTAGAGATTTGAAAAGTAACTCTCTTCTCAAAACAATCTACCTTAGCATGATACGATGCTAACCAATCCATCCCTAAAATGACTTCAAAGTCTCTTATGTATAGAACTATAAAATCAGCGAATAGTTTATGACTATTAACATCTATAGGGCAAGAATTATATACTAATGTTCCCGTCAATAACTCACCTGAAGGAGTAGAAACGTGCATGCTATATTCAAGGGTTCGGGCATATTAGGAAAGCAATTAAGAAAATGCACAGATACAAATGAATGGGTAGAACCAGGATCAATTAAAACTTGAAAAGGTTGTGCACATATAAAAAGTGCACCTGACACTACTGCGTTAGAAGCTTGGGCATAACAAAGTGCAAAAACTCTACCCTATCTGCCTTAATCCTTCTTTTCACCTAAAGGTTGTATCTGAATCCTCGCTGGGGTTGGGTAGTCTTTTATCTGATCTCCTTTCTGTACACATCTAAAATAAGATCCCGTATCCTTGTAACAAGGTCATCGTCCATGCATCTTCCCACATTGCTGATATATCTTGTTATTAAACTGTTTGTTATCACTAACTCCCCCAATATTGGATGTACTCCTAAAATTATTTCTATCATTTGGGGTCTTCCCTATTTGTTCCCCAAACTTCCTCTTACCATCTCTAATTCGATTGAACTCCTCGCCATCCCTCTCAACTATCGTAGTCCTAGCCACAACGTCACTATATGATGTCAACTTTAGGATGGAAATTCGACTACGAATACTCAACCTTAACCCACGTTCAAACTTTTTGTCTTTTAATACATCAGTTACTACATCATAAGGTGCGAAGCGGGATAACTCAGTAAAATTTTCCTCGTATTAACTAACCGTCATATTCCCTTGCACGAGACTCATGAACTTAGCTGCCATTTCATCTTTCATCATTTCAGGGAAATATTTCTCATAAAATATCACTAAGAAGCCATTCCAACCTATGTAAGTATTCCTCTCGTCGTGTACTCTCTTAGTCATTCTCCACCAATGTTTGTCTTCAACTTCTAACATAAACGTTGCAAATGAAACCCTTTGTTCATCGGAACACTTAAGAACATCGAGCATCTTTTCCATATGCATCACCCAACTTTCCGCTTCAGTGGGGTTAGGAATACCTTTAAAAGAAGGAGGATTCAACTTCTTGAACTGTTCAATGGTACAGCTAGTTAGTTCAAGATTCCTTGGTGCTCTATTATTCACCTGATGCTCCACAATCCTTGCTAGATTCTCAATCGCCTTGAATGCACCTTCCAGTCCTTCCATACTTAAACCATTAGTTCTCGCAGTTGATCTTGTCTTGGTCATTCTCTACAGTCATGGCCAAATGTAAGATGTAATATACTATCTCGATATTTCAAATTAGAAGAATAATTACATATATAAACAATTATATAGAATGGAGGGTTGTCGCATAAGTCGAATATTTCATCCTATATCCTATGTATAGAAACTTGAAATCTATAATATTCAAAACTCATGTTCAGTAGTCTACGGGTTCATAACCTATGCTCTAATACCACCTTTGTCACGATCCCGGTCCAAATTAGTAGTAGGAAACGAGTGTCTTGATATGCCACCAAGGCAACATATATTCTAACTTAAATTGTTTCCTTCATTAAGTGCAACGAAAATACAATCACATGGTTATGAATCGTAAAATATTGAAAGTAAAGGAATTACGTCATCAGAGATTTCTAAAGGAAACTTCATTTATATTAAAAGAAATAACGAGTTACAACTTAAGACAATATTTAAAACTTATTACAAGAGAGCCAAACATTCGCTATATAATACAACAAACATTTTATTTAAATAACAAAAAGAGCTCTAAAAGCTGAATCTTCAATATAATCCCTTTACGTTCCATCTGCGAGCCTAAACATTCCTTAAAAATTGGTAATTTCTACAAAATTAGCTAAAATACGAGTGAGATTTAATCTCCCAAAATTCCAGGGTTTTTCAGAAAATTGATACCTATTCGATTTACAACATATGGCATATATAGAGAGAGACAAGAATTTGCAGTAGTATATATAAAGTAATTGATAGTAAATATTTTTAGAATAAAAAGTTCAGAACTAAAAAAAGAATAAAACAATTGAGCAATATGTCAATTACTCAATTTTAATTTAATGGCCATGTATACTTTAATACCCAGATAGACAAATAGTATCAACAAATGTTTCCACTCGGTAACAACACAAATATAAAATTATGTTTAGGGCACACCAGCGATAAACCAGCTGGGAAGGTACTACCCAAATATTTCCACCCGGTAGTCAAGGCCAACATAGTATGAGAGTTTCCATAGTATGAATCAATAATTTCATAATTAAAATCAGATGTTTATATCGAGAGATATACACATATAACAAACGACGAAATCATCGGTATCAGATGAATTTGAGAATAAAAGCATTTCACAAAATATATGCAGCTTTCATAATATCATATAATCAAAATACTCAAGAAATTATCATAGAGTACTCACCTAAAATAGAAGTACGAAGTTATAGACACGGAGTCTTGGATCGCTCGTTAATCTTAAGACAAAACTTCTTCTTAAACTTTCCCGCACTTTGTCTCACTATTTCTCTCTAATCTTTTGAATGAATTTCGTGTAATAACTGATTCTAAAGGCCTTATTTAAATTTTTCCAAATTTATTAGGGTGTTGACATGTGTCCGGATGACTAAGCATTTATTTTGGTGAGTCGGCGTTAGCATGTCACGTAATGGAGTTGACGTACAGTCTTAATACACCAGACAACGACACGTGTTTTAACTTTTGATAAATGCATGACATGTGTTTTATCTTTTCCTATAAAGGCGACACGTGTGCGGTGGAGGTGTCAAAACCTAGCACGAGGTGTCAAGTTATTAAGGGTGTAAGGGTCATTTTACACATAAAGGGTATTTTGGTAATTTCACATTTCATATTTTTAATATTTCTTAAACATCCATGAAATGATTTTATTTACAAAATGGTCCTTTATATATTTTCATTTTAGTCCCTAAAACTTTCTTAATTAAAATCAAGTCCCTAAAGCTTCACAAAATTATATTTTCTACCCTGAAACTTATCATTTAGCTTAGGCTAGGCTATAAGACTTTGATTTAACCCATTTCGATGAAGAAGGAGGTTATTTCAAAGTGTTTAAGTCGTCCAAACCAGCCTCTCCTTCCAACCAATCAAAATATAACACTTGGTGTGGTAATAAGACAAAATACAACTTAAAGGATGGATAGATTTACCCTTATTTCGTAATTTTGGTATAACTTCTTGCCCGAACCTCCGTTTAACACACCATTTGTTGTGTTACAAACCTAAATCATATATCTAAAACTACATAGTTTTTATTTCAAGTCAATTGTTATATTATAATAGTCAAAATAAGTCTCCAACATGAACAATCCTATCAAAAACTTCAAAATTTTATATTTGATATTTCATGATTTATAAAGGTAGGTTTAGACTAAAAATAATAAATTATGTACAATAATAACACATTATCCATATCACATATGTAATAATACAACATTTGAAACAAACTTTATATGAACATATAAAAGTGGGGTCATTACATCCTACCCTCCTTATAAAAAGTTTGGTCCCAAAACTTGAGTTACATTAATTTTCAAACAGGTATGGATATTGCTCCTTTATTTCATCTTTCCGCTCTCATGTTGCTTCTTCAACGAAATGATTACGCCATAATACTTTGACTAGTGGAATTACCTTGGTTCGTAATATTTGATCTTTATGGTCCAAAGTTTTTACTGGATGCTCAATGTAGGTCAAATATTCTCTAACGTGAAGAGGTTCGTGACTTAGGATATGCATTGGATCTGGGACGTATTTATTCATCATTGATACATGAAACACATTATTCACACTAGATAGATTTCAGGGGGTAAGGATATTATATACACAACATCTCCTATCCTTTTAAAGATTTAAAAAGGTCCTATGTATCTTGGACTTAACTTTCCTTTCTAACCAAATCGGATTACTTCTTTTGCTCGCGATACTCGTAAGATCACATACTATCCTCTTTGGAATTCTAACTATCAATGTCGATTTTCAACATAACTCTTTTGACGGCTTTTAGCAATTCGAAGTCGATCTTGTATCAATTTCACTTTCTCTGTTGTGATCCGAATCAATTCTGGTCCCAACAATTTTCTTTCTCAAACTTCTACCCAACATGAAGGGGAACAAAACCTTTTACCATAGAGTACCTCATATAGAGCCATTTTAATACTTGCTTGATAACTATTATTATATGAAAATTCCATTAATAGTAAATGATCATCCCATTTCCCTTTCAAATCAAGTACATGTAACACCCCGTATTTTCATGCATTAAATATTTAATTAATTCGGGAATTGAAAATTACTTGTGAGCCGTAATTTTAATTGAATTAATTAGGAAATTTTTTTTAAAATATTAATCGGGAAGTGAATGGTTAATCTTTAAGGAAAACTTATTTACTAAGTGAATAGTAATATTGTATTGACGTCATTTCGGATATTAATGACGGGATATGTACTTATTTCAGCCGGGAGTCGGTATAAACCAAATTGGGTGTGAAATAAGGACTTTTTAGAAATCAATTCGGATGCCAATTATGAGTGTACGGTTGGGTCTGGATGGGCCGAGATAGTCGAAAAAGTGTACCCGGGGGTAGTAAACGGGTCACGGGACATTTTTAGGCATAGTCGGGCCCACACGGGGGCATTTGGGTCACTTGGGCTTGGCCCATTAGGCAAAAAACGGTATTAAGGTTAATTAAACAAATAAAATAAACAAGGGAATGGTTGAATTAATTAGAGGAAAGGAATTAGTGGGTTAGGAAACCCTAACAGCAGCCAAAGCTAAATTTGGGGATCACAAGAGAGCATAAAGGAGTCATCTTCAACCTTGAGCACTCACGATTCCAAATTCAGACTCTACGAACCTTATGGCCAGTGGTTATCTTGCTGTAGCATGTAAAGTGTATTTCAATTCATATTCATGTGATATGTGTAATCAAAGAAATTCGTTTTGGGTTTTAAGGGGTATAAACATGGGGGTTTTGTAAATCGTGAATCTGATTTATAAATGGATTAGAAGATCATATATAATCTGGGTTGTGTATTTATATGTGTTAAGATGTGTAAACCGGATGATTTAGAGACGAATTTGGTGGAAAGAAATTGATGTTAAATGGGTTAAAGACTGAATGTAAATTTACCCCAAATCTGTGAAAACAGTAGAGAAAGTGAAATTTTGATGTTGATGGACTTTATAGAGGTTTCATATAAGGTATTTGATGTTTATTGTTGATGGGAACGCTTAGTTTTCAATGTAGAAGAAACTAGGGTTTGGAGGTGGGCGTCCATGGCTGAAACAGCCAATTCAAGGAAGACGAGGACCTGCTCGATCGATCGATCGAAGGTGGACCATCGATCGATCGATGGTTCGAAAATTTTGACAGTTCGCCCAGTTTTCCTTTATATGTAAAAAAATTTAATTTAACATTTTTCCATGCCTTAAATTGTTGAGTAATTAATACATGGATTTAAAATCAAATTAATAGTGAATAAAATTAATTAGAATTTGAAGGCGGCTTAGTGTGACATCATAATTTAAAAATATGTTGGGTTTTGGAGAAATTAGGTGTGACACACTAAGGTTGAATTTTGGAAAGTTTGTTCGAAAGGATTAAATATGGATATAGTGAACAAGTCCGGGAATAACGGTTGAGAAATACCGAGATATAAATTTTATTTAGGTAAAGGCTAAATAATTTAGAGTCGGGGATTGAGACTCGGGTGATGTTAATTCGGGCCACGAAAGTAAGTTCGGATATATTGGTTAGGGCGATACCAAAAGAAATTAATGTGTAAATTAATTAAAAAAATTCGAGTTGGGCCACAAACTCATTATAAAATGGAATAGGCTTGTGTTACGGACTTAGTACACGGTATAGTCGGGATATTCTTATATTTATATATATATATATATATATATATATATATATATACGGTGTGCGATAGTATATGTATATATATATATGTGGGTGTGCTTTAATATCAGTGATAGATATTATTATTATATTCTCTAGTGCTATAGGGGGAGGTTGCGCGTAGTGGATGAATCCCCTAGCTTGAGGAGTAGGGCGAGTATAATCCCAGGTCATAGCGTCCGTTAGATGGGTGAGGGGCATCTCACATTTAGGGAAGGAATATGACCGCCTCCAATATTTTTGTAATAACAAAGTTAGGGAGAAATTCTAACTTGGGGTAACTAGGTCTGGTGAATATACTTAGTGGGATAGCACTTTAGAGGAATTTTACCCGGTGAGACTTTACTCAGCGAAAAATACTATTATTAAATGTTATATTAGTATGTTTGTGAATACTGTAATGTGACTGAGTATATAATTATGTACGGGCTAATTAATACAAAGCATGAGTTGTATTATATGTATAACAGATGTGGAAGTTATAAGGAAAAAAAAAGGGAAATGATTTAATTAAGTTAATGACGATAATAACCTAAAAATCGTAATTAAGGTATACTCGGTTAGAGTAGGGTGGTCGCAAAGGGCTTTATAATTTATCTAGTCATAAGATGAAAAAAACTAGGTGAATTTATTTAAGGCGTTAGTAGTGCACATTAGAGGAGGGGTGAGGATGTCCTTAAGGGAGTGCGGCACTAACAAAAATATGGAGAGCATGCATATTTATTTATTACTACAAGTTAATCATTTGATAAATGTTTTTCAAATGTTTTTGGGTATTAACCCTTGCTATAAAAAAATTTAAAAACCTTTTAGGTGTCCAGCCACAGGGACGCCAGGCTTGACTCTGTTTCAGGAAATCCGTTGATGCAGCATATGTGGATGTTGCGGGAGTTTTGATAGACGCGTTATTATTTCATTCTAGTGTACAGACTTCTATCAGTTATTTCGAGCATGTCTCTCATAGTTCCTTTAGTTTGTGTCAGACTTGTTGAGATTGATTACTTGTCTTTATTTTATATTTGTTGGATTTTTGGGCCGATGTTTATTCGGTTAGTCATTTAATTTTGTATGGTTGTTTTAATTAATTGTGATTAGTTGTGTGATTTTATTTTCCGCACGAGTTTTCATTTAAGTTAATGAAAGATAAAATTTGGCACCGGTCTAATTTTCTCACTTAGGTGGTTAGTAATTAAAAAGACGACAGTGATGCTAAGGACGGTCCAACTGAGAAACCTGTTCTAACTTAATTTAGGACTGATCACCCGGGGTTAATTAGGCTGGGTGTCACATATGGTATCAGAGCATCAGGTTCAAGTGTCCTTAGGATCTGTGTGGCTTTCTACGTTTCAGCGTAGCACTCGGTTGTTATAGAGCCTTATTATTTAGACTGTTGATTCATTTTCCTCTTGTGAGATATCGTATTTCTCCTGTGTATATTATTGTATAAATTATGTACTTATATAATTTAATCTATTTCAGATGCCACCGAGGAGACTGAGAGCGGAGAGGGCTGAGGCTAGGGATGAGGTCAGGGAGGCTCACCAGGAGCCACAGGTACCTCCACCGCCACCACCACCTGAGTTGATTTCCACTACTCAGGTGGCAGTGATAGTGGCCCAGGCGGTCGAGATAGCAATACGAGCTATGGCAGCTCATTTTCCACAGCCCCGGGCACAACCTCCAGTGGCACCAGTAGGTGAGGCTCCAGTGGGGACACCATCTTGGCAGAGAGTTAGGGAGACCTTTCAGAAGGGTCACCCACCTGAGTTTCGGGGTAGCACGGATGTAGTAGAGGCTTGTGACTGGAAGAAGAACATTCAGCGCCACCTGCGCATGATGGAGTGTATCGAGGTACAGAAACAGATGCTTGCTACCTTTCATCTGTCGGGGGCAGCCTTATAGTGGTGGGAGTCAGTTACCACCGCCGTGGAGCGAGTTTTGATGACAATAGCAGAGTTCTGGGTACGGTTCGATCGCAAATACTTTCCACCAGCAGTAGAGACTGAGATGAGAAAAAAATTCAGTGATTTAGTTCAGGGTGACCGATCAGTGGCAGACTATGAGGAAGAGTTCACCCGGTTGGAAAACTTTGTGCCAAATGAGGTGAGCGATGAGGAACGGAAGAAATCGAGATTTATGGATGGCTTAGCCTGGCGGATCAGGCAACATTTGATTGGGAATCCGGCGTTGGTGACGTATACAGATGTCGTTAATACCGCACTTGTATACTTCCAGGATCATCGCTTCCATGCGAAGAGGAGCAAGAGAGCAGGGGAGCCGAGCCAACAGGGCAAGGCAATTACTAGTGGTGACACAAGTGGTGCTCAGCAGCAGACGGGCAGTCAGCAGGCTAAGAAATTTAAGCCTGGTGGGTTCGACCGGGAGGACAGGGGTTCAGGCAGGGGCAGCCGGGTCCAAATCAGCAACATCAGGTTTCGCAGGGCCGTCAGGGCCAAGGGAACAATGGGGGAGGCCAACAGGGCCAGGTCCATCAAGGCCAACGACAGGGGGATGGTCAGAGACACTATTTTGTCTGTGGCCAGCCAGGACATTTCAAGAGGGAGTGCCCACAAAGGGGAAGAAGTCAACAGCAGGAGTCCCAATAGGGGCAACGGGGGTAGATGCCGGCAGCAGCAGCACCCGCCCCACCATAGCAGGGACAGATGCACTACGGGCGTGTGTATAACGTCCGGGATTTTCCCAATCCCCAAGCACAGCAAGCACCGCCAGCAGTTGAGGGTATGTTTCTCATTCATGGTTATGAGGGTAGTATTCTTTTTTATACGGGAGCATCACATTCATTCATTAATTTTAATTTTGCTAACGAGCCGGACTACTAGAGACCGTGGGTAGTCTTTGGATGTGTGTAGAGTCGCCGGTAGGCAGCGGGGATACGATTCATTTGATTTGTCGGGGTGTGGACATTTTGATTGGGAGACTTAGTTTAGCAGTGAACCTCTTAGTGTTAGATATGGAGGGGTACGATGTCATCTCTGGTATGGATTGGTTGGCAGGTTATCGGGCGATGGTGGATTGCTACGAAAGGACCATCGTGTTCTCCATTCCAGGGCAGGAGATGTTCATAATAGGAATGTCGCAACCTAAGGGAGGGTCACGAACACACTTATATTACATTGAGAAGGAAACCTCACAGGAGGTGGCTATTCCGTTGAACTCAATCCCAGTGGTGAGAGATTTTGAGGATGTGTTTCATGAGATACCAGGGTTTCCACGTAGAAGGGAAATCGAATTTGTAATCAATTTAGCCCCGGGGATGAGGCCAATTGAGAGATGCTTGAGTTGAGAGAGCAGATTCAGCAGCTTCTGGGTCAAGGTTTCTTTCGACGGAGTACATCGCCGTGGGGTGCACTTGTATTATTTGTAAAGAAGCGAGATGGCTCACTACGATTATACGTGGACTATAGAGAGTTGAATAAGGCGACGATACGGAATAAGTATTCGTTGCCTAGGATTGATGATCTATTTGAGCAGTTGAGAGGGGCGTCTTACTTCTCTATGGTCGACTTGAGGTCAGGGTATCATCAACTACGTATCCGAGAGGAGGATGTTCCTAAGACCGCTTTCCTGTCACGGTATGGATCTTATGAGTTCAGGGTGATGCCATTCGGGCTCACCAATGCACCAGCAATGTTCATGGACCTCATGAACAGGGTTTTCAAGGAGTTTCTTGATCAGTTTTTCGTAGTGTTCATTGATGACATCCTGATCTACTCGCTCACCGAGGAGGAGCACGCAGAACATCTGTGTATAGTTTTACAAACATTGCGGGATCACCAGCTCTATTCCAAATTCAATAAGTGTGGATTTTGGCTACGGGAGGTTCAGTTTCTTGTCCACGTGGTGTCAGACCGGGGTATTACGATGGATCCGAGTAAAGTATCGGCGGTGAAGGAGTGGGGACAACCCACGACACCGACAGAAGTGCGCAGTTTTCTGGGATTGGCCGGTTATTACAGGCGATTCATCAAAGGATTCTCAAAGATTACGAACCCTTTGACAAATCTGACTCGAAAAGGGGTACCTTTCACTTGGATTGATCATTGTCAATTAGCTTTCGACGAGTTAAAGGAAAAGTTGACATCTGCACCCATGCTTGCATTTCCGAAAGGAGGATTAGAGTATCGGGTTTACACTGACGCATCCTTACAGGGACTTGGGGGTGTGCTTCAGCAGGAGGAAAGGGATATCGCTTATGCATCCATAAGCTAAAGCCCCACGAGAGGAATTACCCCACTCACGACCTGGAGTTAGCAGGGATCATTTTTTCTTTGAGGATATGGAGACATTATCTTTTGGGGGAGCGGTTCACGTTATTTACGGCTCACAAATCAGTTCAGTATCTCTTCACTCAGAAGGATCTGAATATGAGGCAGAGGCGATGGCTAGAATACGTGAAAGACTACCAGTTTGATATTCAGTATCATCCTGGTAAGGCTAATGTGGTAGTAGATGAATTGTGTCGAAGACCGACTGGGGAAATATCAGAAGTATGGAAAGCAAAGTGGAGAGAACTTCAATATGAGGATGATGTAGCCAGGTCTTGTATGTCAGCATTATCCATCACACCTGAGATCCTTATGCGGGTTGTGAGGGCTCAGGCAGAGGATCAGACCTACTGAGATAGGGTGAGCCAGTTGCTAGCTGAGGGAGCAGAGAGTTACTCGATCAGCTCGGAGGGAGGCTTATGCCTTAATGGGAGGTTGATTGTGCCAGAGGATGAGGAGTTGAGGCACGCTGTTATGACAGAGTCTCATGGGTCGAGATTCGTGGTACATCCCGGTGGGGATAAAATGTATCAGGATATGAGAAGGTAGTATTGGTGGGCAGGAATGAAACGAGACATAGCAGAGTTTGTTTTGAAATGTGCCACGTGTCAGCTTGTAAAAGTTGACCATCAGAGACCATCAGGGATGCTACAACCACTTGAAATTCCCGTGTGGAAGTGGGAGAGCATCTCCATGGACTTCATTACAGGGTTATCGACATCGCAGAAGGGTCACGATTCCATATGGGTTATTGTGGATCGGTTGACCAACGTGGCCCACTTCCTGCCAGTTCGCACAGACTTTGAGATGATGCGTTATGTGCAGTTATTCATAATAGAGATTGTTAAGCTGCACAGGGTACCGATAAATATTGTGTCGGATAGGGACAAGATCTTTGTGGCCCACTTTTGGTAGAGTTTTCAGGAGCCCATGGGCAAGGAGTTACGTTTGAGTACAACCTATCACCCACAGACTGAGAGAGTCAATAAGATGATGGAAGATATGCTCATAATGTGCATATTAGACTTTGGGGGAGGTTAGGAGAAATATCTTCCTCTGGTAGAGTTTGCGTATAACAACTCTTACCAATTCACGATCGGCATGGCACCATTCGAGGCACTATATGGGAGACCTTGTCGTTCACCCTCTTGTTGGTTAGAGGTGGGGGATAACAAACTATTGGGGCCAGAGATTTTTCAGGAGACATCTGCCAAGATAGAGCTGATCCGAGGGAGGATTCAGATAGCTCGGGATAAGCAGAAAAGTTACGCTGATGCTTCACGGAGACATGTGGAGTTAGAGGTTGGGGATCAGGTGGGTGTACCCTATGAAAGGGGTGATGAGGTTCAGCAAGAAGGGTAAGTTAGCACCAAGATACGTGGGACCTTTCCCTATTATCGAGAGGGTTGGGCCTATAGCCTACAGGCTGGGATTGTCGGAGCACCTTCAGTGGATACACGACGTGTTCCATGTAGCATCGCTGAAGAAATATCGCACGAGCGAGAGGGCTTTCTAGCACATTCCACTCAAGTAAATTGATTTACATCCAAACATCGCATATGAGGAGAGACCGGTGGCTATTCTGGACCGTAGCGAGCGAAAGTTACGATCCAAGGTTGTTCCACTAGTTAGAGTACAGTGGGGTTATCACAACGTTGACGAGTCTACCTGGGAGAGGGAGGAGGATATGCGGGAACAATATCCAGAGCTTTTCATCACAGGTATGACCTAATTTCGGGGACAAAATTCCTTTGTAACGAGGGGAGTATGTAACACCCCGTATTTTCATGCATTAAATATTTAATTAATTCGGGAATTGAAAATTACTTGTGAGACGTAATTTTAATTGAATTAATTTGGAAAATTTTCTTTAAATATAAATCGGGAAGTGAATGGTTAATATTTAAGGAAAACTTATTTACTAAGTGAATAGTAATATTGTATTGACGTCATTTCGGATATTAATGACGGGATATGTACTTATTTCAGCCGGGAGTCGGTATAGACTAAATTGGGTGTGAAATAAGGACTTTTTAGAAATCAATTCGGATGCCAATTATGAGTGTACGGTTGAGTTCGGATGGGCCGATATAGTCGGAAAAGTGTACTCGGGGGTAGTAAACGGGTCACGGGACATTTTTAGGCATAGTCGGGCCCACACGGGGGCATTTGGGTCACTTGGGCTTGGCCCATTAGGCAAAAAACGGGATTAAGGTTAATTAAACAAATAAAAGAAATAAGGGAACGACTGAATTAATTAGAGGAAAGGAATTAGTGGGTTAGGAAACCCTAACAGCAGCCAAAGCCAAATTTGGGGATCACAGGAGAGCATAAAGGAGTCATCTTCAACCTTGAGCACTCACGATTCCAAATTCAGACTCTACGGACCTTAAGGCGAGTGGTTAACTTGTTGTAGCATGAAAGTGTATTTCAATTCATATTCATGTGATCTGTGTAATCAAAGAAATTCGTTTTGGGTTTTAAGGGGTATAAACATGGGGGTTTTGTAAATCATGAATCTGATTTATAAATGGATTAGAAGATCATATATAATCTGGGTTGTGTATTTATATGTGTTAAGATGTGTAAACCGGATGATTTAGAGACGAATTTGGTGGAAAGAAATTGATGTTAAATGGGTTAAAGACTGAATGTAAATTTACCCCAAATATGTGAAAACAGTAGAGAAAGTGAAATTTTGATGTTGATGGACTTTATAGAGGTTTCATATAAGGTATTTGATGTTTATTGTTGATGGGAACGCTTAGTTTTCAGTGTAGAAGAAACTAGGGTTTGGAGGTGGGCGTCCATGGCTGAAACAGCCAATTCGAGGAAGACGAGGACCTGCTCGATCTATCGATCGAAGGTGGACCATCGATCGATCGATGGTTCAGAAATTTTGACAGTTCGCCCTGTTTTCCTTTATATGTAGAAAAACTTAATTTAACATTTTTCCATGCCTTAAATTGTTGAGTAATTAATACATGGATTTAAAATCTAATTAATAGTGAATAAAATTAATTAGAATTTGAAGGCGGCTTAGTGTGACATCATAATTTAAAAATTTGTTGGGTTTTGGAGAAATTAGGTGTGACACACTAAGGTTGAATTTTGGAAAGTTTGTTCGAAAGGATTAAATATGGATATAGTGAACAAGTCCGGGAATAACGGTTGAGAAATACCGAGATATAAATTTTATTTAGGTAAAGGCTAAATAATTTAGAGTCGGGGATTGAGGCTCGGGTGATGTTAATTCGGGCCACGAAAGTAAGTCCGGATATATTGGTTAGAATGATACCAAAAAAAATTAATGTGTAAATTAATTAAAAAAATTCGAGTTGGGCCACAAACTCATTATAAAATGGAATAGGCTTGTATTACGGACTTAGTACACGGTATTGCCGGGATATTCTTATATATATATATATATATATATATATATATATATATATATATATACGGTGTGCGATAGTATATGTATATATATATATGGGTGTGCTTTAATATCAGTGATAGATATTATTATTATATTCTCTAGTGCTATAGGGGGAGGTTGCGCGTAGTGGATGAATCCCCTAGCTTGAGGAGTAGGGCGAGTATAATCCCAGGTCATAGCGTCCGTTAGATGGGTGAGGGGCATCTCACATTTAGGGAAGGAATATGACCGCCTCCAATATTTTTGTAATAACAAAGTTAGGGAGAAATTCTAACTTGGGGTAACTAGGTCAGGTGAATATACTTAGTGGGATAGCACTTTAGAGGAATTTTACTCGGTGAGACTTTACTCAGCGAAAAATACTATTATTAAATGTTATATTAGTATGTTTGTGAATACTGTAATGTGACTGAGTATATAATTATGTACGGGCTAATTAATACAAAGCATGAGTTGTATTATATGTGTAACAGATGTGGAAGTTATAAGGAAAAAAAAAGGGAAATGATTTAATTAAGTTAATGACGATAATAACCTAAAAATCGTAATTAAGGTATACTCGGTTAGAGTAGGGTGGTCGCAAAGGGCTTTATAATTTATCTAGTCATAAGATGAAAAAAACTAGGTGAATTTATTTAAGGCGTTAGTAGTGCACATTAGAGGAGGGGTGAGGATGTCCTTAAGGGAGTGCGGCACTAACAAAAATATGGAGAGCATGCATATTTATTTATTACTGCAAGTTAATCATTTGATAAATGTTTTTCAAATGTTTTTGGGTATTAACCCTTGCTATAAAAAAATTTAAAAACCTTTTAGGTGTCCAGCCACAGGGACGCCAGGCTTGACTCTGTTTCAGGAAATCCGTTGCTGCAGCATATGTGGATGTTGCGGGAGTTTTGATAGACGCGTTATTCTTTCATTCTAGTGTACAGACTTCTATCAGTTATTTCGAGCATGTTGCTCACAGTTCCTTTAGTTTGTGTCATACTTGTTGAGATTGATTACTTGTCTTTATTTTATATTTGTTTGATTTTTGGGCCGATGTTTATCCGGTTAGTCATTTAATTTTGTATGGTTATTTTAATTAATTGTGATTAGTTGTGCGATTTTATTTTCCGCATGAGTTTTCATTTAAGTTAATGAAAGATAAAATTTGGCACTGGTCTAATTTTCTCACTTAGGTGGTTAGTAATTAAAAAGACGACAGTGATGCTAAGGATGGTCCAACTGAGAATCCTGTTCTAACTTAATTTAGGACTGATCACCCGAGGTTAATTAGGCTGGGTGTCACAGATGGTATCAGAGCATTAGGTTCTAGTGTCCTTATGATCTGTGCGGCTTTCTACGTTTCAGCGTAGCACTCGGTTGTTATAGAGCCCTATTATTTGGACTGTTGATTTATTTTCCTCTCGTGAGATATCGTATTTCTGCTGTGTATATTATTGTATAAATTATGTACTTATATGATTTAATCTATTTCAGATGCCACCGAGGAGACTGAGAGAGGAGAGGGCTGAGGCTAGGGATGAGGTCAGGGAGGCTCATCAGGAGCCACAGGTACCGCCACCACCACCACCACCTGAGTTGATTTCCACTACTTAGGTGGCAGTGATAGTAGCCCAGGCGGTCGAGATAGAAATACGAGCTATGGCAGCTCACTTTCCACACCCCCAGGCACAACCTCCAGTGGAACCAGTAGGTCAGGCTCTAGTGGGGCCACCATCTTGGCAGAGAGTTAGGGAGACCTTTCAGAAGGGTCACCCACCTGAGTTTCGGGGTAGCACAGATGTAGTAGAGGCTTGTGACTGGAAGAAAAACTTTCAGCGCCACCTGCGCATGCTGGAGTGTACCGAGGTACAGAAATAGATGCTTGCTACCTTTCGTCTGTCGGGGGCAGCCTTACAGTGGTGGGAGTCAGTTACCACCGCCGAGGAGCGAGATTTAATGACAATACCAGAGTTCTGGGTACGGTTCGATCGCAAATACTTTCCACTAGAAGTAGAGACTGAGATGAGAAAAAAATTCAGTGATTTAGTTCAGGGTGACCGATCAGTGGCAGACTATGAGGAAGTGTTCACCCGGTTGGCAAACTTTGTGCCAAATTAGGTGAGCGATGAGGAACGGAAGAAATCGAGAGTTATGGATGGCTTAGCCTGGCGGATCAGGCAACATTTGATTGGGAATCCGGCGTTGGTGACGTATATAGATGTCGTTAATACCGCACTTGTACACTACCAGGATCATCGCTTCCATGCGAAGGGGAGCAAGAGAGCAGGGGAGCCGAGCCAACAGGGCAAGGCAATTACTAGTGGTGACACAAGTGGTGCTCAGCAGCAGATGGGCAGTCAGCAGGCTAAGAAATTTAAGCCTGGTGGGTTCCGACCGGGAGGACAGGGGTTCAGGCAGGGGCAGCCGGGTCCAAATTAGTAGCAGCAGGTTTCGCAGGGCCGTCAGGGCCAAGGGAACAATGGGGGAGGCCAACAGGGCCAACGACAGGGGGATGGTCAGAGACACTATTTTGTCTGTGGCCAGCCAGGACATTTCAAGAGGGAGTGCCCACAGAGGGGAAGAAGTCAACAGCAGGAGGCCCAATAGGGGCAACGGGGCTAGATGCTGGCAGCAGCAGCAGCAGCAGCACCCGCCCCACCATAGCAGGGACAGATGCACTACGAGTGTGTGTATAACGTCCGGGATTTTCCCAATCCCCAAGCGCAGCAGGCACCGCCAGCAGTTGAGGGTATGTTTCTCATTCATGGTTATAAGGGTAGTATTCTTTTTTATACGGGAGCATCACATTCATTCATTAAGTGTAATTTTGCTAAACAGGCCGGACTACTAGAGACCGCGGGTAGTCTTTGGATGTGTGTAGAGTCGCTGGTAGGCAGCGGGGCTACGATTCACTTGATTTGTCGGGGTGTGGACATTTTGATTGGGAGACTTAGTTTAGCAGTGAACCTCTTAGTGTTAGATATGGAGGGGTACGATGTCATCTTGGGTATGGATTGGTTGGCAGGTTATCAGGCGATGGTGGATTGCTACGAAAGGACCATCGTGTTCTCCATTCCAGGGCAGGAGATGTTCATAATAGCAATGCCGCAACCTAAGGGAGGGTCACGAACACACTTGTATTACATCTAGGAGGAAACCTCACAGGAGGTGGCTATTCCGTTGGACTCAATCCCAGTGGTGAGAGATTTTGAGGATGTGTTTCATGAGATACCAGGGTTTCCACGTAGCAGGGAAATCGAATTTGTAATCGATTTAGCCCAGGGGACGAGGCCAATTGCTCGGGTCCCATACCGTATGGCCCCTTTAGAGATGCGTGAGTTGTGAGAGAAGATTCAGCAGCTTCTGGGTCAAGGTTTCATTCGACAGAGTACATCGCCGTGGGGTGCACCGGTATTATTTGTAAAGAAGCGAGATGGCTCACTACGATTATGCATGGACTATAGAGAGTTGAATAAGGCGACGATACGGAATAAGTATTCGTTGCCTAGGATTGATGATCTATTTGACCAGTTGAGAGGGGCGTCTTACTTCTCTAAGGTCGACTTGAGGTCAGGGTATCATCAACTACGTATCCGAGAGGAGGATGTTCCTCAGACCGCTTTCCTGTCGTGGTATGGATCTTATGAGTTCAGGGTGATGCCATTCGGGCTCACCAATGCACCAGCAATGTTCATGGACCTCATAAATAGGGTTTTCAAGGAGTTTCTTGATCAGTTTGTCATAGTGTTCATTGATGACATCCTGATCTACTCGCGCACCGAGGAGGAGCACACAGAACATCTGTGTATAGTTTTACAGACATTGCGGGATCACCAGCTCTATGCCAAATTCGGTAAGTGTGGATTTTGGCTACGGGAGGTTCAGTTTCTTGGCCACGTGGTGTCAGACCGGGGTATTGCGATGGATCCGAGTAAATTATCGGCGGTGAAGGAGTGGGGGCAACCCACGACACCGACAGAAGTGCGTAGTTTTCTGGGATTGTCCGATTATTACAGGCGATTCATCAAAGGATTCTCAAAGATTATGAACCCTTTGACGAATCTGACCCGGAAAGGGGTACCTTTCACTTGGAATGATCATTGTCAATTAGCTTTCGACGAGTTAAAGGACAAGTTGACATCTGCACCCATGCTTGCATTTCCGAAAGGAGGATTAGAGTATCGGGTTTACACTGACGCATCCTTACAGGGACTTGGGGGGTGTGCTTCAGCAGGAGGAAAGGGATATCGCTTATGCGTCCAGAAGCTAAAGCCCCACGAGAGGAATTACCCCACTCACGACCTGGAGTTAGCAGTGATCATTTTTTCTTTGAGGATATGGAGACATTATCTTCTGGGGGAGCAGTTCACGTTATTTACGGCTCATAAAATCACTTCAGTATCTCTTCACTCAGAAGGATCTGAATATGAGGCAGAGGCGATGCCTAGAATTCATGAAAGACTACCAGTTTGATATTCAGTATCATCCTGGTAAGGCTAATGTGGTAGTAGATGCATTGTGTCGGAGACCGACTGGGGAAATATCAGAAGTATGGAAAGCGAAGTGGAGAGAACTTCGATATGAGGATGATGTAGACAGGTCTTGTATGTCAGCATTATCCATCACACCTGAGATCCTTATGCGGGTTGTGAGGGCTCAGGAAGAGGATCAGACCTACCGAGATAGGGTGAACCAGTTGCTACCGAGATCACCCGGGGTTAATTAGGTTGGGTGTCACAGTACACAGGCCTAAGAATATCCTCTAAGGTTTGAATGGTTCTCACAGATTGTCCATCTATTTGAGGATCAAAAGCAGTGATGAAATTCAATTGTGTTCCCATGGATGCTTGTAGGATTTTCCAAAAGCGACACAAATCTAGGGTCACGATCAGAAATAATTGAAACTGCGGTTCCATAAAGCCTAATAATTTCCCGCAAGTATAACTTAGCTAACTTTTCTAAAGAATGGATAATCTTAATGGCTAGAAAATGAGAAGATTTAGTTAACCTATCGATAATTACCCAAATAGAATCATTACCTTTTGAATTCCTTGGTAAACCTGTCACAAAATCCATAGTAATATGTTCTCATTTCCACTCAGGGATAGGTAGGGGTTGTAGTAATCCTGACGGTTTTGTATGTTAAGCTTTTACTTATTGACAAACCAAACACTGAGATACAAATTAGGCTATGTCCCTTTTCATGTTATTCCCCAAAAATATTTCTCGAAGATCCCTATACATCTTTGTACATCCGGGGTGAAATGTTAATCTTGAGTAATGACTTTCCTCCAAAATTTACCTCTTTAGTTGGGCATCACATGGCACATACACTCTATTTTCAAACCTCAATATGTCATATCGTATCGAAAACTCAATCCTCTTCCCTTCAATAACTTATTCTCTAATCTTCTTCAACTGTGGGTTATTTACTTGTGTAATTTTGATCCTTTCCATCAATATGGGTTGTACTTGTAAGTTTGTGATTATTCCTCCTTTGCTATAAATACGTACATATATTTCCATACTTCTTAAATCCTTCAACAAAGCTTCCTGGCTTGTAATAAGACTGTTAAATTTGTTGTAGACTTCCTACTTAAAGCATCATCTACTATATTAGCTTTCCCTGGGTAATAATGAATATTTAAATCATAATACTTCATCAATTCTAACCACCTCCTTTGTCTCATGTTCAATATTTTTTGGGTAAAGATATATTTTAAACTCTTATGATCGGTATAAATCTCACAAGTCTCACCATACAAATAATGTCTCCAAATCTTAAGAGCAAAAATTACAGCCGCTAATTCTAGGTCATGGGTTCGATAATTATGCTCATGTGGTTTTAACTGTCTCAAGGCATAAGCTATTACTTTTCCATTTTGCATTAAAACACATCCCAAACCATTTTTATAAGCATCACTATAAATTACAAATCCCCCTGTCCCGAAAGGAATAGTCAAAATTAGTGCATTTACTAATCGATTCTTAAGCTCTTAGAAACTATTTTCAACCTCCTTAGACCATTCATATTTCACCTTATTTTTTGTTAACCTGGATAGAGGTTTGGCAATACTATAAAATCCTTCAACAAATCTTCGATAATAACCTTCTAATCCAAGAAAACTACGAATCTCCATCACATTAGTTGGTCTAGGCCATTCCAGTATAGCTTTGATCTTTTGACGGTCAACCGAAACTCCCTCCTTGGAAATGACATGTCCTAGAAAAGATATGCTAGGCAACCAAATCTCACACTTCTTTAATTTCGCATATAATTTCTCCTTCCTAAGGATTTGTAACACTCTGTCTAAATGGTTTTCATGTTCTTCAATACTTTTATAATAAATAAAAATGTCATTAATGAAAACAACCACACACTGATCCAAATATTACCTAAACACCCTATTCATCATATCCATAAAAGCGGTTTGTGCATTAGTTAGTCCAAATGGCATCACAAGAAATTCATAGTGACCATATCTAGTACTAAAAGTTGATTTCGAAATATCATCTTCCTTAATCTTCAATTGGTGATAGCCTGACCTAAGGTCAATCTTTGAAAATACTTGTGCACCTTAAAATTGGTCAAACAAATCATCTATATGAGGTAAGGGGTATTTATTCTTAATGGTCACCTTATTTAGTTCATGATAATCTATACATAACCTCATTGTCCTATCTTTCTTTTTAACAAATAACACTGAAGCACCCCAAGGGGAGACACTTGGCCTAATAAAACCCTTGTCTAACAGATCTTGTAATTGAACTTTTAATTCCCTTAATTCTTAAGTTGCCATACGATAAGATGGTTTTGAGATTGGTATAGTTCCAGGAATAAGGTCAATCATAAACTCTATTTCTCTACTAGGAGAAAGACTGGGTAAATCATCTGGAAAATATTTAACTATAGGAATATCTTCTAAACTAGGCTCTTTTGTTTGCAAATCAATAACACTTCCATGGAATCCTTGGCATCCCTTCTTAAAAAAACTACAAGCTTGCATTGCAGAGATAATACACATGCGAGATATGATGCCAATTCCTTCAAAACTGAATTCTGGTTGGTTAGAGATTTAAAAAGTAACTCTCTTCTCAAAACAATCTACCTTAGCATGATACGATGCTAACCAATCCATCCCTAAAATGACTTCAAAGTCTCTTATGTATAGAACTATAAAATCAGCGAATAGTTTATGACTACTAACATCTATAGGTCAAGAATTATATACTAATGTTCCCGTCAATAACTCACCTGAAGGAGTAGAAACGTGCATGCTATATTCAAGGGTTAGGGCATATTAGGAAAGCAATTAAGAAAATGCACAGATACAAATGAATGGGTAGAACCAGGATCTATTAAAACTTGAAAAGATTGTGCACATATAAAAAGTGCACCTGACACTACTGCGTTAGAATCTTGGGCATAACAAAGTGCAAAAACTCTACCCTATCTGCCTTAATCCTTCTTTTCACCTAAAGGTTGTATCTGAATCCTCGCTGGGGTTGGGTAGTCTTTTATCTGATCTCCTTTCTGTACACATCTAAAATAAGATCCCGTATCCTTGTAACAAGGTCATCGTCCATGCATCTTCCCACATTGCTGATATATCTTGTTATTAAACTGTTTGTTATCACTAACTCCCCCAATATTGGATGTACTCCTAAAATTATTTCTATTATTTGGGTTCTTCCCTATTTGTTCCCCAAATTTCCTCTTACCATCTCTAATTCGATTGAACTCCTCGCCATCCCTCTCAACTATCGTAGTCCTAGCCACAACGTCACTAAATGATGTCAACTTTAGGATGGAAATTCGACTACGAATACTCAACCTTAACCCACGTTCAAACTTTTTGGCTTTTAATACATCAGTTACTACAACATAAGGTGCGAAGCGGGATAACTTAGTAAAATTTGCCTCGTATTAACTAACCGTCATATTCCGTTGCACGAGACTCATGAACTTAGCTGCCATTTCATCTTTCATCATTTCAGGGAAATATTTCTTATAAAATATCACTAAGAAGCCATTCCAACCTATGTAAGTATTCCTCTCGTCGTGTACTCTCTTAGTCATTCTCCACCAATGTTTGGCTTCAACTTCTAACATAAACGTTGCAAATGAAACCCTTTGTTCATCGGTACACTTAAGAACATCGAGCATCTTTTCCATATGCATCACCCAACTTTCAGCTTCAGTGGGGTTGGTATACCTTTAAAAGAAGGCGAATTCAACTTCTTTAACTGTTCAATGGTACAGCTAGTTAGTTCAAGATTCCTTGGTGCTCTATTATTCACCTGATGCTCCACAATCCTTGCTAGATTCTCAATCGCCTTGAATGCACCTTCCAGTCCTTCCATACTTGAACCATTAGTTCTCGCAGTTGATCTTGTCTTGGTCATTCTCTACAGTCATGGCCAAATGTAAGATGTAATATACTATCTCGATATTTCAAATTAGAAGAATAATTACATATATAAACAATTATATAGAATGGAGGGTTGTCGCATAAGTCGAATATTTCATCCTATATCCTATGTATAGAAACTTGAAATCTATAATATTCAAAACTCATGTTCAGTAGTCTACGGGTTCATAACCTATGCTCTAATACCACCTCTGTCACGATCCCGGTCCAAATTAGTAGTAGGAAACGAGTGTCTTGATATGCCACCAAGGCAACATATATTCTAACTTAAATTGTTTCCTTCAATAAGTGCAACGAAAATACAATCACATGGTTATGAATCGTAAAATATTGAAGGTAAAGGAATTACGTCATCAGAGATTTCTAAAGGAAACTTCATTTATATTAAAAGTAATAACGAGTTACAACATAAGACAATATTTAAAACTTATTACAAGAGAGCCAAACATTCGCTATATAATACAACAAACATTTTATTTAAATAACAAAAAGAGCTCTAAAAGCTGAATCTTCAATATAATCCTTTTACGTTCCATCTGCGAGCCTAAACATTCCTTAAAAATTGGTAATTTCTACAAAATTAGCTAAAATACGAGTGAGATTTAATCTCCCGAAATTCCAGGGTTTTTCAGAAAAGTGATACCTATTCGATTTACAACATATGGCATATATAGAGAGAGACAGGAATTTGCAGTAGTATATATAAAGTAATTGATAGTAAATATTTTTAGAATAAATAGTTCAAAACTAAAAACAGATAAAACAATTGAGCAATATGTCAATTACTCAATTTTAATTTAATGGCCATGTATACTTTAATACCCAGATAGACAAATAGTATCAACAAATGTTTCCACTCGGTAACAACACAAATATAAAATTATGTTTAGGGCACACCAGCGATAAACCAGCTGGGAAGGTACTACCCAAATATTTCCACCCGGTAGTCAAGGCCAACATAGTATGAGAGTTTCCATAGTATGAATCAATAATTTCATAATTAAAATCAGATGTTTATATCGAGAGATATACACATATAGCAAACGACGAAATCATCGGTATCAGATGAATTTGAGAATAAAAGCATTTCACAAAATATATGCAGCTTTCATAATATATATAATCAAAATACTCAAGTAATTATCATAGAGTACTCACCTAAAATAGAAGTACGAAGTTATAGACACGGAGTCTTGGATCTCTCGTTAATCTTAAGACAAAACTTCTTCTTAAACTTTCCCGCACTTTGTCTCACTATTTCTCTCTAATCTTTTGAATGAATTTCGTGTAATAACTGATTCTAAAGGCCTTATTTATATTTTCCCAAATTTATTAGGGTGTTGACATGTGTCCGGATGACTAAGCATTTATTTTGGTGAGTCGGCGTTAGCATGTCACGTAACGGAGTTGACTTGCAGTCTTAATACACCAGACAACGACACGTGTTTTAACTTTTGATAAATGCATGACATGTGTTTTATCTTTTCCTATAAAGTTGACACGTGTGCGGTGGAGGTGTCAAAACCTAGCACGAGGTGTCAAGTTATTAAGGGTGTAAGGGTCATTTTACACATAAAGGGTATTTTGGTAATTTCACATTTCATATTTTTAATATTTCTTAAACATCCATGAAATTATTTTATTTACAAAATGGTCATTTATATATTTTCATTTTAGTCCCTAAAACTTTCTTAATTAAAATCAAGTCCCTAAAGCTTCACAAAATTATATTTTCTACCCTGAAACTTATCATTTAGCTTAGGCTAGGCTATAAGACTTTGATTTAACCCATTTCGATGAAGAAGGAGGTTATTTCAAAGTGTTTAAGTCGTCCAAACCAGCCTCTCCTTCCAACCAATCAAAATATAACACATGATGTGGTAATAAGACAAAATACAACCTAAAGGATGGACAGATTTGCCCTTATTTCGCAATTTTGGTATAACTTCTTGCTCGGACCTCCATTTAACACACTGTTTGTTGTGTTACAAATCTAATTCATATATCTAAAACACTATGGTTTTTATCTCAAGTTAATTGTTATATTATAATAGTCAAAACTAGTCTCCAACATGAACATTCCTACCGAAAACTTCAAAATTTTATGTTTGTAACTAATTTGATATTTCATGATTTATGAAGGTAGGTTTAGACTAAAATAAATAAATTATGTACAATAATAACACATTATCCATATTACATTTTTAATCATACAACATTTAAAACTAACTATATATGAACATATAAAAATGGGGTCATTACAACTGGGAGCTGAACAAAGTCACGATTCGGAACAAGTATTTGTTGCCTCAAATCTACAACTTGTTCAAAAAGTTAAGAGGAGCATTGTACTTATCTAAGATATACATGATATCGGGATATCAACAGTTGCACATTAGGGATATTATAGACCAATTTGTGATCTTATTTATAGACAATATTCTGGTGTATTCTCGGATGGGGGCAAGCAGGAAGAGCATCTACGTATGGTTTTGCAGACATTTTGGGACCATCAGCTTTATGACAAGTTCAAGAAGTCCAAATTCTGGCTGAGGGTGGTACAGTTTCTGGGCCATATTATATCGGACATAGGTATTTCCATGGATTTGAGTAAGGTATCGATGATGATGGATTGGGGACATCCCACGACACCAACGGAAGTTCGGAGCTTTTTAGAGTTGGCCTGGTATTATCGTTGCTTTATAAAGGGCTTCTTCAAAATTACGGGTCTGTTGACTAATCTGACTCGCAAGGGGTACCATTTATTTGGGATGGCTATTATCAGTTTATCTTTTGATGAGATAAAGTAAAAATAAACTTCAGCACCCATGTTCGCACTGCCTAGGAGAGGAGTGGAGCATAGTGTTATCACAAATGTGTCCCTAAAGGGACTTGGGGTGTATTATAGCCAAAATATAGGGCCATATCTTATGAATCTCACAAGCTTAATCCTCACGAGAGTAACTACACCACATATAACCTAAAGCTAGCAGCAGTTGTGTTTGCCTTGAGGATTTTGAGGGACTATCTTCTGGGTGAGCGGTTTAGTCTATTAACGGACCATAAGTCGCTACAGCATTTGTTCACATAAAAGGATCTTAATATGTGGGAGCGGATATGGTTTGAGTTTGTGAAGGATTACTAATTTGATATTTAGTATCATATTGGGAAGGATAACATAGTAGCAGATGCGTTGAGCTGACAACCTATGGTGGAGATAGAGGAGGTTTAGAAGGCGAAGTGGGAGGAGTTTTTCATGATAATGAGGACGTCGGGGCATATATGGAAGTATTTGATATCACTCTCAATATCATTATGTGAGTGGTCAAAGAACAGATCGAAAATTAATTCTATCAGGATAGAGTGTGTATATTGTTAGCAGATAGGGCAGAGTCCAACTCGATCAGTTATGAGAGAGTCTTACACTTCAATGAGAGACTTATTATTCCTAAAGATGAGGAGTTAAGACATGCAGTGATGATCGAGTCTCACGGGTTGAGGTTTGCGATAAATTTCGATGGGGTTTAAGATGTACTTGAATATGCGTAGACAGTACTGGTGGTCAGGGATGAAGCAGGACATGGAAGAGTTTATCTCAAAGTGCACTACATGTCAGTTACTGAAGATAGACTACTAGAGACGAATAGGGATGTTACAGTCAGTAGAGGTTATGTTCTGGAAATGGTAGAGCATCTCTATGAATTTTATCACGGGGTTACCGACGTCACAGAGAGGTCACGATTCCATCTGGGTTATCGTGGATCGCCTGACAAAGGTGGACCACTTCATGATAGTTCATTTAGATATTGAGACGAGATAGTATCCCAGCTATTTATTATCGAGATAGTGAGATTACATAGGGTACCAATTAATATCGTGTCTGATAGGGATACGATTTTCGTGTCCTTTTTTTGGCAGAGCTTCAGGAGGCAATGGGCACGAATTTATGGTTGAGTAAGGAATTTCATCTACAGATAGATGGACACACTCAGCAGATGTTAGAGGACATGCTTAGGATGTGTATACTCGATTTTGGGGGAGGTTGGGAAATATACCTTCCACTGATGGAGCTTCTTATAATAACTCTTGCCATTTCACTATCGTTATGGCGCCATTTGAGGCACTTTATAGACGGTTTTTTCATTTTCCCACTTATTGGTTAGAGGTGGGAGATAACAAACTATTGGGACCGGAGATGATTCAGGACATCACTACCAAGATTGAGCTCATTCGGGGACATATACGGATAACTCAGGATAGGTAGAAGAGTTACGCTGATACGAATAGGAGACACGTAGAGCTGGAGATTGGGGACCATGTCTTAATACGTGTGTCACCCATTAAGGGATTCCTGAGGTTCGTTAAGAAAGGTAAGCTAGCATTAAGGTATGTTGGTCCTTTACCAATCATTAAGAGAGAGGGGCTAGTTGCTTATAGGGTGGGTTTATCGGAGCATTTACAGAGGATTCATGATGTGGTCGACTTATCGTGCCTAAAGATATATCAGAGGAGTGAGAGGGATTTTTAGCACATCCCACTAGAAGAGATTGATTTACATCCAGATATCTCGTAAGAAGAGAGGTTGATTGTTATTCTTGATCGTAGTGAACGTAAGCTACACTCTAGGGTGGTAACCCTAGTTCGAGTTTAGTGGGGATACCATAATATAGATGAGTCAACGTGGGAGAGTGATGATGATATGAGAGTGCAATATCCAGAGCTTTTCATTACAGTTATGTCCGAATTTTGGGGACAAAATTCCTTTGCAAGGGGGGAAGTATGTAACACCCCATATTTTTGGAATAATTAATTTCAACATTTTTTAAAAACGTTGCTAATGCCGTTTAATACAAGATTAAACTGTATAAGCAACTCCGAGATGTTTGTTGAAGAAACCCTTTTCTTTTGAAAAATAAAAATTATAAACAACAAGATGTGTTTACAAAAAAACTTATGTACGAGAGTAATCAAGACTTTGTAATCAGTTTTTAAAACAAGACAGTTTTAAAAAAAATCAGCACACTATAGACTGAGATGAGGAGATGAAGATAATCAACACACAGTTTTTAGCGTGGTAAAACCTCTCCCAACAGAGGAAACATCCACGGTGACTTCTAAGTCACAAAAACAAAAATCCACTAATAACAAATAATAGTTACAAACAATACAACATACATGCACACAAATCAACCTATTCTAAGTTTAGGAATATACCCCACTTGGTGTCCTTCTAACTTCTCATACATCTGATTGTTGATGATGTTCTTCCAGTTTGATAACTTCCTTTGCTTTAGCTTCCTTATGTCGACTCAATGATCTTTGATCTTATACACAACACTTTTAGTGTAGTAGTGTGTTAAGTGTTTGTGAAGTGATTCCTATTCACATGCATGAACTCACACACACTTAGATTTACAGACAGTCCTAGAAAAATTACATATAAAGTCTATATGCAGTGATTTTGTTTTCTTTCTTTCTTACAGAACTATAAACCTGTTTGACCTTTAATATAACCCAGATTCCACGGATATCTCGCTTTTAAAATCGGTCAAGATCTTAATCAATCTCGGTTTTAAAAATATTTTTGAGATTGAAAATCTCCAAGTGTGAATCCAACTAGGTCAAGGTTAAGTTTCGTAAGAACAGAAACCATAAAACATTTTCAAAACCAAATCAGTAAAGATTTTCTTAAATCAAGTAAGAAATATGCAGATCTAGTGAAAATGTAACATGCAGAATGTAGATCTAAAGTTTCTATGAAAAAGAAACACAGATCTTCACACGAATGTTTAAGTTGTGAACAAGATCATATAAAAAGAGGTTACAGCTTCAAATGAACAAACCACTCTCTCTCAAACACTCAAGGTTGTGTTTGGGGTTAGGTTTTTGTACGAAGGTTTGATTCAGAAAAATGAAGTGTTTAGGGTTAGGGTTTGGTTTTGGTTTTGGCTAACTGTCTCTCCTTTCTCTCTCTTCTCTCTTTTTTCTCTTCTCTCTCACTTCTCTCTTCTCTCTCAGTTCTCTCTTCTCTCTATTTTTTTTTTAACAAATGACGAATGCCCAAAAGTCTTCTACGGCTGAGAAGTGGAGGGTATTTATAGGGGTGAGGGAAGGTTCTGGAATGACGAAGGGAATTAATGGCTGAGATCAAGTCTTGCAAACTTTGACTTGATCCAAGGGTTATGAAATAGCGGTGGTTAAGATGATTGTGATTGGTTTAGAGATATAGCACCAGGATTGACTAAAAACACATGCAGTACATCGATTAGGAATGATCCAACGTTAAGCAATGCACCAGGCAATCCTCTCACACAACAAACACAAACTAACGCAACAAGAGGATGACAAGTGTTGGCATGTGATAGGTGTACAAACGCGCGTCAAATTTAATTACAAACATCACCCTGAAGTCTCTAGCGCTTTTATATTCTACCCAATCAAACTTTTCAATGAAAACAGAAGTTTCCAAAATAGAATATTAACCCCACAAATTTTATAACCACATTTTATTAATGAAAACATTTATTTAAAAAATGTTAAAAAAATGTTTTAAAAATATTTAAAAATTCCCAAAAAATTATTAAAGCACCAAATTAAGGGGAATTGATTACACACTCAATTTTAAGCAATATATACACAGGTATGCAATTCTAATTGTGTGTAGTGTGATTCAATTTATACCTTCATGGATCATTGAAGAGGATTAGAGAGATAAGTTCTGAGGCTTTTTGGATTCTAGGATAAACAACCAATTTTGTCACTATTTCCAAATTAGATGAACACTTATACAGTATAGACTTAAGCAAGTCAAAGGTATAAGGTGCTTCAATTTTAATCACACGTGTCCTCATAATAATATTGCATATTTAATAAATATTAATTGGTGAGAATAAAATTAATATTCATGTGGAAGTAAAAATTTACTAAGTGTTAGTAAGTAAATTAAATTTGGTAAGTTTTTAGTACGTCGTAGTGGGTAATAAAGACGGGGATTGACGATATCTCAACCGGGACATGCGGGTAAGATATTTGTGGATTGAGATAGGATATTTATATCCGGGGACTCGGATGGTGATTTCGAGTGCATGGTTGATCCATAATGGGTCAAAATAATCAAAATAAGTACCCAAGGGTAGAGATTTGTTGTCGGGAGATTTTTAGACTAATCGGGACCCATTTGGGGGCGTTTAAGTCATTTTTCCTTAAGGGGTTAATCTAAATGGGAGATTAGGACGTTTAAATGTGAGATTAGGGTTGGGAGGCAGCCACTTTATACATCTAAACCTCTGAGAGTCTTTTGGTAAGAAAAGACGGAGGAAGAACACAAGGAAGGGTGGAAAAGGCCATTTTTTACTAGATTCAAAAAGAAGAAGACTAACATCCAACCATCATTCAAGGAAGGTGTATAACTTGCTTATTGATTTGTATTTGTTTAGCTTCATGTCAAAATTGGTAGAGTAAAAATTGATTTGGGGATGAGGATTCAATGTGTAAAACGGGTTTTGGGGAGAAGATTTACATATGACTCATGTGATGATATAAATCTTGATTTCTTAAAAATAAATCTTAGTTTCTTGAAATTAATCTTGATTGCTGTGAGATTCAATATTTATGATACTCTAAATTTTGTGAAAAATAATTTGAAAATAACTTAATTAGAGAATAAATAAATGGGAAGAAATCTGGGAATTGGGGATGAAATCATTCAATAGGTTGAATTGATAAATTGGGATGTTGATTATGAGATTTATGGATCTTAGGATGAATTTAGATTAGATTTATGTATATCAACCCTTAGAAGACTAAAAATATTGTCGAAGTTGTGAAAGTGTTGAAATTGAATGTTGGGAGTGTGGAAAACTATCACTTTAATACCAGAACTGGCTCCTTCCCAGAATCGAATTGATTCATCCTCCTAGGTGAATCGATTCGACAGGCGAATCAATTTGACAATGGACCCGAATTGATTCGGACGTGATGAGAGGGACAGTTAGGCCTTTTAATGTAATTTTAGGGGATTTTTTATAAATCAAAAATCGTAAAAAGGTCCGTAGGGTTGTAGGACTTCTGGGAATGTTATAAATAGTTATCCGACCTCGGGTTGGGGAGAATCGACTTTAAGTTTGGTTATGAGTGTTTAGGAGGGGTAACACTCGAAATATAAACTACGAATTAGGATAGAAGAATTCGGAAAATATTATTATTACGTATAGTTTAGTTGAGAAGGTCCGGGTATTTTAGAAAGGTTATGTAACGAAATTTAATTTAATTAGTGAAAAATTACATATTCAAGAGTCGGGGATAGATTCGTGACTTATACGCTAGTGCTTTGGGTGTTAGGCACGAATTAGCTGACTCAATATATATATATATATATATATATATATATATATATATATATATATATATATATGGGATAATGTGTACCCACGCTATGTAGGGTTGGAATCCCATAGAATATATCGGTATGGTTATGATTGCAGACTTAAGGCCATGATTGCCTTCGATGTTTGTTAGATTTTTGTGTTCGGTGGTGAGATTCTGACCCAGTTCCCCAGGGTATGGTGGACTCCTTGGAGCTTGATAGTATACTAGTGATTTTTCATCCAACGAGGTAAAGTTTGGGGGGATAGTGGTTACATACATATAGTAAGTGATATATGTGCTTATATGCAGTTGATGGCCTCACTTATGTATATGAAGAGATAGACAACTATATACGGACATAAGATGATAATTGTGAATGTTATTAATAATTGAGTAAGGTTATAAGAATGAATAATAATGGGATAATGAATTAAGCAAAGAAGTAGGGTAATTAGTAAATTAGTGATAAACAACACTCGAGACAGGGTAATACGTTACATTGAAATTAGGGATGAGGCTAGTTAGGCGGGGTAGCATAACTAGGAGGGTTAAGAGCATATATGTGGTGCACACGCGAGATGAGGGGTGAGGATTATCTCATGTGAGTGAGCTACCACTTTAAATGTGATGATTTCTTTACATTTTCAATAACTGCATCTTATACACTTGCTAAATATTTTTGGGCTGTGACCCAAATCAAATATAATCAAAAACTTTTAAATGTCTAGCCACATGGACGCAAAGGATAAATATTCTTTCCAAGGACACATAGCTGCAGCTGATGTGGAGGCTTGCAGGATTCAAACTATCCACTTGATTTATTTCTATCTAGATTAGGCTCTCTATTTCAGTCGTCACTTGGGCGTGTTGCCTGTTTACTTCAAACTTATGTACTTCCTTTTATTTTAGTCAATTGGTTTGGATGTACTGGATTTTTACCCGATGGATTATTCAGGGACTTTATTTATTTATCTCAGCTTCAGATATTATATTGTGATCTCATTTATTATGTTTACTTTTCGTTGTATTACGGTGGATAGGTTACTAATGTTATATGTTAGTGAAAGATAAAATTGACACTGCTTGTTAAATTAATTAGGTGGTTAGTGATTAATCATGTTTCGACAGCGATGCTAAGAATGATCCATATAAGATTACAATTTTATTTTGGTAGAGGACTGGCCACCCATTATTTTAATAAGCGGGTTGTCATACATTCCTCTTTATGAAATTAAAATTGGCGGCATAAAAATGAGCAATCTACTATATTTGTTCACAGATAGGCTTGGTTATTCCTTAGTCATAACCAAACTGTCGAGCACGCCTATGAGGATTATAGGTTCAATTCTAACCTCCAACTCAGTGTGGGAGTTAAGACAGTTGGTAGTAATCAGAAGAACGGCATGTAAGAGTATTCATATACTCATATGTGCCCTCATAGGTAGTTTTTTTCCTGGTTTTTCAAAACTCTTTAGGTCCCTTATTTACCTCTTCAAAAAACTTCATCTTCATTCAAGATTTTGATGCTGGTTCTTTATCATCATTATTATCACATATCTAACATTATTGGATGAAAGATAAATTGGAGAATTTCCTTACACACATCGCATGATTTAAAAAATTATTTTCAAACATCTTAGTAAAACGTTTTTGTTCATGTAAATATTATGGTTTATCTACCTTGATCATATTTGTAAAAAAAATTGAAAAAAATGAAAAGGAAAAAGGAAATTTGAGAGAAGTTTCGCTGCAGCGGCAATTTACGTCACTGGAGCAAAATCGGAAAAGTTCCTTTGGCAAAAAGTCTATGGAAGTTTGCGCAAGCAGCTTATCCCTGAAGCATCGTCGTAATGACACCTTCACTGCAGGGATACTTCAATCGCTGGTCGCCAAGTCTTTTGAGTGTCTCTTCAAAAAATTGTTGGATAGATCCGCGAATATTTCATAAAGATCTTTGGAGATATTCTAGATATTTGTGCAAAAAGTACCATTTTGGCAAGTGATTGAACTAGCTAGCCCACCAAACCACTCTCTCACACATGTTTTGTATAAGAGATGTGTCCTTTGGATAGTGTTGGTATTTGGGAAACCTATTTGTGTGGTTGTCCTTATTTAAACTTTCTATTATGTTCATTCTAAAATAACCCTCATATATTTCAAGAGAAAAATACCAAGAGATACTTTTAGTGTATATTATTCTCTTCTTTCTTTTTAAGGACATAATAACACATCTGTCAATAGGAGTGAACCCATTTTCAAAACCTGCTTCATCTTTTTCACCTTCTCTTTTTTGCATTTAATCACCTTTATTTTTAAAAGTTGATTATTATCAAAAAAGACAAAGATTTTTATCAATAACTCATTTTCAGAAAATAAATTTTGTATACATTTGGGTTCTTTCTCCCAACAAGAAGTATTGAGAATTTTAAGGTTCTCTTTCGGGGTTAATATCATGTGTGATCTCCAAAGTTTGAAGTCAAAGGCTTGTGAAACATTGTTGATGTGTGTTATGACCTCGAGATGTTGAGATTGTCCATGAATGGATAGCTATCTTGCTATAATTTTATGGAAAAAGTGTGAAGGTGAGAGTTAGCGCGAATAGGAGTGTATGTCGTTAGTCCCCCGTGTGAGTCTTTACCAAGTTTTGTGATATTCTTTCTTTGGCCTGAAGTTTTCTCGTTAATGGTTTTTTGTCCTCTTAAATTTTTTATTGTGATCTTATTTAGCTCTTCAGAATCTTTTGTCATCCACATGGTTGAATAAGATAAAATTTGAAATTGGTTGATTAAAATTCTGGTAAATTTCTTGACATGATTTTTTAAGTGTGCAAAACCTATTTTTGGTGGGTCTTCATTTCTTTACGCAAAATGCACTCCCAATTGGTATCATTGGTCTCTTTTGTTTGGGTTGATAAAACTAGAAGTAGATCATGAATTTTTATGTCAATATGGAGGGTAGTAACATGCACTTAGATGTATATCTTTTTGAAGACATTGATCAACTTGCTAATAGTTTTATCTCTTTACTTGGCAATTCATCTAATGATAAAGAGTTGTGTAAATATTCACCTATTAATGATAAATGATCTTCAAAGATTGACACTTTATCTTCTTATGGCTATTGTATTGATGATTCCTTAGATGGAGAAGATAGTGACCTATTACAAGCCTATGATAAACTTTTTCCTAAAAATGCTAGAGTTAAGAAGAGCTTGTTGAAAACTTTTATTAAACTAAAAATGTGGAAATGAAAATGCTTCTCTAAAAATGGAAGGGTCCCTTATGAGCAATATTGAATATCAACGTGCATCTCTTAGTTTGAGTCTCCTCTTGATGGAGAACGAGAATAAAGATATCTAAGAAAGGTTAAAAACTTTACAATATGAGTTGGAAGAATGTTGAAGTTCTAATGACTCTTTAAAAAAGAAAATAACATCTCTCGAAAGTAAATGAATCTCGATTAAAGATGTCAAGGTTACCATCGAAGATAAATCCAAGAGGATGGAAAAATTGCATTTAGCACATACTATATCTTCGATTGGTAAACATGGAATTAGTTTTTAAAACTCTCATGGTAAATCTAAATCTAAGGACAAAACTATTTTTGTGAAAGCTTTTCAAAAGACTCATGTGCTTGAATGGTATTCATCATCTTTCGACAAGAAAGTTCTTTCAAAACCTTTGAAAAAAGTCAATCATCATTTTGTGTATCATTGCACTTTTTCAAACGTGATGGCCAATTAAAAAATCATTACTACTGGCTTTCGAAAAACTTCATGGCAAATAATAAACGTTACTTGGATGAAGTTTCCACGTTAAAACATTAACTTGATTCCCTTTTTGATAAATATAGAACTATTTTGTTAAAATTTGAGAATATGACAAAATATAAACACATTGACAATAGTTTGAAGGATTTAGGGAAGAATAACAAGACCAAAGTTTCTTCGACTAAGAAATAAAAATGTACTTTATTCACACCGCCTCAGTTGCCCAAAATTGTTAGAAAGGAATTCGGGTGATCTAGGCATATGACTTAAAACCAAGCTTTATTTTCCAAATTTGTTAGGAAACAATCTGGGTCAGTTACTTTTGGATATGGGAACAAATCTAAAATTATTAATAATGGTACCATAGAAATTGATGGTTTTTCTAGGTTAGATAATGTTTTATTTATGGATGGCTTAAAGGATAACTTTCTTAGCATAAGTCAAATGTGCAATGATCGTCATAATGTGATTTTTACCAAAAAGGAATGTCAAATGCTTGATTATTAGGGCAAGTGCATTTTAAATAGTACTTGAACCATGGAGAATTGTTACATGATTAATGTATCTCCTAATACGGTTTGTAATAGTGATAAGAAATATGTGGCAGATCTTTGGAATATTAGGTTAGGTCACGTGAACTATAGACATCTTAGTAGACCTTCTATGAATGCATATTATTTTTTATCCTTGGATATTTTGTTTGGGTGATTATTTTTAAAATAATGTTTGGGCCGTTTTCATAAGATGTTTTTTAAAGCAAAAATGTTTTGGACCATCCATCTTAGAGACGTTTAGCACAGTTTGCGCTTTCAAATTATTATCAGAGAATGTGTTTATAAATTGTTTAGGTATGAATCCGGAAGGTTTTTATATGGATAGTCTGTCATTTTCTAGACTATCATTGTTTGATGGGTGTAATTACACGTACTAGAAAGAGTATATAAAATCAGTACTTAAGTCTATAAATGAGCCGAGAGGAGCATAAATTAGAGTGGGTAGGAGCATAAATTGTCAAACTACAATCCCCACAGCCTAAATGCTTTGTTTTGTGTGGTCACACATGAGGACTTCCTTCGTATTACGACATGTGAAGTGTCTAAAGAGGATTGGGATATACTTCAACTTACCCATAGGGGAACGAGTGTTGTTAAAGATTCTAAAGCCTAGAACCTCACAACTCAATTTGAAATTATTAGAATATAAGATTGCAAAACCTTTGATGAGATTTATGTGAGACTGTCTGATATAGTTAACTCATCTTTTAACTTGGGAGAGAAAATACTCGACATAAGAGTTATCAAGAAAATCTTAAGGTCCTTATGAAAGAGTTGGCGCTTGCGTTCAATTAAGAAATAATATAATAACTGCCAATTTTAACCCAAATTAACCCTAAGCATGCAACTAGGTGTGATTGAAATAATATGAAATCATGCAACCAATATTCAACACACAAAGTTTAAGGAAAAATCCCCCACAGGGGCAAAACCATTTGTATATCACTATAATTTGTAAAATACGGTTTACAATCGGATTACAATGAAATACAGGTTGACTAAGAATTACCCTCGGGTATCGGATTCTGTAGTCGCGGCTGGAAGAAACCCTTTCCAGTAGGGGTGGCGGCTGGAACTATCCCTGTCCAGTAGGGCTGCAATGAAGAGGAAGAAGCGGTCCACTTCACAAAGGGTTGAACAACAATGGTGTTCTTGGGTTACCAAAAGTGACTCACAAATATATGGAATTTGTGTGAATCAAGGGTATGAATCAATGGACTCAAATACCATGAAGACTTAAGAGTTATGGAACTCAGAAAATCGTGTGTAAGTCTTATCAAACTACTTCCCCGTAGTGGGATTAAATAGAACCTCTTTGGCCGAGAAAATCTGATACACGATCTGGGAAATTCTATCCAGGGCGGACCGGTCCGGGCCATAGGCGGATCGGTCCGATAGCGGACCGGTTCTTTTAATTATTGGCTCTATCGGTTCGCATTCGGTCCGGGGCTTACTGGTCTTCTAAGAGCAAGGCGGATCGGTCCGGGTCTCAGCGGATCGGTCCGAGGAGGATCGGTTCGTTTTAATTTCAGGCGGACCGGTCCGGCTGACTGGATTTCTCAATTCTTCCCTTCTTTTGATCTTCGGATTCCGTTGATGATGAATGGACTTTGAATCTTTGCAACGGTGTTACGGCTAATGACATATACAAGTATGTTGGACAAAAATGTCCTTACAAATCTCCCCCTATGTCTATGCCGGAACAAACATAAAAAATCCGAATTATCAAGTATGAACAATGCCTATACAAATCTACCCTTCCATGAACCCAAAACTGAAAGAGATACAAATGATAAAGGCTGCATCGTTTGTTCTTCGAATCTTCAGAAATCTCACGCTTTTCTCATCAGGGTGTGCAATATGGGATTTATCAAGGATGTACCTACACACATGAGATTAAAGCAAATACCAAGTGACGTATCGAGTTTGAAATGATATAATAAACATATGCATATATATCAATGTAAGATGGTATTCTCAGAATTTCAAAACTCCCCCATAATCAGATAATTCATTCTCCCCCTTTTTATGTTGTCCCCAAATAGACAAATGAGAGAAATAAATCAAGCAATCAAGTACCGGGGTGACACAAGGCATAAAATCACACCATGAATGAACATAAAACAAACAAGTCGGTGATAGCGTAATGAATGGGTGTGATCATAATTTGATAGGAAAATCAAAGCATACAAACATGACATATGTGCACGATGAATATTGGATATTCCTAACGAATGAACTCACAATGCTTCCTTTGGTGTAAAAGATTGGAAATATAAGACATTGACTATATCAAATCTACAAATCAAAACTCAAAGTGATTTCTACACCAATAACGTCCAAAATGATTTTCATGCTTTTTCAGGACTTTCAAGGAAGTGCAAACCCGTTATTCAATCTCCAACCAAACTCCCTCAGATTTATATTTTGAATAGAGGTATACTAAATTCTCAAACTTTGGAGAATTGATGGTGAAACCTAAATGGCCCATATATGGCATGTATTGCTTTTTATTGCCTTTTCAATTTTTTTTTCGGGCTCTTTTAACCTCTTAGGACCTCGGATATTATAATTCCTCCATTTTTTAGGTCCTTTTTAACGGTGGCTTTTGCGCAAAGGATACGAATCAACTTTCGCAGCCCCTCCCCGTTATGAAAAAATACACACAGTCTCACCAAAACGGTTTTTACATGCAATCCAATCTTGTCAAGTTTTATCGCATTTTATACATTGTATAGACAGGATTGAGATGGAAACACTCAAGCCAACATGAGATTGACAAGTGCAATAATCCAATATAGCCGTGCATGTGTGCAATAAAGGATATAGGAGTCAAGCATGTAGGAAATATCACTAATTACATCTCAAGGACTCCAATCAATGTTAAGCACATGGATGAAATGATGTAGCCTCTCAAAACTCTATCAAACAGTCACATGAATATGGAATGAAGTTGTGACTTGGCTATCTTAAATGCTCATCCATAAAAGGCAAATCTCTTTTTGAATTTTTCAAAAATTTTATCAAAATAAAATCTTTTTGAGTTTTTCTAAAAAAATTTCTAAAAAGAAAATCTTTTTGTATATTTTCAAAGAATAAAATCAAAGAATACATAAAAGTTGTACAACTAATCTATGGTACATATAAAACAGACTAGCAATAGGAAGCATATGATATGATCATGAAGAAGCATCCTATTCTAGACATAGACCAACCCCTCAGTCAACTCTGCAAATCCCCAAAGACATCCTAAGACTCTCAAATCTAAGGGCATCTAAAGGTTTCGTGAAAATATCGGCTAACTGACGGTCGGTAGGAACAAAACTCAGGGTTACGACCTTCTCCTCAACTAACTGACGTATAAAGTGCTCGCGTAACCTGATGTGCTTTGTGCGCGAATGTTGGACAGGATTGCGGGATATGTGTATCGCGCTCGTGTTATCACAGGAAATGGTCATGGTGTCCTGTGAAATCCCATAATCCTCCAACATTTACTTCATCCACATGAGTTGCGTGCAACAACTCCCGGCGGCGATGTACTCAGCCTCTGCAGTGGACAACGAGATGGAGTTTTGCTTCTTGCTCAACCAAGAGACAAGAGCAGAACCAAAGTAGAAACACCCACCCGAAGTGCTCTTACATCCATCTACGTCCCCGGCCCAATCGGCATCCGAATAGGCGGACAGACGGTCATCGGTATCAAAGGAATACCAAATACCGTATGAGAGAGTCCCACTTACGTATTTGATAATACGTTTTAGAGTGAGTAAGTGTGACTCTTTAGGAGACGCCTGATAACGCGCACAGACTCCAACACTAAAGGCAATGTCGGGACGACTAGCAGTCAAGTAGAGAAGACTGCCTATCATACTCCGATACAAGGTTTGCTCTACATCCTTGCCTGAAGTGTCCTTACTAAGCTTGGTAGTGGTACTCATAGGTGTACGAGCATGCTTAGCAGAGTCTAAACCAAATTTCTTCACTAGGTCTCTAGCATACTTGGATTGGGAGATGAACATCCCATCCTCTAGCTGACGAACCTGGAGACCAAGAAAGAATGTAAGCTCACCTACCATGCTCATCTCAAACTCACTTTTCATCTCCTCCTCAAAGTGGTGATCATGCTGGGAGCATGTGGATCCAAAGACTATGTCGTCCACATAGACCTGGGCAACCAAAATAGCACCGTCATCTCTCCTGACGAACAACGTCATATCAACTCCCCCTCTCTTGAAGCCACGAGCTAAGAGATAGGAAGTAAGCCTCTCGTACCAAGCACGGGGTTCTTGCTTCAAACCATACAAGGCTTTCCTCAGATAGTAGACATGTTCAGGGTGCTGAGGGTCTTCAAACCCTTTTGGTTGTTCCACATAAACCTCTTCCTGTAGAATGCCATTCAGAAAGGCACTCTTGACATCCATCTGATATACTTTGAAGTGCAGATGACATGCGATGGAGAGTAGTAAGCGGACAGACTCAAGCCTCGCAACAGGAGCAAATGTCTCCCCAAAGTCTACACCCTCTATCTGTGTGTAGCCTTGAGCGACCAACCTAGCCTTATTTCTGATTATGGTACCATTTTCATCCATTTTATTCTTGAAAATCCACCGGGTACCAATAACATTAGTATCACTAGGTCGGGGGACAAGTTCCCAGACATTGTTCTTCTTAAACTGAAGCAACTCATCCTGCATAGCAGATATCCAGTGTTCATCTTGGAGTGCTTCTTTGTGGTTCTTGGGCTCGACTTTGGACGTGTAGCAATGATGACTAACAACGTTCTCTAGTTGAGCACGAGTATTGACCCCTAGAGTGGGATCGCCAACAATACCTGAAGGATCATGACTCTTGCGAACCCAAGTAGGTGTGTCCCCTAACACAGGAGTAGGGTCCACAGGGTGTGAGAGAGGAACAGGTAAATCACTGTCAGAACAGTCCTCATCCTCACACTGAAGGTTGGGATCAATAACCGTCGGAGGTTCGTCATCTTTCACGGTGACGTTTATTGATTCCATAACCTTAGAGCTCTTCAGGTTAAAAACCCGGTACGCTCTACTGTTCGATGAATATCCTAGAAATATTCCCTCGTTGCTCCGGGAGTCGAACTTTCCTAATTGCTCTCTATCCCGTAGGATGTAGCATTTACTCCCAAAAACACGGAAATATGCTAGGTTGGGCTTCTTGCCAGTCCACAACTCATAAGGCGTGTGAAGTGTGTGTGGATGCAGATACACCCTATTCACCGTATGGCATGCAGTAGACACTGCCTCTGCCCAAAATCTCCTATAAATTTTACGACCTAGAAGCATTGATCTAGCCATCTCTTGGATCGTTCTATTCTTTCTCTGAACAATCCCATTTTGCTGAGGAGTTCTCACAGCAGAAAACTCATGTTTGATCCCAAGGCTATCACAGTACAGATCCACCTTTGCTTCCTAAATTCAGTGCCGTTGTCACTACGTATTCTGTTAATAGTGACTCCGTGTTGATTTTGCAGGACACGGCACTTGGTCGTTAGGAATTCTACAGCATCGGATTTCTCTCTCAGAAACCCTACAATGGAGTACCTGGAGAAATCGTCCACCATCACGAGAATGTATCTCTTACCACCTAGACTCTCCGTGCGAGTAGGACCCATAAGATCCATGTGAATCAACTCAAGAACACGGGAAGTGGTAATGGAATTCAACTTCCTATGAGGGCTACGGATTTGTTTTCCCAACTGACAGGGTCCACAAATCATGGAAGTTGGCTTTCCAAGTGATGGTAAGCCACGTACTAGGTCCTTTTTGACTAAACGAGATAAGTCTCTAACGTTCATATGACCTAGACGTTGGTGCCACAGATCCATAGGAGTGATCGTGGCGCTGTTGCAAACTAGTGAGGATGTGGGCTCAGTCCCATAGCAGTTGTCATCAGTCCTCACCCCTTGCACTAAAAGTTTACCGGCTTGATTATAGACCTTACAAGCTTTCCGGTCAAACTTCACTGCAAAGTCATCGTCGCACAGCTAGCTGATGCTAAGAAGGTTTGCTTTCAAACCTTTGACGTACAGTACGTTCTCTAGCTTTGGAAATCCTGGTAACTCTATTGTACCTCGTTCAACTATGCTAGATTTGCTACCATCTCCAAAGGTGACTCTCCCATCATTATATTCCTCAAGATGGGTAAAATATGAGGCATCACCTGTCATGTGTCTGGAGCAACCACTGTCAAAATACCACTGTGAGGTATTATGGGTTTTGAGAGCGACATGGACAACAAGGGCCTTTTTCTCTTTCTTAGGAACCCAAGTGTAGGTACTTTTTTGTATTCCCTTGTTGTTGTTGGTTTTAGCCGGAATGCGGGGCGCATTCATTGATGGTAAGGTCATTCGTCGGAATTCCTCCATCAAACTCTGTGATGTGGCGACTAGAAACTCAACACGCTCTCTTAGACTGGCAAACTCATCAGTCTGATGTGGTGGAGCAAACGTACGTCGTGTCCGACCCAACTTATAGCAATTATCCCTAAGGTGTCCGTTTCTTTTGCAATGGGAGCAAAAGGGCATAGTATTAGGAGGACCTTGGATTGCTTTTCTTGGTCGAACTCTCCTTCTTGGTTTTTTATGACGGCCATAAGGAGTCGTAGTAAACTCAGGAATTGGTCCGGGTGCAATTTGGGACGTGGAGGCACCATCAAAACCTATTCCTTACCGATCACCAAAACCTAAAGCGGGACCGAGGAGCATCTTTCCCATTTTCCCAGATTTGTCCTCGATTTGTACCTTGACTTTCCTAGCTCTCTCAAGGTCATGAGTAAGCTGAGCAACAAGGGCTTCAAGTTTCTTTCGAGTCTCCAGGGAGGAATGGAGCTCACTCGTAAGACTAGCCACTTGTTTAGTCAAGTCCGCTTTCTCTTTCTCAAAACTGCTCTCTCTCTCTTTAAGCAAATTCTCTTTACTAAACCAGGCAGATTCTCTCTCTCTCATGGCGGTGCAGGTGGAGGACTCTCTCTCTCTCGTCTTTCCTAACTCCTCTTCTAACGCTGTGATCCTAAGAACTAACGCCTTGTTACGTTTTTTAGTTTTGAAAGACTCATCATACAACTCGGCGTAGGCGCGTTGAAGGCTACTCTCGTCCTCACTACCTTCCTCCTCTCCCCCACTCTCTTCGCTCTCGCTGTCGAGGTGTCCCTGTGAAGTGGCAATCTCATCGTCGTGAGATGCACTAGGAGTACTCACGTGACTAGCCATGAACGCGGTGAAGTTACGCTCATGCAGTGACTCATCTCCCGAGTCCACCGACTCGACCTCACTATCGTCACTAAGGGTAGCATTTAGGACAGCTTTACCCTTTTCCCTATTCAGGCGAGTGGCACACTCAAATGCTCTGTGTCCCTTTCCGTCGCACTCAAAACACCTCTCACTGTCTTTGGGGGGTTCTTTGAAATCTTTCTTTTCAAACTTGTTTTTCTGAAAATTCTTTTTATCTTTGAAATTCCCATTTTTCTTAAATTTCAGAATTTTCTTGAAGTTTTTAGCAAAAAGTGCCAAATCATCTAGGTCAAACTCACATTCAGAATCAGAAGTTTCTACCTTTCTAGACGACTCGACTCTCTTTCTTGCTGACCCCTCACTTTTTCTCTCTTGGGCTTTAAGGGCAATTCCCTTATCTTTTGGCTTGGCAGATTTAGGAAACATGTCTATTTCATAAGTTTGCAAATCTCCTACCAGTTCTTCCAATTTTAGTGTATTTAAATTACCCAAGGAATTTAGCACAGTGACTTTAGGTATAAAACGCTTAGGAAGGGAACGAAGAATCTTTTTAACAACCCTAGCATTTGGAATATGTTCACCAAGATTATAGCTAGTATTAACAATATCAGAAAGCCTAGCATAAAATTCATCAAAACATTCATTTTCATGCATGGTGATGGTTTCAAATTGAGTTGTTAAATTTTGCAATTTTGACTCTTTAACAGCATTCGTTCCTTCATGGGTAAGTTGCAAAATATACCATGCTTCTTTTGACGTGGTACACATCATTATGCGTTTGAACTCATCAGGTGTGACAGACCCAGAAATAGCACTTAGACCTTTAGAGTTAAAAGATGACCATTTAAATTCATCATCAGTCCAAGTGATGTCAGGTTTCAAGTTGGTCACATTATCAACAGTCACGGTTGGAGGAGTCCACCCTCGTTCAACCAAAATCCAGACACGTTCGTCAATGGCTTTTAAAGCCGACCTCATACGGGCTTTCCAATAGGCATAAAAATAGGCATTTTATAATATGATTTCTCCATTTGACCACGCTCTTTTCAAAAAATCAATTTATTTCAAAAATTGATATCTTTAGAAAAATTTTGCGGAAAATAGGAATACGCGATAGATTAGCGTAACCTGCTCTGATACCAATTTGAAAGAGTTGGCGCTTGCGTTCAATTAAGAAATAATATAATAACTGCCAATTTTAACCCAAATTAACCCTAAGCATGCAACTAGGTGTGATTGAAATAATATGAAATCATGCAACCAATATTCAACACACAAAGTTTAAGGAAAAATCCCCCACAGGGGCAAAACCATTTGTATATCACTATAATTTGTAAAATACGGTTTACAATCGGATTACAATGAAATACAGGTTGACTAAGAATTACCCTCGGGTATCGGATTCTGTAGTCGCGGCTGGAAGAAACCCTTTCCAGTAGGGGTGGCGGCTGGAACTATCCCTGTCCAGTAGGGCTGCAATGAAGAGGAAGAAGCGGTCCACTTCACAAAGGGTTGAACAACAATGGTGTTCTTGGGTTACCAAAAGTGACTCACAAATATATGGAATTTGTGTGAATCAAGGGTATGAATCAATGGACTCAAATACCATGAAGACTTAAGAGTTATGGAACTCAGAAAATCGTGTGTAAGTCTTATCAAACTACTTCCCCGTAGTGGGATTAAATAGAACCTCTTTGGCCGAGAAAATCTGATACACGATCTGGGAAATTCTATCCAGGGCGGACCGGTCCGGGCCATAGGCGGATCGGTCCGATAGCGGGCCGGTTCTTTTAATTATTGGCTCTATCGGTTCGCATTCGGTCCGGGGCTTACTGGTCTTCTAAGAGCAAGGCGGATCGGTCCGGGTCTCAGCGGATCGGTCCGGGGCGGATCGGTTCGTTTTAATTTCAGGCGGACTGGTCCGGCTGACTGGATTTCTGAATTCTTCCTTTCTTTTGATCTTCGGATTCCGTTGATGATGAATGGACTTTGAATCTTTGCAACGGTGTTACGGCTAATGACATATACAAGTATGTTGGACAAAAATGTCCTTACACCTTACCTAAAATATTTAACCCTAAAGTCATTGTTTTGAATTCTTTGGGAACATTGGACTCATTGAAACTAGAAGAGCTTATGGGTGACCTACAAAGCCATGAACTCGATATGTTACCTTTGTGGAATATATGAAGAAAGACAAGGGCATTGCTTTAAGTTCGAAATAAGGAAATACCGAATTTTTTGAGTTTGAAATTGATTCTCATAATATGGACATGTTTAGGAAGAATTTTCGGAAATTTCTCGAGTTTGAAAATAATCAAAAGCTAATGGAACGAAGTTTTAGAAAAATAAGTTTAACAAGGCTTCAAAATTCCCTAAAATCGTAATGATGAGGGATGAATACGGTAGATGTTTTAGGTATGAGGTTATGGCCATAGCACAACTGAGTGTCCCATTAAGCTAGGGAAGGAAGGAAAAAAGATAAAGGCATACAATGTTACTCGTAGCGATAGGGAGTTGGAAGAGGAACCTGATTCCCCCGTTGAATGTAATCACATGACATTCACAGCCAGTCATGTTAGTGTAAATGAAAATTAATCTAATGAAGGTAATTTTTTCATGATGATTCTAAGGTCGAATCATGTGAATCCTAAGTGAGTAAAGAAGAAGAAGAAGAAGAAGAAGAAGAAGAAGAAGAAGAAGAAGAAGAAGAAGAAGAAGAAGAAGAAGAAGAAGAAGAAGAAGAAAATGATTCTAATGATATGGATATGTTTAGGAAATTCCTCAAGTTTGAAAAATAGTCAAAAGTTCATGGAATGAAGTTTTAGAAAAATAAGTTTAACAAGGCATCAAAATTCCCTAAAAATCATAATGATAATTTTTAAGAGGAATGAATAGGGTAGATGCTTTAGGTGTGAGGTTATGACCATAGCACAATTAAGTGTCCTATTAAGCTAAGGAAGGAAAGGAAAAAGGCGAAGGAATATAATGTTACCCATAGCGGTAGGGAATCGGAAGAGGAACCCGATTTCCCCATTGAGCGTAATTACACCACATTCACAACCAGTCATGTGAGTGTAAATGAAAGTTAATATAATTAAGGTAATTTTTTTCATGATGATTCTAAGGCTGAATCATATGAATCCTAAGTGAGTGGTGGAGAGAATGAGGAAGAAGAAGAAGAAGAAGAAGAAGAAAAAAAAGGAGGAGGAGGAGGAGATTGTGCTTTGGGTTGACTTCTGAGAGTTATGCATGGAGTTGTTAAAGTTAAAAAAGGCTAACTTGAAGTTAGAAGCTAAGTTGAAAGAATGTGCCATATGTAATGATGATAGTAAATTCATTGAGGATCTTAGTGCATGTGAGAATACTCTTCGGGAGAAGCTCAAGTATGTTGAGAGAGAGAGAGAGAGAGATTATTTCATGGTTTGACGAATGTTTTAAAGAAGGATTCCCTTGATTTTGAAGTGTCTCATCATTTGCTTGAGTCTAGGGTAGCAGATTTAGAGGAGAGATTGAGAGACTCGAGTCACGCCAAATTTAATTTGGAATTTAGGTCAAATCATTTTGATAAGATTTTAGGCACCGTTCGAATTAAAGATGATAATTTTGTAACTGGCTTCAATGGTGATTATGCTTCTGCTGTTAAAGACAATACCAAAATCTTGAAAGGATCAACAAATGCTAAGGGCGTTAGAAAAGGTAAACTCTTAGATAACCTTCCTCTTCTACACTTCACACATTACAATAGGAATGGTCACCTTAGGCTTTTTTTCTTTGATCTTAGAAAAGATCCTAAGTATTCTAAGTCTAGAGTCACCAAGGTTACCTAAATCCAATATCGCCACATTACACATTTGTGGGTTAGGAATTCTGATTTAGAGTTATTGATTCTCTCATGCTTGCACATGACTCTTCTTATGTTAAATCTAATTGTTGATTGTGTTTGCATGTTTTCATACACTAGCTTTTGTGCTTCATGTTATATGTTATTGCTACTTGTATGACATTGAATGTTTTATATTTTGATTTTCCTTTTATTTGGTCTTATTAAGAAAAATACAAAAAGATTTTATTTGTCGTTTGAGTTATTTTTTAAATTAATGTCATTTTTTTAAATGTTTAAAAACTCAAAAAGATTTTATTTTTTTGTGTATTTTGGTCTTTCAATTTTTTATGGCATATTAGTGTGTTTTAATCCCTTTCGTTGACATTTGTTTATGATTTTCATTGGTTAGGATTGTTCTTAATCATGATTGAATGGATTAGTTAGAAATTGGCTTATATAATGGATTTACTTCGCATATTCATCCTCACACTCTGGCCAAGCTATTTTGGATTATGACCTCCTATGTTTCATGAACTAAGTGAGGTGTTCTCCTATCAATCTTATCATTTACATACTTTTTTACTGTAGGGGATATGTGCATGTCAGAACCATTCCTGATAAATTTTTTTGTTTGAAAATCATGAGTGAGTAGTGGAAAAGGTCTACGAAGGGAGAAAATCTTCCTTGTGTGAAAGGCCACCATTGACAAGACCATAAATAAAAAGGAGAGGCAAAAGAAAAGAAATATTTCCAAACCACATTTAGAAGTTAATGCTTCATGTAAGGATAAATCTCCAATAGAGTCATTTTTTTGTAATTGTCTTAATTCCGGACAAAACATTTGATTCATGGGTTAGGCTTTGTAATGTCGATCAAGTAAGCATGTGACATATTTGTTGAAGACATAGCATCCAATCTTTAAAGTGGATATACATTGAGCCGTGTTATTTGTGTCAAGTTTATCTTCACGTTTATCAAGGATATCGTGAGGTATGGATGCATTTTGAATATGGTCATTGGATATATTTTTGGGGTGTTTATTTTTAAACAAAATCGTTTGGAACTATTTTTAAAATTATTTTTGAATAAAATAATATTTTTGGTTTTAAGTTCGTTAGAGCGAAGTTAGACTTCATTAGAATGAGATGAAGTTTTTGTTCGAACAAGTTAAATTCTCATTAGAACAAATTGGAATGTTTGTTGGAATGAACATTAAATGAGGCTTCTCTATTTAACAGACTTGTACTCGTTAGAAGCTCGTTGTAAGTTCGTTAGGACAATAAAGCATGTTCATTTGAACTAACTTGAGATTCGTTAGAACAAAAAGTGCCTTTCATTCCAATAAACTATGTGTTTTCGTTCGAACGAACTCGCCGCCTCAAAATTTGTGTTTTCTCCATTTAATGTGTTGGACTCAGTTTTTTGAAGAACTTTTGGAAAAAACCAATTCCCTACTTGTTTATAAAAGTTCTGAAACCCTAGTTTTACCCAAAGAGTTTAAAGATACAAGTTTACATATTCATATGTTTTGAGATCTTTCGTATTGGGGATGGAGGTTTATTTCTCATCATCCTGAGTAAAGAACGTGTTTCGTGCGGTGGACTCCATATTTTTCGGTTGTGTTGCGATGAAAAAGAGATGTTTCATGGTAGACAATTATTGAGCCTCGCCAGTGGATACCAAGACATGTGTCGACTCTTGCGTTGTGGCATCTTGCGTGGTTGGAATCCTATGTTATACTGTCGAGGAGTGGTTGAAGATAGAATAATGTTAAGACTTGCAAGGAAGACGAGTCATTGAGTAAATCTATTATCTAGTCTTCTTAAAACCTTATCATAATGATTTATTTGGTTAGACCGTCCGAGATTTTCCCTTTGTGGTTTTCCTCGTACATTAGTGGGTTGTGGATGATTTATTTATTTTATGTGCTTATCACCTAAATGCATGTTTTAGGTTAAAAATATAAAATTGGGTAAATCAATTTTTCACAACAAACGGTTTAAATTTGGTGAACAAGTTTTATTGGCTTTAATTTGTTTCCAAATTTTAATCTTTAAAATTAAAAAATATGACAATATACTTTTTATATGTTCAAACCATCCCTGCCTAATCACACACCGTATAAGGACCTCTCAAATTGGTATCAGAGCGGGTTACATTAATTTACTGTGTGATTTTTGTTTTTTTGAGTTAGAACACTAAGTTGTAAAGTTTAGATCTCGAGTTTTTTGGCACGAATTTTGGCAGATTTGATGGATGGCATTAGAAACCTGATGTTTGATGGGTCGAACTATGCATACTAGAAAATGCGTATGAAGTTAGCACTTAAGGATATAGTTGAGCGGGTATGGAAAGCGGTTTTAAATGGTTGATCCCCACCTACAACCTTAGTTGGAGAGAATATTGTACCAAAACCCATAAAATCATGGATTGAGATTGAGCCTAGGATATCAAATTATAACTCAATTAGTTTTAATGATATGAATTGCTCTGTCACATTAGAGGAGTTTCATCGTATTATGACTTGTGAGACGTCTAAAGAGGCATGGTACATACTCTAACTCACCCATAAAGGAACTAGTGTTGTTAAGGCTTCTAAGCTCCGAAACCTCACCACTCAGTTTGAAACCATTAAGATGTTGGAGAGTGAGACCTTTGATGAGTTCTATGCTAGACTATCTGACATAGTTAACCCGTCTTTGAAGTTAGTAGAGAAGATATTCGAATATCGAGTACTCAAGAAAATCTTAATCCAATACTTTAAATATTTAATTCAAAAGTGGCGGTTTTGAATTCTTTGGGTACTTTATACTCTATGAAACGTGAAAAGCTTGTAGGTGAATTACAAACTTATTATCTTTACATGTTTTCCTCCAAGACTTAAAAGATTAAAGATAAAAGCCTTTATTTGAAAGCTCGGAATGAAGAAATACCTATTTCAAATGATGAGTCTGACATCGATTTCAAGGATATGGTCATGACAGCAAACAAATTCAAGAAATTTCTCAATTTTCATAAGAAATTAAAAGGTGCAAAAAAATTTAAGAAAAACATGTATAAGAAGGTCGATCACTTCCCTAAAAATTGTATTGATAACTTTAAAAGGGATGATTCGAAAAGATGTTAGGTTGTGAGGGTTATGTACATAGTGTAGCTGAGTGCCCCACTAAATTAGGGAAGTAGATCAAGTAACCAAAAATGTACAATTCCACCTTAGTGGCAATGATTCAAAAAAGGGACTTAATTCTCCCACTGAGCACAACTACATCGCGTTCATGGATAGTCATATGAGCAGTGATGAGAAATCTTCCCATGAAGATATTTCTTTGAATAACACTATCGAGGCCATTATTTATGATCCCCAAGTGAGTTATGTTTGTATGAGTGGAGAAGAGAATTAGGATGAATAAGAAGAGGAGGAGAGTGAACTCCAAGTTTCCTCTCGTGAGTTATATGCGAAAATGTTGAAAGTGAAGAAGGTTAGATTTAAGTTAGAAGTTAAGATTGAGGAACGTGTTGTAGGAAATAATGATATTATTTTTATTAAGGATATTAGGGCACGTGAGAGGACTCTTTGAGAGAAGCTAGAGTATATTAAGGTTGAGAGAGATAGCCTTATAGGTTTGATGGAGGTTATGAAGAAGGAGCTTCTAGAGTTTGAGGAGTCTAGGTATTTACTCGAGTCGGGGATAGTTAAGCTAAATGAGAGATTGAGAGATTCGAGTAGAGTCAAATTTGATTTGGAGTCTAGGTTGAAAAGGTTGGATAAGATTTTAGGCACCATCAAAATTAAAGATGACAATTATGGACTTGGCTTTGTTAAACAAAAGGTTTACACTACCAAAGCCAAGTGCATGTGTTTAAAAGAGTCAACCGTTGCTAGGAATGTCGATAAAGGCCAACCCTTAGGTAGCATCCCTATCTTTGTTTACACTTGAACTCATTACGGTAAGAAAGGTCACCTTAGGCGTTTTTGCTATGATCTAAAAAATGGTCTTAGAAAGTCTAAGAATAGAATCATCAAGGTTCCCAAAACCTGAGAGTATCACGCTACACCTATGTGGGTTAGGAAATTGAATTGGAGACTTTACAAATTAGACTTATTGATTTTCATTTACTTGCACATGACACTTCCCATGTTAATTCTAATAGTTGATTATGTTCACACGTTTACATAAACTAGCTTTTGTTCATCGTGATATATGTGTTTGCTAGTTGTATGCTTTTTGAGTCTTTTATATTTTGATTTTCATTTATTGAGTCTTTTTGAAAAATATAAAAAGATTTTTTTTTATCTTTTGAGTTAGTTTGTTTTCAAATTGGTATTTTCTTTTGAATTTTTCTAAAAATAACTCAAAAATATTTTTGGCTTTGTGTACTTTAGTTTTACATAGTTTTCCTATTTATTATGTGATTTCCATATGACTGGACATTTGGTTATGATTGTCAATACTTAGATTGTTCATAATTATGATTGAATGGAGCTATTTTGACTTTGATTTGCTTTATGGATTCAACTTTATATATGCCTCCACACACATGTGTACGAGCTTTTTTAACATTCACTTCACACGTCAGATTTGAGCTTTGTGAGATGTTCTCCCACCAATCTCGTCATCTACATATTTTTATGATTATGGGGGATTTGTGCATGTAAGAACCGTTACGTGTGAGTTTTTTTTATTTTTTATTGAAAATATGAGAGAGCAAGGAAAAGGGCTGCGAAACGAGCAAATTTCCTTTGCGAGAAAGCTATCGTTAGCAAGAGCCGAATGAAAAGATTGAGAGGCAATAAAAATAAAAAAATTGCCAGGCCAACTTGTTTAGTATGTTTGATTTTCAAAAAGTGATAACTTCAAAAGATCTTAGTGAAGATAAAATATAATATATGTTTAGCTTTTGAGGGTGTTATAGTTGAAGATCAATGGGTTCGTACAATGAATCCTAGTTGCCCTTATTTTGTCTTGACGCTACTGATTTGTAGAATCATCAATATTGTAGGCTTATGTATATTGTACTTGTTTGTTCATAGAGTTCACTTTATCTTGTCACTTAAGGCTAAACCTTAGTTTGATAAAGTTTTGCAGTCAAATAAAACTTCTTGAACATTTTTCAGTGTTTGGATCATAATTCATATGTATCTAGTTCATGCCCATTCATTCCATACCATATGTGTAAACACGTCGATAATATGCTAGTGTTTAAAGCTTCTGTGTTTTATGTTGAGTTTTTGTGGTCGTTTATACCTATATATATGTGTCGGTATTTCATTTGTATAATTTCGATCTTGATATATATGGTGTTGTTTTTGCTTTGGGTCTTTGCAATTGCATTTAAGCCATGTTTCCATATGTTTTTATCTGTGGATTTTAATTGGCATGCTTTATGATCATATTAGTATCTCTCATTGTGAGCATTGAAATTCCATATTTCATATTGATAATTTCAAATTGGTATCACACTTCATTGCTTATTCATATTGGTATCTTTTTTGCATAGGTATTGATAATAGTTTATCATTGTTTGGATTATTTGTGCTTGAGTTGCCATGTTATGTGTTTGTTACACTTTAAACCATTGCAAGATTTTATTCCTTCCTCCTTATTTCTCCTGGTATTATGATCACACATTTAAGGGAGATTTGGTTTATGGGTGAGAAATAGTTTATGCTCTCTTACTTTGTTTATTCCTGATCAAAAAGGGGGAGAAATGGTATCTTTCCTTTCACGATTAGGATATTTTTATCTTAGGAAAGACATCTTACCTAGGCTGAGATTGTCAGACATAGTTAGAATTTTATAATGTGGATTTTATATTCGTTATATTCTCTTTTCATTTGAAGGTGTGTTTTAGTGTGCAAGTTTACGACATGCGGCAAAGTTTTTAAAGCATGCAAAGCTACTCAGCGTATGTGTATATCAGGCGTCTGTACTCTTTTTCCTTTTGGGGTTGGGGATTGAGTCTTTTTAGAGAGCTTAGCAACTATAAGATTTTTGCTTTGGTTTTGTCCCAGAATAGCGAAAAGGGGATATTTGTAAGGACAAATTTTCAATTGAGCCAATTTGTTTGTGATTGGCTTAATTTCAGATAAAACATTTGAGTCATAGATTAGTCTTTATAATGTCGATCTCATAAGCTTGTGACATGTTTGTTGATGACGTAGCGGCCAATCTTTAAAGTGGATATACATCGTGCTGTATTTTTCGTGCCAACTTTGTCTTCACGTTTACTGAGGATCTTGTGAAATATGGCTGCATTTTGAATATGGTCATTAAATTGTAAATTTAATAATGAGGCATCGAGTTACATAATGTTAAAGATTGAAGAAAATGTGATAAACCAAACTAATAAATTTTGTTATCTAGGTTTAATGTTACAAATTAATGGGAATATTGATAAGGATGTTACGAGTAGAATATCAACTGGTTGGATGAAATGGAAACAAGCGAGTGAGGTATTATGAAATAAGAGGATAGCTAATAAATTAAAAGGAAAATTTTATAGAATAGTTATTAGGATAGCCACCCTGTTTGGAGCGGTGTGTTGGGTGTTAAATAAAAAACATGAACAAAGTCTCCATGTTAGTGAGATGAGGATGCTTTGGTAGATGATAGGAATTACTATAAAGGATAAAATTATAAACCAATACGTGAGAGAAAAGTTAGGAGTATCCCCCATTACCAATAAATTAAGAGAAAGTAAACATAGGTGGTATGTACATGTGTTGCATAGACCAGTACACCCCTATAGCAAGAGGAAGATTGTTGGAATAGAGGGTAAAAGAAAAATAGGTCGCCCTAAGCTATCGTGGGAGGAAATTATTAGGAGAGACCATAAGGAATTAAACTTGAATGATAATAATGCATATACTATATTAAAATGGAAAAGGAGAATCCATGTGGCTGACCCCATATGATGGTATTAAGGCAAGGATGATGATGATGATGATGATGATGATTATGATGATGATGTTGTTTTTAAACAAAATCATTTGGAACTATTTTTAAAATTATTTTTGAAGAAAATGTTTTTTTTGGTTTTAAGCTTTTTACAACAAAGTTAAACTTCATTAGAATGAGATAAAGTTTTCATTCGAATGAGTTTAAGATCTCGTTAGAATGAACTACATTTTTTGTTGGAATGAACATCAAACAAGGCCTCTCTGTTGAACAGACTTACGCTCGTTAGAACAAGAAAGCATGCTCATCTGAATGAACTTGAGTTTTGTTAAAATGAAAAATGCTTCTCGTTCGAACAACTATGTGTTTTCGTTCGAACGAGCGTGCTACCTTAAAATTCGTATTTTCACTCTTTAAGGCATGTTGGACTCAGTATTTTTCAAAAAAATAGGTGAAAATCAATTCCCTACCTGTTTATAAAAGTTCCAAAAAACTTGTTTCACCCAAAGAGTTTAAAGATCCAAATTTACGTATTCATATTCTTTGAGATCTTTCGTGTTGGGCACCAAAGTTTTTTTCTCGTCATTTTGAGTTGAGAATGTGTTTCTTGCGGTGGACTACGTAATGGTTTGTTGTGTTGTGGTGAAGAAGCGGTGTTTCGTGTTCTAATTTTATATAAGGTTATTGCGCCCCATCGACGGATACCGATGCGTGATGGATTCGAACGTTGTGGCAGCTTGCATGGGTGAACTCCTACGTTGCACTGAGGAGGAGAAGTTTAAGAGAGAAAAGCGTCAAGGCTTACGAGAGAGACGAGTTATTGAGTAAGTCTATTGTCTCGTCTTTGTAAAACCTTATCGAAGTGATCTGTTTGGCGGGGTCATCCGAGGTTTTTCCCTTTCTGATTTCCCTTGTACATCGCCATGTTGTGTATGGTTTATTTATTTTATCTGCTTACCCCCTAGATACATGTTTTAAGTTAAAATGATAAAATTGGGTAAATTAGTTTTTCACAACAAACAATTAAAATTTGGTGAACATGTTTCATTGGGTTTAATTTGTTTAAAGTTTTTATCTTTAAAATTAAAAAATATAAAAATAAACTTTTTGTTTGTTTGGACCATCCTTGGCTAAGCACACACCATATAGGGCCTTCTCACTTCAATATTAATATCTTCAAAATAAAGAGAGTGAAAAGAAAGAGATTGAATATCTATAATCTTGAGGGTGTTGAGTTAAAGATTAATGAGTTTGCATAATGATTCATAGTTAATCTAAATGTTTGACGCTATCGATCCGAGAATCATCAAGATTTCTAGGCAAATGTGCATCGTGTATGTTTGCCCTTTATGAGTTCTTTATTTGTCACTCGAGGCTGAACCAGAGTTGATAAGTTTTTGCAGTTAAATAGAACTCCTTGGACATATTTTGAATGATTGGGTCATATTTCTCTTATTTCTAGTCCATTCCCCTTCACTCCGTACCACTTTTGGTTTAGACACATCGATACTATACGAGTGTGGAAAACTAATATGTTTTGCCTTTTATGGTGTTTATACCATTATATATATATAGGGGGTGGGGGTGGTATGTTGGTTTTTGAGTCTTCGCATTAGCATTTAATACATATTTTTTATATGCTTCATCTTTCATTCATATTGGCATATTGTATGATCACATTGATATCTTTTGTTGCTTGCTATTATTGGTATCTCATTTATGCATCAAAATTGGTATTTTTTGTTCATTTTCTGGATTAGTTGTGCTTGTGTTGCCAACATATTTACCATTGCATGTTTCACTTCACATCATTGCATAATATACTTATTTTTCCATATGTTTACCTTTGTTAAATTTAGGGTGAGCAATTTTATATATATTGTGCACCTTATTCTTTGTCTATTCCTAAACAAAAAAAGGGAGAAATGGTATCTAAATCTTTAAATCGTGGGAATATTTTTTACCTTAGGGGGAGACGCTCTATCTTAAGTGGATATTGTTAGACAAAAGAGGATTTTTTTTTCATATGCGATTTATATTTGCTATATATTCAAGTTGTATTCGTAAGGTGTGTTTAACTTCACAGGTTTGCAATGATGCAGCAAAGTTCTTACAAGAGCAAAGTTACTCAGAGTTTGTGTCTGGTAAGTGTCTATACTTTTCCTTTTGGGGTTGGGATTGAGCCTTTAGATGAGATTCACATCCCATAGGTTTTTTATTTTTGTGTTTTGTCCTGAAATAGCCAAAGGGGGAGATTTGTAAGGATTTCATTTGGATAAAATTGTTTGAGTCATAATTTAGCTCTTGAGTTAGTTTATCCTTCAAAGACTTTGATGTGTGTGATTCAAGACCAAAGCGTCCAAGTTAGAGCGTCTATATTATCGTGTCATGTTTCGTGCCACATTTCATCTTCAACGTCTATGGATCTCATGGGGTAAGAATCCGTATTATTTTTTTCCTTGGATATTTTATTTGGGTATTTGTTTATAAAACAATGTTTGAGGCCATTTTTCATAAATTGTTTTTTTAAAGAAAAATCATTTTGGACCATCCATATTAGAGACCCTTAGCACAATTTTTGCTTTCAAGGTGGCTAGGACCATGTTAATTGGCAATAACGTTCAAAAATGATTTTGGGCAAAGGATTTTTATACGGCTTGTCACATCGCCAACCGAATCTATAGGAGGTACGGTACCAACTAGCCCCCTTATGAGATTCGAAAAGGAAAGAAACCCACACTAAAACACCTTAGAGTCTTTGCAATAAAGTGTTATATACTCAAGGATTGACATTATCTAACAAAACTTGACTTTAGGAGTGAGGTAGGCATTTTTCTTGGCTATTATCGTGTTTTCAATTGTGTCTCTTAAAAAACTATAGAAACCATTAACGTCGTCATTGATGATAATGTTTCCTTTGACTTCAAAGAGAATGATTGTAAAGACACATCTTTCATTTTTCCACATTTTGATGCAAAAGGAGTAGGTAAAACAAATGAATATGAAGAGGTTTCCCCACCATATTGTGAGGTTGTGAATGTGGGAGATACATCTACTTGGGTTAGGAAAGACCATGATGCTTACAAGATTGTTAGTAGTCTTAATGTTTGAGTAAAGACGATATCTCAACTCCAAGAGGAAGTTAAATTTCTTTTATGCATACACAATTGAACCTAAGAATGTGAAGGATGCCTTGTTAGATGAACATTGTACCAATATTATGCGGGGTGAATTAGATCAAATCGCTAAACAAGAAGCTTGGACTCTTATACCCTTTATTTCATGTTATCGGTACTAAGTGGGTCTTCAAAAAGAAGTTTGATGAAGATAGTGCCATTTTACGGAACAAATCATGGCTAGTGGTTAAAGGTTATACACGAGTTGATTGTGTAGATTTTGATGAGTCTTTTTCCCCCATTGCTAAATTAGAGTCAGTTTGTTTACTCCTAGACATATTATGTGACTTAGACTTCAAGCTTCATCAAATGGATGTAAAGAGAACCTTTCTTAATGGCAATCTTCAAGATGAAGTCTATGTGTCACAACCAAAGAGATTTGAGGATCCTAAATTCGCAACATATGTATATCACCTAAAAAATGCTTTTTATGATCTTAGATAAGCACCTAGAGCTTGTGGTAAAGATATTGTGGTTATCGAGGTATACGTTGATGATATTTTTTTAACTCCACAAATGAAGATTATGCGTAAGAATGTGCATCAATAATGAAAAAAGAATTTAAGATGACCATGGTTGGGGAACTCACTGTAATACCCCGTATTTTTATGCTATATTAATTTGGGGATTTATTAAATTTAATGAGAGTGAATTATTTAATAAAAATTCGGAAATTAATTATGTTATAATTATTAACGTGACGAGAGTTAGTAATTATGGGAAATTTGTTGAATATTACTAATGAGCAAAGTAATATATTATATTAGTTATATTGAATGTCATGAGTGAATTAAATGATAATTTCGGAAATTTAAGTCGGGACGTGCCCGTGTCACGTCGGGACTAATTTTGTTAAATAAAAAGTGAATATTTTATAAGTTGTTCATATGGTCGTTTTGAGTACGCCAACGCGTCCGGAAGGGTCGAGAGAGTCAGCAAAGTGTACCCGGGGGTTTAGTTTGGGTCTCGGGGCGTTTTTAGGCCTAATTGGTACCCTCGGGAGGGCAATTTAGTCATTTCACCTTTTTGGGTAATTAAACCCACGAAATTCAGCAACCTATATCAGCCATTTAGGTTAGTCAGCTAGGGTTAGAAAACAAAAACACAAGTGACGAACATAGGAGAGGGAAGGAGAAAGCTCTAAGGCAATCCAAGGCCCCAAAAGTCATCCGTTTGCACCACAACCACCACCACCGCGTAGATCGCGAGACGAGGAACGCAGCCATACCAAAATCAGCCGTAAATCAGAATACCAAAAATCCCAGGCAAGTGTTTAACTTGCTATTTTCGTTGGTGCAATCTTCATATTAGTTTAGGAATGATTTGTGATGAAAACTATGGAAGAAAACCTAATTTATGATAGGAGAATCCATGTAGTAGTGATTTATATGTTGATTCTGGAAACCCTTGCTATGTAGAGGAAATTAACCACGAAATTTTGATGATCATAAGAAAGAAATTCTGGAGAAAGATTTGTTAGAAAACTGTTTAAGAAAATTCTAGGGTTCTTGATAATTGGATGTAATTTTAGGTTAAAAATCCATGTTTAAATGATGAATATGTACATGCCTTACGTTAGAATCATCTGGTATATTGTTATAATGTTAGTAGTAGAATTCTGGGACGATTGGAACTTGAAATTATGGATTTGGTGTAAATTTGGTGATGAAACCCGTAAGTGCATTTCTGCAGATTTTCGTAGACCTGCTTGATCGATCGATCGAGCCTAGAGCTTCGATCGATCGAAGGTTCGATCGATCGAGCCCCAGACCTCGATCGATCGACCCCTCCTGGCAGACTCCTATTTCCCTTGTTTAATTAGTTAAATTAAATTTATCATGAAATAATTCTTGGGTATTCTTAATAAAATGTTTTGGGAGATAGGAAAGACTAGTAGGACATATGAATAAGTGTTGGGAACTTTATTATAAGACGAGAATTTTACTTTTGGGATAATTATATAATGAACAATGAAACTACGTATTTCAAGTGAGAGATTACGGCGGATAACTACGATAGTGAATAGAGGTATACCTACTGAATTTTTCTACTTGGAAGGATAGAGTCCACGAGTGTCACGTAATAAGTGAGAAAACCCTTCGAGTTAAGGTTAGAGATGAAACCTTATACGTAATACTAATAATATTAAATTAAGGATAAATGTTGTAATTATGGGTGACGAGAGGAACCTACATTAATATGATAAAAGTGGTATATTTATATGATTGTGTGTACACATATTATATACATGTGAAAATCATGCCCACGCTACTTGCTATCCATGAGGTTACCGCGCTGGGACAGTCTTATCTTGATGGGACCTTTATGGGGGATATTGACTTGTACCCTAGAAGATAGATGTCCTTGGTACAGGCTATCGATGTGATAGTTCAGACGGTCCTAAGAGACGCAGGCATGTGCCATCCTCTTAGAGACTTGGAATCTATTATTTGCCTCAATTTTGTTTGTGTATGTGTTAATACAATTCGAGAGTGATTCCGATTGTATTCCCCTTAATATGAGTGATATGGGGTTCTGGATAGTAGAGTATGCCCGCACCATAGTTTATTTGGGGTGCTGTTATAATATATATTATACGAGTAGTTAATATATATATAAAATTCTGAAATTTGGAACTACCTACTGTGAATTGATATGTAGGATATGGTTGATGACTCAAATTGTAAATACTTGTTTTGAGAAAGTATAGTACGACACTGGAAAACTTTATTGACTAATAAAGTTAAAATGAGAACTTTGGTTATTAATTGAAATATTCTTTTCAAATAATTGTATCGTTAAATTTTGAATCCGGAGAAATACCTAAGATAAGTTAAATTTGGGGAAAGATAGCGTGTTATATGATGAGATAAACCATTAGGGGGGTTAGTGCGATAGGAGTGCACATTAGAAGAGAGGTGAGAATTTCTCAAGAGAGTGTCGCACTAATATGTTGTTGCATTGGCATGTATCAATTTAAATACTTGCTAAACGTATTTTAAATCAAACACACTTTCGGGCTCTGACCCATTTCTCTCTCTCTCTCTCTCTTGTATATATATGTATGTATTACAGGTGCCCAGCCACAGGGCCGTCTTGCTTAGGATCTCTTGGAAGGAACGCGCTGCAGCTTAGGTGGGAGTTGCAGGTCTCGTGATTAGAAGACTTCGTTCATTCGGATCCACTCATAGTACTATCATTTAGTTGAGCATGTGTAGCTCTTTCCATTATTCCGTTGTTATTGGACATTTGTTTTTCAGTTATTTTCAGTATTGTTACTATGGGATTTATTCAGTTTGGATGTATGACTTTAGATTTAGTATGATGATATTCGATTGACGAATGTGTTAAATTAATTGGACTATGTTGCAGGAATTTATTGTGGTGTGATTCTTACTTATTGAATGTTGTTAATAAAATAAATGTTTTACTTTAAATAAAATTTGGAAAGTTATATAAGAAAATGGTTTTGACACTTAGCTTAATTATTTAGGGTGTTAAATTGGAAAATTTATTTTTATCGACAGTGATGCTGAGAATGAACCAATTGTTTACCTTGATTTAATTTAATAAAGGAGTGATCGCCCGGTATTTAATTAGGCGGGGTGTCACAGGTGGTATCAGAGCATCAGGTTCTAGTGTCCTTTAGGATCTGTGCGGCCTATTATGCTTTCAGCGTTGTTTTCTTTGATATAGAGCCCTAAATACTAGGAATGTTGTGTTCCTCTCTATACATTGGGAATTTGTGCTTCTGCGATTCGTTTATTTGAATGATGAACTCATCCAAATTTATTTAAATTTTCAGATGGACCGTCAAGAAGAACTAGCTAAAACGGTTAAGGGAGTCAACGAGCAAGATCGACTCATACCTCAGGTATCCCCATGGAAAGTATCAACCGCCGAGTTAGCTGGTATCGTGGCACAAGCAGTTACCACTGCAGTCCTACAATACCAAGAACGCAGCCTACAACTTAAAGGAGGAAAAAGACCTAGAGAGGTTAACCAAATGCATGTGACTAAAGCTGACAAATGTGTGAAGACACCGAAATTGCGACAACAAACTACCCAAGACCAAGTCAGTTCTAGTCAACAACGTGGTAAAATGAAGCAGTTTCGAAAGAGGAATAAAGTTCCAAGTCAGCAAGGCCGACACCGACAGCAGCAGGGTCAGAGGGGGAGAAACTTCGGAGGCCGATGTTTCGTGTGTGGCACACATGGCCATAAACGCCAGGATTGCCCGGAGAGTGTTAGGGCCCCACAGCATCGGGGTGCCCGTAATGATCCATAGGGGCCACTTTTTCCAATCACTCTCCCAGCACCAACTCAGGTACTAGACCTGCCAACCTTTCCAGTAGCTCCAGTGCAGCAGGGGCAGTTATAGTACAGACATATCTATGATGTCCACCAGGCAGCCTCCCCACAGGCACCACCCGCGATTTGGGGTATGTTTTCTATCCATGAAACTTTGGGTCGAATTTTGTTTGTTACTGGGACAACGCATTGTTTTATAGCTACATATTATGCGAAGACCTTAGGGTTATTAACCACAGTAGAGAGCACTGTAATGTAGGTAGACTCAACACTGGGGAATGGTTCACTTTTCTTTATATGCCGGGGAGTGGGGGTAGAGATCGGTAGCTTGGTATTACCTGCAGACATGTTAGTTTTAGACATGCACGAGCATGATGTGATTATTGGTATGGATTGGCTCGAAGCTTATAGAGCCATGATTGATTGCTTCGGTGGGAGCATTGTTTTTGCCATTCCGGGGCAAGAGATGTTTGTAGTGGCGATTCCTCGCCCAGAGGGAGGCTCGACCGCTCATTGTATTACATAGAGGAGGATACCTCTAAGGAGGTTGTGATTCCCTTAGATTCGATCCCAGTTGTCAGGGAGTATTCCGATGTGTTCCAGGAGATACCAGGCCTACCCACAGTCGAGAGATAGACTTTGTTATAGATTTATTGCCTGATACGAGACCTATAGCACGCGCACCGTACCGTATGGCTCCGGCAGAGATGCGAGAGCTACGAGATCAGATAGAGCAACTTTTAGGTCAGGGCTTCATTCGTAGGAGTACCTCACCTTAGGGCGCTCCAGTTTTGTTTGTGAAGAAGAGAGATGGTTCACTGAGGTTATGTGTGGACTACCGAGAGCTGAACAAGGTCACGATACGGAACAAGGATCCGTTGCCTCGAATCGATGATCTGTTCGACCAGCTGAGGGGAGCAACTTTCTTTTCAAAGATAGATCTGAGGTTGGGGTACCATTAGCTACGTATTAGGGAGAAGGATGTTTCGAAGACTGCTTTCTTGACAAGATATGGGTCTTATGAGTTCCGGGTGATGCCGTTCGGACTCACAAATGCTCCAGCCATTTTCATGGACTTGATGAACCGAGTATTCAGAGAGTTCTTGGATCAGTTTGTCATCGTTTTCATATATGACATTTTGATATATTCACACTCCGAGGAGGAGCATGTCGAGCACTTGACGCAGGTTCTTCAGACTCTACGAGAGCATCAGTTGAATGTTAAGTATGAGAAGTGTGGATTCTGGTTGCGAGAGGTACAGTTCTTGGGCCATGTTGTTTCTGAGCAGGGGATAGCAGTTGACCCGAGTAAAGTATCAGCGGTGAGGGAGTGGGGACAGCCCACGACACCGACGGAAGTGCGTAGTTTCTTGGGATTAGCCGGATACTGCAGGAGATTCATTCGTGGATTCTCCAAAATAGCGGGTCCATTGACGAATCTGACTCGCCAGGGAGGACCATATGTTTGGGATGACGCTTGTCAGTTGGCTTTCGACGAGCTGAAAGACAAGCTTACTTCAGCGCCAGTCCTTGCGTTACCAAAGCCGGGTGTGGAGTACCTGGTTTACACCGATGCGTCCTTACGGGGACTTGGGGGAGTATTTCAGCAGGAAGAGAAGGCTATAGCTTTTGCTTCCCGCAAGCTTAAGCCGTATGAGAAGAATTACCCCACCCACGACCTGGAGTTAGCAGCGGTCGTCTTTGCATTAAGGATATGGAGGCACTATTTGTTGGGAGAGAAATTCCGTTTGTTCAAAGACCACAAGTCATTGCAGTACCTGATCACTCAGCGAGAGCTGAATATGCGTCAGCGCAGATGGCTAGAGTTTGTGAAGGACTACCAGTTCAAAATACAGTATCATTCGGGGAAGGCCAACGTAGTTGCTGATGCATTGAGCCGTAGACCGGTAGACGATGTAGCGGACGTCTGGAAAGCAAAGTGGAAGGAGTTAGGTCACCAGGACGTAGTAGCTCGTTCTTTCATTACCGTGATGTCAGTCACACCCGAGATTGTCCTGAGGGTAATACAGGCCCAGACCACAGACCCGTTTTGCCAGGAACAGATTTTGCGACTTCTAGCCGAGGGCGCAGAGTCCTATTCTGTTAGTTCCGATGGAGGTTTGCGGTTTAATGGGAGGTTGGTAGTTCCTGAAGGGGATGAATTACGTCATGCAGTGATGACCTAATATCACGGGTCCCGGTTAGCAGTACATCCTGGAGGAGATAAGATGTACCAGGATATAAGGAAGCAATACTGGTGGAGTGGGATGAAGAAGGACATTGTTGAGTTCGTGTCCAAGTGTTCTACCTGCCAGCTGGTGAAGGTAGACCATCAGAAACCGTCAGGATTGCTTCAGCCATTAGAAGTACTCGCGTGGAAGTGGGAGAGTATTTCCATGCATTTTATTACAGGGTTGCCTACATCACAGCGGGGCCATGATTCTATCTGGGTGATTGTAGGCCGTTTGACCAAGGTGGCTCATTTTCTGCCGGTGCGAACAGATTACACCACGGGTCAGTATGCTCAGTTGTTCATCGCTGAGATTGTCAGATTACATGGGGTGCCCCTGAATATTGTGTCAAATAGAGACAAGATTTTCATGTCACGTTTTTAGGAAAGCTTTCAGGAGGCTATGGGTACTGAGTTGAGGCTGAGTTCAGCTTACCACCCACAGACAGATGGACAGACAGAGCGTACGAATCAGATGTTAGAGGATATGCTACGCATGTGTGTTCTCAATTTTGGAGGAGGTTGGGAGCCACATCTTCCACTGGTAGAGTTTGCCTATAACAACTTTTATCAATTCACGATTGGAATGGCTCCATTTGAGGCTTTGTATGGTAGGCCTTGTCGTTCCCCAGCTTGTTGGCTCGAAGTGGGGGATAACAAGTTGCTAGGACCAGAGGTAATTCAGGAGACCTCCGCGAGGATTGAGATAATCAGGAGTCGCATTCGAATAGCCCAGGACAGGCAGAAGAGCTACGCCGATGCGAAACGGTTCTTCCGGGAGTTTAGTGTGGGGGACCAAGTGTTATTGCGTCTATCTCCTATGAAGGGAGTGATGAGGTTCGGGAAGAAGGGGAAGTTGGCTCCGAGGTACGTGGGACCATTTCCCATCATCTAGAGGATTGGGCCGGTTGCATACAGGTTGGGACTACCAGAACATTTACATCGCATCCACGATGTATTCCACATCTCGTCGTTGAGACGATATCTTCGGGATTATATGGCCCATACTCACATTGCGATAGATGAGATCGACTTACAGCCTGATAGCTCTTACGAAGAGAGAGACCGGTGGCTATCCTAGACTATAGTGAGAGGAGATTGAGGTCGAAGATAGTTCCACTTGTGCCGGTGGGAGCACCATAATGTGGGGAAATCCACTTGGGAGCGCGAGGCAGATATACGCGAGAGATATCCAGAGTTGTTTTTACCAGGTATGCCTTATTTTCTGAATTTCGGGACGAAATTCCGTTATTAGGGGGGAAGTATGTAATACCCCGTATTTTTATGCTATATTAATTTGGGGATTTATTAAATTTAATGTGAGTGAATTATTTAATAAAAATCCGGAAATTAATTATGTTATAATTATTAACGTGACGAGAGTTAGTAATTATGGGAAATTTGTTGAATATTACTAATGAGCAAAGTAATATATTATATTAGTTATATTGAATGTCATGAGTGAATTAAATGACAATTTCGGAAATTTAAGTCGGGACGTGCCCGTGTCACGTCGGGACTAATTTTGTTAAATAAAAAGTGAATATTTTATAAGTTGTTCGTATGGTCATTTTGAGTGCGCCAACGCGTCCAGAAGGGTCGAGATAGTCAGAAAAGTGTACCCGGGGGTTTAGTTTGGGTCTCGGGGCGTTTTTAGGCCTAATTGGTACCCCCGGGAGGGCAATTTAGTCATTTCACCTTTTTGGGTAATTAAACCGACGAAATTCAGCAACCTATATCAGCCATTTAGGTTAGTCAGCTAGGGTTAGAAAACAAAAACACAAGTGACGGCCATAGGAGAGGAAGGGAGAAAGCTCCAAGGCAATCCAAGGCCCCAAAAGTCATCCGTTTGCACCACAACCACCACCACCGCGTAGATCGCGAGACGAGGAACGCAGCCATACCAAAATCAGCCGTGAATCAGAATACCAAAAATCCCAGGCAAGTGTTTAACTTGCTATTTTCGTTGGTGCAATCTTCATATTAGTTTAGGAATGATTTGTGATGAAAACTATGGAAGAAAACCTAATTTATGATAGGAGAATCCATGTAGTAGTGATTTATATGTTGATTCTGGAAACCCTTGCTATGTAGAGGAAATTAACCACGAAATTTTGATGATCATAAGAAAGAAATTCTGGAGAAAGATTTGTTAGAAAACTGTTTAAGAAAGTTCTAGGGTTCTTGATAATTGGATATAATTTTAGGTTGAAAATCCATGTTTAAATGATGAATATGTACATGCCTTACGTTAGAATCATCTGGTATATTGTTATAATGTTAGTAGTAGAATTCTGGGACGATTGGAACTTGAAATTATGGATTTGGTGTAAATTTGGTGATGAAACCCGTAACTGCATTTCTGCAGATTTTCGTAGACCTGCTTGATCGATCGATCGAGCCTAGAGCTTCGATCGATCGAAGGTTCGATCGATCGAGCCCCAGACCTCGATCGATCGACCCCTCCTGGCAGACTCCTATTTCCCTTGTTTAATTAGTTAAATTAAATTTATCATGAAATAATTCTTGGGTATTCTTAATAAAATGTTTTGGGAGATAGGAAAGACCAGTAGGACATATGAATAAGTGTTGGGAACTTTATTATAAGACGAGAATTTTACTTTTGGGATAATTATATAATGAACATTGAAACTACGTATTTCAAGTGAGAGATTACGGCGGATAACTACGATAGTGAATAGAGGTATACCTACTGAATTTTTCTACTTGGAAGGATAGAGTCCGCGAGTGTCACGTAATAAGTGAGAAAACCCTTCGAGTTAAGGTTAGAGATGAAACCTTATACGTAATACTAATAATATGAAATTAAGGATAAATGTTGTAATTATGGGTGACGAGAGGAACCTACATTAATATGATAAAAGTGGTATATTTATATGATTGTGTGTACATATATTATATACATGTGAAAATCATGCCCACGCTACTTGCTATCCCTGAGGTTACCGCGCTGGGACAGTCTTATCTCGATGGGACCTTTATGGGGGATATTGACTTGTACCCTAGAAGATAGATGTCCTTGGTACAGGCTATCGATGTGATAGTTCAGACGGTCCTAAGAGACGCAGGCATGTGCCATCCTCTCAGAGACTTGGAATCTATTCTTCGCCTCAATTTTGTTTGTGTATGTGTTAATACAATTCGAGAGTGATTCCGATTCTATTCCCCTTAATATGAGTGATATGGGGTTCTGGATAGTAGAGTATGCCCGCACCATAGTTTATTTGGGGTGCTGTTATAATATATATTATACGACTAGTTAATATATATATGAAATTCTGAAATTTGGAACTACCTACTGTGAATTGATATGTAGGATATGGTTGATGACTCAAATTGTAAATACTTGTTTTGAGAAAGTATAGTACGACACTGGAAAACTTTATTGACTAATAAAGTTAAAATGAGAACTTTGGTTATTAATTTAAATATTCTTTTCAAACAATTGTATCGTTAAATTTTGAATCCGGAGAAATACCTAAGATAAGTTAAATTTGGGGAAAGATAGCGTGTTATATGATGAGATAAACCATTAGGGGGGTTAGTGCGATAGGAGTGCACATTAGAAGATAGGTGAGAATTTCTCAAGAGAGTGTCGCACTAATATGTTGTTGCATTGGCATGTATCAATTTAAATACTTGCTAAACGTATTTTAAATCAAACACACTTTCGGGCTCTGACCCGTTTCTCTCTCTCTCTCTCTTGTATATATATGTATGTATTACAGGTGCCCAGCCACAGGGGCGTCTTGCTTAGGATCTCTTGGAAGGAACGCGTTGCAGCTTAGGTGGGAGTTGCAGGTCTCGTGATTAGACGACTTCGTTCATTCGGATCCACTCATAGTACTTTCATTTAGTTGAGCATGTGTAGCTCTTTCCGTTATTCCGTTGTTATTGGACATTTGTTTTTCAGTTATTTTCAGTATTGTTACTATGGGATTTATTCAGTTTGGATGTATGACTTTAGATTTAGTATGATGATATTCGATTGACGAATGTGTTAAATTAATTGGACTATGTTGCAGGAATTTATTGTGGTGTGATTCTTACTTATCGAATGTTGTTAATAAAATAAATGTTTTACTTTAAATAAAATTTGGAAAGTTATATATGAAAATGGTTTTGACACTTAGCTTAATTATTTAGGGTGTTAAATTGGAAAATTTATTTTTATCGACAGTGATGCTGAGAATGAACCAATTGTTTACCTTGATTTAATTTAATAAAGGAGTGATCGCCCGGTATTTAATTAGGCGGGGTGTCACAGGTGGTATCAGAGCATCAGGTTCTAGTGTCCTTTAGGATCTGTGCGGCCTATTATGCTTTCAGCGTTGTTTTCTTTGATATAGAGCCCTAAATACTAGGAATGTTGTGTTCCTCTCTATACATTGGGAATTCGTGCTTCTGCGATTCGTTTATTTGAATGATGAACTCATCCAAATTTATTTAAATTTTCAGATGGACCGTCAAGAAGAACTAGCTAAAACGGTTAAGGGAGTCAACGAGCAAGATCGACTCATACCTCAGGTATCCCCAGGGAAAGTATCAACCGCCGAGTTAGCAGGTATCGTGGCACAAGCAGTTACCACTGCAGTCCTACAATACCAAGAACGCAGCCTACAACTTAAAGGAGGCAAAAGACCTAGAGAGGTTAACCAAATGCATGTGACTAAAGCTGACAAATGTGTGAAGACACCGAAATTGCGACAACAAACTACCCAAGACCAAGTCAGTTCTAGTCAACAACGTGGTAAAATGAAGCAATTTCGAAAGAGGAATAAAGTTCCAAGTCAGCAAGGCCGACACCGACAGCAGCAAGGTCAGAGGGGGAGAAACTTCGGAGGCCGATGTTTCGTGTGTGGCACACATGGCCATAAACGCCAGGATTGCCCGGAGAGTGTTAGGGCCCCACAGCATCGGGGTGCCCGTAATGATCTACAGGTGCCACTTTTTCCAATCACTCTCCCAACACCAACTCAGGTACTAGGCCTGCCAACCTTTCCAGTAGCTCCAGTGAAGCAGGGGCAGTTACAGTACAGACATATCTATGATGTCCACCAGGAAGCCTCCCCACAGGCACCACCCGCGATTTGGGGTATGTTTTCTATCCATAAAACTTTGGGTCGAATTTTGTTTGTTACTGGGACAACGCATTGTTTTATAGCTACATATTATGCGAAGACCTTAGGATTATTAACCACAGTAGAGAGCACTGTAACGTAGGTAGACTCAACACTGGGGAATGGTTCACTTTTCTTTATATGCCGGGGAGTGGGGGTAGAGATCGGTAGCTTAGTATTACCTGCAAACATGTTAGTTTTAGACATGCACGAGCATGATGTGATTATTGGTATGGATTGGCTCGCAGCTTATAGAGCCATGATTGATTGCTTCGGTGGGAGCATTGTTTTTGCCATTCCGGGGCAAGAGATGTTTGTAGTGGCGATTCCTCGCCCAGAGGGAGGCTCGACCGCTCATTGTATTACATAGAGGAGGATACCTCTAAGGAGGTTGTGATTCCCTTAGATTCGATCCCAGTTGTCAGGGAGTATTCCGATGTGTTCCAGGAGATACCAGGCCTACCCACAGTCGAGAGATAGACTTTGTTATAGATTTATTGCCTGATACGAGACCTATAGCACGCGCACCGTACCGTATGGCTCCGGCAGAGATGCGAGAGCTACGAGATCAGATAGAGCAACTTTTAGGTCAGGGCTTCATTCGTAGGAGTACCTCACCTTAGGGCGCTCCAGTTTTGTTTGTGAAGAAGAGAGATGGTTCACTGAGGTTATGTGTGGACTACCGGGAGCTGAACAAGGTCACGATACGGAACAAGGATCCGTTGCCTCGAATCGATGATCTGTTCGACCAGCTGAGGGGAGCAACTTTCTTTTCAAAGATAGATCTGAGGTCGGGGTACCATTAGCTACGTATTAGGGAGCAGGATGTTTCGAAGACTGCTTTCTTGACAAGATATGGGTCTTATGAGTTCCGGGTGATGCCGTTCGGACTCACAAATGCTCCAGCCGTTTTCATGGACTTGATGAACCGAGTATTCAGAAAGTTCTTGGATCAGTTTGTCATCGTTTTCATATATGACATTTTGATATATTCACACTCCGAGGAGGAGCATGCCGAGCACTTGAGGCAGGTTCTTCAGACTCTACGAGAGCATCAGTTGAATGTTAAGTATGAGAAGTGTGGATTCTGGTTCCGAGAGGTACAGTTCTTGGGCCATGTTGTTTCTGAGCAGGGGATAGCAGTTGACCCGAGTAAAGTATCAGCGGTGAGGGAGTGGGGACAGCCCACGACACCGACGGAAGTGCGTAGTTTCTTGGGATTAGCCGGATACTGCAGGAGATTCATTCGGGGATTCTCCAAAATAGCGGGTCCATTGACGAATCTGACTCGCAAGGGAGTACCTTATGTTTGGGATGACGCTTGTCAGTTGGCTTTCGACGAGCTGAAAGACAAGCTTACTTCAGCGCCAGTCCTTGCGTTACCAAAGCCGGGTGTGGAGTACCTGGTTTACACCGATGCGTCCTTACGGGGACTTGGGGGAGTACTTCAGCAGGAAGAGAAGGATATAGCTTTTGCTTCCCGCAAGCTTAAGCCGTATGAGAAGAATTACCCCACCCACGACCTGGAGTTAGCAGCGGTCGTCTTTGCATTAAGGATATGGAGGCACTATTTGTTGGGAGAGAAATTCCGTTTGTTCACAGACTACAAGTCATTGCAGTACCTGTTCACTCAGCGAGAGCTGAATATGCGTCAGCGCAGATGGCTAGAGTTTGTGAAGGACTACCAGTTCAGAATACAGTATCATCCGGGGAAGGCCAACGTAGTTGCTGATGCGTTGACCCGTAGACCGGTAGACGATGTAGCGGACGTCTGGAAAGCAAAGTGGAAGGAGTTGGGTCACCAGGACGCAGTAGCTCGTTCTTTCATTACCGTGATGTCAGTCACACCCGAGATTGTCCTGAGGGTAATACAGGCCCAGACCACAGACCCGTTTTGCCAGGAACAGATTGTGCGACTTCTAGCCGAGGGCGCAGAGTCCTATTCTGTTAGTTCCGATGGAGGTTTGCGGTTTAATGGGAGGTTGGTAGTTCCTGAAGGGGATGAATTACGTCATGCAGTGATGACCTAATATCACGGGTCCCGGTTGGCAGTACATCCTGGAGGAGATAAGATGTACCAGGATATAAGGAAGCAATACTGGTGGAGTGGGATGAAGAAGGACATTGTTGAGTTCGTGTCCAAGTGTTCTACCTGCCAGCTGGTGAAGGTAGACCATCAGAAACCGTCAGGATTGCTTCAGCCATTAGAAGTACTCGCGTGGAAGTGGGAGAGTATTTCCATGGATTTTATTACAGGGTTGCCTACATCACAACGGGGCCATGATTCTATCTGGGTGATTGTAGGCCGTTTGACCAAGGTGGCTCATTTTCTGCCGGTGCGAACAGATTCACCACGGGTCAGTATGCTCAGTTGTTCATCGCTGAGATTGTCAGATTACACGGGGTGCCCCTGAATATTGTGTCAAATAGAGACAAGATTTTCATGTCACGTTTTTAGGAAAGCTTTCAGGAGGCTATGGGTACTGAGTTGAGGCTGAGTTCAGCTTACCACCCACAGACAGATGGACAGACAGAGCGTACGAATCAGATGTTAGAGGATATGCTACGCATGTGTGTTCTCGATTTTGGAGGAGGTTGGGAGCCACATCTTCCACTGGTAGAGTTTGCCTATAACAACTCTTATCAGTTCACGATTGGAATGGCTCCATTTGAGGCTTTGTATGGTAGGCCTTGTCGTTCCCCAGCTTGTTGGCTCGAAGTGGGGGATAACAAGTTGCTAGGACCAGAGGTAATTCAGGAGACCTCCGCGAGGATTGAGATAATCAGGAGTCGCATTCGAATAGCCCAGGACAGGCAGAAGAGCTACGCCGATGCGAAACGGTTCTTCCGGGAGTTTAGTGTGGGGGACCAAGTGTTATTGCGTGTATCTCCTATGAAGGGAGTGATGAGGTTCGGGAAGAAGGGGAAGTTGGCTCCGAGGTACGTGGGACCATTTCCCATCATCTAGAGGATTGGGCCTGTTGCATACAGGTTGGGACTACCAGAACATTTACATCGCATCCACGATGTATTCCACATCTCGTCGTTGAGACGATATCTTCGGGATTATATGGCCCATACTCACATTGCGATAGATGAGATCGACTTACAGCCTGATAGCTCTTACGAAGAGAGAGACCGGTGGCTATCCTAGACTATAGTGAGAGGAGATTGAGGTCGAAGATAGTTCCACTTGTGCGGGTCCAGTGGGAGCACCATAATGTGGGGAAATCCACTTGGGAGCGCGAGGCAGATATACGCGAGAGATATCCAGAGTTGTTTTTACCAGGTATGCCTTATTTTCCGAATTTCGGGACGAAATTCCGTTATTAGGGGGGAAGTATGTAATACCCCGTATTTTTATGCTATATTAATTTGGGGATTTATTAAATTTAATGTGAGTGAATTATTTAATAAAAATCCGGAAATTAATTATGTTATAATTATTAACGTGACGAGAGTTAGTAATTATGGGAAATTTGTTGAATATTACTAATGAGCAAAGTAATATATTATATTAGTTATATTGAATGTCATGAGTGAATTAAATGACAATTTCGGAAATTTAAGTCGGGACGTGCCCGTGTCACGTCGGGACTAATTTTGTTAAATAAAAAGTGAATATTTTATAAGTTGTTCGTATGGTCGTTTTGAGTGCGCCAACGCGTCCGGAAGGGTCGAGATAGTCAGAAAAGTGTACCCGGGGGTTTAGTTTGGGTCTCGGGGCGTTTTTAGGCCTAATTGGTACCCCCGGGAGGGCAATTTAGTCATTTCACCTTTTTGGGTAATTAAACCGACGAAATTCAGCAACCTATATCAGCCATTTAGGTTAGTCAGCTAGGGTTAGAAAACAAAAACACAAGTGACGGCCATAGGAGAGGGAAGGAGAAAGCTCCAAGGCAATCCAAGGCCCCAAAAGTCATCCGTTTGCACCACAACCACCACCACCGCGTAGATCGAGAGACGAGGAACGCAGCCATACCAAAACCAGCCGTGAATCAGAATACCAAAAATCCTAGGCAAGTGTTTAACTTGCTATTTTCGTTGGTGCAATCTTCATATTAGTTTAGGAATGATTTGTGATGAAAACTATGGAAGAAAATCTAATTTATGATAGGAGAATCCATGTAGTATTGATTTATATGTTGATTCTGGAAACCCTTGCTATGTAGAGGAAATTAACCACGAAATTTTGATGATCATAAGAAAGAAATTCTGGAGAAAGATTTGTTAGAAAACTGTTTAAGAAAATTCTAGGGTTCTTGATAATTGGATATAATTTTAGGTTGAAAATCCATGTTTAAATGATGAATATGTACATGCCTTACGTTAGAATCATCTGGTATATTGTTATAATGTTAGTAGTAGAATTCTGGGACGATTGGAACTTGAAATTATGGATTTGGTGTAAATTTGGTGATGAAACCCGTAACTGCATTTCTACAGATTTTCGTAGACCTGCTTGATCGATCGATCGAGCCTAGAGCTTCGATCGATCGAAGGTTCGATCGATCGAGCCCCAGACCTCGATCGATCGACCCCTCCTGGCAGACTCCTATTTCCCTTGTTTAATTAGTTAAATTAAATTTATCATGAAATAATTCTTGGGTATTCTTAATAAAATGTTTTGGGAGATAGGAAAGACCAGTAGGACATATGAATAAGTGTTGGGAACTTTATTATAAGACGAGAATTTTACTTTTGGAATAATTATATAATGAACAATGAAACTACGTATTTCAAGTGAGAGATTACGGCGGATAACTGCGATAGTGAATAGAGGTATACCTACTGAATTTTTCTACTTGGAAGGATAGAGTCCACGAGTGTCACGTAATAAGTGAGAAAACCCTTCGAGTTAAGGTTAGAGATGAAACCTTATACGTAATACTAATAATATTAAATTAAGGATAAATGTTGTAATTATGGGTGACGAGAGTAACCTACATTAATATGATAAAAGTGGTATATTTATATGATTGTGTGTACACATATTATATACATGTGAAAATCATGCCCACGCTACTTGCTATCCCTGAGGTTACCGCGCTGGGACAGTCTTATCTCGATGGGACCTTTATGGGGGATATTGACTTGTACCCTAGAAGATAGATGTCCTTGGTACAGGCTATCGATGTGATAGTTCAGACGGTTCTAAGAGACGCAGGCATGTGCCATCCTCTTAGAGACTTGGAATCTATTCTTCGCCTCAATTTTGTTTGTGTATTTGTTAATACAATTCGAGAGTGATTCCGATTGTATTCCCCTTAATATGAGTGATATGGGGTTCTGGATAGTAGAGTATGCCCGCACCATAGTTTATTTGGGGTGCTGTTATAATATATATTATACGAGTAGTTAATATATATATGAAATTCTGAAATTTCGAACTACCTACTGTGAATTGATATGTAGGATATGGTTGATGACTCAAATTGTAAATACTTGTTTTGAGAAAGTATAGTACGACACTGGAAAACTTTATTGACTAATAAAGTTAAAATGAGAACTTTGGTTATTAATTGAAATATTCTTTTCAAACAATTGTATCGTTAAATTTTGAATCCGGAGAAATACCTAAGATAAGTTAAATTTGGGGAAATATAGCGTGTTATATGATGAGATAAACCATTAGGGGGGTTAGTGCGATAGGAGTGCACATTAGAAGAGAGGTGAGAATTTCTCAAGAGAGTATCGCACTAATATTTTGTTGCATTGGCATGTATCAATTTAAATACTTGCTAAACGTATTTTAAATCAAACACACTTTCGGGCTCTGACCCGTTTCTCTCTCTCTCTCTCTCTTGTATATATATGTATGTATTACAGGTGCCCAGCCACTGGGGCGTCTTGCTTAGGATCTCTTGGAAGGAACGCGCTGCAGCTTAGGTGGGAGTTGCAGGTCTCGTGATTAGATGACTTCGTTCATTCGGATCCACTCATAGTACTTTCATTTAGTTGAGCATGTGTAGCTCTTTCCATTATTCCGTTGTTATTGGACATTTGTTTTTCAGTTATTTTCAGTATTGTTACTATGGGATTTATTCAGTTTGGATGTATGACTTTAGATTTAGTGTGATGATATTCGATCGATGAATGTGTTAAATTAATTGGACTATGTTGCAGGAATTTATTGTGGTGTGATTCTTACTTATCGAATGTTGTTAATAAAATAAATGTTTTACTTTAAATAAAATTTGGAAAGTTATATATGAAAATGGTTTTGACACTTAGCTTAATTATTTAGGGTGTTAAATTGGAAAATTTATTTTTATCGACAGTGATGCTGAGAATGAACCAACTGTTTACCTTGATTTAATTTAATAAAGGAGTGATCGTCCGGTATTTAATTAGGCGGGGTGTCACACTCACCTTCTTTCTTGGTCTCCAAATGCGAAAATGGATACTGGAATTTTTATTTCACAATCTAAATATGCAAAGGACCTCGTGAAGAAATTTGGCCTCGACTCTTCTAATCCTAAACATACCCCCATGGGTGATTCTGTTAAGCTTGGAAAGGAATGCAAATAATGTCAAAGATGCGCTTTATCGTAGAGTGTATAATTTTGTGCTTGCTACCAATATTCTCCTAAGGAGTCCCACTTGAAAGCCGTTAAAAGCATTATGAATTTTGTTAGTGGGATCACAGGCTTTGATGTTTGGTATCCTGGGAATACTAATACATCCTTGTCGGCTTATTCAGATGTTGATTGTGAAAGATATGTTTATGGGAGAAGGAGTACATTGGGTGGATGATTTCATCTTGGAATCTAATTAGTCTCTTGGCATGTAAAGATCCAAAATTATGTTTCACTTTCCACAGTCAAAGTGGAGTATATTATGGTGAGAAGTTGTTGTGTTCAACTTCTTTGGATGAAATAAATGTTAAAGGAATATATTTTGGTCAATATTGCATGGTTATATATTGTGAAAATATTATCCTATTGATATATCCAAAAATCCCATCCAACATTATAGAACAAATAATATAGACATTTGACATCATTTTATAAGCGATCTTGTTGAAAAAAAAAGTTATGTCTTTAAGCTATGTTTCTATCGATCTTGAATTAGAGGATATTTTAACTAAACCTCTTTATTACACTATATTTGAGTCTCTTAGGTAATCATTAGGTATTTACATCATTGATTGAATGATTTAATAACATGTCTAGGATTTTCGCTTCTTTGCTTTATTGCATTTTACATCCTATGACATGTTGCTCTTTTTTTATAATAGTTGTTTGTATTATTTATCATAAAAATATATGTTAAATACAATCATTTATATGTTGTTAGATGATATACTCCTTGACAAATCTTCATAATTCAAATGGTTAGTTTTGTATAGCTTTTTCCTTTTGTTTGGATAAAGGTGATTTTGTGCAACGTAAGACAAGTTTCTATTTTTTTTAATTATTATAAACTTTGAGAAACTTATTATTTGGAACACATGATCATATCTTATTGCACATTACACCACACTACACATTATCTTGATACCACTTTATGAGGAATGACAAAGTTATACAATTTTTTGCAAACACTTTAAAGCTTCGAATATTTATGAGAGAGAGTCCATTATCCTCAAATGTTCATGTCTGAGTCTTTATCGTGATTTAAAGGAGTTGAAAAGTTAGATGCTACATGTCAAAATATTGAGATATGATGTGGTTAGGGCTACAACTTTTATTGGATGATGGTACCTTTGAAAATTGGAAATAGTATCCCATCTCAGTAATGAATATGTGAAAGTCCCCACATGAAAAAACATTTTTAACAAAGTGATGTTTCAAAGATATATATCCATCCAAAATTGAGTGACATAAAGTATGTGAAATGAAATTTTTTAACCAAATCTCTCAATGAGAAATAAGAAAAAAGTTTTAGTTCAAAATAACCCAAAAGGTGTTGGAAAGTTTCACTACTATTGAATCTTCGAGTCACTTGTTCTTAAATTATTATTCTTAATTGAACTCAAGATCGATTTTACTCTTTCAATAGTGTTCTCTAATTTTATTTTTCATGTGAGATGTGATCTTATATTCTTGGTTGATAAACCTCATCATTTTTTTAGCCTTTATGATAGTCTTTTCTTATTTATTAACACTAGTCATATATTCCACAACATTTGGTAGGTAGGAAACTTTAATCTATATTTTCCTTATCCAAATAAAGGTTTTGAAGTTTTTATCAATATGTATTGCATAATTTAAAATTGTGAATAACAAAATCCTCTTAGAGAGTATACTACTTTAACTTTATTTTATCAACATCATGTGCTCCTTATCCTTTAATTGATTCTTTTTTCTTAATTTATTTTCTTTGTCTACTTCATTGACGAAAAGGGGGATAAGTTCTTTAGAAAAAGTAGGAGTTTTCATATATATGGGGAGACTTCAATGTTGTTTCATATGCTAGTTAGTATAGAATTAATATATATATATATATATATATATATATATATATATTGTGAATTTCTTCACACATTGGTATGTTGATAAAGTTTGCTAGTCTGTTTAAGAAATCTTGATCTAAGTGCTTTAAAGAAGAATCTTGTAGTTCTTGGTGGTAAGAATTTTTAGTTTCTATCTTATTATGACTTTGGTTGGGCCTTATATCATAATTGATAGGGATTTCATTATAGTACTTGTAATCTTTGGTTGTTGTGTTTTGTCAAAAAAATAGACAAAGGGTGCGACTATAAGAGTATTCATATCATGTGCCATGATAGGTAGTTGTCTTATTCCTGGTTTCCAAAAGTCTTTGGTTCCCTTATTTTCCTCTATAGAAAGCTTCATCAACATTCAAGATCTTGAATTCGATTCTTCATCATCCTCATTTAAGCACCCTATATCTTTGACTCACTTGAGTCTACATTATATAGGAGCTTGTCTAGTTTGTAAATAGTGACAAAATTGAATCATACCCTAGTATACCAAAGAGATTCAGACACTACATATTAATTCCTCTAATAGTCTCAAAGGTTGAATACCAACACTGCACCTAGGATTGCATTCATTCATTGCATTCACTATAATCTAGGTGGGTGGGTGGATGGGTGGGTGGGTGTGTTAATTCCCATAAAAATGTTTTTTTTAATAATTTTTGGGATTTTCTAAATAATTTTTTAAAAATTTTAAAACATTTTTAAACATTTAAAAGTTGGTTTTAAATATGTTGTGGGTTGGTATATAATTTCCTATTCTTCCTAAAATCTTGCTTGGGTAGGATCTGAAAGCGACTGAGACTTCTATGGTGGAAAATGAGATTTTTTAAAACTTATAAACACGCGTTTGAGGGCTCATCCCTGCCTAACACGTGTTAGTCAGTGAGCGATTGGATTTGTGTTTGTTACCTCTCATAACCTTAAAACGTAATCATGTCCCTTAGATCATTATTTATCAACGGATTGCATATATTTGTAATAATCCTTGTGATAGTTGAGAGAACCTATCGGAATACGTTTAATGGCGGTGCATCCTAAACCAATAGATTTACATCATTTGTGTTAGATTTAATCTCAGCTATTGATATCGTCCAACCCTTCCAGATCCTTCTGTGAGTAGTATAGATAAAGACCAAGTGGGGAACGTTTAGAGACTTTTGGCTCATTGATAATTGAGAGCAAAAAGGGAAGAGAGAGAGAGAGAGAAGATAGAGAAAGAAAGAAAACCCTAAATCAAACTCTAGTCATTTTTCCTCAGAAAACCCTTTGGGACTTTCAACCAAATGCTGCTCTCATGGTGGATAAGGCCTTCCAAAGTTGATTACATTCAATATCTTCTCCTTTTGTTGCCAGGGGTCATTCTTTGGGAGATTTGGATTTCTAGAAATCAAAATGTTTTTGAAGGAATCATTATGGATAGCAAGAAGATTATCTCTAATGTCTTCAAGCTCATGCATATGTGATCTTCAAATAAATATTTCAAATCCAAATCTATGGCATATGCTAATGTCAAAGATCTTTTCAGCATCAAATCTGAGCCCAAGCCCAATGTTTGCTTTCTGGTCAAATGGTTAAAACCAATCGGATTTCAATTCAAACTCAATACAGATGGGGCCTCCAAAAACAATCCAGGTGTGGCTGGCTCCGGAGGGATCATCAGAGATCAATGTGGAAGATTTGTTTCAGCGTTTTCTTCCTTTGAAGGGATTATGTCAAAAACAAGAGCTGAATGTGTTGCTATTCTCAATGGTCTCAAAATCTGCAAAGATCTCAACTTAAGTAGATTACAGGTGGAATCTGACTCTCAATTTATTATCAACATCCTCAAGGGTATCATTCCAAAGCCTCCTTGGTCTCTATTGGACATTCTGAAAGAAATTAAGGACTTAGATTTGGACATCTCCTTCACTCATTGTTGGAGAGAGGCAAATAAGGTTGCTGACTGCTTGGCCAACCATGGAATTGAGGATAAACAACTCAAAATCTTCTCTTCAGCTAAGGATCTTCCCAAATCCTCCATTGGTTGCTATAGGATGGACTTACAAGGCATTCCCTCAATTAGGCTTCTAAAGTAATTTATCCTTTTTTTTAAAAGTTAGCTCTTTATCTCTTGTAATGCCACCTTGGTAGGGCTTTTCTACCTTTCTATCAATAAATTGGGGGTCTTTCCTTAAAAAAGAAAAAAAAAACATTTGTGAAGATCCATCCTCTCTTGTCTTTAATCTCTTGTCCAACCAAGTCACGAAGTTTAGATCTCATTTTCTCTTCATAGAAAGTGGAGATCTGAAACTGTGTGTTGCATCTCATGTATAACTTACTTAGTTTGGTTTCTTTTTTCAAAAAATATTCATTTCTTATTTCAAAAAATATTCACGTATAACTTACTTCTGATAGTTGAGAGACCAACAAATCCATATTTGTTTACTGTTTATGAGAAAAACCATACTTAGATCTAGTTAAGATCTTGATTGGGAATTTACACTTTCGTGAATATTTCACAATTTGTGAAATAACTGTGTATATCAAATAAAAAGAAAGTGTTTAAGATCTTGGTTCTTTTTAATAGAAAGATTCCCTCTTGTTCTGTGGATAAATATAAAGATCAGTAGTCTGAGACTATCAACCAAACTGTGATTCAAAAATCCTTACTGCATCTTATAACAATATTTGTAATTTGTTAGGAATATTATATGTATAAGTGTATGGGTGGGTTGCATGCATATGATTAGGCACTTCACCACTTACACTTGTCACAATACAACACTAAATAAGTGTTGCTAGAGAGATTCTTGACTTTAGAGTTGACGTAGAGCTAAAAGGAGAAGCGATTACAAAACTGGGAGAACAACCTCAACATCAGAACTTTCAGAGGAGTCAGAATAATCCTAAGGAGTTGGTAAACATTCTGGATTTAGATTAGGTTTTTTTTGTGTTTTGTTTGTTATATAGTTTGTAATCTATTAACTTTATTGTAGTGGATTTTGATTTTGAGGTTTAGAGACCTCTGTAGATGTTTTCCCAATTGGGTGGGGTTTTACCACGTTAAAATCTTGTGTTCTTGCATACTTACTCTTCCTCTCACCACCTTCTTGAGACTTTGCTGATTTAGAACCTATATAAGTTTTTTTTTTCAAAATCGGTACACCTATACCTTAAATAACTCTTTCATATAATATTTTATACACATCTTGTGTTAGTTGATTGTAGTGATTAAAGAGTTACTTCAAAAAACTGTTCGAAGCCATTTAAACTGTTTAATCTTGAATTAAACGACTTAGATGGTTCATTTTTCACTCATTATCACATATCTCACATTATTGGATGAAAGATAAATTGTAGAATTCCCTCACACACTTCATGTGTTTTTACAGAATCATTTTTGAAACTTCTTAGTAAAAAAAATTGTGCGTAGATCTTGAGGTTTTGCTACCTTGATCTTGCTTCTATAACAAATGTTTGAAAAAAAAACAAGCAAAATTGAGCGAAGTTTCATTGTAGTAAAACTTTTCATTGCTAGAGAGAAAATGGAGAAGTTCCTTAAGCAAAAAATCTCTGGAAGTTGGCGCGATCAGCTTATTGTTGAAGCAGTCGCAAGGGCACCTTCGCTATATCGATACTTCCATCGCTGACCTCCAAGTCCTTTTAAGGTTTCTTCAAAAAATATTTAGATAGATGCACAAGTTTCATCGCTATAGATTCTCTCCAAGGCTCGTCATCATTGTAACAATACCTCTGACGATGCGTATAGATTCGCGAATATGTCATAAAGACCTCTGGAGATATCTAGGTATTTTTGCAAAATGTACCTTTTTGACATCTGATTGGACTAACTAGCCCCCAAACCACTCTTACACACATACTTTGTGTAAGAGATATGTCATTTGGCTTGTTTTGGTATTTGAAAAAACCATTTTTATGGTTTTCCTTATTTAAACTTTCAATTCTCTTCATTTCAAAATACCTCTCATACCTTTAAAGTGAAAAATACCAAAAGAGTCTTTTAGTTTATATTATTTTCTTCCTTATTTCTAAGGAGATAATAACACATTTGTGAAAAAGAGTGAACCCATTTTCAAAACCTAGTTCATCTTTTTCATCTTCTCTTCTTTGTATTTAATGACCTCTCTTTTTAGAGGTTGACTAATATCAAAGAAGATGGCACTTTTTATCAAGAACTCAATTTAATAAAATAGACTTTCTATACAATTTGGGTTTATCTCCCAACAAGAACTATTGTGAATTTTGAGATTCTCTTTCTGGGTTCATATCATATGTGATCTCCAATGTTTGAAGACAAAGTCTTGTTAAAAATTATTGACATGTGTCATGACATCGAAACGTTGAGATTGTCCACCGATTGATAGGAGTCTCTAGCTTGCAACAATTTGGTGGGAAAAGTGTGAGAGTGTGACTTAGCGCGGATAGGAGCATAATGCATTAGTCCTCTCTATAAGTATATACCAATTTTTTTCCTCGTACATATTTTGTTTTGATCTTATTTATATCTTTTGTATTTTTTTTCATCCACGTGCTTAAACAAGATAAAACTTGAAATTGGTTGATTAAAATTTGGTAAATTTTTTAACATGATATTTTAGGTGTGAAAATTAAATTATTAGTGGCTCTCCATTTCGGTACTCAATATACACTCTCGCCACAAAAATAGTTTGATTATCTTTAAACCCTTTCTACCATTCAAGAATAAGCTTCACCGTTGAAGCTTCCAGTTTGAAAAATGACCCAGTTTTATCATTGGTCTCCCCAGCATATGGACGGAATTCGAAATAAATAATATCATCAATTAGAGGTAATAAAGAATTATTTTTTTGCTTATTACTCCACTTAGTAATGAGTAGACGCTTCAAAGTAAGCATGCTAATTAGATGAGTTGTAGGAGAAAGACCTGGGAACTTTGTGTAAAGGAACCTCATTAGCAAAATTGTGTTGGCAAAGGTAGACACATCAAAATGACCAACTCAGTGTTCCAAATTGACATAAAAATTGCCCAACCATGTGTGCAAGGAGAGAGTAGTATAGCTACCAATGAAGTGTATACTTCACCACGTCCCTACATGGTTGATCGTTAGTCTTATTAGGGATAAAAAAATGTGAAAGTAGGCAAAAAATGTAGGCAGCTAGTTTAGAATCAATGCCATAACCATCACCAATATACACTTCGATCTCGAAACCCTTGGTCATTTTGTCTTGAGTGATATTTACAAAAGGTTTGAAGAATTACTTGATGTATTGGCCAAAAGTGGACTTCATGGCATCACCTACTACCTCACGAAAAAGTTGGTCTAAGAGAACAAGTTCTTACTCTTCGTAAGCATCCATTCGTGTGGCGTCATATGGGAAATGGACATATGGTTCTAAGATAAATAGTTCATACACGTCTTCAAGTGTGATAGTAAACTCTCCCCAAGTTTACACAAAATTATGAGAGGTAGCACTCTAGTGAGAGACCATGAGATGGAGAGCAGGATTAACCTTAGACAACTTGCAATCTCAATAGAATTGAGTTGCACACTATTGGAAATGATGACCCCCAATTTTAAATTTTACAAAACGTAATTTCCTTTTAGATGTGGAATAGAGAGATGGCTCAACAAAACAATTACAAAAACAAAATTTTAATTTCTTTCAAATTAAAATTAACTAAACTCAAAGTGACATTAAATTAAGCAAGAAATACATTTTTCACTAAAACCAAATTAATTCAAACCAAGTTCTAGAAATTTTCCACACACAAATAATTAATCCATTTTTTCAAATTACGCCAAACCAAATTTGATCCAATAAAATTAATGACTTGAATTAAATGAATTTTTACCCAAACAAATTTAGCACCAAATTAAATATTCCAATTTTATCTTTTACCTAAGCATGCATCTAATGTGAATTTGCAAAAGATAAAATAAACAAACCACTACGCCGCGATGTACGAGGAAAACCCCACAACGGGAAACAACCTCAGACAGTCCTAGCCTCAAATCCACTAAGTATGGTTTTACAAGTACAAGATAAAGAAAGACTTACATCATTCGACTTGATTCCGTTCAGGCCCCGATGCTTCTTCTCGTACACAACTCTGCCTAGCGAATAACCATGGAGATAGACTGCGGTCTCGAAATCCACCGATCGGACTTTAGGATCAACCGTCAACCACACATGATGCCTTTCACCATGTGAGAATGCCTCAGCAAAATAATGAACTTCTTTTTTATGATATGTAGAAGTAAACCCAAACGAACTCTTCAACTCAGTAGAGTAAACCCGGTGCCAAACACTCCAAACAATATATATATATATATATATATATATATATATATATATATATATATATATATATATATATATATATATATATATATATATATATATATAAGGTAACTTGGAATAAACAAACTTTGGGTGTAAACAAAAGTGTTTTTGAATAATGTTCTTGAAAATGCAAACACTTAAAACATGAACTTTTGAACTTAGAAATTTCTCTCTCAAAATTTTCTCTCAAAAAGGATTTTAAAAAATGTCAAAAGTTGGTTTTTCAAACATGGTTCCCGCAAATATAACTTTTGTCAAGAGTTAGTGGGTAAAAGTAACTAGGAACATGGGAAAAACTGATTAAAACTGCCAAAAAATTTCTCGCTAGAAATCTCGTTCGAACGAGATTTTCGTTCGAACGACACTTCTAACAAAGTTTCAGAGGCAAATGGGAAACATTCGTTGGTAAACTCGTTCGAACGACATTCTCGTTCGAACAAAAAACTCGTCTGAACGACAATATCGAACGAAGTTCCAGAATGCTTAAACTTCGATTTTTAGCCCATAAACTTTATTTTATAGTTTTAAAGACACCTTCTGAAAATAAACATCAGTTTAAAATAAAATTACACCCAATAAACATTGTTCCAAGCTCCTATATATATATATATATATATATATATATATATATATATGTAATGCATTCATACCTTAGGAGGAAATGGAAAAAATATTGGTGACGTAGAAACAAGGCACAATAAACACGGCATATGATGAAGCTTTATTAACTTGGCCGTTACATCTTCAACTAGGAACACCCGTCAACCACACATGATGTCTTTCACTATGTGATAATACCGCAACAAAACAACAAACTTCTTCTTTATGGGATGTAGAAGTAAATTCAAATGAACTCTTCAACTCAGTAGAGTAAACCATGTGCCAAACACTCTAAACAAGATATATATATATATATGGTAACTTGGAATAAACAAACTATGGGTGTAAACAAAAGTGTTTTTGAATAATGCTCTTGAAAATGAAAACACTTAAAACATGAACTTTTGAACTTAGAAATTTCTCTCTCAAAATTTTCTCTCAAAAAGGTGTTTCGAAAATGTCAAAAGTTAATTTTTCAAACATGGTTCCCGCACATATAACTTCTGTCAAGAGTTAGTGGGTAAAAATAAGTGGGAATATGGGGAAAACCTTATTAAAACTGCCAAAAAAAATTCTGCCAGAAATCCCGTTCGAACGACACTTCTAAAGAAGTTCCAGAGGCAAATGGGAGAAATTCTTTAGCAAACTCGTTCGAACGAAAAACTCGTCTGAACGATAATATCGAACGATGTTCCAGAATGCTTAAACTTCAATTTTTAGCCCAGAAACTTTATTTTAAAGTTTTAAAGAAACCTTCTGAAAATAAACATCAGTTTAAAATAAAATTACACCCAATAAACATTATTCCAAGATCTTATATATGTGTAATGCATTCATACCTTAGGAGGAAATGGAACAAATCTTGGTGACGTAGAAACAAGGCACAATAAACACGGCATATGATGAAGCTTTATTAACTTGGCCACTATGTCTTCAACTAACGCGTCATAGGCTTAGACGGATACACTTGAACACTATCCTATGACACAAATGTTTTTGTTCGGAATTGAGACAACACTACATTAAGACTCAATCGGAGACATGTGACCTTACAAATCTCCCCCTTTGGCTATTCCGGGACAAAAAACAAACAAAATCCGAAAGGGCCGTCAAGCTCCACTAGTCTTAAAAAATATCCCTCCCAAAATAAAAATACATAGCTTGACTTAAACAACCCAAGGATCAATATCTTTGTCGATGATGAAAGTTGCCACTTAGAAGAATTCCTGCACACTTAAGCAAACTATCAAACGCATAGGGAATATCAAGAATATTAAATGCATAAAATAAATACTCCCCCTAAATTAATTATCCCCTTTATCAAATAAATGACCTACATAGAAAGACATCTCCCCCTAAGATAAAACACCCAAACTAAGATACGATTACAATAGGAATAGATACCATTTCTCCTCCTATCATTATCCCCCTCTTTGTTCAGGAATAGACAAAGGATAAAAGCTAATTTAAACATGAATCTTAGAGTGATAAGAGCATGAAAGCATATGGGAAACAAAATCATAACTAATCTAACAAATAATAACGGATACCAACGAAGATGCAAAAAAATGATACCAATGTGATGCATAAGATACTAAGCATGTGATATCAACAAAATATGCACCAATACAGATACCAATTATGAATTAGAAGCATGGGTGGACTAGAAAGCAAGGCAAAGAAAAAAATACCATATATATGAACACATAATGAATATCACTAATGCACACGCACATATATATAAGTATCGACACCACACATGACACAAAATACAATAAGCTTTTCACACTCGTATGGCAAAAATGTGTCAAATGGAAATGGAAGTGTAGGGATGTGAACTAGTAACAATTAAATTTAGACTCAATCACTTAAAACATGTTCACGGAGTTCTCAATTGATTGAAAACTTCATCACATTTGAATATAACCTCATGTGACAATATAAATTGAACTCAACGAACAAACATATACAATGCATACAAGCCTAGACTTTTGATGATTCTACAAACCAATAGAGTCATGACATTGAAAGTACAACTAGGATAAAAAGAACATTGTGCAAACCGTTGATATACCATCCAAACTCCCTCAATTTAAGCATATAGAGTTTAAACTTTAGAATGAATAAAGCAACTAAAAAAATAGGCCTTGGCAACTATTTTTCTTTTAATGCCATTAATCTTTTAGGCCTTTGGACCACGTATTTCTTTTAGGTCCAAGCAAATGGTGGCTTACTCGCAAAGGATGATTTTTTTCTTTCGGAGCCCTTCCCCGTGCACATTTATATACATCATATTTTATATCTCACAAAAATCTCACGTGCAACGGATTTTAGCATGCACTAGTCCTCCTACATCATATAATATGTAGATAACTAGATTGGTAGGAGAACACCTCACAAAGCTCAAATATACATAAGAAGTTAAAATTTCAAGTGAGCTCATGCATGTGTGAATTGAGGCATATAAAAATAGAATCCATTATATCAACACAAAATCCAACTACTCCATGTAAGCATGGTAAAGAACATTTTAAGGATTGACAATCTAAACCAAAAGTTCTAGCCACATAGAAGCGAAAAAGAAGGGATTCAAACACAAGTATATGACACATAAAGTGTGTCAAACTAAAATACACACAAAAATCTTTTTGAGTTTTTGAAATTTTTAAACAACCAAACAAAAATATTTACTCAAAAATAAACAAAAATCATTTGAATTTTTCATTAAGCCTAAATTATTAAAAGGGTAAAACAAAAATCTTTTTGTATTTTTCATTTAATGCAAAATAAAATGAAAGAAGTATAATATAAAAGATACAGAAAAAATCATTATTCTAGCATGTGATTAAGCATGGAGCTAGGATATAGAAAATGATTAAAACGAGCATATATTTAGCATGATAATATAGCATGTAGTACAAAAGCTAAAGTATGCAAACAACTAACACATTCAACCTTTAAATTTTGGAAGGGAGGAAGCATATGAAAGTAAATGAGAATCAAAAATCCTATTTTATAAAGCTACCAAGTCGGATCTCCTAACCCAAACTAATTATGAATGATGATCTCGGGGTGTAGGAATCTTGGCTGCCTCGGTTGCCTTACGAAAAGATTTTCTAGGACCTCGTTTAAGATCAAAACAAAATTTCTTAAGATGGCCTTTTCGACCATAATGTGAGCACCTAAAGACTCGAGGAAAAGAATTACCTAAGGAATGATCTATAACATTGTTCCTAGAATATTCCCCTAAAACATTGGTTTTGGCTTTATGAGTTGATTCATTACAAGTATCGAAGCCTAAACCACAAGTTTCATTTTTTATTTGAACCGTTCCTAATATTTTATCTAATTTCTTCGAACGACACTCCAAATCAAATTTGACTTTACTAGAGTCTTTCAGTTTATTTTCTAAATCTATAATGTGAGACTCTAATAAAATATTGCACTCTTCAAACGCGAGAAATGCCTTTTTCAAGGATTCCATTAAACCTTTAAGGTTATCTCTCTCGCCTTCTACATATTCAATCTTCTCACGAGGAACTCTCTCACGTGTTCTAAGGTCTTCCACTAACGCACTCTCATCAATGACATTAACACGCTCTCTCAAACTAGCTTCTAACTTCAAATTTGTTCTTTTTAATTTAATAGATTCTTCAAATAATTCTTGAAACGCAAATTGAAGTTCACTCACATCAACCTCATTTTCACTTTCACTCTCTCTTTCTTCTCCACTCTCACTACCATCATCTCGTTGGGATTCACCAACAAAGGCCTTGGAAGTGTCATATGTTAAAATTTCATCACTAAAGGAGAGCTCACTTTCACTCACATGACTTGCCATAAAAGCTAGAAAGTTGGGCTTAGTGGGTGAATTGGGTCCCTCTTCCTTATCACTATCACTAAGGGTTGCATTAAAAGAAACTGGTTGCTTACCCTCTCTCCTTAGTTTAGTGGGGCACTCTTTTGCCCTATGGCCATACCCTTCACAACCATAACACCTATTTGACTCGTCCCTATTTAAATTTTCATTAAAAGGTTTAGGGATCTTCTCGGCTTTGTCATGCTTAGATTTTTCAAATTTCTTAAAATCATTTTTAAATTTATCTTTGTTAAATTTAAGAAATTTTCGAAACTTCCTATCAAACATATCCATATCTTCCGAGTCATTCTCACTTTCACTCTCTACTACTTGTTTTTCCTCCTTTAGGGATTTCAAAGCAACGCCCTTATCTATTTTATTTTCAGTTTTAGAGGGAAACATGTCTAGTCCATAGGTTTGTAAATCACCTACGAGCTCTTCTAATTTCGTAGAGGCTAAAGTGGGTAAAGAATTTAATACGGTCACCTTAGGATTAAATCTATCGGGTAGGGACCTTAAAATTTTCTTTACTACTCGGTTGTCGGGTATTTTCTCTCCAAAATTAAAAGATGAATTAACTATGTCGGAAAGCCTAGCATAAAATTCATCAAAAGTTTTTTTTTCATTCATTTTGATGGTTTCAAATTCAGTGGTAAGGTTTTGGAGTTTAGAAGCTTTTACGACACTAGTTCCTTCATGAGTGAGTTGTAAAATATCCCAAGCTTCTTTAGCGACTTCACAAGTCATAATACAACGGAATTCATCCGGTGTGACCGTGCTAAACAAGGCATTTAAACCATGAGAAATAAAATTTGCAAGTTTAAATTCATTCTCACTCCATCTATCGGTAGGTTTCGGAACACGTTCATTTTCAACTAAATGTGTAGGTGGAGACCACCCGTTAACGACAGACAACCAAACCCTCTCATCTAGAGACCTAAGTGCCAAACGCATACGTGATTTCCAATATGCGTAATTAGAACCATCGAAAATAGGAAATTTTGAAAACGAAAAAATTCCATTTTTGTCAAAAATATTTAAAAAGATCTTAAACGCAATAATTTAGCGATCCTGCTCTGATACCACTGTGACACCCCGCCTAATTAAATACCGGGCGATCACTCCTTTATTAAATTAAAATCAAGGTGAAAAGTTGGATCATTCTTAGCATCACTGTCGTGAAAATAAATTTCCAATTTAAACACCCTAATTAATTAAGCTAAGTGTCAAAACCATTTTTTTTTTTTTTTTAACATTCCTTTCAAATTTTATTTTTGAAAAATAAGGATTTAATTATATACAACAAATCAATATTTAAAGAATCACATCACAATAATCCTGGAACATATAATCCAATTAATTTAAACATTCAACAACTAAATCCCAGCATTTAAAACATACATGCTGAATAAATCCCAAAGTAACAGTACTAGAAATAACTGAAATGTAATTGTCCCAATAAAACAGATAAATAGTGGAAAAGGCGACACATGCCTGTAACACCCCGTATTTTTGTGCATTTAATATTAAATTAATTCGGGATTTTAAATTACTGGTGTGTTGTAATTTTAATTGAATTAATTATGACAATATAATTATTTAAATATTAATCGGGAAGTGAATGGTTAATGTTTAGGAAAATTTATTTACTAAGTGAATAGTAGTAATTTAATTACGTCATTTTGGGTATTAATGACGGGGTATGCACTTATCTCAACCGGGAGTCGGTATAAACTAAATTGGGTGTGAAATAAGGATTTTTATAAATTAATTCGGATGTCAATTCTGAGGGCGCGGTTGAGTTCGAATGGGTCGAGATAGTCCGAAAAGAGTACCCGGGGGTAGTAATTGGGTCTCGGGGTATTTTTGGGCATGGCCGGGCCCACACGGGGTGAGTTGGGCCACCTTAATTAAGCCCATTAGACTAAAAACGGGATTAAGGGTTTTTAACCTAATTGGGAGATTAAGGGATGGCAGCCAACATAACTCTAAACCTAGGGTTTGAGAGGAGATTTGGGGGAAAGCAAATCAAGAACAAATTGGAGGTTATTGGAGCCAAATTAAGGGACATCAACAACGGATCAGACACTACGAACACTTACAGGCAAGTGGTTAACTGTTTTTACTCCTAAATTGTGATATCCAATTCATATTTTAGTGATGTGTAACTAAAATTCATTTTGGGGATAAATGGGTACAAAATGGGGTTTTGTTAATGGAATCTTTATGAGTTCTTGGATGAAGAACATGAATCTTGAATGACTTAGGGTTTATTTGATGAACACAAGAGGTCAATCTGCCAGAATTTTTGATACAATTTTAAACGTATGCCAATTGAGTTGTACTTCGAATTAGAGTGTGAACCATATATGCCTGGAAAGGTATTTCTCTTAGCTATCCAATGAACTTGGAATCAGGTCAATCGGAGTTCTGTAGAGGGAGTAATCGACCTTTTACTAGAGAGTGTTTGATCTGTCAACATAGTAATCTGCCAGACTTTTAACGTGACTTTAAACGTGTGCTGTTTGAATTTTACTTCGAATTAGAGTGTGAGCCATACATTACTGGAAAGGTCTTTCTCTTAGCTATCCAATGAACTTGGAATCAGGTCAATCGGAGTTATGTAAAGGGAGAAATCGAAATCTTACTAGAGAGTGTTTAATCTGTCAGAAAATTTGAGAATTTTCTTTTTAAGCCTCAAATGTCTAAAATTTTATCGGGGAAGTGTTTGGGACCTTGATGAAATATATTGATGGAATAATGATATGGAAGTAGGTCTATGATTGAGTGTTGGACTTTAATTTTGTGAGAGAGTTAAAGTGGAGATTCATAGGCTTGATTGTGACATACTTTAATTCGAGATGATAAGAATATAATTACGAAAAAGCATGAGCGAGCTTAAATTCGTTAGGTCAGTGGGTTAACAAGGGTAACTACTGAATTGATATAACAAGGGGTAACTAGGAACCTTAGAGTTGTGTGAATACTTGAATTAATACGAAAGTGAGATAAATTCGTAAAGCAAATAAGTACGGTGAATATTAGAGAGAAATATATTACGTACAAGTATGAAGAATTGGGTTGTGTAAATACCAACTGTTTTATAGGATTACTTGGGTTGTGAATGCCTATTGTGTGTTCCCTTGTGATAGGAACAAAGACTCGGGAAATATTAAGTTTCGGGCTAAGTAAGTGAGTCCGGGAATAATGGTTGGGTGACACCAGGTTATTAAATTAATGGATGTGATAATTAATGAAGGTAGAGTCGGAGGGTAGACTCGGAAAAGTATTAAATTAATTGATGTTGTAATTAATTAGTTTAGGGTCGGGTTGTAGACCCGGAGTTTGGTATAAATTAATTATTGTGTAAATTAATTATATTAGAGTCAGACCACAGACTTGAATTTGTGTTGATTAATTAACGTGTAAATTAATTAAATAAGAGTCGGATTGTAGACTCGGGTTGGTATTAAATTAATAAGTGTGTTAATTAATTTAATGAGAGTCGGATTGTAGACTCGGGGTTGGTATTAAATTAATAAGTGTGTTAATTAATTTAATTAGAGTCGGATTGTAGACTCGGGGAGGTATTAAATTAATGGGTGTGTTAATTAATTTAATTAGAGTCGGACCACAGACTCGGGGAAAGTATTATATTAATTGAGGCGTGAATTAATTATATTAGAGTCGGACATAGACTCGGGAGGATCATAAATTATTAAGTGAGAAAATTAATTACGTTGAGTCGGGCCACAGACTCAGGAAATTACAAGCAATGTACGGGATTTTGAGTGCACGGTAAAGCCGGAGTTTATATTATATATATACGGTGTAGTGATAGTATATATATACGTGTTCATATCTTATGTGTGATATTAAATTACAGGCAGTGTACGGGATTTTGAGTACACGGTAAAGCCGGGGTTTATATTATATATATACGGTGTAGTGATAGTATATATATATATACACGTGTATATATTGTGTGTGATATTAAATATCAGTGACTAGATATTTATTCAATTCATATACTCTAATGCTATCAAGGGAGGTTGCGCGATGTGGGTGAATCCCCTAGCTTGAGGAGTAGGGCGAGTATATCCCCAGGTCATAGCGTCCGGTATATATGGGTGAGGGATGTATCTCACTTTCAGGGAAGGAATATGACCGCCTCCACTACGTTTATATTTTGGGCCAAGTTGGTGAGCGATTCCAACTTGGATAACTAGGTTTTGTGAGCACACCTAGTGAGATAGCATTTTAGAGGGAATCATCCGGCGAGGGTATACTTGAAGGGATGGATGTACGTATATTATATGTGTGGATATTGTGGTAAAGGTACATATATAATGGTAGTAAATATTATATACGGGTAATAATACAGTGTGTGATGTATTTACTTTATATAACTAGTGACACAGTTATATGCTAATATTTAAGAGGAATTAAGTAAGTTAATTATGAGATAACTTATAATTCAAGAATCATTATACTCGGGTTAGAGTAGTATGGCAAGGGATGGTTATACCGGGACTAGTTGAACAGGGTAGTACAACTAGGTGGGGTTAGGGTAACCGGTAGGTGTGCACAATAGTGGAGGGGTGAGAATGTTCACAAGGGAGTGCGACACTAACTTAAATATGAAGCGCATTCATGCATTTTAAATTACTGCAGTTAATTCACTTGCTAAATATTTTCAAAATGTTTTGGGTTCTAACCCTTGCTATAAAACTATTTTCAAAACCTTTTAGGTGTCCAGCCACAGGGACGCCAGGATTGATATTCTATTCTAGGGACACGGAGCTGCAGCATATGTGGATGCTAGCAGGAGTTCGGATTAGACGCATCGTTCATTCATTCCTAGAGTAGGAATCATTTCTCAGTTCAGTTTTATTTAGGGTTTGTTGCCCAGACTTCTCAGTACAGTTTTCAGATGTAATCCTTCAGGTGTTTGATGTTTGTATTGGATTATTTTACTTTGGTGGCCGATGGTTTATTCGGCAAGTTATTTAAATTAATTAATCAGTTGATTTATTCAGTTGTGTGAATGGTTTATATTTAATTCCGCATGTACTATTTTGTTAAATTAAAAAGTTAAAATTTGGCACCAGTTTTTGGAATACTAGGTGGTTAGTATGTTTTAAAAAGTTTTCGACAGTGATGCTAAGGATGATCCAACTGGGATTCCTGTTTTAATTTGGTATAGGACTGATCACCCGGTATTTTATTAGGCGGGGTGTCACAGATGGTATCAGAGCATCAGGTTCTAGTGTCCTTAGGATCTGTGTGGCTTTTTACGCTTCGGCTTAGCAATCTTTGATATAGAGCCCTATCATAGTATTGTTGTATTCTCATACGTATGCGCATATACGTTCTTCTGCGAATTTATATTTGAGAGTGAACTCATACAATTCGCTTCTCCTTCCGGATAACGCCCAGGAGAGGGAGAGAAGCTAGGGCAGCGTGGGGAGGTGAGACGAGGGAGGCTCGTCAGGAGTAAGAGTTACGGCAGCAACTGCCAAAGATAACTTTGGCAGCACAGGTAACCGAACTAATGGCGCGGGCGATTGAAACGACGGTAGTCGTAAACGACAAGGTACTTTCCACGGGATCCGCCACAAGTGTTAGTGGCGTCGGATGTTCAGACTCACGCGGGGTCGTTGGGGTGCAAATAAGAAAGAGAAGTTATTTTTAGTTAGAATCCACCAAAGTTGCGAGGAGGTTCAGGTGTAGTACTAGCGTGTCAAGGAAGAGAGGTATCCAGCGTCACCTTCGCATGGGGGATTGCGATGGGGTGCGAAAATAAATGCTAACCACTTTTAGTTAGTGGGAGCGGCGCTACAGTGGTGGGGGTCGATCACCACAGTTGAGGAAAGGGACACAAGTTGGGTGCGGTTCGACCGCAAGTATTTTTCCTTCAGCGGTCGAGACCGAAACGAGGAGAAAATTGTGTGAGGTAACTCAAAGGGAGACCGTTCAGTGGCCGATTACGAGGAAGATTTCACTCGTTGGCAAATTTTGTACCGGATGAGGTAAGCGAGGAAAATAGAAAGAAAGCAAAGTTTATGGATGGGTTAGTCTGGAGAATCAGACAACATTTAATTGATAATCCCGCATTAGTAGGTTATACTGATGTCATTAACGCAACACTCCGGCACTGTTGGAAATATCGCTTCCACGCGAAAGGAAGCGGGAAGGTAGTGGGGATTAGCCAGTCGGATGAGGCAGAAAGGAACAGTACCAGTGGGGTATCCCAGCAGCAGACTGGGGGAGATCATGGGCAGGATTTTCGGCAGGGAAATCATGCCAAACGATCTAGAACTGGAGGCTATCGGCGGGATGGCCAGGAATTCCAACAAGGTTGGCATGGAAGGGATCAGTGGCAGGGTGAACATATTAGAAAGTGTTTCGTTTGTGGGAAAAGCGAGACACATGAAGAGATATTGCCTTAAGAGAGGCAGGGGTCAACTACAGGACGAGGTCCTGGATGTACAGCCACTAAAGCAAATCACGGGTGCATTCGGGCAGGGAGAAGTTACTCCGGAAATCGAGAACCAGCCGTTGCAGCTGGAGTATAGAAGTAATTATTTTACCCTAGGGGCATGGGATATATTGTTGAGTGACAAAGAGGATGTCACAGTATAAGACTTATTTTTCACTAGAGTTCGCAGGTGATTCGAACTTAGTGGGTGCGTTGGCGGTAGCAGCCATAACATGTGGGTAAACTTTTCGTAGGGTAGCGGAGTTCCTTAGTGTTCTTCATGGGAGAGTGGAGGCGTACACTGAGTGATTGGTTGAATTATGCGAGGAAGTACTACTTTCGAGAATTATGGGAGTAGGGTTGATAATACTTTTTAAACATCGGCTGGATAGCGATGGAATTTAACTATTGTGGATAGTGGAGTTAAATTTTGGTGTCCGCGACACCAGGGTACGGTTGGTACTAGGTATCACCGGAGAGGGCGTATAGCCTATATATATGTGGGTATATATGTTGTATTACGTGGTGCAATAGCACATAGTGAGGTTTTGTGTTCTCACATTTTATCCCGGTAAGTGGGGGTGTTTACTGAAGTGAATCAGGGTGATTAGATTTATTTTTGAACGAAGAGAGATAGCTCGGGGTTTATTTTGCTCAAGGAGTAGTGATAGTAAGGGCCGTTATTTTATGTTGTCCTTGGTAGCATAAGGGTAAGCGTATATACTTTTGTGTTGAGAGACAAGTATTTATCGAGAGATGTTTGGACGTTAGCACATGGGTTGGGTACCCGGGCAGTAGATATATATGTATATATATATATATATGTGTGTGTGTGTGTGTGTGTGTGTGTGTGTGTGTGTGTGTGTGTGTGTGTGTGATATGACTACGGGTTCGAAGTTATATTACGGGTTACGACTAGCATAGTCGGATAACTTTCGTGCGGTAGAGCGCGGGGATAGGGTGTATGGGCACCCGGGTTAATTGAGGCAAAATTTTGTGCGGTTAAGCACGGGTATAGGGTGTATGGGCACCCTGGTAAAGTTAAATGCATACTTGTGTAACGTATGGTTAGAATCGGATGGGATAGATAAAGCTGGCTTGGAGGCACTTGACTAGTGAGTAATACGTGAATACTGGAACACTAGGTTTATCTTAATTTCGAGGACGAAATTCTTTTGTAAGGGGGGAAGTATGTAACACCCCGTATTTTTGTGCATTTAATATTAAATTAATTCGGGATTTTAAATTACTGGTGTGTTGTAATTTTAATTGAATTAATTATGACAATATAATTATTTAAATATTAATCGGGAAGTGAATGGTTAATGTTTAGGAAAATTTATTTACTAAGTGAATAGTAGTAATTTAATTACGTCATTTTGGGTATTAATGACGGGGTATGCACTTATCTCAACCGGGAGTCGGTATAAACTAAATTGGGTGTGAAATAAGGATTTTTATAAATTAATTCGGATGTCAATTCTGAGGGCGCGGTTGAGTCCGGATGGGTCGAGATAGTCCGAAAAGAGTACCCGGGGGTAGTAATTGGGTCTCGGGGTATTTTTGGGCATGGTCGGGCCCACACGGGGTGAGTTGGGCCACTTTAATTAAGCCCATTAGACTAAAAACGGGATTAAGGGTTTTTAACCTAATTGGGAGATTAAGGGATGGCAGCCAACATAACTCTAAACCTAGGGTTTGAGAGGAGATTTGGGGGAAAGCAAATCAAGAACAAATTGGAGGTTATTGGAGCCAAATTAAGGGACATCAACAACGGATCAGACACTACGAACACTTACAGGCAAGTGGTTAACTGTTTTTACTCCTAAATTGTGATATCCAATTCATATTTTAGTGATGTGTAACTAAAATTCATTTTGGGGATAAATGGGTACAAAATGGGGTTTTGTTAATGGAATCTTTATGAGTTCTTGGATGAAGAACATGAATCTTGAATGACTTAGGGTTTATTTTATGAACACAAGAGGTCAATCTGCCAGAATTTTTGATACAATTTTAAACGTATGCCAATTGAGTTGTACTTCGAATTAGAGTGTGAACCATACATGCCTGGAAAGGTATTTCTCTTATCTATCCAATGAACTTGGAATCAGGTCAATCGGAGTTCTGTAGAGGGAGTAATCGACCTTTTACTAGAGGGTGTTTGATCTGTCAACATAGTAATCTGCCAGACTTTTAACGTGACTTTAAACGTGTGCGATTTGAATTTTACTTCGAATTAGAGTGTGAGCCATACATTACTGGAAAGGTCTTTTTCTTAGCTATCCAATGAACTTGGAATCAGGTCAATCGGAGTTATGTAGAGGGAGAAATCTAAATTTTACTAGAGGGTGTTTAATCTGTCAGAAAATTTGAGAATTTTCTTTTTAAGCCTCAAATGTCTAAAATTTTATCGGGGAAGTGTTTGGGACCTTGATGAAATATATTGATGGAATAATGATATGGAAGTAGGTCTATGATTGAGTGTTGGACTTTAATTTTGTGAGAGAGTTAAAGTGGAGATTCATAGGCTTGATTGTGACATACTTTAATTCGAGATGATAAGAATATAATTACGAAAAAGCATGAGCGAGCTTAAATTCGTTAGGTCAGTGGGTTAACAAGGGTAACTACTGAATTGATATAACAAGGGGTAACTAGGAACCTTAGAGTTGTGTGAATACTTGAATTAATACGAAAGTGAGATAAATTCGTAAAGCAAATAAGTACGGTGAATATTAGAGAGAAATATATTACGTACAAGTATGAAGAATTGGGTTGTGTAAATACCAACTGTTTTATAGGATTACTTGGGTTGTGAATGCCTATTGTGTGTTCCCTTGTGATAGGAACAAAGACTCGGGAAATATTAAGTTTCGGGCTAAGTAAGTGAGTCCGGGAATAATGGTTGGGTGACACCAAGTTATTAAATTAATGGATGTGATAATTAATGAAGGTAGAGTCGGAGGGTAGACTCGAAAAAGTATTAAATTAATTGATGTTGTAATTAATTAGTTTAGGGTCGGGTTGTAGACCCGGAGTTTGGTATAAATTAATTATTGTGTAAATTAATTATATTAGAGTCAGACCACAGACTTGAATTTGTGTTGATTAATTAACGTGTAAATTAATTAAATAAGAGTCGGATTGTAGACTCGGGTTGGTATTAAATTAATAAGTGTGTTAATTAATTTAATGAGAGTCGGATTGTAGACTCGGGGTTGGTATTAAATTAATAAGTGTGTTAATTAATTTAATTAGAGTCGGATTGTAGACTCGGGGAGGTATTAAATTAATGGGTGTGTTAATTAATTTAATTAGAGTCGGACCACAGACTCGGGGAAAGTATTATATTAATTGAGGCGTGAATTAATTATATTAGAGTCGGACATAGACTCGGGAGGATCATAAATTATTAAGTGAGAAAATTAATTACGTTGAGTCGGGCCACAGACTCAGGAAATTACAAGCAATTTACGGGATTTTGAGTGCACGGTAAAGCCGGAGTTTATATTATATATATACGGTGTAGTGATAGTATATATATACGTGTTCATATATTATGTGTGATATTAAATTACAGGCAGTGTACGGGATTTTGAGTACACGGTAAAGCCGGGGTTTATATTATATATATACGGTGTAGTGATAGTATATATATATATACACGTGTATATATTGTGTGTGATATTAAATATCAGTGACTAGATATTTATTCAATTCATATACTCTAATGCTATCAAGGGAGGTTGCGCGATGTGGGTGAATCCCCTAGCTTGAGGAGTAGGGCGAGTATATCCCCAGGTCATAGCGTCCGGTATATATGGGTGAGGGATGTATCTCACTTTCAGGGAAGGAATATGACCGCCTCCACTACGTTTATATTTTGGGCCAAGTTGGTGAGCGATTCCAACTTGGATAACTAGGTTTTGTGAGCACACCTAGTGAGATAGCATTTTAGAGGGAATCATCCGGCGAGGGTATACTTGAAGGGATGGATGTACGTATATTATATGTGTGGATATTGTGGTAAAGGTACATATATAATGGTAGTAAATATTATATACGGGTAATAATACAGTGTGTGATGTATTTACTTTATATAACTAGTGACACAGTTATATGCTAATATTTAAGAGGAATTAAGTAAGTTAATTATGAGATAACTTATAATTCAAGAATCATTATACTCGGGTTAGAGTAGTATGGCAAGGGATGGTTATACCGGGACTAGTTGAACAGGGTAGTACAACTAGGTGGGGTTAGGGTAACCGGTAGGTGTGCACAATAGTGGAGGGGTGAGAATGTTCACAAGGGAGTGCGACACTAACTTAAATATGAAGCGCATTCATGCATTTTAAATTACTGCAGTTAATTCACTTGCTAAATATTTTCAAAATGTTTTGGGTTCTAACCCTTGCTATAAAACTATTTTCAAAACCTTTTAGGTGTCCAGCCACAGGGACGCCAGGATTGATATTCTATTCTAGGGACACGGAGCTGCAGCATATGTGGATGCTAGCAGGAGTTCGGATTAGACGCATCGTTCATTCATTCCTAGAGTAGGAATCATTTCTCAGTTCAGTTTTATTTAGGGTTTGTTGCCCAGACTTCTCAGTACAGTTTTCAGATGTAATCCTTCAGGTGTTTGATGTTTGTATTGGATTATTTTACTTTGGTGGCCGATGGTTTATTCGGCAAGTTATTTAAATTAATTAATCAGTTGATTTATTCAGTTGTGTGAATGGTTTATATTTAATTCCGCATGTACTATTTTGTTAAATTAAAAAGTTAAAATTTGGCACCAGTTTTTGGAATACTAGGTGGTTAGTATGTTTTAAAAAGTTTTCGACAGTGATGCTAAGGATGATCCAACTGGGATTCCTGTTTTAATTTGGTATAGGACTGATCACCCGGTATTTTATTAGGCGGGGTGTCACAGATGGTATCAGAGCATCAGGTTCTAGTGTCCTTAGGATCTGTGTGGCTTTTTACGCTTCGGCTTAGCAATCTTTGATAGAGAGCCCTATCATAGTATTGTTGTATTCTCATACGTATGCGCATATACGTTCTTCTGCGAATTTATATTTGAGAGTGAACTCATACAATTCGCTTCTCCTTCCGGATAACGCCCAGGAGAGGGAGAGAAGCTAGGGCAGCGTGGGGAGGTGAGACGAGGGAGGCTCGTCAGGAGTAAGAGTTACGGCAGCAACTGCCAAAGATAACTTTGGCAGCACAGGTAACCGAACTAATGGCGCGGGCGATTGAAACGACGGTAGTCGTAAACGACAAGGTACTTTCCACGGGATCCGCCACAAGTGTTAGTGGCGTCGGATGTTCAGACTCACGCGGGGTCGTTGGGGTGCAAATAAGAAAGAGAAGTTATTTTTAGTTAGAATCCACCAAAGTTGCGAGGAGGTTCAGGTGTAGTACTAGCGTGTCAAGGAAGAGAGGTATCCAGCGTCACCTTCGCATGGGGGATTGCGATGGGGTGCGAAAATAAATGCTAACCACTTTTAGTTAGTGGGAGCGGCGCTACAGTGGTGGGGGTCGATCACCACAGTTGAGGAAAGGGACACAAGTTGGGTGCGGTTCGACCGCAAGTATTTTTCCTTCAGCGGTCGAGACCGAAACGAGGAGAAAATTGTGTGAGGTAACTCAAAGGGAGACCGTTCAGTGCCCGATTACGAGGAAGATTTCACTCGTTGGCAAATTTTGTACCGGATGAGGTAAGCGAGGAAAATAGAAAGAAAGCAAAGTTTATGGATGGGTTAGTCTGGAGAATCAGACAACATTTAATTGATAATCCCGCATTAGTAGGTTATACTGATGTCATTAACGCAACACTCCGGCACTGTTGGAAATATCGCTTCCACGCGAAAGGAAGCGGGAAGGTAGTGGGGATTAGCCAGTCGGATGAGGCAGAAAGGAACAGTACCAGTGGGGTATCCTAGCAGCAGACTGGGGGAGATCATGGGCAGGATTTTCGGCAGGGAAATCATGCCAAACGATCTAGAACTGGAGGCTATCGGCGGGATGGCCAGGAATTCCAACAAGGTTGGCATGGAAGGGATCAGTGGCAGGGTGAACATATTAGAAAGTGTTTCGTTTGTGGGAAAAGCGAGACACATGAAGAGATATTGCCTTAAGAGAGGCAGGGGTCAACTACAGGACGAGGTCCTGGATGTACAGCCACTAAAGCAAATCACGGGTGCATTCGGGCAGGGAGAAGTTACTCCGGAAATCGAGAACCAGCCGTTGCAGCTGGAGTATAGAAGTAATTATTTTACCCTAGGGGCATGGGATATATTGTTGAGTGACAAAGAGGATGTCACAGTATAAGACTTATTTTTCACTAGAGTTCGCAGGTGATTCGAACTTAGTGGGTGCGTTGGCGGTAGCAGCCATAACATGTGGGTAAACTTTCCGTAGGGTAGCGGAGTTCCTTAGTGTTCTTCATGGGAGAGTGGAGGCGTACACTGAGTGATTGGTTGAATTATGCGAGGAAGTACTACTTTCGAGAATTATGGGAGTAGGGTTGATAATACTTTTTAAACATCGGCTGGATAGCGATGGAATTTAACTATTGTGGATAGTGGAGTTAAATTTTGGTGTCCGCGACACCAGGGTACGGTTGGTACTAGGTATCACCGGAGAGGGCGTATAGCCTATATATATGTGGGTATATATGTTGTATTACGTGGTGCAATAGCACATAGTGAGGTTTTGTGTTCTCACATTTTATCCCGGTAAGTGGGGGTGTTTACTGAAGTGAATCAGGGTGATTAGATTTATTTTTGAACGAAGAGAGATAGCTCGGGGTTTATTTTGCGCAAGGAGTAGTGATAGTAAGGGCCGTTATTTTATGTTGTCCTTGGTAGCATAAGGGTAAGCGTATATACTTTTGTGTTGAGAGACAAGTATTTATCGAGAGATGTTTGGACGTTAGCACATGGGTTGGGTACCCGGGCAGTAGATATATATGTATATATATATATATATATGTGTGTGTGTGTGTGTGTGTGTGTGTGTGTGTGATATGACTACGGGTTCGAAGTTATATTACGGGTTACGACTAGCATAGTCGGATAACTTTCGTGCGGTAGAGCGCGGGGATAGGGTGTATGGGCACCCGGGTTAATTAAGGCAAAATTTTGTGCGGTTAAGCACGGGTATAGGGTGTATGGGCACCCTGGTAAAGTTAAATGCATACTTGTGTAACGTATGGTTAGAATCGGATGGGATAGATAAAGCTGGCTTGGAGGCACTTGACTAGTGAGTAATACGTGAATACTGGAACACTAGGTTTATCTTAATTTCGAGGACGAAATTCTTTTGTAAGGGGGGAAGTATGTAACACCCCGTATTTTTGTGCATTTAATATTAAATTAATTCGGGATTTTAAATTACTGGTGTGTTGTAATTTTAATTGAATTAATTATGACAATATAATTATTTAAATATTAATCGGGAAGTGAATGGTTAATGTTTAGGAAAATTTATTTACTAAGTGAATAGTAGTAATTTAATTACGTCATTTTGGGTATTAATGACGGGGTATGCACTTATCTCAACCGGGAGTCGGTATAAACTAAATTGGGTGTGAAATAAGGATTTTTATGAATTAATTCGGATGTCAATTCTGAGGGCGCGGTTGAGTCCGGATGGGTCGAGATAGTCCGAAAAGAGTACCCGGGGGTAGTAATTGGGTCTCGGGGTATTTTTGGGCATGGCCGGGCCCACACGGGGTGAGTTGGGCCACTTTAATTAAGCCCATTAGACTAAAAACGGGATTAAGGGTTTTTAACCTAATTGGGAGATTAAGGGATGGCAGCCAACATAACTCTAAACCTAGGGTTTGAGAGGAGATTTGGGGGAAAGCAAATCAAGAACAAATTGGAGGTTATTTGAGCCAAATTAAGGGACATCAACAACGGATCAGACACTACGAACACTTACAGGCAAGTGGTTAACTGTTTTTACTCCTAAATTGTGATATCCAATTCATATTTTAGTGATGTGAAACTAAAATTCATTTTGGGGATAAATGGGTACAAAATGGGGTTTTGTTAATGGAATCTTTATGAGTTCTTGGATGAAGAACATGAATCTTGAATGACTTAGGGTTTATTTGATGAACACAAGAGGTCAATCTGCCATAATTTTTTATACAATTTTAAACGTATGCCAATTGAGTTTTACTTCGAATTAGAGTGTGAACCATACATGCCTGGAAAGGTATTTCTCTTAGCTATCCAATGAACTTGGAATCAGGTCAATCGGAGTTCTGTAGAGGGAGTAATCGACCTTTTACTAGAGGGTGTTTGATCTGTCAACATAGTAATCTGCCAGACTTTTAACGTGACTTTAAACGTGTGCGATTTGAATTTTACTTCGAATTAGAGTGTGAGCCATACATTACTGGAAAGGTCTTTTTCTTAGCTATCCAATGAACTTGGAATCAGGTCAATCGGAGTTATGTAGAGGGAGAAATCTAAATTTTACTAGAGGGTGTTTAATCTGTCAGAAAATTTGAGAATTTTCTTTTTAAGCCTCAAATGTCTAAAATTTTATCGGGGAAGTGTTTGGGACCTTGATGAAATATATTGATGGAATAATGATATGGAAGTAGGTCTATGATTTAGTGTTGGACTTTAATTTTGTGAGAGAGTTAAAGTGGAGATTCATAGGCTTGATTGTGACATACTTTAATTCGAGATGATAAGAATATAATTACGAAAAAGCATGAGCGAGCTTAAATTCGTTAGGTCAGTGGGTTAACAAGGGTAACTACTGAATTGATATAACAAGGGGTAACTAGGAACCTTAGAGTTGTGTGAATACTTGAATTAATAGGAAAGTGAGATAAATTCGTAAAGCAAATAAGTACGGTGAATATTAGAGAGAAATATATTACGTACAAGTATGAAGAATTGGGTTGTGTAAATACCAACTGTTTTATAGGATTACTTGGGTTGTGAATGCCTATTGTGTGTTCCCTTGTGATAGGAACAAAGACTCGGGAAATATTAAGTTTCGGGCTAAGTAAGTGAGTCCGGGAATAATGGTTGGGTGACACCAAGTTATTAAATTAATGGATGTGATAATTAATGAAGGTAGAGTCGGAGGGTAGACTCGAAAAAGTATTAAATTAATTGATGTTGTAATTAATTAGTTTAGGGTCGGGTTGTAGACCCGGAGTTTGGTATAAATTAATTATTGTGTAAATTAATTATATTAGAGTCAGACCATAGACTTGGATTTGTGTTGATTAATTAACGTGTAAATTAATTAAATAAGAGTCGGATTGTAGACTCGGGTTGGTATTAAATTAATAAGTGTGTTAATTAATTCAATTAGAGTCGGATTGTAGACTTGGGGTTGGTATTAAATTAATAAGTGTGTTAATTAATTTAATTAGAGTCGGATTGTAGACTCGGGGAGGTATTAAATTAATTGAGGCGTGAATTAATTATATTAGAGTCGGACATAGACTCGGGAGGATCATAAATTATTAAGTGAGAAAATTAATTACGTTGAGTCGGGCCACAAACTCAGGAAATTACAAGCAATGTACGGGATATTGAGTGCACGGTAAAGCCGGAGTTTATATTATATATATACGGTGTAGTGATAGTATATATATACGTGTTCATATATTGTGTGTGATATTAAATTACAGGCAGTGTACGGGATTTTGAGTACACGGTAAAGCCGGGGTTTATATTATATATATATACGGTGTAGTGATAGTATATATATATATACACGTGTATATATTGTGTGTGATATTAAATATCAGTGACTAGATATTTATTCAATTCATATACTCTAATGCTATCAAGGGAGGTTGCGCGATGTGGGTGAATCCCCTAGCTTGAGGAGTAGGACGAGTATATCCCCAGGTCATAGCGTCCGGTATATATGGGTGAGGGATGTATCTCACTTTCAGGGAAGGAATATGACCGCCTCCACTACGTTTATATTTTGGGCCAAGTTGGTGAGCGATTCCAACTTGGATAACTAGGTTTTGTGAGCACACCTAGTGAGATAGCATTTTAGAGGGAATCATCCGGCGAGGGTATACTTGAAGGGATGGATGTACGTATATTATATGTGTGGATATTGTGGTAAAGGTACATATATAATGGTAGTAAATATTATATACGGGTAATAATACAGTGTGTGATGTATTTACTTTATATAACTAGTGACACAGTTATATGCTAATATTTAAGAGGAATTAAGTAAGTTAATTATGAGATAACTTATAATTCAAGAATCATTATACTCGGGTTAGAGTAGTATGGAAAGGGATGGTTATACCGGGACTAGTTGAACAGGGTAGTACAACTAGGTGGGGTTAGGGTAACCGGTAGGTGTGGACAATAGTGGAGGGGTGAGAATGTTCACAAGGGAGTGCGACACTAACTTAAATATGAAGCGCATTCATGCATTTTAAATTACTGCAGTTAATTCACTTGCTAAATATTTTCAAAATGTTTTGGGTTCTAACCCTTGCTATAAAACTATTTTCAAAACCTTTTAGGTGTCCAGCCACAGGGACGCCAGGATTGATATTCTATTCTAGGGACACGGAGCTGCAGCATATGTGGATGCTAGCAGGAGTTCGGATTAGACGCATCGTTCATTCATTCCTAGAGTAGGAATCATTTCTCAGTTCAGTTTTATTTAGGGTTTGTTGCCCAGACTTCTCAGTACAGTTTTCAGATGTAATCCTTCAGGTGTTTGATGTTTGTATTGGATTATTTTACTTTGGTGGCCGATGGTTTATTCGGCAAGTTATTTAAATTAATTAATCAGTTGATTTATTCAGTTGTGTGAATGGTTTATATTTAATTCCGCATGTACTATTTTGTTAAATTAAAAAGTTAAAATTTGGCACCAGTTTTTGGAATACTAGGTGGTTAGTATGTTTTAAAAAGTTTTCAACAGTGATGCTAAGGATGATCCAACTGGGATTCCTGTTTTAATTTGGTATAGGACTGATCACCCGGTATTTTATTAGGCGGGGTGTCACAATGCCCAATAAGGAGAATGATAGGAGTGGAATCAAGTAAATGAAATCGTCTAAGCAAGTGGCCTGCAACTCCCACCTAAGCTGCAGCACGTTCCTTCCAAGGGATCCTAAACAAGACGCCCCTGTGGCTGGGCACCTGTAATATATACATTTATATATACAAGAGTGAAAGAGAAATAGAAACGGGTCAGAGCCCGATAGTGTATATGATTTAAAAATTCGTTTAGCAAGTATTTAAATTGATACAGGCCAATGCAACCACATATTAGTGCGACACTCTCTTGAGAAATTCTCACCTCTCTTCTAATGTGCACTCCTATCGCACTAACCTTCTTAATGGTCTATCTCGTCATATATCACACTATCTTTCCCCCAATGATTTAACTTATCTTGGGTTATTCGCAGAATTTAAAATTGAACGATACAATTGTTTAAAACGTAATATTTCAATTTGTAACTAAGGTTCTCCTTTTAACTTTATTAATCAATAAAGTTTTCCAGTGACATATTATACTTTCTCAAAATAATTATTTATAATTTGAGTCATCAACCATGTCCTACATATCAAATCACAGTAGGCAGTTCCAAATTCCAGAATTTCATATATATATTAAATACTCGTATAATATATATATATTATAATAGCACCCCAAATAAAAACTATGGTGCGGGCATACTCTACTATCCAAACCCCATATCACTCGTATTAAGGGGAATACAAATTCGGAATCACTCTCGAATTGTATTAACACATACACAACAATATTGAGGCGAAGCATAGATTCCAAGTCTCTAAGAGGAAAGCACATACCCACGTCTCTTAGGACCGTATGAACTATCATTTCGATAGCCTGTACCAAGGATATCTATCTCCTAGGGTACGAGTCAATATCCCCCATAAGGCAACACAGGATAAGATCGTCCCAACGCGGCAACCTCAGGGATAGCAAGTAGCGTGGGCATGATTTTCACAAGTATATAATATATGCATACACAATCATATAAATATACCACTTTTATTATATCAATTTAGGTTTATCCCATAACGTACATTCACAACATTTATCCTTATTCTCCCATTATTATATATCAAGTATAATGGTTCGTTTCTAACTTTAATTCGAAGGGTTTCTTCAACTTACTACGTGATTTGACATAAATATTGTATATTTATTCCCCTAATTTCCGTGCATTTGTGAATCCGAGTGATGTAACCTATATGGATTTGACGCACATTTATGCCACTAATCTTCGTTGGCAAGTATTTCGTGTTTCGTGCTTCTCTTATTCGTTTTACAGGTTAATTATGCAAGCAGCGCAAAAGAGAAAGCGAGACAATACAAGAAAAGATAAGAAGGCAAATTCAAGGGCATTTTGGTAATTCTGCAGCCAAATACCGAAGGAGAAGTCAACTAGAAAGTTGAAGAGCTCGGAACAACGAGAACACTGGAAGAAACGGCACCCAAAACCGAGCTACGGTTGATGAGTTATGACCCGTTAAAGTTGAAGAAAAATCCAAAGAAGAAAGGAAAGAAAACAAGAAAAATTCTAAGTGTTGAATGGAGACCAGACCAGCAAACATTCGCGAACCTAGGGGCGAACCGGTTCGGGGTACAGGCGAACCGGTTCGGGGGTCCTGATACGCGAATTTCCTCTTTTATTCAGATTGGCTCTAAGGTTTCCTTCTTATACAACATCAAAATTTCGTGGTTCCTTCTTATAAAACATCAAAATTTCGTGGTTTAATCCTCTACATCACAAAAGGTTTCCATAATATCATTTAAGTCATCACTACATGCAATTTCCTATCTCAAATTGGGTTTTTCTTCCATACAATTCATCATAATCATTCCTAAACTAATATGAAAGATGCATCAACGAAATAAGCAAGATAAACACTTTCCTGGGATTTTCGACGTTCTGGTTTGGTGTCGAATTTGGTGTGGTTGCGTTCCCCGTCTCGTGATCTACGCGTTGGTGGTGGCGGCGGTGCAAACGGATGGATTTCGGGCCTTGGATTGCTTTGGAAGCTCTCTCCTTCCCTCTCCTATGGCCGTCACTTGTCTTTGGTTGTTCTAACCCTAGAAGACAACCTTAGACATCTGATATAACCCCTTTAATTTTCGTGGGTTTAATTACCCAAAAATATAAAATGACTAAAATGCCCTCCCGGGGTACTAATTAGTCTAAAAACTCCCCGAGACCCAAATCAAACCCCCGGGTATACTTTTCTGACTATCTCGACCCTTCCGGACGCGTTGGCGCACTCAAAACGACCATATGAACAACTTATGAAATATTCACTTTTATTTATCAATAATTAGTCCCGACGCGACACGGGCGCGTCCCGACTCAAATTTCCAAAATTGTCATTTCCCGACTCAAATAATTAATCCATTTTTGCAAATTAGGCCAAACCAAATTTTATCCAATAAAATTAATAACTTGAATTAAATGAATTTTTACCCAAAAAAATTTAGCACCAAATTAAATATTCTAATTTTATCTTTTACCTAAGCATGCATCTAATGTGAATTTGCAAAAGATAAAATAAACAAACCACTAATCCGCGATGTACGAGGAAAAACCCAAAACGGGAAACAACCTCGGACGGCCCTAACCTCAAATCCACTAAGTACGATTTACGAGTACAAGACAAAGAAAAACTTACAACACTCGACTTGACACCATTCAAGCCCCGACGCTTCTTCCTGTACACAGCTCTGCCTAGCGAATAACCACGGAGATCCACCGCGGTATCGAAATCCACCGATAAGACTTTAGGAACAACCGTCAACCACACATGATGCCTTTCACCATGTGAGAATGCCGCATCAAATCAACAAACTTCTTCTTTATGGGATGTAGAAGTAAACCCAAACGAAGTCTTCAACTCGGTAAAGTAAACCCGGTGCCAAATACTCCAAACAAGATATATATATATATATATATATATATATATATATATATATATATATATATATATATGGTAACTTGGAATAAACAAACTATGGGTGTAAACAAAAGTGTTTTTGAATAATGTTCTTGAAAATGCATACACTTAAAACATGAACTTTTGGACTTAGAAATTTCTATCTCAAAATTTTCTCTCAAAAAGGTGTTTAAAAAATGTCAAAAGTTGGTTTTTAAAACATGGTTCCCGCACATATAACTTCTTTCAAGAGTTAGTGGGTAAAAGTAAGTGGGAACATGGGGGAAAACTGAATAAAACTGCTAAAAAAAATTTCGTCAAAAAATCTCGTTCGAACGACACTTATAACGAAGTTCAAGAGGAAAATGGGAAATATTCGTTGGCAAACTCGTTAGAAATGACATTCTCGTTCGAACAAAAAACTCATTCGAACGACAATATCGAACGAAGTTCCAGAATGCTTAAACTTCGATTTTTAGCCCAGAAACTTTATTTTAAAGTTTTAAAGAAACCTTCTGAAAATAAACATCAGTTTAAAATAAAATTACACCCAATAAACATTGTTTCAAGCTCCTATATATATATGTAATGCATTCATACCTTAGGAGGAAATGGAACAAATGTTGGTGACGTAGAAACAGGGCACAATAAACACGACAAATGATGAAGCTTTATTAACTTGGCCGCTACTTCTTCAACTAACACGTCATATGCTTGGATGGATACACTTGAACACTATCCTATTGATTCGGCTCGAATATGGTATATTTCACCCCTTATACTTATGCATTTTAGCCCCCTCAGGTACCTTAATTCCTATATTTATGCTCGTTAATCAAAAAACCTCCGTTTTATATGTTAACATGCTATATGGGGTATAATTGAGCTTTTGTAGGTATTTCGGTGCTTAGCGTGAAGTTTGGTCGCTTTTCAAAAAAGTTTCGTTAAAGATTACAGCTTCAGGGGCATTTTAGTAATTCCATCATTCGGTTTTGAATCCTGAGCTCTTCACAAAAGTTGAATCCCTTTGATTTCTCTTCGCATGGCCGCTGACGGTGCATGATTCTAATGTATAATGAGGGAGTTATGGCATTTTTGGATGGTTTTTACTTCAAATTCACACTCAAGAGCACATTCAAGGGCATTTTAGTCATTTCATATTTTGGTTTTTTAGCCTAATGTCTTCTTGGATGTTGTGACCCTCTGAGTTATCTTCGCGTAGCCTCTGATCATGCCTAATTCTGAGTTATAACGAAGAAGTTACGGTATTTTCCGTAAAGTTGGACAAAGTTGAGAATTCAGCACTGTCAGGTGCGAATCGATTCGGGCAGTGCGAATTGATTAGGATGAAAGTCCGCAAATATCTATTTTTAAGTGGGTTTTGGTGGGTAATTTTGGGGTAAAAGAATTGTATTAATTGGGACATCTTTTTTTTAGACTTCATATAATTTCATTTTAGGTTAGAGGAGGGGATTTTTGGTGGTGGAGCTTCTCTCTAGGGTTTGCACCATTTGGGTTTGTAAGTAACACTACTCATCTTCTTCTCCATTAATATAGTTGTATTTCCTTTTCTTGCTTTATTTCCATTTATGTCATTCCATTTATTTCCTAGATAATTAGTTGTTGTAATTTATTTATTGCTTTAATTAGTTAATTGGTTGTTTAAAGTAGTTTAATCCATGTATTGTCCGTAGATAACGGGTTGGGATTGCGTTTCCGCCATTAATGGGCGTCGAGCTCCGAAAGTTAGGTTTTGAGAAAAATTGCATTTAATTGAAACCTCCAGTATTAAAGTCGGATTATTATGCGTTTAACTTTCTTTGTCACGCAACGTTAGTGTTTATAGCGATAATCCGAATTTAATCCTCGTGTGACCATTTTTTATTAAATGTTAAATTTCGCAACTTTGGGTTAAATTCCTTATTGTGTGATGTTTATGCTTAATTAAAAAATGCCCGATTAAATGTTTTTGAAACGAAATTCTAATTATTAGTTGTTCATCCCATGGTGGAAATGCGATCCCGTCTCTCGTTTTATTAATTCTAGTTTAGACTTAACTTCTTAATTTTTCCCTTTTCTTTATTTCCAACCTATCACCTTTTACACTTTTATTCCTGAAGTAATTAAACAATTAACATCTAAAATTCAATCACTCCCTGTGGATTTCTTACGATACCCGACTTACCGCTGTGCTTGCTTGTCAAGTGTAGTTGTAGTTTAGGTTTTTGCATTGAGTCGTCGAACCGATAACAACGATTTGCATATTACACGACGCACGGTTCGCGCCCGATCAAAATGGCGCCGTTGTCGGGGAGTGTGTTTTAGATAGTAACTATTTTATTATTTCGTAGTATTTTTTCTTTTGTATTTGTATTCTTTGTTTTGACCTTTTTTGCAGGATAGCATATTTGAGCGCTAAGAACCTTTGATTTGCGGTTGTTCACTTTCTTGCTCGGATTCTCCATCTACAAACAAGGAGGTAATCATGTCCTACTATTATAGTTATTACGGTCATTCTAATGATTCTTACTTTGGGGATAGTTTTCAAGTTTTCCATTTTGAATATTTTCTTGAGATTGAAAGACTTGGAAACATTTATCGGAATGAAAATCGTTATTGGGAGCTTGAGTTGGATTCATTATTCGAATCCAATGATGATTCTTATTCCGATACTTTTGAAGACGAGTTTTAACCAAATGAGGAGTCCGAGGCTCTTGAACCGAGGAAGCCTACTTTGGAAGAAACTTTTCTTCTTTATTCCCAAGGTTTGGAAAGACTAAATGATGCTAGAATGAGACTTGGATCACTTTGCGATGAGATGAATTCTTATGCACAAAACAACGAGGAGGTGGAAACTTGTGTTTCACCTCAATTTTTCAAAGAATTTCTCATCGAATGTGAATCTCTCTCCCCCGAAATTCAATCTCCTTCCGATGATATGTTGATGGAGATTGAATTTATTTCATTACCATATACGTTTTTCGTCATTGAACCATTAGAATTACCGGTTGATTCCTATGAGTCGGTAGAAACTTTTAAAACTTCTACACTTTTTGCCAATGAGGACTCCTTGTCGGACTTGTTTTCGATGGATGTTATCCCCACGTGTGAACCATCTCCCATTCCATTTGAAAAATCTTTGGGAGATGAGTCAATTTTTCTTGGACCTCAAGTGTACCTTTCCCCCTTATTATCCAAATCCCCCATCGTCTGCCCAAAATTTCAAATTGGCAATGGTTCACTTTTTTCACCAGCCACATGCCTTTCGTTGTTCAAACGAAATTATTATTTTTCGGGAGGCATGTTCCCTTTGGAGGGTCCACCGTTGATCTTTCAAAGTCAAATCCCTGTTTGGGTGGACCCTCGACTATTTAGACTTCTAGTGTATAGTTAGTGTGAAGCCTAAATAGTCGATTGTAAATAGTTAGCCTTTTAATTTTCTTTTTTTACTTTTTTCTTTACTTTTAATTTAGTCTAGTGTAATTAGTTAACTTTTTGTTATTTATTTTTTCTATGCTCGGTACTAACTTGTTTTGTAGATTTCATTGGACTCGTGCTTATCGAGATCGCTCCAATTTTGGGTAATATCATTATTTTCCTCTCTTTGTGTTGTGTTCTTAATGCGCATTGAGGACAATGCAACATTTAAGTTAGGGGGTGTAGGATATTCTATCCATTTCATGTGTAGACCATGGATTTGCTCACATTTAGTTACTAAGTATGCCTTTTTGTGAAAAAATTGAAAATTTCCAAAAATATTTTCTTTCTTTTTTCTCATTTGTTGGGCATTTTGCCATGTTTTCGATGATAAATTTTAATAATTGCCCGATCCAATAGACAACTCAATGATGCATGTTCTCGATTTTAGAAGTTATTAGACTTTAGTTCTAAAATCATTGATATTGTGAATAACTTCATGAATTAAACTTTATCCCATGAGCACATGCACTTTTCTTGTTTTATTGATTTGGTTTAAGATTTTTATAACTCGGTAATCTTTTGTTGCATTGTATATACTTACACCGAGTAAGCTTTGTACCTTTCGTCATTTGTGAGTGTATACACTATTCTTTCCTCTTTGAAAACGCTGAATTCATCGGTAATCTCACTATTCTTTCATTTGACCGTTCATTAATTGAGTTCATTCTTGAAATGTGTTACTTGATCATGATTTTCATATATTATTTTGACTCAAGAATTGCGTAAACTTTGTGAAATGATCATAGGCCCTCTTTGTTACATCACCCATATTGACCTTGACCTCACCCTTATATGTTTACCCTCGTTAACCCCTTTGAGCCAAAATATTAGCCTTTCGTTTCATAACCCAAATCCCATACCAACTCCAAATTGGAGTTTTAGCCCATATATACATTTTTCATACCTTTGTTTGGAATGTTACTTGGGATTGAATGTTGTTGTTGTGATGTCGATTACAATTTAGGCATATGAGAGTATGAAAAGTAAAGAAAAGAAAAGAGTAGCGAACTGTAACACCCCGTATTTTTGGTACATTTAATTTAATTAATTCGGAGATTTTAAATTACTTAGTGTGTTGTAATTTAATGAATTAATTAGAACATAAATATATATAAATATTAATCTGGGATTAAATGGTTAATATTTAGGGAAAACTTATTTACTAAGCGAATAGTAATAATGTAATTATGTCGTCTAGAGTATTAATGACGAGGTATGTACTTATCGCATCCGAAAGTCGGTATAGACTGTATTAGGTGGGGGATAAGTATTTTTAGAAATTAACTCGGATGCAAATTCTGAGGGTACAGTTGAGTCCGGATGGGCCGAGATAGTCAAAAAAGTGTACCCGGGGGTAGTAAACAGGTCACGGGACGTTTTTAGACATAGCCGGGCCCACTCGGGGACATTTGGGTCACTTGGGCTTGGCCCATTAGTCAAAAAACGGGATTAAGTTAATTAATCTAATAAAAAGAAATAAGGGGGTGGCTGAACTTAATTAGAGAAAGCAAATTAAGGGTTAGGAAACCCTAACAGCAGCCAAAGCCAAATTGGGGATCAAAGAGAAGCCATCAAAGGTCATCTTCAACCTTGGGATTTAGCTCCAATTCAGACTCTACGAACCTTGAGGAAAGTGGATAACTTGCAATAGCATTAAATCTGTTTTCGATTCATATTCATGTGTAGTGATTATGTAGAAATCCGTTTTTGGGTGTTAATGGAATGAATATGGGATTTTGAAAACTACAATTCTGATTTACGAAACTTGGGTGATGATTCTTGTAAAATATGATAATGGTGAGTTATTGCATATCTGATAAAATGTTATCTGCATATTTGGAAACGAATCTGATGATGAAATTTGGGGTATAAATGGACCTAGGGTTTATGATGAAACTTTCCCCAAATCTAGAAACTGGAGTAAATGGACGAATTATTTATGTTGAGGAATATTTTGGAGATCCCTAATGAGTTTCCTAATATGTACAAATGCTAAAAGAGACTTAGTTTCAGTGTAGAAGGAAATTAGGGTTTGCAGATTTTCGCCCATGGCTGTCCGTCTTCGCGAAGAAGACGAGTACCTGTTCGATCGATCGATCGACGCCATGAAGTCGATCGATCGACGGTCGGCAGACACGGACAGTTCGCCCAGTTTATTTATATAGGATGAGATTTATATAAAAAGTTGTTATGCAATTAATTATTGTTGAGAAATTAATGCATGGGGTATACCAAATTAAATGTGAGTGAATTAATTAGGAGATGGGAAGGGAAATTTGGATGACACGTCAAAATTGGTTGAGTGACATCGAGGTAAATTATATTACGTAGTAATGGACTAAGAAATTTAGGGTCGGGATTTAGACTCGGGTGAGGTTAATTCGGGCTATGAGATTTAGTCCAATTAAATGGTGAGGGCAACATTAAAAGTAACTGAATTTATTAATGTGCTATTATTAATAATTCGAGTTGGGTAATAACCTCATAATAAAAATGGAATAGGCTTGTGTCACGGGTTAGTACACGGTGTAGCTGGAGCATTTTTATGTATGTATATGTATATACGGTGTGTGATAGTATATATATATAGTGTATGCCTTAATATCAGTGGTTAGATATTATTATACTCTAGTGCTATAGGGGGAGGTTACGCGCAGTGGATGAATCCCCTAGCTTGAGGAGTAGGGCGAGTAGATTCCCAGGTCATAGCGTCCGTTGCAGGGGGTGAGGGGCATCTCACTTTCCGGGAAGGAATATGACCGCCTCCAATCGTATACTAAACCAAGTTAGTGAGCGATTCTAACTTGGATAACTAGGATATGTGAATATACCTAGTGTACTAGCACTTTAGAGAAATTATATCCGGGGAGTACTTTTACTCGGGTGGATATTAGTGGTTTATGTATTCCAGTATGTGTGTGAATGCTGCAATAAATTCTAAGTATATAATTAGGTGATTATTATATACGGGCTAAATAAATACAAGCATGTGTTGTTGTATATGTATAACGAGTGGAGTAGTTATATGAATTAAAAAGGGAAATGATTTAACTAAGTTGATGTTACTAATGACTTAAAAATCATAATCACATTTTACTCAGGTTAGAGTAGGGGAGGAGTATAAGGAGACTTTAATAATTATCTAGTCATGAGATAGATAACTAGGTGATAATTAAAGCGTTAGTGGTGCACATTAGAGGAGGGGCAAGGAAGTTCTCAAGAGAGTGCGACACTAACTAAAATATGAAGAGCATGCATATTTATTATTACTGCAAGTTAATCATTTGCTAAATGTTTTCAAATGTTTTGGGTACTAACCCTTGCTATAAAAAAAATTTAAAAACCTTTTAGGTGTCCAGCCACAGGGACGCCAGACTTGACTTAATTCCAGGAACTCCGTTGCTGCAGCATATGTGGATGTTGCGGGACCTTTGATAGACGCCTCTTCCTTTCATTCATAATGTAGAGACTCATTATTATTTATTCGAGCATGTCGCTCACTTTCCATTTATTTGTTTCTTAGATTGTTGGAATTTTATTCTTGTCTTTATGGGATTTATTATTTGGACCGATGGTTTATTCGGTTAATTATTTTTACTTGTGGAATGATTAGTTCAATTATCTGTGATGGTTATATTGCTTTATTTTCCGCATGGGTTTTAGTTTAATTAATGAAAGATAAAAATTGACACCAGTCTATTTTTTCTCACTTAGGTGGTTAGTAATTTAATAAAACGACAGTGATGCTAAGAATGGACCAAATGAGAAACCTGTTCTAACTTGATTTAGGACTGATCACCCGGGATTAATTAGGCGGGGTGTCACAGATGGTATCAGAGCATCAGGTTCTAGAGTCCTTAGGATCTGTACGGCTTTCAACGTTTCAGCGTAGCGTTCGGTTGTTGTAGAGCCCTATTATTAGGACTATTGATTATATTTTCCGCTTGTGAGATATCGTATTCCTGCTATTAATTTTTGTATAAGTTGTGTACTTATACAATTCAATCTATTTCAGATGCCGCCAAAGAGACAGAGAGCGGAGAGGGCTGAGGCTAGAGATGAGGTGAGGGAGGCTCGACAGGAGCCACAGGTACCGCCACCACCACCACCGCCCGAGTTGATTTCCACCACTCAGGTGGCAGTGATAGTGGCCCAAGCGGTCGAGACAGCGATGCGAGCTATGGCAGCTCATTTTCCACAGCCCCAGGCACCGCCTCCATTGGCTCCAGCAGTTCAGGCTCTAGTGGGACCACCATCTTGGCAGTGAGTGAGGGAGACCTTTCAGAAGGGTCACCCACCTGAGTTTCGAGGTAGCACCAATGTGGTTGAGGCTTGTGACTGGAAGAAGAACATTCAGCGCCATCTGCGCATGTTAGAGGGTACAGAGGTGCAGAAACAGATGTTGGCTACCTTTCGTCTGTCAGGGGCAGCCTTACAGTGGTGGGAGTCCGTAACCACCGCTGAGGAGCGGGATTTGATGCCGATTTCTGAATTCTGGGTGCGGTTTGACCGCAAGTACTTCCCTCCAGCAGTAGAGTCTGAGATGAGGAAGAAATTCAGCGAGTTGGTACAGGGTGACAGGTCAGTGGCAGAATATGAGGAGGAGTTCACCCGTTTGGCAAACTTTGTGCCAAACGAGGTGAGCGATGAGGAGAGGAAGAAGTCCAAGTTCATGGATGGTCTGTCTTGGAGAATCAGGCAGCACTTGATTGGAAACCCGGCATTGGTGACCTATACAGATGTCGTTAATGCCACACTTATACATTGTCAGGATCATCGTTTCCACACTAAGGGGAACAAGAAGGCAGGTGAGCCGAGCCAGCAGGGCAAGGCGGTCACTAGTAGTGAGACGAGTGGCACACAGCAGCAGGTCATCATTCAGCAAGGGAATCAGGCTAAGAAGTTTAAGCCTGGTGGGTTCCGACCGGGAGGACAGGGGTTCAGACAGGGGCAACCAGGCCCTAATCAGCAACAGCAGGTTCCTCAGGGCCGTTAGGGCCAAGGAAACAACAGGGGAGGCCAACCGGGCCAGCAACGTCAGGGCCAGCAGGGCCAACGGCAGGGTGACGACCAGAAACACTATTTCTCCTGTGGCTAGCCAGGACACTTCAAGAGGGAGTGCCCGCAAAGGGGAAGAGGCCAGCAGCAGGGTGCCCAGCAAGGGCAACAGGGTCAGATACCACCAGCAGCACCAGCACCACCCGCCCCATAGCAGCAGGGGCAGATGCACTACGGGCGTGTGTATAATGTTCGGGATGTTCCCAATCCTCCAGAACAGCAGGCGCTGCCCGCGATCGAGGGTACGTTCTCTATCCATGGCACTATGGGTCGGGTATTGTTTGATACGGGAGCCACTCATTGCTTTATAGCTACACAGCTCGCGAAGGCTTTAGGGTTGTTAGCCACCGCAGAGAGAACTGTTACGTGTGTCGACTCACCGTTGGGAAATGGGTCGCTTATATTCTTTATATGTCGGAGAGTAGGAGTGGAGATTGGCAGTTTAGTTTTACCTGCGGACATGTTGGTACTAGATATGCATGTTCATGACGTGATCATCGGTATGGATTGGCTCGCTGACTATAGAGCCATGATTGATTGCTTCGGTGGGAGCCTTATCTTCGCCATTCCGGGACAGGAGATGTTTGTTGTGACGATGCCTCGCCCAGAGGGAGGCTCGACCACTCATCTATACTACATTGAGGAAGAAACCTCGCAGGAAGTGGCAGTTCCTTTAAACTCTATCCCTGTAGTGAGGGACTTTGAGGATGTATTCCAGGAGATACCAGGATTACCACCCAGCAGAGAAATCGAATTTGTTATAGACTTGGCACCGGGAACGAGGCCTATTGCTCGGGCACCTTACCGAATGGCCCCTTCAGAAATGCGGGAATTGAGGGAGCAGATTCAGCAATTACTGGGTCAGGGTTTTATTCGGCGGAGTACATCGCCGTGGGGTGCGCCGGTGTTGTTTGTGAAGAAGCGAGATGGGTCACTCCGATTGTGCGTGGATTATAGGGAGCTGAACAAGGTGACGATACGGAATAAGTATCCGTTGCCTCGGATTGATGATTTATTTGACCAACTGAGAGGGGCGTCTTACTTCTCCAAAGTCGACTTGAGGTCAGGGTATCATCAACTGCGTATCCGAGAAGAGGATGTTCCTAAGACCGCTTTCTTATCGCGGTATGGATCGTATGAGTTCAGGGTGATGCCCTTCGGGCTCACTAATGCACCAGCAGTGTTCATGGACCTCATGAACAGGGTTTTCAGGAAGTACCTAGATCAGTTTGTCATCGTGTTCATTGATGACATCCTAATCTACTCGCGTACCGAGGAGGAGCACGCAGAGCATCTGCGCCTAGTTTTGCAGACACTGAGGGATCATCAGCTCTATGCCAAATTCGGGAAGTGTGGATTCCGGCTACGGGAGGTACAGTTCCTTGGTCACGTCGTGTCAGATCAGGGTATTGCAGTGGATCCGGATAAGGTGTCGGCGGTGAGGGAGTGGGGACAGCCCACGACACCGACCGAGGTGCGCAGTTTTCTAGGATTGGCAGGTTACTACAGACGATTCATTAAAGGATTCTCTAAGATTGCAGGACCTTTGACGAATCTGACTCGTAAAGGGGTGCCTTTCAAGTGGGATGATAGTTGTCAATTAGCGTTCGACGAGCTAAAGGACAAGTTGACATCTGCACCAGTGCTGGCATTGCCAAAGGGAGGGCTAGAGTATCGAGTTTACACAGACGCATCCTTACGGGGTCTTGGGGGTGTGCTCCAGCAGGAGGAAAGGGCTATAGCTTATGCTTCCAGGAAGCTAAAGCTCCACGAGAGGAATTACCCCACTCACAACCTAGAGTTGGCAGCGGTCGTTTTTGCTTTGAGGATATGGAGGCATTATCTTCTAGGAGAGCAGTTTACTCTATTCACGGATCACAAGTCACTTCAGTATCTCTTCACACAGAAGGATCTGAATATGAGACAAAGGCGGTGGCTAGAATTCGTGAAGGACTACCAGTTTGATATCCAGTATCATCCTGGTAAGGCCAATGTAGTAGCAGACGCATTGAGCAGAAGACCGACTGGGGAAATATCGGAGGTATGGAAAGCGAAGTGGAGAGAGCTTCAATATGAAGACGACGTAGCAAAGGCTTGCATGTCGGCTTTGTCCATCACACCCGAGATCATTATGCGGGTTGTGAAGGCTCAGGCAGAGGATCAGAATTGTCGGAATAGGGTGGGCCAGTTGTTAGCTGAGGGAGCGGAAGGTTACTCGATTAGCTCAGAAGGAGGCCTACGTTTTAATGGGAGGTTAATGGTGCCAGAGGATGAGGATTTAAAGCACGCAGTTATGACAGAATCCCATGGTTCGAAATTTGCAGTACATCCCGGTGGGGATAAAATGTACCAAGATATGAGGAGGCAGTATTGGTGGGCAGGGATGAAACGGGACATAGCGGAGTTTGTTTCGAAGTGTGCCACGTGTCAGCTTGTGAAAGTTGACCACCAGAGGCCATCAGGGATGCTACAGCCGTTAGAAATTCCCGTGTGGAAGTGGGAGAGCATCTCCATGGACTTCATCACAGGGTTGCCGGTATCGCAGAAGGGTCAAGACTCCATATGGGTTATTGTGGATCGGTTGACCAAGGTAGCCCACTTTTTACCGGTACGCACAGACTTTGAGACGATGCGTTATGCACAACTATTCATAGCAGAGATTGTTAAGATGCATGGAGTGCCGATAAATATCGTATCCGACCGAGACAAAATCTTTGTTGCCCACTTTTGGCAGAGCTTTCAGGAGGCAATGGGCACGGAGTTACGCTTGAGTACAGCGTATCACCCACAGACTGACGGACAGACTGAGAGAGTTAATCAGATGCTGGAAGACATGCTCAGAATGTGCATTTTGGACTTCGGGGGAGGATGGGAGAAATATCTTCCTTTGGTAGAGTTTGCGTATAACAACTCTTACCAATTCACAATTGGGATGGCACCGTTTGAGGCACTATACGGGAGACCTTGTCGTTCACCCGCTTGTTGGTTAGAGGTGGGGGACAACAAACTCTTGGGGCCGGAGATTGTCCAGGAAACATCTGCTAAGATAGAGTTGATTCGAGGAAGGATTCGAATAGCTCAGGACAGGCAGAAGAGTTATGCTGATGCTTCTCGAAGACATGTGGAGCTAGAAGTTGGGGACCAGGTTTTAGTCCGGGTATCCCCTATGAAAGGGGTGATGAGGTTCGGAAAGAAGGGTAAGTTAGCACCGCGATACGTAGGACCTTTCCCTATTATTGAGAGGGTGGGACCGGTGGCGTATAAGCTTGGATTACCAGATCATCTTCAGCGGATACACGATGTATTCCATGTGACATCGCTGAAGAAATATCGAAGAAGCGAGAGAGCCTTTTGGCATATTCCACTCGAGGAGATCAACTTACAGCCAGACATCTCGTATGAGGAGAGGCCGGTAGCAATTCTGGATCATAGTGAGCGGAAATTACGATCCAAGGTTGTTCCATTGGTTAGAGTACAGTGGGGTCATCACAATGTTGACGAGTCTACCTGGGAGCGAGAGGAGGATATGCGGGAACAATATCCAGAACTTTTCAACGCAGGTACGATCTAATTTCGGGGACGAAATTCCTCTATAAGGGGGGGAGTATGTAACACCCCGTATTTTTGGTACATTTAATTTAATTAATTCGGAGATTTTAAATTACTTAGTGTGTTGTAATTTAATGAATTAATTAGAACATAAATATATATAAATATTAATCTGGGATTGAATGGTTAATATTTAGGGAAAACTTATTTACTAAGCGAATAGTAATAATGTAATTATGTCGTCTAGAGTATTAATGACGAGGTATGTACTTATCGCATCCGAAAGTCGGTATAGACTGTATTAGGTGGGGGATAAGTATTTTTAGAAATTAACTCGGATGCAAATTCTGAGGGTACAGTTGAGTCCGGATGGGCCGAGATAGTCGGAAAAGTGTACCCGGGGGTAGTAAACAGGTCACGGGACGTTTTTAGATATAGCCGGGCCCACTCGGGGACATTTGGGTCACTTGGGCTTGGCCCATTAGTCAAAAAACGGGATTAAGTTAATTAATCTAATAAAAAGAAATAAGGGGGTGGCTGAACTTAATTAGAGAAAGCAAATTAAGGGTTAGGAAACCCTAACAGCAGCCAAAGCCAAATTGGGGATCAAAGAGAAGCCATCAAAGGTCATCTTCAACCTTGGGATTTAGCTCCAATTCAGACTCTACGAACCTTGAGGCAAGTGGATAACTTGCAATAGCATTAAATCTGTTTTCGATTCATATTCATGTGTAGTGATTATGTAGAAATCCGTTTTTGGGTGTTAATGGAATGAATATGGGATTTTGAAAACTACAATTCTGATTTACGAAACTTGGGTGATGATTCTTGTAAAATATGATAATGGTGAGTTATTGCATATCTGATAAAATGTTATCTGCATATTTGGAAACGAATCTGATGATGAAATTTGGGGTATAAATGAACCTAGGGTTTATGATGAAACTTTCCCCAAATCTAGAAACTGGAGTAAATGGACGAATTATTTATGTTGAGGAATATTTTGGAGATCCCTAATGAGTTTCCTAATATGTACAAATGCTAAAAGAGACTTAGTTTCAGTGTAGAAGGAAATTAGGGTTTGCAGATTTTCGCCCATGCCTGTCCGTCTTCGCGAAGAAGACGAGTACCTGTTCGATCGATCGATCGACGCCATGAAGTCGATCGATCGACGGTCGGCAGACACGGACAGTTCGCCCAGTTTATTTATATAGGATGAGATTTATATAAAAAGTTGTTATGCAATTAATTATTGTTGAGAAATTAATGCATGGGGTATACCAAATTAAATGTGAGTGAATTAATTAGGAGATGGGAAGGGAAATTTGGATGACACGTCAAAATTGGTTAAGTGACATCGAGGTAAATTATATTACGTAGTCATGGACTAAGAAATTTAGGGTCGGGATTTAGACTCGGGTGAGGTTAATTCGGGCTATGAGATTTAGTCCAATTAAATGGTGAGGGCAACATTAAAAGTAACTGAATTTATTAATGTGCTATTATTAATAATTCGAGTTGGGTAATAACCTCATAATAAAAATGGAATAGGCTTGTGTCACGGGTTAGTACACGGTGTAGCTGGAGCATTTTTATGTATGTATATGTATATACGGTGTGTGATAGTATATATATATAGTGTATGCCTTAATATCAGTGGTTAGATATTATTATACTCTAGTGCTATAGGGGGAGGTTACGCGCAGTGGATGAATCCCCTAGCTTGAGGAGTAGGGCGAGTAGATTCCCAGGTCATAGCGTCCGTTGCAGGGGGTGAGGGGCATCTCACTTTCCGGGAAGGAATATGACCGCCTCCAATCGTATACTAAACCAAGTTAGTGAGCGATTCTAACTTGGATAACTAGGATATGTGAATATACCTAGTGTACTAGCACTTTAGAGAAATTATATCCGGGGAGTACTTTTACTCGGGTGGATATTAGTGGTTTATGTATTCCAGTATGTGTGTGAATGCTGCAATAAATTCTAAGTATATAATTAGGTGATTATTATATACGGGCTAAATAAATACAAGCATGTGTTGTTGTATATGTATAACGAGTGGAGTAGTTATATGAATTAAAAAGGGAAATGATTTAACTAAGTTGATGTTACTAATGACTTAAAAATCATAATCACATTTTACTCAGGTTAGAGTAGGGGAGGAGTATAAGGAGACTTTAATAATTATCTAGTCATGAGATAGATAACTAGGTGATAATTAAAGCGTTAGTGGTGCACATTAGAGGAGGGGCAAGGAAGTTCTCAAGAGAGTGCGACACTAACTAAAATATGAAGAGCATGCATATTTATTATTACTGCAAGTTAATCATTTGCTAAATGTTTTCAAATGTTTTGGGTACTAACCCTTGCTATAAAAAAAATTTAAAAACCTTTTAGGTGTCCAGCCACAGGGACGCCAGACTTGACTTAATTCCAGGAACTCCGTTGCTGCAGCATATGTGGATGTTGCGGGACCTTTGATAGACGCCTCTTCCTTTCATTCATAATGTAGAGACTCATTATTATTTATTCGAGCATGTCGCTCACTTTCCATTTATTTGTTTCTTAGATTGTTGGAATTTTATTCTTGTCTTTATGGGATTTATTATTTGGACCGATGGTTTATTCGGTTAATTATTTTTACTTGTGGAATGATTAGTTCAATTATCTGTGATGGTTATATTGCTTTATTTTCCGCATGGGTTTTAGTTTAATTAATGAAAGATAAAAATTGACACCAGTCTATTTTTTCTCACTTAGGTGGTTAGTAATTTAATAAAACGACAGTGATGCTAAGAATGGACCAAATGAGAAACCTGTTCTAACTTGATTTAGGACTGATCACCCGGGATTAATTAGGCGGGGTGTCACACGAACAAGAAAAGAAAGTGTAGTGGAAAAAAAAAAGAAAAAAGAAAAGAAAATAAAACATGGGAAAAAGAAGAAAAGAAAAGAAAGAGAAAGTTATATATGTTGTATATAGTCCAATAAGCTTTGATTAATCTCCCCGATGATATATCTAATGCCGTTTTGGAACTTGTTTTCCAATTTTGATACTGCCCGCATTTTTCCATTATCCCGGGTTTTCATTCCGAACACTTTGAATCCGTATATACATTCCTTTCATTTCTTATCCTAGCCTAGCCTACATTACAACCCTATCAAGTCCTATGTGATCTTAGGGTGCATTTAATTTAAAAGTTAAAATAGTTTTGATAATCTGTGAAAATACATTTCGCCTCCTTTAATGAGCGGTATCTTTCATTGAGATTGCATATTTTTCATTTCCTATATAGCGTTCTTCATTTGTGACATGTGCACGGTCTAGTTTCCATTTACATTTACTCTTTATGCCCGCATGTTCCTTGTGTTACCCCCTGTTTTGAGTGAATTCTCTTGATGAGTGTAATGCCCATGTGGATTGAACTTATGCTTGCTTTATATAGTATCCGGTTTATATAAGTTTTTTTCCAAATCACACCTTGCATATGCTCTCCCCCCTCCCACTTTTAAAGTTTCAATTCTATGAGGTGCATTCAACCTGTTAATAACAACGGACTTTAGCTTGATGTAACAACCCGCGTAATTTTTGGGGTATTTTTCAAAATAAAGAGGAAAAATAAATTTTGAGATAAAATTATTTTTATTGTTCAAACTTGTTGATTATTATTTTTAAAGGCGATAATTTCAAACGGTTTCGAAATCGGAGTTAAAACGGATTTTATATTGATTTTATAAATTTTTATCCCTTTTAACATTTTTGGCCGAACTTCCAGTTTTTAGGGTCGATCGATCGATCACCCCAGATTTCGTGCGCTGCAATCTGTTTTGCAGAATTTTAGTTGGTTTCAAACTCTTATCCTTTTCACCTTATTTAAAGGGGTCGTGGGCTAGTATTTTGGAACAGCCTTGTGGCACAAATACTCAGATTGTGTATTTTCTTTTCCTCTCTTTTACTCAAAACTGTACCCTTTAATTTATGCTTTAAACCTTAGGTGTTTAGAGGTGTTCTTGGAGCTGTTTTGAGGTTGTTCTTAGAGGAACTTTTGGTGATCTTTGGAGCAGATTTTGATGGTGTTATCTGCGTTTCTGGGCAGATTTACTGTTGGTTCTTTTCGTGGTTTGAGGTATGGGGTTTTACACAATATGCTCCTTAATCTCGCGAGTATTATTCTCGTTGTTTTCTTGTGATTATTGACTCATATTTGAATTGCTAAATTCATTGGAATCTGGAAATTTTGTTTGGAATCTATTTATGATTCATGTGGTATTATTATTGTGTTGAGCATGTTGTCATGAAGATTTTAATATGGCACGGAGGTTGGGAACCCGCCAATATTCCTTTTTCCGGATATGCTAGAAATGCATAGGCGCGGTACGTTGGTGAGGCCTGGTGACCCGGTTAATGTGTTGTTGAGAAATTATATTGATATAATTGCTTATGAGATTCACTTTGATTTGAATATTCGTATTCGTAGTGTTACGTTTTATTCACCGCTAATATTTGTTGAGCATCTTTCCTGTCGTATTGTGTACTTCCCCATATTTTCTTTTAGTGGCATAGTTTAGTTAGACTTTCTTTTCCAGTCGTATTATGAGACTTCATTGGAGTTTTATTAGGCCATCCGGTTCCAAAGTTGTTTAGAGGATTTCTGTTGGGATTATTCAGATTTTATTTAATCATTGTTGGAGTATGGATTTATTTTGGAGTTAGCATGTGATGGATCTTTTATCGCTTAATTATTTATGATCATTTGAGATTAATTCAATTATGTATCTTATGGACTGGTTTATTTATGTCTCATATCTGTCTCATGCTAAGAATGGTATTTTATTTAGTTCACGCCCGGCTTAGTTTTAGTGGCGGCCGACGCCAGAATTAGGCGGGGTGTGACACTTGAATTCATTCAATATGCTAATAATGCGTTTGAAATCTTTTCCGTTGTTGTTGAGTTTGTCGTATGTTTGGTTTGGCATATTTTGAGAAAACCATGTGATGTTTGTGGGTAGCATCCCTGAAAACCCTCATGAGACGACACTCGTCCACTAGGGTAACCTAGGGGTCTAACAGCTTATTGCATATGCTAAATGCAATCGTTCTCCCGCGAAAGTGGCATTTATCCCTTTTGTACATATTCTTTTTTTTATGGTTTGCTGTAACACCCCGCCAAATTAAATACCGGGTGGCCAGTCCCATACCAAATTAAAACAGAATATACAGTTGGCTCATTCTTAGCATCACTGTCGAAAACATTTACAACTCACCCAATACTCAATTAAGCAGGTGTTAAAAACTTTCCAATTTAATTTTCAACAAAACCATTTTTCATTTTTAAGAATAACACAGCACATTTATTCTACAAATTTGGTAACACAATAAGTATCACAAAATAATTTAAATGAAACTGGAATAAACATTCCCAAGTAATATAAATCCTTTACAATAATCCCAACAATGTAAAATGTATAAAGAAACCTGATTACAACAATATTTAACTCCAACAGAGAATGATAACTGAAATCCTTTTGGGCGACATGCCCTAACTAAGAATACTGTGAATCAAAACGATGATAAGCGTCTAAGCAAAACATCCATAGCTCCATAGCTCGTCAAAATCAACTATGGTTGGCGTCCCTGTTGCTGGACACCTGATATAGAGATACAATAGAAGAGAAAAATATGCAAGGAAACGGGTCAGAGCCCGAATGTGTAGAGTATTTTTAAAACAGCAAGTATTTAACAAGTGTAATAAAGCATTTATTATGTACATGTTAAATCCAACACTCACTTGCAATTCTCGCCTCTCAACTAGAGTGCACACTTAACGTTTCCTACTAACCTCCTAGTTAATGGTTCCTCTTTTCTAATCTTCATATTACAGTTACATTCCCATATCATAATCCCCGTATGTCCCATACCATACGTCCCATTATTATCCATTTACATTTCTCCTTTATTAGTTTCTCATTAACATGAATCATTACTCATTAATATGAGTTAAGCTTTTCAATTCTTAAAGAATAAACATCTATTAACTTAATTCCATTATCTTTCTCTATTCACAGTTATCTACAATTATCACCGTAAATAGATAAATAATTATGTAACCATTTAATCCATTATATATATATTCATATATAATACAGCACCCCGAGTCACAGCCGTGGTGCAATGCATTACTCTGCTATCATGTCCCGTCATCGCATGTCGCTGAATAGGGGACTACAGGTTCGGTAAGATTCCACGAACCACAAACAACAAACAAATTGGAGGCGAACATAGTTCTCGTATCCATGGGTCACGCACATACCTACGCACCCACAGTCAGCGGACTTATCAACTCCCCGATAAGTCTTTCATAGACCTATGTTCTCGAGCGACAAATCAAAGATCCCATGGATTCATCAGGATATGAATGCCCTCACGCGCAAACCTCCCACCGATAGCAAGTAAGCTAGGTATGTCATACACATAACTTATCAATCAATCAAATAGGTATTATCATACCTATAATATAATAACAATAAGGTAATTATTACTACCCTAAGATATTTCCCATACGTAGCATTAACTCTCTTTTAAAATATCAAATCTTTACTTCATAAATTAATTATCCTCGCATCCTATAACATCTCTCCACTACCGATGTCGTTAAGGTTCATGCGCGGAACGTCTCGCAAAGCGAAATCCAAACAAGGAACCCCTCCAATACACTACTACTTAACTTTGTCGATCGAGGAGGTCCGAAAACTTAAACTATGCGATCGGGATAATCTCATAACCTCTTTCAACCAAATGTATTCTAAGCTCCCATCTCATAAGATTCAAATAGGTTTTTCCTCATCTTATATTCAGTAAGAAATTACTAATATCCTACTGGTCCATAACATTATTTCTCCCGAACTACTACGAGTTTAGTTCTCCTTTTAATTAAGGTTAAAACCGATAGTTTCAAATCTCTTATAAACACGTATTCTTTCACTTAGGATTAAACCTTCTTGTAAACTTAAGGATACCCAGATAATATATAAAATCACCCCTACTGGTCCTATCTTAAATCCTCATACATCACCATTCGGAGATTAACAAACGAATTTAGAAACCGAAATTTCATTCGATATAATTTTCATCATTTAAAATCATTTGAATCTAAATCCAATTAATTCAAATCTTAACAAGGGTTTACTGATATTTTCTAAGTCCCAAAATATGCACATAATAATCACCAAAGATCCATAAAAGTTTCGGGATAAGAATCAACATTCAAAAAGAAACAACATTACTTAAACTGGGGAGGTCGATCGATCGAAGGTGGGGGTCGATCGATCGATCCCTCAGGTCCAGGCCTGCATTTTCTGCATTTTCTGCAACTACGGGTTTAACAACTTTTGATCATTTAAACCTTCATCTAAACATCCCAAATGTCTTATAAACTTTACTACATGTTATAACAACATAGATGAACGATTTCCATTACTCTAAACATCCTAGAATCATCAAAGGATTGGATTAAAAAGCATGTTATTCTCCTTATTCCCAGAAATTTATTAACATAACTTCTTCAAGAACACATCAATGGTTTCTATCATTTCTTCAACAGATTCATGACTAATTCGTGGATTATTATCATCCTAACACATGAGTTAAATTCCTATATCATTTCAGTTTTCCAGAAATCCATTTAATGATCCATTATCTCTTCCAAACATGAATAATCTTCTCTTTTCATATATTTTAACATGGACAATATACAAACTTCAATTGCTATTATTAAACACTTGCCTTTAGTGTAGGTCTGATCCTTTGGTGTAGTTTATCTCAGTTGGTTGTCCCTTCTCCGATCAAACTCCGGTGGTGGTTGGTGGTGGTTGGTGGTGGTGAACCTTGACTCTTGTTCTACACCTTCCCAAGTGACTTTTCCCTTCCCAAGCACTCTTACTCTTACTCTAAGAAGGTGGCTGCTCTTATTTGTGAAGAGGAGATGAATAACTCCCATTCACTTAATCTACCTATTCTTATAATAGTGCCAAATCCGAAACACTATTCATCCCCCCTAGAAAAATGACCAAAATGCCCTTTCGGGTTGTCTATTCATTCCCAAATGACCCGAGACTCAAAATTGACATCCAAATAGACTTTTCTGACTATTTCGAACCTTCCGGACGCAACTACGCAGTCGAAATGACTATTAGATAGATAGAAAATAAAATTCCCTTTTTAATTTACTAAACTAGTCCCGACACGTCCCATACCGCGTCTGACTAAAAAATATAAATTACCGAATTTATATCATACGGTCATCTCAATGACATCACATTCATATATTACCTAAATATCTTTAAGTAATATTAAAAATCATCCATATCTATAGTCCGGATAAAACCCAAATGAATTAATTAATAATAAAATCTAATTAATCCATTAATTTAAAATATAACACATTTTAAAAGTCATTTAAAATTACGGGGTATTACATTTGCTAGTAGTTCTTTTAGCTTTGTATTTCATTGCTAGGGACTAGCAATGTGTAAGTTAGGGGGTGTGATTCGGCTCGAATATTGTATTTTTCACCCCTTATACGTATGCATTTTAGCCCCCTCAGGTACCTTAATTCCTATATTTATGCTCGTTAACCAGACAACCTACGTTTTATATGTTAACATGCTATATGAGGTATAATTGAGCTTTTGTAGGTATTTCGGTGCTTAGCGTGAAGTTTGGTCGCTTTTCAGAAAAGTTTCGTTAAAGATTGCAGCTTCAGGGGCATTTTAGTAATTTTATCATTCGGTTTTGAATCCCGAGATCTTCACGAAAGTTGAAGCCCTTTGATTTCTCTTCGTGTGGCCGCCGACGGTGCATGATTCCGATGTATAATGAGGGAGTTATGGCATATTTGGATGGTTTTTACTTCAAATTCACACTCAAGGGTACATTCAAGGACATTTTAGTCATTTCATATTTTGATTTTTTAGCCTAATTTCTTCTTAGATGTTGTGACCCTTTGAGTTATCTTCGCGTAGCCTCCAACCGTGCCTAATTCTGAGTTATAACGAAGAAGTTACAGCATTTTCCGTAAAATTGGACAAAGCTGAGAATTCAGGTCTGTCAGGTGCGAATCGATTCGGACAGTGCGAATCGATTCGGCTGAAAGTCCGCAAATCTCTAGTTTTAAGTGGGATTTGGTGGGTTATTTTGGGGCAAAATAATTGTATTAATTGGGAGATCTTTTTTTTAGATTTCATATAATTTCATTTTAGGTTAAAGGAGGGGATTTTCGGTGGTGGAGCTTCTCTCTAGGGTTTGCACCATTTGGGTTTGTAAGTAACACTATTCATCTTCTTCTCCATTAATATAGTTGTATTTCCTTTTCTTTTTTTATTTCCTTGATGTCATTACATTTATTGCCTAGTTAATTAGTTGTAGTTATTTATTTCTTGCTTTAATTAGTTAATTAGTTGTTTAAAGTAGTTTAATCCATGTATTGTCCGTAGATAACGGGCTGGGATTGCATTTTCTCCATTAATGGGCATCGAGCTCCGAAAGTTAGGTTTTGAGAAAAATTGCATTTAATTGAAACCTCCAGTATTAAAGTCGGATTATTATGCATTTAACTTTCTTTGTCACGCAACGTTAGTGTTTATAGCGATAATCCGAATTTAATCCGCGTGTGACCATTTTTTATTAAATTTTTAATATCGCAACTTTGGGTTAAATTCCTTATTGTGTGATGTTTATGCTTAATTGAAAAATTCTCAATTAAATGTTTTCAAAATGAAATTCTAATTATTAGTTGTTTATCCCATGGTCGGGATGCGATCCTGTCTCTCGTTTTAGTAATTCTAGTTTAGACTTAACTTCTTAATTTTTTCCTTTTCTTTATTTCCAACCTATCACCTTTTACACTTTTATTCCTGAAGTAATTAAACAATTAACATCTAAAATTCAATCACTCCCTGTGGATTTCTTACGATACCCGACTTACCGCTGTGCTTACTTGTCAAGTATAGTTGTAGTTTAGGTTTTTGCATTGAGTCGTCGAACTGATAACAACGATTTGCATATTACACGACGCACGATTCGCACCCGATCACCTATGACACAAATGTTTTTGTCCGAAATTGAGCCAACACTACATTAAGACTCAATCGGAGACTTGTGTCCTTACACACACCAAGACCAATATTTTTTACCACATCCTTATACTTGTTGCAGATTTTACTTGACTAAGTAGAAAACCCATCAGGAGCATGACTTGTGCTTCAAAGTCAAAATGAGAATAAGGAAAACCCTCTCGATAAAGACTAAATTAAAGAATGGAGAAGCAAGTGACATTACTCACTTTAGTATGATGCTTAGTTTCCTCTAACACCAAATCAGGTATATCAGCGCCCTCGACATTGTGTTTTAATTATTGTCCCTCAAGGACAAATCTATCACCCTTTCCACAATAGGGAGGACGACGATAAAGAGTGTACAAAGCTTGGCACTTAACTAACTCTACAGCGATATTCTTGTCGAATTCCTTGCAAAAAGCTTTAGTAGTTTTTCTTGAAGAAACCATGGATTGGTTTTAGAGGTGTTTAACGGTGAAAAATGGATGAAAATGAGGTAGAAATAACTTCAACAAAAAATAGTGCAAAAATGGGTTGTAATGGATTTAAAGGACAAGCTTGAGGTGAGAGCGATGACTTTCTCTATCTATAAAATAAGAGCTCTAAGTTCTTTAATGGTGAAAAAAGTTAGAAGTTTGAAACAATAAAGAAAAGGTTACTAAAAGGGGGGTAAAAGATATCTATTTGGGTTGATTGATGGTTCATTGTCCCACATGAATTTCAAAAATTAGAGGCAAATGATGGTTGCGTGGAACGTGGTAGTTCAGAGTTAACCTCGTGTATTGACATGTTAAAAAGAGGCGGAGTCATCAGGTCATTAGACTCCATCATTTAATGCTAGAGATATATAAATATTTTGATTGACACGATCATAAACAAGTTGCGTCAATTCGAGGTATTTCGAACTGTGGTTCTTCAATTCAAGATGTTTTGAACTGAGGATTGTCGGTCAATGGTGTTTCATACAGAAATTTTTTATCAGCATAATAACTTTCTCTACGAGGAGGAAAATGTATAAGGGTTTATAAATAAACCTTATTATTAAGAAACTAGATGAGAAACTATAGCAAGAATCATCAAAGATTAATGACATCACAAAAGAATGCGGGGAGTCAACCAATTTTATTCAAGATTAAGACAAACTAGAGATTAATCAAAGATTGAGGAATACTTACAGAAGAAGGAAGTTGATTCATCATGTATTTTATCTTTTATTTATGTAATTATGAGTTAAGTAGTAATAGTGATGAGGTTACGTGGTAGGAGTGATGGACCAGGTCTGGCAGAACCTGGGAGAGCTTTCATGCTATATCGAGGGACCTCACTTTACAAACCCCTGAGGGAACTGGTTTGGAAGATAGAGAGAAAGGCATAGTTAAAGCATGATTTAAACATTTATCTACACCAGGAAAATAACCCAATCTAAGCCCGATTAATCATACTCGATAAAGCATGAGCTACCAACCATGAGCTTATCATCTCTAGAGTTTCAGCGCCAAAGAAAATATCTTTTTAAAAAAGATTTGAGTGATGTTATACCATACATACACTTGTAAAATCAAACTTACCTTAAATTGTGATGGTTTAGTGAGCGGCTAGTTTGGTCGGCGTGACACTGAAGTACGATGGCACCACCAGACATAATAGTTGGTCACTCAAGATTTCACTCAGCATTTAATGTTAATGACATGTTAGTTATGGTAGTTTGACCTAGCATTTAATGCACCTGAGGTTCCACGCGTATGAGTTGAGCCTATATATACTCATTAATCCTTTGATAAACCACGAGACTTTTGAGCCAAAAGACATCTTTGTGATATTTATTGCAAACTAGAGTTTTTACTCCCTTCATTAATACACTTGTCCATTTCTTCTCGAGAACGGAAGCATTTATTGAGTTATAAACACTATTCCTTCACACTTTGGTGTTTACCTACCTACTTGGGTGTATTTAGAGTGCTTGCTTATCTCTTTCTCTAACTAACTTCCAACAGAGGTTCATTTATTATCTCAAACGGTTGTATTATTACCTTGTCTTGACATATGAACTTGAGTTCATATGATTTCATTATGAGTACATTTACTATTGTATTATCACCATTAATACGAGATACGCCTCAGTTTATCTCTAACTAACCTTGCAGAGAGAATTACTCTCTTACACTTACATGTATTGGAAGTTGTATGATATTAGTGTAAATATAGCAGGTTTTGTTCATTGACTCGTGAGGAATCTATCAGTGGGAAATTGATTGGATTGTTTGTGACGCCGAGTACTACGCCCTTATCTAATGATACAGGCTACACATAGGTCAAAAATCCTAATGATATGTGTTGTAGGTCAACCGTGTCTCGTGAGGAAAATATAAGAGGCTAGATCCATCGTATAATTTGGTAGACGATTATGATGGGGATTGTCATAAAAAAATTGATTGTCGTAAGAACTTTAATTGATTACATTTTTTAAAGTAAGTATATATAACTAGATCTAAAGGTTTTGACCACCTTACCTTTGAGGATATCAGATAAGGATAATAATTTGTGAAGAAGATGTATATGTATCTTAGATTGTCCCATATATACTCCTATGATGTAATAACGGTGTGTGGTCACCACTCAAGACGAGATTCTTAAAGCATTTGTGAAGACACTTTTCTTTCTTTTTTTCCTTTTTCTCAATATATTTATCTCTCTCTATCTCCCCCTAACCTTAGCTTAAGCCAACTTTATATCTCTTTGTGTGTTTATAAGATTGAAAAAATAATTTATTCTATTTTGTTATGTGGTAAAACACATCCTAGAATTTATTTATACTTCGTGGAAGAAAATACTCCATGTAAAACACATTTCCCATCATTCAATTAGAACTTCTCATGAGAACATAACATATAATCAGGGTTTCTTTCTGGAATGAAATTCCTTCATTCAAAATAATTTTAAATAAGAAAATACCTATTTCCAAATGAGGTCCTCATTCTAAGAAACCTTAGCAAGGTGTAAAAATCGAGGCTGACTGAAGGCATTTAGAGTAATGAGATAACTAAAAGGTTACTTATTTAATAAAGACTATACTGGTGACCTAAGGCTAGATAACTAAATTTTATTCCAAATATAAATACGAGAGTGTACCTCTCTACGGTCGTTACCCAAATAAAAATAAATTCCCCTAATTTTAGAAAAAGTTTTGTTAATTTATTATTATAAAATGACTTAATAATCCAAAAATCTACGTTGACAAAATATTTTACTAAATTTTAAAATCTTCAAGTTTTATCTTCTTATTTAAGACAATGATTCCAAAAGATGCGTAAAGAGTCAAATAATCACAAGATCGAATGTACGAGGGAAAAACCCACTAATGGAAAAAACCTCAACCAATAAGAACAATAAATGCACTATGGTAGAGTTTTACAACTAGAAGATAGAGACTTATACTCTCATGACTCAATGACCAACTAGGTACTCTTTTCCACCATATTTTCCATAGATATCGCCAACAATTGGAGAATGTTGCACAACCATGATAGCTTTCGGTTCGTGACCAATGCTTCAAATCTTTCACTAAAACTTTTTTCTTAAAGTTGAACCAACTTTTCTCTTAGAAATAACCTTAAATAAACCAAAATTATACACCTAAGATTTTGAGGTAATCTTATAAATAAGTGTGTTGCGGTGTTTACAACGGTTTGGTGCTTCAAATCTTAAAACGTGTTTTTTAATCCAATGAAAAGAAAATATTTAATCACTAATGGAAATGGATTTCTGAACACAAAGTGAGTAAATATACCTATATTATAAACAATGCCTTGAAAATAACTCAAAGAAGATGTGTTAAAAATGTGCTCTCAAATATATGAAATGTTTTCATTAGCAAAATTATTTTTTCAAAACTTTCACTCCTGGTTTGGAAGAGTAAACAACACTTAACTTATAGCATTTTGAAAAGGGTTAAATGATCAAGTGCTAGATGTCACACTCTTATGGTGTCAAATAATCACATGAGGGTCTTAATCACCCAAAATGTTGTACTTGACGAATTAACCCAGAAGATCTTTATGAAATATCTTATGCAAAAGTGACTTTCGACGCTGTCAGACGCGTTTCTCCGCAGTTTCACTTCAGCAAGAAAATTCCTCGCTGAAGCAAACCTAAAGTGATCCAGGTCGCGCCAAAATCTACAGATTTTTTCATGGGACACAGAAAACAATAAAACACTATTGTTGTTGCGAGGAATTTTGTCGCTAAAGCATCATTGCGATGAGACAAGTCGTGGGAGTATCCAGAGAAATTTTGTGCAATTCGCCTTATAAATATTTTCAAATTGAGTTTTAGGAGAACTCTAAGTATGTATGTGTGACACCCTGCTTAAAATAATAATGGGAGGCCAACCCTATACTAAATTAAAACAGGAATCTCAAGTAGATCATTCTTAGCATCTACTGTCGATACTACAATAAAAGCTGCTAACTACCCAAAACCATAATAAGCGGATGCCATAAATTTTAAAAACATACAATGAACATCATGCCAGCAATAAAATAACTACTAAGCAAGATAAAATGCACTCATGTATAACTATAAAGGTTGTACTAAAAAAAATGTAACAAGTACAATAAAAGAAATATACATGAATATGATGTCGGGTAACAGATAATACAATAATCTAGAGGAGAGAAGTATAAAAATGCTAAGAGTAACTCTTGGGTATAAACCCGATACACCAAAATTAATACTATCTAGATTTGCAAACGGTAGGAGGCGACTATAACAAAATCCCGCAAAAGTCTGCATCTGCTACGGCTCCCAAGATACTAGATAGAATAGCATCATCGGTATCCTTGCGGTGGGACACCTGTTGTACACAATATAAATATATATATAGCAGGAGGGAAAATAAACGGGTCAGATCCCGAGGTGCAAAAACGTTTATAGAAAGTGTATAATATGCATAATAATTAATAAATGCTCAATTTCATAAATAAAGTGGAGTCGCACTCTCGTGGAACCCCCAAACTCACCCCTCAACTAAAGCGCGCACCTAAACGTATGCACATGAACCTAAGTTTATCTACCCGACATATTCTAAGGATAACCCAAAAATCCTCTCATCCTATCATACCCTAAGTTTACACCCAAACTTATATAATAATCATATAAGCACACACATTTACCTTACTAGAGTCCATCCGATTCTATTTATAACTTAAACAAGTCCTTAACGACAGAATAGGCACACATTAACCTCCTATTCTTATAAAACGTTTTATCACCAACAACATACGCCTGAGTATTAAGGACCAAACTTCTCCCCACTCCCAACATTGCGTTACGTTTCGTGCATGGGACATCTCGCGAAGCAAAATCCAAACAAGGAACCCCCCCCCCCCCCCGATACACTACTCCTTGACAATGTTACTCGTCGGGATCCAGTATGCCCTCCACACACATCCTATAACTTCATATACTTATTTCGAGTACTATCTCGAAGTACACAAGTAATACCTCTCCTAAGATCTTTGGGGTCTATATAACAACCTTAGTCGCCAAGTACGATCGTTTATCCCTAACAAGCTAGTACACTTAACCACACAAAATGTACATCTTAGAATACTCATATCACATTCACCTATAGAATATATATCATTACTCTAGATATATAGCATATACGGTTATAGGACACATACCACACAAAGTGCGCACTTGAAATACTCACAACATATACTGTTATAGGACATAAAAATACTTCACAATGCTATCATCTTCCAGGAATCACTCACTTTATCCCGGGTTACCATATATCGGACTATTATCACACCGCCATGGTAATAAAATCAATCACAACGTATCAAAAGCGGTCATAGTTCCTAACCGGAAAGTGAGAACGAATTATACCCAAGACTTCTCACCCCATAATAAAATCACACAAACAATAATGGACGACAATGACTTAGGGACTATATGCACCTTGCTCCTCAAGCTAGGGGCCTCACCCACGTCGCGCAACCTCCCATGATAGCATGTGCTGGGTATGCTCACACAGTAAGTATATATATATATATATATATATATATATATCATTCACGCCACAAATATATATACACGCAATCACATCACATGTATAAGTCATCACACAAGAAATATACATTCGCGCCATATAACCACACATTTATATATATATATACCCTATCCCTAATCCTTATATATAAAGGAAAAGTATCTGGCGATATGTACACAACTCTCATAATACTCACCATCGTTATATCGCATATCTAAATAATGCATTATCCTTACACGGTCCCTCACTTTAAACATATACATCCAAATCACCTATGATATGAATAGTCTCCCATTATATCCAACATTAATGACACTATCTCAAAATCAAACGTATGTATCAATCCCTATACGCACACCATCCATCTCCGGATGTCCACCGATATATAATAATTATTCCGTCTATAGGTACACCCAACTAATAGTCAGTAATCTATTTAATCCTTTCGAACTAAAATCTCGGTTCGTTTATTCAAGTGAACCCTTAACAACACCGCTTTTACGATTTAATCCCAAAATTCATCATCACTAAGGATATACGACCTCTCTCTCATTGGTCTACCCGTAATATCCAAATAAAATCCTACCGCTAGAAGGATTTGACACAAAAGTCAGAATAACAATCTCTCGCCATATCTTCACCACTTCCTCGAAAATCTTTAACCTTACATCCTATGTTAACTTACTTTTTAGACTCTAAATGGGACTCCCATCCCTAATGAAATTCCCCACCATTTCGATGCGACGAACTCCAATACATATGTATGTTCTCAAGCCGTTTTGATACGTCCCCACGATCATGACATGTGAGAAACCCTCAATAAATCCCCAAAACGTAACTCTCGCATCATATATAAAAGTTCCAACTCAAGAAATCCAACCGAAATGGAGTAAAACTCACTCTAGGAAAATTACTCAAAACTGCCATGTTTCCAAATCGATTCGGCCCAGTGAATCGATTCGGCTTGGGGTCCGAATCGATTTGGTCACTCAAACCTGTAAACCTACAACTTTTCGAATCGATTTGGGAAGGGGGGCAAATCGATTCGGCCTGTTTAGCAAGCTACGAATTGCTTAATTCTTCTCCAATACTTAAAATTCCCCAAACCCAAATTTATCCACTTCCAACCATTAATCATTTAAACCCAACATGTTTCCAACATCAAAACTCGTCCTATATCAAATCCTTTCAAGTTATACACCTTTAAACCCATATATAAACATCAAATGCAAGGTTTTAAAACCCAAAATCTAGGTTTTGATATAAATACTCAAAAATCCATATTTTTCCTCACAATTCATGAAATCAAATACACATATGAATTATTTAGCAAGATTAAATACTTGCCTCAAAAATTGTAGAGGTTGAATCGCCCTCGAGATCGCGTATTGGCCGGAAATCTCCAAGCTCTCTCCTCTCTCTTCTTCTTTTCTTCTTCTCCCTCTCTCTCTAGCTCTCTCTCTCTTTCTCACATATGAGATTAGCTGATTTCGTAGCCTCTTAAGCCTTTAAATCCTAAATCCCAATCTTAAATGATAATACACACTTTAAATGACTCGTTTACTCCAATTCGAGTCAAACTAACTACAAAAAATATTCCGGAACCGAAATAAATCCCTAAGACAGTCATTTTGACTATCTCAACCCATCCGGAATCAACCGCGTACTCAGAATCGTCATCCGAAATACTTTATAACGTCCTCCAATTTTGACCTCAATTGCCAAATTTATAAAATTCTCCAATTTAAATAAAAAAAATTCTCCCAAAAATTTAATTTCTCAGTCCCAAAAATCGTAGGGTATTACAGTATGTTCCACACAATAACACCTATACTTAAAATAAACAAAAAGATGTAATTTCTTTATAAAATATATTTTTTTATATGAAAAGTATATTTTTATGTGTATTTGACAAAATTACAAAACCAAACAAACAAAGATATTGGCAATGTTAAAAAGTGATAAGGATTCAAACGATAAAAGTTTACTAGGATTATACAAATCAAAATTTAATAACTCCAAAAAAAGACCAAAACAAAACAAATTATATCACCTCTTCTTCTTCTTCAAAATCCCAAAGACACACAAATCAATAAACTCGGTGTTAGCATCATGGAAGGATTCCCTGACATTATACACATAAGTATCAAAGGTGTGTTGAAAGTCATTGTAATAAAAAGAGCTCATTGAAATAATTGATGTTAGCAAAACCCAATTGAGTAGATGTCTGAGAGACAGTAGAATTTAACTCATCTTCTGTTAGGGGTCGTGAACTAGATGCTCATGATGAAAGGGAAGGATGAGGATCTGGTGGAGGACCAACAAGTAGCGGTGTTGGTATGCCACTATAGTCATTAATATGAGCTGTAGACTTATAATATGAATCAATAGTCAATGAAGATTGAAGCTTTTCTTCGACTTCATCGAGAAGTAAAGGAACTCTAAACTCCAAAAGTAAGCGCGTGATCACACAATCATCGGGAAAATTTCAAGATTTCATATTGTCCTATTTTTGATAAAAAAAAAATCTAGTCCCTATAGCACCTGATCCAATAGCGTACAATAATTATATACGTTTTAGACTTATGTCGTGTAGGTGGTATGGGGGAAAAATACAAAAGCACACAACCATGTTCAGAATACATAAGTCTTTAGAAAGAAATGTATGAGAAAAAGTCATCCCATTCCAAGCCTGACAATGGTTTTTTATCACATTACGGTTGTAAGGTTCACTCAAAATCGAATCCGGTTAATTTTCTTCAAGGACACCAAAATGGTTGCTTATCCACTTAGAATAAAGTTTCACTTGAATTCCCTTACTTTGGCATAAAGAAATCTAACACCTAAGTTATCCTTACCATCTACAAGAGTCGAATAAAATATTCTCACTAAGTTGGGGTAACATGGTGTGGTTTGAGAGCAAATACCAATCTATTATTTTCTACAACCCAAGAACTCATATAGACAGGTGTCAGAAAAAAAATCAAATTTTAAGGACACAAATTTCTAATTGACTCTTATGTAGTGTTGTCTCAATTTCGGACAAAACGATTTGAGTCATAGGATAGAAGTTTCCCTATCAAGCCTATGACGTGTTTGTTGAAGACGTAGCGGTCGAAATTTAAAAGCTTCATCATTATCGATTTTTGTGCCAATTTTCACGTCATCAACATCTGGATTCCAATGTCTCCTAAAGGTATGAATGCATTAATATATAGGAGCATGGAAATTTAATTTGGGTGTTAGTATTTTTTTCTTAAATTTTTTTTGACTTCATAGTTCTAAAGACTTTGTTCTCAGACACCTTTCCGTAGAAAAATCATATCAAATCCAAAAAAAATCAGAAAAACATGAAACCGGCGGCCATGCGTTTGTATTGAAATTCTCTAGAACAATGGACTGAAATCTCGTTAGAAAAGTCGTTCGAACGAGATTTTAGACTTTCTATTTTCTCGTTAAAAGTTTCATTCGAACCAACTTGTTCGAACGCAAATTCAGCGGGAGCAGTTATTTTGCCAGTTTTTTCCACTTTCCCACATTTCCCACGAACCTTTTACATGATAAAACTAGTGCGGGAAAAAACTTTTTTGACATAACTTTTTCCTTCTCTTAGAGAGTTTTTGAGAGCCTAATTCTTCCAAGAAAAAGTTCCCTCGATTTTTGTTAAAAATGCTTAATCTTTAGAACAAAACCAAGTGTTTTACACCCCAAATATTTGTTTAGTTTCTATCCAAGTTCTCTCTATATATATCTCTGTTTGGAGATAGTTTGACACCTGTTTTATTCTCAATCATTTGAAGGAGATTGTTTGGGTTTCTTCACTACCCTCAAAAGGAAGACATTTGTTTCATTGCGGTGTTCTCACATGGTGAAAGGCACCATGTATGGTTGACGGTGGGTTGTGCCTCCATTGGTGGACTCCAAGATTCCGGTGGATTCCGAAGTTATTTGCTAGACGGATATATTTGTAAGAAGAAGCGTCGGGGCTTGAAGGGAGTCAAGTCGAGTGTAGTAAGTCTTTTGTCTTGTAACTTTAAAACCATATCTAGTGAATTTGTTAGGCCAGGCCGTTAGAGATTTTTTCCATTTGGATTTTCCTCGTACATCGCCACGTAGTGAGATTGTTTCTTGTTTAACTCACCTAGAACGCATGCTTAGGTTAAAAAGATAAAATTTGGTTTAATTTACGATTTTGCTTAATTTGGTGCTAAAATATGTTTGGGTATGTTTAACTTAATTTAATTCAAGTCGGCATAATTTAATTTGATAAAATTTGGTTTGGCCTAAATAGAAAAATAAATTAATTATTGTTAGGCAAATTTTAGGACTTGGGTTGTGATAAGCACCCAAAAGTGTACATTTTATACCCCGAATAGACGTATTTTAGTTGCTAATTCTCGACAATTTGGGTCTTATGCGCTTTGTTGTCTATTTTGTAGGTCGAAAGCACGTTGCGGTGCTCAAACGCGTATTTTAAAGAAATTGTGCAGATTATGGAGCTAATTGCCAATCCCGTAACCCTTGCCTACCCTAACCTAGCCTAAACTTTGTCTCGAGCTGTGTGTGTTTGATTTCTCCCTTTTCGTATTTTTTATATTTTTAATTTTTAGTTTGAATCGTTTTTATTTTTAGGATTTATTTTTTTATTTCTTTTTATTTAATGATGTTTTATTTTGATTTTTAGTTTTTAGTTTATAGTTTTTATTTTATTTTATTAGGATTAGTTTTTTTTAGGAATTCATTTATTATTTAGTTTTATTTGGATTTACATTTTTGTAGGTCTTTAGTTTCAATTTTTAAGTTTTTGGAATTTATTTATTTTTACTTTTATTAGTTTATTTTTTTATGACTTGAGTTTTTATTTTATTTAAGTTTTTATTTTTAGGATATAATTTTTAATTTTATTAGTTTTAGTTAGACATTTTTTAGGGGTCATAAGTTAAACACACACAAAACCCCTCACACCCAAATACACCCTCACCCATACCTCACTCTTCTACACCCTCACACACACAACCCTCACCCAACTTCATCTTCTTCCCTAAACACCAACACCTTTTCTCTTTCCTCCATAACCACAAACAACCAAACACCAACTATCACCATACCCATAACCCAAACCAACAACTTCCAGCCCCTTGCCGCCGGTACCCATTACAGTCACGAACCCGACCTCCTCTATTTCGGCACCGATCAACAGTGCCGGCGCCCCTGCCACACCAATCCACCTTATCCCGTCGGGCAACCCGTGTACAAACCCACTTTTGGCGGCCCACAAAACTCTCGTTAACCCATTTCCAAAAATCGGACCTGCCCCGAGGCCAAACCCGTTTTCTGCCCAAAACCATTTTGAACCTGGATATCCCCATTTCTTCCAATCCATCTTCTCCAAACCATTTTTACCCATGACTTCTACCTGCCAAATGCAAACCAAAACCAAAGACAAAATTCCCACATGTCTAATAAACCATTTAAACCCATTTTCCCAAACTAACCCCAACTAACTCATTTAACCCATATACCCAAAATACCCCATAACCACATTCGATTTTGTCACGCAAATTCCCTCACCCATCTACCTTCCTTACCTCACACCTTTCCCATGCACATGTGCACTTCCATTACCCAATTTACCCCCATGTGCACACACCCCATGCTCTTGCACTCTCAAATACCCAAACTACCCCCATGCTCCATACCTACTATTTAAAGAATGGAAGACTCAATTTGAAGGGAGCTTTAGAATAAGAATTAGTAGGGAGAATTTTAGAGAGAGAAACACCATTTTTTTAGTTTAATTCTTTTTAGGTTAGAATTTATTTTATTTTACTTTTTTTTTCTTTTTTTTCTTTTTTTGTTTTTCTCTCTCTTTTCAAACCAACAATTAAGACATTACATTTGAAATCACACTCTTTTTCTCAAAAATGATGATGGATGATATATGAATGGAGTGGGGAATAAATGAGAATGTGTGTGAAGTAAATGATAAATGGTAAATGGTAGGTGTATGGATGAAAATCTAATATTTGGGGAAAATTTCGAGACACGTGTTTCTTACAACTCGAAAGAGATGTCATTCTCAGTGATCAAGCCAAATTTTAATGAAGGATAATGAGATCATACAACAATTAAAGTGCGGAACCAAAAGAAGTTGAATTAACTTGTGACTTGGAGATTGCGTAAAACTCTCTGAAAGGGTGAAAGGCACAAATCTCACAAGTTAAAGTCTCTACTAGTGATCCTTAAGGGTTTCTTTAGAATTTTAGTACTCCTCAACTCGAACCGTAGTGACTTGATAAGTGCACAAATTTTTGTTGAATCTAGAAATTCATAGTGCAACATGCCTTGTTACGTATTACATAAGCTATTTAGAAAAAATTCATAGACTTAAAAAGATGGATGATTGAAAATTCACATCAATGAATGAGATGAAAGAAACTGCATGAAAATTTTAAAAATCAGGTTCAAAAATCAAAATTTTCCAAAAGAGGTACGATTTTGATAAAATTCCCCACCCCCAAACAAAAAGGAACATCGTCCTCGATGTTAAGTAAAATGATTTATAAAATTGAGAGCATAAGGTAGGAAAGAGATTACCAGAATCAACCGCTAATGAAGTGGAAAGATGTAGCCAAGAATAAACCTGAATAAATGATAAGAGAAAAAATGTGTACCAGTTTATAAGCATGATAAAGCGTTGGGTGATGTGAAACACTACCCCCAAACAGGATGAGACCAGTACAAGAAACAACGGGCTGCCTCCCGGTAGTGCTAAGTTTAATGTCTTCAGGCAGACCGAATGGATCTCACCCTAAGGATAGGATCTATGATGGCGCGGGGCGGCAGAAAATTGGGTGATGATAATCACCCTCAAACAAGACTGAAGTGTCAGTCTTACTGGATAAAGGCTAAAGTGGTCAATGCACCTGTATGACAAAGTGCATCACACGATGCAAAGCATCGGTGGACCATGTGTGGGTGGGGACTAGGGTAAGGGTGAAGCATTATCGGTCTCGGACCTTGTTGAGCTTAAAAGTGACGGCAACTAGGGCCCTATACGCATGGTGCTCTAATTGGTGATGAAGTAAGAATGGTGTAAAAAGTGGAATGGGGTGGGGCTCATAGGAAGCACACGACCGTTCTATGAAGGGGCGAAGATAATGGTCGCGCCGTGACACGCCAGGTGTTGCCCAGAAAAATACTCAAGAGGGGGGGTGAATTGAGATTTTACAAACTTTTCGGGTTATATTAATATTTCAGAAAATATTTAATTTAAAACACTTAATACAAATTTCAGATTAAATAAATCTTAACTGATTTAAACCAATAATGATTAAATAAATGTAACCAATTAATTTAAACAATGTAAATCAGAGATTATAACACACAATAAATAAATAATCAATTTTCGTGTTTTATATTCTGGATTTAATCTAAAGTGATTCACACAAGAATATCAAATAATATCACCAATTAATTTAAACAAGATAAATCACAGATTTCAATACCCAAATAAATATTTAATTAATTTCTGCTTAATAATAATTTATCTTCTAGAATTAATCTTAAATGATTCAAATCAAGAATAACAACCAAATACTCTCAATAAATTAAACAGGTTGTTATATTTCAAAATTACAAGACCCAATAAATTTATAAACAATTTTCGTATTTAATAAAAATTAATATTCTGAAATAATTAATTATTACAAAAATAATTATTTTAATCTTAAAATAAATTTATCAAATTTTCAGAATTAATTTAATTGCAAATGTAAGTGCTTAAAATAAAGATAACCAATCACACACAAGCAAATAAATAAATATAAGTGCTGAAAATAAATGACACCGTATTTTTAACGTGGTTCGGCCAAAACCCGGCCTACGTCCACGCGCCAAGAGCAAGCTTCCGTCTCCCGCGCTTCACTAATCCTGATCCACTTGTACGGTAGGATCAAACCACCATTTACAGTCACTTGAAGCAAATACCGGCTCCAAGTACAACCGAAGCTAAAATTCCAGTTTCAAACAAATCCGAATGTTGAGTACAAAGTTTGGATGTCGAAACTCTCTAAAATACAAAATGATCCGAGTTTCTTCTTGAGTGAGACTTTTCAATAAATCTGATTTTTGGCACTAGTCTTCTTCTTGAAATTTTTGTAGCAGAATAATGATTCTTGTGCTCTTCAAATTTCTTCTTCAACAAATAACTGAGTAGAACTTTGTTGCTATCTCAAATATGTAGAGCTGAATAAAAAATTCGGGATGCTCTCTTTTTGATATTTCGTGTCTTCTTGCCTATCAACAAAAACTTGGTCTTCTTTTTGTAGCTTAAAAAAAATAAATGACCGTTGGAGAAAACTTTAGCTGAAATCAACTTCAACATGGAGCATTAATTGTGAACTGATAGAGAGAGAGATATGGAGAGCAAAAAGGAAAACAAAATATGCAATGAATATTGATAACCTTTGTTGTGCGTGTGTACACAGAAGAAGAATAAAAAATTATTTTCAGTCAAGTCACCAAATCAGAGATATGTCACTTAAATAAAATTGATCATAAAAAAATTATCAACTCTGCAACCATCAGAGTGAGCCAATCAATGTAAATATCAGTCCAGAAGTCATATTATATTTCGTGGTTCTAATATCAGAAAAGACAATTCACACATACATATATATATAAAAATATTTTCGAATAAACAGAAAAACTCCAACAGATATATTCCAACTGATATATATAAAAAATTTCGAAAAGAATTTCAGAACAGATAAAATTATTTGCGCACAAAGAAATCATTTTGGAACAGATATAAAAGATAATTTTCGAAAAACAATTTCAGTCAAATATTTTCGTAAGAAAAAAAATTCCGAACAGATTATTTTTTTCATAAAAAACGGACTGAATTATATATATATATATATATATATATATATATATATATATATATATATATATATATATATATATATATATATATATAAAATACTATCATTCGTAATAAGGGACGGCGTCAAAAACGAGCATGTAAGGCAAGAGCTTATAGCAGCGTCAGATCCGGTACGGCGTAAGGCAAGGAATAGGTCTAATTCTGTCAGGCTATAAAAGGGACTGGGTGTCCATAATGGCGCATGGCTCAGGGTCAAGTCATAAAAAAAACGAAACAGCTATGTTCGAACAGATATAGTTCTAGTTGGACTGACATAAGAGGTTTGAACAGATATTTAAATGTAAAAGAAGAAACCGGACTGAACTAAGACATAGATGTCATCAATCCAAATGTCAAATAACATAAAGCCTTATGTACGCATCAGATATATATATATAAGGATTTTCGGACTAAAATAAATATAGATTTCGGTCAGATATTTTCGTAGAAATAAAAATTCGGACCAAAAAATTAATTCGGACCAAAAACAAATTAATACGGACAAAAAAAAATAATTTCGGATTGGACAGATTTAAAGTCAATTTTTCGGACAGATAAAGAAGATATCGGATTAAAAAAAATTTTAATAAAAAATCGAACAGATCTTGTAAACAATATTTCGGACAAACAAAATAAATTCAAACAGATATATACGTATAAAAAAAATTAAATCCGAACTCATTTTTCGGCCAATTAATGGCGCAACAGTTGAACCTATTTTTCGTGCAGGTAGTAGACTGCAGCTGTGAGATGGGATGGGACAAAACGGAAGGTGTGTAGCAGTCACAGACTGCAAAAAAGAACTCAATGCAATGCAAGTGGAGGCCTAGCAAATAATTCTTAACAGTAGCTTTGGGTTCAAAGCTATCTACCTAAGGCAGTTCCAAAGTCTTCTAAAGTGCATACATACATACATACACATATAAACATATACATATAATCGTAGAAGGCAAGAAAAAATGGTTAACAGCTTTTGGCATTTGCCAAAATGCTAGCACATGTTACAAAAGCAACTTAAAGCCATACAAAAATAATTTTTTACGCATATATATATATGTATTCAAAATCAAGATTATTTTTAACAAAAAGATTTTAAAAAATATTTAATATCAACTTATTTAAAAATATAATTTTATTAAAAAATGTTTCGCTCATAATAGATTAGTCACACAAGAAACATAGATCAAGAAATATGCATGTGTGTCTAATGTGTCAAGTGCAAATGTGCACCACACGTGAATACCTTTTCTCAAATATGTCATTGAGTCGAGTCGAGGCGGGATAATACCATAATAAATATTTATAGAATGACTTAATAAAAAGGTGTTTGGAATCATCAAAATCAATATATTAAGTTAAACTAAAATGTATATTAATTAAACTAATTTAATTAATTAGGGATAAAATACATTTTCGTTAACACCAGGGAACTGTCTAAGGAAAAAATCAATACCACAAGAGAGTGGCGGGCATAGGGTAACAAGATCGATGTCACGGAAGTAGAGAGTAGCATCACAAATACTCTCGTGAATGGTGGAGGATGGTTTCAGGTGAGGATCTAAAAATGTAGATGGAAACTTGAAATGTGTAAAATCAAGATCCAAACCAGGTGGTGGGGTAGAAGGGAAAATGGGTGGGGTAAAGGGTGGGATAAACGGTGGATCGGGTGGGATAAATGGTGGAGGAAGATGATCCAACTCAAGCGTGGGAGACACACACTCCTCATGAGGCACGGAGTGATCCGCAAGGGCACGCGCAGGAGGAAGTGTGGAAATAAACGAGTGAGTGATCAACTTATCCACCATTATATCACCGATGAATGGGTTGTTTGGTTCAAATGAGGCACCAAGATCGGAGATAGAGGAATCGACAACAACATTTGGATCAAGGGGAGCCAAATGTGACGGGGTAGGATCCATATCAAGAGAGGTAGGAACCATCTCTTAAGCTATCGTGGGGCATTGGTGAACACTCGTAGCCGGAGCTAACCTAAAAGATATGGGCATGTCAGAGACATATTCAATTGGGGCATAAGGTAAAAGCTCGGGCATATTTTTGGATATGACGGGAGTGGGAACCGCAATGATGGGTTCATTTTGATATGGTGAAATTTGACCAGGCTCACTATCGAAATGTAAGTCAACACAATTGTCGACATGGGGCCCGGACCATGGGATGGTCTCAACTTCGAGATTCTCGGGGTGGTATGGTTGGTCACACTCAAAATCCGTGTCACAAGAGGACACATCATCGTCACACTCGGGTGCAACGATGGGTGGGGCCATGGGAATGTCTAGCTCTCTCGCACACTCTAATTCATTTAATCGTTGTTCAAGCCTTTGGAGAGCTTGAGTTTGAATTTGAGTGGCTTGATTTTGCTCGATGATAAATCATTGCTAGAGTGCCTCAAGAGAAGAGGTGGATGATAGTGGGGAAGTGATGGCGGGTGGTTGAGGTGGACACAACTCACTATAAACAGGACTATACTAAGAATACTCGTATGAAGTGTGTGGAGTGGGGCCAAGTTCATCATACACGAAAGGATCGCTTTCGTGATGGACAATTGGTTGATACTCATAGGGTGCATTGTGAGGGTACCGATCGGGAATGGGTGCACAAGGTTGCCATGACGACTGTTGGAACGTGTGAGGATCCACAATATCGGGTTGTGATTCGTATTGCGTGGGAGGGTGATCAGGACTCCACGATTAACTCGGGTACTCACACCACTTGGAATTGGGTATATCGGGATAGTAGGTCGAGGTGGGATCCGGAATAGTGTCATATGGATACACATGTTCCACGGTGGGTTCGGATGGATATGGAATGTAAGGGCACTCATGGGACATGTGATCGGAATAATAATAATAGGTGCACAACAAAGTATGAGACACGTCGACACTTGACACCGATGGTGATGGAATAGGAGGTGCGTGCATAGATGGTGCAAGAGCATCAATGGTACTTGTGAGAGAGGTGAAACCACTAAAAATTCATAAAGAGATGGTTTGGGATCACTCTAACACGTGTCACGTGAGAAAAGAAAATGACCAAAGTAGTCCCGTAAGGGACGTTCTTCGGCCATGAGGAGAAAAATATTTTTTGGAGTTTTTTTATAAATTTTTCAAAAGGAAAGAAAATATTTTTGGATTTTCTAAAAAGAGTGGAAGAAAATATTTTTGGAGTTCTGTGAGAAATAAAGGAAGAAAATATTTTTGGATTTTTCTAAAAGGAAAGAAAGAAAATATTTTTGGATTTTTGTTATAAAAATGAAAGAAAATATTATTCGATTTTTTGGAAGAAAAGGTGGGGAAAATAGGTTGACTCTAAAAATTTGACGAACTCACTAAAAACTGACTACCGAAAAATTAAATTGGACACACACAAGTCAAGGATAAATCCAAACTAGCACATATCCAATTTTTATCTTTAAATTTAGTGAAAGGGTAGTCAAATTTTAATTAAGTTCGCGGGCGATAAAAAATCACAGAAATCTTTGTGATCGCCTTTGCAAAATTTTCTCCTAGTGGGCTACCTAGTTGATTAATTTTAAATTTAGTGATGGATAGGGTAGCACACAATAGTAAGCGAGTGAGTCGGGTGATGAAATCCTTTCTCGGGAGTGACCGGGTGTAGGTCTTAGTAATTTAATTCAGCACACCATTCAAAAATATATGCGAGAATAAAATCAAGTAAGAGAACACAAAGTACACAAAAGAATTGACTCGCTAACAGGAGAGGCGCGAGGGTTTAGAAATGTACCTCCCACGGTTTTTGGGCCGTGGGGTGCCGAAAAATTTGAGTCGACCGGGGGGAGATTACGCCTATCTCAGACATCTCCGGGAGTCCTACCAACCCAAGATATAGAGGCTTCTAAATCCTCGCCTTTGGACGCCCTCTCTCTACCTTGTCCGGTTTCCCTATCACGCTTGTCTTCAATTATTATAATTTTTTTAAAATAAAAAATAAAATAAAGGTGTCTCTATGCACCACAATACAAGCAAGGATAAAATAATCCTAATACAAGCCTTCTGATAAAATACAAAATTGGTAATAAAAAAATTAAAAATAAAAAAATGTGAAAAATAAAAGAACTACAAGTTGAAATCCGCTCTGAGTGCTTCACGCTCCCAACAATGACAACGGCGCCATTTGATAACTTGCTTTGTGTCCCCGGCAACGGCGCCATTTGATAAAAAGAACTTTTCGGTGTTGAGTATTTGCATCCCTCTATGTTGAGTATTTGCATTTTTAGCAAATATCTCAATATAGAGGTGTGTAGTGAAATTTATCTATAGGATAAATTCAACCCCACCCCTCTATAATGAATTTTTGCATTTTTAACAATTATTTCAAAATAGATTGATGTAGTTGAATTCATCCATTATGGGAGGTAAATTCTAATCCATTCCTTTATGTTGAGATTTTTAATTTTTAGCAATTATCTCAATATAAATTAATGATTTAGAATTTATTTCTTTGGATGAGTTCTAATGTACAATTTTATAATGTTAGGATTTGCATTTTTAGCAAATCTCTTTTATTATTTAATTGTCCATTTTGAATTCATCCACTATCCTTTTTATTTTTATGTTGTAGTTTTTAGTTTAGATTCAATAAATACATTAGTGAGGGATTATGATGGAGAGATTTTTTATGTATAATTGAGAGATTGTTGATGTAATTAAAGATTTCATTCCAATTCAAGGTTTAAATGGGTTTGATCTCCTCCTCTTGATTACTTTTAGTTTAATCCTCACATGCTCTTTTTTGTATACTTTTTTTTTTGGATGATGATTATTGAGGGCTAATCTCCCATTTAGGGGATGAAATTTTGAAGCCCTCATGAGTTCAATTTTGTTAGTTTACTTATTAGGACAATTTTGTTTATCTCACTTTTCTTAAATTGGCTTTTACTACTTAATTAGTAGTTATAAAAATTAGTATAGTTAGTTAGTTAAAAAAAATCCCTTGAAAAATCCATAAAAAATATAAATAGCAAAAAATAGAAAATTATAATAAAATGCAAATGAATCTATATATGTCCTCTCCAATTTTGTGTTTCATCCTTAGTTATGGATTGATACCTCACTTAACGCTATATTCTGGTTTTGTTATATTTTTATAGGTTTGTGAAGAATTTTGATGGAAAGAGAAGTTGCAACAACGATGAAAATACACAAAGAGACAATAATTTCTTATTTATCAGGTTGAATTAAGTTGTTTAAGTAAAAATTTATTTGTTGATTTATTTAATGTCACTTTTAGTTTAGTTTAATTTTGATTTTGAAGAAATTAAAATTTGAAGGTTGTTTATGTTTTAAATTTGAATTGAAATTTGAATTAGGAATTTAATTGAACCATCTCCTTTAATTGTAAGAATTTTAAAAATGGGTGCCTCGTGTTCCAACACAAATCAATTGACCTCTCCCGATGCACAAGATGTGTATAGAATAGGTCATCAAATCTGGAACGGCTGGAAGAAGTCGAGGCGCGTGAGAGTGATTTTGGAGACATGATATACCCTGAAATCACTCACCAAAACACAAACACATAAATCTTATGAGATATGGAAATGAAAACCAAGGATGCCATACTAATACTATAAGTAGGCAAAACCCCAAAAAAATGTAATGCTAAGCAATACGGTACAAATCTACTTGATAGATTCAATTTAAACTCAAGATAAGTAAAAATCATCAATAATAGAAAATACTTCATCAAAATCTATCAAAATCACTATCACCAAGCTCACTCTAAAAGAGGAGTAAATCTAAAAATCGAGGGAAGGAAACTTACTGAGATTAACATTAACCCATTTAAATGAAGTAAATACCACCTAAAAAGACTTCTAAGATACTAAGTTGCGGGGAAGGAAGGAGGTTTCTTATGGGAGAAAGTGGTTTTGAGAGACATACAAGTAAAAATGTTCTAAATATCTTGACATGGGCATTTTAAACAAACGCAGGTGATGTCGCTGTAGCGAGACTTTTCTTGCAGGCCGCGACGATATCACTGCGCCATGTCGCAAAAACTTCCAGCGAATAATATTTGCCCAAAAAAGAGCACAATAAAATAAGGAAATGTAGATACGATTTCTTAGATAAAAGCGAGTACATTTTGATCCTTAAAATACCATTGTAAATGACAAAACAAGCTCGAAAAGAACATACAACGATTCTTAATTATGCTAAACATTCTACCCAAAGAATGGTTTAGAATTCAAAGGCCTAACGTTAAATTAAAGACATATAAAAGATAACATTATTCAAAGACATAACTAGTGATAAAAAAGTGGATAAAATGAGCACTAAACCATAAAATTGAAGAATGAAGATTAATGTTCGAATTCACATTCGAAATTTTTTGACTTTGTGCAATAAAGAGAAAGCCTCATCTTTCCTTTAAAACAAATAAAATTTTGAAGTACCACTTTTTCTTCCTTAAATAGCAATTTATAATTAAAACTTTTTAAGTCTCATATCCTTGATGTTACTCAATTTTGGATAGATAAAAATCTTTAAGACATCGCTTTTGATAAAAAAATCATGCGGTGACTTTGTTCATTCAATACAAACGGTGGGGAACTATTTCCATTTTTTCAAAAGCATATCTCATGACCCAAAGTTACAGTCCTTACAAAGTCATTACTCATGATTTTGAAGATATATATTTTCTACTCCAACCACATTGATAAAAACTTCCATACACAAAAAAGGACAAATAATGACACCCTTTCATCAAAGGATCGCATAAAACTTTTAATTTTCGATGGAAGTAGAAAATAATTCCCTTTCATTATATTTTGCATGGAAATGCTTAAGTTTATTATGTGGTGTAAAGTGCATGAGTTGTGATATATACTCTAAAATATAAATCTCAATTTACTAAGGCATTTCAATCTATAAAATTTTAAGCAAGGAGAATTAAAAGCCATAAATAAAACCATTATTATAATAACTAAGCATGTAAGTTTGCATTTAATCTCATGGGATAAAATAAAACCTAACAAGCATAAAAGATCTATATTGTACAAGACCAAAATCTAAAGATATGAATAAAATCAAAGATTATATCTAAATAATAAAAATGAATAATAGACAGAAATCAAGATGCCTATCCAAAAAGAGTAAACCAAACACTCTAAGACACCTAAACTAAAAGAATCTTATTTATTCTTGAACAAGGATCAGGCCTTGGCATGTTTTTCTAGAGATTCTAGTTCTCCTCTATTAATAACTTGTTTGGGAATCCTATTTAGTTCAATTTTCAAAGAACTGGGAATTATGGGAGGATCAATCATTTTTCCTTTTTTCCTTCTCTTTGAAAAAAACATTTGTAGGGCTTCCACCTTCTTCCTCCCCGTCCTGTCGACCGTCCTACCCTTGTCAAAATCACCTAAATGTGACGGGGTTAAACAAAAATAAAAAGCTCCTTAAGTCATCCTAAATTATGATAATGTGTGAACCTATAGGGTTAGGGAAAAATTAGGTTTATGGATCGCTTGAGTTGTTGCTTCCTTTGTCTTAATCAAAAATACTTCAAGTTTCCTTCCTTGTTGTAAAAGTAACACATGAAAGTCAGCTTCCTTTGGTGTTCTTCGGGTATGCAATGAGTAAAATATTCACCAATGAGAGATAAAAAAATGGATTAGGATGCTATGAAAGCTTGGATAGATGTAGAGCCATCACTCTTAAAATTAATTCCTCGTTTATCCGAAGTAAACAACTTGGCACAAAAAAGCATCCTATCATATTTTTTATACGTACTCGCCATATTCATATTAAAGTGGTCACAAACAGTAGCACGGTCTAAAGCAAAGAAATTTAGTTCTATCGAGTTATTCTTGAGTTTTAACTCTCTTGTAAAGACATCCTAAGGAACTTAATCTTCAACTGAACAAAGTTGATGGAGCTTACTTCAAAATGTGGTTCACTACTCACCATGTGTGGAGTAATAAATTGTCTCACATTACTCTCACTCGCCATAGCCATTTGGTTCTTGACATGGGCTACATTGGTGGGGAGTTCTATATTATACCGCTCGAGAATCCTCTTAAAGCTAAACATAGTTCGCTTGAAGATCATTTTCCTCTTCTTCATTAATAGTGCTCAAATAGGGATTAGAGACGAAAGAGAAAAATCAAAATATTCTAAATCATCAAACTATTCAAATTTCTCTCTTGCCATAAATTCGGCATAGTTACATTATTAAGAGTCATATTCAGAGTCCGAGTCATCATCACTAAAAGTGTCTTGATAAGAATTTTTTCTTCCACTGTGACTCAAATTGAGGGAAGTTTCTTTGACATGTTCCCTCTACGACCACACATAAAACACGTGATGGTTTTTGGAGATTCATATTTCTTTTCTCCACTTCCATGACCAATATCAAGTCTAGGCAGGTAGTTTTTGGGTGTGCCTCTAGACTTTAAAACTTTTTTGTAACTTATTGGTAAACTTAGTGAGAATTTCATATCATCCTCACTAAAACTATGGGAACTAAAATCAGGAGATTCCATATTAGACTTGAAATATAGATATTTCTCCTTAGGAGGCACTCATTGGTGATAAGACAAATTTGCCTCATAGGTTTGGAGAGAGTCAATCAATTCGTCTACACGTATTGTCTTAGAAAGCAAAGCTCTAACATCTTCAATGGAATCAACTTTGCTACGAGACCTAGGGAGGAGAGATAGTAAGATTTCATCAACAATCTTACTCTCTTTAACGGTATTTCCCAAAGAAAAGATGGAGGTGACTATTACATTCAACTCGGCATAGAACTCATTAAAAGTTTTATTTTCCTTCGTGACCAAAAGTTTGAAACAGGTTATAAGTCGTTGAAGCTTGGAGTAATGCAAGGAGGAGGTGCCTTCATAGGTCATTTTTAAAATTTACAATACCTCCTTAGACGTCTTACATTTGGATATGCGTTTAAAATCACTTGGCGATACGTAATCAAAAATAATGTTATGTCCCTTAATGTTCCTCCCATTCTCCTTCAAATCGTTGTCATCCTAACTAGATCTAATATTGTCAAATTTGACATTATCGGCAATAGTTTTTGGATAAGTCCATCCTAGAAGCACACTATTTCATATTCGATCGTCCATGGACATCAAGTAAGTTGCCACATGGGCTTTTCATTACGAATTATTGGTATCATCAGATGGAGGAGGGCCAAGGGTTGAACTTCCATCCATCGCACACAAAATTATCTAAACCTAGGTTTTTACACCTTAAACTTAGAGACCCGACCATATTCTAGTTGAAAGTGTGCCTCTCAATGGTAGATACCCAAATAAAAATTAATTCCCCTAATTCAAGAAAAGGGTTTGTTGATTTATTATTATAAAAGGGCTTAACAATACAAAAGTCTATATGACAAAATATTTTACTATTTTAGAATTTTTAAGTTTTATTTCCTTCTTTAAGACAATTATTTTAAAAAATGGGGAAAGAGTAAAATAAGCAAAAGGACGGATGTACGAAGGAAAAACACGCTAATGGGAAAAATCTTGAGCCGATAAGAACAACAAGTGCATTATGGTAGCGTTTTACAATTAGAAGACAGAGACTTATACCCTCACGATGCAATAATCGACTAGATGCTCTTTCCCACCATATTATCCGTAGAGAGCGCTAATATTCGATGAATGTTGCACAATCACGATAAGTTCTGGTATGCAACTAATGTCTTCAAATCTTTTGCCAAAACTTGGTTCTATAAAGTTGAAGAAATTTTTATCTCTAGAAAGAATCTTCAAGAAAGCAAAATGCAACACCTAAAATTTTGAGGGAATCCTATAGATATATGTGTTGAGGTATTGTGGTGCCTTAAATCATAAAACGAGATTTTCTAAGTCAAGGAAGAGAAAATATTTACTCACTAATGAAAATGGATTTTTGAACAAAAGGTGATTAAATATACCTATATTGGAAATAACAGCGTGAAAAAACTCAAATTTGAGGAGTGAAAAAATGTGCTCTCAAATATATGAAATGTTTTGATCAAAAAAAATATTTTTTCAAAGATCTCACTCTTTGTGGAGTAAACAGCATTTAACTTATAGCCTTTTATTTTGAAAAGGGTTAGAGGCTCAAATGCTCACATCAAGGTCTTAGTCACCTAAAAGGTTGTACTTTATAATTTATCGCTAATTGATTTTTACAAATATCTTATTTATTCCTCGATCTCAAACTAAATTTATTTGATATTCTGCCAAATTGCAAAATCCACTGAACGGGTTTACTGGTATAATCAAAACTTATAAGTTTGTTAAGGGGTATCAAAATCCAGGATATCTCCTATATGCATATTCCTCCAGAATATAATCTCAAACATATCCACGCAATGATTCCCCAATTTACGGAGATTTAAACCTAATAAATTGAATCATGCACATAACAAGCAATGCAATAATTGTGTTTATATTTTAATACTCATAATTCTCTAGATTAAGAATTTATGCACAATTTGCAAACATTGTGAGATTGGGAAAGTTTGATTGAGTCAAAACCTATACTTGAATCTCCCTCGTGATCATGTTCAGTACATTTCTAACATATTAGTATAATCCACTTTGAGCTATTAGACAAGTTCCTAAACTATCAGATAGGTTACCTTAGTCAAGATAGACTATTAAGATTGTACACAAAACTTTATCAATTGGATGTTAACTCCCAATCTATGTTATGAACTGTTAAATTTCACTAAAATCGAAATTATGATATTTTGAGATCAGGTTTAACCCAACTCACCATAATTCCTACTAAGTCCAATTAACCAGAATACGTATAATATATTTATAAAAAATATAAGGCATTCTCACATACATGATTATTATTTCCAAATGCATATGACACACCTTTATTAAAAATAAATGTCATAGATAAATCCCAAAAATCTCCCACTTAATCCTAAAGCCATGTGCATATGCATCAAACACTTAATCATTTGTTATCGGATGTAATCTTGGTCAAAAATTTATCAAACTATATTAGCATGATTCATAGTGTTCTATGGGCATACCTAACTGCACTAAAAACACCCACAAGGGAGAATCCATTCATACTCACCTTCGATTCAAAGGTCGTAGTACCTACTAAGATCGACCTCCCAAGCCACCGTGTGCTTAATTTTAATTATGAAATCGGTGACTTCATGAGGTGACAAGATTTAAATATGGACAAGGAGGTCCTAGAGCAAGCAACATTAAAAGTCTTGGTTTATTAGCAAAGAGAAACTAGGTACTATAATAGGAAAGTGAAGACTATAATTCTCAAGGAAAGTGAATTGGTGCTAAAGAAAGTCATGCAAAAGGCGGAAAACTATAGGCTAACTAGCATGGATCATATCGTATAAGTTCAATTGCTCTACGAAAGATGCATAAAATAGAGACTTTGAAATGGGAACCTTTTAGCAATCCATAGAACGTTATGCACCTCCAAAAATAATATCATTAATGAAAAGTTGTGATGTAACTACCTAAATAGTGTAATAAGAGTAGCATGAATATCAATAAGAAAAATACTATTTTAGCACATAGTTTCTGAATTTATTGTTATTTTTATTTGATCTTAAGCTAAGTCCTACGACATGGGCAAGAGGCTAAGTCCTAAGTCATCTCTAGGGGACAGGCAAAAAAATAATAAATTAACTTAAAACTAAAGCGTTACGCCTAAATGGAAAGCACACCTTAGTAAAGATTACTTAAATTCAGACCTATGAGAGAGTGGACGACCTCAAAGTCGACATTTTCTCAAATGGACATAAAATACCCAAGAATAAGACCTTAGAATGGGTATTACTAGGGACTAATTGCTCACACAAATAATAAAGAAATAAAGTGGGAAGAAAAATGCAAGCTAGGATACATATCACTTATCGAACTTTGTTGGGACTTTACATAACATGTATGATCCCATACATTGGATAGATCAAGGCACATATGACCTCATCCATAAGAAACTAGTGCAATAAAAAAAAGTCTTGGATAAATCCAAATCGAGGAAAATGTTATTTAGACTAAACATAATACCTAAATTTTAAACTGATTAATTAAATGAGTTAATAATGATTTATCCCAAAATTGAGAATATATGAATCGGGTTGATTATAATGGAAAAGATTTAATTAAATGATAAGTGTTTAATTTATAAAGTTTTTCAGAAATTTAATGTGAATTAATTAATTAATTTGGAATTTATAATTGTTATATTACATTATGGGAATTAAGATAAAACCTAGGGGCATAAGGGTCTTAAATGTTTGATTAGTGAATAAGAAAGGTGTTGGCCCAGAATAATTCCAAGAGGGGGATGGGGTGAATTAGGATTATGCCATTTATTTGACTTTTTAGAAATTAACATTTCTCTCTTTCTCTTCATTATCATTTTATGAACTTTACAACTTAGTAAAAAGCATTTACTTAGTTTGTTGATTTGACTACTTCTCTAATGTGGTCTTGCATCCATTCACATTCATATTCACATACAAGAAATATAAGTAATAATAATTTTAGAGTAAAGCATGAATGTAAATATAGTAACAGGTGAGAGGGATTAAGGAACTTTTTAAATTGAGATTTTAATGTGGTTTAGCCCCATCTTCATCTACACTTGAGATGGTACTCGAGAACTTCACTATTTCTGGTTCATTTATGGAGGAATCAAAATCACACAACGAACAACACCTTGGAAAACTGCAACTAACAAGACAATACAGCTGTGCGACATTGACTTTGCCGTAAAGTTTGATCGAGACACGTGTAATGTCTATAATCAAGTCGATAAACTTTTAGTGCAAGGGGTGAGGACAGAGGATAACTGCTATGGTACTGTGCCCAAATCCTCACTTGTCTACAACAGCGCCACGATCACTCCTATGGATGTGTGGCACCAATGTCTACGTCACGTGAACTTTAAATATTTGACACGTTTAGCTAAAAATGACCTAGTACGTGGCTTACCAACACCTGGAAAGCTAACTTCCACGATTTGTGGATCCTGTCAGTTGGGAAAACAAATCCGTAGCTCCCATAAGAAGTTGCATTCCATTACCACCTCCTGTGTGCTTAAGTTGATGCACATGGATCTTATGGGTCCTACTCATACTGAGAGTCTGGGTGGTAAGAGGTATATCCTAGTGATGGTAGATGATTTCTCCAGATATTCGATTTCTGAGAGAGAAATCCGATATTGTAGAGTTTTTAACGACTGATAACGTGACTTTTGGGTGTATCGTTATTGTTGTTGTTGAAAGCCAAGTTAGTCAAAAATCCTCAATTACCTACAAATATAATAAACTCAAGTATAGAGGTAAGTAAGGGTATCAATCCACTTCCTAGGGAGTAAGCTAAAGACAAATTCACTTGTAATTCAATTTTTATTTTCTTTTTGTGCTTTTTCACTTTTTCTAATTTTTTTAGCTTTTTCAATATTAAAACAATAAGGTGAGGTGATGATTTGAACTAAACTAAAGTGTAATATGATAATTACTAACTAGAAAATGACTAAAATGAAAAATTAAAGTCTAACACTAAAATAAAAGATAAAGTGAGGTAAATAATTGTGAGAACAATCACGGAATGGGATTACACGACAAATTTTAGTAATTCTAATTAATTAATTTAATTATTTGAATACTTCCAAATTAATATCAAAATTACAAACCAACTCTCGTTTCAAGTGTAATTAGAATAGTAATCTTTTAGAAAGTTAAGTTTAACACCCCACAACTCTAGAAACATAGATTCACACTCCTTTTAATTAATCTCCCGCTAGGATCGATCAATTAGAATTTATGTCAATCTTATAAAATAAATTTAGAGTTGAAATTCAAGTGATAATACCCCACTTAAGAAACCCCTATATCTAGTTCGAATCTAAAATGAGTATTATCACTAGAATTTCGATTTTCTCTCGAAAATCATTTACCCTCTCTCGAGGCGTAAATCTAAGGGTGAGGGATCAAAATTAACATTCAAATGGACTTTTCAAGTAATTAAACCAATAAAAATAAAATAACATCAAATAAGAATTTTACCCCACCCCTTGAAAGGGGATTTAGCCTAACATGATATTAAGCATGACAAATTAATAATCAAGGCTACTAAAATAAAAGAGAAGAGAATAGAATAAGCAAACCAAATCTCTTTGAGATAGTTGAACTCTACTCTTCCAAATTGAAGCATACACCACTTAATTGAGCATCCAAATGATTTGAAATTAAAATATTCACTCAATTAACTCTCTTACAATATTTAATCTCACAAATATCTAAAATAAAATAAAAAGGAAAAACTATTTACAAAGGATAATTTTTTCTACAATTCTCTCTCTAAAATTCCTATCTAAAAGCGCTAGATATTTGATTTGGGATTTTCTTCTTCAATTTATAGTAGGCATGGAGCATGGGGGATAAGGGGTATATTGGACATTAGTGTGCATGTGGGAATGGTGAGGGGATGTGGGTGGTGAGGTGAGAATAAATTCAGATATGGTTTGAGGGGTATTTTGGGTGTTTGGTTAGAAGAGGTTAGTTGGGTGGTATTTGGGTAAAATGGGGGTTAAAGGTTTAAGTGGGTTCAATACACATGTGGACATTTATTTGTTCTTTGGTTTGAAAGTAGGTGGAGATCGTGTGGCTTTGGAAGAAATGGGACATGGTGTTTGGGTTTGAAAGGTATATGGGTGGAAAGTGGGTACTGCCCCGGGTTGAACCGGGTTGGAGATGGGATTAGGTTTGAAGAAGGGTTTGGAGATCGGGTTGAGGTGGTCGGAGGCAGTCGCCGGAGCAGAAGTTGGAAGAAGGGGGTAGCGCCGCCGACATCGGTGGGTGTGTCTGGTCGGCGGGTTAGGGAGTTCACCGGAGATGGAGGGACGAAGGGGGTCAGGCCGGGGTGAAAATTTCGGCGTTGGGTGTCTCCGGCGCGGGTAAGGATGTGGATTTTCGGGTGGTGGCAGGGTGTGGAGTTCACGAGTAGGTGAGAGAGAGGTTGGGTTCAGATGATGGGGTAGAAAATCGCGAGGAGAGAGAGGGGGCCGGCAGTGGGTTTTGCAGGGCAGCCCGCCGAACGTGGGGGCAAGGGGAGAGGTCGGCGGTTTCATCGGCAGACGATGGAGGCGCCGGCAGGGGTTGGTGAGTTGGGGGCGACGCCGGCAGCGGCGAGTTCGGCCGGTGTGGTGTCGAGGGTTGACGGCGGGTTATTGCCGGAAGGGGCTGGAGGGTAATGGAGGTGAGGTTTGGTTGTTAACGGTGGATGAGGAGATGGGTATTTGGGAAATGGGTATTGAGGTGGGTTGTTTTGTGTTTCAATGGTTGAGTTTGAGGAGAGGGAATGGAAGTGTAAGAGAGAGAGAGTGTGGTTATGGTGGTTTAGAGGAGAGAGAAAGGGTGTGTAGGCGGAGAAGATGAAGTAGGGAGGGGTTGTGTGTGGGTGAGTGTAGGAAAGGTAGGGTGAGGGTTAGGGAGGTGTACGATAAGTGGGTGTGTGTGGTGTATGTGTGTGTATCTAATTTGAACCCCTAATAAAAATAATACTAAAACTAATTAATAAAAATAAAATTATAAAATAAAATCCTATTAAAATTCTATTCTAAAATAAAACAAAGACTCAAATAAAATTGAAACTAAAAAGAAATGAAAATAAAAAAATAGAAATCTATTAAACTAAAATTAAGATCCTAAAAAGAAAATGTAAAATCAAAATAAACTAAAAATAAATAAATCCTAAAAAATCTAATCCTAATAAAATAAGATAAAAACTAAGACTAAAAACTAATAAAAATCAATATAAAATAAAATTATATTAATAAAAATAAAATAGAAAAATAGAAAATAAAATCTAAAAATTCTAAAATAAACCTAAAATTAATCCTAAAAATAAAAATGACACAAACTAAAAATCTAAAAATAATAAAAAGGGACAAATTAGACACACACGGGGTTTAGGCTAGGTTTAGGCTCAGGTTAGGGTACGGGAGAGGGAATTAGCTCCATAAAACGCGCAATTTTCTCGATTTAAACGCTTGAACTTTGCAATGCACAATTAAGCCCGCATAATTAACATTTAAGCACATAAGACCCATATTACCGAGAATTAGCAACAAAAGTACGTCTATTCGGGGTATAAAATGTACAGTTTTGGGTGCTTATCAACGACCAAGTGCCGTGTCCTTCAAAATCAACACGGAGTCACTATTAACAGGATATGTAATGACAATGGCACAGAATTTAATGAAGAAAAGGTAGATCTTTACTGTGATAGCTTTGGGATTAAACATGAGCTTTTGACCGTAAGGACTCCTCGGCAAAATGGGATTATTAAGAGGAAGAATCGGACGATTCAGGAAATGGCTAAATATACGCTTTTGGGTCGTAAAGTTTCTAGGAGATTTTGGAAAGAGGCGGTGTCTACCGCGTGCCATACAGTGAATAGGGTTTACCTGGGTCCACACACACTTAAGACGCCTTATGAATTGTGGACTGTCAAGAAACCCAACCTTACATATTTCTGTGTCTTTGGGAGTATATGCTACATTCTACGGGATAGAGAGCAATTAGGAAAGTTTTACTCCCAGAGCGACGAGGGAATATTGCTTGGATATTCATCAAACAGTAGAGCATACAGGGTTTTTAACCCGAATAGCTCTAAGGTTATGGAGTCAATAAACATCACCGTACAAGATGATAAACCTCCGACGTCTGTTGACCCTAGCCTTCAGTGTGAGGATGAGGACTTTTCTGGCAGCGATTTACTTGTCCCTCACACACACTCTGTGGACCCTACTCATGTGTTAGGGGACACACCTCCTTGGATTCGCAAGAGTCATGACCCTGCCTCCATTGTAGGCGATTCCACCTTAGGGGTCAAGACTCGTGCTCAGCTAGAGAACGTTGTTAGTCATTTTTAGTACACGTCCATAGTCGAGCCCAAGAATCACAAAGATGCACTCAAGGATGAACACTGGATATATGTCATGCAGGATGAGTTACTTCAGTTTAAAAAGAACAATGTCTGGGAACTAGTCTTCCGACCTAGTGAGACTAATGTAATAGGTACCAGGTGGATTTTTAAGAATAAAATGGATGAAAATGGTACCATAATCAGAAACAAGGCTAGGTTGGTCGCTCAAGGCTACACACAGATAGAGGGTGTAGACTTTGGGGATACATTTTCTCCTGTTGTGAGGTTTGAGTCCATCCGCTTACTACTCGCCATCGCACGTCATCTGTGCTTCAAGTTATATCAGATGGATGTCAATAGTGCCTTTTTAAATGGCATTCTACAGGAGGAAGTTTACGTGGAACAACCAAAAGGAAAGACTTGTATGGTTTGAAGTAAGCACCCCGTGCTTGGTACAAAAGGCTTACTTCCTATCTCTTAGCCCATGGCTTCAAGAGAGGGGGAGTTGATATGACGTTATTAGTCAGGAGAGATTACGGTGTTATTTTGGTTGCCCAGGTCTATGTAACACCCCGCCAAATTAAATACCGGGTGGCCAGTCCCATACCAAATTAAAACAGAATATACAGTTGGCTCATTCTTAGCATCACTGTCGAAAACATTTACAACTCACCCAATACTCAATTAAGCAGGTGTTAAAAACTTTCCAATTTAATTTTCAACAAAACCATTTTTCATTTTTAAGAATAACACAACACATTTATTCTACAAATTTGGTAACACAATAAGTATCACAAAATAATTTAAATGAAACTGGAATAAACATTCCCAAGTAATATAAATCCTTTACAATAATCCCAACAATGTAAAATGTATAAAGAAACCTGATTACAACAATATTTAACTCCAACAGAGAATGATAACTGAAATCCTTTTGGGCGACATGCCCTAACTAAGAATACTGTGAATCAAAACGATGATAAGCGTCTAAGCAAAACATCCATAGCTCCATAGCTCGTCAAAATCAACTATGGTTGGCGTCCCTGTTGCTGGACACCTGATATAGAGATACAATAGAAGAGAAAAATATGCAAGGAAACGGGTCAGAGCCCGAATGTGTAGAGTATTTTTAAAACAGCAAGTATTTAACAAGTGCAATAAAGAATTTATTATGTACATGTTAAATCCAACACTCACTTGCAATTCTCGCCTCTCAACTAGAGTGCACACTTAACGTTTCCTACTAACCTCCTAGTTAATGGTTCCTCTTTTCTAATCTTCATATTACAGTTCCATTCCCATATCATAATCCCCGTATGTCCCATACCATACGTCCCATTATTATCCATTTACATTTATCCTTTATTAGTTTCTCATTAACATGAATCATTACTCATTAATATGAGTTAAGCTTTTCAATTCTTAAAGAATAAACATCTATTAACTTAATTCCATTATCTTTCTCTATTCACAGTTATCTACAATTATCACCGTAAATAGATAAATAATTATGTAACCATTTAATCCATTATATATATATTCATATATAATACAGCACCCCGAGTCACAGCCGTGGTGCAATGCATTACTCTGCTATCATGTCCCGTCATCGCATGTCGCTGAATAGGGGACTACAAGTTCGGTAAGATTCCACGAACCACAAACAACAAACAAATTGGAGGCGAACATAGTTCTCGTATCCATGGGTCACGCACATACCTACGCGCCCACAGTCAGCGGACTTATCAACTCCCCGATAAGTCTTTCATAGACCTATGTTCTCGAGCGACAAATCAAAGATCCCATGGATTCATCAGGATATGAATGCCCTCACGCGCAAACCTCCCACCGATAGCAAGTAAGCTAGGTATGTCATACACATAACTTATCAATCAATCAAATAGGTATTATCATACCTATAATATAATAACAATAAGGTAATTATTACTACCCTAAGATATTTCCCATACGTAGCATTAACTCTCTTTTAAAATATCAAATCTTTACTTCATAAATTAATTATCCTCGCATCCTATAACATCTCTCCACTACCGACGTCGTTAAGGTTCATGCGCGGAACGTCTCGCAAAGCGAAATCCAAACAAGGAACCCCTCCAATACACTACTACTTAACTTTGTCGATCGAGGAGGTCCGAAAACTTAAACTATGCGATCGGGATAATCTCATAACCTCTTTCAACCAAATGTATTCTAAGCTCCCATCTCATAAGATTCAAATAGGTTTTTCCTCATCTTATATTCAGTAAGAAATTACTAATATCCTACTGGTCCATAACATTATTTCTCCCGAACTACTACGAGTTTAGTTCTCCTTTTAATTAAGGTTAAAACCGATAGTTTCAAACCTCTTATAAACACGTATTCTTTCACTTAGGATTAAACCTTCTTGTAAACTTAAGGATACCCAGATAATATATAAAATCACCCCTACTGGTCCTATCTTAAATCCTCATACATCACCATTCGGAGATTAACAAACGAATTTAGAAACCGAAATTTCATTCGATATAATTTTCATCATTTAAAATCATTTGAATCTAAATCCAATTAATTCAAATCTTAACAAGGGTTTACTGATATTTTCTAAGTCCCAAAATATGCACATAATAATCACCAAAGATCCATAAAAGTTTCGGGATAAGAATCAACATTCAAAAAGAAACAACATTACTTAAACTGGGGAGGTCGATCGATCGAAGGTGGGGGTCGATCGATCGATCCCTCAGGTCTAGGCCTGCATTTTCTGCATTTTCTGCAACTACGGGTTTAACAACTTTTGATCATTTAAACCTTCATCTAAACATCCCAAATGTCTTATAAACTTTACTACATGTTATAACAACATAGATGAACGATTTCCATTACTCTAAACATCCTAGAATCATCAAAGGATTGGATTAAAAAGCATGTTATTCTCCTTATTCCCAGAAATTTATTAACATAACTTCTTCAAGAACACATCAATGGTTTCTATCATTTCTTCAACAGATTCATGACTAATTCGTGGATTATTATCATCCTAACACATGAGTTAAATTCCTATATCATTTCAGTTTTCCAGAAATCCATTTAATGATCCATTATCTCTTCCAAACATGAATAATCTTCTCTTTTCATATATTTTAACATGGACAATATACAAACTTCAATTGCTATTATTAAACACTTGCCTTTAGTGTAGGTCTGATCCTTTGGTGTAGTTTATCTCAGTTGGTTGTCCCTTCTCCGATCAAACTCCGGTGGTGGTTGGTGGTGGTTGGTGGTGGTGAACCTTGACTCTTGTTCTACACCTTCCCAAGTGATTTTTCCCTTCCCAAGCACTCTTACTCTTACTCTAAGAAGGTGGCTGCTCTTATTTGTGAAGAGGAGATGAATAACTCCCATTCACTTAATCTACCTATTCTTATAATAGTGCCAAATCCGAAACACTATTCATCCCCCCTAGAAAAATGACCAAAATGCCCTTTCGGGTTGTCTATTCATTCCCAAATGACCCGAGACTCAAAATTGACATCCAAATAGACTTTTCTGACTATTTCGAACCTTCCGGACGCAACTACGCAGTCGAAATGACTATTAGATCGATAGAAAATAAAATTCCCTTTTTAATTTACTAAACTAGTCCCGACACGTCCCATACCGCGTCTGACTAAAAAATATAAATTACCGAATTTATATCATACGGTCATCTCAATGACATCACATTCATATATTACCTAAATATCTTTAAGTAATATTAAAAATCATCCATATCCATAGTCCGGATAAAACCCAAATGAATTAATTAATAATAAAATCTAATTAATCCATTAATTTAAAATATAACACATTTTAAAAGTCATTTAAAATTACGGGGTATTACAGTCTATATGGATGACATAGTCTTTGGATCCACGTGCTCCCAGCATGCTCACCACTTTGATGAGGAGATAAAAAGTGAGTTTGAGATAAGCATGGTAGGTGAGCTTACTTTCTTCCTTGGTATTCAGGTTCGTCAGCTAGAGGATGGGATGTTCGTCTCCCAATCCAAGTATACTACAGTCCTAGTGAAGAAATTTGGTTTAGACTCTCTTAAGCATGCACGTACACCTATGAGTACTTCTATCAATCTTAGTAAGGACACTTCAGGCAAGGACGTAGAGCAAACCTTGTATCGGAGTATGATAGGTAGTCTTCTCTACTTGACTTTTAGTCGTCCCGACATCGCCTTTAGTGTTGGAGTCTGTGAGGGATATTAGTCATCTCCGAAAGAGTCACACTTACTCGCTCTAAAACATATTATCAAATACGTGAGTGGGACTCTTTCCTATGGTATTTGGTATTCCTTTGATACCGATGACCGTTTGTCCACCTATTCGGATGCCGATTGGGTCGGGGATGTAGATGGTTATAGGAGCACGTCTGGTTGGTGTTTCTAGTTTGGTTCTGCTTTTGTTTCCTGGCTGAGCAAGAAGAAAAACTCCATCTCTTTATCCACTATGGAGGCTGAGTACATCGCCGCCGGGAGTTATTGCATGGAACTTTTATAGATGAAGCAAATGTTGGAGGATTATGGGATTTCACAGGACACCATGACTATCTCTTGTGATAACACGAGCGTGATACATATATCTCGTAATCCAGTCCAACATTCATGCACAAAGCACATCAGGATACGTGAGCACTTTATACGACAGTTAGTTGAGGAGAAAGTCGTATCCCTGAGTTTCGTACCCACCGACCTTTAGTTAGCCGATATTTTCACGAAACCTTTAGATGCCTTTAGATTCGAGAGTCTTAGGAAGTCTTTAAGGATTTGCACAGTTGACTGAGAGGATGGTCCGTGTCTAGGATATGATGCATTGTCATGTTCATCTCATATGATTCCTATTACTAGTTTGTATCATTTGTATTCTTATTTTTACTTTTTTATATTTTGAAAAAATTCCAAAAAGATTTTCTTATTATAAAAATTTTAGAAAAGCACAAAAAGATTTTTTTATTTTGTTTACACCTTTTATGGATGAGCATTTAAGATAACTGAGTCACAACTTTCATTCCATTTATCCATGTGACTGTTTGATAGTGATTTGAGACGCGACATCATTGCATCCATGTGTTTACATTATTTGGAGTCTTTGAGATGTGATTAGTGATATCTTTCTACATTTTTGGCTCCTTATCTCCTTTATTACACACATGCACGTTTTTATTTGATTACTGTACTTGTCTATCACATATTGGCTTGAGTGTTTCCATCTCAGTTTTGTGTATACAACGAACCATATGCGATAAAACCTGACAAGATTGGAATGCATGTAAAAAATCGTTTTGTGAGATTGTGTGGTATTTTAAAATGGTGAAGGGCAACGAAAATTAATTATCTATCCTTTGCGATTAATCCACCGTTTAAATGGACCTAAAAATTGAGAAATTTTATTATCCGGGGTCCATAGAGGTTAAAAGATCCCAAAAAATTTAAAGGCAATAAAAAGCATTGCATGCCACATATGGGCCATTAGGTTTCACCATCAATTCTCCAATGTTTGAGAATTTAGATCACCTCTAAATAAAATATAAATCTGAGGGAGTTTGGTTAGAGAATTTAAACGGGATTGCACTTCCTTGAAAGTCCTGAAAAAGCATTAAATCATCTTGGACGTTATTGGTGTGGAAATCTCTTTGAGCTTTCATTTGCTGATTTGATTGAGTCAATGTCTCATATTTCCACCTTTTTACACCTAAGGAAGATGTTGAGTTCATTCTTTAGGAGTATCCGATATTCATCGTGCACATATGTCATGTTTGTATGCATTGATTTTCCTATCGAATTTGTTCACACACCTACATTTTCGCAATCATCGACTTGGTTGTTTTTGTGTTCTTTCATAGTATGATTTTTTGTTGTATATCTTGTGTGAAAAAATTTTAAAAAATTCAAAAATAGAAAGTTTATTACCTTGTGACACTCTCCATTTTTCATATTTATGCTTCTCATATCTGTTTATTTGGGGACATCATAAAAAGGGGGAGAATGAATTATGGGGAAGAATTGTTTGGTTGATTTATCAATAATTTGCTTAAGCTTAATTGATCTTTGATTTTTCCATATCATTATATTTCAAACTGTTGCGTGTCACAAGTATCTCCTTTATCTCATGTGTGTAGGTACAAAGTTGATAATTATTGGATTGCACACCCTGATGACAAAAGCTTTGAGAGTCTCTGAAAAGTTGAGGCTGAAGATGTTGAAGTTTGATTGACGACGTGTCATTTAGTATTCTCAGTTTGAGGGTTTAATGGGGATATTATCCTATATGTCATTTGCTTTATGGAGATAGCATAATTCAGATTCTTTATGTATGTACCGGAATAGACATAGGAGGAGATTTGTATGTACATAATTTTATAAATGTTCGGGTTAGAATCTAGGAATTTTCTATTTGTCCTAGATCATAGTATGTATGTCTGATACCGCTACATTCCGCAGGTCAACACGATCATCCACGACGGCCTTAATCCGAATCCATGCATCCATCATCTTCACACATGCATCATGCTACATGCGACGTGCTGCTCAACTGTTCCCACTACTCCTCGATGCATTATTGGTAAAATGGTTTATAAGAGTTGTTTATATTTGCATAAATATTTGGGAATTTTTTTGAAAAATATTTTTCGAAGTCTGATTTGTTTTTAACAAAAAGCAAAAAAATTCTAATTGTTGAAGTGGACTTGCCTCGATCGACGAGCTCGTTCAAACGACATCACTCGGTTGTTCGAGCGACATGAGGATGTCGCATGAACTCGTTCGAATGACATCTCTCTGTTGTTCAAGCGACATGAGGATGTCGCGCGATCTCGTTGGAGCGACGTCGCCAACTCGATTTTTGTATAAATATCTGGGTTCATTCTACACATTTTCCAAGTCTTTTTCGCACACGATTTCTGCATTTTACAGCCTAGAAAACAGACTTCATGTTTTAAGGTTTCATTCCTTCTTTATTCACATAAACACTTCCATATATGTATGTGAATCTTTAAACCTTCAAGAGGATCATTTTTACTCATCTGGAGTAACTTGTGGAGAAGGCGACTCTTTTTCATTGCTGCCCATCTGGAGTTCTTGCGGGAGATTCTAGCCGACGACATCGGAACCGACACCTGAAGGTATTTCGTATGTCACTCTTATTTTCATTGTAATCCGTGCAAATCGTTATTTTCAAATTATAGTGAAAATAAAAAAGGTTTTGCCCCTTTGGGGAATTTTTTCCTCATTTGTGTGTTTTGTTTATGATTGACTGTTCTTGCATGATTATATTGTCTTTAATCACACCTAGATGCATGTTTTAGGATTTAATTGAAAAACTGAGTTTAATTAAATAATTTTTGTGTTTGAACAAAAGCGCACTGTTCAATGGACTCATCGAACCGATCTGAGGTTCGTAAAAAAAAGTTGCATTCATCTATGCTCTGATCAATCACTAGGGCAATATCAGTTTACTCGAAATATTTTTGGACATGATGTATGTGACATTGAAAGAGCAGTACAACCACTACTCCCTTCCATTCCCTTAATTTATCATAAGGATTTGTCGTGAGCATGGTTGCACCACATTAGAGGGTTACTGGAAGGTCAACCCACTGAATCTCATGGATGATAAAAAAATCCGAAGGATATTGGGCCACCACTAAAGGCAGTCGGGTAGCAAGAGAACTTAGGTGGAAGCTAATATTGATTATAATTCCGAAAGAGCCTGAGATAAGAGGGGTCAAGCAAGTCCATATGCAACAGGATAATCCCGTGTCCCTTAGCGCACATTTCGCGACGTTAGAGTTGCATTTGAGACTAACTATTAGCGAAACTATAGCATTACACAATCGATGATTCATGATCTTTATACTTTTCAGAGGGGTCGGGATGCGCAGCTACCACCATATTATCAGAATCTATATGCGTCGGTCGATCCCGATGCACCGGGAACCTCTCGTTATTCCAATTTCTGATATGTTTCTTCTATTGTGAGTTTTGGGATTTGTTTTTGTATCTTTGTTTTATTATCGTTTTAGAAAGGTTTATTTTTTGTATTGAATTTATTAAGTTTGTTTTGCGAAATTATGAAATTTGACATGGTGATGTATTTTATGGTTGAACTATTAGAGTTTGATATGTGGGAACTTCAATTTTTATAAAATTAAATGTTTAACATCAACTTATGTAGTTTTTGCACTCCATCTCCTATATATTATTATAACTTATGACATAATTTCTTTAACTTAATCACATTGTATACATTCTTCATTTTTCTTATGTTTGTATAGGGCCCGCATTGACTACCTCGGGGATCGCTCCAAATTGAGGTGATTTATTTATATCCCTCTTTTTTTTATAATGTCTTTAATTACATTTAGGATAATGTGTCAATTAAGTTAGGGCGTGTTTCTCATCTCAGTTTTATTTATTTAATGTGAGCCATGTGTACATTTTATTTTAAAAAAAAATAAAAATTTAAAAATATTTTTCTTTCTTTCATTTCACTTTTTTGGGCCTTTTGCCCTAAGTTCCTATGATAAATTTAATAATTACCCTATACAATTGTTAATTTAGTGATGCATTGCCTATTTTCTTTCATATTATTAAACTTTAGGCCTCAAATTATTCAATATTGAGAAAAATACATGAATTAAAACTTGAAAATCCATGAGCACTTGAGAATATTCACTAGGACAATTATAATTTAGTAATATTTTTTCTGCTTTGTATACACTAAAATAGAGAGAGCTTTGATATTTTCTTCATTTGTGAGTGTTTATACTCTTTCCTCTTTAAAAGCGTTAAAATTATTGGCAATCTCATTATTCTTTCTTTCATTATTCATTAATTAAGTTCATTATTGTAACAACTCTCATTCTCTCATGTAAAGGCTGATCAGACACGGTACGCCGAAGATGGGGCTTATCAACAATTTATATCATTCTCAGTAGTGAAGAAATAAAATTTTCTTTATTTTATAACAAAATCCACAATTAATAAAACATTTGAATACAACTTACTCAACGCATGAATAATTAAAATTGTATCATCATACAATGCCCATAATGTAAACCTAAATACAACTAACATAAGTAAACACTTGGGCTTATGCTCGTAGAAATACTAATATGAAATAAAATAACAAAACATTGAACTACAACCTACACTATAATCAATGGGGTGAAATCCACTACATCCAGTGCAGCTGCAAGGCTGATCCATCGTCAGGCCTGTTAACCCTGTCATTCAGAATACCTGGGGAAAAACATTTATAATTTGGGTCAGAGCCCGAGGTGTGCAAGTATTCTTCACCAGTAAATGTGAAATTTGTTACTAACTCATACTTCACGTCTCCCCATCGACGCTAACATGTAACGAGTACCTCGCCTCTCATCTAAAAGTAGTCCTACTCGTATCCTCAAATCGATATCAATTGTAATTCTCATTACTTAACCATCCATGTGAAGAATAAACCATTTTCATTATGCAATAACTACAAGTGGGTCCTCATGTCTGACACCCCAATTTCCAAGTAGATTTCAAAATATGATTATCACAGTTTACAAAACTAAGTGCAAAATCTTACGTCATCATATCTTTTAACCCTTGTCTATTTATTTAAATTATTTAAATGATTAAATTCATATTCTCTATCGTTTACCCCGTTAGACTATAAGTTTCACCCTCTTAGATTACACAATTATTATTCTCAATTAATAATAGTCTACACTGTTTCTCATTTTATCTAATATTTGTCTACTCCCTTAGACTATTCAATTATTATTCTTATTAATAATTGTTTACTGCATTATTTATTAGGACTCATCACCGTCCTTAATTATTTTCATCATTTTATTTACCCAACTATATTATCAATCAAAACAGCGTCTACATCTTTAGACAAAAAGGGGAACTATCCCATGTAAGGTATACCACAATGTATAAATGGGTAAATATATATATATATATATATATATATATATATATATATGTTCGTATATACATATATGACACACAAGGGCATCTACCGTTGGTAGGGGTGTTAAAAAAAACGTCCGACCCGAAAACCGAATCGAACCGGCCCAAACCGAATCAAAACCGCCGGGTTTTTTTAGCCTGGTTCGGCCTGCGATTTATGGATATAAAAAACCGCCCATGTCGGTTCGGTTGTCGGTTTATACGTGGAAAAAGCCGATTCAAACCGAACCGACCCGAAACCAATATATATATTAAAAAAACCTAAATAACTTATATTTTATATCCAAAAACCATTAACCACCTTTAAAAACCGACCCAAACCGAAAATCGCCCTTAAAAAAATCGGCCAAAATATGAAACCGACCCGAAATCGAACCGAACCGAAACCGCTGTGAACCGAAACCGACGGGTTTTTTCATTGTCGGTTCGGTTTCGGTCTGACCTTTTCCAAAGCCGAACCGATCGGTTCGGTTTGAATTAGGGTTCAAAATTGACCCGAACCGACCCATGAACACCCCTAACCATTGGTGTCTCATTTGTGCTCTATCAACAAGTTCAGAGGAATCCCTTATCCTAAGAGGACACCACAAAACACACACAAGTTGGGGGCGGTCCCTACGCAGGACACCTGTATATGGACCATACCCAGCGATAATACAAGAACGGTTAGCGCCACACCTACCCCTCAAGGGAGGAGCATCCACGTAGTACCTATATGGACTACACATCGTCAAGCCCACCTGTACCGATGTGTGGTACGCAGCCCGACGCGCGAACCCCCAAGCCGATATGACGGTTCATTGGTATGTCCACACAAATACATATAAATACATATTATCACCCAATATGTATAAGTAGTTACTCTATAACCATTTTAATCCAAGTATATCTCAATTCATATAAATTATAGCCTTCTTGGCTTAACCATAGCATTTTAGCCAAATATGCCATAACTCATTTTAATTTTACTACTATTTTCCAATTAAATATTAAGTCTCATAAAATCCTCTTTGGACTTAAATCATACTTGCTTCATAATTTATTACTCCTTAAATACATAGTCATAGTTATTTTCCCAAACTAACCTTTCCCACACATTTAATAAACTTAGCATGTTATCCTCTTGACTCAACTTTAATCATTACAGATTATTAATATTTATTCGTTTCCTGATACCTTTTGAATAAGGTTTATATGTACATATATAAGGAGTTAACTAATCTGAATAGGGTTATATGTACATATATAAGGAATCCTCTAATATAACTAAGTAGTATCACTCCACTATAATAACCAGGTTCATTCATTTGGTCCCTATCTTCACTCTTAAAAATTCATTACACAAAATCCCACTATTAGGTCAAACACCTTTTAATAAATTTGATATTTGATAATTTATAATATATATATATATATATATAAATTAAATCGGCTACCCGTGCCTAACTCCCGTAGCACTCTGCCTAAAAATATTCAAGTCACAACCCCGACTCTTAATTCCGTAAATATTAGCTTACATTCCTATTTTTATTCAAGATACTAAGCACATCTCAATACAATTCGTATCCTAATTTCATTTGAAATTTCAATTCGAATTCGTTCGAATATATTCGAGTGTTGTTCATCCTAAACATTTTGATTACATACCCCGAATTCATTCTCATTCAATTTCAAGGTAAAAATAACGTTACTTAATATTTTTTTTCGAGTCCTACACTCATCTACGAAAATCCCTAAGTGATCCAAATTTTATTTCTCACAAAGAATTTCTGTTTCGAACACCCATAAGTAATAAAATCCTAACTAATTAAAAAAAATCACAAAAATACAAAACTGGCGGCGACGCATTTGTAACCAAAAGATCTATCTCCATGCCAAGACCATGGTGGTTTGAACGAGATAACTATCTCGTTTGAACGAGATACAAATCTCGTATGAACGACTTCAATGTCGTTTGAACGCCTTTCTATGTTGCTCGAACGACCTTCTATGCCGTTTGAGAGACATCCCTCTTCTTCCCAACCTCGTTTTATCATTTACAGTCCTTCCAAATATCAAACTTTAAAAACCCAAAAACCCATACGAGATCAATAGCAGTTAGGCTAATAGTCAGTAATTAGTTCCAAGGTTTATGAGCTCAATTTCAGTGGGTTCAACAGTTAAGGGTTCCTAAAGTTGAACATCTTATGAATTTCCAACGTTTTTAGATCTCAGCATCAAAGGGATATCTACTTAAGGATTTACAATAAGATTTCAGTCCATAAATTCATGTAAAAATCCCTGCATTTAATCATTTACTTTGTTCCTAATTTGTCATCAAACTCGAATAAATCTAACATCAAATCAGATTCTCAATACCAAAATTCTAAGACTGCTCTTAGATATTAATTCCTTCCTCTACATGTGTCATTCATCATCAACAAATCAAATATAATAAGCCCTAAATCCCTGAAATCTCAAAATATGATTTAACTTTAAATCTAAACATGGAGTTAACATTCATATGAAAATAACACAAATTGAATAAGAATGGCAAGAGAATCCTTGCATGGGATTGTGTAGAGATGCCTCTATTCCTCCTCCTAGGATACCCTTCTTCCTCATAAGCCTTTGTTCCTCTCTCTCTTGAACTGGGGCTTCTAGGGTTAGGTTTTGATAGGAGTGGGGGGTTTATTTCTCTTCCCTCCAATCTTATATCTTTTTCCATTCCCGAGTTGGGCTTTAGGCCCCAACTTTGGACCCCCAAATGAGCACAAATACAAAATCTAACTAGCCCGATAACTACCCAACTCATATATATATATATATATATATATATATATATATATATACTCCAGGACATTTTCTAAGGGTCTAAAATACCCAAACAAGTCTGTAATACCTCTTAAAGTGCGTTCCAAATATTTTATCCCAAAACTATATTTAATTATGCCGTGACACACCCAAAAATTATTTAATTTCACCGAATTAATTTAATCCTTATTAAATCTTTATTTTATTCCAAAAATATACGGGCATTACAATTATAAAATTTATTGCTTGAGCATGATTTTTAAAGTTATTTTGACTCAAGATTTGCGTAAAGTTTAAGAAATGATCTTAGACCCTCTTAGTCTACTAAGCCATATTAACCTTGATCTCACCCTAATTATTTCCCTAATCAACCCCTTTGAGCCTTATTATTAATCTTTCATTTAAAAACCCCCAATCCCATAACCAACTCTACAATTGAGTTTTAAACCATATATACCTTCCATACCTTTGTTTGCAATGATACTTAGGATTTAATGATGTTTTTATTTCGTGGTTGCAATTAAACTTATGAGATGACTTTTATTCTCGAGAAAAAAATGAAAAAGAAAAATGAAAAAATAGAATCCAAGGAAAATAAGTGAAAACCCAGATAAAACAAAAATAAAATAAAACAAAAGTGAAAATAAAAAGGGATTGAAAAGTAAGAATCATGTAGGCCTTAGAGAAGTTAGTCATACTCCAATGACAAATTTGTTTTCATTTTACGAAATTTATATACCAATTTTGAAATTGCTAAAGACTTTCCATTTTCCCATGTGTTTCTCTCCTAATATTTCGAATTCGTACATATATTCTTTCTTTCGTAACCTTAACCCCAAACTAATGTTACAATCCTTTAAAGTCCTATGTGATCTTAAGATAAATTTGATTCAAAAGTCATAATAGTTTAGATAATCTATTAAAGTATGTTTCACTGCCCTTAATGAGTGGTATCCTTTCATGAGATTGTAATTTTACATTTTATATAACGTTCTTCATTGATCACATGTGAGCGAACTTGATTTCATTTACATTTACTCATTATGCCCGCATGTCCCATTTGTTACACCCCACTCCAATTAATTTTATATGTTGGGGGTAATATCTGGAGAGCTTTGAATGAAATCATGCTTTAATTGATTATCCAGGTTATAGGAGTTTTTACTGAATCAAAACATTTACATGTGCACGTACACCATGCACATTTAAGGTTTTGACTCTATGTAGTTACTCTTTTAGTGCTGATAATTTCGAATTAATGGGTAAAATTCTCATTTGTTTTGTTCGTAATATGTTGAATATATTTATTACTATTGTTAAGTTGGGCATATTGGATGTTTGGGCACGTTTTGAGGAAATTTTATGTTTGTGGGTTTCATCCCTGAAAACACTCACGGGACAATACTCGTCTACCAGGGTAACCTAGGGGTTTAACGGCTTGTTGCATTCGCTAAACGCCCGCGAAAATGGGATTTTTCCTTTGTACTTATTTAGTTTTTTTAATATCTCTCTATTTTGTTACTTCTTGTTTTATTTTATAACTAGGGACCAGCAATGTCAAAGTTAGGGGCTGTGACATGTCACGAATATTGTATATTATCGCATGTTATACTTATGCATTCTAGCACAAATGTGTTTGTTAATTCATGTATTATGCTCATATATTGTATGACCTCTATTTTTGTTATATATATATTCTTTTTTAAGGTTTATTTAGTTTTTTTTAGGTTTTAGAACGTTTAACGGTGCAATTGGTGCTTTTCAGAAAATTTTCAATACAATAGATAACTTTGGAGACATTTTTGTCATTTCAGTGTTCGATATTTGTGACCGAACTCTTCATAAAAATTGTATCTCTTCGAGTTAGCTTTGCGTATCCACTCACAATGCATCAATCTGATTCCTAAAGATCGAGTTATGACCATTTTCCTGATGAAAATTTTCTTAGTTATTGAGGCAAACACTTGGGCTTGAAACAGAGTATCGATCGACCGATCAATTTCATCCATCAATCAATGGTTCTAATTTTGTGAGAGAAGGAAGGCAGTGGGCAACTTTAAGTTTGATCGATAGATGATCTAAGATTTATGAAGTTATTTGTTTTCTTGTTCCTTTGCCTTAGATTTTTGTCACTTTCTAAAAATAACATATGGATTGGTTTTTGGTCGATATCTTGGTTTTCTCTTAGTTTTCATATTGTATTTAGGGTTTGGGGTAGGATTTTGGGAGCTAATCCTCCTCCCACCAAGGTTTGCCATTTTTGGCCATTGTATGTTACTATTTATCTATGACACCCCACCAAATTAAATACTGGGTGATCAGTCCTTTATAAAATTAAATCAGAATATCCGATTGGTTCAGATTATGCATCACTGTCGAAAGTTTTATTATTTAAAACTAACCACCTAATATTTAAAAAGGTTGATGTCAAAATTTTATCTTATTAACAGTAATCGCCATAAAAGGAAAAGAATTAAACATCACCATTCCACACAAAACATATGGAAAGAACTAACTGAAATAATATGAAGAACTGGAGTAAACAAATCTAGATGAAATCCCATACAATAGTCCAATAATATGAAATTAAAGTCTAACGATAGAATAAAACAAATCTAAATCTCTGAATGTAAAATAGGAGGGATGACATGTCCAACAGAAGTAATTAACTAATAAATGAGGAGAAATATACTCAGAAGCGTCTACTAGCAACATCATGTAGCTTCCACAGCAGCTACAGCTTGACAAATGAATGGAATCTCCTAAGCCTGGTGTCCCTATGGCTGAGCACCTAAAATAATATAACAAGAAAGAGATTTGGAGAGAAACGAGTCAGAGCCCGAGTATAAAATAGTTTAAATATATCAAGTGCTTAAATTGGTTAATTAGCAAATATTATTCATGTTAACTTAGCGTACTCACTTGGGATGCCCACCTCTCATCTAATGTGCACACCTAGCGAGCCTAACTACCCATATTAGTCTCGAAACTCTGCCTGACTATATGTAGTATAACCACTATGCCTGATACAATATCTAAATAACCCGAAGCCAGTATATTTATATTATTTAGGAATAGGTTTAAAGATGTCTTAACTCATTCTCATAGCATTCTTAATTCTCAACTGGTGACCCAATACATATACGCTTTAATAAAGTAGCCAACATGAAACACATAATAGGAACTCAGTATACATATATGAAATCTCACTATGTATACATAAAAATATATATATCAATATTGCACCCATGGTTAAGAAAACCCTGGTGCTAGGCATACTCGGCTATCTAGTCCCATTACAACGCTCACGCATAAAGGACAGCAGGTTCAATCTTTCAAGAACAAATAAAATATATACACATATTGGAGGCGAACATAGTTCCAAGCCGATGGGTTATGCACATACCTACGCACCCATACGACCGTCAACACTATCATTCTCACAGATATCCCGTACCTAGGTTCCATGCTCTAGTGGTACGACTCAAAATCCCCCGAAGGCACACAAGATATGGTCATCCACAACGCGCTAACCTCCAGTCGATAGCAGTATCTAGGTATATCAAACACATAATATTCTAAGTAATAAGCATGTATATGACTTATATAACTTATTAGGCATTCACGCAACCCAGTTCCCATAGTACGTAGGTAATATTAACATCACTACTCTCCACGATATCCATTCATATATTACCTCTCTAGGAATCACCTTCTATCCTAGATTTCCATGCAAGTTCAATACCTCAAGAATCATTACACCCTTAATTCCCTAAAACTTTGGAATTTAAGTCACCTGTTACTCACGTAGGTTAATACACTCGCTTGGATAAAACTGGGATGATTTTTAACTCGATCGAACCCTAAAAACCCATCTGGAGTCTCGTTAGAAGTCAAGGGATTCTCGTTCGAACTAGGTCGTTTGAACGAACTCCTCACTTCGAACGAACTCAAAATCTCGCTGGATAACTCGTTAGAATTCTCGTTTGAATGAGGTCGTTCGAACGACCTGGGCAGGTCTTCGAACGAGAATTCCGAACTGGCCTTATTCTTCCCCAAAATCATTTTTCCCAACATTCCAAACCTCAAACTCAATCTAAATTTTTTCCAACATCAATTTACATGGTTCTATACTATCCCTAATCATTATGGGGTAAATTCTAACACAAATTAGTGTTCAAATATTTATGTATTCAAAAGAGAAACCAATAATTACTAAAATCTCTAAGAAATATCATATAATGAACCCAGCACTTTAATTATTCAAACCATTAATTCAATTCGTGATTTGTATATAAAATCTCCACATTTAATAGTCTACAAATGGGGTAAATACTCTACATGAAACCCATCATCAAAATATAATGTTCCTTTACGATTAAACCTAGTAAAACCCAAATTTCATCATATTATGTCTAAATCATCAACAGAGTTTAACAGGAACAATATATGCTAAATAAACTAGCAAGATAAACACTTTCCTTGGAATGGACTTCTGATTCTTGGGTTGAAATTGATATGTGGTTGATCCTCTCATCGTGATCTATAATTTGGCGCAACTTTTGGTGGGAATCCTTGAGTTCTTGCCCTTGTTCCCCAATTGACTCTTCTTCCTCCTTGGTACTCTCTCTCTCTCTCTCGCGTGGGTTGAAAACTGACAGTAACCTCTAACCCACGTAGCTTTTATTTTAAAATCTTAATTTTCATCCATTTAATTCCCCAAAAATCTCAAAAGATCAAAATACCCCTCCGGGGTGTTTTTTTGTGCTAAAATGCCCCGAACTCCAAATAAAACACCCGAGTAATGTTTTCTGACTATTTTGACCGTTTCTGATACACTGGCGCACTCAAAATAGTCATTCGAGTTATATAAAAATATTTTTACCTATTTAACCCCCAAATATATAATAGTAACACTACTCATACGCGCGTCCCAAATAATTATATCTTAACTACCGTGTATCTCGTCACCGACCATATTACTATTTTCGAAACGATATTACATTACTCACTACGTAATGTTCAACATAGTTATTGCTCAACATGATTTCAACATAATTATTTTCGATAACTACTAATTCTCGTCACGCTAGTAATTATTACATTAGATCGGATTAATTATAAATTAAATTTTCTCCCTTTAAATTAATTAATCCCAATTTCCATAATTTCATAATAAAATAAATATGCGTAAAAATACGGGGTATTACATACTTCCCCCCTAATAACAGAATTTTGTCCTGAAATTCGGAAATGAAAATATACCTGGCAAGAATAACTCTAGATAACGTTCACGCATGTCATCCTCGCGTTCCCAGGTAGATTCCTCAATATTATGGTGTCACCACTGAACACGGACTAATGGTACTATCTTCGGCCTCAACTTCCTCTCGCTACGGTATAGGATAGCAACCGACCCTTCCTCATAAGAGCTATCAGGCTGTAAGTGGGTCTTCTCCAACGTAATCTGAGTGTGGGCTAAATCATCTCGAAGATATCTCCTCAGCGAAGAGATATGGAACATGTCATGGACCCTATGCAAGTGCTCCGTCAATCCAAGTCTATAAGCAATTGGTCCAATCCTCTCGATAATAGGGAATGGCCCTACATACCTAGTTACCAACTTTCCCTTCTTCCTAAAATGCATAACTCCCTTCATAAGAGACACCCAAAGTAACAGCTGGTCCCCTACATTGAACTCCCGAAAATACCCCTTGGCATCGACGTAGCTCTTTTGTGGATCCTGAGCAACCCGAATATGGCTCTTTTTCAACTCTATCTTGACCGAAGTATCCTGGATCACTTATGGGCCAAGTAATTTGTTGTCCCCCACCTCCAACCAACATGCTGGGGAACGATAAGGCCTCGAATGGATCCATACCGATAGTAAACTGATAGGAGTTATTATAGGCAAACTCCACCAGCGGAAGATACTGCTCCCTGCCTCTGCCAAAATCAATGATGTACATACGCAACATGTCCTCTAACATCTGATTTATTTGCTCGGTCTGTCCATCCGTCTACAGGTGATAGGTTGTACTCAGTCGCAACTCCGTAACCATCGCTTCCTGGAAACTCTCCTAAAATCGATACACAAACACCTTATCTCTGTCAGACACGATATTGAGAGGCACACCGTGAAGTCTCATTATCTCTTTTATGAATATCTGGGCATACTATCCCGTGGTGTAATTCGTCCGGGCTGGCAAACAGTGGGCTACCTTGGTCAGTCGATCCACTATCACCCATATCGAATAATGATCCTTTTGCGATATAAGTAATCCCATGATGAAGTCTATGGAAATGCTATCCCATTTCCACATAGGAACCTCTAATGGATGTAGAAGTCCCGCCAGTCTCTGGTAGTCCACCTTTACTAGCTGACAAGTGGCACATTTCGAGATGAACTCGGTAAAATCCTTCTTCATCCCGCTCCACCAGTATTGTCTCCATATATCTTGAAACATCTTATCCCCACCGGGATGTACCGCAAATTATGAACCGTGCGACTCTGTCATCACCTCGTGTCGCAAGTCTTCTCCCTCAGGGACATTGAAATGTAGACCCCCATCTGAACCCACGGTATAAGACTCTCCCCCCTCTGCTAGAATCTGCACTATCTGACTCTGGCAGAAAGGATCAGCTGCCTGAGCCTGTACTACTCTCGTAATGACCTGGGGCGTAACTGTCATCACAGACATGAATAATCAATCCACTGCATCATGGTGTCCTAAATCCTTCCATTTCACTTTCCATAGCTCGGCCACCTCACGTACTGGCCTACAGCTCAACGCGTCTGCTACCACATTAGCCTTCCCCGGGTGGTATTGGATATTAAATTGATAATCCTTCACAAACTCAAGCCACCGGCGCTGACGCATATTTAACTCCTTCTGCGTGAAGAGGTACTGTAGTGACTTGTGGTCCGTGAATAAGCGAAATTTATCCCCCAGGAGGTAATGTCTCCAAATTTGAAGTGCGAACACTACCCCTGCTAAATCCAAGTCGTGGGTGGGGTAATTCCTCTCGTGAGGCTTAAGCTTACGGGAGTCATAAGCTATAGCTTGATCCTCATGCTGAAGTACACCCCTAAGTCCTAATAAGGACGCATCAGTGTATACTAGATACTCCACTCTCGGCCTGGGAAATGCTAACACTGGTCTTGAGGCTAACTTGTCTTTTAACTCATCAAAGGTTAACTGACAGGCGTCATTCCAGATCAACGGCAGCCCTTTGCGAGTCAGGTGTGTTAACGGACTCGCTATCTTCGAAACCCCTCGAATAAACCTCCTGTAGTATCCAACTAGGACCAAGAAACTACGTATCTCAGTCAGTGTCGTGGGTTATCCCCACTCCCTCACCGTTGACACCCTCCCCGGATCCACGGATATCCCTCTGTCAGAGATGATAAGTGCTAAAAACTGGACCTCCTTTAGCCAAAACTCACATTTCTCATATTTTGCGTACAACTCATGCTGACGCGGTGTCTATAGAACCTGTCTCAAGTGCTTGACATTCTCCTTCTCGGTCTGTGATTAAACCAGAATGTCATTTTTGAAGACGATGACGAACTGGTCCATGAACTCTCTGAACACCCAGTTTATCAAGTCCATAAACACAGATGGGGCTTTGGTTAGCCATAACCCTGAATTCATAGGAACCATATCTCATCAAGAAGGAAGTCTTCAACACATCCTGCTCCCTGATACGCAACTGATGGTATCCCGATCTCAAGTCAATCTTCGAGAAGAAGGTCGCTCCTCTCAATTGGTCGAATAAGTCATTGATTCGACGTAACGAATATTTGTTTCATATCTTGACTTTATTCAACTCCCGGTAATCTACACATAACCTCAACGATACATCCCTCTTCTTAACGAACATTATGGGAGCACCCCACGGTGAAGTACTCCTACGAATAAATCCCTGCCCCAATAACTGCTCAATCTGGTTACGTAACTCCCTCATCTCTATTGGAGCCATACGGTAAGGTGCGCGAGCTATCGGTCGAGTGCCCGATGCTAAATCAATGACGAAGGATATCTCTCTACTCGGTGATAACCCCAGAATCCCCTCAAACACATCGGCAAACTCTCTAATAACAGGAATCGAGTCAAATGGTACCACCACCTCCCTAGAGGTCTCCTCCTCTATATAGTATAAATGTATGGACGATCCTCCCTCAAAGTGAGGTATTGCCACCAGGAACATCTCCTGACCGGGTATGGAAAAAACTATGCTCCTACTAAAATAATCAATCATGGCCCTATACCTGACAAGCCAATCCATACCTACAATCGTATTATACTCCGACATATCCAATATGAGCATGTCAGCGGGTAAGATAAACCTCCCAATATCTATAACCCCTCCCCGAAAAATAAAAGAAATAACATAACCTCTACTCAACGGCAAATCCACATAAGTAACTGTACTCTCTGTTGTATGAAATAATCCCATAGTATGTGCAAACCCCGTCGCAATAAAATAGTGTGTGTCTGCCACGTCAAATAAAATGCACCCCAAAGTCCCTTGGATAGAAAACATACCCTCAATCGCGGGTGGATCCTGCGAGACTGCGGCCTGATGAAGATTGTAGACTCGTCCAATACGAGTTTCGGGTTATGCCTTTTGGTTTGACCAATGCTCCAGCCGTGTTTATGGACTTGATGAATAGGGTGTTCAGAGAGTTCCTAGATCAGTTCGTCATTATCTTCATTGATGACATTCTGGTTTACTCCCAGACAGAGGAGGAGCACGCCGAGCATTTGAGGCAGGTTTTGCAGACACTACGTCAGAACGAGCTGTATGCAAAGTCTGAGAAGTGCGGGTATTGGCTGAAGGAGGTTCAGTTTTTGGGGCACATTATTTTGGACCGAGGGATATCGGTTGATCCGGGATAGGTATCCGCGGTGAGGGAGTGGGGACAGCCCACGACACCGACTGAGATCCGTAGTTTCTTGGGCCTAGCAGGATACTACAGGAGGTTTATTCGGGGATTTTCAAAGATAGCGGGTCCTTTGACACATCTGACTCGTAAAGGTGTGCCGTTTATTTGGAGTGATGCCTGTCAGTTGGCATTCGATGAGTTGAAGGACAAGTTGACCTCAGCACCTGTGTTAGCATTGCCGAGACCGGGAGTTGAGTATCTAGTTTACACCGATGCGTCCTTACAAGGACTTGGAGGTGTATTGCAACAGGAGAGTCAGGCCATAGCTTATGCTTCCCGTAAGCTTAAGCCTCACGAGAAGAATTTCCCCAACCATGACTTGGAGTTAGCGGCAGTGGTATTCGCCCTTCGGATTTGGAGACATTATCTTTTGGGGGAGAAGTTTCGATTGTTCACAGACCATAAGTCCCTACAGTACCTATTCACGCAGAAGGAGTTGAATATGCGGCAGCGAAGGTGGCTTGAGTTTGTGAAGGATTATCAGTTCGATATCCAATATCACCCGGGGAAGGCTAACGTGGTAGCAGACGCGTTGAGCCGTAGGCCAGTAGATGAGGTGGCAGGGGTGTGGAAGGCTAAGTGGAAAGAATTGGGACACCAGGATGCAGTGGACCGATCGTTCATGTATGTGATGACTGTTACACCGCAGATTGTCACGAAGGTGGTAAAGGCCCAGGAAAATGACTCATTCTGTCAGGAGCAGATAGTTCGATTACTAACAGAGGGAGCCGAGTCCTATACCGTTAGCTCAGACGAGGGATTACGCTTCAATGGGAGACTGGTAGTTCCGGAAGGGGAGGAATTACAACACGAAGTGATGGCAGAGTCGCACGGCTCACGGTTCGCGGTACATCCCGATGGGGACAAAATGTACCAAGACATGAGACGACAGTATTGGTGGAGCGGATGAAGAGAGATATTGCCGTGTTTATTTCTAAATGCGCCACTTGTCAGCTGGTAAAAGTGGACCATCAGAGACCAGCAGGACTTCTACAGCCATTAGAGGTCCCGATGTGGATGTGGGAGAGCATCTCCATGGACTTTATCACGGGATTACCCACGTCACAGAGGGGTCACGACTCCATTTGGGTAATTATAGACAGGTTGACCAAAGTTGCTCATTTTCTACCCGTAAGGACAGACTACACTACGGGACAGTATGCCCAGCTTTTTATTGCAGAAATAGTGAGACTTCACGGTGTGCCCCTAAATATCGTGTCTGACCGAGACAAGATATTTTTTTCACGGTTTTGGGAGAGTTTTCAGGAGGCCATGGGCACGGATTTGCGGTTGAGTACGGCATATCACCCGCAGATCGATGGGCAAACCGAACATACAAATCAGATGTTGAAGGACAAGTTACGTATGTGCATCATTGATTCTGGGGGTGGATGGGAGCAGTATCTTCCACTGGTGGAGTTTGCTTACAACAACTCCTACCAGTTCACCATTGGCATGGCTCCATTTGAGGCGTTGTACGGTAGACCTTGTCGTTCCCCAGCATGTTGGTTGGAGGTGGGCGACAACAAACTACTTGGGCCGGAAGTGATTCAGGATACTTCGGCAATGATAGAATTGATACGGAGTCGCATTCGGGTAGTTCAAGATCGGCAGAAGAGCTATGCTGATGCGAAGAGGTTTTTTAGGGAGTTCCAAGTGGGGGACCAAGTTTTACTCAGAGTATCTCCTATGAAGGGGATTATGCGATTTGGGAAGAAGGGGAAGTTGGCACCGAGATACGTGGGACCATTTCCTATCATCGAGCGGATTGGGTCTGTTGCATATAGACTTGGGTTACCGGAGCATTTGCACAGGATTCATGATGTGTTTCATATTTCCTCGCTAAGGAAATATCTTAGAGACGATTTGGCTCATTCTCACATTGCTTTGGAGGACATCGATCTCCAGCCTGATAGCTTCTACGAGGATGGGCCGATTGCTATTTTGGATCGAAGTGAGAGGAAACTGCGGTCAAAGATAGTTCCGTTAGTGCGTGTTCAGTGGCGACATCATAATGTCGAGGAGTCCACATGGGAGCGCGAGGATGAGATGAGCGAACGTTATCCAGAGTTATTTTTACCAGGTACTTTCTAGTTCCGAATTTCGGGACGAAATTCTGTTATTAGGGGGGAAGTATGTAATACCCCGCATTTTTATCGATATTTATTTTTGGGATTAATTAAATTAAATATGAATTAATTGAGAATTAATCCGGATAAAATACTAACGAGATGTGAGTTGGTATTTGACTATAATGTGTATATATGGCAATATATGAATATTAAAAATATTAAAATTGTCGCGAGGCTGAAATACGGCAATTTGGAAAATTTAGTTGGGACGCACGTGACAGTCGCGTCAGGAATGTAATTATTTGAATTAAAAAGTGAATTTTATTTCTATCAACCATATGGTCATTTTGAGTGCGCCAACGTGTTCGGAAGGGTCGAAATAGTCAGAAAACACTAGTCGGGGGTTTAGTTTGGGTCCCAGGGCATTATTGGGCCATACCGGCAACTTAAAAGGGCATTTTGGTAATTTTGAAATTTTGGGATTTATGACCAACGAATTTTGGGAATTAAAAATTGGGAATTTAATAACCCACTAACCCATTACCAGCACTTAAGTGATTAGAGGGCAACGGGAGTTAGAGGAAAAAGTTAGAAAAGTTCCCAAAGAGAAAACCTTAACCTCCATCTTCAACCTTCAACCTTGGGAGAGAAAGAGAGAGACCAACCTTCATCAATTCAACAGCAAATTCAGAGAATAATCCGAGGCAAGTGGTTTAATTACGTTAATTTCAAGCGAATGTTTCTTCCATGATTATAAAATTATATAATCGCATTGTATTGGAAGATTTATAAAAACCCATGAGATTGGAGTTATAAATTCAGATTTTGATATAGGTATGCATGTAGAATTGTTATTGGGTGATTGAACTAAAAGAATTACTAATCTTTATGTTACAAAAACGGATTTATTTATGGAAATTTATGATTTTATATTCTAGGGTTCTTACTCATAAGATTTGGGGAAAAACTTTGGGAGATTTGATAATTAGGTGTTGTAGATTTATCCCATGAATGTGTTAAAATACGACCTAAGTATGTTTTAGAATGATTAGAAACCTTGAACTACTGTTGGAATGATGTTTAGATGAGATTAGAGGTGAAGAAAATTGAGAAAAATGAGATAGGAGAATTTTGGGCTCGAAACTGTCACCTCGTTAGAAGGCCTACCCAGGTCGTTCGAACGAGCTCGTTCGAACGAGCTTCTAACGAGTTGACAGTTTGACTTCTAACGAGTGGGATGTTCATTCGATGCCTTTTGTTCGAACGAGATCTCGTTAGATGCCCACTTCGTTCGAACGAAACGAGACTTCTAACGAGTTGACAGATTGGCCTTTTTTGCCTGGTTTAATTTCTAGTGTCCCGTAACCTTGTTTAATTGTAGAGATAACATTACCTTGATGACTAATTGATATAGTTGGGATATTCGGGATAGATTGAGAAGTAAAATATAGAAGAATGATTTGAACCAAATGGTAATTGTGGGTTAGGACGCGAATAACTAATTACGACGTGAGGATAATGGATGATGAGTATATATAAACCGGGGACACGTGTATTGGTATAAGAATGAGAAGTATACCACTAATAAATTATGGTGATTACTAAGATGTGTGCATGCTTAGTATATGTATATAATTTTATGTGTATGACATACCTGCCATACTTGCTATCACGGGAGGTTTACGTTCGCTTAGGGCCATCTAATCTTTGTGTGCCCGGATTTAGATTGGTACCTCGAGGACATAGTTCAAGAGAATGACTTATTTGTGAGTTAATAAGTCAGCTGACTATGGAGCGTAGGTATGTACGTGACCATGGATATGTAGAATTATGTTCGCCTCCATTTTTGTGTGTTGTGCTTATTCTAATAATTCCTGAGAGATTCGGAATTTGTAATCCTTATGTACGTGATGTACCGGGATGGATAGCAGAGTATGTGTGCACCGCAGCTTAGTCTCGGGGTGCTTGTATTGTAAATTTATGATGTGAATGATATACGGTTAAATGAACAGACTTGTCATGTTTAATTATGAGAATAATTTATAGTAACTCCTTGAGAAGATAAATAAGGGGATAACCTCCAGTATATGGTAATGCTAATAATTGAGAATCTGAGTTTAAGTAAAGATATCTATTCAAGTGATAACATTGGGAATTCATATTGTGAATCGAGGAGATGGGTTAGAACTTATGTCGATTTGGTTAGATATAAAGACCACTTAGATGGGTACGGTACGTTAGGAGTGCACTATTAGTCGAGAGGTGATTATTTCATGTGAGGGCACGTCCTAACATGTATTTTTCATTCATTGTTTTAATGTTATTAAAGCACTTGCTGTTTTTAAAATACTCTCCACTTTCGGGCTCTGACCCGTTTTCTTTCAAATCTATTTTTGTAAAAACCTTTTTAGGTGCCCAGCCACAAGGACACCATGCATAGGATTTCCATTCAGGTGACGAGCTGTAGCTGTTGTGGAAGTTACAGGGCCTTGCTAGTAGACGCTTCCTTTGGTTTTGACTCCATATTCAGTTCCATCATTTGTAGGGCATGTCGCACATTTCTATTAGAGACATTTCATATTTCAGTTACTCAGATTCTTGGCATGTAATTAATTCAGGATTCAGACTTGGTTTATTATTTCAGTTGTAGGATTGTTGTGAGGAGTATTTCCTCCAGACTTATTATTATTTGTTGATATTTCTATTGCTTCTTTATGGTGAATGGTTATGTTATTCTTTCATAATTCTTTTATTGCATGTTAATCAGATTTAATTTAAAATTTGACAACTTACTTTTTAAATACTAGGTGGTTAGTAATCATTAAATGTTTTCGACAGTGATGCTATTAACTGAATCAACTTGGCATTTTGAATTAATTTAATAAAGGAGTAGCTACCCGGTATTTAATTAGTCGAGGTGTCACAACCTCGAGAATCATTACACCCTTAACTCCCTAAAACTTTGGGATTTAAGTCACCCGTTACTCACGTAGGTTAATACACTTGCTTGGATAAACCTAGGATGATTTTTAACTCGATCGAACCCTAAAAACCCATTTTGGAATCTCGTTAGAAGTCAAGGTATTCTCGTTCGAACGAACTCCTCACTTCGAATGAACTCACAATCTCGTTAGATGACTCCTTGGAATTCTCATTCGAACGAGGTCGTTCGAATGGGTGGGCAGGTCTTCGAACGAGAATTCCGAACTGGCCCCGTGCTTCCCCAAAATCGTTTTTTGCAACATTCCAAACCTCAAACTCAATCCAAATTTCGTCCAACGTCAATTTAGATAGTTATAAATTATCCCTAATCATTATGGGGTAAATTCTAACACAAATTAGTTTTCAAACCTTTATGTAATCAAAAGGGAAACCAATAATTTCTAAAAACTCTAAAAATTCTCATATAATGAACCCAACACTTTAATTATTCAAACCATTAATTTAATACGTGATTTATACATAAAATCTCTAAATTTAATGTCTATAAATGGGGTAAATCCTCTACATGTAACCCATCATCAAAATCTAATGTTCCTTTACGATTAAACCTAATGAAACCCAAATTTTATCATATTATGTCTAAATCATTAACAGAGTTTAACAGGAACAGTATATGCTAAATAAACTAGCAAGATAAACACTTCCCTTGGAAGGAACTTCTGATTCTTGGGTTAAAATTGATATGTGGTTGATACTCTCATCGTGATCTACACTTTGGCGTAACTTTTGGTGGGAATCCTTGAGTTCTTGCCCTTGTTCTCCAATAGAGTCTTCTTCGTCCTTGGTACTCTCTCTCTCTCTCACGTGGGTTAAAAATTGATAGTAACCTCTAACCCACGTAACTTTTATTTTGAAATCCTAATTTTCGTCCATTTAATTCCCCAAAAATTTCAAAAGACCAAAATACCCCTCCAGGGTGTCGTTTTAGGCGAAAATGTCCCGAACTCCAAATAAGTAGTATTTTTTGACAATTTCAACCCTTCTGAACACACTGGCCCGCATAAAATAGTCATTCAAGTTATACAAAAATAATTTACCTTTTTAAAACCCAAATATATAATAGTGACGCGACTTATACATGCGTCCCAAATAATTATATCTTAACTGTCGTGTATCTCGTCCCCGACCATATTATTATTTCCGAAATGATATTACGTTACTCACTACGTAATGTTCAACATAGTTATTACTCAACATGATTTCAACATAATTATTTTCGACAACTACTAACTCTCGTCACGCTAGTAATTATTACATTAGATCGGATTAATTATAAATTAAATTTTCTCCCTTTAAATTAATTAATCCCAATTTTCATAATTTCATAATAAAATAAATATGCGTAAAAATACGGGGTATTACATCATCTTCTTCTCCAATTAATTTAAGATTTATTCTTGTTATTTCTTGCTTTGATTACTAGGTTATTATAATACCCCGTATTTCTGCGTATTTAGAATTTAATTAATTTGGTAATTAATTTGGATTATTTTAAATTACACGTATGCCATAATTTGATGGAATTAAATATTTTTGGGAGAAAAGGATTTATTATTGATGGAATAATCTGTGCAAAAATTATTATACGTTTTAGCGAGTAATATCGACGGGACTGCGTTGGAACTCAACCGAGGGTTGCGTGTAGACTATTTTAAGGTCGAAATGAGATATTAATATAAAGTGACTCGGATGATGATTTAGAGATCACAGTTGATTTCGAAAGGGTTGGAATAGTATACTCGGGTGTATAGTTTGGGTCCTCGGGCAATTTTTAACCAACCCGGCACCATTTAGTGACGTTTCGATCATTCGGGAGTTTGTGGTTTAGAGAACTTCGAAAATTAAAAGATTATTTCATCCCCTTAGAGTTCAAGGCTAGGGTTAACACAATTAGAGAATAAGGAGTCCACCGGGGAGGAGGAGAAGAGAGTTCCTGGAGGTGCAACACTTGTTCTCTCCACCAAAGTTGTCGAAATCATGATCGGAGCGAGGAGAGATCGACTCCACCATCTCCGAAATGAATTCAGACATGCATGTTATAAGGCAAATGTTTATCTTGCTTGATTCTAAAATTTTATTATACCCATGTAGTGTAGGGATATTATTTGATGATTTTAAAAGAGGTTCTTGGAAAATTGATGATTTAAACACATAATTTTGGGTAGGATTGCATGTATATCGAACCTATGTATGTGAGTAATACAAAATTAGTATATACGTGATGATAAAAATGGGAGAACTCTAAGTTTTTATTAAAAGAGATGAAGAATAATGAAAACTAGGGTTTAAAGGATTTTTAAGAGAAAATCGATTCTTGAATGGAATTCGTGACGATTTAATGCTAGATTTACGTTAGAAATCATTCACATACACTTATATGATGTTGAGAAATGATGGTTTGAAATTTGGTTAAGTTTCATGAAGAATTGAGAAAGTTGGAATGGTGGAAAAATCGTAAAAATTTAAGGAAGAAGACAACTGACACTTTTTAATCGATTCGGCCTTTGGGCGAATCGATTCGAATTTCCATATTTTGGCGGTTTTCCCTTTTTAGGCCTAAAACTTGTGTAAACTTCTCGAGGGGACTTTTGGTATGGCTTTAAATTATAGTGAGGGATATAGTGATCTTCAGTAAGCCAATTATAAAGTTGGGGCTTAATCATAAGTGAGGAGAATTAAGGCTAAGGTTAATCGGGCATAAGTTGCAATGCGGGTGAATTAGAGAGAGTGGGAACGGATCACGAAGAGATGTGGGAACTTATGGTTTTGACCAGTAGTGTAGGAGTGTATTAGCTATTGGTATTTAATTAAGGGCTAACTAGGGCCCTTCAGGTAGAAAATAATACTCGAGAAAACGCGATAGAGGGTTGTATTTGTGTATTGATTAGTACTTTGAGTATTCAAGAGACATATTATGTAAGGGTTATATTATAGGTTGAGTGTATACCTATACAGATTGTGTTTATAGGCTGAGTGTATACCTATACTTATTATGTTTATATGTGGAGTGTATACTTATACAGATTATATTTATTGGTTGTATGTATGCCTATATGCGACATATGGATTAGGTTGTGTGTATACCTATTATGTGATTTCTTATGTGTGAACATACCTACATTGCCTACTATCACGGAGGTCCCACGCAGAGGGTGATCCTACCTTCATGATTCCAGTGAGGTCTAGATTTGTGCTCCAGAACATAGAACTTAGGGCGGCTCACTATATGTGTGTATTAGTGGTACTGACAGGTCATTTGGGCATGTTTGGTATGTGCGTATCTCAAAGGCTTAGGACGATGTTCGCCTCCATTATGTGTTATTTGATTGAGGGTTCGAGGAGACATGCTGACCAATAGTCCTTGATTTGTACGAGAGGTACATGGACTCTACAACAGAGTATGACGCATCATTAAGAGCCATTTCGTAGATGCTAGAGTTATATATATTATATGTGTGATAAATATATACAAATGTGATTAACCTACTTGTGTGTGATGTAAGAAAGATAGATTGTGTATATCTAAAAGTGACTTAATTATGAGATAATCTGCTCAGTGTGCGATAGTAGTAAAGTTAGATAGCGTATATCTAAAGATGAATTAAGTAGAGCAACTTAATGAAATGTTTCAATGATATCATACGTGAGATTTAATTATGGATAATGATAACATATGGGAGATGTAAATTATGGTTAATGATAACATTAGTGAAAATGTCAACTATGATTGAATAATAACCTACGGGTAATGTTAAGCATTAGTATTGCGATAGCGTACTGTATGGGCGGTACGGGGGATTTAAAGAGAAATTTAACTAAGGATGTAATGAGAATTAGGGATATACTGTGGCGTACTGCACGGGCGGTACAGGGAAGCTAAACCTGTTTTGGTTACATAGTTATTGATGAGACCTAGTTGGGCTAGGTAGTATAGTTGGGTAGATGACGTTAGGCGTGCACATTAGTTGAGAGGTGAGGAACCCAAGGGAGTGTACGTTGAACTAACATGTGTAATCAATAACTACTTTTAAACTATGATTTAAATGCTTGCAATATATTTTCAAAATGTTTTCTTGGGCATTGACCCGTGTGCAAAATATTTTTAAAATCTTTTAGGTGTCCATCAACAAGGACGCCCAGCTTGGTGATCTGTTCCAGGGATGCGTAGCTATAGCACTTGTGGATGCTTACAGGATTTGGATTAGACGCTTCAGTATAGGGCTGTGTTTTTTTTCTAACATTCTTATTTTTTCAATGTCCGATGCAATATTTTCTGATTTTGGAGTGTATATAGGGTTTTCGATTTTCGATTTCTGATTTTTCAACTTTTAATTTTCCCAAATTAAATTGGATAGGAGATTGGAATTGTGGTGATAATTATATTCAACCCAAATAAATGAGGGAAGCGCAATCACCAAGGAAAATAAAGAAGATAAAACGCCAATCACACAACACAGTATGTACGTGGTTCAGCAAGAATGCCTACGTCCATGGTGGTGCAGTCAGTATTATTTCTATATACTCCGGGGAGCGTTTACAGAGAATACAGTGCGTGTCCTTTGCCCCAGACTTAGGATTTATTATATGCATGTCTGTCTTCGGGGAGTGGGGGTGTTGGACTCCCCCACGGTTACCATCTTCTCCTGGAGCATCTCTTATACGAGAACATGGGAGGAGACTAAGTTGTAATCCTGTTCAGTTAAGGCAAGGGGTTCGGATTTTGGGCCGTTTTTATTAGGCTACTCGTCCGGGCCCATAATGCTAAATTCGGGTACCCACAATTGCCCCTAAAGTTATTGGGCCATAAGTTGGGCTCAATAAATTTAAATGATTTTCCATAATGACACTTTTGTGAATCGTGTAACTCTTTTCAAAGTCGAGAACTGATTTAGGTGAAAGTTGCTTCGTGTCCTGTGCGCGATGATTGGGAGCATTTAAAAACTATTTGGAGCAGCGTTCCACCATTGTCATTTCAAATTTCTCTGCGTTTATTCACCTTCTGCGAGTCTCAGCTGTCGTGTATTCTTCTCTGGGCCTTTATTTTCTTCGCTTTCACTCTCTCTCGTGATCTTTTCATCTCGTAAGTCCTCCTTGCTATTTCTTTGTGCTTCTTTTGCTGAGTTTTCTCTGAATTTGCTATTTTTAGGGTTTATAAATATCGAAAATAGGTAATAGGTCGTTGTCTGAGTTTAGGAAGTTCTATAATATCCCAGAATCGGTAGAGATTGAGTGAGCCTCTCTCCCTAAGAATGTTAGAGAGATAGAGGGTGCTCATTAGATTCATGTCCTGTTACTTTCTCAAGGGAGGCTTACTTTTCCTCCAAACAATTTGTTTCTTCATTTCTTTAGTTATTTCAACATTGTCCCCGCACAGTGTTCGCCCAGTGTATGGAAGATAATTAATGGTGTCCATAGAATAAATCAACTTTATGGCACTAAATTAGGGCTCGTCGAAGTCTGCTTTTGTTATTCCTTCTCTCGAACTAGCTATGGTCTTCTTTACCTCAAGGCCAGGAGTCCTGATAGGGTATTGGTAGTAAATTTACCTGATTCCCAGAAGGACTACTGGCAAGATGGATTTCTTGCTAGGAATTGGCAGTTCTCCCCTCATACTGAGGGGTCGAGGTATGATAGATTCACTGTCCCCGTTTATGGGGAAGAGTACATAGGTAGTCTGTGCTCTGCCCTTATGATTTACTTGTTAATGTGTGATTTTTTTGACACTTTCCTATTTTCTTTTCAGCGAAGACAAAATACTTGGAGCCTGCCCTCAGCGATGTTCGAACTTTCGAGTTGATTAAAGCTTGGAATATCAGGAAACCTTTGGCTAACGGTGAACATCCCCGGTCTGCCACTCTCCTGCTCGAGTACAAGAATATTGGGTCCAGTTTTATTGTGAGGCATGTGGATAGTATTCCTGAATTTGACACCTCTGAAGAAGCTACTGCTGATCCCATTTAATTGGATGAGGAAGAGAGCAGTTCCGAGAGTAATACCAGAGGAGGTGCCGAAGGTGTTTTTGGCGAGGAGATCTCCAGTAGTGACAGGTCTTCTAGCTCATAAGAGGTTTCTGAAGCCCTATAACCTTCAAGTTCATCCAGCAGCTCCAGCGAGGAAATGGTTCCCCCAAGAAAGAACTTGATTCGTAATGATGATGATGATGTTCTCCTTGCTCAAAGGTCGAAGAAGCAGAAGTCCAGTAGTGGGGCTGTTGTTATTGGTTCTCAATCTGCTACTCAGGAGCAGGAAAAGAAGAGAAAGGAAGAAGAGCAGGTGAAAGAGAGAGAGAGAGAAAGAGGGAAAAAGAGAAGAAGAAGACTGAGGAGAGGAAGAAGGTCGAGGAGAGGAGGAGGGTAGAGAAGGAGAAGGAAAAAGAGGAAGAGAGGAGAAAAATGGAGGTGAAGACAAAGGTTGGGCAGGCCTTAGTGCCTGTGTTCGCATTACCAGAGGGGGCCTCGGTTGCCACTTCTCCTCAATTGGCCCCTGCGCTGCTCGAGAGAGCAGTCCTTCCTGCTAATCGCCAAAGGGCGATGGGGACTGACCAATTAGCCCTGCAAGCGAGTCAGAGGCTAGCCTTGGTAAGTATATTTCTCTTTTCTAATGTTCGTCAAATTCTGTTTGTTTCCCTCTTATAATATCTTCTTCTATTTGCAGTTTGTGACTGATTCTGCTGTGCTCTATCGCTCTCGTGATGAGTTAATTAATAAGAATGGCGAGCTGGATAAGCAGAATGCTGCTTTGAGAGTGAAGAGTGTCGAGCTCGATGCTAGCTTGAAGGCTGCTGATGCTGCCTGAACGTCCTCTGACCTGGCCCTTGTCAAAGCCAGCCAAGAAAGGGAGGCAGTGGATAAAGAACTAAGTGAGCTGCGGCAGGCATATAATTTGGTCTGCTCGAGCAAGCTGGCAGTCGTGGAGGAGAACAAGGTGCTGAACGAGAAGCTGAAGGAGAAGCAGTCTGAGGCAGCCACCGTTAAGGAAGATTTATATAACTCCGGGTGGGCTGTCGCATATAAAGATGCTGAGTTTTAGATAGGCTACATCAGTCGTCTGAACTTCAAAAAAGGTTGGAATAAAGACCTCTTGGCTGCTGGGGTGGAAGTTACCTCTCCCCTGTTCGATGAGCACGATCCAGGCCCAAATCTAATTGTGGATGAAACCCACTGTTCTAAAAAACCCGCCTAGGCACGCCTAGGCTTGAGGCTTGGGAAAAATGCCCCGCCTTAATATTTTGACGCCTTATGCTTGGTAAAACCCTTAAGGGGTATTTTTTCTCTGAAAACAACAATGCTTTAGTGAAACGATCTCGCTTTTTAAAGAATTTTTTACAAACCAAACCATTATCTCATCCAAAATAATCAAATAGTATTTTTATTTGCAAATATTCAGACATCAATATGTACAATTTTAGTATTTTAATAGCCTTGTTATGGTTAAAAAATATTAAAATATATTAAAAAGGCCTAAACGCCTTTTCACGCCTTTTTACGCCTAGGCCCGCCTAGGCTTCTAAGGCTTAAGGCTTGGCCTCCACGCCTAGATCACCCCCCGCGTTTTTTAGAACCTTGATGAAACCCCTGCCCTAGCCATCGAAGGTGTTAATTCTGCCTCCCAGTTAATTCCTGATGATGCCCTTCCTGTTCAGGCGACAGAGATTGTCCCTACTGAGGGAGATGTTCCTACTGCTGTTGACAAGGGGAAGCAGCCAACTTCTTCTGGGCAGCCCGAGGTCGCCAGCTAATTTACCCTTAGGGTTTCTTTTGTATTTTTGTTTGTAATTTTCCTTTCTATTCCTCGATGTACTCTGATCCTTTTGCATATTAATGAAATGAGAAGGTTTCTTCCCTCAGTGTACCGATTTATTTTTTCCTTTACTGCTCTTTCATGTCCTGTAGTTGGTTGATGTAGATGACTATATACCACCCACTTCTAAATTGGGAAGAATGTTTGGTCCTGATGTAAGACCTGAAGTTTGTCATACCTTCATGAGGATTTACAAATCGCTGCGATTGAGGAACAAGCGTTTTATAGAGCAGACTGAGCTCGTTGTTAAACTGAAAGACAGACTCCGGGAGATGGAAGAAGTTGGAGCTTCTGTTCAAGAGGAGGTGAATACTCTGAGGGAAAGGCTCCTTGATGCTACCGAGATTAACCAAGTTGAGAAAAATCTGCAACAGGAAAATGAGTCTTTGAGGAGAGAGGTGTTGCTCCTCAGGGAGCATGCGCCGAGCACTGCGCCGAGCATTTTGAGGGGTTCCTCCTCATCACGAGCTGGCACAGGATCAAGCGACGTTCCTCCGGTGATGCGAGGTTCTATCGCATCGACCATTCTACCAGCTGGTATGAATGCAAGGAGCCCAGCTAGGTAAATGGATGAGATTCATGAAGATGTCCGCCAAGCATACGTTATTGTTGTTGGGCTCCAACGGATGTCACACGGCTGAGGCATCTTTTTAAGAGAGGACCCCGACAAGTATGGGTTGATGGTTACGACCAAGGTTGGGTGGATGCTCCGACGAAGCTGAAAGAATTTGAAGAGCTCGCCTTTATTAGAGGATGGTTGAGTGCCCTAAGGGAGCTACAAGTTCCAAGGAACTCAATGCTCTGGTATCGTCATGAGATTTCTCCTTCCACTTTAAGGCCTAACCTTTTCAGGAAGGATGATCAGTGGATCCCTATTGATGCCATTCCTCGGCAGCTATTGGAGTCAGATGCGAACGAGGTCGATGAAGAATTAGCTCCTCACCCTGATGACGGTCGAAGAGCACAAGTAGCTGATTATCTTGTTCAGAGGCCGAGGCCTCATTAAGATTTTACTAGTTGTAATTCTGTACACATATGTAATGAAACAATGTAGTATCGATGCTTTGCGCGATCTCGCCGATTATACACGAGTTGTACATATCTGTTATGAAATAATATAAGATTTATGTTTTGGGCGAATTTACCGACTAAACAAGTGTTTCATATTTGTTCTTTGCTTAATAATCTTAGGCCTCTTTCGATCGACTAGATTGGTAAGTTTGTATTATCGAGTAAGTGTCCCTCCCGTCCAGTATGCTTATGAGATACCATTCTATCTTACTTTACCTTTTAGGTCGTGCCGTCACACACCTTTAGGCCTAAGTGTGACAATTGGCAAGGATACACCTAGTGTTGGATACTCTATCCGATCAGGTTTTTGTTGACCAAACATTATCTGGCGACCAATTTGACTTGGCCGAGTTGCCTAAGGATATCCTGTAGGGCTTCATATATTGCCAGGGGCAATGCTAAGAGGTTGTTTGTGCTTCATAACGAAAACCTGAGGAGGGTGTTTTCCCTGCTATTGTTCTGAGTAGTGTGCCTGTCACTTGGAAAGGGTGTGCAACTTATAAAGCCCATATATTAATTAACTAACACCCTATAAAATGCAACTGCCAAACAACTTTCATTGATCACAAGTAAATGAGTTGCCATTTGCATAAACTGATAAAAAAAACCAAAGAAAAAAGTAGAAATAGAATTTTTTAAGATTTGCCGCATTCCATGCTCGGGGTATCTCTCTGCTCGGCGGAAATCCTCACGAAGCTCATCCATTTCCCTAGCTGGGCTCCTTGCATTCGTACTAGCTCGCAGAACGGTCGATGGGATAGAACTTCGCATCACCGGAGGAACATCGCTCGGTCCTGCCCCAGCTCGTGATGAGGAGGAACCCCTCAAAATGCGAGGCGCAGTGCTCGGCGCATGCTCCCTGAGGAGCAACACCTCTCTCCTCAAAGACTCATTTTCCTGTTGCAGAATTTTCCCAACTTGGTTAATCTCGGTAGAATCAAGGAGCCTTGCCCTCAGAGTATTCACCTCCTCTTGAACAGAAGCTCCAACTTCTTCCATCTCCTGGAGCATGTCTTTCAGTTTAACAACGAGCTCAGTCTGCTTTATGAAACGCTTGTTCCTCAATCGCAGCGATTTGCAAATCCTCACGAAGGTATGACGAACTTCAGGACTTACATCAGGACCAAACATTCTTCCCAATTGAGAAGTGGTTGGTATATAGTCATCTACATCAACCAACTACAGGCCATGAAAGAGCAGTAAAGGAAAAAATAAATCAGTACACTGGGGAAGAAACCTTCTCATTTCATTAATATGCAAAAGGATCAGAGTACATCGAGGAACAGAAAGGAAAATTACAAACAAAAATACAAAAAAAAACAAAGAAAAAACTAGAAATAGAATTTTTTAAGATTTGTCGCATTCCATGCTCGGGGTATCTCTCTGCCCTCTAGCGTTTCTAAGTGATAGGCTCCTTGCATATCATCTCTTGTTATCTTAAATGGTCCCTCCCAGTTTGGGCCCAATTTGCCATCTGATGGTTTTATTGCGCTGCCAAGGACTTTCCTTAGGACAAAGTCACCTACTTGGAATGCCCTTGGATTGACTCTCTTGTTATAATGTCTTGTGAGCTGTTGTTGGTAGCTTGCTAATTTCACTAATGCAAGTTCTCTACGTTCGCCTGCTAGATCGAGTTCGGGGAGCAATGCTGCATCATTTTGGCCCTGGTCGACAAGGGTGGATCTTATAGTTGGTAGGCCTTCTTCTAATGGGATGACCACCTCTATTCCATATGTTAGCAAAAATGGGGTTTCCCCCGTTGCCCGACGTGGGGTAGTGCGGTAAGCCCACAAAATATATGGCAGCTCGTTTACCCATGTGCCTTTGGATCACTCTAATCGTCTCTTTATCCCATCGATCACTGTTTTTTTAGAAGCCTCAGCTTGACCGTTGCTCTGAGGATACGCCACCGAGCTGAAGTAGTGTCTGATCCCGTGCTCACTACAGAAGCTCTGTAATGGGACACTCTTGAACTGTGTTCCGTTGTCAGTGAAGATGGTTATGGGGATTCCAAAATGGGTAATTATGTTCTTCCATATGAATCTCATCATATCTACATCTCGGATGTTGGCCAGTGGCTCTGCCTCGATCCATTTGGTGAAGTAATCTGTTGCGACAAACAAATACTTGCGGTTACCGACGATGGTAGGAAGTGGTCCTACGATGTCCATTCCCCATTGGGCAAAGGGCCAGGGGCTGGTGAGTGATCTTAGGTTGCTGGCAGGTTGGTGAACCATGGGGGCGTGTAGTTGACATTTCTTGCACTTGTGAGCGTATACTGCTGAATCTTTTTGCATATATGGCCACCAGTAGCCTTCCTTCATAGCTCGAAAAGCTAGTGATCTTCCTCCTATATGGCTCCCACGGATTCCTTCATGGAGCTCGTGTAGAATCTGCTCGACATTTCTCGGGTGTACACATTGCAGGTAAGGGCCAGAGAATGATGTTTTATATAATTTGCCCTCATCAGATACGTGAAAGCGAGCAACTTTGACTCTTATCTGATGAGCAATCTTCCTATCACTTGGAAGCGTACCATCCTTCAAATATTCCTTTAAAGGGTCCATCTAACTGGGTTCTGATTCAATCTAGAGCACAGGTTCCGCGCTTGGTATCTCGTCGCTCTGATTGATGCTCGGGCGAGCGAGGAAGTCGATGGGGATCATTCTTTTCAAGTCAGAATTGATTGTTAAGCTCAGGGCTACCGGGGCATCAGCGTGGCTATTCTATCCTCTGGGAAATTACTGGACACTGACTTCCTTGAAGCTGGCCGTTAGCCTTTTAGCCAAGGCGTGATAGGCCTCTATTCTTTCGTCTCTTGCGTTATAGTCCCCACTTATCTGATTAGAGACTAATTGTGAGTTATTGAACACCTGTAACTACTTCGCTCCTAAAGTGTGTGCCTTCTGGAGGCCGGCTATCAAAGCTTTATATTTCGCTTCATTATTGGAGGCTTCAAATCCAAGCCTGATTCCTTATTTGAGGGTTGTATCTTCTAGAGTAACAAGCACAATGCCCACTCCTGCCCCCTTTGAGTTGGAGGCTCTCCTGTGAATTCAGCTATAAAATTAACAAGTACTTGTCCCTTGATTGCATTTCTTGGTTAAAATTGGATATCAAATCGTCCGAGCTCAATTGACCATTTAGTCAGTCTGCCCGATAAGTCCGCTTTCCTTAGGATTGCTTTAAGGGGGTATGATGTAAGAACAATGATGGTGTGAGCTTTAAAATAGTGCTTCAACTTCCTTGAAGCTACTATAAGTGCAAAGGCGAGCTTTTCTAGTGGTAGGTACCGCTGCTCAACCTCTAATAGAGTCTTGCTCGCGTAATAAATGGGGTGCTGAATTTCTGCTTTCTCATATACCAGCGCAGAACTCACAGCGTGGTTGGATATGGCGAGGTACAAGTACAAGGAAAATCTTTCTTGGGGTATGACGAGCAGGGTTGGTGAGCTAAGGTAGTCCTTGAGCTCTTTCAATGCTCGCGAGCAATCTTGATTCCATTCTACTGTCTTATTTCCCTTCAGGATTTAGAAGAACGGTTTGCATTTCTCAGAGGACTTTGAGATGAAACGATTTAAGCAGCGAGCATGCCGGTGAGCTTCTGTACGTCTTGTATTGTACGAGGGGGCCGCACCCTGTTGATTGCGTTGATCTGATCCGGGTTAGCCTCGATGCCTCTCTTACTAACCAAGTACCCAAGAAATTTTCCTAACTTGATACCGAAAGAACACCTGCTCGCGTTGAGCTTCATTCGGTATTTCCTGAGGATCTCGAAGGTTCTTGATAGGTCTGAGAGGCGGTCTTCTTTGTTTCTTCTCTTGACGAGCATATCGTCGATGTAGACCTCCATGGTGTCTCACATCTGGTCTTTGAATATCTTGGTTACCAGCCACTGGTAGGTTGCCCCTGCATTTTTTAGCCCGAAAGGCATGACTTTGTAACTGTATAATCCGACGGTGGTGATGAATGTTGTCTTGTCCTGGAATGGTGCATATAGAGGGATCTGATGATATCCCGAATATGCATCCAGAAAACTCATTCTTTCGTGAGCTGCCGTGGCATCCACCAATTGGTCAATTTTTGGGAGGGGGAAACTGTCCTTAGGGCAAGCCCTGTTAAGGTCAGTGAAGTCGATGCAGACTCTCCATTTCCCGTTATTCTTTGGAACTACTACTGGGTTGGATAACCATTTAGGGAATTGGACCTCCCGTATGGATCCTGCATCCAGTAATTTCTCAACCTCTTTTTCTACGGCTTTTTCCTTCTCGGGCGCAGTTCACCGTGCCTTTTGGGTGATAGGTTTGAAAGTGGGATCTACATGCAACCGATGACAAGCCACACTGGGATCAATTCCATGCAGCTCGTATGGTTCCCATGCGAAAACATCTACGTTGCTTCTCAACAAAGTCATCAATTCCTTTTTTTCTTGATCTGTGAGGGAAGCTCCAATCAAGAATACCCTGTCCTTTTTGCTACCACCAGTTCTGACTTCCTCCAGGTTTTCCACGACTCGCTCAAAAGGAAGGATCCTGGTCTCTTCCACTCCGGGTCTTCTATACCTTAACTGTTTTTTTGAAGGTATCAGACCTTCTTGTTCTTCGCCCTTCTCGTTGGGCTTCTCGGCCTTCTTCTCTGGTCTAGGGTGGATGGCCGCTATGAAGCACCTTCTTACCATAGCTTGGTCATCGTGGATCTCCATTACTCCTCGCTCGATTACATACTTGAGTTTCTGATGGTAGGTCGAAGGGACTGCCTTCATTGCATGTAGCCATCCTCTGCCGAGGATGGCTTGGTACGGTGAGTCAATGTCGACTACCAGATTTTCAGTCATCTTCGAGATACTTCCTACCCTTACCGGCAGCACAATCTTTCCCAGCGGGATAGTCACTTTTTCAGCGAAGCCAACTAGAGGGGCAGTGGCCTCCTTTAGTTTGGTGATACTCAACTTTAATTTCCTGAATAAATTGAGATACATTACCTCGGATGAACTTCCTTGGTCGACGAGCAACTTGTCGACGTCATGGTTGGCAATACTGAGAGTAATGATCAAGGTGTCATGGTGTGGGGTTCTTACTCCCACCAGATCTTCATCTGTGAACACGACATGTTTGCTATAGTCGATGTCATCTGCTCGTCGACGTTTTCCTGATTGGGTCTTTGCTGGATCGATCTGGAAAGCTTGCATCACTGCTATAAGCTTCTTTACCTCCATCCGAGCGGAATTCCCCTGAATCTGCTTCACATCAGATGCCCCGTGAATTACTGCGAATTCATGGCCAACATCGTCTTTGAGCACGTTGTCAGGTCGTACCTCTCCATTGGCAGCGACTTTCTCTGCCTTTTTTTCCACGAATTCGTTCAGATGCCCGGACTGGGCCAGCTCTTCGAGGTGGGACTTAAGAGCTTTGAAATGCTCAGTCTTATGTCCTCCTTCTTTATGAAAGGCACATCTCAGCGCGTTATTTCTCTTTGAGGGATATCCTCCTATCTTTCTGGGCCACTTTATAAATGGCTCGTCTTTGATTTTTACGAGAATCTTATAAATCGGTTCTCTAAAAACAGTGTTGAATGTCTGAAAGGCTTTTGCCATATCGTTCCTGCCTCCGTTCTTGGAGCCATTCTTGCCCCCATTCTTTCCTCCTTTCTTCTGGTTCTCAGCTTTGTCATTGCCTTTGGCAGCGAGCTTAGTTCGACCATTCTCCCCTGTGCTGAGGCGGGTCAGATCCTCCACCTTGGCGTATTTCTCAATGCGAGCCATCAGGTCATCGATGGTCATGGCCTCTTTCTTTGTCAAGGACTGGTACAAAAGGGAAGAGTTGGGTAGCCCAATTTTGAAGGAGGCCACTGCTACCTACTCTGAGCAGTCTTCGACCTCGTTGAATAACTCTCAGTACCTCTTCGTGTAGTCTTGGAGGGTCTTTTGAGATGTCTTATTCATTGTTAGCAAAACATCCATCCTTTTGGGATGGGAGCTACTAGTAATGAAGCGGGCCGTAAAAAGTTCGGCCAGGGACTCAAAGCTCCTAATGGACCTGTGAGGGAGCCTTTCGAACCATTTATGTGCCACGTCATGCTGGCTCGAGGGAAAAATTCAACACATCAGCGCATCTCGGTGGTTCCAAAGGGTCATGGCTTGCCTGTACTCCCTAACGTGATCAATAGGATCAGTTTTTCCATCATAAATCTTGAATCTTGGAATAGCGAATTTCTTGGAGGCTTCTTCTTCCTTTATTTCCCTCGACAAAGGGGATTTCATCTGGGTCTTTAGAGCTCATCTAGCAAGCTCCCTGGTTGATCTTGCGCCGTGATGTGCTAGGTGTTGGTCCATCTCTCTTCGGACCAAATTTCGTATGTTCTCATTGCTGCGAGCTGGGCTCCTGTAACGGTGAGCCGGTCGCTGGTGCTCGAGTGAGTCATTGCTTGACTCGTGTATCTCACTCTTTTGGGACCCACGCTTAGGGCTCCTTCCTCGGCTGCGAGACTTGCTCGCCTGAGGGCTAGGAGTGGGGTATGGACGTCGCCTAGTGCTACGATGGAGTTCTTTCTCCATCCTCTTTAATTTCCTTTTGAGGCGAGCATTCTCAGCCTCCTGCTTGCGAGAGGACTCCCTTTGCTCTTGGAGCCTTGCCTCATAGGCATCAATCAGTCTGGAGATTTGTGTGGACCTCGCTGGTCCCTGGCTTTCCTCTGAGGCTGGCCTCTCCGGGCGAGCCCTCTGATCTGAACGCCGAATTTCAGATCTGATCCTGCGAGGAGCAGGTTGTTCTTGGATATCTCCTGCCTGAGGAGCGTTACTGCTGTGACAAGACATTTTGAACTTCTTTTTTGGTGCGGGCTTTCTCAGGGAAGACAAACGTTTCCACAGATGGCGCCAATTGTGGTGACAATTATATTCAACACAAATAAATGAGAGAAGCGCAATCACCAAGGAAAATAAAGAAGATAAAACGCCAATCACACAACACAGTATGTACATGGTTCAGCAAGAATGCCTACGTCCACGGTGGTGCATTCAGTATTATTTCTATATACTCCGGGGAGCGTTTTCAGAGAATACAATGCGTGTTCTTTGTCCCAGACTTAGGGTATATTAAATACATGTCTGTCTTCGGGGAATGGGGGTGTTGGACTCCCCCACGTTTACCATCTTCTCCTGGATCATCTCTTATACGAGAACATGGGAGGAGACTAAGTCGTAATCCTATTCAGTTAAGGCAAGGGGTCCGAATTTTGGGCCGTTTTTATTAGGCTACTCGTCCGGGCCCATAATGCTAAATTCGGGTACCCACATGAACTATGTTTTAAATTCCGATTTTTCGATTTTTTAGCCGATCTTATTTTACAAAATAATTTCTGATTAATTTTCCGAATATTTTTTCCGATTAATATTCCGAATATTATATATATATATATATTTATATATATATTTACTTTACATTCCCTTATCTAATAAGAATGTGTACAATTACAATGTAATATAATTATATAACCCTTAGATTAGATCCATTTAATCTCAACCCTTAATTTACCCCATATACATGTTGTTGGTAAAGCAATTAGGGTTAACTTAACATATCTCTCTCACCTCTCTCTCTACTCTCATCCCTTTCTTTCTACTCAGACGGCGAAATACCCTAGATCCCTTTCTACTCTCATCCCTTTCTACTCACCTCTCTCTCTACTCTCGTCCCTTTCTACTCAGATTCAGACCAAATACCCTAGATTCCTTTCTAGTTTCTAAAAGGTAAGCCTAGTTTCTACTGATCTGTTTATTTTTTTTATTTGAGCATATCGTTTTTCGATTTATATTGTTATGTTCGATTAACAAATCCCAATTAGAGCCATTTGCGAACAAAATAAACAAATTTATTTTTTTTGTTAAGTTTTTCGTTATGTTTATGTGTTTACACTTTACATATCCATGAGTTATGTTTATGTGTTCAACACTTTACAAATCATTGAGTTAAAGATCCTTGAGTTAACTTACAGATCCATGAGTTATGTTTATTTAATGTTTTCTCTTTCCACGACATATTGATTTCTCACATTTCTTTAATAAAATGGTGAGAAATATCTGTACTTTTTAAATTAAAATGAGCTATCTAGTTTACATAGGATCTTGGCTGCTAATTTTATAACAGTTTATTTTCATTTTCAGAGTGTTATATTTTAATACATAACAGTTTATTTTCATTTTCAGAGTCAATTATATAACAGTTTACTAGCATTGTCAAGTGTTATATTTTTTACCTGTTGTTTCACATTGTGTGTACTGATTTTGGATTTAACTTAATTTGTTTTATTCATATTTAATATATTGTGTGAGTCAGAATCCCCACACAAAAAATTTATCTCTTCAACATGAGGTACATTTTTTCCACTCCACTATTAATTGTATGTCGACAATGGATAAAACCACCGGAGTCACGAGTACAGTCAATCCTAAAAAAAAAGAAAAATGACATCAAAATCAAGTTTAGTTGGTCATCATGGACTGTCGGGAGTGTGGGAGCATTTTGAAAAAATTATGGTTGAGGGAACAAAAAAAAAATTGGGTACCTATAATTGCAATTATTGTAATGTACAAATTGTAACACCTTCTGCCGAGGGAACAAACAAATTATGGAATCACCTTAAAAAGAGTAAAGAGTTTCCCAGTTATGAAGGAGATAACACAACACAAACCATTAATTCTATGGTAGTATCCCAACCTTCTAATTGGCGATTTGATCAAGAGAGGTGTCGAAGGTCTTTAACTAAATGGACTATTATTGATCAACTCCATTTTAATCATGTGGACAAAAAAGGTTTTAGAATATTTTGTGTTGATTTACAACCTAAATTTCACGTGATATGTAGAACCATGCTCACTAAGGATTGTTTAAAGATGTACCACGAGGAACCACACTCACGTGATATGTTTAAATTTCACTTGTGTCAAATATGCGCGAAGTGGCCCATCACGCATGCAACTTTTCAAAAAATGTGTGGTGGGTGAAATATTGGAAACAAAGAGGGCGGTATGCTTGGATGTAGAGACGCTTTGGAACTCAACTTATCTAATGATAAATGCGGCATTGAGGTTGAAATGGTATTTGATCGTTTAGATGAGGTTGATCCTAATTATAAAGTCGAGTGTAACGTGAAAGGGGAAGGTTTATTGAATGAGTATGATTGGAAAACATTAAAATCTTTGCACACGTTTTTGAAAGAATTCTTTGAACTAACAAAGTGTGTGCCGGGTTCTCAATATATCACTTCCAATACTTATTTTAATGAACTCACCCAAGTTAAGGTCCTTCTCATTGAGCATTCACATAGTGATGATTTATTTTTTCATTGCATGGCCATTAAAATGGATGCCAAGTTTGACTAGTATTGCAATTTTGATTCTTTTAATCTGATATTAGTTGTTACAATAGTGTTGGATCCTCGTTATAAATTTTAATTTGTCGAGTTTTGGTATTCCTCATATTTGGAGAAGTGTCCCGATCTTTTCAATGTTGAAAAAACTTGCAAAATGGAAGTCCTTGTTGAAAGATTTAATGAGTAGACGTCATAGTTACAACAAAGAGGGAGAGAGTCCTTATTTGAAAAAGTTTTTTCCACCCCATGAGATCAAGTCAATGATTCTAATGTTGTAGAAAAAAATATCAAACAAATCGAAGTCAAAAGACTTGTTTAGAGGAGTTTTGTAAAGAAACGAGTGTAGTGAAGTTTCCAATGATTTGGATAGATATTTGATAGATAGTGTTATGAACATTGATGATGGTCATTTTGACATTGTTGCTTAGTGAAAAGGAAAGATTCCAACCTACCGTGCACTTACCATAATGGCTCGTGATAGTTTACCTATTCCGATGACGTCGGTTGCATCCAAGTCCGCTTTTAGTACGGCACGGTAGAGTCCTTGATAAATTTCGAAGTTCTTTGACACCTACTATTGTGGAAACTTTGTTATTTACACAAGATTGTCTTAGAAATCCTATGCTTCCTGTTAGTATTGAAGATACAATAGAAGTTCTAGAATCTATTGAATAAGGTATATTTTATTGCAATTTTGTATTACAATATTAATTTATTTAGATTCATTTTTTTCAATTTCTTATTATGCATTCGTTCTCACTAATTTCTATTGTTTTGATTGTAGTTGTGAACGAGGAAATGAAAGCAATGTTGTTAGGATGAATTAATAATTTCGATGCTTTGTGGATGGTCATGCTTGGTCCAAGCAGCTTGGATGATCGATTAATTGAAATTTTGAATAGTGTTGTTGGATTATATTTGGGTGTTATTGGACATTTTGAATTATGTTGTTGGACATTTAGACATTTTGAAATATGCTGTCGTGAACATTTTGAACTATGTTGTTGTTGGAAATTTTAAATTATGTGGAATATGCTTTGAATTATGTTGGACATTATGTGGAATATGCTACTATTTTATGGAATTTCCAAACTATTTTGAAATATGTCCAAACAGTTTTCAAAACAGATATTTGTGTTGTTGTCCAAACACAGGGAATACTTTTTGAGAAATATGTTTTGTTCTTATAATAGTTTGAATGACATATGGAGTCTGAATGACATTTGGAGTCTAAAAAATAGTTTCTAAATTTTAGTCGTACTAATAGTTTCTAAATTTTAAAAAATTGTAAATTTATATAAAAAAATCTAAAATTTAAAAATTATAAATTTGTCGGATTATTTTTATAAAAAATAATTTTAAAAAGTATAATTTTTAGATTTTTTTGAAATTCCGATTTTTTTTACTTTTTCGAAAACGACAGAAATAAATTATTCCAAAAAAATCGGAATCGGCATCGAAAATTAAATTATTTTGTCAAATTTTTTGGGAAATTTTTCGAAAGGGTCATTTTCGATCCGATCCGATCGAAACACAACCCTACTTCAGTAGTGGGATGCAGTTCAGTTATTTCATTTCGGTGTGTTGACCCTTCAGTTATATTCTTTTGTCTCAATTCAAACTATGTACTCACATTTTTATTTTTTGTTGGACCTTATAGTAGGCTTGGGAAACGATGGTTTATTCCTTATTATTTTATTCAGTATTTATCTTGTGATGGATTAATATTATTATTATTATGTGGATGGCTTGGTGATTGTGTTTATTTACCCATGTTGTTATTTAATGAAAGATATAACTTGACACCAATTCATTTAAAACGTAGGTGGTTAGTAATTTAAAAAGTTTTCGACAGTGATGCTAAGAATGAACCAAATGAGATTCCTGTTTTATTTATATGAAGAACTGATCACCCGGTATTTAAATAGGCGGGGTGTCACATATGGTATCAAAGCATGAGATTTTAGCGTCCTTAGGATCTGTGCAGCTTTTTACGTTGCAGCAAAACTTTCTTTGATATATATCCTTATTATAGGATTATTATATTCCTCTACGTATGTGACTTACGCTCTCCTGCTATTAAGCATAGTTTATATGATTCAAATACGAGTTCGATTAGGCTTTGTACATCGAACATTAAAGGATGACCAGCGAAGGCCATTAGAAGGACTGCATGAGGGGAGGCTCAGCAGAAGACATAGAGCATTCTGAAAATGGTGATCACGATAGAGTCACCATGATTATTGTTCAGGAAGGTGACAATAGGATAATATCTCGGGAGCAATAGCTTCCCCAAACACTATCATAGATAACAATGGTGAAATTTCATACTCGCCCAGCGTAGTCGATAAGGGGTGGGGGAGTCGAAAGGACTCTTTTGAAAATCCATCTATAAGAATACGGAGCAATGAAGAAGCGTGATGGGTCAATGGAAGGACGGAATCCAAAGGAAATTGTATAGGGTGGAGTGCATAGGCACCCATGATTAAATTTTGGGCGAATTTTTATCTCATAGGGGCACCGTTGAGTGATGAGAGACAATCACCACATATAGAGAAGTATATATGGAATTATATGAGAAATTTATGTACGATGACCATAAGATCATCCATCTGTTGTTCAGACAGAGATGCGAATGGAGTCTCTGAACTTATCAAATGGGTAAGATGGAGACCGATCGTGAGTGAGAAGTTGACTAGTTTAGCGAACTTTGTACCCGACAAAAGGGATACAGAGAAAATAAAGGGCTCGTAAGTGATAATGGATACGTGAATAGAATATACAAGAATGGATGGGAAATCCAACTAGGATGACTAGTGTAGAGGTCGTTAAAAGTCGTACGTTTACGAGTTTACATCAATGCTTCCATGAGAAGGGAGTCAAGAGGGTTAGAGAATCTAGTCGAAGAGCAAGACTGGATTTAACGGTGATAGTGAAACGCCATAAGAGGGTACACCTAGTAGGGTATCCATTTAAATTATTCAAATCAATTGGATTCCTACCAAGTAACATGCATTCAGTTAGAGCCATCAAGGTCAACAACGAGTTCTATATGGCCCGCGAAGCCAATGGGACAACGGGGGTAGTAATTAGGGTCAAGACTACCATGTCTAAAGGAAGGACACCCCAACATGTCCAGTGGGGCCAAAGACAGGGGGATGGCGCAAAAAGGTGTCCTATATGTGGAGAGTAAGGCCACTTTTATTAAACGTGTCCACAGCAAGAAAGTGAGACCGATCAGATTGGGAAAGTAGATGGGAATGGTGCCAATAGGTCACAACAGAAGGAGGAGTGAGATTTTTGATAGGGAATCAGGCTAAGAGATTTAGGCCCAGAGGTTATCAACCCAAGAATAGTGGGTTCAGGCAAGACCAGTAGGGTCCTCAACAGCAGCAACATCCCATTCTTCAGGGCCGCCAGGGCCAAGGGGAGGATGGGGGAGGCCAACAGGGCCAGGACAAGAGGCAACAAAACTTATCTGGAAGTTGTCAAAGTTGTGGATAGATGGGCCACATGACGAAGTATTACCCCAAAGTGAGGTAGGGGAAATTACAGAATGAGATCCTAGATGTACAACCATTGCAATAGATTATGGGTCAGTTCCGACGCGAGAGTTACTTTAGGGACCCGACGATTAGGTAAGGTAGATGGAAAATGGAGGTTATATTTTTGTTTCATCCTTATGAGTATGGGATTTGTACGGGTGACATGGGTGTGCCCCTATATATAATCGTTAACATTACAATTCAAGTGCTAGTCGAGTTTAGTGTGTACATTGTCGGTATCAGCCTTATTATAAATGTATATACCATTGGGTAACGATACTTTTCAGTGTCACTTGTAGGGGAGCAGGTGTGGGCACTAAGAGAACTCTTATGTTATGATTTGCTACTTTTGAGAGTTAGGAAAGTAGGACTTATTATAAATGTATTTAAATGCTTGCAAAATATTTTTAAAATGTTTTCTTAGGCTCTGACCCGTGTGCAAAATATTTTCAAAACGTTTTAGGTGTCCAGCCAGAGGAACGTACAGCTTGATGATACGTTCTAGGAATGCGTAGTTGTAGCACTTATGGATGCTTGCATGATTTGTATTAAATGCTTCCGTCACTTCATCTTTAGAGTAGGATGCAGTTTAGTTATTTCATTTGGGCGTGTTGCCCCTTTAGTCATATTCTTTTGTTTCAGTTTAGACTGTGTACTCGAGTTTTTATTTTCAATTGAACTTTATAATAGACTTGGGAACCGATGGTTTATTCGGTATTATTTTATTCAGTATTTATCTTGTGATGGATATATATTATTATTGTGTGGATGGTTTGGTGATTGTGTTTATTTTGGTGTGTTGTTCTTTAATGAAAGATATAACTTGACACCAGTTCATTTAAAACATAGGTGGTTAGTAATTAAATTTTTTTTTTACAGTGATGCCAAGAATTAATCAAATGAGATTCCTGTTTTATTTGTATGAAGGACTGATCACCCGCTATTTAAATAGGCGTGGTGTCACAGTTATTACATTAATTAATTATGTTTTTTTCTTGATTAATTGCTTTCTTTAAATACATGTTATTTACCATGCTTTGTAGGTAATTTAATTATGGTTGAGACTATTGAACTCACATGGGTTAATTAGTTTCTTTGCTATGGTATGATGGTTTAGGGTAATTTTAATGGATTAATTATTTTTGGTATTGTGCCTAGGAGGTTTAATGGTGTATATCACTCACGTGTCACTTTTTACGACCTTTCGTGTGTAACTCCTCGAATATTTATTAACACCAAACTCAAATTAAGTTTTTATGAGAATTTAGACATTGGCAACTCTAGATTTTATTAATTGTTCAAATGAGATTAATTTGGTTAACGTTTTTTTTTTCATGTAGCCATTTATGCTATTTAGTCCGTGTGAGGGATACTTTTATCAATCTACAATTCATTTTATTGTGAATTTAGTTTCATTACTCGCTTACTTTAATGTTTCGCTAAGTCATCATCTTTTAGACTTGATTTAAGAAGTTATGATTTTATAATTCTAACCGCAATTCATTGTGGATTCAATCCTTACTTCACACTACACTCCATAGTTAACGTTCCAAGTTTTGGTATTTGTTTGTATAGGCGTAAACACCCAACGATATATTTTACATACATACAGTGTACACTTCATACATGTGTCTTTTGTTTGAGGTGTTCTTCATTTTTGTATATTTTGACATGCTACTCATTTAGTATGACCATAAATTTTCTATATTATCTCTATTTGTGTTTCTTTTATTGAGACTTTTTAGTACAGTCTTTGGTACTTTGGTATTGGTATCGGTTGCTTGGATATTTAGACCTATTGTTCTACAAGTTTGTAGATTTTGGATGATTGTTATAGATTTCTTATCTTTTTATCCATACCTTGATATGTCCATACTTTACATGATCTCATTTCAGTTGGATTGTTTTATATCACATACCATACTTCACATGCTTATTTCTTGATATATTCTATATACTAGTTCTTGATTTGATATTCATAGTGTGTTGCACTTGTTTGTTTCTCATACTCATGATGATTTCTATTTGAGTATACCCTCGTTATAGTCTTGGTTTATTTCATATTTATTATCTAGATCTTACTTTGATAGTTTTGCTTCTTCATGTAATTATTGCTTTATTGCCATGGTATACCCGTTATCTATGTCTTTCTACTTCTCTTTTACTTTTTCGTGTCAAAAAGGGGGGAGAGTTGTCTAAGATAATGGAAGATTCCCATGTTTCTTGCTTTAAGGGGAGAAACTTCCATTTGTGGGGTTAGGAGGGGGCATTATTTTCCGTGAGATATTTCACGTAGGTGGGCACATTCTTATTATAATTGATGATTTTAGATGATCTTATCATTTCTCACATGTTTTACACATTCTTTATATCATTTATATCTCGTTAATTTTTCGAAGGAGTTCCAAACCAAGGAGAGTTTTTATTTGTGCATGCTATTAACTGCATGATTTTGTTTTGTTATTTCATTTGCCTTTAAGTGTATACAAGTTTATCCGGCTCATACCCATCATTTCAGACGACATTGAAGTGTCATTGGTCTTTTGGACTCCATATGTATTACTTCCTAATACTCTCATTATATGGCTGACGTGGAGTTGTTTTGGTAGGAATAATCAAGAGATTTTGGGATTTGGGGGGTTTCGCAACGGCTAAGCTAAAGGGGGAGATTGAAAATGTAAACATTTGCAATATATAAAAGTTGGCTAAACTCCGTGTTAAAGCATTGCGTCATTGAATCATTCGATCCACATAGGCTTGAGTAGTAGAGCGAGGTTCGTTCATTTATATTACATGGCCTTTTGGACTTTGAAGATCAATCAAGTCGCTCTACAATACAAGACTTTCGTTTGCCACACTTCGAAGATGTATCCTTTTATTAGTTTTGTGATTGAACATTTTGGCTACACACAATTCCATATTTTTTTTAAATGTTTTTTTAAAAGATGAACTATTAAATTTATCTCTCAAATGTTTTTTGTAAACTATTTGGGAAAAGACCTATTTTAGATATGTTGCATTTGAAGTTTATTTCTTCACTCTGTCTTCAAATCGTACGTATGGTCCCTTTTGGACCCATGCACATGGCACCGTGCGCATAGTCAAGATTTGACATGGGCGCACGACTAGCACTATTTCAGCACTGACTAAAATTGCTGCACGACGGAGCAATTTTTTTTAATTTTCCTATAAATAGGTCCATTTTCCTCCTTTTTTAAAACATTTGAAAACCTCTTAACTCAAAAACATATCTGGTAGTATTTTTTAGGTTGAGAGCTTTTTCTTTGCCTCTTTATTTTCAAATTCACTTGTTTTCTCCAAATTGTGAGAAAACTTAAATATTTACATGGTCTATGTCTTTGGGAGAGAATTTATAGTGATTTGATTCAGATCCACACTAGCCAAGTTCAATTCAAACTATTCTACACTTAAATTGGAGATTTAACACTCGTAGGTCTAAAATTGGAAGTCTGAAGTTCATAGGTTACTACTCGTGAGTGCATCAGTGAGAGGTACCTTCTTGCTTTGTATACACTCTTTTCAAATTGAATTATATATTGGAGTATGTCACGGGTTTTTTACCCCTAGGTGGGGGTTTTCCCTCATAAGTTAGTCTGATGAATTGTTTGTATGTGTCAAATGTTAATTTGATCACTTATATCACACACAACACTTAGATTTCACATAGATCCAGATTAATTCATTAAGATTGAATTTATGTTTTCGATTCTAGTGAATTGTCCTAGTTTTCCCTAAATTTGTTCACTCATTTGTTGATCCAAGCTTTGCATCACATCACCTAGTTATGACATGCGCTAGGTCGATTAAAATTATAAGAAAAACTGAAATTATCAAAAATTAGTCACAATTTACAAATAAACCTATTCGCCCCGTCTAGGTTTGTTTAGAGTTGGACATTTGTTTGAATACACACAACTTCAATGGGTATACAAAATACAACCGCAATAATAGATTGGAAAATTATAATGTCACTCGGAATTTGTAAAAATCCCTTAAGGAATATTGTATATGCCCCATACTCCAGGAGTTCACTTGATTTTTTTATTGCACGGATAGTTGGCAGTGTTAGTCATGGATAGGTCTAAGAAAACCCTTACCGTATATTTTCTCTCATTATTAAAGTCAAGGGGAACAATGGTTGGAGAGTTGATAAAAGAAGGAGGATAGGAGAAAATAATCTCATTTGGGGAACTGAAATTGGGCAAAGCCGTCTCAACTAAGGTTTTATCAACCTAATTTTTATGACCTCCACTGTTCCCGACCATATTTAATCAGCAATTCTAAAGGACATAAATTTAGGGTTGAGTATATTGAAGATTAAAAGGAGGAAAGGAAGGAAAACTTATTAACTCATAGGAATCAACATCTATTACACAAGGGTATTGCTTGGAGGTACCTTCCTTAAAATCCGATTGAACTTATACAAGGGGATAAAACTAAGGGGAGTGACGGCATGTATTCCCCTATTAATCTCCTAAAACCTCTCCAATATCCTCTAAAGCCAATCACTCAAAGATTTTTAAGGAAGAACTAGAAGACAAGTAGTATAAAGGACCACCTATCGTGATCAGGGAAATTTTAGGGAAAACCTAACCCTAAAACTATGCCAACCAACTCAATGGCATCTCGATCAATTAAAATAATTCCAATAAACCTCCTAAAGACCCACATCAATAGCCACAAGAAAATTATTTTTTTAAATCATGACAAAAATTACAGATTAAGAAAAAATTCTAACATTTTCCCTAGATGCTTGAGATCAAGACATAATTGCAGTAAAATAGTATAAATAAAAAAGTGGTCCTAATTGGTACCTAATCGAGTGAAATACGTGCTAAAAGAAGAAAATGATGGCAATGAAAGCTTTAAAGTTAAAATTCAATGGAAGAAATGATGAAGGTTAGTATCTCGTAATTTCTCCATCAACTGGATTTATTACTGAAGGCAATAAAAGAGGAATGAAAGGAGATGGTTTTTTTTTTTGTAACAAAACAAATAAGAAAAAAAAATAACAGCAAAATCAACACTATATCATGGGATTATTAATATCGGCACGTTCAAGCATCATGAGGAACCGCTACGGTGTATGCCCATACTCCAAATAAAGCTCCTGAGAGTCTTTTGCAATTTTGGCCATGCAATCCGCTTGGATGTTCTTCTCTCTCAGAATGTGGATGACCTTAGCTTTGGGTCAGCTGACGAGATCACAACAGTCTTAAATGATATTTGCGTGGGGTTGATTTCCTTTATCCTCCGACTCCAAGAGCTGTATGGCTTCTAAACAATCGGTCTTGAGGCATACACCCTTCCATTTCTTCCTGATGGAAATGTTTAGACCATGGAAGACACCTTCTAGTTCAGCTCTAAGTGGTTTGTTGTCCCTTAAATACGACCAGTGAAGCCAACAATCTATCTCCCTTCCTCATCCTGCACGACACCTCCAAAAGCTCCCATCCCACTATTAATGTCAAAGCTCCCGTCAGTCTGGATGATGTGGGTACCTGAAATACAATCACTAGCATTAGTGGATGTACTAGAGGTTTCCCCTTCTTGATTAGTAGTCTTATTATGAGCTTCGAATATATCATAACTAAGATCATATATGAGCTTATTAACCGTAAAAGTGGTAATGCTAACATTATCAAAAACAAGTTTATTACAGGTTTTCCAAATACTACATGGGTAAGAGATGAAAGTTACATAACAATTATTGTTCGCATTATTCCAAACATTTGCAGTCACCCATGAAGTAAAGTCAGAGAACTTACCTTGGGAGTGAGTGAGTGGAGTGCTGAGGTTTTGTCAAACTTGGGTAGCAAAAAATAATCTTTGAAAAGGTGGTTGAGATCTTCCCTTTAAGAGCATCGAGGGCACGTGTTGTCCGTGATGAGACCCCGTGTCTCTCTATGTGCATTAATGAGTAATTTACCATGGATAAGGGCCCAAAGAAAATGTTTCAACTTGGGTGAAATTCCAAGCTTCCAAATATTCTTCCAGCCATTCCAGGGGGTGGATTCAACTCCCAAAGAGATTATATTGTAGCAAGAGTGAATAGAGAACTTACCTTTACTGCTATGATGCTATGACGGTTTATCCTCCCTCACCCCAGTTTTGCGGAGTGGAGTATTAATTATTTCATCCACAATAGTGTCATTGAACCCCTATTAAATCTTATTAAGGTCCCAAACACCGTTATCGGTTAAGAGTGTGCTAACATTTTCATCATCCATAGAGGTTTGGCCACCTATAGATGCAAGAGGTGCGTCACCACACCACCAGTCTTTCATGATTTTTATTTTATTACCCTTACCACGTTACATTTGGTGTTCTTGATGAGGACTTCTTTCCATTTAAAGATGCTATGCCAAATGTGGGAGGTGTTAGATTTCATACAACACAATCTAGGGTTGGGATCAACTTTATACTTATTTATGATGACATTAGCCCATAAGGATCCACTATTATTCATGATATTCCAACCTAGTTTGGCAACCGTTGTTATATTATTATCGTGGGTCTTTCTAATGCCAAACCCTCCCCGATCTTTGGGCCTACACACTTTATCCCAACTAACCAGATGTATCTTTTTATTACTCTCATTACTTCCCCACATAAAGTTTATATTAAGTCGATCAAGAGTGTCAGAAATATTCTTGGGGAATAGAGCAGTTTGTATATTATATGTGGGGATCATAGACATAACAGATTGGATAAGAGTGGTTCTACCTGCAAAGAACAACAATTTGGATTTCCACCCAGTAAGCTTCTTTTGAACTTTTTCCACAACATTTTTAAGGTAAGCATTATCGAACCTACAGTGAACGAGGTTAGCACCCAGGTAAGTACCCAAATTATCTATGAGTCTCATCCCAAATTTATTACTAAGCTCAACTGCTTTAGATCTAGGGATATTCAGCGATACAAATTTTTTTGATTTGGAGCAACTAACTCTTTGGCCCGAAATGTGACGAAACTCTTCAAGTGTGTCCAAAATAGCCTCGCATGAACTAGTAGTCATGTTAGAAAATAGGATGAGATCATCCGCAGAGAAAAGGTGTGATATACATGGGCTATTAGGGTAAGTTTTTATGCCTTTCCATTTACCTTTCCCCACTTTGTCAGAGATGCTAGCTGAGAGGTATTCCATACACATCACAAACAAATAAGGGGAAAGCGAATCCCCCTATCTGAGACCCCTGTTGGGGGTGGAACTGGGTAACGGGGATCCATTCCACAAGATAGCGATAGAGGTATTTTTCACATAACTCATGATCAATTTTTTAAAGCCATTGTACACATTAAACCAATTTAAAACTTCCTCAAGAATCAAGATAGTCCCAGCTAACTTTGTCATAGGCTTTTTCAAGGTCAATGTTAAGGATAACACCACCGGACTTACCCTGTTTCTTCATAAGGGTATGTATAATTTCCTGGGTAATAATGATGTTATTCGAAGTCTGTCTTCCCGGGAGGAAACTAGCCTGACACGGGTCAATGATTCGATAAAGGATGGGTCTCAGTCTATTAACTATCACTTTAGCAAGGAATTTATATGAGACATTATGTAATGTGATAGGGCCGAATTGACTAAAATTCTCAGGATTATCTAGTATAGGTATCAAAGTCACATAACTATTATTCATATTGGTCAGGTAGTTATTCTGGTCCCAACATTTGTAAACAAAGTTGAAAAGGTTATTTTTTTTATATTACTCCAAAATTATTGGTAGAACATGGGTTGGATCCCATCGGGCCCCTGGGCTTTGCTCACTTTCATGCTAAAATTGGCATCTCTATCTTCATCAAGTACAAGGTGCATGTAAGGCTAAAATTATCCCTACTCTCAAATTTAAATTGGGGATAATCATTCATTTGACTATTAATATCATACGAAAACTCAGCTTGGAACAAAATTTTAAAACAGGCATTTATATGGGTAGTAAAAATGGTAGTGTCCTCAGTCCAAACCCCATTTACCATGAGATAGTCAATTATGTTCTTCTTCCTTTTAATTATGGTGGAAGTGTGAAAAAAATTTAATATTCCTATCTCCTTCACTAATCCACTTAATTCTAGATTTTTGCTGCTAAAATTTCTCCTCGTAAATTAAAATATCGTTAAACTCAGAGCGAAGATTTTTTTTCAAGGATGTTAAGATTGTGAGAGAATACATTTTCCTGGGCATTTTGGATTCTTTGAAGATGCCTCAGGATCCATTTTTTATTTTGAAAAATATTACCAAAATATTTTTATTCCATTCTTTAATAGAATTAATACATTTGTGAATATTTTCTTCCAAGTTATAGTTGTTATTCCAATTATATTTAACTAAATCTTTAAAGTCCTTCCTATCAAACCAAAAAAAAAAGAAATCTAAAGGGTTTAGGAGATTTCAAGTTAGTGTTAATACCTTCAAACAGGAGAACCATCGGACAATGGTCAGAATCAGTCCTAGGCACGTTTTAAATAGTAGTGTTCGGGTACATAAGTCTATAATCATTATTAGCTAGGCACCTATCTGACCGGATCATAGTATTAGAGAAACCCTCTCGATTGTTGGTCCAAGTTAGCCTGGGCCCATTGCACCCCAAGTCAGACAAATTGCACTTGTTAATGTTATATAGGAATCTAGAACATTTCACGGTAGCTACATGCTTAGAGTAGGATTTTTTTTCCAGTCGTCCATATGGTCATTAAAATCGCATGTGACTAGCCACGGGATTTCCATGCACTCTGCAATGACAGTCAAGTTCTCCTAGAGTTGTCTTCTAAGTCGCGGGAGAGGACTAGCCTAGATTGCCGAGAATAACCACTCCTCATGATGCGACTTCTTCACCATGACATGAATGGCTTGACGGGATATGGCCAGAGATTACAGTTGGGTTGTGGGGGCGGGGGGTCCACGTCACCCAAATCCCCTCCAACTGACCAAGGGTCTCAGAAACAATTTGCTCAGTAATACCCAGGCTATTAAAAAGGTCCACCGCACTAGTGATAGGAATGTGAGTTTCGAGTACGATCACAACATCAGCGATATAAGTATTCATCAACTCTTTTAATGTAGGTTTAAATAGGGGTTTATTCCCCCCACGACAGTATAAAAATAACAACTTTTGGTGGAAAAAGACTTCTAAGTTGGATAAAATTCTTACTCGGCCATTGGCGATACTCCACCATCTTCAATAATATATTTTGAGGGTTCAATATTTCCTCCATTCTCGTGTCCCATGAGTCCGTTTCTCCTTCCAGTGGCATTGCTTTGGACACCAGCAGTTGGACTTGCGATAAGTTCCAGCTGGTTTTGAGAATTAAAGCCTCCTTTACCTAGCTCTGTATGTTCACCATTACTTCCCCTACTAATAGGGAGTCATGTTTGATCTATACATTTCCCACCATCGCTAAATTGAATAAGAGCTCCATTAGAAGTTTTTGGTAACATGTGACTACTAATATTGTGGGACAAAGTGGGGTGCTTTCTGTTAATACCATGTATGGGCTTTGTGTTAGAGGAGTAACCCTTTAACTTATTAGAAATATTGGCAAGAATAGATTTAGTTGAGACGGTTAATTCATTTTTATTAACATTTGGTCTACAAACCTGCTCAATAGACTGACCACTACGCAGGTTAACATTTATAATCGAAGTGGCCAGTGAGATGTCTGTCTGAGAGAATGATTGCCCAATGGGCATCCAAACCTGATTGGACGTTGACCTTGTACTATTAGAGGTTTTGCTATCGCCTTGGTGATTGGCCCTACTCCTGCCGATGCCTAAGGAACCCCATTGTTTTTTATTTGAATTTTTCGATGTAGGGCTACGCTGCTGTTGGGGTGCATGGAGAAGGCAGTACTCCGTTTTATGCCCTATCTTGCCACACTTAAAGCAAATGTAGGGGGGAATTAACTCTCCACACTATACTTCCTTCCATCTAATTTATAGCAGGGAATCATAGGCATGGAGAGGTCCACCTAAATACATATTCTTACATATTTACCTCTAGAGGATGATGCTGAGTTGTAGTTAGTCTTTATTGGTCTTCCTAGTTTACTTCCAATTTAGAAGAGAATCTTTTCATCAAACCATTCAATAGGGAGCCTTAGCAATCTAATCCATAAAGCAGTAGTGACTCTGTTTGACTCCACTGGGTTGAAGTTGGGGACCCATTTTATAACAATGAGGTAATGGTTATTAATGATCCAAGGACCTCCTGTCAACACATTAATATAGTATTCTTTCATCATAAATTTGAAGATAAATTGACCTTCCTCTAAGTCCACCACCACATAATCTCCTTGAAGGTTCCAAAGAGCTGGGGGCCTTGCACATAAGGCTTTAAAGCCAATGGTTTTACCCAAGAGGCTTACTATAACACTATCATTCCACTTTATTCTTAATTTTTCATTTTGATTTGGAGGAATGGAGATGATAGGGCAGAGGGGATCCTCTTCTTCTTCCACCGGACTTATGTTGAGGTCCATAGTCTTTTGGGAGCATCCTTCCACGGTAATACCTGAATCCTCATCTGACCACATTTAATTCTTATTATCAAAATAGATGTCATTTATTAGTTTTTCACTCACCACATCTTTATAGGATATCACCTTATGAGATTTTTCTTTTTCATCTTCCACACCTTCTATATTCAAATCCGCTGCATTTTTACTAATGGGTTCATTTAGGATTGCACCAATATTTTCATTGCTTTGGTCCTCCCTAGTCACCGAGGGCGGCCCGTGTGGATTGCTTATGGGGATTAGAGTAGATACCTGGATCTCTGGCTCCTTGTTCTCATAGGTTGTGTGGTTGTATTTTTGTTTTTATTACTTTGAATGAGTTGATCTTCCTTTCCTATGGAGTTGTTATGTGATGAAGGTGGTAGGGGTCTCCCCTTGTCCTTCTTCGTTGTTTCTAAGATCGACTTAGCATGGTCACCTTGCATGATGAGTAACAAGGTGTAAATCCCCTTATTTATGAGTAATTATTTTTATATTACATTGTCTTGTGGGTTAATTATATAAATTAATGAAAGTTGAAGTAAATATTACTTTAAGTGATTTAAGGGATAATATTTACTGAGTTTTGCATATTTACCGTTAAGCAAATGTAAATAGTGTAACATTATATTTTATTGCATCGTTGTGCTTTAAGCGACGGTCATGACTTATATTCCAATCGGGTTATTATTAAATAATTAATATGATGTTATGAGTCATTTTAAGTATGTAGTAACATTTAATGTTGGACTTAATGTAGTTTTGATGTTTTGGTATTTTAGTATTTTAGTCTTGCAAGAGCATTTATCTCTCATTTGTGTTTTAACCTAGAGAGAGTTAGAGAGAGAAGAGAGAGCTTGGGAGAAAGAGGAGAGAAAGAGGAGATTTGCTATTTTGGGCTTGGAATCGTTGCTACGAGGAAAAATCTGAGGCTACAATCTTGAGGCAAGTTTCTAACTTGCATAAATGTATGGTTGAGTGTGAATAAATTGTGTATATAGTTGTGTTCTTGAGATTTAACTATTTATAGATTTTTGGATGATTTTGGTTTCTAAACCCTTAAACATTTGATTTAGATATGATTAGAGTTGGATATATTAGTGGGTTGTTGTGTAGGAATGATTTGGTGAAGTTATTAATGGATGACATTGGGTTAGATGGAAGAAATGGATTTTTTGGGATTTAGGGTTTACATTAACCCGTAGCCATTACTGGGCTCCTCGACTAGGGCGAATCGATTCACCCTCCTCAGCGAATCGATTCGCTAAAAAATGGTGGCTATAGGTCTGGGAAACCGAATCGATTCGGATTAAAGCCGAATTAATTCGGGCTGAGATAGAAAAGCCTAATCGATTCGCTTTTGAGCGAATCCATTCACTTTCAAGGGCGAATCGATTCGGCCCTTAGGCGAATCGATTCACAATCTTGTTGTTTTATAGAATTTTTCCAACTTGGTTTGTACTCCTTTTCTTTTAGGTTTGAGGCTTAGGAACCTTCTCTTATGAAGTAAAATAGAGTATTAGAGTCTTACATTAGGGGGATTAATACCCTAGGTTAGTAAAGGAGAATTCAGGCCTATTTTGGGGATTGTTTAATAGAACTTAATGTTTCATTTCTTCTTGTAAACGAGTTAGTACTAGGGTGGAGTTGGATAATATTGTTTTGGACTCTAGGAGGTTAGTATAAGAGTAATTATACTTTGTAGCTTATATCGTTACGCACATATGGTTTCGGAAATAAGAAATGTACTTTTTAGTTGGCATATCTTGTGATTGTGGCATGCATATACATACCTCTCTAAATTTTATCATAAGGGAAGTTACGCGCATGAGGTAAATCCCCTGGTTAGTGAATGCAGGGAGAATATAGTCCTCGGCCATAGGACCGGTGGTTACATTGTGTTATTGTTTTATTAGAAGTGAGGTAATTCCGGGTATGATTATGACTCACTGTCGAAGGTATATGATCGCTTCCCACATGACGTGATTTAAGGTGCCCAGGTGGTCTTGGTTATAGGCCCTGGAAAATAATAGCATTTAGGGGCGCATCCAGGGGTGACTCCAGGAAGGATGGTCTTAGAAACGTTATACTGATTGTAATTTCTCTCACGGTTATGGCATTTCATATGAATAAGTTAATGAATCTATAAATCATTTTATGTCATATGATTCCAAATGATAAATGGACTTGTGGAGTTATATTTTATGAATTGGCAAATTATGCTTCTTCTCTTAATTAAATATGTAGTTTAACTTTTAATGATCTAGTATGGCGCTAGGGTGTGCATTAAGATGAGAGGTGAGAATGATTCTTACATTGGAGAGCGAACTTAACCTATTTATGATGTTAGCATTCATAATTATTATGCATTTTATTCACACGTATATCATATCAAATCGGGCCCTGACCCGTTTAAATTTGTCTTTCTTGTTTGGTTCTTATTTATGCTCAGGTGCTCCGCCACAAAGACTCCCGTTATGATATTTCCTTCCTAGTGTCAAGGAGCTACAACATTTTGCGGATGTTGTAGGATTTTTGTATTATACGCATCAATCTTTTGGATAATCTAGTTATGATCTGTCTGAATATTCGGGCATGTTACCCCAGTTATTATTTATATCTGCTGTAATACTTGGTGTAACTTTTTGTATTAGTCTGTTAACTGACAGCTTATTCGGTTATATTTTGTTGTATGGTTATTAAACTATTTCATGTCTTTATTTTTATCCACCTTCTGTTATAAATTGGATTGTCGAAATTGTTTTTATTAAACTTGCAAAATTATTTGACATCCGTTTTTAAAAATATTTAGTGGTTGTCTCGTACTATTATCTATGCGATCGTGATGCTAAGAATGAACCATTTATGATTCCTGTATTTATTGGAGTAACGGGATGGTCACCTATTATTTTAATAAGTGAGGTGTCACAGATGGTATCAGAGCATCAGGTTCTAGAGTCCTTATGATCTATGCGGACTTATCACGTTCTACCGTGGCATTCTTTGATATAGAGCCCTACTACTAGGACTGTTTTATTTGTGCATGTTTTGCGATCTTCTGCATGGATAAATTATTTTAGCTGTATTCTGATTCAGTTACTTTTTATCTCAGATGCCGCTTAGACGAGGTCGTCCGGCAAGGGTAAATCGAGTCGCAGAGGATGTAGAGCCCCCACCACCACAGGGAACGATGAATGCGACGGAGGTGGCTAATATTGTTTCCCAGGAAATCAACGCTGTAATGATCGCTATGGCATAATAGCTTCCATAAGCCCAACAACCGTCCGCACCGGTGGTTTAAACCCATTCGGGACCCTCCGCATGGGAAAGAGTTAGAGAATCCTTCCTGAAAGGTCACCCTCCAGAATTTCAGGGTGGCGCTGATGTGATTGTGGCAAATCAATGGAAAAAAGATATGCAATGCCATCTTTGAATGGTGGAATGTAGCGGGGAGCGAAAAATAAATTCTCGCCAATTTTAAACTTGTATGAGCAGTCCTACAATGGTGGGAGTCAGTGACAACTCCAGAACAAAGGGATATCATGACTATCTCAAAATTTTGGGCTATATTTGATCGAAAGTATTTTCCTCTAGCAATCCAGAAGGAGATGAGGAGGAAGCTTCAGGATGTTGTTCAAGGGGAGCGATCAGTGGCAGAATATGAAGAAGAATTTACTCGTTTAGCAAACTTTATACTGGATGAAGTAATTCCAAAAGAAAGGAGGATTTTAAAATTTATCGGGGATTTGAATTAGAAGATAAGGTAGCACCTGTTGGGGAACCCAACTTTGCAAACTTTTGGCGATGTGATGAATGTAGCTTTACTCCATTGTCAGGATCACCGCCTTCATTTGAAGGGGAGTAAGGAGATTACAGATTCTGGTCAAGCTAGTAAATAAGGAGGAAATGGTGTCGGTGGAGCACTACCACCACCACAACATTCTGGGAATAAGCAGAAAGAGTGGGACCTCCATCAAGGGGACTCGTCTGAGAAATAACACTTTAGGGGTTATAATTTTGGCGGATGTGATTTTAGTCACGATCAGGGTGCTCAGCAGCAGAAGCAGCTAGGCCATCAAGGCCAAGCAGGTAGAGGGAATAATGGAGGTCGAGGCCATCAGGTCCACTGTGTGTTGTAGTTTCGGAACAACAATCGGGGCCGACATTTGGAAAATTTTACAGGCCGTTGTTTTCAGTGCGGTGAACAGGGTAACATGAGGAGAGCTTGTCCACAGTTGAACAGGGGACAGTTGCCTAGAGGCCCTCAGAACCCGCAGGCACATCCACAACCTCCAGCACCTATTCCAGCCGTCCCACTACAACAGGGACATCTTCAGTATGGGCGTGTGTATAATATTCAGGATGTTTTGTTTCCTCCAGCACCGCCTGCGCCACCAGCTATCGAGGGTAGGTTTCCCATTCATGGGTATGTGGGTCGAGTGTTATTTGATACGGGCGTAACACACTCATTTATCTCTAGGCACTTCGTTTATTCGACGGGATTGCTTAAGTCTACGAAAAGTACTTTTACTAGTGTGGAGTCTTCTATGGGTGATGGTTCACTTATACTTTTTATTTGTAAAGGGGTAGGAATAGACCTTGGTAGATTGCGCTTTGAGGCCAATTTTCTCGTCCTAGACATGGTCGGTTATGATGTTATTTTGGGCATGGATAGGTTAATGAAATACCGAGTCATGGTAAATTATTATGGGAGGAGTATAGTCTTCTCCATTCCGGGGCAAGAAATATTTTTGGTTGCTATGCCTCTTTCGGAGGGAGGTTCAAGCACGCACTTGTATTGTATTGAGGAGGAGACTATACGAGAAATAAATGTTTCCTTAGACTCAATTCCAGTTGTTATATAATTTGAAGATGTTTTTCAGGTAATCCCGGGTTACCTCCAAGCCGCGAGATTGAGTTCGTAATTGATTTAGCGTCGGGAACTCGGTCGATTGCGCGAGCTCCATACCGTATGACTCCTTTGGAAATGAGGGAGTTAAGGGATCAAATTCAACAACTGCTAGGGCAAGGGTTCATTCGGCATAGCACGTCACCATGGGGTGCTCATGTATTATTTGTGAATAATAAAGATGGTTCCCTCCGGTTATGCATCGATTACCATGAATTGAATAAAGTAACCATAAGGAATAAATACCCGTTACCTCGAATCGATGATTTGTTTGATCAATCAAGGGGAGCATCATACTTCTCTAAAATAGATTTGAGGACTGGGTACCATCAACTGTGAATTACAGAGCAGGACGTGTCGAAAACCGCATTCTTGACCAGGTATGGGTCTGCCGTATTTATGGACCTAACGAATCGAGTATTTTGGGACTTCCTAGACCGATTTGTTATAATGTTCATTGACGACATTCTAGTATATTCTCGGACAGAAGCTAAACATGTTGAACACCTGTGATTGGTCCTGCAGACACTATAGGATCATCAACTTTATGTCAAGTTCGAGAAATATGGCTTTTGGTTGCATGAAGTGCAATTTTTGGGGCATATTGTGACAGTTGAGGGTATTTATTTAGACCCAAGCAAGGTTGCAGCGGTGAGGGAATGGGGTCAGCCCACGATGCCAACTAAGATCCGTAGCTTTCTGGGTTTGGCGGGTTACTACCGCCGTTTTATTAAGGTTTTTTTTTCTAAAATCGTGGGCCCTTTAACGAACTTAACCTGGAAAGGGGTACAATTTGTTTTGGATGATTCCTTTCAGCTAGCTTTCGATGAACTGGAGGACAAGTTGACTTCTGCTCCTGTACTCGCATTGCCAAGACCGAGTGTAGACTATTTGGTCTTTACGGATGCATCTCTATAAGGATTGGGAGGTGTGTTACAACAGGAACATAGGGCCATTGCATATGCTTCTCGCAAGATTAAGCCCCATGAGAAGAATTATCTCGTGTATGCTTTAGAACTTACCACAGTGGTGTTTGCCTTGAAGATATGGAGGCATTACATCCTGGTAAGAAATTTAGTCTTTTTACGGACCACAAATTGTTACAATATTTGTTCTCGCAGAAAGTTCTAAATATGCGACAACGTCGGTGGTTGGAGTTCATGAAAGACTATCAATTCAATATTCATTATCACCCAGGTAAGGTAAATGTAGTAGCTGACGTGCTGAGTCGAAGACCCGTGGGGGAACTAGCGAAGGTGTGGAAAGTCAAGTGGAAAAAAGTTAGCCAGGATGATGCTGTAGCAAGAGCATGCATGTCAGTGTTGATCGTTACGCCTGCTATCATGATGCAAGTCGTAAAAGAGCAAGGAGGGGATAGATATTGTCAAGATCGGGTACGTCAGTTGTTAACCGAGGGAGCCGAGTCCTACTCTATCAGCTCTGAGGGTGGGTTACGTTTCCACGGAAGACTCATAGTCCTGGATGAGGGAGACTTGAGACGTGCTGTCATGACGAAATCTCATGGTTCAAGATTTACAGTACTCCCAGGTGAGGACAAAATGTATCGAGACATGCGTCATCAATATTTGTGGGCGAGAATGAAAAGGGACATTTCTGAACTTGTTTCCCAATGCACCACTTGTCAATTGGTGAAGGTGGACCACCAGCGATCGACTGGATTGTTGCAACCGTTAGAAATACCGATTTGGAAATGGGAGAGTATCTCAATGAATTTTATCACTGGATTATCGACGTCGCAAAGCGATCATGATTCTATTTGGGTGATTATCGATCGTTTGACCAAGTCGGCACACTTCTTACCAGTACAGACGGATTATAATACGGCACGTTATGCCCGACTCTTTATCGCAAAAATTGTGAAACTCCATGGGGTGCCTATCAATATAGTCTCAGACTGAGACAAAATTTGTATATCCCATTTTTGGCGAAGTTTCCAAGAAGCGATGGGAATCGAATTACGGTTGAGTACATCATACCATCCACAAACTAATGGGCAAACGGAGGGAGTCAACCAAATATTGGAGGATATGCTTCGAATGTGCGTACTTGACGTTAAAAGAGGATGGCAACAATACCTTCCATTGGTCGAATTTGTATATAATAATTCATAACAATTCACGATAGGTATGGCATCCTATGAGGCATTGTATGGCCAATCGTGTCGATCACCTACTTGTTGGTTAGAAGTAGGAGACAATAAGCTTCTTGGACCTGAAATGATCCAAGATACCTCTTCAAAGATTAATCTTATTTGTGTTTTAACCTAGAGAGAGTTAGAGAGAGAAGAGAGAGATTGGGAGAAAGAGGAGAGAAAGAGGAGATTTGCTATTTTGGGCTTGGAATCGTTGCTACGAGGAATAATTCAAGGCTACAATCTTGAGGCAAGTTCCTAACTTGCATAAATGTATGATTGAGTGTGAATAAATTGTGTATATAGTTGTGTTCTTGAGATTTAACCATTTATGGATTTTTGGATCATTTTGGTGTCTAAACCCTTAAACATTTGATTTAGATATGATTAGAGTTGGATATATTAGTGGGTTATTGTGTAGGAATGATTTGGTGAAGTTAATAATGGATGAGATTGGGTTAGATGGAAGAAATGGATTTTTTGGGATTTAGGGTTTACATTAACCCGTAGCCATTATAGGGCGAATCGATTCGCCCTCCTCAGCGAATCGATTCACTAAAAAATGGTGGCTACAGGTCTGGGGAACCGAATCGATTCGAGTTAAAGCCGAATTGATTCGAGCTGAGATAAAATGTTGGTTTTCTAAGCCGAATCGATTCGATTTTTGAGCGAATCGATTCGCTTTCAGGGGAGAATCAATTCCGCCCTTAGGCGAATCGATTCGGAATCTTGTTGTTTTATAGAACTTTTCCAACTTGGTTTCTACTCCTTTTCTTGCAGGTTTGAGGCTTAGGAACCTTCTCTTATGAAGTAAAATAGAGTATTAGAGTATTACATTAGGGGGATTAATACCCTAGGTTAGTAAAGGAGAATTCGGGCCTACTTTGGGGATTGTTTAATAGAACTAAATGTTTAATTTCTTCTAGTAAACGAGTTAGTACTAGGGTGGAGTTGGGTAATATTGTTTTGGACTCTCGGAGGTTAGTATAAGAGTAATTATACTTTGTAGCTTATATCACTATGCACAAATGGTTTTGGAAATAAGAAATGTACTTTTTAGTAGGAATATCTTGTGATTGTGGCATGCATATATATACCTCTCTAAATGCTATCATAAGGAAAGTTACACGCATGAGGTAAATCCCCTGGCTAGTAAATGCAGGGAGAATATAGTCCTCGACCATAGGACCAATGGTTATGTTATGTTATTGTTTTATTCGAAGTGATGTAATTCCGGGTATGGTTATGACTCACTGTCGAAGGTATATGGCCGCTTCCTATGTGACGCGATTTAGGGTGCCCAGGTGGTCCTGATTATAGGCCCTGGAAGATGATGACATTTAGGGGCGCATCCAGTGGGGTGACTCCCGAAAGGGTGGTCTTAGAAATGTTATACTGATTGTAATTGCACTCATGGTTATGGCATTTCATATGAATGAGTTAATGAATCTATAAATCATTTTATGGAATATGATTCCAAATGATAAATGGACTTGTGAAGTTATATTTTATGAATTGGCAAATTAAGTTTCTTCTCTTAATGAAATATGTAGTTTAATTTGTCATGATCTAGTATGGCGCGAGGGTGTGCATTAAGATGAGAGGTGAGAATGATTCTTACATTGGAGAGCGAACTTAACATGTTTATGATGTTAGCATTCATAATTGTTATGCATTTTATTCACACGTATATCATATCAAATCGGGCCCTGACCAATTTATATTTCTTTTTCTTATGTGGTTCTTATTTATGCTCAGGTGCTCCGCCGCAAGGGCGCCCGCTATGTTCTTTCCTTCCTAGTTTCAAGGAGCTACAGCATTGTGCGAATGTTATACGATTTTTATTTTAGACGCATCAATCTTTTGGATAATCTAGTTATGATCTCTCTGAATATTCGGGGGTGTTGCCTCAGTTATTATTTATATCTTCTATAATACTGGTGTAACCATTTGTATTAGTCTGTTAACCGACAGCTTATTCGGTTATATTTTGTTGTATGGTTATTAAACTATCTCATGTCTTTATTTTTATCCACCTTCTCGTAATACCCCGTATTTTTATGGCTTTTAATTATGAGATTAATTAAATGAAATTGCTTTTAATTATGGGATTAATTAAATTAATTTGGGATAATTAATTAGAAATTAATTTGAATTTAAATAACTAGCGAGACGAGATTTAGTATTTAAATATAATGATAATGTTAAATATTACTGAGTGATTATGGTAATATGTGACTACTGAATTTATTAAAATTATCGTAAGTTGAAAATAAGACAGTTTCGGTGATTAAGTTGGGACGCGCGTGTCAGTTGTGTCAAGATCCAATTTAATGGATTTAAAATTATTTTATTATTATGACATCCGTGTGATCATTTTGAGTGCACCAACGTGTTCGTAAGGGTCAAGATAGTCAAAAAATACTAACTGAGGGTTTAGTTTGGGTCCCAGGGCATTTTTAGGCCTAACCGGCAACCCGGGAGGGTATTTTAGTCATTCCTATTTTTTGGTGAATAGTGACCCACGAAAATTAGGAGATATTTATCAGCCAACACTTATGGTTATTAGGAAAATTATTTGTTAAACACAAGAGAGGGTAACGTGAGAAGAAAGAAAAGGGTTTCAGGAGAATTCCAAGGGTTTCCAAGGCAAAACACCCACCACCGTCATCGGATTTGTGACCGGAAAGAGAGGGAGAACCAACCAATACCGTCATCAACGGATCAGAACTTCAAATCAGAGGCAAGTGATTTATCTTGCAAACATTCAAAGCATATATTTTACATGATAGTTTATATTTGATGATTTATTGTAAATAAGTGAATTAATTGTGAAATTGGAGAATTAAACATTGAATATGGGTAGGCTTCATATAGATCAACTTCTGGGCTAGTTATGAAACCATGATCCATGCGTAGGAAATTGTGAATTTATGTTGAGTTTTATGAAGATCTTGAAGGAAATAGGAGAATAGGGTTTTTATGAAAATTGGATGTTTTTATCCAAGAAACTTATGATCCATGATAATTTAATGACTCTAATACATTAAAGATGATGTTAATATGTTAATAGGATGATTAGTAAACTTTATTTGGAGTTTGGGACATTGTAATGAACAATTTGAGTTGTAAGAAGGATGAAACCCGTAACTGTTTAAGAGAAATCTGGGCAAATACCTGCTTGATCGATGATCGATCGATCGATCCTTTTCCTCGATCGATCGACCTCTCCTGATTTTTGGTAATTGTTTTCCTTTAAGGTTTAATGAAACTTCCAAAGCCGATATTGATTCTTAGGGTGATTAATATAATATTGTGGGACTTAGTTAAGGTCAGTAGGGTCGTAGTTATTGCCCGAAAAATGTTATAACTTATGGGATCGAACGTTATAATTACGAGCGGTTACCGAGCGAGGACGGTTTGAAATCTTTCGATTTGGGACTGAAAGTGGAATGAAAGATAATGTAAGGGTATGAACAGTAGCAGAGGGATTTTATATTTGCTGAGATAACCTTAGGAACAAATGGGAGGCCTAGTATTCACTTGGGATAGATATAGGTACCCGAATCCGTATGACGAGACTTATCGCGTTAAATAAATATTACGTAGAATATTCGAAACGTAAATATTATGGGTGAGACTTAATATATAGGGTAGGCGTATACTTATATGGAAATTGTATATATACTGGTTGTGTGATTTTCTAGTATATGGATTATTGTGTGTATAATATACCTACCATACTTGCTATCACAGGAGGTCATTCGTAAGAGGATAGTCTGGTCTCGATGTGCCTTCGGGGGGACTTTAAATTGATACCTCAGAACATAGGACTTGGAAGGGCTTATCGTTGAATGGATAAGTCTGCTGACCTTGGGAGTGTAGGTATGTGCGTGACTAGGGCTGTGTTTTTTTTCCAAACATTCCGATTTTTTCGATATCCGATTCGATATTTTACGATTTTGGAACGTATATAAGGTTTCCGATTTCCGATTTTTCGATTTCTGATTTTCCCGAAAAAAATCGGATAAAAAATTGGAAATTATTCTGAATTTTAGATTTTCCTATTTTTTCGATCCGATTTTTCTGAATTATTTCCAATTTTTTCTAAAATATTTTCCGATTTCCAATTTTTCTAATTTTTTTTAAACATTCTCATGTGTCCCACATCAACTAGGAGAGGAAGAGAGGCCCAAAAAAGTCCTCAATAAAAGGAGAATATCCCTCTATTCTCTACACAAATGAAAAAAATGGTTAAATCCTTACATATTTACATGTTGGGTTAAATCTTTTTTTCAATTTCTTTAGAATGAGATTTCGAGTAATCGAAAATCCTATATTAATTTTTTTGAAATTTTGGAATTTCCAAATTTTCCAAATTTTTATTATATTTTTTGATTTTTCGAATTCGGAAACTTTTTTTATTTTCTGAAAAAATTGGATAGGAAATTGGAACAAATATTTTATTTCCGAAAAAATTGGAATTTTTTCCGAAAGGTCATATTCCGATCCGATCTGGCTGAAACACAGCCCTATGCGTGACCCATGGGTATGTGAACTATGTTCGCCTCCAATATGTGTGATTTATATTGAGACGGTTCCTGAGTGATTCGGAACGTGTGATCCTTATGTACGTGATGTACATGGATTTGATAGCAGAGTATGCGTGCACCGCAGCTTAGCCTAGGGGTGCCTTATATGTGTATATGTATTGAGAATGATTTATATATATATATATATATATATATATATACTTGTGACTGATTCACTATTGCTTAGTAGATGTGAATGACTAAGATATTCGAATGGGCTGCGAATACGAGAAATTAAATGAAAACTTGTGATAAGTAATTCAATGAATGTGGATGCGAGTTATAAATATACTTGGTTGTATAATAAGTGTAGAAACCCTATGTTAGAATGCGAAAGTAGGAGTGGTACGGACTAGTTAGTTAGCGGCATAACTAGGATGGGATAAGGAAATACGTTAGGCGTGCACATTAGTTGAGAGGTGAGAAACTCATGTGAGAGTACGCAACTAACATCTTTATAATATGTGTTGTTTAATTGTAATTTAAACACTTGCTAAACTTTTAAACTGTTTTCACCTCAGGCTCTGACCCGTTTTTCTACAAATCTATTTTGTTTTGTAAAAACATTTTAGGTGCCCAGCCACAGGGACGCCAAGCGTAGGAGTTCCATTCTGATGACGTGTTGTAGTTATTGTGGAAGCTACATGATCTCGGTATTAGATGCCCCACATTTATTCTTAATTCCTCCAGGGTTATTCATATCAGTTAGGGCATGGTGCCCAATTCTTATCTAGAGATTGTAGATGCAGACTTTATTTATTTCAGATGTTGGTTTAATTAGACTCTTGTATCGGGATTTTATATACTCTGGTATTATTATTATTATTATTATTATTATTGGAGTGTTTACTCCAGACTCAGTTTATTTCATTCCGTTGGTTATTCACATGAGATTGTTTATGCGATTGATGGTTGTTGATGTAATTACTTGGTTAATGTTAATTTAATTAATAAAATTTGGCATCTCTCTTTTTAAATATTAGGTGGATAGTAATAAATTAAATGTTTTCGACAGTGATGCTATGACTGAACCAACTTGATATTCTATATTAATTTCATAAAGGAGTAGCTACCCAATATTTAATTAGTCGGGGTGTCACAGGTGGTATCAGAGCATCATGTTCTAGTGTCCTTTAGGATATGTGCGGCTTATTATGCTTTCAGCGTAGCATTCTTTGATATTGAGCCCTATGTTTAGGATTGTTGATTTCTTTGGTGAGATTTCATTCTCCTGCCATAATGTATATAATAGTGAATCTTATTTGCATTTGGGTGTGTTCGTGTGCCGAATAATGCAGTATTTCATGTGAGTTGGGAGTACAGCAGGAGGCAAAGCTCAGTGGAGATTATAGTGTATGTTCAAAATTATGACCGTAGTTGAGGTCACCCCTATTATGATACGGAAAGCTAAGACAGTAAAGGCAGCATGGGCACAACATATGACTTCCAGGAACCACTATAGTAAAAAGTGGGGTCAAATTAGACTCACCCAGCAAAGTTGGAATGGGAGAGAGTCAGACGAAACATTGAAGGGAACCAGCAATGGAAATACTAGAAATGCAGAAGTGGCATGTGTTAACCAACGAAGGAAAAATATTCAAAGGCTTGGGCATATGTTAGAATATGGCTAATCGAGAATGAAAATTTAGGGTAAAATTTTTCTTGGCTCGTGAGAGCAGAGTTACAATGGTGAGAGGCAACCACCACACTTAGAAGTGGAATGTTTTGTCAAGAGAAGGCACATAGATATGGTTTGACCATAAGTTCGTTCATCAGATGTTCAGGATAAGATGCGGACGTTGTTCTGAACTCACACAAGAGGGTCAGACAGAGGTCACTTTCTGAAAAGAAATTTAATCAATTAGCGAACCTTACACCGGATGAAGTAGGTGCAATAGAGAAGAGGACATAAAAGGGGAAAATTAACTTACAAGAAGAATTGTTAGCACTTCTGGGGAATTCTGCTTGGACGGTCAACGCAGGTGGTAATAATGACGCGTTTGGTTAATATAGAGGTAAACGCTTCCTTAGGTGGGGAGCTACAAGAATCGAAGAATTTAAATAGAGTAAGACTGGGGGAAATGGTGTTGGTGAAGCACCACAAGGGGGATACCCATCAGGGGACCCATTTAAATGATTTGGATAACTGAATTATTTACCGAGCGATGGTGATTTCAGTAAGAGTTTTTGAAACCAATAGCATGTTTCTTAGGGCCATCAAAGCTAAGGGAACAATAGAGGTAGTCATCTGAGTCGAGACTACCAACGTTCAAGAAAAGGATAACCCTAACATGGTCAGTGTGATCGGAGATAAGTGGAGTATGTGTAGAGGTATTTTGTGGGGAGTGAAACCCGTGCGTTAAAATTCTTCCCGAAGCAAGTATAGGGATAATGGTATAGTGCCTAGCAAGGACAATAGTTATTGAGATTTTCGATTTGGTATAGACAGGTGTGTTAAGTCCAAAAACCATTTGAGCAGCCAGGGCGATTGGCAAGGTAGAAGTATGAGTTATATCCTCAGATGATGTTGCGTGTTGTATCTGTCAGGAACGAGTTACTACATTTTTATTGCTATATTCGCATGATAGTCTAGTTTAGTGCGTATATCAACGATGTTATTCATTATGTGAATATTTTCCTGGTATAGTGGGGTTACATTTAGTGTGGTCCACGGAGGATGAATGGGTGTATCGCTAGTGGTACATACCTTATTGAAATTTCTCATTTTGGTGTTGTGTTATACGAGTAAGATATTATCCTAATTATGGTTTTTATAATCTGCTTAAATCGATAGTGTGTGGATATTGCAAGTCTATTGGGGTTACTACCTTGGTGTAGAATGTTTTGTTCTGGTGAGGCCCCATCTCTGAGAGGGTCGGGCTCGCGTTTATATATTTGTATATATGTATATATGTATTGTTGAGACTTCGAAAAGTATAATGGTCTCGAATATTTGTTCCCGGTACGTGTAGGGACTTTATTGATATAAATCGGAGTGTATTTGGTTTACTGTTCAGCGGAAAAATTTAGCTGGTTATTATAATTAACGCTCTAGATGCGGTAATAAGAAAAGATCATTGTTGTATCACCCTTTAGAGACGTGAAAGTTAATACTCATAGTTGTATATCTGGGGACGGTATTTTGAGAGCCCCGATTATATTCGCATGATGTTTATGGAATGTGATTACCATCAATGTTAAGAGATAGTGTCTTTCGAAAGAAGTTCCTTGTTTAAGAATTTTGTGAAATGAGTTGTAAATTTGTTGTCAAAAGACGAGAATATAGGGGTACATGTTATGTACTGAAGGCCTAGCGGATTCCGATGACCAACAATGATAGGAAGTAGTGTATCGGGGGGGTTCCTAGTTTGTATTTCTCTTTGCGAGACATCCCGCGCATGAAACTTAGCATAAGGTTGGTAGTAAGGATATGTTTGGCCATTCGACCATGATGAGGGTACCTCGATCGTTAGGGAAGTATGTAGTTATAATTAGAAGTTAAATGGTAAATTACGATATAAGGCTAGTAGAGCCAGTTGTTAGTGAGGAAGTACTGATAATTTTATTTTATTTTGGCAGGTTAAAGGATGAAATGATGTTTAAGAGAATTTAGAATTTCAAATTCGGGGGTGATTGAGAATGCCCAAGTGGTATAGCCACGTTGCAAATGCAGGGATAATAAAGAGTTTGGAGTACTTATGAATCGTATGTGATGTTTAAACCCATATGCATGGGTTATAAGGGGTATAGACACCCTGGTTTGCTAATGTGATAATCGCCGGAAGAAGAGACATAAATGGGTGAAAATTTTCTTGTGGGACCAATATGACGAAATGGAAGTGGTAGAGTGGATTAAGCGTCGTGACATGGATGACAGTATATAGATTCATGTGCAATCAGAGTAGCACGTCTAAAATTGGTTGAAGGGCAGTGGGAAGACATTTAAAAAAGGGGTATCCCTTGAGAAGACAAATATTTAACTATTATGGAAAAATTTGGAGTGGAGTTCCACCCAATCGAATGTTGAGGGTGGCTTAAGCGTAAATAGAGTGAGGATGTCAATATGGTATAACGAGTCCAGATGTGCACAACGTGGCGAAAAGTGCACGGGTTAGAAATTTTAGTATACGCCGAGAGAAGAAGAGGGTTAGTAAGTATCACTTAACGGGAATAATTATACGTGAAAGTCGGTATTAAAAGGGTTATAGTAAGTAGTAGATCGGTTGGGGTAAGATGATCAGCCAAATAATTTTGTATCAAGCCGACGATTCCAGTGATAGAAGAGTCAAGTTCGTAAATTTCTTTGAGGGGTTGCCAACTTATAGGTAAATGAGGAATTCCTTCGAATGTGTGGAACAGGTTTTCCAGAAGGAAAGTAATTGTTATATCCTTGGGTAAATTACACTATTAGATAGTGAACGCGCCGATATGTGGTCCTACCAGTATTATTCTGAACTAGGATGAGATACTTGAGATCCACCTTCACCATGGGGTATCAGGAAGTAGTGGGAATAACGTTTCGTTTTGAGAAGGATGTCTCACCTATAGCCCGAGGAGTAAGCTCAAGGTGATTGACGATCGGTGGTACTTGAAAGTAATTTTGGACTCATTGCGATCATTTCATTTTCACGACGGATATAGCTAGTAAGTGAAGTATAATATGGTAATGGGGAGAGGATATTACCTAATAGTAAAGTTGTGTGAACGCACCCGTACCTATTTAGAGTGGACAAAGTATTTACTGAGGTTTTGTATGGATAAACCTTACCATTCTTCCTCTAGATGTTTAGAGGTGAGCGAATTATCAGAGTTTTGGGATCCGTCAGAAGTTAGAGTTCGATGACTATAATGGGATAACCACCAACCGTCTGAAGTGGCTTTCCCTTGTGTAAAAGTCACATCGCTGGGAACAAAGATTCAAGGAACGTCTAGAGTAGTCAAATGTTTTATGGTTTCTTCCAAGATGGGAGTTTTGTGTTTGGACAAACGTGGGAGTTGATACGAAGTGAGGTGCGAACTCACCATAATATTGAGATAATGCGACCAATGATGTATATGCTATTCTTATTTGAATGTTGTTCAGTAAGAGCACAACGTGAGGTGCATTTATTAGGGTGTAACCTTATAACTGATAAAGTGTCAAGAGTTTTCAATAAGCTTGTTGTGAAGCGAGAGCTATAGTGATTGAGCATTTCTTTGTATTTTGTTTTGAGTACTAGAGGATACCTAAATTTTTTCAGGTATGCCTTACTTTTCGAATTTTGGGACAAAATTCTGTTATTAGGGGGGAAGTATGTAATACTCCGTATTTTTATGGCTTTTAATTATGAGATTAATTAAATAAAATTGCTTTTAATTGTGGGATTAATTAAATTAATTTGGGACAATTAATTGTAAATTAATTCGAATTTAAATAACTAGCGAGATGAGAGTTAGTATTTAAATATGATGATAATGTTAAATATAACTGAGTGATTATGGTAATATGTGACTACTGAATTTATTAAAATTGTCGTAAGTTGAAAATACGACAGTTTCGGTGATTAAGTTGGGACGCGCGTGTCAGTTGTGTCAAGATCCAATTTAATGGATTTAAAAGTATTTTATTTTTATGACGTACGTGTGACCATTTTGAGTGCACCAACGTGTCCGGAAGGGTCAAGATAGTCAAAAAAATACTAGCCGAGGGTTGAGTTTGGGTCCCAGAGCATTTTTAGTATTAATTGGCAACCCGGGAGGGTATTTTAGTCATTCCTATTTTTTGGTAAATAGTGACCCACGAAAATTAGGAGATATTTATCAGCCAACACTTATGGTTATTAGGGCCATTATTTGTTAAACACAAGAGAGGGTAACGTGAGAAGAAAGAAAAAGGTTTCAAGAGAATTCCAAGGGTTTCCAAGGCAAAACAACCACCACCATCGCCGGATTTGTGGCCGAAAAAAGAGGAAGAACCAACTAATACCATCATCAACGGATCAGAACTTCAAATCAGAGGCAATGATTTATCTTGCAAAGATTCAAAGCATATATTTTATATAATAGTTTAGATTTGATGATTTATCGTAAATAAGTGAATTAATTATGAAATTGGAGAATTAAACATTGAATATGGGTAGGCCTCATATAGATAAACTTCTTGGTACATATTAGTTATGAAACCATGATCGATGCGTAGGGAATTGTGAATTTATGTTGCGTTTTATGAAGATCTTGAAGGAAATAGGAGAAATAGGGTTTTTATGAAAATTGGGTGTTTTGATTTAAGAAACTTATGATCCATGATAATTTAATGATTCTAATACGTTAAAGATGATGCTACTATGTTAATAGGATGATTAGTAAACTTTCTTGGGAGTTTGGGACATTGTAATGAAGAATTTGAGGTGTAAAAAGGATGAAACCCGTAACTGTTTAAGAGAAATTTGGGCAAATACCTGCTTGATTGATCGATCGATCGATACAAGAATATCGATCGATCGATGATCGATCAATTAATCCTTTTCCTCGATCAATCAACCTCTCCTGATTTTTGGTAATTATTTTCCTTTGAGGTTTAATGAAACTTCCAAAGCCGATATTGATTCATAGGGTGATTAATATAATATTGTGGGACTTAGTTAAGGTCAGTAGGGTCTTAGTTATTGCTCAAAAAATGTTATAACTTATGGGATCGAACGTTATAATTATGAGCGATTACCGAGTGAGGACGATTTGAAATCTTTCGATTTGGGACTGAAAGTGGAATGAAAGATAATGTAAGGGTATGAACAGTAGCAAAGAGATTTTATATTTTATGAGATAACCTTAGAAACAAATGGGAGACCTAGTATTCACTTGGGATAGGTATAGGTACCCGAATCCGTATGACGAGACTTATCGCGTTAGATAAATATTACGTAGAATATTCGAAACGTAAATATTGTGGATGAGACTTAATGTATAGAGGAGGAGTATACTTATATGGAAATTATATATATACTGGTTGTGTGATTTTCTAGTATATGGATTATTATGTGTATAACATACCTACCATACTTGCTATCACGGGAGGTTGTTCGTAAGAGGATAGTCTAGTCTCGATGTGCCTTCGGGGGGACTTTAGATTGATACCTCAGAACATATGACTTAGAAGGGCTTATCGCTGAATGGATAAGTCTGCTGACCTTGGGAGCGTAGGTATGTGCGTGACCCATGGGTATGTGAACTATGTCCGCCTCCAATATGTGTGATTTATATTAAGACGGTTCCTGAGTGATTCGAAACGCATGATCCTTATGTACGTGATGTACATGGATTTGATAGCAGAGTATGCGTACACCGCAGCTTACCCTAAGGGTACCTTATATGTATATATGTATTGAGAGTGATATATATATATGTATATATATATATATATACTTGTGACTCATTCACTATTGCTTAGTAGATGTGAATGACTAAGATATTTGAATGGGCAGCGAATACGAGAAATTAAATAAAAACTTGTGATATGTAATTTAATGAATGTGGATGTGAGTTATAAATATACTTGGTTGTGTAATAAGAGTAGATAACCTATGTTAGAATGCGAAAGTAGGAGTGGTACAGACTAGTTAGTTAGCGGCATAACTAGGATATGATAAGGGAATACGTTAGGCGTGCACATTAGTTGAGAGGTGAGAAACTCGTGTGAGATTACGCAACTAACATGTTTATAATATGTGTTGTTTAATTGTAATTTAAACACTTGCTAAACTTTTAAACTATTTTCACCTCGGGCTCTGACCCGTGTTCCTCCAAATCTATTTTGTTTTGTAAAAACATTTTAGGTGCCCAGCCACAGGGACGCCAAGCGTAGGAGTTCCATTCTGATGACGTGCTATAGTCGCCGTGGAAGCTACAGGATCTCGGTATTAGATGCCCCACATTTATTCTTGATTCCTCTAGGGTTATTTATATCAGTTAGGGCATGGTGCCTAATTCTTATCTAGAGATTGTAGATGCAGATTTTCTTTATTTCAGATATTGGTTTAATGAGACTCTTGTATCGGGATTTTATTTACTCTGGTATATTATTATTATTATTGGAGTGTTTACTCCAGACTCAGTTTATTTCATTCCGTTGGTTATTCACATGAGATTGTTTATGCGATTGATGGTTGTTGATGTAATTACTTGGTTAATGTTAATTTAATTAATAAAATTTGGCATCTCTCTTTTTAAATATTAGGTGGCTAGTAATAAATTAAATGTTTTCGACAGTGATGCTATGACTGAACCAACTTGATATTCTATATTAATTTCATAAAGGAGTAGCTACCCGGTATTTAATTTGTCGAGGTGTCACACTTCTGTTACAAATTGGATTGTCGAAATTGTTTTTATTAAACTTGCAAAATTATTTGACATCCGTTTTTAAAAATATTTAGTGGTTGTCTCGTACTATTATTTATGCGACAATAATGTAAGAATGGACCATTTATAATTCTCGTATTTATTGGAGTAACGGGTTAGCCGCCTCTTATTTTAATAAGCGGGGTGTCACACAAGGTCGTGAGCTACGAAAATGATAGCGTACTGTGTCAGTGTGAAAATAATACACGAGGGTTTTAAATAGGATAAGATGGTTTGATACCAAATCAGTCTTTGAAAGCTGAAAGCTAGTTCAAAAAATATACACGATCCAATCAAGGAGCACATGCTATAATAATGATTTGACTCACTTCATAATTTTTGACACGTGGCAGAACTGAAACCACATCTTCGCATAGAAAGGGCAAGATAACAATATTGGCTCATTTGTGAAAATATGAGGATGGGCCGAGCACATAACTAAAAAGTTGTATCCATCATTGTTGTAGTACAACCCTTTGGATCGTACTACTCTTTAAGAAACTAGTCCAAAAAATAATCCTCTTGGATAAAGACTTGGGAAAATTATTATATCCTAAATATGATATGACACGTGGGAGACACACAAGATGCCACCTGTCACATCAACCAACCCAACTTCATAACCAATGAGCATAATTGCTTACACCGTAGGCATTGGGGTAAGACTATGTAGAGTTCGACCTCAATTAGGTAAGGCTATGCATAGTTATGCAATGTGAGATTATAATCCTTTTTTACCTTTTTAAATCTTTATTATAGTTTATTTGTCATTCCAATTGGTCTGAGGTCCCATTTTGTGGTTTTTTCCTTATACATATCGTGTTGTGTGATTATCTCATTCTTAGTTACACTTGTCTTAATAAGAGAATGAAGTTTTTCTAGATTATAATCTTGATAAAATATTTTTTCTTATAGACTTTTAGGATGTTTTACTCTTTGTTGGAATAAAAAGGAAACAAGCTTTTAATCGGTTATAATTTTTATTTTGGTAGCTAGCATGAGTTCGCACTCTCAACTAATTACATAACATATTTATTTCTTTTTAGACTTAAACCTAAAAAGTATATCCTTTTTGTGATATGGATGGAATTTTATCTCTCTGACCTCCACCTTTTAATGGTGGAAATTATTCTTATTCGAAAGTCACATTTAGTGCCGTGAGATGAGCGGATTGGGAAACGTATTTTAACGGGATGGAAACCCTCAGTTAATGTCGTCAATAACATTTAAGTCCCCAAATTCAAATATAGCGGGGATGACAATGATACAAGTAAGAGTGGGTGGAATTTTAAGGGTTTAAATGTAATTTTTGGTAGCGTAATCATTAGTGAGTTAAAGCATATTTCGACGTGTGCTACATCAAATTTAGGCATGGGAAGTTTTGAAAACTGTTAGGAAAATAGGCACTGATAATTTCACCAATAATATTACCAAGACCTTAGGATTCAATGGGTAAGGAGAATAATAATATACCACTCATTTGGAAACAATGCTATTTAGGGGTTGAATCCAAAATAATATCGGAGGAAAAAATAATACGAGAATAATAATATGAGACAAATAAAAAAAAAACACAAGACATATTTTTATGTGTCTTGATAATTTTTTTCTACATCCATAGCTCATATCCAATTTCACTATAAAATTATTGGGACTATTACACACTCAATTTTAGCTCTTTCTTGCTCTCTTTGTGTTTTCTTTCAGTTTCCACACTTTGCAACTTAACTCTTGGTGTTAGTGTACACAACTCAATATTCGGTAGATTTTTTCTTCTGATTTACTATCACTCACACACACACACACACACACACATATATATATATATATATATATATATATATATATATATATATAAAATAAACTAGAGACATTGGCTACAATTTAATCATCTATAGCCCACACATAACTGCAAATTTTCCCAAGTAGCTTGTGCTTTGCCTACTTTTATATATTACATATTGGGAAATGATGCGTGAAATGGCAGTCATTGAATTTTAAATAGTGGTTAAAATCTTCTCCTTTTTGAATTATATCCACACCATAAAACAAACCACATATGAAATCCCCTCCACCATGAAACGTGAGAAATCTCCACCCGTTTTAAACTCCTTACTATGAAGGAGCTTTTAATGAATTATATGTTCAACCTAATGACATAGTGGATTGGGCGTTTGCCTTGAGTAAAGTGATAAAATATGATATCATTTTAATATAATCCTTATATCCTTTCCCTTTAGGTTTCGTGGCAAGTTTGATGCTATTAGAGAGGTTCGAGCCTTGCTTAAAATTTCCATGAGAGTAGATTAATTAATAGTCTTTCTTGAAACATATAAGGAAAACTTTAACTATATCCCTTAAAAAAATTAACGACCATATCTTTTAAAAATAAGATGACATAATATTTGGAGGAATTTGATGTTCCTCCCGTATGTGTCTATACTACCACCGACACCTCTTTGGATGATGGTGAATGTGTGAATAATGATATCATTACCGTATATGTTGAACTTTTTAGGAGTTTATGGAACTAAAGAAGAGGAACATAAAGCTTCCCATCATAATGGCCAATATTAAAAACAAAAGGGCTTCGATGAGCGGGAGTAGTGTGAGAGACATTGGCACTCAAAAAGTGGTATTAGGTGAACCATTTATCATATAAGGAAGTAACAATGACTTTATTCATATTGAGAGTGATTATTTGAGGAAATCTTTGCTAAAGAGTGAAAATTCATTGAGGAATAAATTCATCATGCATGAGATTGAGATTTTATCCGCGTCCACTTTGAAGTTAAATTTAACAAATATGTCTAAAAAATTTAGCACTTTTTTTTTTGTGTGTGTGTGTGGGGGGGGGGGGGGGTGGAAACCGTCGAAAGATAAGACATGATTAGGATTTATTGGTGAAATTTACCCGTTCACTAGAAGCCAACCCACTTTTGTGAACCCCTCATCACAAACCATTTCACCATCCACCTTTTAGAGTTCTTCTTCAACCGACTCATCCATGAAGAACAAAGGAGATGTGAAGTTCATCTAATCCTATTGTGAGAAATATGGACACTTGGAATAGTTTAGTTTTAAGTGGAATCAGCATATGCTTAAACGCCCCATCCCTCCCATAGAATCGAAATATTATAGGAGTATCCATTTCCACAAACAAGGTCATCTTATAGAGTTTCACGTTTTGCTTAGACCGTTAATACCTTTGAATAGTATGATAGTAAATATGAGTTTTGAACTTAAGCGAAAGAATAATGTAGAGACTCCTAGAAAGGATCTTAAGGGAATATAACCACAATTGTTCGTACCAAAGTCATATCCAAATCCTATAAATCAAAGTTTAATTTTAGTTGGATTAAGAGTCATGTCATAAATAAAATTAACCTATAAGCCGTAGGAAAATGAGACCGTCCTCCGATTTTGTACTCTTCTCATGAGTGTTAGGATTCCTTTTAGGTGTACATAGGTTGCTCTTAGATTCTATATTCTTGAACTTGGTATCATCTAAGTTCGATTTCTTTTTTTTCTTCTTCTTGGTATTGTCCTTTTCTTGTTCATACCATAAATTGTTTTTTATGTAATTTTGGTATTCTGTGTTTGTATGTATTCATATATCCCATATTTTTAATTTTAATATATATGCCTAAATATTGTACACTCGATTTCATTTATGGACTTTATACTCCATACTTAAAACTATATATCTTAAAATGCATGCTAAATTAAGCTTGAAAATCTTAGAGTATTTTGTCATAAGCAATGCTTCCATCGCATAATAACTTGAGCAATTTTCATGAAAAATATAATGAGGGATTGGTTTTATACCTTTAATAAAAATTAAAAGTTTATGTGATTTTGTAAAAAATGTGTCATTTATAATCCTTTATGCATGTCAGAATTCAATCATGGTTGAAGTAATAAAAACTAATGCTAAATACTCAAAAGATCACGAGAGAAAAGGTGGTAAAGACTATAACTTTAGGATTACATGATGCTTACCTTTGGAAATGGAAGTATTTTCTTACCTTTTGTAAAAGAGTGAAAGCCGCCACTTGCAAAAGAATTTTGAAAAGTGATGTCTTAAAATTCTTATCTATCTAAAATTGGGTAACACCAAAGATATGAGACTTAAATTTTAATTATAAATCACTTATGAGAAAAAAAAATGGGTGTTGAAAGTTATAAAAAAAAATTGAAACTTTCTCGATATTATATAAAACCAAATTTTTTAATTATGAGTTAAAGTATTAATCTTCATTCTTGATTTTAGTGTTAATGATCATTCTTGATCATTTTAATCAACACTACAAGTTAAGTAAACGACAAACTCTAATTTCCCTTACTCGAATGATAACCTAAGTTCATCTAATTAAAGAGTGATTTTGTTTTTGAGTGAGGACTATTGTTAGAGTTGGGCTGATAAGAATTTTCTTTAAGTATTCTTGGCTAAGCATTTTTATATTCTTAATATAGTTGTAACCTCATGTGTTTGAACTACTATTCACCCACACACCATCTCTTATAAACATTCACATTTGCATGCTATTGAAGAGGGTTTTAATATGGATTTGACGAGCCAAATTTTTTATCTTATCATGGTATGTTCCCAAGATGGAATGAAGTTTTACACCCTTTCATTTTATCGTTTGATCATGCACTTTCTTTAGAAGTTTGGGGATTAAGTGATGGAAAAAACTAGAGAATTATTATTATTATTATGATGATGATGATGATGTCATGTTATCGATCAATCTCTTAGTTAGGCAACTACAACGGTCTTCCTTAATGCCACATATTCTACCTCCTCACTAACCACATTCCTCTTGTGCATCTTGTGAACTTGACATGCATTCGCTTACAGAAGTAGAGATGGATGGGATGGATTTTCATATGACAACTTATATGGATTTTTGCCTTGCCCATGACCTTCATGAGTATTAACATATGCTTACCTTTATAGGTCTATTAGGTTCATCACCTCTATAGTCTTTTGATGAGTATCGACAAAACACTAGCATTCAACTGGATCAATTTAGGGATGTTATACAAGATGTACATTCGATTGTTTAGGATCTCCAGAGTTTGGCAGAGACTAAAAAAAATGAGTTTTGATATGTAACTTGTTTTGTTTTCAAGATTTTTGGTTTGAGGGTTAAGATTTAGCTTTATTTTCTCATATCTTGTGTAATTCCAATTCTAATTTATTTGAATACACGTTACATTTTATAATGAGTTTATCATATATTATGTATCTCAATGTGTAGTTGTTTATATATTTATCCTTAGAACTGTTTATCTCACATATTATAGGTTGCATAGATTTCATATTAATTTCTCACTATCCATATGGTAATTTCTCAATTTGTTGGTTTAATTAGAATTTTACTCGTTAAATGATTAGTTTTATTCATCTAATTATATGCTCACCTCTTTTTATTGCCTCTTTCGTGATAAAAGGGGGATAAGTTTATAGATAGGGGGAGTAAATGGTATTGAGCATGCGGGGTTAAATGAAAGTGTTTGTATACTGTATCATGTTTGTTGAGATGAATTGCATATTTTGTGGGGAGTTATTTTAGTATTTTGATGGTTATATATATATATATATATATATATATATATATATATTTACATGATTCCCCTTAATACTCATATTTTCCTTGTCCGACTTTACACACTGGTATTTTCATTAGTTTTACTAGTGCGTGATAGGAAAATAGGTACGATAAGTTCTTTGTGGAAGTCCACGAGCATTTTGTAATTATATTTTTCCTATCTTATATGCCTTTGGGGCGAAGTAAGTTGTGTCTTAAGTGATAGATTGATTCATTTTCTTGTAATTTTTGATTTTGCGTATTTTTTCACGGAATAAACAAAGGAGGGGATTTTAAGAGTATATGTATACTTACGTGCCCTATGTTATTTAGATTGTCTTATTCTGGTTTCCAAAACACACTTTGAATCTTGTCCAAGATGTCTCCGAAAACTTTCATCAAACTTATGTCAGATCATTGAAGTTGTTGTCCTGAGTGAACCATATAGGATAAAGGTATATGAAGTACAGGACATATATTCAACCCATTGGTTAGATTTTTTCTTAAATGGAAAATCTTTAAATTTATCTTTGAGGTTTTTGAGGGGCCAAATACATGATGTAATGTATACTTTATATAAAAACTTATGTTTGAAATACATATTTTATATTTAGAATTTACTTTGTTGATAGGTTATAACAAGAAAATTTTAGGTTTTGCGAAAATTTGCAAAATTAGGAAAACTCAGGTTTTGTTATGACTTAGCTTACTTTAGCAAAGCTAACCTTCACTCCCAAGAAGTGGATTTTTAGCTGATCATGGACACGTGAGTTTTTTAGTAGAAATATTGATGGTTCAGTGCACAACCTTATTTGCTTAAGGTTTGTTTCAATGAACAACTTGTGAACTTTTGATGACTATGTACTTTTTTAGATCATTCCTAAAATATCTCCTTAGAATTTATGGCTATGACACAATCTTAATTGGTATAGCTAAAACAATGTGACAATGACCTTTGTATGTGCAACACACAAGTGATATCACCACTTATCTTCTAGATTTGGGTATGAAACTTGTGGGTTGTCCACGATTCTAAGCAAGGAGAAGAGTACGAAGCAAAGGGATAATATTTTCAGCTTTAAAGATAAAAAACATTATTCCTTACTCACTGTGTTATTTAAGCATTTTCATTTTATTTGTGAATCTAGAAGAAGATTACTCAAACTATTTTTGAATTTTTCAAAATATATTGTTCTTCAGTAGAGCCTTCTTTTAATCTTGAAAAACACTTTGTAATCTTTTAGAGAAACCATACATCTATTTACATATTTTCAACATTAGGAGGTCTTCACACATCCTTAGTGTATTACGGGGGCTGCACGATGATTTCATTGCCTTGAAACAAAAGTTTTATTCTACCTCAAAGAAATTTTTTTTGGTGATGATGAAAGACATTAGTTGCGATTTATGCTATCGCGGTTGTGTAGCAAGCTCTATCTTTTGATGCCGTCTACGAAAGCTATAATGTGAAAGAGTAAATTACGAAAGTTGCACATTATGTGATTATAAGTAAACAAATTTTATATCTCTACCACAGTTCATTTGATCCGAGATTTTTTTTCTTTTGTTATTGGGTTTTACATTATACATATAATATTTTTTATTGTTTTATATTTCCGTATTATTAAGATCAATTATCTTAATAAAAAGATAAATTTTTGTTGGATTACAATATTTTGTCACATTGACTTTTATGATGTTCTTTACCATTTGTTAAAATAAAAAAATTATCTTTTAGTAAGTAATTAATTTTTATTTGAGTAGCTACCGTTGAGAGATCACACACACTTTCTCCCTCTCTCAGAGAGAGAGAGAGAGAGAGAGAGAGAGAGAGAGAGAGAGAGAGTAAATTGTGACAAAAGGGCAAGAGAGAGAATCACAACAAAAGAGATAATTGGGCCAAGAAAGATACATGGATTAAGTAAAAAAAAAGAGAGAAACAGATAACTTATCGACGAGAGAAAATAATGATCACAACGGTGATGGACAACGGTAGTGAGGTCAAGTGTTTTAGCGTTAGTTTTTCTTTGAATGAGAGAGAGGAATATACGTTTAAAGAGAGAAAGAACAAATAGGGAATGGGTAGAATGAAAAAAAATTATTTAAGTACATTTTGAATTTGTGGTCCCCTTTTAGTGGTGTTATGGAGTAGGAATAACCACTTGCGTGGTGTTAAAGTCAAATGTGATGTTTGAGATCTTTTTGAGGGCGCATTTATGAGTATCCTTGGACAATCTCCCACAAAGTCAATTTAACTGTACATTTATAATATTATCTAAATGACCATTCTTTACCGACACTTATTAATTGAAGTTTAATGTGTTCAAACCATCTAATTTTATCATTGCTAGTTTTACAACACAATCATTTTAATATTAGTACTTTAGTCACACCCATTTTCGTAAATATTAATACCTTCGTCATAAATTAACATTCGTCATTTATTAAAACATTAACTTTTTGGTGCTAAATCCATTACAACCCTACGTACCTAGCGATTACAATAAAGTAGGGATGACAATGGGTCGGTTTTGGCAGGGCCTCACTCCCAACTCTATTGGGGAGAATTCCGGGGTATTAAATGGATTGGGTTCGGGGTCGGGTTTAGTATTAAAAAACTCGCCAGGGTCGAGTTTAGTGTAGAAAAACTCCGAACCGCCTCCGTTTAAGTTTATGTTTACTAATTTACCCTTATATATATACTTTGTATTTTTTAAATGATTACTTTGTTTTTTAATTCCTTAATCTGTTTATACATATTTTTTTAATCTCTTAGTATCTGAATTTTTAAGAGTATTACAAAACTTTTTTTAAAAAATTGAAATTTATTTTATATAAAAGAAGGTAAAAAAATATCATAAAAAATATTTTGGACGGATTTGGAGCGAGCTCAGGATCCCACGGAGTTTAAAAACGGAGTGGGAATGGGAATGGGAACAAGAACGGATTAAGGGTAAGCGGGCTCAAAGTTGGAGCGAGGAGATGGAGTTGGGGTCGGATTTGTCCAAATCCGTCCCATTGCCATCCCTACAACAAAGCAGCGTAAGACCAAACTTTGAGAAAAAACAGTTTTAAAATTAAAACAAAAAAAACAGCTTTGGAGCTTGTTTTGCTTTGTGGTGGCCATCACTTATTTGTCTTGTTAGTCGGTAAGGAAATGGGTATAAAAACCGTATATGTGTAGTGTTATTCTATATATAATCACTTTCGTCCACTCGCGGTCTCGCACTTTAAGACCATGGAACATATATGTGTCATGTAATGATAAGTCCAAAACAGAAAGAGGGAACACCTATAATTTAATTGATAATTTTTTAGTTAATCATGAGGTAATATATATTCAATCTTTACTGTTAAAATACGGGGCAATTTGCACAAAAATAATTAAAACAAAAAAACAGCTTTGGAGCTTGTTTTGCTTTGTGGTGGCCATCACTTAGTGGGTAAGGAAATGGGTAAAAACCGTGTCTGTGTAGTGTTATATATAGACCACTCGGGCTACTGAAGTGAACATTTTGTGAAACAACGTTCATTTCTGAACAAAAACACTGTTTGTGTGTCTGCGATGGCGGCTGTATCAACTCACTCCATTCCATTTCACAGTCAAACACAATCCCTACCGTCAACTTCTTCGCATCTACCATTTTCCAAGCCGCTAGGGTTTTCAATCAAACTCCCAAACACTAACACAAATACAATCTCAAATCGCAATAAAAACTCTCACCTCAATAAACTAACCGTCTTCGCAAGCACCGTCGATCAGCATTTCAACGATATCGCCGATTCCTTTTCACCGCCAGCGAGACCTAAGTGCGTAAAATTATTCTTTTCATATTTTTTGTCGCTTTCATATGATTACTGATTAGTAAGTAGGCTATCTTTTCTTTTGTCCAGATTTGCCATAATTTTATTGCAATTAGTATCAATATATTATGTGCCTTTGATATATTGAGTATGGCTATCTTTACAGCTACAGATCGAGGCTAATGTTTGGATAGTATGTACTTAATACGTCTTTGCTCCGGTAGTGAATGACTCTACTCCAATTTATGTTGTCTAGGAATCAACTTTAATGCGGTTAACTCTCTTCACATGCAGACTCTAGGGGATTATATTTCTGTTTTAACGAAGATGCAGGGATGGAATGAAGGTATATATAGGTTAATTGTGTCTCTTCTGATAAAAAAGCCTTTTAAAGGTCAATTTTTTGACAGAAAAATTGCTGAGAAAGTAAAAAAAAACAGTATGAAAATTCGCTCAAAGCGGGCTGGGTTAAATAGTGTGTTGGGATGGAAATTAAAAGCCCATCGGTTCCGAAACCATTTTGCAATGAAGCCCAATTAAAAAAAATTATGAAGGTGTAGGAGGGTGGTCTTCGTTGGGTTTGATTCTCAAGGAAGTTACTCGTCAAGAGCCGAGATGTAACTCATTTGGAAGAACGTATGCCGGAATGTTGTCAGGATTAGGAGAGTAAATGTAATGGGGGGCGAGAGAGCAGACGCTTATTTCACAAGATAGAGATTAGGAAGCAACTTAAGCACAAGCTTCTTGGGTATGGGGAAGGTCGTCTCGATTGGGTGGCAAAGGTGATGGGTCAAGGATTGTTGTTTTAATGGTGGCTCAGGGAATGTTTTTTAGTTTTTTTTTAAATCAGAGAAATACGCGAGATATGCAATAAATGAGGTTGAGGGTGGTAGCTATAAACCTCCATGTTTTGATCTTGGCTGTTGTTCTGGGTGAGTGAACAAGGTTGACCCATGTAATCCAAATCAGTGTCATGCATTTGAGAAGTGATAAGTTATTAGATAATCACGGGAGAAGGGGTGATGTGTACTAATACGTAAACATATTCGTTCATATCTTGCATAGAAAACTTGTCTAAAACCCTTGGGGCGAGAGGGTATTTTTGTGTGCAACCAAACATCTTTAAGTGTTTGTGTGCGGTATGTATGATAGGTAGTGTAGCTAATATAATACATACAGTATTCCAATATGACAAAAATATATTATAATATATGCAGTCAGGACATCACACAAATACTTAAAGAAGTGTTGTCTGCACAAAAATAGTTCTAATATAATACTTTTTTTTAATAGGATGTATTTACATTGTTATACAATAGTTTCATAATACCTTGTAAGACCTCAACCTAAAGCCAACAAAGTGTTGGGCCACACACAAAAGCTGTCGAGTGTTGGAGGCTTATGACTAAAGGCCCGTATTTTAAATATGAATGTTGTTTCTGGCTTGATATGAATACTGATGAGTTGGCTAATTTTTATGAAAGTATTCTTGTTTCGATTACCTTAAATCTTTATAGCAAGACTAGAGGTTTAGTGTGATTTTTCAGTTTTGAGGTGTTTTAGGATGTATTCAGAGGGATCTGGCTTAAATTCTGACTATAGTGGATGTGATGGTTTCTTTGTTCTAAGACAACTTGTGATTAGTTTGCATTGATGGGATCTTATATCCATTGTTTATTTAACTTGATAGCGAGATTTTACTGTTAATCTGTTGTTTAATCCCTTCTATTATCAATGATACTTGTGAGTAGTTTGCATTGATGAGGTCTTAGATCTATTGTTTATTTAATTTGATAGAGAGTTTTTCTGTTAAATTCTGCTGTTTTATCCCTGCTATTTTCAATGATTTGAACAGTAGGCATATAATTTATTGCATCTTTAGGATTCTTAGGTTCACTATTTTGTCCTTTAATGAAGGTCTAAAAATATTGGTTTGAAATTCTAGTAGTTTATTGAGCATTTGCTTTATGTCTGTGAGTTATTTGGCCAAGTTTGTTGCCCTGATATGATTATTGATTAGTAGCTTGGATGAGTAGGCTAATTTTAATCAAGAATTTCCTGTCTTGATGCCTTTTATATCAGAGGGATCCTGCTTTTTATGTCTGTGAGTTATTTGGCCAAGTTTGTTGCCCTGATATGATTATTGATTAGTAGCTTGGATGAGTTGGCTAATTTTAATCAAGAAGTGTCTGTCTTGATGCCTTTTATATCAGAGGGATCCTGCTTTTTTTGTTTGAATTCTGACTTCTGCTATAGTAGATGTGGTGATTGCTTTGTTTCAATACCGCCTGGTGAAGTTTGCATTGATGAGATCTTATGTCCATTGTTTATTTCATTCGCAAGTTTATACTTATAATTGGTGTTGTTTAATGTCTTTTTAGTTACATTTTTGCTATTTCAACTGATTTGACTAGTAGACATACAATTTATTACTAGGATTCTTAGGCCATCTTCAATGGACATATTCTTGATGCACAAATTTCGACAATAGAAATATAAAATACGAGAAACCTTCTCCAATGGGAAATTTCTCCCTCTATGATGTGGCAGGGTCTGTATAAAAAATTTCTAATGAAAATTTTTGCATGTTGAATTTTCTAATAAGGATATCTATATGAAATGGACAAATATAATAGGAGAAACATTATCAAGAGATGCTCTACTGTTGGCATGTAAGATATAAATGCTAATGTAACCTTTGTGGACACTCTATTCTATTAATGTAAAAGAAGGGTCAAATCACATAAAATTCTTCTAAAAAATAATTTTACACGTGGGATATAATTGCTTTTAGAAACAACCACCATGTGAGATGGCCTTTAGGTTCACTATTTTTCCCTTGATGAAATATTTTAAAATTATCGGATTGTAATTCTAGTAGTTTATTGTGCATTTGCTTTATCTTATTGAGTTATTTGGGCGACTGACACCGTTATCATTTCATCAGTGCTTTGTACTTAAACGGGTTGGGTCTCTTTAAATACTCTATCCGTACGAAATTTAGAGTCTTGTTTTCCTTTTTGGTCCGTCTCGAATTAAGTGTATATAGGTAAGATTCCAAGGTTACCTATCCCGACAGTACTCATGGGAAAAAGTGCATGTGTTGCATTCCAAGGTACTCATAATTTGTAGGAGAGTAAATTTAGAGCGTAATTTTTCCTCTTAAAGTTTGACTTTCAAACGAGGATTCTTAATTTGGGATTCTTTTGATTCAATACTTATTTGAGTAATTTAATTGTCAAAGACGAAGTAAGTCCCATTAACTTTCTCATCACTTATGAAGTCACATTAAGTTTTAAACGTAATGATATAAGTCATATTTTCAAAACAACTCATCTTTTCAAAACAAAAAATACCCCTCCATTATTTACTCCCCCCACCTTTGTCTAAACTCGTCAATCATTACCACGCTATCAACCACCGCCGTTATATCCACAATTTCCTTCAAGCTTTATTTTGTTTACTCGTGATAATTCGAAATTAGAAAGAGCATCGATGTTCTTGTCTTGAATACACCCCCCCCCCCCCCCCCCCTTCTCTCTCTCCCTCTCTTTTAAATCTTCTTGTGTTTTCTTTTCCTCGCTCTTGTCTTCATATGTGTAATATATTAAAACTAGTAAAGGGCTCTTCTTGTAGCTTGTATTTTTAATAAAAAGTAGATATTAAATATTGGGATAATGGCTGACGAGTTCCATTAACTTGGTCAATGATGCAAGAGATCCTTTGATTTGGTCAATTGTATTAAAGGTCTTATTTTTCCAACTCAACAAATGAAAATGACCAAGATACCCCCAAAATATTTCAATCCTGCAACTACCTCATTTTTTGCAGAAAAAATCCATCATATCTTTAAAAGTCCATAAATTCAAATCTACAAAGTCATAATTCACAAAATTTATATACTTGGGAATTTACTCATCAAGATCTATCAAACAAGACCCATTTCGATTTTTTAATGAAAAAACCAGAAACGAATAAATTATTTTTTTCTTTAAAAACTTTATTTTTTTCGGCAATACACCTTCTCCTACGACGGCAATGGTGCCACTGGTGTGGACTTATAAATGTAAGAAAAGGAACGAGAGAGAGAGAGAGACGGTTTGGGGGGGGTGGTGCTCCAGCGAGGGGAGGTGCTGCTCCAGCGAGGGGAGGTGTTGCTCCGGTGGGTGTGGGGTCCGGTTGCGCTGCTAGAGAGAGAGTGTTACGTATGTATTTGTTTATAGAGAGAGAGTAAGTGGGTTTATAATGGGTATGGGTGAGGGGTAAAATTATCTAAACATGCGTGCTCTATTATGAAAAAGGACTTGGTGCATTAATATGAAGTCAATAGAATTTATGCATTTTGGACTAAGTAAATGGGACTAACTCATAATTATGCCTAAATATTCGATAGATACTACTCCCTCCGCCCCAAATAGAAAGTCCTATTCATTTTTGGGACGTCTCAAATTAAGAGTCTACTTTCCTTTTTGGATGTAATCAAATGGACTAAATTGCACTATACTGAAAATTATTGATCTTGGCCATTGGCCATTGATTGTGTATCCTTAGTCATTTTTGAATAGGCGCTGATAATTTGGGACGGAACGAAGGGAGGAGTGTAAGGACATGTTTGGTTTGCAACTATAATTCTGTTTTCTGTGTTTAAATACAATTCTGATAAAAATTTGCGTTTGGCACACCCATTTTTAAATACCTGAATTATAATATTTTTATGTTATAATCAAGTTTTTCAGAAAACAGCAAAAGGCTGTTTTCTAACTTCCGTTTTTTATTTTTCAACTCAAAATTATTCATTCTTAATATTTTAATGCATTTATACCTTAATATATAATATACATACATAATACATTAATATTTGTGTAATTCTTATAAATAAAAAAATTATATATGTACATGTACACAGAATTATGTATATTTATATTTTATTAAATTATATAATATACTAAGATCCATATGTTAAATAATATTATCAATAGATACATGATACTTATATATAGTTTTATACATGTATTATTAATACATGGAATAATATAAAATATACATATAGTACATGTGTATCATGTATGGACGTTTTATGTATGTGTTTATATACACACACACACACATATAATATAAATATACATGTTTGCCAATTTTGTTAAATTTTCAAAAAAATGTATTTAAAAACAAGTTTACCAAACGCGCACCAATGTTTATAAACACAAAAAGCTGAATTTTAAAACTGTATTTAAAAGCGTGTTTAAATCGAGTTTTAGAATACAGAACCAAACGGGCAAGTTTGTGGAGAATATTTTCCCTTCCTTTATAGATACTTGTTTTGAATTATGTGCTCTGCTTACTACGATGTCTTATTGCTCTTAATACAGGGTGAGACGCCACACTATTTCAGTATTTGTTGGCGATGAAAGTGGAATGATTAATCGGATTGCAGGAGTCTTTGCCAGGAGGGGATATAACATTGAGTCCCTTGCCGTTGGTTTGAACAAGGATAGGGCTCTCTTCACTATAGTTGTATCTGGAACTGAAAGGGTGTTACGACAAGTTATAGAACAGCTTCAAAAGCTCGTGAATGTTTTGAAGGTAATGGTTATATTATTGATGTTCTGATTGAAATCTTGTATCTGGAACTGAAAGATCAGCTCTACATTGTAATGAAATGGTTTGTTTCTGATAAACAAGAAGACTGTGTATAGAGGTTGTTATTGAATCGTTTGGTCATCTTAGCCTAATCATTAGCAGTTGCAGCTGGCATACTGAGAAGGAAAAGTCCTTGTGCTTTTGTTTGCACACCTGTCTGCCATTTCAATTTTTTGAGGCATTCCTTTTCTGATATCTGCTCTGGATCATTCTAACCTAATTTTGAACCTGTTGTGTAAACTTAATTTGCCAGGTTGAAGATCTCTCAAAGGAGCCACAGGTAGAACGGGAACTGATGCTCATAAAAATCAATGCAGATCCAAAGTACCGTTTAGAGGTAGTTATGCTTTGTATTCTCAATGTTTGAAAATATGTCTCTCTCTCTATACTGTTGGATCCAAAGTACCGTTTTATCCTGAAAGTTCTTTTATGAGCGTGTGCTGATACTTGTAGCCATTTCATTACTTTTTTTGTTGCTTGGTTGCTACAATCTTTGCTTTTGGTTCAATTCTCCAGGTCATGTGGTTAGTAGACATCTTTAGAGGAAAAATTGTGGATATTTCAGAGAAGTCACTAACAATTGAGGTGATTGCTCTTGAACTCTACCAGACTCTTTCTTAATTAATATTTCATGTAGCGCATGTGCAGTGGATTTTGTCCTTTAACTTCAAATTTTAAAATATCTCCACCAGTAAACATCTTTACATGGCATGCATTGATTCCCTCTGTCCCAAATTAATAGTCCCTATAGCATACGCTTAATCAATGGCCGAGATTAAGAATTGTTCACTATTGTGGAATCCAGTTTGTTGATTACATCAAAGAGAGGAAAGTGAACTCTTAATCTGGGGTGTCCCAGAAAGGAAAATATGACTCTTAATTTGGGATGGAGAATGGGACATGGAAGTAACCTCGTGTTCTATAAGTGTCCTTATACATGGTTAAGAGCGCATTGCATCATATAGCACCTGTACTTTCATGTACACAGACACATGGATTCTACTCATTCTTTAAATCCTTTTATGTTGACGATCCAGGTAACTGGAGATCCAGGAAAAATAGTTGCAGTGCAGAGGAACTTAAGTAAGTTCGGAATTAGGGAAATTGCCAGAACTGGAAAGGTCGGTTAGTTCCTTTTTATGTACTATGTTACATAGTTGTCTTTTTTTCCCTCTCTCTCCTTATGACTCATTCATATAATCGTTTGAAATATATGTTCAGGCTTTGATGTGGGATATTGTTTCAGATTGCCTTGAGAAGGGAACAGCTGGGCAAAACTGCTCCTTTTTGGCGATTTTCAGCAGCTTCATATCCAGACCTTGGAGAAACAATTCCTGTAGAGACTCGTGTAAGGGATACAAACAGAACAAATTATGAAGAATCTGATACATCAGTTGGGGTAATCATCCAGATTTTACTTGCTTATCTGTCAAGTTTATCTGTTTCTTCCGTTCATATACAAGGGTATTTTGGTCAAGCTGGTGCTTTGATAACAGTATTAGTGTTAGATTCTGATATGGGAATGTTCTGAGGTTTTTGTTTTGAATGCATACATAAAAGTAGAAAGAAATAACTCCCCTCCCCTCCCCCCCCCCCCCCCCCCCCAAAAAAAAAAAACAGCGTGGTTATTTTATGTTGTAGTTATATTTTGAATTTTCCATGTCTGTCCATATATATTGGAAATGAAGGAAATGAATAGAGTAGAGTGATATAAAATGTTTTTAAAAGTTTATAGCACAATATATTAGCATAGGTAGATCAATTGATTTCCGAGCAAGAAAAGAAATTAAAAATGAAAACGTCATCAAGAAGTTTTTCCTTCCTGAGCTTCAGTGTCTCATAAATATAGAGACCCTGAACACGGATTAAGACTTTGATTCTTTTTTAAAATTGTACAATTTGCAAGGTTTGGGGGTGTTCATTCAACCATTTGCTGTTGTAAGAATGATATTCCCTTTATTAAAGTGATTGCTGATCTAATCCCTCGTAGTTTTGCTCAGTGTGATTTTTCCTTGTACTCCTTATAGATGTTATTGTGGGTGTACAGCTTTGAATGCTGCTGCAGTGTCTCCATCACAGTCCTTTTCATATGTATGAACCGACATTTTGATCATTATTTTCTCGTCCTGTCCTCATGCTTGTAGTAATTTAGTTACTCTAGAACTTGGAGCTCTATATATTTATCAGAAATTCTTATTATAACATAAAAGAACCGAATGTAGAAGGGGAAGGTGGGTAAGCAGTCCACGTGAGCTGCAACAGCAGTGAAAAAGAGAAAAGCAGTGAAAAAGAAAAATGAAACTTCCCACTTCTAGAAAACATTTGAAGTAGAAGCCTACAATGGCGGCAAAGATTGCACCTTAACCCACAACTCCTCCAAATCCATTTCCTTATCGCCTTATCCCTACCAAATGGTCCAAATAAGAGCCATCAGTGCACATCCATAAGCATTTCATTCTTTTTGTTATCTACCATTGCTCACCCCATGCCAAGACTTGGAAAGAGCTCTAGTCAATTCAAGTTCTGCAAAAAAAGAGAAAAAATCCCAAAGAGATTTAGTAAGTGGGGAATGAAGAAGCAAGTGATCAATATTTTCACCATTGTTTTTGCACAAGGTGCACCAATGAGGATTATTTAGAGGTTGGCCTTTTCCCTTTTTTCACTCTACCATTATCCCTTCGATGTTTCAGTTTTGAATTTCAAACCCTGAAGTAGAATAAGTCAAGAATTTGAACTGTCACTTATGTGGCACTGTTGTAGCGTAGTATACTGATGTGAAATAAAGCGTGGAAGCGTAAAAGTTTTATCTACACAACAACAACAATAACGACAAGTAGAAGATGAATGGCTCTCAATTTCTCTCTCTAGATCCTCATTGTCAAAATGTCAAAAGTGGTACAAATGGGAGTCCTTGGGCTTTTTATACTAAAGATACAAAAGGCTAAAAAAGGACAAATAAAAGAATGACAAAAAGCATGCTTATGTCCCTATGCTCCTTCATCACTCTTCCTCCTTTAAAAAGACTCCATATACTCCGTATATTACCGATAGAAGTCAGGGTCGATATGCTGCAAGATGGTCTTTGTGATCCATGAATCCTCTGTCTCAGGGCGGGCAACCCAACGAACCAAATAACGCGTATAGTCACCCGATGATGAAGATACAAGCTCAGAGTCTAGAATGCCCTCGATGCGTTCAACGTGAGAGCGGACTGGGCGGGCCGTGGTCGGTGGAATGGGAATCAGCGGAGCATGGGTGCCCCGGAATGGAGAAAGATCTGCTACGTTGAACGCGCGGTGCATGCGAAACTCATAGGGAAGGTCAACCTCATAGGCATTCGGCCCACAAGCTCGGAGTATAGGAAAATGCCCAAATCGACGCATAAGGAACTTGTTCCCTTGCCCTTTTGCCGCGCCTTCTGGAGATAAACCAAGACTAGATCGCCCGGATGGAAGGAGACAAAGCGACGGTGCTCATCGGCGGCCTCCTTATAAGAGACATAAGTGGTCTATAGTCGAGCACGGACATCGGCCTGGATGGAAGTCAGGTGGGTAGCAAACTCCTCAGCTGAGGGACATGTAGGCATTGTCGGGAGAAGCTCAGCAAGATCTATGGGCATAGTAGGTGACTGCCCTAATACAATCTGGAACAGAGAGAGGCCAGTAGAACGGTTGACGGTGTTGTTGAAGGTGAACTCGGCCTGGGCTATCATTATATCCCGCCTACGAGGATGCTCAGAAAACAAACACCTCAGCAGGTCATTCACACTCCGGTTGACCACCTCCGTCTGGGAGTGAAAAGCGGTCGAGAATTGCAACTCTGTTCATAGAAGTCGCCACAATGTATGCCAAAAATGTCCCATAAATTGTACGTCCCTGTCGGAGGTGTACCTACGTGGAACTCCTTGTAGATGGACAATCTCAAGGAAATATAATGAAGCGACATGAAACGCATCCGCCGTGAGCGTACAAGGGTTGAAGTGCGACATCGTGGATAACCTATCCACCACGACAAAGATGGAATCATGGCCACTATATGTACAGGGCGACCCTACAATAAAGTCCATCTACACTTCCTGCCATGGTCGCTCTAGAATCGGCAATGGAATATACAAACCCGCATTGGTGTGCGGGCCCTTGGCCATATGGCAAGTGAAGCAACGCCTAATGAAGGCTTTGGCATCCTTCCTCATCGTCGGCCAGTAAAATGGGTTCCTCAGCATCGCGTGGGTACGCGCCTGTCCCAAATGGCCCGACAATCCTTCTCCCTGAATCTCAGAAATGATCTTCTCTCGCAAAGAAGAAGAGGGAATACATAAAGCCGTCCCTCGGTGTAGAAACCCATCCTGTAATAGATACTCGTTCGACGCACCATTGTCGTGCTGGCAGGCTGCAAAAATCGGTCCAAACTTTATATCAGTTGGATAAAGATCACGGACCTCATCGAACCCAAACACTTGACTCCTAAGAGTCACTAATGCATGCGCTCTCCTGCTAAGGGCATCCGCTATTTGATTCTCCTTTTTCAACTTGTACTGCAAATGAAATATGTAGCACTGGAGGTAAGTGGTCCACTTGGTGTGCCTGTCACTTAACACGCCGCTGACTATGTAGGAAACGCAAGGCTTCGTGATCTGACTTGATGACAAACTCCTTATGAAGGAGATACGATGACCAAAACTTCATTGCCTTTATAACCGCATAGAACTCGAGGTCATATGTCGAATAATTGAGCTCGGTCCCTGTCAACTTCTGACTAAAGAAGGCGATTGGTTTCCCATTCTGGCTCCGAACAACACTCACCCCTGTCTTGCAAGCGTCACAAGACAACTCAAATAGCTGATCGAAAATAGCTGGTCGAAATCAGGTAGTGCTAAAATAGGTACTGTCGTCATCAACTCCTTGATGCGCGTGAAGGCAGATGGAGTACTCATCAAGTCCGTGATAGGTGCCATGACAGTGCTGAACCCGGCTATAAAGCACCGATAAAACTCTGCCAGGCCATAAAAGCTGCGGACTTGGGACCCCGATATGGGTGGTGGCCAATTCACTATCGCCTGAACCTTGGCATCATCCACTCTGACACCCTCGCCGGAAACCACAAAACCCAAGAATGTCACTGGTGGCACCATAAAGACGCAGTTCTTCAACGTGAGGAAGAAGCGCTCGATTCGTAAGACCTCCAATACCTAAGCCACATGATCAAGGTGCTTCTCCTCTGATCGACTGTAAGTTAAGATATTATCAAAGTAAACCACCACAAATTTGCTCATGAAAGGGCGCAGGATTTGTGTAATCACTCTCATAAAGGTAGATGGGGCGTTGGAGAGGCCAAAAGGTATCAACGTCCACTCATATAGTCCATCATTCGTCTTGAAGGCAGTCTTCCACTCATCCCCTGGCTTCATGCGAATTTGATGATAGCCACTCTTCAAGTCTAGCTTGGAAAAAACTCTCGCACCATGGAGTTGGTCTAGCATATCCTCTAATCTGGGGATAGAAAGCCTGTACTTCACGGTGATCTTGTTAATAGCTCGGCTATCAACACACATATGCCAACCCCCATCCTTCTTTGGCGCTAATAGGACAGGTACCACATAAGGAGACATACTTTCCCGAATATAGCCCTTGTCACATAGCTCCGTGACCTGTTTCTGTAACTCTGCATGCTCCGTGGGTGACATGCGGTAATGGGGAAGGTTGGGGAGCTGCGCCTCGGGGACAAAGTCTACAGCATGCTGTATATTCCGGAGAGGAGGAAGATCATTTGGGGGTGTTCACACATCGGTATATGAATCCAACAAACTCTGGATGTGTGGGGGAACGGATGCCTTTGGGGCATAAGAGCATAGCATAACCTCGTCTCCGCAGTCTTTGTGGTTAGCTCCTCATGTGAGACTATTAGGGAGGAGGGTCGTGACATCGGGAACGGTCGCATGGGCCGGAGGAGAAAGTCTCTCCCCTCGTGCATAAATGAATAAATGTTAGCTCGACCATCATGCATGCTACTATGATCAAACTGCCACGACCTCCCTAAAAGAAGGTGGCATACCCGCATATCCACCACGGTGCACAAAATCTCATCATGGTAGTTCCCAATGAAAAAGCCACTCGGCACTGGCTGCTAGGGACAAGTGTGTCTCCTCTACCCAACCACCTAATATGACACGGGGTGGTCAATGACTCCGTGGGAACCTTCAACTTATCTACCATCTCTTGTGCCACCAAATTATCACTAGGTTCGCCATAAATAATACTGTGCATAGCCTCCCCTTTGTGGTACAATGAGTAAAGAAAATACTCGTGCGGAGCCATGTATCATCACTAGGAGGGGGGTGATTGGGGGTCCACCGACGTCATTATCATGACAGTATGCATATAGGCGGTAGAAACTCCTGCAAGCTCCTCTTAGGTATGGCAAAATGAGTCTCGTCTCCGACAAATAGATTGGGCGGTGGATAAGGGGATATGGGTTGGATTTGTGGTTGTTGGTTTAGGGTTTATGGATTGGTAAGAAATTCGAGTACTGGAGGAAGATTGGGAATCCCTTGCCAAATTAGGTGTAGGAGGGTTAGGGTTTGAAATTGGATTGGGGATAAAATGGGAAACTAGGGTTTCTTGGGGATTAGGAGTAGGGAAATTAGAATTTGTGTTTGGATCGGGAATTTTGGTCGGAAGAGGGTTTGGCAGTCGGTATGGGGTGGAACGGCTGGGTGGTGCAATTGGTTCCGGGCGGAGGAGGCGGGCAGCCGCTGCTAGGGTTGGCCGACCCTTGGGGGCTGTGTTCGGCTGAAAAATTAAGGGCCGACTGCATTCTGGCTGATTTGAGTGGGGCGGTGACGCCGCTTGGTGAGGTTTCGGGTGGTGGGATGTTTGGGGAAATTGGAAGGTTAGGGTTTGTAGGTTCTTGGGACTTTAGGGTTAGGGTTTCATGAAGACATTTGAGGGGGTGTGGTAATTCATCCGGGTGAGACCAACCCGAATCCCAATAGTCGATGAACATTTTGATCCAAGAACAAACGAGGCTTTGATACCAATTTGATGTGATATAAAGTGCGAAAGCGTAAAAGTTTACACAACAAGTAGAAGATTCATGAATGACTCTCAATCTCTCTCTAGATCCTCATTGTCAAAATGTCGAAAGTGGTACAAATGGGAGCCCTTGGGCTATTTATACTAAAGATACAAAAGACTAAAAAAAAGGACAAATAAAAAGAATGACAAAAAGGACGCTCATGTCCTATGCTCCTGCATCATATACAGTCAGGGAAGCAGTTAAATTTCTTCACTTACTGCACTTCAGGTGTTGAATTGCAACAGTTGGAAGATTGAAGAAGACTGCGCAATGCTACCTAAAGTTAAGTTTAATTTGTAATAATCCCAATTTAATACCAAGTGAACCCACAGGATGGAATCTTAAACATTTACTTTGCTTCTGAACAAAATTCTTGTGTGGGTGTTGCATTGCTTATAGTTAGTTTGCTTTTGAATTATCAAAAAAAAAAAGTTCGCTCACAACGGCTATTTCCTATTTATTGATTTTATATTTCTTTTTCTACACCTGTAAATGGCTAAAAACAGGACTTCAAAATGAAGGCCCCATTATTATATATTAATCTATATTCTCCAAATGTATATAATATTTTGATTTTTTGAATTGGGCAAGTAATCTGCTAACAAATTCTCATGTGTATATTGCCTAATATGTTAACTAGACTCCTATGGCATGCGTGCACCTTTACTAGAGAAATACCAATAACTTATAAATATATTTCTCCCTCCATAATTTAAGAGCCCATTTTCTGTGTCCGAAAGAAGATTCACTTAAAAATCAAGGTACCAAATCTCACGGTACTGGAATAATCCCTTATTGTTCGATTACATTAAAGTAAATTTTTTCTCAAAAAAAAGTGGACTCTCATAGGGGATATAATTTTACGTCGAAAGGAGTAATAATTAGATGACAATATTCTGTTGTGGCCGCAAGTCTACCAATTCAGAATCCTGTAAATTAGCTAGGATTGTGTTATACTCCCCCTGATTAGTATGTCCTTGATTATCATAATTTTTATATGTTACTTGATGTGTTTGATTGGTGTATAGAGGGACTACTCTAAAATAAAGTAGAGATTGTAGCCCGTAACGGAGTGCTAATAGATGTTTTTATTATTTTTTTTTGCACAAGTTTGAGCCTCCATGGTGTTGGGGTGGGGTGAGACTTGAACGCATGACCCTTTTTAGTTTTTATTTGTTGGATCTATCCGTTATCGTTTATTTGTGTAATTTTTATTAGATCCTTTTATTTTTCTTGTTAGTTTTTATGATGCTTTTATTCATATCAGGACCAGCACTCTTTGCTATATCTTGTATGTATAAAATCTTATGCTGTTTAGATATGACAGAGTATGTGATACATTTTTGTTTGTTCATGAAGGGAGATGTTTATCCTGTGGAGCCTTATGACGTTCCAGTCAATCAAGTTCTTGATGCTCACTGGGGTGTTCTTTATGATGAAGATGTAAGATATCTCATCGCTGCTTATGATCTTTTCACAGTTGTTTTGGTAGGATACCATAGTTATTAAGGATGTGTAGGGTAGGATAATACCAAAACATTTTGAAAGCATCATCCATCGCCTAAAATCGTTTAAATTTCCAATTTGATTACTTTACTTTATCTGAAAAGCATCCACATTGTTATTTGAATTCTCAATCAAATTTATAAGCACTTGAACAAGTTGGGATATCCCAATCTGAGCCTGGAGGTTGCAGGTTAACCCCTCTTTCACACACAATGAATAGATAGAATATCTCTTGTAGAAATAATATGGTTATTTTAAAATAGAATAAAGTTATGAAAATTATTACTAGAGGGAGGAAGTTGTCTATTTGCTTCGAGTAATTCAGTATGGGAACAAATAATGTTGCAGTATATAACATAGAAAGTACCCAACATATATTTAGCTGTTGATGTGCTTCCTTTCTCTTTTTTGCGTTTTTTTGTTCTTTCTTTTCTTTTCTTTTTGTCTTGATCTCATATTTCTATTCTTTTGTTGAGAATTTTCTTTTGAAAGGAAAGAAACAACAATAAAAGGCCAAGCCTATTATTCAATACATATTTGATCAACGGCGAATCCAGGAATCAGAATAAAAATTTCAAAATTCATTTCTGTTTTGTGTAACATGGCCGTACTGTTTAAGTAAATGCGAGGTGTGTTTAGTGACAGATATTGGCAAATATTCTTCAACATGAAGAAAACTTGGTAACTATTTTATCCAGATTTAGAGAAGCTCATAATATAGTCCTATAATTAGGTTAGACTTCTAGATTGGAGTTGCTTTGAATTTAAGTATTTGTACTATTTGGAGTATAATTGTTCATAAATATGGTGAATCTCCATTTTAGTTTCAGAGTAATTAGTGACAGATATTGGCAAATATTCTTCAACATGAAGAAAACTTGGTAACTATTTTATCCAGATTTAGAGAAGCTCATAATATAGTCCTATAATTAGGTCTTCTAGATTGGAGTTGCTTTGAATTTAAGTATTTGTACTTTTTGGAGTATAATTGTTCATAAATATGGTGAATCTCCATTTTAGTTTCAGAGTAATGGATTCCATTATTTTATTGAGAAAAGAGTGGTGTTTGCAGTAGTTCTTTCCATATGGATATACATTAATAAGGGACTTTATGCTGCTAGATAACTGGGCTTCGCTCACACACTTTATCAATGCTTGTAAATGACTCTCCTGGAGTTCTCAACATATTAACAGGAGTTTTTTCTCGAAGAGGCTACAATATTCAGGTATGCTCGGTTGATTTACTAATTACTATTTTGTTTCACCTTTTATTTTAATTTTAATAATTCATTACGCAATTTGATTTATTTTCTCATTTCTTTTTTTGCCAGAGTTTAGCTGTTGGTCACGCAGAAGTTGAGGGCCTTTCTCGCATTACAACTGTTGTTCCTGGTACAGATGAATCAATCATCAAGTTGGTGCAGCAAATTAATAAGTTAATAGATGTTCATGAGGTGAGAATAGTGGTGTCCACCTTTAAGAAAATTCACCACACCATATGCGATGAAAAAATGTTCGGTTGATCGAACGATTATGATTATCATATCAGAACAACTTTGTTAAATAGTTTTCCAATAGGGGCTCATAATTGAGTTGGTGCAAAAATCTTCAGGTGAAGGATTTTACCAATCTGCCATTTGCTGAGCGAGAACTGATGTTGATAAAGATTGCTGTGAATTCCGCTGCCCGACGCAATGTTCTTGACATTGCCAGCATCTTTAGAGCCAAAGCTGTTGATGTGTCGGATCATACAATAACTCTCGAGGTAAATTACTTGTTATAAATTTCATCCAGCTTGTATCCGTTACATGACTCAACTCGATTCGACAAAACCTTTTAAGCTATAAATTTTAAGTCTCATCCTTGTACCTGAATTTTAAGCCTTTAAAGTCTGTTTTGCTTTGCTATTTCAGCATGAACCCATCTAGTATTTTTCATTTATTATTATTTTTTTGTTTGTGGTCCTCTCCTGTGATTCCCATTTAAATTGAGATCTTACAATTTTTCATTTGGAATTTGTTCCAGCTGACAGGAGATTTGTACAAGATGGTTGCTCTGCAGAGATTACTGGAACCATATGGCATTTGTGAGGTCTGTTTTTCATTTCTTCCGGTTGATTCTGATTTGAGTCATCAATACTTGGCTGAGTGATGTGATTTTTCTTTGAAAATGACGAGTAGCATTCATTTTTTTTCTTCCTAATCTCAAATGATAAAAATGATCATTATTATTTATCATCTTTAAAAATGATAAACAGTGCTCATTTTGGGGGTGTTTGCGTGTGTTCATTTAAAAAAAAATTTCATATGGAACTATGTACCCCATCGATTTGTTAATTCGTTAATGATAAGTAACATTCCCAATTCTCTTTATTTCAATTGTGAAAAATGTTTTTGTTATATTTTTCATTTTTTAGGTAAGTTGTGTGATATGTTACTAAGCACGTGCTCCCTTTTGTAGGTGGCACGCACAGGGCGTCTTGCACTGGTTCGTGAATCAGGTGTGGATTCGAGGTATCTCCGTGGATATTCCTATCCGTTATGATTTTAACATCGCAGACTCGTGTATATGTAGATGCGTTTGATTTTTTTATTTGCTTGGGCAAATATGAGCGATATGGAAGATGGCATTTAATCTGGATCTAGCAATTTTCTTTTTATCCGTCTTTGTTTTAACTTTTATGAGTACACATGCAAAATTTTGTGGTTACGGTTTCTCATTTCTGAATAAGAATTCTATTTAAAAATGACGATGGAGAAAGCAAAAGCTTCTAAACAGGTAGGTGAAATGAGCTTCTGACTGTTTTCGGAGGATATCGAGTAATTGTGCAGCCGACTTGCAATTAAGTCGATTGTAATTACATTTTCTGATGTTTTCGTGAAATTTTTGCAATTTGAATCCTAAATTTACTCGACCGATGCAACGTGAACTCTATTTGCAACTCCGTCCAAATGTTCAAGTGAGGCAAAGTGCTGTGATTTTCGTGTTACATATTTGATTAATGCAGAAGGAATTTAGAACCGTACCTCCAACCATGATTTTTCAGATTTGATGTAGAAGCTCGAAATAGCACAAATCAAGTTATTAAACACAATAGACGCACTTCAATCATTGAAAGTGTGCAGCCTCAAAACCCAATTAACCCTTCGAACAAACGTAGGCGGAGAAGATGATGTAGACCGGTGTCTTCAGATCTCTCCCATTATGTGTTCTCTCATTGAATGGAATTTTTAGGTGAGGTTATTAGTTGGGCGGCAGTTTTCACCAGATGTGGCACATGGGCCTAAAAAACCATCCAACATTCTCCCACTTGGCACATGGGCCACATTGTTATGACACTCTTTCCCACTTGGCCCATACATCAATGAAATTGGGTTAAGATATATATATGGCCATGGAAAATCTTTCTCCGGTTTGGTTTTATCACTACCTTGATTCATTAATCATGCATGAATAGTGGCGGGAAATGCTTTATTAATCAAGCATTCCCTTCCATGTATTACAATGCTATTGACTATCCCTAAATGAGTTCCTTATATAGCATTTCATCCTTATGAATGAGTCCAATTTTATCTAAACGGACTATTCATTATAAGTAATGTATATTTCTAAATTGAATACAAATAAACTTCAATTAACTAAACGTTGCAGTACACAATAGTTTAAAAGGTGTCCAACTACACATAATAACACAATTTTCATGTTATGTGCTCCACATGATCTTTATATAACATTGGTGGTAGCCCTTTTGTCACAAGGTTTGCAATCATCATTCCCGTGTTAATATGCTCAATAATATCAACTTTTTCTTGAACAAGCTCTTGGAGGATAAAGTACTTTATATTGATGTGTTCACTTCGACTTCGACTTTTATTGTTCTTTGAAAATAACACTACAGCTGAATTATCACACTAAATCTTCGTTCGCCTGTCAATGGAGTCAACAACATAACCATACATCCTGGGACGTTGCTTTAAAACATGCTACAAACTCTTCCTCCTTAGTTGAATAAGAGGTCAATGATTCTTTTATGTTTCTCCAAGATACGACTCCTGCTAAAATGAACACATAACCTTATGTTGACTATCAAGAGTCATGACAACCAGCAAAGTCTGAATCTGTATATCCAATTATTGCTAAACGATCAGATCATTTGTATGCAAGTATGTACTCTTTAGTTCCTTGAAGGTAACATAATACTTTCTTTATAGCTCTCCAATGGTCCATGCCTGGATTACTTTATTATCAACCCAACATGCCAACAACAAATGTAATGTTCGATCTTATACACTTGGGCATACATCAACCTTCCAACTATAGAGGAATAAGGAGTGTTTTTCATCTGTTCCTTTCTAAATCATTTCTTGGACTTTATCTAGATTGAATATGTCACTTTTGATAGTAGGTGCTACTTTAAATGCACAATTTTGCATTTTAAACCTCTACAATTTTATTTATAGGTCCAAGGGCCTAGAAATGGCAATGCTACAGGAAAGCAAAATTTGGAGATGATATGTGACACCCCACCTATCCTAATCCTAGGTGATCAGTCCATTATTAAATTAAACATGAATTAATTGTTTCATTCTTAGCATCACCGTCGAAAATATTTTTATTAACTAATAACCTAACAAGCCCGGTGTCAAAATTTTAATCTTTACTAACATGCATGCATCAAGTAACTAAATGACTACATCATTCACCATCAACAATAAACAATTAATGAATTGAGAATAGAATGAATGAATGAATAAGTTGGATAAACACTCCAGTCAAAACCTCATACAATAATCCATAAAGTAAAATAGCTAAATAATCTGTGACTACAATAAAGTGAAGATAAAACTGTATCTGAAAGGACAAAGTCTAAAGAGGGGCACCATGGCATAAGAGGAAATAACTTTAACATGATGAACTAAAGAGGATAAACAATGGAGGCGTCTAAAGTTGAGATCCTTCAACTTCCACAACAGTCACGTCATGATATGAATGGAACTCCTAAGCTTGGTTTTCCTGTGGCCGAGCACCTAAAACGTTTTGAAAATATTTGATACGGGTCAGGGCAAAAAAACATTTGAAAACAGTTTAAAAGTAATGTAAGAGAGAAGTTCAGATATTCATGTTAGGCATACATGCACTCTCATGAATTCCTCACCTCTTAACTTGTAGTGCATACCTAACGTGTCCTGCTAGCCCAACCTAGTTATGCCTACCCAACCTAAGTAGACTCTGAGGGTGTGTTTGATTAACATTTAAATTTTTTCCATAGAAAATAGTTATTTAAACTCATGTTTTATGGTTGTAGTATCTTGATTGCAAATAATTTATATAAGAACAATACTCATTCACATAACAAGTGCTCCATCTCAAGCCTCATTTTTGTTGGAAAATAGTTTTTATCTACCCACCAAAGAATTGATTTTCATGGAAAATAAAAAAAGTAACACCAAACTCATATATTTTTTCCCTTATTTTTCAACTTCTCATCCAAATGAATTATTTTCCACATATTTTTCATGTTTGTAATCAAACACACCCTAAGTGCTTCTAACTATGCACTACAACTCACCTAGCCCACCCGTATTGCCCATACGATATGTTGCCGTAATATAATAGCCATTAACCGTTTGTTATCACTGAATGCTTATTTAAGTTTCTCTTACTTAAGGTTCCTTTAGATACACACTATATATAACTCCTCCTCCTCCTCCTACTACACACACACACACACACACACACACACACACACACACACACACATATATATATATATATATCTATATAATAAAGCAGGAGGGTCTTTTCACTGTTCATGCCATGTCATATAAGGTTTTGTATACAAAACTTATATAAACAGATTTTGTATCTAACTTTTTGAAATTGTGCCATGTAAAAAGAGATGGACTTTGTACGGGCACAAGTTGAAAATCCAAAAAAAATCGGGGCCCCAAGGTAAACAGAGAACAGTCTGTCAAAAGGTGCCCGTTGCGTGGCTCAATGTTTAAACACATCTATTGAACACAAGGCTCAAGGTAAAAAAGTCCTTTTCCCTCAATCCGATCTTCACGTTCTTTTCCATTGTGAAGCTCTCTCTCTCTCTCTCTCTCTCTCTCTCTCTCTCTCTCTCTCTCTCATTTCGTCTCTCAACCCCTTCCTTAAAACATAACTGCCCCACTAAAAAGCTATTTTTCTTCTTCCCAACCAAAATACGATTGCATTCAGATGTCCAGATATATTTCTCAGGTAATGATAGTAAAAGAATTAGGTTTTATTTCTTTTTTTGGGTTGCCTCTATCAGATTAATATACATACACGCAAACTCAAAATTAAATCTCATAACAGTTACACACACACAAACTCATTTTGGTCAAAATTTTTGGAAGGGGAAAGGGAGGATCAAGCCTGCCATCCGATGCCTTACGCGGAGGGGAGGAGTTAAGAGGAAAAGATAGCTCATCTACGAGGAGACATCTGTGACGACGTTACCTACACCGTGCATGCCGTTACCTACATTGAATGCCCCTCCACCGTCTCGAAGAAGATCTGAATGGGTTTCCATCACATGCTACACCAAAAGCCATACCAACACATCCAACTTTGGGTATTTCATTATATTAATCGTATTTGAGATTTGGGTTTTAGTTTAGCGGGTGACTTCTTCTCACCGTATTTTTTGATTCGGTGATTGGAACTTTGATACGAGTCTGATTAGGTATGGGGTCTTTGATCTGTTCATGGCAGTTGTGGGTTTATGAATGGGAGGAAGATGTAGATGTTAGGTTTTACAAGGCGCTGAGCTGGGGACAATGGGTTTGCCCCATGGTGGTGGGTTTTATAGGGCGGAGACCACACATCCATAGTGGTGTGGTTTTCAGGACTTAGGAAGTGAATTTGTTCAAGCACGATGGTGGGTTTGTGAATAATTGGACCAGGTTAAGTTTTCTAGGTTGTCGAATGTTATTTTTTGCAAGGGCAGTGGTGGTAGTGGTGGTTTGTTTGTTGGGTTGTCTTAAAAGATGGTCAAGAGTAGGGTGCGGCATTTAAGCCGGTGATGTGGACCCAATATTCCGGTTATTTGTTGCGATTAGAGCATTTGCAAATGTGGATGTGGTGGGGAACCTGATTCCGTCTCTTACATGGGTCCCATTTCTCCTATTTTATTGTCAAGCTATTGGGATCTCAATGCCTAGATGTTTTTTTGGTTTGTCATTTTTAGTGAGCGAGATTATCCTTTGTTCTATTTATTTTGCTTAATTTATTTTATTAGACTTTATTTTCTGTTGTATGATAATTTTTTATTTGTGTTTAGGTTCATCTCATCAGTAGGTGATTCAAGTAATTTGTATTTTGTAGGTAAAAGAAGGTGTATTCCGTTTGTAGTGAAAGTTATTTATCAAGGTGTTTTTGTATTTTTTTCCCTTTTATATTGTCCTTTAATTTTTTTTCCAAAAAAAATTTAATATATTATGTTTTGGTTCCAAAAGAGGTGTGAGACTCAAGTTCTCTAATCTCTATACAAATTCAGGCCTTCCATCACAACGATTAGACAACTCATCTCTTAACATAAGACAACACGAGTTTTGATTGCGCATGTGGCTCGAGGCATGTAGGAGTTGTTAAAAATGATTTTTTTTTTCTGTCAATGGATTATTTGTATAATCTTAGACTGAGCTATATGTGTACCTTTCTCATTCGTGTGATTTTTTTTCATTCTGAATATTGATATATTTTAAGTTTATTTAAATTGGTACAAAAAATTATATTCAGTTTGAATTCACAATGATTTGAAAAGAAACAACTAATTTAAAAAGCAACTATATTATTTTTTTGATTATTAGATGATATCAATACAATTACACTAAATAACTTGCAGAGCTTTATCACGGGAACAAAATACGAAGAGAATAAATTTATCACGGAGAAAAATTTATCGTCGTGCCATCGGCACGGGTGGTACAAAATATCACGGGAATAAATTTATTGTCGTGCCATCGGCACGGGTACACTCTAGTATATATATATATATATATGAATATTGCATCCTTGGGCTAAGACCCTGGATGCATCCCTACTATGCTATCAAGTCCAGGTACATCACGTACTAAATCCAGGACAACTAGGTTTGAACATCACACCGAACCTTCATATTGTTTAATGTTATCAATTGCAAATATTTTTAATAATATATGTTGCCAAGATTATCGTTCTTAACAATTGATACTTAAATTTTTCAGTGGCTTTATAATTGAAAGAATATATAAAAGTACATATTTTAGTTGTGTTAAAAACTTAAGTATATGTATTCATGATGTGATTTTAAATAAAATAAGTTATTTTATTCATCATGATAAATCAAGTATAATTACTTGAACTATGTAATAAGAAATTTTAAGTGTGTAGTGTTATTAGTGACTTTATTTGGGAAATGAAAAAAATCACTTACTTTAACACTAATATCATACACCACCATTTTCACTTTCCTTGGTAAATTTATTATGAGCCAAAAAAGACAATATATAGGAATTAGGTATAACTACAATCATGAGGAATAATACAAATCGATAGAACAATAAGGACATCAATTTGCAACTTTCATTTAAGATACTACTAGCAACATATGATGTTTATTACTAAAATTTTATTTTTTTGAAGCTAATTCTAGTATCTGAAAGTGCTTCGACATGAAACAAAAAACCATATAGTCTAAGGATGACTAGACGTAGTGGGGTAGGAAATCTTTTCTCAATTTTGAAGCTGAATCAAATGATCCATAATTCCAACATGGTAATTACATTTACATCAATTGTATATGCTAGATCAATGTGAAGACATAACCATGCACACATGAAGACATAACTCCAAGCTGGAAAAAGGAGATCATGGGAGACACGTGGTCCACTATGAATGAGGCGTCTAACCTGATGAGGGTGGTCCATGCAGTCTTAAGTCATCTCCTTGAACGTGTTATTTGAATATTTTTTGGAGTTTTTTTTACTTTATTCTCGTATTCTGTAATTCCCTATATTGTTGGCTGAGCTCATTTATTACTTCAATCTCCCTATATTTTTCAGGAGAGAGTACTCTTAGGTCATTCACAAACAAATTTTAAACACGAAAGGATTTTTGATAAATTTTAAACACTCATGTCCACTAATTCTCGTCTTGTAGAAGTCCACGCTAGTGGCATAACAAGTGGACCTAATAGTACTTGTCATTAAATGTTTAAAAATTGTTACCCAGGGACCTAATTGTAAATTGCTCTATTTTTTATGATTAGGTATTATGAAAAAAGCACAGTTATCACAGACACCAAATTGAACTCATTTATCATTGGTAGTTTTCTAGTCAACCCAAAATGTAGACCAAGCTCTCCCATTCACCTACCTATGGACCCAACCATTACACCCAAACCCTATTCCACTTACACAACACTACATAAAATATCATTCACAAGGCTTATTGGTCTCAAATATATTAAGTTTTTGGCAATATTGAAAACAAACTGATTCAATATCAAATGTACAAATCCAACCCTTAATGCTGGACTCGTTAAACTCACGCATAAAAGAAATGTTAACATACAAACAACAGTGGATGAAAAGTACAATCATTAAAGACAATTATAGTAGGAGTTTCATGCAATTGAGCCATCTAGAAAAACCAATTTAGTCCCGTTCTTCCTCATATATAGAGTCAATATTGCTATAAGCCTCATTCGAAAAATACCAAAAACATTTTAGCACTCGTTCTTCCTTGACAAGAGATGGGTATTTTCGAATCAATTTTCCATCTAAGGAATACACGCAACAACTAGCCTAGATGTCAAAGTGATATATGCAATTACTGAGGCCTCCCCACCTGGACGTTTTTTTTACTAAGGCACATGATTGATTCAAAGTATTCCAACTGCTTGTGAACAATGCTTGATTGTTTCCCAAGATTTATTTCACTTTCCACCATTCCATCGTAATAAAGTCAAGCTCATAAATCCATGCATGCTTCATTTGGAAGAATACAACCATCAACACCTGCTCATCTGAAGTCACCAACTCTAGAGAATAACTGTGATAACCCGAATATAATTATGATAAATTATATTTAAATCATGCTTACCTTATGTGATATGAATTATGTGTTATTAGTATATCTAGTGTCAAGTGATTATGTTTATTATAATCCTACTTTCATAAATCAAGAAAGGTCGAATTATTTACAAACACAAAATTTTATTGTTTTCGGTAGAAATGTTCCTGTTTAAGACTAGTTTTGACCCTTATAACATTACAATTGACTTGAGGTAAAAACTATATAGTTGTAGACATGTGAATTAGGGTTTTAACACAACAAACGATGCATCAAAGAATGCCCGAGTAAGGATTTATACCGAATTTACGAACAAGGGGCAAATCTGTCCATTCCCTTTAAGGGGTAATTTGTCTTTTATTAAAGCAAATGGTTTAATTTGATTGGTTGGCTTGGGAGGCAGCCTTTGCCGACTTAAACTCTCCCTCTAACTTATTTCTTCAGCAAATTAAGCCCTAGGTTCAGTTTGAAGTGTTGTTAGGGTGAGGAAGGAGAAAGTAGAAGTTTAGGAAGGAAAAGTGAGGAGAAAACGTGTAGAAAAAATCCGTACAAATTACGTAAAAGTCCCGAAGGTAATCCTAATCTCAAATCTTGTTATTTTTCTTATATTATTGATTTATCTGATATAAATCATCATAAGTTTACGAAAGTTTCAGCCCTTTATATATATGTATGGTTAGATGCAAGTTTATCTTAAGTTGAATGTAGAAACCCTTAAAATTGCTTTGTATTGAAACCCCTTATATTCAAACTTGTATATCTCTTTGTATGTTTACTGGAATTGAGAAATTCCAATTGGATATGAAAGTAGACTCATATATTCATATCATATCCGAAAATTAGAATTTATCTCCTTATGGTTAGGCCGTAATGATGATTTTAAGTTGGTACATAGTTACTGTTTGCATACTTCATTTCGGTATGCCCTAAGTTTATGCTGGATAAAAATTATGAAAATTCTTGGAAGTTGAAGGAACAATAGAGGAGCTTGTAGGGCTGATTTCTTGTGTTGTAAAGAAATGGTCATAACTTGCTCTACGAAGCTTGAAAAATTACACCGTCACTTGTACTGGAAAGTATATTCATATATGTTTTCATATTGATAAGTTTGGACCTCTGTATTTATAAAATATAGGAATATAGGATGGTTAAGTATAGAGGACAGTAATTTGAGGCCATACCGGATAACCGATGAAAGGATATTGTTATCTCCTCTTTCCAAAGAGTATTTTGAATGCATGTTTCATGTGTATATACATTTAGAAGTATACTTTCATGTTACTTGGTTTTGGTAATAAATTCCTTACGCGGTATTTCTTACGGTTGAATGTTCATAACTTTATTAACATGGATAGCATTGTTTTGTCTTTACTCATGGTTTATGAAATGTGACTTAAGTGGAATTATATTGTTGGTGTATAGTCATGAAAAATTACATAATTATGTTAGGATAATAATTATAATTGAGATTCAGTACTGATTTAGTCGGATTGACAGGTGTAAGGTCTAATCAACCCAGTTCAGCTCCACCCGAAGGAAACATAAATACATAGTTAACAACCCAAGGTGAGTGTACTCATTGGAATGATGTATTTGTATACTGTTACGAATATGATCATAATGTTATGAATATAAAATTGTTCATTTCGGTTTATCGAAATGGGAGGTTACTCCCCGACCCGGAATGGGGGAGATTTTTCTATTAATGACAAGGGGTTACTCCTCGACCAAGAATGGGGGAGAATTGTCTATTTAGACAGGATATGTGAATCATGATTCGAAAAAGTTGGTCATTCATTATGAATGAGACGGATAAGTTAATCCATAATTATATGGACATGATTTATTGCATTTAAATTCATGCAGTAGTACAGTAGTGATGCATTCACTGGGATATTTTGCTCACGGTTTCTATGTTCACATTTTTCAGGTAACGTGATGTCACTGCCAAATCTAGGAAGTCGGGTTGCGTTAGCTAGGAATGTGAGAAACAAAGACTTTATTTAAATGTAAATGATGTAATTAAGTTAAATTATCCTTCAAGAAAGTTTGTATAAGTATGATTACTCTGATGTTGTAAAAAGATTTTCAGTTATATAGATTTACAATGATGACTATGAAATTAAAACTCATGTTTATGGTTTGGTTAAATTAATCATGGTTTGAATCACTTTGACTTTCAAACTTAATTATAAGTAACTGGGTTGGGGTGTGTCAATAAAGACTAATTGGGGCAATAGGATGGGGTGGGGAACCTCTTTTAACTCCCAGTGGTACTAAAATCGGGTCATTAAGAGTAGTAGTCAGATTTATGGTCCCAATCCCGCCATTCCTAGTTAGGTAATATACCTTACCCTTGAAAATAACTACATACACAATATCCAAAGGATCATAACCATGCGAACGAATCGTCCATTTAGCATCTCTAGATCGATAAAACATAATGTTCGGGTGAGATCTACTAAAGCTCACAACCACAAGATTGTCCGGGGAATAAGGCTAAGAACTTTCCTGCGAAGCAACGACTCCCTTATGAAAGTTAAGGGCAAATATGGGTATACAATATACTTTCCAAGTAATAGGATTAAGGAGCCAAAATTGGCGTTTGTCATACAGGCATCCCACTAGTTAACCACAAAAGATACTATGAATATTAATGGCATCATCAACATTGGGAAGCTTTATCATGCATTTAGTGGTGAATTTTCCTTCTCCATTATACAATATGTTTTGAAAATAAATGGATCTAATGTCGGAAAGTTTGATTACAAAGATGAGTGGGGGTTAGGATGCTAAGAAATGACACTTGTATTCCAGAGACAATGATCTCCATCTTCTACAAACACCAATGAAGTTTGTGTAGTCGACCAAATTTAGTTGGTTTAAGATCAAGTGAAGTAAATTCCCATCGAGGTCCTCCCATGGTCTCCGATGATTATCATGGTGGTGGGTGTGTTAGTTTTAGTAGGTAGTTTAGAATGTAGTTAAATATTTAGTTTATGAAATTGGAATTGCTAGATATGGGCAACCAAAGAGGGAGAGAATTAGTTGGTAACTTGTTTGAGGAGAATTTGGGAATATAGAAAAAGAAGGAAAGTTTTTGTATTAGACTTGATCGTAGATTACAATGCTTGGCTTGGATTGAGATTATTTGGCCAAATGACCTCCCCACCTATTTATAGGCATCTCACCTCCTTAATGGATGATGAAGATTAAAATGCATCAATGGTCTAGATTAATTCTCCAGAAGGTTCTCACCTCCTTATGGGAACATTCTAGAAGTCTCCATACTTCCTTACTATTCTATAATATTCTATACATTACAAGTTTGCTCTATCTTATCTAATATGGATTAACTAATATTTAATAGTTGGATTATCTAGAATATTCTAGACTATTCTAGGAATTAGTATCACATTTCAAAAGGGTGTTATCACACGAATTCTTGGTCATTTTCTTGAGCATCCTTTTACTAGGCTGAACACTTTCTTGATACCTCCTACCACTCCCAACGTGATAAATGAAACTCAAAACTAACAATGGTTCTCAAAATAAAATTAAATAAAAAATCGATTAAAACTTTTATTATCTCGTAAAAGAAATGTTGATTGTGGATCGAATTCTTTTATGCCTTATGATGATTGTCTGTTGTTTTATAATCATAATCGAATTCAATTTTTTAAACGTAAATATTTTCGCACGTCATGACAGCTTTAATAACCAATGAAAGCTAAAATGGTGAAAAAATATCAGAACTTAATTACCACGAATGGAATAGTTATTAATTTTTCATTTTTATTAATATAAAAAAGAAAAAAATATTTTACGTTAGTCTTAATAAAACTCTAATATTACACCTAAATTGGATTGGCATTTTTATGTCATGTATTAAAGGGTTTAAGGTACTGTCCTCTAAATAAAATTAGAGAAACTTAATGAGAGGTCATATTTATGTCTCATTTAGCCCAATTAGTCCTTTTAAGTAATATTAACCAACCAAGTTCTTTTTCATGTTAAAATGACTAACTAGATCTCCAAATTCGATATGGGTCTTTTACAGTCGAGTCCTTAGATTAACCATTTTTGACAAAAAAATTGTGCCCAACAAATTTTAAATGATTACGTCCACATATAAATACCCCAAAACCCCATTCCATCCTCATGCTTTCAAAACAAAATCGCGAACAAAACTCTTCAACTAGCAAACCAAACTCTAATTCAATCAGTGCATTTTCGAACATCTTCATCAGGTATTAATCTATTGAGATGTATTTTTAAGCTTTTTGGTTTTGTAAACCCTAAACCGATCATCGTTTTTCCTCATTTTTAATTGATTTCTCATTAAATGAATGAAAATTACAAACGTACACACATGTTTAATGGTTTATTTTCATAATTCATCGTGTATTTTATATAATCATAAATTACTTGAGTTTATAGCACTAACTTTCATATACTTGTATATTTTCTGTTATTAGGTTTATATTTCTCTTATCTCCAATTTGTGCATGTACTTTGATAACATTTGTTGTGTATTCCATGTGTAGATTCCACTTTTGTTGCCTTGATTTTGAAAAACAAACACATTTTGCATCTTGATTTTATAGATGTGCTTTCTATGTTTAATACATCCTACGTATATTATGGTCTGCGCCATCGGCCTTTTTTCAGGAATATGATTGAATTATACTGTGTAATGCAGATTAGTATACAGTATACAAAAGTCTGTGTACATTTTCAATCATATCGCAATGTTTATGTCATGTTTTGAAGTTTTCTTGTTATTTAGGAATGACTACCCCACCCATGTTCGACTACAAAACTGCTTGCTGCTTATTTGAAGATCTTAATAATATGAAACCATTCACGTTGACAATCGATAAGACGTATGACTACACTATCTTTTTTGTGCTTCATATCAGTGACAGAGCCAAATAGTTACTTGGCTTCTACTACTACTATGAAGACATCAAGTGCACATTTGATGTAGAAAAGTTACAAGCATCTGACTTTAAAGCAGAGAAAAATAGTTACTTGGCTTCTACTACTACTATGAAGACATCAAGTGCACATTTGATATAGAAAAGTTACAAGTAACTGACTTTAAGGCAAATAATTTAGCCACACGAATCGAGAATACCGTACCACTATTTTAGTGAATATGTTAATTATCGTCATTCGGGATTTTTATCTTATAGGACAATGTCGACTAGATATTACCATTAAACGGGCGATCTTTATACTTGAAATGTTGTATTTTAATAGAATTTTGTATGTAATCAATGAAAATTCAATGTAATTTGTTAAATACGCGTGTACTCTTCGGGAATATGTTACTTTATCAATACAATATTAAGCGTACTCTAAGTTTTTTTGCATGTACTTTCATTACACTGTGTGTACTTTAAGTTTCAAAGCTTGTATTCTATTGCAATTCAAGTGTATTGTATTATTTTATCCCTGTACTTTATATTTTAGGCTACGTATACTTTGTTTATCTGCATGTACTTTAGGGTTTGAGCATGTATTTTATTCCAATTCACATGTACTTTATCGTTTATGCGTGTATTTTATCATTTTAGGTGTGTAATTCAAATTTTATGTGTTTAGATTATTGATATGAGGTTAAAGATGAAGGCTAGAAAGGGAAATAACACAAAGAAGAGCAGTGCTGAATAGAGTTCTTCTAAGATTTCTAGAAAATAAGATACTAATAAAGAGAAGAAATCCACACTCCCGGTGAATAAATTCGACCAGTATAGGTCGAATGTCCTTAGATTTTATCATGATTTCTCTGATATTCGTAGCAAAATAAATGATATGCGTATTATGCTGCTTAAGAAGACTCCATTTTGGGAGCTATTCAAATGCCTACTACAACGACGAGTAGTAGAAGTGCAACACAAAAAATAGATAAAACTATTCTCTCCATCGTCAATCTCTACAAAAAGGAGAGGATAAGTTTTGACATGAAGAGAACTGCCCAATTAAGCTCAAAATATATAAGCAAAATATTTAGGATCCTAATGATAGAGGGGTAAAAATTAATAAATCTCAAAAAGAGATTAGATCAATCTTTCGCAAAGCCTGAATTCTTCACCCGATACTTCAAACATAATAAAAAAATTAGAAAATAAAAAATTACTAATGGTTTGAAGAAGTCGATTGAGGTGGACACATATGAGGTAGAAATGATTTTGTAAAACTTGTTGTTCTCCATTTCATTATGATGTTTTTATTCTCCAACTTAAACTTCACATTGGGAGAGTTTTTTACTCCACAATATTGATGAAATGATAACATATGATTGGGATTTTACTGTCCATGGATTTCTCATCAACTCACTCGACAAAACAACAATATCAAAGCCCAACACAATAAGTGGATGTACCATTTCACTATTGGTGAGAAAAACCTAGTAACACAATTAGACCCTCAAACACACACATACAATTTAATCCATTACATTTTAAAGTCCTCATTAGTGGCACCACTTTTCAAAGTTATTGACTAGACAGAAAATACAAAATCTTTATTGGACGTTTGGTGTGATACATCTTTTATCATTTTTGAACAACTTTGTTCTATAAAAAATGCCTATACTTTATAAATTTTATGTGTATTTTGTGAAAATACACGCAAAATTTATAAAGTTTATGTGTTTTTTAAATCAAAAAATAGAAAATATAAGAAGATTAAATAGTTTAAATACTATAATTTACTTATATTATTCCTTTTTCATGATCACAATTTTGGGTATGTGAAAAGTTTGATGTCATTCCACCTGGTTAAGGGAAGGAAGACAATACACTAATGTAAGGACAAATTTCCAATTGAGTCCATTTGTAGTATGGGCTAATTCCGTTGGACAAAACATTTAGTGTCATTGTCTGTCATACATCTATCATCGATGAAGATTTTGAGGATCCGGTCCTTCATCTCTCAACAAACCAATTCCAATTGCTCTTTTTATGTTGTTGGAGACATTTTTAATTTTGTTAAATGCTTTTTGATGGAAGTTTCAAATCAATTTAAGCCATTTAAAATTATATTTTATTTTGCAAAATTTCCCAGGTCGTTTGAACAAGCACATTCGAACGACTTCTCTTATGGGGTTGTTTGAATTGTCGTTCAAAGTCTCATTCAAACAAGGTCGTTCGAATGACTTTCGAACGAATTCCCTCGTATTTGTGTTTGAATTGTCGTTAGTAATCTCGTTTAAACATCGTCATTCGAATGAGGTTGTTAAGTCATTGGAACGATCGATTATTTTAAAAACAAAATTCAAATTTCGTGTAGTTTTTGTCCTTAACTGCCTTGGTCCACTTCTTTCATTTATGTAACTGAACAAAGGACAAAAAATGGGTGTGTCTTCTTCCAATATCTCCACTCTCTCCATATTTCCCTATCTTTTCTCCATATTCCCACTCTCCATTTTCACCACTCATATTGTTCACCATACTTCTCTTTTAAACCCCCATCCACCACTTTTTACAGCTTGCTATCTTCTCAAAGAGTTGGGTTCTTTCTACTCTCGTTTTCTTTTAGGTATTTTTTTACTTTCCATTTAATTTGTTTTTTGTTTTGGTTGAGCATATATGATTTGGGTATTATTAAAAAATACAACATCTTTGGATTATCCTTTTCTTACCCATTTCATATAATCTCAAACAATTTTTGTTGGGGCTATGTTTTCTATGTATTTTTATGTGTACAATTTTAAAATTTTTTCCACTTGTTTTGCCCTTATTAAATGTTATCTCATGAATTTTCGACATTTTTTTAAAGATCATTTTTATCCTATCAAAATTCATGGCATTGCATTTAATTTTTTTTATATATGCTTTATATATTTCTATTTCTTGCTGCTGATGGAGTATGGGATTTTGTTGATGCTTTTGGTTTTGTTAGTATTGTGGCGGTTTAGTTGGTATTTGTTTTTGGGTAGGTTGTAGTTTCCTTTACTCTCGTCCATATGGCTAGAGGAGGTAGGCGCTCTCAGCGTGTTGATTCATCCGGTGAGGATCACTCCTCAAGTGTTGATGAGTCCATTCTCAACCTACGACTTCATTAGAGAACATATGCCAATCATACACTCTATCACACTTTAGGTATTGTGACTAGGTCTTTTGTTCGTGAAAAAATTATCAACCTAGCCTCACTTTTCGGCACCATTATTTACACTTGGCTTTCTACCCAAAGTTGGGATCCCATCTTTAATCTTCGCGACCCCATATATCCCGATCTCATACATGAGTTTTCTTTAGGATGCTTATTACTGACGACGGACTAGCTTCCACAGTCCATGGTAGGGAAATTACCATCACCCCAACTCAATTGCACGTCTCACAGGTTTGCCACACATCCCCAACCCCGCACTTCCTTGGCCCAAGGATGCTCGACCTGCTTTTCATCGCATTATAGAGACTTTTTGTCATTTGGTCCATCTTGGTTCCTTAATTTTATATCACGAAAACCTTAATGCTGATTTAATGATCCTTAATTGGATCGTTTGTGCATGCCTTCTTCTGTGTGCAAACGATACTCAAATTTCTAAGGATCATGTGTATTTGATGTATGGGATTAGCATTCGGGCATCCATTGATCTTATCAATTTCATTTTTAGAGTTCTTAAGGCTGTTCATATATCTCCATCTAATCCGATTAGGCAAGCCTTACCTTTTGCGGTTATAACTATTCGTCACTGTATAGAGGTCGATTGCTCCCTCTTTCCATCACTCATTATCATATCATTGATAACTCATCCATTGGTCATTCCCGAGGTTACCTTCCTTGAGACATACCTCAGCCCACTCCATCCCACTTAGAGTCATCACACACAGCAACCTCGTACACTCCAGCTCAGTCTAGACCCTCTACCTCTCATCGCCCCCTATAGAGTCGGAGGATATTAGGTATGTTCACTTAAAGGTTAAGCAAGTTTTGGAGGAACGTCATCAGGATAGAGATATATTGTAGGAGCTCTTAACTACTATGCAGACAAGAGCAAGGCCCGGGCTCGTCGAGAGGATGCTCAGGCTAGGAAAAATTGCATTCTCATGCATCATTTTGAGGAGCTACGTCCTTTCGATATGCGTCGTGGTGTAGGATCTCCCAGTACTGGATCTGCTGCTGGAGACAATGCTATCGATGCTCCATCATAATGATTTAGCTTATTTTTTTCCAGTTGTTTCACTTTATGTACTTGCGAGAGAGAGATTTTTTTTATTTTCTTTATGTATTGCTCTCATTTTTACAAGATATTTGTATATCCCTTTACAGTTCTTATATTTGGATATTGCTATCTTTATGTTAGAACATTTTGGATTTTATGCTTAAATGCTAATCATCGCATTTTTAATCTTATGCTATATTATTTTGTGGATGATTTTCTTTAGTTATTATGTTGTAGGTATTGTGTTCCTTCCATTCTCCATTATATTATCTATCTTTTTGTTCATTCTCTATTCACTAACATTGTAGGTTTAGTTTTATTCCTTTGCCTTTTCCGGATAAAAAAGGGGGAGAACATGTTTAGGGTGAGCCTCGAAAATTTGGCTATTTTTCTCTTAATTTCCCCATGCGTTTTTATATATTTGATTGTTTCATGTCTGTAGGCCATTTCTTTCTAGGTTCTTGCCTACTTTCAAATATGCAGCTTTGTAGTCAGCCGAGTCTGTCCTTTTTTGGGGGTTTTTGGGGATGGGCATTAGGATCAACTTGATAACTTGGCTTAGCAAATTCAAAGTCATTTTACGTTGTATTTTTTTATGTTTTGTTTCGGAATAGCCAAAGGGGGAGATTCGTAAGGACAAATTTCCAATTGAGCCCATTTGTAGTATTGGCTAACTCCGTTGGATAAAACATTCAGTGTCATTGTGTGTTATACATTTATCATCGACGAAGATTTTGAGCATCCGGGCTTTCATCACTCAACAAACCGATTCTGATTGCTCTTTTTCCCAAAGGTATATAACTCGGTTCTTTTCTATGTTGTTAAAGACATTTTCAATTTTGGTAAATGCTTTTTGATGGAATTTTCAAATCAATTTAAGCCATTTAAAATTAAATTTTATTTTGCAAAATTTCCCAGGTCATTCGAATGAGTATGTTCGAACGACTTTCAATCGACTTCTCTTATGGAGTTGTTTGAATTGTCATTCTAAGTCTCGTTTAAACAAGGTCGTTCGATCGAGTATGTTCGAACGACTTCCTTTATATTTTTGTCTGAATTGTCATTAGTAATCTCGTACAAACATCGTCGTTCGAACGAGGTTGTTAATTCGTTTGAACGACCGGTTATTTAAAAAAAAATTCAAATTTCATGCAGTTTTTGTCCTTAACTTCCTTGGTCCACTTCTTTCTCTTATGTAACTAAATAAAGGACGAAAATTGGTACTGGAACACTTTTTGAACTTGAAGACAAAATTCATATACCTTTGATAAAAGTCTCCAACCATTTTAAGTGATCTTTTAATCATTTTTCAAGAACCAAAAACCCCTAACACATCCTCTCATACTTTCATCCCTAGTTGGGTGCATTGGATCTCCACACAAGTTTGGATTGGAGACGACTTTTGGCTTTTAATGGATTTAGAGACAGTGGAGGTTTTGTGCAGCGTGTTGGACTTTTACGTACCACGGATGGAGATATTGAAGATGACATTAGCAGGTCATGTTGTGTCAAGTCTGTAAGTCTTTTGTGTCTTTTTGTAAAATCATATTCGTAATGGATTTGTCTAGGCCTAGCCGTGCAAGGTTTTTTGCATTTCAGTTTTCCTCGTATATCAGGGTGTTGTGGTTGTGCCTTTTTATTGCTTGCATGATCATTTAGGATTGAATAAGTAAGATTAAAATTTGGAAAGTATCAACTCAATGGCCTAATTAATATTTATATCAAGGAATGTATTCTACGAAATTGAACTAAATTCATATAACCTTGGAACTTCAACTAAATTTCTTCGATGGAGCTTGTCACCTTTGAAATATTGGTTATTTGAGAATGATATAGCTTTAGAAAATTTCAATAAGGAGAATACAAAGAAGATAACTAATAAAGAGAGTACAAAAGAGAGTATAACTGATATCAAGAAGGGAAATAAAAAGAGTAGAAGTCAATGTGAACGGCCCAATTTCTCTTTAAATAATGAGTCTTGTAGCAGTTGATTCATGATCTAGAGAATCTGGTTCAGATGATTAGAATACTCCCCTAAGGGACATGGCCATGTCTTCTCAAAAGAAGGGGAATAGGAATTATGAATTAAAAGATTCTGAAAATTTTTACTGAGTAGTTGAATTTGGATCAAGAAAATGTTGCATTAAAGGTGGAGTTGGAGGGAAAAAATGTTCAATTTTCTCAAGCAGATGAAGCACGTCATGACGCACAAGAGATGGTGAAGAAGTTGGAGGTGGCTAATGCCAAACTTATTATTTTGAATGTACAATTGGAGGTGTAAAATGCCTAACTTTTGGAAGCCCAAGAGAACATGAATAAGTCGGAGGTGAAAAATCCCCAACTTATTTTGTTGAACAATTCTTTGAGTGAAAAAATTGTTGAAGCAAAAAAGAATGACTCAGAAAGATTGAAGAAGTTGGAGAAGGAAAAGTCCCAACTCAAACAATTGAATGAGTAATTGAACAAGAAGCTTAAATTATCAATAAATTTTGAGATAGCTAAGAAATTTAGAATTTCAATGTTGGAGCAATCGAAAGACTGTCTATATGATTATATTGAAAGGATAAAAAAAGAATATGAAGATATAAAGACTGACCATCAGATAAAAATGTTCTCAATGAAGGAAAGTATTGCTTAATCACAAGGGAAACATATTGAACACGTACTTTTGATGAATTTTGAAATGGAAAGCATTTTCGATTCGAGCTTGTACAAATCGATTCATAACACTAACTCAGGACTCCCAACAAGTGCAACAAGTTTTACGACCTCCAGTCGCACTGATAGTTTCAGTATTGCCACAATTTGTGTTTGAGCACTACACCAAATCCTGCGAATGGTCACGCCCAGTGGGTCACGGCCCAAGTCCACTACCAGCTGGTCGCGGACTTGGGCCGTGTCCCACTCAATATTTAGCATGACCATATTTATTACCACACTAAATTATTGATGCTCGGGAAGTGGTTACGGCCCAAGTTCGTGATCACAGTGGTCGCGGACTTGGGCCGTGACCAGGTCGTGACCATCTTGGCGCCAAACACGCATCAAAATCCCCTCAAAGCTTGGTCGTGGATGGGTCACAGCCCAAGTCCGTGACCCATGGCATGACGAAGAATAAAGTACACACATTAAGGGTCAGGACTTAGGGCCGTGACCATTTCTGGGTGTGGGTCACGGCTATGGGTCATGACCATCCCTCATTCAAGCACTAGGATTGATGAAGAAGGGTCGCACATCACAGATTGAGGGTCACGACTATGGGTCGTGACCATTTCTTGGTGTGGGTCACGGCTATGGGCCGTGACCATCCCTCAATTGAAGGTCTGTGCAAGGGGTCATGGCTATAGGCCGTGACCATTTATCAATCAACAGTAGGTTTTGTTGTTGGGATGAAGTTGGTTGCACATGGGGATCACGGCTGCAGGCCGTGACCATTCATCAATCAGCAGCAGGTAAGGGACTAATGGGTCGCGATAGCGAGTCTAGGCTCTTGGCCGTGACCAGTTTCAACCATTATAAAAAGGAAACGCGCTTTTCTCAGACCCTAGTCTGTATTTGGGCATTTGCGATTTTGTCAATCAGTAGCAAGTTTGGGCGATTTTGGATATTCGATTTCGGCTAAGGGTTTCTGCGATTTCAGCTCTAAGAATTTGTCAATTAGTAGCAGGTTTGGCCATTTCGATTTATTGATTTGTGGCTGATATGTGTGTGTGTGTGTATGTGTGTATATATGTGTGCATTTTGATTTGTCGATTTGTGACTGATGTGTGAGTATGTATAGATTTCTATTTGTGTATATCTTTGTGTGTGCGTATTGATTTATATTTGTGTATATCTGTATGTGTGCGTATAGATTTCTATTTGTGTGTGTATCTGTGTGTGTGTATGTATAGATTTATGTTTATATGTGTGTGTATGCATAGATTTATGTATATATGTAAATAAACCCTAGAAATTGTATTGGGGTTATTTTTTTGATAAAAATTATTAAAAACCCTAGACATTGTATTTTTTTTGAAATAGAGATATTTAGTCCCACTTTAAAATATTTATTTGTATCCACTCCTATCTTTTTAATTTTTTTAGTCGTAGGTCCTATTGTACGAACTGTACGACACGTGTCATTCTCAGTGGAGAGAAAGAGAGGCGGTTGAGGGAGTTTTTAAGTAGTTATGGGACTAAATACAATTTAAAAAATACATGGAAGGGCCGCCTAAAAAAACTTTGGACATGGTGTAAGGACACAAATTTCCAATTGAGTCCTGTGTAGTTTTTGCTCAATTCCGGACAAAAACGTTTATGTCATAGGATAGTGTTCAAGTGTTCCTACTCAAGCCTATGATGTGTTTAGTTAAAGACGTTTTGATGTGGACAAATGTCCTAAAGACTAGACAGATGTAATACCCATTCTCTTTCTTTCTTTTTCATTTATTATTTGGACCAATTACAATGTTTAATACTCAACTTTGAATTAATTCAAAATGTGCCACCCCTAATTATGTATGTATATATATAGACACACACACACACACACACACACACTCACACACTCACACAATGTGTGTGTGTGTGTGTATATGACTTTAACACAATTTTATTTATTTATTTATTAATAATGTGTGATTAGATTCAAGGTCTTACTAAATATGTCACGTCAATAATATTATAAATAAAAATAATTTAATAATATTTTACTATTTCAGAGTCGAGTCACTACATCTCCTCCCATATTTTCGCTAGTGAGTCGCTGATGAGGACTCTGTCACCTGAATGTCTATGCTCGCTGGAATGAGAGTCCAATTGTGTGGACCAACCTTAGCACATGAAAATTTTCCATGAATAAATACATGTAAAAAACCATACCAAAACTATGCAGCTAAAAAGAGTTATATACACAAGTGATAAATCCACGATTATCTAAACTACTATGATAACCAACCACGTGCCACGAAACGTCACAATCTAATTAATTAACTCATTAATTTTAAAAATTAACTAATTACACCACAATCGACATACTTTTCTTCTTCCCGACCATCTACAGAACATGCGATAAGCACAAATAAAATTGCCATATAGCCATACACCAGATGCCATTCACATAGCTGAAAATATCAATAAAATCGTGTAACGCACAAGTGACTTCCATCTCCAAATTAGACATCACATTTCATTCACATGGTCGTTGTAAGAGCATGTATTTTACTCATGTGCCCCAATAAGACTAGATTGTCTTGTTTCATTGACCAAAATATACTTTGAGTATCTCTTTTGTGGCTGTTCTGGCAAAGCTTCATATAAATCATTCAACGGAGATCATCTTCTTCATGCGTATCCTTTTATACCAATATTAGGAAATTAAACGGACAAGTAGAATTATGCACATTCGCAAGGACATATTTCTAATTGAGTCATATGTATGTAATTTGCCCATTGCATTGGTAATTAAACTAGGTTAAGTATTGTCATATATTGGTATACTCAAGCCTATGAATTGATACATGGAAGCAACTATAATTTGCAAAATTCGATTATATATCATTAGAAGTGTAGGAGGGTAGCTGTACTGGAGTCTATGAATAACTAGAAAAGGTGAGGTGTGACCTACTCCAACGGACTTTGCCTTCAAGGTCTTTCAAGAACTTCTAGAACAGCACCTGGTTAAACTTTCTCCTTTTGGTAAAAATATGAACCAAAGTAAGAAACTACTCCCTGCAAGAAGATGAACTTCACAAAAAGAATAATAACTTTTCTTAAGAGGAACTCCTGAGAATGATGGTTGTGAGTGTGGAGTGAAAGAATAAGGCACTTAGCACTTAGAGAGCGAACGTGGAGAGAACACTAGGTATCTGGGGTGATTTTGATAGAGTAACGGTATGACTTGAGTTATGATTATGACTTGACCTTGCCCAGGGGTCCTATTTATACTTAGGAACTAGGGTTGAGTTGGCACTTTTTGGGTGCCAAAACTGAGGGGGTTGGTGAGGGATAATGTCTGTAATGTACCTTTTGTCCCTACTTGTGTGCAACCACATGTCCCTTCTAGCAGGTGCCACCTAGTGCAAATCAAAGTTTAAAAGCAAATATGTATGCGTTTGAAGACGAAATATCTGATTTGATAAATATTTTTAAAATGGTAACTTATTGTACAAACTTTATAAACTTGAGGATGGTCTCAAGGACCACCTCCTCTAAAATATTTTATAAACTTGAGGAGAGGCCTCAAGAACCACCTCCTCTAAAGTCATTTTATAAACTTGAGGAGAGGTCTCAAGGACCATATCCTCTAAAATCATTTGTAAACTTAAGGAGAGGTCTCAAGGACCACCTCTTCTAAAATAATTTTATAAACTGTTCATTTCTTTTGAGAAACCTCTTGGTTGCTCACTTCAGTTTTGACAAGGGTCTATCTACTAGTGTTCTGTCAATCTTAAAGTGCTAAGTGGTTGAGCTTTCTCAACAAACCTTATTCCTTAGCCACCAAGACAAAACTCCCAAGAGATCTCAACTTGTCTTTTTGAGCCCTGCTTGCTCAACCAGGCTACCTGTATAAGAAAGCAACATGTTAGTACTTTAACAAATATGTGTGTAACAAATCTTGGGGAAGAGGTCACTCTAGGTAGACCTCCTCGCCCACTGGTTCTATTATGTAGGGAACTTAGATTTCTGGGGACGAGGATCTCCTTGTGGTGGGACTCTTCGTTCATACTTTATTCCTGTAACTTTTGAACATTTGGGGATGAGGATCCACTTGTGATAGGCCTCCTCATCCAAACTTCATTTCAGTGTTTTTTGAGTTGTTTGGGATGAGGAGCCCTTCCTGGTGGGCCTTGATAAGCACCCAAAAGTGTAAATTTTATACCCCTAATAGACGTATTTTAGTTGCTAATTCTCAGCAATTTGGGTCTTATGCGCTTTATTGTCTATTTTGTAGGTCGAATGCACGTTGCGGTGTTCAAACACGTATTTCAAGGCAATTGTGCGAATTATGGAGCTAGTTACCGTTGTCCCGTACCCTAGCCTACCCTAAATCGATCTAAACCTGTCCCGAACCATGTGTGTTGAGTTTGTCCCATTTTATTTTATTTGTGTCATTTTATTTTTAGAGTTTATTTTATTATTTTATTTTATTGAGTCATGTATACAATTTTAGGATTTTTAGCGCGTCGTGTATTAGTTTTTATATTTTCTTTTATTTTCTTAGTTTTTAGTTAGTTTATTATTATTTCATTTTTTTTATTTTATTAGTTTTTATTTTAGTTGTGTTTAGTTTTTTTTAGAGTTTGTATAGTGTGTCGTGTCGTGTCATGTCATTTTTATTTTAGTTGATTTTTTTTTAGTTTAGTTAAATTTTTATTTTATTTTATTTTGTTTTATTTTGTTTTTTATTTTTTTAGGGATCATAACACACAACCCCTCACACCCCAATACCACACACACTCACACCCCAATACCATACACATTCATACACACAAAATAACCCCTCACCCTCAGACTATTCCCGTACACCCACCCACACAATAAACCCATCACTGACCCACACCCTAACTCCATACACCCTCACACACACAACAACACCCACATCATCTTCCCCACTTAACCTTCCACCCACTTTCTCTCACCTCCCACCATTAACAAAATCCAAACACCAAAGCTCAACCATTATCCCCACTTCCCACATGACCTCACACAACCCATGCACATTTGTGCATTTCCCTATTTTAACCCCAACTTATCCTTACACCCCTCTTGTCCATTTAATCCCTACCCAATTTACCCTTAGTTCCATGCCTATTATAAAAAGAAGATGAAGACCATTTTCTAAAAAGAGGCTAGAAACCCCATCTAGGGTTTTAGAGAGATAAATACCATTTTAGTGTAGGTTTTTAGATTAGAATTTTTATTTTATTTTTTTAGATAGTGAGGGAAAAATAAATTGTTGTGAGGATTAATCTGAGTGAAGATTTTGATGTAATTTTGTTTGGATTATTCAAATTGAGTGATGTTAATTTCAACTCATGGATTGAAGTTCAATTAAGCATAAAAAAATTGGGTTTGATTGTTCTCTTCTCTTCTCATTTATTTTATGCCTTTGATTATTAATTTGTCAAATTTCATACCATGTTAGGCTAAATTTCCTTTCAAGGGGTGGGGGGAAACCCTTATTTGATGTTATTTTAATTTAATTAGTTTTATTACTTGAAAATTCCCTTTGAATAGTAATTTTGATCCCTCACCCTTAAATTTACGCTTCGAGAGAGGTTAAATGATTTTCGAGAGAAAATCAAAATTCTAGTTATAATACCCATTTTAGATTCGAACTAGAGATAGGGGTTTCTTAAGTGGAGTATTATTACTTGAATTTCAACTCTAAATTTATTTTCTAAGATTTACATAAATTTTAATTGATCGATCCTAGTGGGTGATTAATTAAAAGGAGTGTAGATCTATTTTCTAGAGTTGTGGAGTGTTAAACTTCATTTTCTAAAAGGTTACTATTAAAATTATAGTTGCAACGAGAGTTTATTTGTAAGTTTGATATTAATTTGGGAGAATTCAATTAATTAAATTAATTAATTAGAATAGCTAAAATTTGTGGTGTAATCCCACTCCTTGATTGTTCTCACATTTATTTACCTCATTTATCTCATATTTTTGTGTTAGACTTTATTTTTCATTTTAGTCACTTTTTAGTTGTAATTTTATCTTCCATATAGTTTAGTTTAGTTTAAATCCTCATCTCACGAAAATTGTTTTAGTATTTGAAAAAGCTAAAAAAAATAATAGAAAAAGCAAAACCCAAAAAGAAAATAAAATTGAATTACAATTGAGTTTGTCTCTAGCTTACCCCCTAGATGTGGATTGATACCCTTACTTACCTTTACACTTGAGTTTGTTATATTTTGTAGGTAATTTAAGGTTTTGATTAACTTGGCTTTCAACAATGACGACACACAAAAAATAAGTTATCAAATGATTTTCCGAGTGATCGCCTTTGCAAAAATATTCTCATAGTGGTCACTCTGGGTAGATCTCCTCGTCCACTGGTTCTATTCTGTAGGGAATTTGAATTTCCGGGGACGAGGATCTCCTTGTGGTGGGACTCCTCGTTCATACTTTATTCCTGTAACTTTTGAAGATTTGGGGATGAGGAGCCACTTGTGATGGGCCTCCTCATCCAAACTTCATTTCAGTGTTTTCTGAGTTGTTTGGGATGAGGAGCCCTTCCTGGTGGGCCTCCTCGCCCAAGTTCATTTTTTGCAAACTTTGAGTAAATTGGGACGAGGAGCCCTTCCTGATGGGCCTCCTTATCGAAATTCGATTTCTGTGAATTTTGGATAAATTTAGGCGAGGATCCCTTCCTAATGGGTCTCCTCACCCAAGCTCCATTTCTGTGAACCTTAGATAAATTGGGGAGATGATCCTTTCTTGATGGCTCTCATCGCCCAAGTCCCGTTTCTATGAGCTTTGAGTCCATTGTGGTGAGGAACCCTTCCTGGTGACCCACCTTTACTTTTGTCTGTGGCCAGGGAACTTCTTCGGGGATGTTGCTCATGATTAGCCCCCCTCGCCAATTAGGACTGCTCGCCTAACTGTTTGGGTCATTGAGTGTATACCCCTCTATATTAGTCCCCTCGTATAAAAATATATGTGTTGGGCATACCAAAGGTTTTTGTACGCAATGATTCATTATTTCTTAGAATATGAACAGTCTACTCAATCTCATGATGATACTTGTCGCATTAATTAGGCCTGTCACCTCAGCCCACTTTTATGGTCTCGAGGTAGCACATGTCAAATGAGGAGCACATATTTAATCATTGGAATATATCCAACATTCTTTTTAATTGGCAGTCTGTGTGTAGCTTAATACGGTATAAAAAACCCCTTCTAAACTTTCGTTCCTTTTTACCTTAGCATTTTCTGTTCAAACTGTGAAATATCTAGAGAGTGAGAGAGAGAGAGAGAGAGAGACATAATAGCAACCTAAAAACTTCCATAGCCACCGTACTACCTTTCCTTTCTCCTTCATTGTAAATGGCATTTTTAACCTCCCAAAGCCCTTCTTCCACCATCACTACTGCCACTAGTGAGGTGCTAGTGGGTGTAGTACCAATTTTCATCATTGTATTGATCGCTTTGTCCATCGATGCCACCACAATCACCTTTGTGAATTTAGAGGGAGTTTCTGGGGCTTTTGAGGGTTCAACTGTTGGGATGCCGAAAAGGGGGCTCCCTCATCTGTTGGGATGTTTGTGAGAGGTGGATCCTTATCTGCTATGCCACTCTCTACTGGAGCCTCCTCGTCTAAAGGGATCCTCGCCACTGGAGCCTCCTCGTCTACTGGGGTGCTCACCCCAGGTTCCTCCTCATCTGTGGTTTACTCGAAATCTCAAAGGGAATATTTAGTTTCTCGCCAAAAGAGGGATTTTGGCCTTTATCGTATGTCGACCTATTTTTCGAGTAGGAGTTTGTGGCCAAGATCAACAAGCAATCCCAAGTGGGTCTTGGTGAGTCTTTTAATTTTCCCATTGTCTTACCTGATTCAACACTTAGGTTGTGAGTAGACAGGGGTGAATTTCCCCATTCCAATATTGAGGTCAAGGCATGTGGGGGTGCCACAGAGGAATGGGGTCTTTGGGTGGATTATGTCTTGTCCACCCCTTCGCACAGAGTTGTTATTGAGGGCCTAGGTCTTCTGACCACCATTAGAAGTCTCAAGTCTTGATCTATATCCAAACAGGAGAGTGCTTTCACTTTGTTAACTTCTCGCTGGAGTCAGGATTCTCATACTTTTATTATTGGCTGGGTGGAATTCACCATTACCTTGAAGGACAACTGTGAGCTGCTCGCTCTTCCCTACTTGGGAACCATATTCTTACTAATGGTTTTGAAGACGAGGTCGAGGAGCAAATGGTGGGGGAGCTCCACTCTACTTTGGGTGAGTGCCCGAAATATGTAGATATCAATTTGACTTGGACCACCAAACACTCATTCACCAAGTGGCATAGATACTGGTTTAAGGATTTCGAGCTATTGCCCAAGGGTGAAAGCTTGAGCAGGGCCTTAAGGAGTTAGGAGGGCCCAAAAATTAACTCCCCCTCACACTTAGAAACATTCTTTGTCCCTTTTATGAGCATGTTTCTTCTTCCTGGGAGGCCAGATGATTCTCCACTTGAGCTTCTGTTCAAGCTTATGGTGAGGCTTTCTCGAGGGAGGGCAGTACCCTCGCAGCTCTAACCCTGGAGTCTTTATACACTTAGTTAGATAGGGAGCATGTGGATGTTGAGAGCTCTTATGGATATTATGACTCTATCAACTTTGCCAACACCTTTATCATCATGTTCTTCTTATTTTAGAGATTTCTCAACTTTTCCCCTGAGGCTAGGTTTTGTCACAACTTAGCTGCTCGTCCTGTAAGATGGCACGAGAAGACTCCTAAGACTCCTCTAGGGTCTTTGATAGACAACATCAATGAGTTTTCCTTTAGGCCTTACTGCAAGACTGTGGGAGGTATTTTTTCTTGGCATTCCTTTTTTGCTACTGGGGGCACTACTTTCCCTCATGTTTCTGTGATCATTATGCTTCTTCCATGCACCTTGTCCTCTCTGATAGACTTTGTCAAGGTGCGGATTTTTATAACTCTGAAAGAGTGAGGAGGCAATTTGGTTATTATTAGGGGGTTCATACTTCGAGCACCTCCCCCTTCGAGCTATACCTTGAGGCTTTTACCAACTTCGCATTTGAGTGTATGATTGATAGAGTTGGTCATTTGGGCAACTTGTTTGTACCCTCTCGATATTACCTATCCTCTTTAGTCGCTCGTGGTTTTCCATTTGGCAGAAGCAGGTCCTGTTGATCCAAAATTATGTGAGGGATGTCCCTAATGAAACTATTTACACAAAAATTCCCAATAATGATAGGTTCTTGGGTAAGAGAGCCTAAAGGTCAGTGTGGCACCGGAGTACCATCCCTAAGGATCCTCTCGAGCAGCTGACTCTAATCCTGGTGAGGCCTCTGCTCGATGAGTCTATCTATTCTAAGCAACCTAAGCCTCAACCTGTTGGGTCCAAGTCGAGAGGAAATGTAATACCCCGTACTTTTGGCTATATTTATTTTTGGGATTAATTAATTAAATGCGTATTAATTGGAAATTAATCCGGGTTATAAATACTAACGAGATGCGAGTTGGTATTTAATTATGTACATATATGAGTATATATGAATTTGGAATCATGAAATTTGTCGTGAGATTTATATACGGCAAGTTGGGAATTTTGTTGAGACGCGTGTGACCGCCGCGTCATGGTATATTATTTTAATTATAAAAGTGAATTTAAAATCTATAAACCGTATGGTCATTTTGAGTGCGCCAACGCGTCCGGAAGGGTCGAGATAGTCAGAAAACAGTAGCCGGGGGTGTAGTTTGGATACCGGGGTATTTTTAGGCCATACCGGCATCATAAAGGGTATTTTGGTAATTTTGTATTTTGGGAAATTAAAAGTGACGAAAATTGGTTAATTACATCTGATGTGGATTTGACCCACTAAGCCCCTAACCAACCCATATTAACCTAGAAGTCTACGTAGGTTATTAGAAGAGTTTTCTAAGTTCCCCAAATCAAACCCTAGCCACCTTAAGCCACCATTGGAGAAGAAGCTTGGAGAGAAGAAATTCTGCAGAAATCTTCACCAAACCAACATCAAAATCAGAAATCAAATCAAGGCAAGTGATTTAAATTACATTCCTTATGCAGTGAATGCTTCTTCCATGTTAGAAACCTTGATAATCAATCTTATATAAGAGTTAAAAGAAAACCCATGAAATTGGAAGTTATTATTTAATTTTGGGATAGGTTTGCATGTAGAACCATTGTTTGAAGATTGAATTCAGAGATTTCATATTTATGTGATGTATCAACGGATTAAAATCTGGGAAATTATGATAAGAAAAATCTAGGGTTTATGTTCTTGAAGAAAATTGGGAAAAAAATGTAGAAACTTGTGATTTAATGATGTTTAGAATGTATTAAACCCTTAAAAGATGTTAGTATATCACCTTAGCATGTTTGAGAATGATTAGAGAACTTAATACGTTGTTGGAACGAAGTTTAGAAGAGATTTGAGGAGTAAAAATGGTGAAAAACGAGTTTTAGGAAAAACTGGGACGAATCTGGTAGGTCGTTAGAAGCCCCTGCCCAGGTCGTTCGAACGAGCTTCTAACGAATTGACCAGTCGTTCTAACGAAAGGGAGCCTCGTTCGATAACTTCGTTCGAACGAGATCTCGTTAGAAGGGACAGTTCGTTCGAACGAACTGGATCTCGTTCGAACAACCTCGTTCGAACGAGACTTCTAACGAGTTGACAGAGGAATCTCGTTCGAACAGTCTCGTTCGAACGAGACTTCTAACGAGTTGACAGTTTGGGCCTTTTTGGACTGTTTTGATTTTTGGAGTCCCGTAAACTTGTTCGAGGATATAGATAACATTCCGATGTTGATGTAATGATAGAATTGGGACTTTTGGGTATTTATGAGAAGGAAATTATATACGAGAGTTAAATTAATTGGACGGTTTGGGTTGATACGTGAGTGTCTACTACGACGTGAGTAAATTATGGCGCGTATGATTATAAACCGGAATAGTATAAATTGTGATAATTATAAGTTAGTAAGAGAAAGCGATATGTACTACGATTAAACTACGGGATTACTAAGACATGTGTTTACTTAGTATTGGTATATGAATTATGTGTATGACATACCTACCATACTTGCTATCATGGGAGGTTTGCGTTCGCTTAGGGCCCTCTAATCCTTGTGTTGCCCGGATTTAGACTGGTTACCTTGATGAACATAAGTCATAGAAAGACTTATTGGGATATTAATAAGTCCGCTGATCGTGGGAGCGTAGGTATGTGCGTGACCCATGTGATGTGACTGTGTTCGCCTCCATTATTTGTGATGTTGTTATCTGTGAACTATTCCTGAGAGATTCGGAATATGTAATCCTTACGTACGTGATGTACCGGGATGGATAGCAGAGTATGTGTGCACCACAGCTTAGTTCTCGGGGTGCTTGTATTGTATATTTATGATGTGATTAATATACACTTAATTAATGGGAACCTTCATGTTATGGCTATGAATATAATTACGGTATTGTTTCGAGAAATATAACGAGTTAACTGATAGTGATATATATTGCATATTGAGCATCTGAGTTTACGTTAAACCCCTACTTAATTACGAACGTTATAATGTTAATAGAACCGAGTATTAAGGGTAGGACCTATGGCAGTCTAGCTAGATATGATGGTACTTAGCTAGTGATTTGTGTCGTTATAGATGGGTACTTACGTTAGGAGTGCACAGTTAGAAGAGAGGTGAGAATATCATGTGAGTGCACGTCCTAACATGTACCTTGCATTTAATGTTTTAAATGTTTTTAAAGCACTTGCAGGTTTTTAAAATACAACTCCACATTCGGGCTCTGACCCGTTTGCTTTTCAAATCTATTTTTCTTTGTAAAACCATTTTAGGTGCCCAGCCACAAGGACACCATGCATAGGATACTCATTCAGGTGACGAGCTGTAGCTGGTTGTGGAAGCTACAGGGATTTTCTTGTAGACGCTTCTATCACTTGGATTCCAGATTCATTATCTATCAGTTGTAGGGCATGTTGCCCATTTCTATTAAAGTTACATTTCCATTACCGTTTTCAGACTTTGTCATATATTGTTTTAGTATTCAGTTTACTTTTCAGTTGTGGGATTGTAGTGAGGAGTTTTTCCTCCAAACTTTATTTACGTTATGTGATGGTCATTCTATTTACTTCATTATGGTGAATGGTGTTATTATTCTTTATTACACTTGTTGCATGTTAATCAGACTTTAAGTAAAATTTGGCACTTACTTTTTAAATACTAGGTGGTTAGTAATCATAAAAATGTTTTCGACAGTGATGCTATTAACTGGACCAACTTGGAATTTTGAATTAATTTAATAAAGGAGTAGCTACCCGGTATTTAATTAGTCGGGGTGTCACAAGTGGTATCAGAGCATCAGGTTCTAGTGTCCTGTAGGATCTGACGGCTTATTATATTTCCGCTACGTTTCTTTGATATAGAGCCCTATATTTTAGGACTGTTGTACTCTTTTTGTGTATGCTTCGTTCTTCCGCTATCTTAAGTTTATAAACAGCGAACTTATAAACTTTGTTCTTATTTCAGATGCCTCCACGACATGCACGACGAGTTCCCAGGGATGCAACGCCCGAACCCCAGCCCGCTCCAGTTCAGGGCATGATGAACGCCGCTGAGGTTGCAGCTATAGTAGCCCAAGAGGTAAATGCCTCCATTGCCGTTGTTCAGCAGGCACCACCTCAGGCGCCGGTTGCCGCGCCAGTGCAGGCAAATGCATTCCCGTCTTCTTGGGAGCGTGTACGTGACGCTTTTCAGAAAGCGCATCCTCCAGAGTTTGCAGGTAGCTCAGATGTGGTAGTCTCGAGCCAATGGTGGAAGGATATACAGAGGCACTTAAGGATGTATGAGTGCACGGATGTTCAGAAGCAGGTGCTAGCTACTTTCAAGCTAGTCGGATCTGCACTGCAGTGGTGGGAGTCTATTACCACCATGGAGGAGAGGGATACTCTCACGATTCAGGAGTTCTGGGTGCGGTTCGACCGCAAGTACTTTCCGTCAGCTGTTCATACGGAATTGAGGAGGAGATTGATGAGTTTGAAGCAGGAGGGCAAGATTGTGGCCAAGTATGAGGACGAGTTCACAAATCTGTTGAATATCGTTCCTGATGAGATACCAACAGAGAAGAAGAAGATTGAGAAGTTCACGGACGGGTTGACTTGGAGGATCCGTCAGCATCTGCTAGGGAACCTATCGTTGGCCACCTATTCTGATATGGTTAACGCTGCATTGTTACACTACCAGGACCACCGTTTTCATATGGCCGAGGGTAAGAGGTCGGGGGAGTCTAGCCATCAGGGCAGGACTGGAGGACATGGTGCCAGCGGGGCACAATCTGGTCAGGGGCAGAGGCAGAATGAGCAGGGCTCCCAGCAGGGGGATAATAAGAGGTTCCGGTCAGGGAACTACAGACAGGGACAAGGAGGTTTCCGTCAGGGCCATCAGGGTCCAAACGACCATTAGGGCCAACAGGGGCAAAATGGGCAGCAGTTTCACCAGGGCCAGCAGGGCCAAGGGAGGAACGGTAACGGCCACCAGGGCCGGGGACAGCAGGGACAGAGAGGAGGGAACTTCCCAGGGAAGTGCTTTGTTTGTGGCAAGACTGGCCATAAGCGACAGGATTGTCCTGATAGGGGCAGGGCCCCACAGCAGCAGCAGCAGGGTGCTCGCCAGGAGCCACAGAGGCCTATGTTTCCCGCCGCTCTTCCCGCACCGCCATAGATGGCAGCATTGCCATCCATTCCAGCAGTCCCAGCTCAGCAGGGGCAACTACAGTATGGACGTGTCTACAATGTCCACCAGGCTGCAGTTCCACAGGCACCGCCCGCGATTGAGGGTACGTTTCCTATCCATGGCACTATGGGTCGGGTATTATTTGATACGGGTGCTACACACTGTTTTATAGCTACACACTTCGCGAAAGCTTTAGGATTGTTAGCTACGGCAGAGAGCACAGTGACGTGTGTCGACTCACCATTGGGGAGTGGGTCCCTTATTTTCTTTATATGCCGGGGAGTGGGGGTAGAGGTTGGTGGTTTGGTATTACCTGCAGACATGTTAGTATTAGATATGCATGTTCACGATGTGATTTTTGGGATGGATTGGCTTGTAGCTTATAGGGCCATGATTGATTGCTTCAGCGGGAGCATTATTTTTGCCATTCCGGGGCAAGAGATGTTTATAGTGGCGATGCCTCGCCCAGAGGGAGGATCGACCGCTCATCTGTATTACATTGAGGAGGATACCTCTAAGGAGGTAGTGATTCCTTTAGATTCTATCAAGTTGTCAGGGAATATTCGGATGTGTTTCAGGAGATACCAGGCTTACCACCCAGTCGAGAGATAGACTTTGTTATAGATTTGCTACCGGGTACGAGACCTATAGCACGCGCACCGTACCGTATGGCTCCAGCTGAGATGAGGGAGTTACGGGATCAGATAGAGAAGCTGTTAGGTCAGGGCTTTATTCGCAGGAGTACCTCACCTTGGGGCGCTCCAGTTTTGTTTATGAAGAAGAGGGACGGTTCCCTGAGATTGTGTGTGGACTACCGAGAGTTGAATAAGGTCACGATACGGAATAAGTATTCGTTGCCTTGAATCGATGACTTATTCGACCAGTTGAGAGGAGCTTCTTTCTTCTCGAAGATTGACTTGAGATCGGGATACCATCAGTTGCGTATCAGGGAGGAGGATGTCTCGAAGACTGCGTTCTTGTCGAGATATGGTTCTTACGAGTTTCGGGTTATGCCTTTCGGTTTGACCAACGCTCCAGCAGTGTTTATGGACTTGATGAACTGGGTGTTCAGGGATTTCCTAGACCAGTTTGTCATTGTCTTCATTGATGATATTATGGTTTACTCCCAGACAGAGGAGGAGCACGCCGAGCATTTGAGGCAAGTTTTGCAGACACTTCGTCAGAACGAGTTGTATGCAAAATATGAGAAGTGCGGGTTTTGGCTGAAGGAAGTCCAGTTTTTGGGACACATTATTTCCGAACAGGGAATATCTGTTGATCCGGGGAAGGTATCAGCGGTGAGGGAGTGGGGATAGCCCACGACACCAACGGAGATTCGTAGTTTCTTGGGTCTAGCAGGATACTACAGGAGGTTTATTCGGGGTTTCTCGGAGATAGCAGGTCCTTTGACACATCTGACTCGTAAGGGTGTGCCCTACATCTGGAGTGATGCCTGTCAGTTGGCATTCGATGAATTGACGGACAAATTGACCTCAGCACCTGTGTTAGCATTGCCGAGACCGGGAGTTGAGTATTTGGTTTACACCGATGCATCTTTGCAAGGGCTTGGAGGTGTATTGCAGCAGGAGAGACAGGCCATAGCTTATACTTCCCGTAAGCTTAAGCCTCATGAGAAGAATTACCCCACGCATGATTTGGAGTTGGCAGCAGTGGTATTTGCCCTACGGATTTGGAGGCACTACCTTTTGGGGGAGAAGTTCCAACTGTTCACGGACCACAAGTCCCTACAATACCTGTTCACGCAGAAGGAATTGAATATGCGGCAGCGTAGGTGGCTTGAGTTTGTGAAGGACTACCAGTTCGACATCCAGTATCACCCAGGTAAGGCTAACGTGATAGCAGACGCGTTGAGCCGTAGGCCAGCAGATGAGGTGGCAGAGGCGTGGAAGGCTAAGTGGAAGGAATTGGGACACCAGGATGCAGTGGCCCGATCTTTCATGTCTGTGATGACCGTTACACCGCAGATTGTCACGAAGGTAGTACGGGCACAAGCCAATGACTCGTTCTGTCAGGAGCAGATAGTTCGATTACTAGCAGAGGGAGCCGAGTCCTATACCGTTAGCTCAGATGGGGGATTGCGCTTCAATGGGAGATTGGTAGTTCCGGAAGGGGAGGAATTGCGACACGATGTGATGGCAGAGTCGCACGGCTCACGGTTCGCGGTACATCCCGGAGGGGACAAAATGTACCAAGACAGGAGACGCCAGTATTGGTGGAGCGGTATGAAGAGAGATATCGCTGAGTTTGTTTCGAAATGTGCCACTTGTCAGCTTGTAAAAGTGGATCATCAGAGACCGGCAGGATTGCTACAGCCATTGGAGGTCCCGGTGTGGATGTGGGAGAGCATATCCATGGACTTTATCACGGGGCTGCCTACGTCGCAGAGGGGTCACGACTCCGTTTGGGTAATTATGGACAGGTTGTCCAAGGTCGCTCACTTTTTACCCGTAAGGACTGACTACACTACGGGACAGTATGCCCAGCTCTTCATTTCAGAGATTGTGAGACTTCACGGTGTGCCCTAAATATCGTGTCTGACAGAGACAAGATATTTGTTTCGAGGTTTTGGGAGAGTTTCCAGGAGGCCATGGGCACGGAATTGCGGTTGAGTACGGCTTATCATCCGCAGACTGATGGGCAGACTGAGCGCACAAATCAGATGTTGGAGGACATGCTACGCATGTGCATTATTGACTTTGGGAGTGGATGGGAGCAGTACCTTCCACTGGTGGAGTTTGCTTACAACAACTCCTATCAGTTCACTATTGGCATGGCTCCGTTTAAGGCATTGTACGGTATGCCTTGTCGTTCCCCAGCATGTTGGTTAGAGGTGGGGGACAACAAACTGCTTGGGCCGAAAGTGATTCAGGATACTTCGGCAAGGATTGAGTTGATTCAGAGTCGCATTCGGGTAGCTCAAGACTGGCAGAAGAGTTATGCTGATGAGAAGAGATTTTTCAGAGAGTTCCAAGTGGGGGACCAAGTTTTGCTCAGGATATCTCCTATGAAGGGGATTATGCATTTCGGGAAGAAGGGGAAGTTGGCACCAAGGTATGTGGGGCCGTTTCCTATTATTGAGCGAATCGGACCGGTTGCGTATAGACTCGGGTTACCGGAGCATTTGCATCGGATTCACGATGTGTTTCATATTTCCTCGCTGAGGAAATACCTTAGAGATAATTTGGCTCATTCTCACATTTCTGTGGAGGACATCGATCTCCAGCCTGATAGCTCCTACGAGGAGGGGCCGATTGCTATTTTGGACCGAAGCGAGAGGAAACTGCGGTCAAAGATAGTTCCGTTAGTGCGTGTTCAGTGGCGACATCACAATGTCGAGGAATCCACATGGGAGCGCGAGGATGAGATGTGCGAACGTTATCCAGAGTTATTTTTAGCAGGTACTTTCTAGTTTCGAATTTCGGGACGAAATTCAGTTATTAGGGGGGAAGTATGTAATACCCCGTACTTTGGGCTATATTTATTTTTGGGATTAATTAATTAAATGCGTATTAATTGGAAATTAATCCGGGTTATAAATACTAACGAGATGCGAGTTGGTATTTAATTATGTACATATATGAGTATATATGAATTTGGAATCATGAAATTTGTCGTGAGATTTATATACGGCAAGTTGGGAATTTTGTTGAGACGTGTGTGACCGCCGCGTCATGGTATATTATTTTAATTATAAAAGTGAATTTAAAATCTATAAACCGTATGGTCGTTTTGAGTGCGCCAACGCGTCCGGAAGGGTCGAGATAGTCAGAAAACAGTAGCCGGGGGTGTAGTTTGGATACCGGGGTATTTTTAGGCCATACCGGCATCATAAAGGGTATTTTGGTAATTTTGTATTTTGGGAAATTAAAAGTGACGAAAATTGGTTAATTACATCTGATGTGGATTTGACCCACTAAGCCCCTAACCAACCCATATTAACCTAGAAGGCTACGTAGGTTATTAGAAGAGTTTTTTAAGTTCCCCAAATCAAACCCTAGCCACCTTAAGCCACCATTGGAGAAGAAGCTTGGAGAGAAGAAATTCTGTAGAAATCTTCACCAAACCAACATCAAAATCAGAAATCAAATCAAGGCAAGTGATTTAAATTACATTCCTTATGCAGTGAATGCTTCTTCCATGTTAGAAACCTTGATAATCAATCTTATATAAGAGTTAAAAGAAAACCCATGAAATTGGAAGTTATTATTTAATTTTGGGATAGGTTTGCATGTAGAAACATTGTTTAAAGATTGAATTCAGAGATTTCATATTTATGTGATGTATCAACGGATTAAAATCTGGGAAATTATGATGAGAAAAATCTAGGGTTTATGTTCTTGAAGAAAATTGGGAAAAAAATGTAGAAACTTGTGATTTAATGATGTTTAGAATGTATTAAACCCTTAAAAGATGTTAGTATATCACCTTAGCATGGTTGAGAATGATTAGAGAACTTAATACGTTGTTGGAACGAAGTTTAGAAGAGATTTGAGGAGTAAAAATGGTGAAAAACGAGTTTTAGGAAAAACTGGGACGAATCTGGTAGGTCGTTAGAAGCCCCTGCCCAGGTCGTTCGAACGAACTCGTTCGAACGAGCTTCTAACGAAATGACCAGTCGTTCTAACGAAAAGGAGCCTCGTTCGATAACTTCGTTCAAACGAGATCTCGTTAGAAGGGACAGTTCGTTCGAACGAACTGGATCTCGTTCGAACAGCCTCGTTCGAATGAGACTTCTAACGAGTTGACAGAGGAATCTCGTTCGAACAGTCTCGTTAGAACGAGACTTCTAACGAGTTGACAGTTTGGGCCTTTTTGGACTATTTTGATTTTTGGAGTCCCGTAAACTTGTTCGAGGATATAGATAACATTCCGATGTTGATGTAATGATAGAATTGGGACTTTTGGGTATTTATGAGAAGGAAATTATATACGAGAGTTAAATTAATTGGACGGTTTGGGTTGAGACGTGAGTTTCTACTACGACGTGAGTAAATTATGGCGCGTATGATTATAAACCGGAATAGTATAAATTGTGATAATTATAAGTTAGTAAGAGAAAGCGATATGTACTACGATTAAACTACGGGATTACTAAGACATGTGTTTACTTAGTATTGGTATATGAATTATGTGTATGACATACCTACCATACTTGCTATCACGGGAGGTTTGCGTTCGCTTAGGGCCCTCTAATCCTTGTGTTGCCCGGATTTAGACTGGTTACCTTGATGAACATAGGTCATAGAAAGACTTATTGGGATATTAATAAGTCCGCTGATCGTGGGAGGGTAGGTATGTGCGTGACCCATGTGATGTGACTGTGTTCGCCTCCATTATTTGTGATGTTGTTATCTGTGAACTATTCCTGAGAGATTCGGAATATGTAATCCTTACGTACGTGATGTACCGGGATGGATAGCAGAGTATGTGTGCACCACAGCTTAGTTCTCGGGGTGCTTGTATTGTATATTTATGATGTGATTAATATACACTTAATTAATGGGAACCTTCATGTTATGGCTGTGAATATAATTACGGTATTGTTTCGAGAAATATAACGAGTTAACTGATAGTGATATATATTGCATATTGAGCATCTGAGTTTACGTTAAACCCCTACTTAATTACGAACGTTATAATGTTAATAGAACCGAGTAATAAGGGTAGGACCTATGGCAGTCTAGCTAGATATGATGGTACTTAGCTAGTGATTTGTGTCGTTATAGATGGGTACTTACGTTAGGAGTGCACAGTTAGAAGAAAGGTGAGAATATCATGTGAGTGCACGTCCTAACATGTACCTTGCATTTAATGTTTTAAATGTTTTTAAATCACTTGCATGTTTTTAAAATACAACTCCACATTCGGGCTCTGACCCGTTTGCTTTTCAAATCTATTTTTCTTTGTAAAACCATTTTAGGTGCCCAGCCACAAGGACACCATGCATAGGATACTCATTCAGGTGACGAGCTGTAGCTGGTTGTGGAAGCTACAGGGATTTGCTTGTAGACGCTTCTATCACTTGGATTCCAGATTCATTATCTATCAGTTGTAGGGCATGTTGCCCATTTCTATTAAAGTTACATTTCCATTACCGTTTTCAGACTTTGTCATGTATTGTTTTAGTATTCAGTTTACTTTTCAGTTGTGGGATTGTAGTGAGGAGTTTTTCCTCCAGACTTTATTTACGTTATGTGATGGTCATTCTATTTACTTCATTATGGTGAATGGTGTTATTATTCTTTATTACACTTGTTGCATGTTAATCAGACTTTAAGTAAAATTTGGCACTTACTTTTTAAATACTAGGTGGTTAGTAATCATAAAAATGTTTTCGACAGTGATGCTATTAACTGGACCAACTTGGCATTTTGAATTAATTTAATAAAGGAGTAGCTACCCGGTATTTAATTAGTCGGGGTGTCACAGGAAAGTCAAGAGCTTATTCTTCTTTAAAGTGGAAGCATCCTGATGTAGATGTTTCAAACTTCGTACCAGCTACCACTGTTGCTGCTGCTTCCCCTAATCCCCCTAGCCAGAAAGATCAGGGTGAGCAGGAAGAAAAAGAAGACTAGTACTGGGACCACTGCTCCCTCTCTTGCACCAGACCAGGGGTGACCTTGGGGTGGAGGAGACATATAGGACTATGCGAGAGAATGGCTATAAAGCCCTTGGGATATCTGCTGAAGAGCCTGTCGTTACTTCCATTCTCATAGGTGAAGGAACTACACCTCATTCCCTTTTACTTATTGAAACTGACTTTCGCGGGGTTTCACTTACTGGTTCCCCTTATCTATCATTTGAAGAGGAACTAGTTGATTATGCAATCGCTCCCTCCTATGATGGTGACAATTCTTCTTATAATGAGATGAGTGTCATTGATCTTTATGTTGATCAACACCCTGATACTTCTTCTTAGTTGCTAATTTTGTGTGAGTCTTCCAGTGAAGGTGTTATGATGGATCCTCCATTCACTAGTAGGTCCCCTATCGAACATCTACTATATGGGCAGACTGCCCGCTGTACCGCTGTCAGTCTTCTCTCTTAACTACTTTAGTATTATTTTACAGTCTATTTACATATATGTAATTTAGATATGAATTGCCTTTATCTTTGTAACATTTGCAGGGTGTCTCTATTACGGTGAGTGATCCGTCGCCTCCGCCTCTTGTCGGGGGCCTTTACCTAGGGCTAGGATTTTTATGTTAGTCTCTTCTTTGGGCCTATTTAGGGAGGTTTTTCATTTCCCTCCACTCAGTCATTATTCTCTTTTCTTTTCAATTTTACTGATACATTTTCTGCCCTTATTTCCTTTGTGCAGTTATCTACTGTATTCTCGACGACAACGAGGATTTCTTCTATGTCCTCCTCTTCAGTCCAGGTAAACATTAGCTCTCCTAAGTTTCTTACCTTTACTTGTCAAATTTTGAGGTATCTTTTGAAATCTTTTGCTTTTGTACACATAGGTGACTGTTTCTCTTGGCTTCCTTTCTTCACCTCCCCCCTCCTCTATGGTGATAGGTTTCTCTATCGGACTGTCTGAGGTACTTTGAGCCTGTCTTCTTTATTGTCTTTCTTTATTCTGTTATACTTTCTACATTTGATGATCTCACTATCTTTGCTTATCTTTGTTACAGTGACCCTCTTTCATTGGCCCTTCCTCTCCCGAAGGAGTGGCACCACTTACGGGAGGCACTGCCCCGGGTCTATCGCCTTCAGAGAGGATTCCCATCTCCCGAATCTTTGTTCCCATAGATAATAGGCGTCACATTAAGCCTATATCTTCCAGGCTAGTTTTCACTATCGCGTCTAGCGAGCATGCTAGACAAGTTAGCTCCATCTCTTAGGTATTCCTTATTCCTGTTAAGCTTCATTTCTTTCTTCATCTATGTCTGGATTTCTGAAAAATTTACTATGACTAGGCTACTACATCCGATGCTACTATCCTGCCTATCATCTTCCCTCATTCTTCTTAAGAAGGGCTTTAGGTACATGTTTTTTGAATATTTTATATTTCAACCCATTTTTCTTTGCCATTGGGATTTTACCCTCGTTATCTATTTCTATTTATTTATATGTCAGTTGGTTAGTACTACCACTTCTCTGCCTACTTCTTCAGTTCCCCTTTTAGTTGTCCCTACTAATGCTGGGGAAGCTCCTGTAGCTATTGTATATGTGGGAGGAATTATCATAGCACCTCTCTCGATAACTATTCTAAATTGTCTTTACTTATCTTCTATGTATTTTTCCTTCATTATTACGAAAGGCTCACCGATTTTCATGTCTTTCTTCCATTGCAGGGTAGTGTTAGTGGGACCTCCTCCTTTACGGTGCCCGTGATGAGGGTCTCAGAGACAGTTCTTGAGGTAGTGCCTGTGAGTCTCTCCTTATCTTATATAGAGGAAGATACTTCAGCTAGCCTGGCTGAAGTTCCCTTATCTAAGGGGCTTCTTCCTAGCTCCATAGGACCAGCTCTAGTAGTATGTTCAATTTTTGCACATCTATTTGCTAGATTAGTTACATATCTACATATTCTGTCATTTCTTCTAACATATCTGTAGACATGGCCTTTTTATTTGTGGGATCTATATTTGAACCCTCAGGTAAGTAGTCCACTAGTTTCTATGCTTAAAGAGACTTTAGTCACCCCCCAATTAGTACTACTCCTTCTAATTCTACTGAGGAGTCTCAAGCAGGTATCTCAGTGGGGGGGATCCCAGGTAAATACTTAATCTACCAGGATCTTTGAGCTTACATTTTTCTGTGTAAATATTTACTGGCACTTACCTGTTTCCCCATTTTCAGGTTAGCGCAATGATTGGTCCTTTGACTGTGGAACAACTAGGGGAGCTACTTCGAGTAAGGTATTATACTATCATACATTACTCTTTTCTTTGTTCCCCTTTTTTTTCTTCATTTTACTGTGCAAGTGGGCTCACCTTCACATTCTTATTTCCTTATTTTCAGGTATGTAAGGTGGCTGTTCTTGTTCTGCGGGAACTATTATGAGTGTTATATTGTGCTCTCTCCAGGTATTAAACTATCATACCTGGATTGTTTTTACTATTAAATTTAGCACATTTCTCTTTCTTCTTAGCAAAAGAAAATAGTAACTCTTGCCTAATTTATATTAGGCTGGTGCTCAAGTTCATATGGTGCCCTCTCACTTTGGTGACAGCATATTGACTCCCCTGGACATTAGGGTAAAGTTTTCCCAATCTTGTTTCAATTTGAGTAAGGGTAACCCACCTCCTAGTACTTATCTTATTTATAACTTATCTTTTTTTTACTTTTCATTCTGTAGGATCCGGCTGATGAGACTGCTGAGGTCACTAGTGAGGCCGACCAGAGTTATGAGGCCACATGTTATACCGATTATGGTGAGGATTCTTCTATCCCTCCTTCAGATCTTAAGTCTCATAACACAGGCTATGATGATATAGAGGTGAAGGCTCCTGGGGCTTTTATGAGCGCATTGTGGCATTCAAAGTTACAGTTCAGATTCCATCCTCATGTGCGAGAGGTGATGGAGATGCTTCTAGAGAACAACTCTGAGAATTTTACTTCCCAGAGTGTCCTTAACATTGATAGACTTAAGGTCTTAAATTTGAAGGCCTTAGCCAGCCATATTCATGACTTTCTGTCTACCCCTCCTACTGATAGATTACTCAGAGGGATGCACTATTTCTCTAGGCTCTTCACAATCTTCAGCGCTTTTATCATTTCCAGATGGATTGGCTTGATGCTTTACTTCATCATTTTATTGGTGTCACCTTTATAAAGATGATGAAACTTCATACTTCTAGGTAGACTAGGGAGCAACAACGTCACGCTGAGGCAACTCGAATTTAGACTCAGAACCGGTCCCTCCAGGCTAAGCTGGCCAAGCTACAGGCTAGTGTTTCTAAGGATGAGCCTCGAATGGCTATATTAGAGGAATGACTTATTGAGGAGGCTAGTACTTCTTACACAGACCTGCGCTCCCACTAGGATTTATTTTTCATGTTGTTTAGTGGGTAATAGTCTTGTTAAATAGACTTATTTTTGGACACTTTTCATGTGTAAAGAACTTTATCATTATTAATGAAAAAGTATTTTGTTGGTTTCTATTATGTTGCTCATCTGCTTCTGTCTGAACTTTGATATCTGTTTACTATGGCCTGCTCTAATTTTCTATAGACATTCATCTATTTGAACTGCCTCCTCTAATTGTGACACACTTGCATATTTTCTGAGCAAGTTAACATTTTTCAAATCTACTCCCTCTAACTGTGGGATACTTGCATATTATCTAAGCAAGCTACGTTTTTAGATCTGTCCTTTCTAACTGTGGGTTACTTGCCTATTATTTGGGCAAGTTACATTTTTAGAACTGCCCCCTTTAATTGTGGGGTACTTGCATATTTTATGAGCAAGTTAACATTTTTTGAATTACCCCCTTTAACTGTGGGGTACTTTCATATTATCTAAGCAAGTTACGTTTTTTTATCTATCCCCTCTAACTGTGGGGTACTTGCCTATTATCTGAGCAAGTTACTTTTTTAGAACTGCCCCCTCTAACTATGGGATACTTGAATATTTTCTGAGCAAGTTAACATTTTTAGAACTATCCCCTCTAACCGTGGGGCACTTGCTTATTTTTTGAGCAAGTTGACAATTTTTTGGATCTATCCCATCTAATTTTTGGGTATTTTATTATGGTTATCATTTCTTGGGGAATAATTGGGAGATAAAAGGGTAACTCTTCTCCTTCCCTCAAACTTTTAAGAAAATAACTATTTTCTGTGGAAAGATTGCCCCTAATTTGTTGGGTCATTTTTTTAAGAAATTAGAGTAGGGGGTGTAAGGCCCCTTTTCTTTGCATTTTCTATGGACTAGTCAAATAAGGCTTTTCCTTGAGAACATGAACTAAAACTTGATCTCTAGATAATTTTGTATATATATATATATATATATATATATATATATATATATATATATATACACATCCATCATGAAAGAAAAGTATATTGAGCAAAGTCTCTCCAGGAATGTTAGACAAATGATTTTAATCTTGTCACCACACTAGTAGGACGACATCTTCCAAGTCATATATATATTATGACTTGGAGGATGCCGTCCTACCGGTGTGGTGACAAGATTAAAATCATTTGTCTAACATGCCTGGAGAGACTTTGCTCAATATACTTTTCTTTCGTGATGGATGTACCCCCCAAGTCTAATGAGCAAAGTTCACTTTATCCTGGACCATCTTCTAGCCTAGTATAGAGTATAAAAAAGAATATTCTGATGGATCTACCTCATGAAGTAGGTAAACAAGAAAAAATAAGAATCAACATTCAATGCTAAAAAAGGGTTGCTATTCATTTCTTTTCATTTTCTGTACCATTTTACAAAGTTGTACTGCTATACCATTTTTACAAAAAAAAACTTTTCTCGTGCTAGAGCAAGGGGCTCAAATTTCTTTAACAAAAATTAAATTTTAACAATAGTAAGCATAATACATCTTTAGCCACTTGCAATTAATGGACTGGAGGCAATCACTCTCTAGCTCTAAAATCTGTCAATAACCCGACTTGCCTACCCCTCTGATGATGAAGGGGCCATCCCAGTTGGGTTTGAAACTTTGATGCTAACATGCTGCAGAGACGGTGACTGAATTATCTCAGGGCTAAGTCTCTCACCTGGAACTCCCTAGGCTTGACCAAATTTTCGTAGGCTCTGGACAGTTCCTGGGTGTAGACTTTAAAGTTCTCTTTCGCCTTGTCTCTATGCTCCCCCAGTACCTCCAATTGCACATGTCGTGGGTTAGGGATGATAGAGAAACTCTAGCTGAGGTTACCGCCAACTCCACTGGTAAGATAACTTCGGTCTCATATACTAGTGATAATGGGGTGAACCCGATCGATTTTCTCTTTGAAGAACGAAAAGCCATAGTACCATGGGAAGCTTCTCATCCCATGCCCCTGGCATGTCATCCATTATCTTCTTCAAGATATTGATCAGGGTCTTATTGGTGGCTTCCAATTGACCATTACCCTTAGGGTAGGAGATGGATGAGCTGTTGTGAATAATCTCGTACTTGTCTAAGAGGAGGGCCGTCTCCTTGCATACGAACTTAGAGGGATGGATTTTTACCCATTTGGTGTACAATGATATACTCCTTGATAAACGGGTTACCACTTGGGCAGTCACTCTCCTTAGAGGGATGGATTTTTCCCATTTGATGTACAATTATATGGCCACAATGATAAAAGCTTTGCCATGAGAAGCTGGGCTAATTTTTCCAACTAGGTCAAATGCCCATGTATGGAAGGGGTAGGGAGCCGTTAAGCTTTGTAAGTTGACTGAAGGGGCATGTACCATGTTGCATTTCTTCATATAACTAATGGAGTCAGCCTCCATGGTTGTTCAGAAGTACCCCGACGTTATCAGCTGATCATCCAGTTTGGCACCTCCCATGTGGGAGGGCTCATGAGCTTACTTCAGCACGCTACCTATGTCCTCTTTATCTATGCACTTCAGTACCTTCATTGTGACCTTTTCTTATAGTTGTCTCCAATCTTTGAAGACTTTGATAAAGTTAGCTTCCGCTGGCTGGTCAAAATAGGCTTGGCACTTTAAACAACCCTGTTGCGGATGAGCAATATCTGCGCTCATGGTGGGCTAATAGTAGCTCCCCCGCTGCAACCAGTGATAAAGGGGAATATCGATGTCCCCGCAATGCTTTACGTGCATTTCTACCAAGCTTTTTTTAGCTTCTTATTCTCCTACACACCATGCTAATAACCCTCCAGGTCTCTTGAAGTAAAGTGTTCCCTACAGCAGGTGGTAGTTAGCTAGCTTTAACATCTTCATTGTCCCCTCTCTTATCTCTAGATACTTCACAACTAGGTGCCTTCAATCTTCTGGGTCATCAATTGGAAATAATGACTTAAACATAGTAGGCACTGTTCTCCACCGTATTGTGATTGTTGCTCCTATCTCATCCATGTCTAACTTATTGTTGCTAGGTCATCGGGGTGTTTGTTCATTATTCTTGCATGCCTCTCAACGGTTACCTCCAAAAACTGACCCAATAATCTTTGAAGGATGTATCTGTAGGGTGCCAAGTTAGCATGTTTGAGGGCGAACTCCCCATTAACCTATTTCACTACTAGGTTGGAGTCCCCTCATATACACAATACCCTGATGCCTCTTCTAAGTGCTTCCAACATTACCAAGATGAGGGCCTCATATTCAGCCTCATTATTTGAGCACTTGAAATTTAACTTAAAGGATATAGTGATTTTCTCCTTACTATTTGAAAGTATAATGCCCGCACATCCTGTTCCTTGAGTACTAGAGCCATCAAACTCAATCTCCCATTTTTCCATTTCTTCCACCATGCATTCTTGGAAATTATCCCTCGGTAACTCTTCACTGGGGGGCTCAGAATTCCCACTTGGAAAATGGTCCAGTAGATCTTCTACTGCTTGACTTTTTATGTCTTTAGGAACTATGCATTTTAAATCATATTCTAACCCCCCCTCAAAAGGGTGTTTAAAGCTTGTCCACTATATTTTGGGGTGAGGGTCCCTCTAAGACCCCCCCATCTTCTAGAAAATATAGGACGTGCAACCCCCAAGGTCCCTCAACTTCCAGAAAATATTTGGGCGCGGAACCCCTAAGGCTCCCCTCTCTCAACTGCTAGAAAATATTTGGGCGCGGAATCCCAAGGCTCCCCTCCCTCAACCGAAAGAAAATATTTGGGCGCGGAACCCCCAAGGGTCCCCTCCCTCAACCGCCAGAAAATATTTACGCGCGGAACCCAAGGCTCCTCTCCCTCAGCTGCAAGAAAATATTTGGGTGCGGAACCCATAAGGCTCTCCTCCCTCTACTTCCAAAAAATATTTGGGCGTGGAACCCATGAGACTCCCCTCCCTAAACTATAAGAAAATATGGGACGCGGAACCCTCAAGGTCCCTCAGCTTCCAAAAAAATATGGGACGCGAGAACCCCGAGGTCCCTTAGCTTCCGTAAAATATTGAATGTGGAACCATCAAGGTCCCCCACTCTCCAGAAAATAGGTCAGGATTAGGAAGGGGCTTCCATGAGAAACCTCTCATCATGAAATATTATTCTTTTAAAAAATAAAAAAATACCAACACTTACTTTATTGTACAGGTAGCCTAGTTGAGCAGGCAGGGCTCAAATGGGCTAGTTGGGATCTCTTGTGAGTTTTGGCTTGGCGACTGAGGAACAAGATTTGTTAAGCAATCTCAACCACTTAACACTTTAAGATTGAGAGAATACTAGTAGAACGACCCTAGGGTCACCCAACCCCCACACACCTCACAATCGGACATAACCAAGGTGGGAAGCCAAAGTTGTTGCTCACAAGAAATGAATATTTTGCAAAATGATTATAGATAAAAGGGTTCCCCAAGGCCCACTCATGTTTTTAAAGATTTTAGAGGAGGTGTCCCTCAAGGCCACCCTCTCAAACTTATAAAGTTTGTACCACGAGTTACCATTTCAAAAGATATTTACCAAATCAGATATTTTGTCTCCATTATGAGACATATTTTCTTTTTGACTTTGGCTTACACCAGGTGGCACCTGTCAGAAAGGACATGCTGCTGCACACAGGTAGGGACAAATGGTACATTCAATACCTTGTCCCTCATCAACCCCCTCATATTTGGCACCAAAAAGTGTCAACTTAACCCTAGTGCCCAAGTATAAACAGGACCCCTGGGCAAGGTCAAAATAGAGGAGAAAAACTCAATAGCACTGTTACTCTGTCAAAATCACAGTAGAACCTCCTAGTATTCTCTCCCTTCTCCATCTCTAAGTGATGAGTGCCATGTTCTTTCACTCCTCACTGACATCCATCACCCTCAGGAGTTTCTCTTAAGAAAAGTTACCATTATTATTGTGAAGTTCATCTTCTTGCAGGGAGGGAGCTCCATATTGAGTTCCATTTTTACCAAAAGGAGAAGGTTTTACCAGAAGCTTCTCCAAAAGTTCTTGAGAACCTTGAAGGTCGCGTCCATTGGAGTGGGTCACGCCTCACCTGATTGAGTATCTTACTAGACCCCAGTATCACTACCCTCCTACAATGTTTGATGACAAAATCCCCATTAACCTGTATCACTACCAGGTTGGAGTCCTTTTGTATACACAATAACCTGACGCCTCTTCTGAGTGCTTCCCACATTCCCAAAATGAGGGCCTCATATTCAACCTCATTGTTTGAGCACTTGAAATCCAACTTGAAGGAGATGGTGATTTTATCCTTACTATTTGAAAGTATAATGCTCTCGTCTTCTGTTCCTTGAGCACTAGGGCCATCAAACTCAATCTCCCACTTTTCCATTTCTTCCACCATGCATGCTTGGAAATTATCCTTCGGTAACTCTTTACTGGGGGGCTCGAAATTCCCACTTGGAAAATGGGCCAGTAGATCTTCTACCTCTTGAGTTTTTATGGCTTTGGTCACTATGCATTTTAAATCATATTCTAAAAAAATAAAAAAACCATCTTGTTGCTCATCCTACAAGTACCGTCTGTGCTAGGAGGAACTTGATAGGGTCACACTTGGTGACTATATGAAATGCAAAGGCTAGTAGATAATGCCTCAACTTTCGAGTCACAAAGACCAGGGCAAGGCAGTTCCTATCTACGCTGGTGTATTTAGATTCTATACATGAGATTACTCTTGACAAGTAGTGTACTGGATTTTCTACTCCTTCCTTTTCTTGAGTGAGTAGTGATCCTATGGGTCTTTCTGTTGAAGTAAGGTACAGTTGCAGTGACACCCCATCTTTTGGTGGAGTCATCGTAGATGGGGAGGCTAAAATCTCTTTGATCTTTTCAAAGGCCTTCTTCTTCTCATCTCCCCAAGTCCACTTGTCTTTATATTTTAACGTATGTGTGAATGGGTGGGTCACCTCCGCTAGTGCAAGTATGAACCTTCTCAGGTAGGATACCTTCCCCAAGAAGCTCTTGACCTGCCTTTGACTCTTCGAAGGTGGCATCATCATGATGGATTTTTTTTTTGCATCTGCTTGCACCCCCCGTATGTTCATAACAAAATCCCAAAAAATTTTCCGCAGTGACCCCAAAGGCAGACTTCGAGGGGTTCATCCACATCTTGTACCTGCGACACCTCTTGAACACTCTCCGGAGGCCATGTATGTGATTTCTTTCTTTCTTGGATTTCACCACTAGTTCCTCCACATAATATTCTAGTATATCATGAAAAATTTCCATCATGGTCCTATGGTACGTGGCCCTGGCATTCTTCAATTCGAATGGCTTGATTATGTGGTGGAAGTTTCCCCGGGGCATGCAGAAGGCAGTCTTCTCTGCGTTCGTCGGATCCATTTTACTCTGATTTTAGTCGACGTAGTTATGCATGAAACTATACATCTCATGTCCTGAAGTAGCGTCAACTAAGCTATCTATGCTTCGTAGAGGGAACTTTTCTTTGGGATATGCCCGATTTAAGTCGCAGAAATCCACACAAATTTAAATTTGGCTCTTGTCCTTCTTTTCCACCATCATTATATTGGAGAGCCACACAGGATGCTGAATAGACTTGATGAACCCCCCACTTGCAACAACTTATCTACTTTTTCTTTTATCTTCAGGTCGAGGTCATCTTTATACGTGCGTGTCACTTGCCTAACTGGAAGAGCATTAGAAGGAACATTTAATTTGTTAGAGCTCACCTCTGGATCTATCTCTGAAATTTCTGTATATTTCCAGGCAAACACATCGGTGAACTCTTTTATCAGACCAATGAGCTCCTCCTTCTATTTTGGGGCTATCCTCTTGGAGATTTTTATGGGTTTACTTTCACCCCCTTCTACCCACAGGTTGATCTCCTCTAATTCTTATAGCTGCTCCCTCGTTCCATCATGTATGCATTTTGGAGCTTCCTCTAGTTCCTCAATATTCTCAATAACATGGGATTCATCCACAATAAAACATTCTGGCACTGGGTCGGTTCTCTTATCCCAGTACACCACCCGCACAAACCATTATAAATGGTAAATAACTTTTCCATCGAGTAGGACCACTTTTTTGCAAGTTCGAGGAGATTTAACTTCCTCCTCCACCTTCCTTTTGACTTCTACTATATCGGGGATCACCCCCCCCTAAACGATCATGTGCAGATTTCCTTAGTTGGGCACTTCCCTCAACCACTTTCTTATCTTCTACCTTTCTCGTTCTTTCTTTCCTCATCCAGCTCTGTGTAGAATGTTGCACCCACCAGATGGGCCTCTTCAACAAAAAAAGGATTTTATTTGGCCTTGATTGTGATCTTTGTTCCTCTGATATTGTCCTTTGCACACTGAGGGTAGGTAAAGGGCACTATGCCATGGGTATGTGTCCATACTCTCCTAATGAGCAACTGGTAGCTGGTATTAACATTGATGAGATGGAATTTGATGTGTTAAGTTAAATTTCCCAACTTAATTCCTACATTCATGTATATGAGGGATTGCATACTGGCACTGTTAAATAACGATATCACTAGTGGCAAATGAACTACCTTCTCTTGATCGAACCTCATCTCATATAACGTGTCAATTGGCATAATGTTGATAGATGCTCGCCCATCTATTAATGCTTCGGGTAATGAAACTCCATTGATCATAGCTGTGACCTATAACGGGAGATTGTGTAAGTAAGGTACCTGCCTGTCTGCCTTGGAAAATACCACTTCAGAATTATATCTTTTGATTAGCCTGCCAATTGGTCCCTGCCAATTTAATGAGGGATCTCCTCACTATTGTACGCCTCCAAAACTTTTCTTGCTATGACCACCATGGTGTCATACTTGACTCCTATTTGGTCTAAGAGCCACTTGAACTTTGGGCTCCTCGCTATGGCTTCACATTCAGAATCTAGGTCCACCTCATATGTCTGGGCATTGCAGACGTACTCTGACTCAGATGCCTCCCTTATCTAGATCAAGTATGACATCTACTTTGCCCTTTGGCAGGTTTACCAACTCGATTTCTTCACTTTCATCTTTTTCTTGGCCTGGAGTGAAGAAACACTTCTCTTGCTTCCTGTCTAGCTCAATTCTCTGCTTTCTGCTCAGTGATATCCTTTCCAACTCTTCACATATTCCCTCACCACTTTCCCACTCCATAAGATTTTGGGCTGCTTCTTCATCATACGCTACTACCATATTGGCAGTGGCATAATGATGTGCTGGAAGTGGGTTTTCATTAACATCCACATGAGGTATCTATAAAGTACCACTGGCCACTTGCTCGCCAATTATCCTCCTCAAATAGTTACAGTCCTTGGCTTTGTCAGCTGTTGTTAGGGTGTCCTCATTTAGGTGAGGGGGAACTGCTACCCCCTCTTGTACCAATGCACGATAACAATCCATACCTTTTGCTACGCTGTAAGGTAGCGGTGGTGGGGAGTCTTCTCCAAACTTTCTCTTGTTACCCTGGCTGTTGTTCTTAGATCCAAAGCCTCCCTGCTTGCCTTTAGGATTTTCGTCCACATAATTGATTGCTTGCCTCCTCGAGACTTGAAATCTTCCATAAGTCAGTGGTACTTGTGTCATTAAGCTAGAGGTCCTCGACTTGATTATTATGGCTATATTGCTGGCAACCTTAGTGAATTCTCTAAAAGTGTCATATCTGGTTTCATTAACCAAATAGAGCTTGTATTCCTCCAAGATCCCTTTGACTCAGATTTGAACCAGCCTTGCCTCTACTACCTCCTCATGAACATCCAGTGCTCTCTCACGAAAGCGCTTGATATATTGCATTAACTCCTCCCCAGGCTTTTGCACCTCTTGTGACAAGTGTCTCAATGTGAAATCATCTTCTATCACAAAGAAATTTTAGAGGAATTGTCTATGCATTTCTTCCCACGAGGGAATGTTGTTGGGTGCCAAGTGGGAATACCACGTGTAGGCCTTTCCTGTTAGGGTCTTGGAAAACTCCCCTAACCTCAAGTTCTTGTCATTTCCATGCACTGCTAGGTACTTAACGAACCTCTTCATGTTCTCTTTTGGGTTCTCCCCTTTTCTATTAAACTTAATGAATTTTGGTTGAATATACCCTTTTGGGTATGGCTTCTCATTCATGGTTTGAGGGTGAGGGTCTTGTAGCTGTTCATACAAATGAGATGCTTCTCATTGAGAGGAGGAGAGTAACTTCCTCATCTCCCCCATAGTGACTGCCTTGGAGGGAGATTCCTAAAAGCTCATACCCTTTGCTGCTGGTGAGCTTAATGGTGCCAGAAACTTCTCTGGCACCACCATCCATGGTAGAATCATCTCTACCGAAATTGCTGCTGGAGTGGCTGCCACTCCAGAGAGGGAAGCTGCCGGTGTTACACAACCTTGACCCAAACTTGATAGGTCTATATCCTCTTTCTTCAAGAAGTAAAAAAACATGCTTATAAGACTCATATCTATCATCGGAGTCTCTACCGTTGAGCTGGTTTTCCCTCCCTGAGGAGTAAGTGTCTTTGATCTGGTTACCACCACATCTTCCTGAGTGGTCTAGTCACTTTGGGTTCCATTCCCAAGTGGAATGTCTTAAAAACTAGCTTCTTAGAAACATTGAAACCTTCTTTATCCATGGAAGTGAGGATACCTCCCTCATCGGAGTTGCCAAATGTAGGAGGGTAGCTGTATTAGGGTCTATGAATAACTGGAAAGGGTGAGGCGTGACCCATTCCAATAGACTCTAGCTGAAAGGTCTTTCAAGAACTTCTAGAGCAGAACGTGGTAAAACCTTATCCTTTTGGTAAAAATGGAACCAAAGTAAGAAACTACTCCCTGTAAGAAGATGAACTTCACAATAATACTAGTAACTTTTCTCAAAATGAACTCCTGAGAATGATGGCTGTCAGTGAGTGAAAGATTAAGACACTTATCACTTAGAGAGAGAGAGAGAGAGCAGAGAGAGAACACTAGGTATCTGGGGTGATTTTGACAGAGTAACCGTATGACTTAAGTTATGATTACGACTTGACCTTGCCCAAGGGTTCTATTTATACTTGGGCACTAGGGCCGAGTTTGCACTTTTTAGGCACCAAAACTGAGGGGGGTGGTGAGGGACAAAGTATGCAATATACCTTTTATCCCTACCTGTGTGCAACTGCCTGTCCCCTCTGACAGGTTCCACCTGGTTTAAACCAAAGTCATAAAGCAAATATGTCTGCGCTTGAAGACAAAATATTTGATTTAGTAAATATCTTTTAAAACGGTAACTTCATCTACAAACTTTGTAAACTCTAGGAGGGTCTCAAGGACCACTTCCTCTAAAATCTTTTATAGACTTGACGAGAGGCCTCAAGGAACACCTCCTCCAAAGTCATTTTATAAACTTGAGGAGAGGTCTTAAGGACCATCTCCTCTAAAAGCATTTGTAAACTTGAGGAGAGGTCTCAAGGACCACCTACTTTAAAATCATTTTATAAATTGTTCATTTCTTGTGAGAAACCTCTTGGTTTCTCACTTCAATTATGACTGGGTGTGAATTATGTAAGGATTGGGTGACCCCTAGGGTCTATCTACTAGTTTTATCTCAATCTTAAAGTGCTAAGTGGTTGATCTTACTCAATAAACCTTGTTCCTCAACCACCAAGACAAAACTCCCAAGAGATCCTAACTTGCCTTTTTGAGCCCTGCTTGCTCAACCAGGCTACATGTATAAGAAAGTAACATATTAGTTATTTAACATACATGTGAGTAACAAATATTGGGGAGGAGGTCAATCTTGGTGGACCACCTTGCCCACTGGTTCTATTCTGTAGGTAATTTGGATTTCTGGGGACGAGGAGCTCCTCGTACTGGGACTCCTCGTTTAAACTTTATTCCTATAGCTTTTGAACATTTGGAGATGAGGAGCCACTTATGACGGGCCTCCTCATCCAAACTTCATTTCTATGTTGTCTGAGTTGTTTGGGACGAGGAGCCCATCCTGATGGGTCTCCTCGCCCAAATTCAAGCTTTGTGAATTTTGGGCGTTTTGGGATGAGGAGCCCTTCCTGGTGGGTGTTCTCTCCCAAGTTCAATTTCTGTAAACTTTGATTAAATTGGTACAAGGAGCCCTTCCTGATGGGCCTCCTCCTCCAAATTCAATTTTTGTGAATTTTGGGTGAATTGGGGCGAGGTGCCCTTCCTAACGGGCCTCCTAATCTAAGATAAATTTCTGTGAACCTTGAAGAAATTGGAGTGAGGAGCCCTTCATGATGTATCTCCTCGCCCAAGTACCATTTCTACGAGCTTTGAGTCCATTGTGGCGAGGAACCCTTCCTGGTGGAACTCATCGCCCAACTTTGCTTTTGTCTATGGCCAGGGCACTTCTTTGCACGTGTTGCTCGTGATGAGCCCCCCTCGCTAATTGGCCCTACTCGTCCAACTGTTTGGGTCATTAAGTGTGTACCCCTTTACAAGAAGCATTGCATGAATATCAAAAAGGTATACTGAGAGTGCAGCTACAGCGGAAATATTGCGACTTCTCAAATAAAAACCAATTTTAATTAATCCCAAATTTTAGTTAAACCCTAAGACATGCATCTAGATGATTTATCAAATAAAATATAGCATGCAGGATAAAAACAAACAATTTCAGGAAAAATCCCCCAAAGGGGCAAAACCTTTTATTTTCATTATAATATTGTAACATACAATGTCGGATTACAATGAAAATACAGTGACTAAGAATTACCCTCAGGTATCGGATTCTGTAGTCGGCGGCTGGAAATATCCCTTTCCAGGAGGGCTGCAATGAAGAAGAGAAACGGCTTCTCCACAAGGGTGTGACACAGAAATACCCGCAGGTGTCGGTTCCTATGTCGGCGGCTGGAATTTTCCCTTTCCAGGAGGGCAGCAATGAAGAAGAGAACGGCTTCTCCACAAGGGTTGAACAATAGCAAAGCTTGTGTTCTAGGGTTCCAAAAGATTCACAAAAGTAATTGGGATTTTTTGGTGTGAATCAAAAAGAGTCTTGGGACTCAAAAAGGTGAAGACTTAGAGTATTTAGGACTCTGAAAATCGTCTTGAAAAGTCTTAAATAATAACTCCCCGAAGATGGATTTAAATAGGAAAACTTTGAGCCTAAAAAATCTCCAGCGAATCTGGCCGAATTTATCCCAGACGGACCGGTCCGGTCAAGCGGATCGGTTCTTTTATTTTGGACTTCATCGGTTCGCTTGCGGTCCGGGGTATACTGGATCTGCAGCAAGCGGATCGGTCCGGTATGGGGCCGGATCGGTCCGATTTTCCCAGAAAAATAAAATCCTTTTAAAAGCCTCATTTTGCTTTAAAAAACTTACTTCTTATTTTTATAAAAAACATTTTATGAAAATTTCCCAATACTAAATATGAACTTTAAGGAACGTAAAAACAAAATTTTACCAAGTTCATTCTCGCAGAGGCTATGATGTTGAAGACACTTTGATATTCGGATCCGTTGATGTAGATGCGATCTTGAGTTTCTTCAACGGTGTAACGGCGTACGACATACAAATTGATAATGGAAAAAAATGTCCTTACAAATCTCCCCCCTATGTCTATGCCGGTACATACATAAAAATATCCGAATTATCAACTTATGACCTATACAAATCTACCCTCCCATGAACCCTAAAGATGGAAAGATACAAAGGTATAAATCTTCATCGTTTGTTCTTCAATCTTCAACAATCATCAAATCTCAAAACTTTTCTCATCAGGGTGTGCAACATATTGATCTTCAATCTTCATACCTACACACATGAGACAAAGCAAATACCACGTGACATATCGAGTTTGAAATGAGATAACATGGATATCAATATATGATAAAAACATAAGCAACATCTCAAAAACTCCCCCAAAATTCAAACTCCCCCATAATATGATAATTATTTCTCCCCCTTTTTTATGATGTCCCCAAATAGACAAATAAGAAGAATGAATCAAACAAGCAAAATCGGGGTGTCACGGTATACAAAACAGGGCAACAAACAATATGGAAAACGTGCTCTTGCAAGGAGATGCTCAGAAATAAATGCACAAACTATTTTTGATTTTTCAAAATTTTCATACAAAGATAGGAAACCAATTTGAACAACTATGATACAAAAATCACACCATGGATTTAGACTCAAACAACCAAGTCATGGAAATGGAATGAATGGGTGTGAACACATTCGATAGGTAAATCAACTCAATCAATCATATGTGCACGGTGCATACGTGTACTCCTAACGAATGAACATCAAAGGTATCCTTAGGTGTAAAAATTTGTTGAATTTAGATGACATCGTCTTATGCAAATCAACAAATCAAAGTCACAGTGATTTCCACACCAATAACGTCCAAAACTATGTAGCGCATTTTTAAGCAATTCAAGGACGTGCAAACCCGTTTTAAATTCTCCAACCAAACTCCCTCATATATATATATATATATATATATTCTATTAGAGGTAATCTAAATTCTCAAACTTTGGAGAATTGGTGCAAAAACCTAAATGGCCCCTTTTTGGCATGAATATATTTTTATTGCCTTTCAATTTTTTCGGGCTCTTTTAACCTCTTTGGACCTCGGATAATAAAGTTACTCAATTTTTTAGGTCCTTTTTAACGGTGGCTTTTGCGCAAAGGATAGATGATTACCTTTCGCAGCCCCTCCCCGTTATCAAACAAATCACACAAACTTACAAAACGGTTTTTATATGCACAGTTTCCTTATAAAAAATTATCGCGCTTGGTTCGTTTTAAGGACAGGATTGAAGTGAAAACACCCAACCAACATGTGATAAGACAAGCACAATAATCGAACAAATTCATGCATGTGTGCAATAAAGGAAACATGAGTCAGACATGTAGGAAGTAACACTTAATTACATCTTAATGACTCCAAACATTATAAAGCACAAGGATGAATTGGCCTATTGTCTCAAAACACTATCAAACAGTCACATGAAAAAAATGGAATGATGTTGTGACTTGGTCATCCAAAGTGTTCATCCATAAACGGTGCAAACAAAAAACAAAAATCTTTTTGGATTTTCTCAAAATTTTCTCAAAATAAAATCTTTTTGTATTTTTTTTTTTTTAAAAATTCAAAAACAAGAATTTATACAAAAAGTACAAGTCATCACACTAGTAAAAATATATCATGAAACCACAACTAGTGTATGACAAACATGCAATCACAATCAACCAAAAGATTTCACATGGGGCGAATCACGTGCAAGCAAACGGGAATCGTGGACAAATAAACCATAAGCCTCTAAATCCGATTTTCTAACCCAAATTGATGTGTAACGAAGTGTGGGGGTTTTGGGAATCGAATTTATTCTTTCATTAACCTTCCTAGGTTCATTTAAAAGCTTGTAACAAAATCGCCTAAGATGACCTTGCCTACCGCAATGTGTGCAAGTGTAAATCGAGCGGTTTGTGTTCCCTAAAGGTGGCCCTCTCCTCAAATTTATCGGTTGCTCTCTCCGAATTTGCCTAGGTGGGTCTCTCCTAATGATCCTAGGAGGTTCTCTCACGATGTTCTTATGGGGTGCTTTCCTAACAACTTTAGGTGCCTCTTTCTTAACAAACCTAGGAGGCTCTCTCACACGTGTGGGAATGGGTGCAACATATTTTTCAAGACCAATCCCACCCCTATCCGTTTTGATCTCGACTGTGCCTAAAATCTTATCAAGTTTTTCAGACCTAGACTCCAAATCAAATTTCACTATACTTGAATCTTTCAATTTCACCTCAAGTTCACCTATCCTAGATTCAAGTACTCGTTTAGAATCCTCAAACTCTAAAAGTTCCTTTTTCATAGTCTCCATCAACCCTCTAAGACTATCTCTCTCACCCTCGACGTACTCAAGCTTCTCTTTCAAAATTTTCACATGAGCCCTAAGTTCTTCAACTAAAAAATCATTATTTTTTATGGCACACTCTTTCAATTTAGCTTTCAATTTCAAATTTTCTTTCTTTGTTTTCAAAGTTTCAGCATAAAGTTCATTGAAAGCAGTTTGCAAGTCATGCTCGTCTACACTTTCCTCCTCACTTTCCTCCACACTCCCATCACCTTCACTATCATCACTAAACACATGGATGGGAAACTCTCGCCTAGAAGCATAAAAAACTTCTTCTTCCGCATCACAATCACTAAGGGTAGAAACATGAGAAATCGGTTTATTCAATTTCTTCTTTAAATTTGTGGTACACTCATGTAACGTGTGACCAACACCCTCACAACAAGGACACCTCTCAGATTCGTTTTCAACAGAAGATTTAAAACAAGAGTTCGTGTGAATTTTCCAATTAATTTTTTCAAAAATTTGACATCGAAGATCATCAAAACCATCAAAAGCCATTTTTGTGCAAAATCAGGATCAAAACACAATAACTTAGTGCAACAGGCTCTGATACCAATTTGAGAGTGCAGCTACAGCGGAAATATTGCGACTTCTCAAATAAAAACCAATTTTAATTAATCCCAAATTTTAGTTAAACCCTAAGACATGCATCTAGATGATTTATCAAATAAAATATAGCATGCAGGATAAAAACAAACAATTTCAGGAAAAATCCCCCAAAGGGGCAAAACCTTTTATTTTCATTATAATATTGTAACATACAATTTCGGATTACAATGAAAATACAGTGACTAAGAATTACCCTCAGGTATCGGATTCTGTAGTCGGCGGCTGGAAATATCCCTTTCCAGGAGGGCTGCAATGAAGAAGAGAAACGGCTTCTCCACAAGGGTGTGACACAGAAATACCCGCAGGTGTCGGTTCCTATGTCGACGGCTGGAATTTTCCCTTTCCAGGAGGGCAGCAATGAAGAAGAGAACGGCTTCTCCACAAGGGTTGAACAATAGCAAAGTTTGTGTTCTAGGGTTCCAAAAGATTCACAAAAGTAATTGGGATTTTTTGGTGTGAATCAAAAAGAGTCTTGGGACTCAAAAAGGTGAAGACTTAGAGTATTTAGGACTCTGAAAATCGTCTTGAAAAGTCTTAAATAATAACTCCCCGAAGATGGATTTAAATAGGAAAACTTTGAGCCTAAAAAATCTCCAGCGAATCTGGCCGAATTTATCCCAGACGGACCGGTCCGGTTCTGAGGCGGATCGGTCCGGTCAAGCGGATCGGTTCTTTTATTTTGGACTTCATCGGTTCGCTTGCGGTCCGGGGTATACTGGATCTGCAGCAAGCGGATCGGTCCGGTATGGGGCCGGATCGGTCCGATTTTCCCAGAAAAATAAAATCCTTTTAAAAGCCTCATTTTGCTTTAAAAAACTTACTTCTTATTTTTATAAAAAACATTTTATGAAAATTTCCCAATACTAAATATGAACTTTAAGGAACGTAAAAACAAAATTTTACCAAGTGCATTCTCGCAGAGGCTATGATGTTGAAGACACTTTGATATTCGGATCCGTTGATGTAGATGCGATCTTGAGTTTCTTCAACGGTGTAACGGCGTACGACATACAAATTGATAATGGACAAAAATGTCCTTACATATACGATTGTTATGATTCAAAAATTTCATTACTGTATTTGAAATTTTTACTCTCACTCCTTTTCTGTTTTAAAATTTATTTTTAAAAACGTTATTGTTGGAATAGTCATTCAAACGAGGATGTAATGTCGTTCAAACAAGAGTCCAAACAGAGTTATATATCTCGTTCAAAAAAAGGTTCTAATGGACAATAATAAAAAAATTTCATGTCAAACAGAACAATTTCAATTGAAGTTTGTTTGAAGCTTGTTTAATAAGTTTCCTATTGTCATTTGATCATTGTTAATCTCGTTCAAATGACATGTGTAAGGTAGTTCAAATGACCTCTATAAATTTTTTGAATGAGGTACACGAATGTTGAGAAAACCTATTTTTTGACATATTCTTCCTACGGTTTTCTCAAATTTACATTGTAGTTTTAACCCACCATCTTGTTTTAAGCCTCGAGAGTTATAAAACTCTTATATTTCTAAACTCCAAATACCTTTTGATCATTTTGGTCATATTTAGAAGATGAAACCATTAGAACATCATTTTTTACATCATTGGTGAGGCGGACTCCATACTGTTGGGTGATAGTGAAGGTTATCGAAGGATTCCGAGGCATGGATTTGTTGGGTTGCCGATGCTGCGCTATGCAATTGGTGTAAATGAAGGGTTGCTGAGTGCATTTTCACAGGCTTGAGGATTAAAGTGTTTGTAACTTTTTTGTCTTCTGTAAGACCTTGTTTATAGTGAAATTTTTCTAGGCGTGACAATCAAGGGTTTTTACCATTTGGGTTTTCCTCGTACATCACGATTTCTGTGTGATTGTGCTTTTGTTATTTACTTACCAATTTATATCTTGCATTCTCATTTAGTAAATAGGTTAATCAAGATAAAAATTGGTAATAACTTGAACTGCAATTGCTAGCCTCTGAATCCATTTGTCATATTTGTTCACGCTAATTGATAAAACTAAATTGTAATCTTGAACATAGATAGGAAATCAAACTTTCAACATTTTATGCATATGTGTTTTCTTTATAGAAAATACTTTGTGTGTATGTGTGTGTTTATGTGTTGATATGGATATTTGGAGTTCTTTATGAAATGAAAACAAAACCTTTTTTGAAAATCTTAAAATTGCATTTAGTGAAGGTTGTTGAGGTCTATTGCAAGACCTTCGACATAACAAGGTTTCCTCATTACATAGACATTGTCTCCTTGGTCGCGCCATGTTCTAGAGATTAGTTTTTGGATTTACTTGTATCGTCGTTGCAGGCTCGCCTCATCGACGCATATGCTCATTGCAGTGAAACTCCAACGATATGTGTTAGTCTAGCGCAAATTCACTTTTTGAACTAGATTCTGTAGATCTTTCTTGGTACTCGGGAAAAATAAATATATGACCATATCTTTTCTATTTTCACACCATGTCACTTCATGTATATTTGTCACCCAAACTTCTGTTGCAAGCTTGCATGTATTAGTAAGTGTTTTAGTCTATATTTTTTAGAGATAGTGTAAGTGTGCTTTTGTGATTTCTTTGTGTACAAAATAGTTTTGCTAAATCTTTCTTGCCACAAGAACTACTTGAGGACATAAAAATCTTTTAAAATATCAAAACTTATTTTTGTTGAATGTTTCATTCTTCCAAGTTTTAAATCTTGTTTTTCACTTTAACATACTTTTGAGATATTTTAAGTTTAAATACTTGTGAACTCTAAAAATATTTTGATGTAAACTTGTTTGCTTTAAATCCTTTTAAAAGCTTGAGAAAATCTCGTTCTAATTGTTTTTATGTCACATTTATATTTAATATATTGAAAAGTTATATTTTGTGAGTTAAGCCATTATTTTCAAATTCATTTTCACATTAGGTCATCACAGATATAGAAAGTGGTACTACACTCATTGGAGGCTTCTCATCTTCGTTCCAGGTCTTAAAACACTAAGAAGTTTGCTTCAAACTTTAAATAAAGACTTTGATTGGTATGAGGACTTTATGACATTGATTGTGGATCAAAACTGGTCACGATCATGTAGCGTAATCGAGTTGTTGGTGCTCTTTACAGAGGATATGGTGGAAAAGAGTGTCTAGTCGATCATAGTGCCGAGAGGGTGTAAGTTTATGTCTTCTAGTTGTAAAACTCTAGCGTAGTAAATTTGTCATTCCGTGGACCGAGATTTTTTCATTTTGCTATTGTTGTATACCTTGGTGTTATGATATATATTATTTATCTTCTCGCATTAAGATTAAGTCACCCTTATATCGGAAATAAAATTTGTTGTACTTTAATTGGTGAACAATTTTTCACTTAGACCTTAGGTCTTGTATTTATTTTTACCCATAACAAGAAATTAAAATAAAACCTTATTTATTTTTTACAAGAAATTTTAGTTGGGTACCTTCCGGTTAACCTATTTAACTGGTGTAGGCTAATTTTGATCCAGTTCGATTAAAAAAATGGTCCAGATTTTGTTTTTGGATTATTTTTTTAGAATGTAAAAGTTTTTTTTATAGATTTTTTAAGGGGATGTTTATACAATTATTGTGAAGGTTTTTTTTTCATTTTTTTAAAGAAATGTTCATGTTATAAGATGTTTTTAGGGTTGTCAACATTGTTTTTGGGGCTTTTTTAAGTGTTTTGTTTTTTGAGAAAATGTGCATGTTTTAGTTGTTTAGTCCCCTCACCAAACTAGGTTATTTTAAACTACTTGTGTGGATATTTGTAACTAATTTTGGGGCTGACCCCCCCCCCCCCCCCAATAAAACAGGGTTGTTTTAAACATCAAGTGTTTCCATTTATTGAATTTCATCCATAGCATATCACATATTGATTGTTGTTGTTGAAGATTTGAGACAATTTTATTCATGTATAAGTGGCTCCACCATTTTAGGGGTTAGTGATCTACGAAAAGGATCATGTATATGATCACACGCACTAAATGTGGATTCCTAGACAATGGTAAACACAAGAATAGATAATAAATTTCATGCCACGTGAGGAGGACTTAGTACTTAGTACTTAGTTTGATTGTTTTCCACCATCTAAGAGCACTCATCACTTTTCTCTTCACATGTTTCAACCAAATACCTGTCAACCTTAGATTTTTTCCCTAAATTATCTTTTGCCTCCATATGCCATTTAAATCGAGATGTTAGTAATGCACGACCATTCTCATTATCATCAACCATAACCAAATTAATTGATGGATTCACATTATATGGAAATACACTAGATGAATTATGACCATTATCCTATTCAAAAAACAAATTAGTGCATCTTCAATCCTTTTTGGAACCTCAATTCCCATAACACAATCATACAAGTCACAACCAAAATTTATCATACTTTAACTTGTACTGTGGATCAAGGACAATTGAAAAAAACAAAAAGAAGTTAATTTTCTCAATTATATTCTTGGATATTAGAGATAAAAGTCATCACGATGATTTTCCAAATGCATCAACTTACTTGGAATAATCACAAGTTATTGAAAAAAGGCATTGTAAGTAACATGCAATGATCCGGAAAATTTTAAGGTTGCATTGTAAAAGATCTCAAGAAATACTAGGAAACTCTTTGATCTCTACCAACCCTCAGTTCTGAGAGGCCCAACTTCCTTGCAACTGACCCTCTACCACTACCATAATTTTCCTCATCTCCACTAAAGTAATACAAATAATCATTGGCATCCTCCTCCATCCCTTTAAATGATGTATTAAATTTAAAGGACACCTTCAACATCATATATGGAGTTCCATCTTGTTGGAACATCAAGACTTAAAAAACTAGTGAATTCTATTTTTTTTATTCTCACACCAATTTTAGATTTTACCAACTGTGATGGTGATGATTTCACTTACTTCACCTCCTTACGGACTTTTTCAATCGATTCATTCATCTCAATTAACTCATCCTAAATAATAAGATTAAGAATATATTCACAACATCTCATATGAAAATACTCATGCTCCAAAATGGTATCATTCCAATATTTTTTTCCTTGTCTTTAAATAACTAATAGTACAATTATTAGAACTAACAATGTCAATACTGAGAGTGAAATTGCTATCGACCCCCCCAATCACACAAGAAATCATCAACAACTTATCCAATATCCTTACCCTTATGAGCTTGGACTTGACACTTTTTGTGTACATTCCATTCTTTATCAATGTAGCGGGAAGTAAGACACATATAATATACATTTTGAATTAAAGTCCATGTATCGGTGCTAATTCATATCTTTTGGACTTTTAAATCCATTTTAGCTTTTTTTAAATCCACATATATATGTTTAAGCAACCTTGTTCAACCGTTCGACAACTTGGGATTATCAATTTATATTGTGCAAGAACCATAAACCTCCTAAACCCCTCATTATCTACTAAAATATAGTAGGTCATCAATTATTAGCATATTGGTTAACTCACTCCGACAGGCTTCCACACTATCGCTAATAGGTTTGAAGTTCAATGACTTCCATCTATTTATTTTTTGGCATAAATGATAACTTCTTTTTCCCTATTTCATCCAACCTATTCTTATTATAAGGGCTCTATTTACAAAAATGAGTGTCTTTTTTCATATTCTTAGTACATTCTTTTTTTAAAGTCACAATCATAAGAAATACCGTAATAATTGCATAAAACCCAATGTTTTTTTACATTATTTTGTGAAAATGGTCCCATAACATAGACGCATTGTTTCGTTTGTGTGGGTGTGGTGGCTATGAATTCTTTATTGGAGGATGAGATTTTCTTGGTGAACCATCTATACCAACATGTGCATGATCTTCACTTACTCCATCCATCTACACATTGATAAAGAAGATAAAATCAACCAGTAACTAAATAAGTTAGTTAAACATTACTTGAAAAATAATTATTTGAACATTATTGCAAATTAGTTATTGGAATTTTTTTTGTACATTATCATTTACATTTTTTCGTACTTAATGTTGACATTAACATTTACTTAAATAATAACATTTACTGGAATATTTAATTGAACATTAACACTTTTTGGTACATTAACATTTTTTTGTACATTTTGTACAACAATAATATTTAGTAACTCACTACCCAACCCGAGAGGCAAGTATCGAGTCCATTTTTTATACAACAACACATAAGATTAACTAACCATTTTTTTGTTAAACATCCATACATAAATAACAACTCAATAAAATATTTTATGCAATAAAACATATTAGAAAAACAAAATACCTTAGTGTAAATGACAATATATATTCATAAAATTAACGTATCATAATTTATTGTCCAAAAAAAGACAATATATAGCAATTTCAAATATCAAGTCCACCCAATCCAAAAGGAAACTCAAAAATTTAAATGAAGTAAAAAAATAAATAAAACTCTACAAACATACCACTACAAGAATTTTAGGTTTAGACGACGTTTAAAAAACGTCGGAAATATAAAAAAGCATCGCGAAAACATTTCCCAACGTTTTTTAATAAACCGGCGTAATTGCAGTTAGGAGTTCACGACGTTTATAAAAAATGACCGTTTAATTTATTTCGACAGTTGTACCGACATTTTAAAAACTTCGGGTTATCTGTCTGCCTGCATACCATTTGCCACGTTTAATTTAAAAACATCGGAATCACTTGTCACACTTGAACAGTAAACGTCGGAATAATTCTGCCACGTTCGAACAAAAAACGTTGGAACCAAAAACAGTCCCCTTTCAAAAACACCACAATTGTTTTTCTCCTTACCAAACTTGTACCAAACAATAAAATAAAAACCTCACAATTTTTTTATCTATTCACATATATTAAGGATGTTATGATGACACCAAATTATCAAAACAATATAATTTGAGCCATTTATATTAACTAGTCACCCTTTATATACCATGATCCAAAAAAACATCATCTATAGCATCAAAATAGTATAACATTCTCCACCAATACCCTAACAATATTAAACATAAGTCCAAAACGAAGGATCATCTAAATCCCAAACACAATATCCATACTAACATTCTACCCGTAGCCTAATACTAAACACATGTCTAACATCCGTGAAAACACCTTGTCCATGAGCATGATAAAATGCAAACCTGCAAAAATGAAGAAAAGCAAAGTGTCAAAGATGAATAAATAAAAGTTATAAAAATATCATGACTTAAATTGTAAGTTTAGACTACTTGTGTTTCTTTTCCTTCTTTGATGCCACGCGATCCTGAAATAGGAGAGAAAAAAGAAACACTTGATCAATAAATCTATTTTCAATATTTTTTGTATTCTATGGAAACATAAAATTATAATTTAAAGCATACACAAAATACATATTAATTGTACATCATATTAACAAAAGTTACATGGACATAGTTTAATTTACATTAACAATGCAAGTATAAAAAATAGGGAACAAATAACTAATTAAAATTTAACTAACATGTTTAAATAAAATTTACATTAACAATGCAATAATATAATACTTTTTCCTAGTTTAATGGCTTGCATAGTGGGTCTTGTTGAGATTCTATTATATACAAGTAAGAGAACATTTGTCGGAGGCATACAGTAGAAAAGTGATTAAATCTAGTGTGAAAAAGAATTCTTGAGTTTCATAGTAATTGATTTTTTGGTTTCTATTCTGTATGAAGCTTTCACTTGCCACCATATACCTTTATCCACTCTATACCTAAACCTACTGTCCAATAATCTACTTGAACTCTTCACTCACCTCATTATCTCCACAAGATACCTCTCTTACCCTTTCTTATCATCTCCTCTATTTATGTGTTTTCTTGTAATGTACATAGAGGAGTTTGAACAACATTTGACATTAGCAATATACATATATCTTTTTACAATTACTCTCTTCATATTATTCTACTAGTATTTATGGAAAATCCTATATAATGCATATTAGTCATAAATGTATAAGCAAGAATCAGCTCCGACCTCAAATTTTTGGTTGAATGATAATTGAGAACATATAGTTATCAATTACTTAACAAGCTAGGCTGTCCAACACATTTTAATCTCAAGCCACTATAAATAAAATCTAATTGACATGCACAGATGATATCTAATGAGACAGGACAAAGAATTTTGTAGATCATTACAAATAGAAATTGGAAATAACAAACACATAGTTCACAAGTACAAAAGATAAGCACCAATAACTGGGTACTTTGTATAGTGATATGAAATTTGGCTTTGAGTGCATGAGGTTCAAAATTCGATTTTAAGAATGAAGAATTTGTTAAGAGTACTAGAATTTATTTATCATATCATTTATCTTATGGAACAAACATGAATGAAAAGCACATGTTCCAAGAAATACAAAAAACAATTCAAGTATGTGCAAACTAAAACAAGCATGCGTTGAAACAATGCAGTGACCCAAATAGTTATCTAGTGAAACTATTCAAGTGCAGTCTCCCAAGGACAATATTTAAATCGGAGAAAAGATATTGGAATCTATAGACCATTAACTAAGTCAAAATTAGGTCAAGGCAGCGTAGTTGAAATTAACTACATTAGCATCATAGTGGTATGAGTTTTCCTTTAAGAGTGAGGTCCCATGGATTTCATAAGGTAAACATTGCTTCTCCTAAGAAAAGTCTTCAACCTAAATGGAAATATTACCAATAAAGTCCCAGAAAGCTTCATATAGATAGAAACTAAAAAAATTGTCCTGCACATTTCATAGCTTGTATGAATTCAACTAAGTGTTTTCCTGCATATCTCCAAAAAGATCACCCAAAGAAATTTTGAAGAATGTAAATTGTGAAGCTAGGCTAGGAGAGATTACAACCATTGCAGGTCCTAGCCGAGCTGGGAAAACTACACTACTAGAGATTATTGCCGAAAAGATATCACCAAGGAGAATCTTTGGCCACGTACTAGTCAATATCTACCCCAAAATTTAGTTTATTATAACAACTAAATTTTGAAAATTACTCTTTCACAAATTAATCAACTGACCAGAAAAGTGTTCATACCTTTGGAGGAAATTCATGAGGAATTGTAAACTTCTCTTAGCACCAGCTGTGAAAATGATTGTATCACATTATCTAACATGCTCCTTCCTTGAATGAAGCCTGTTTGGAATGGTGAAATTATCTAATGAAGGAATAGGGCAGGTCTAGAAGCATAGATTTTAGAGATAATCTTGTAACAAAAGTTACAAAGACTGATTGGACTAAAATCTGTACTTTAAGAGGAACTATTGGTTTTAAGAATATGGCAAATGTGAGTAGAACCCCATAACTTTGGAATGCTACCTCCTAAGAAGAAGCTTTGAATAGCTTATATCAAATCCAACTTTATTATCTACCAGCATTTATTATAGAAGACCGCATTGAAACCATCCACTCCTACAACACTATCTTCACTAAGAGATCTCGCTGTTATGAATATCTCTTCTTCTTCAGGTATTACAACCAGGGATTGATTCATCTCTTCAGAAACTACTTTAGGAATGACATTAAGTAACTCACTATTATTTGAAGTACTTTCAGAGGTTAAAATTATTCAAAATGATTGGTAAGTTCATCTTTAATATCATCCTGAGTATCTAACCATACTCCATATTTATTTTTCAATCTATGGATTCATAATTTCCTTCTTCTTTATTTTACCACAGCATGGTAAAATTTAGAATTTCTGTCTCTTTCTTGAATCCACTGAGATTTTGGCTTTTTCTGAATAGGTATAAAATGAGACTCTTGCAACTGATTTATTGGGCAAATTTTCACCGGGATACTAGCATGATCTTCTAAATGATAATCAATAGGGGCCACTTTTGAAAAATCTTCAATCCAATTATAATGAGCTGCCTGATCAGGTTTATGGACCATGTTTTTAGGTTCATGACTAAGACACTTCAACAAAATAGGATCAGGGGTATTATCTTGGCATGCTTCATTAATTACTTGAATTGGTTCTTGAGAAGGTATATAGGCAGGAATATAATGTTCTTGAGCAGGCATTGTTAAGGTGATTGTATTCTTGGGATCTTTAACATTAGTTTTCGAAACTTTATGATTTTTGATTAGATAGTGGGAGAAATAAAGAGGTACATTCTCATAGGAAATTACTTGCCAAAAAACTTTAGAACCCGATCTAATCCAAACTCTGCGTTGTTATTTGAGGGTGATGTCCATCTCTGCACAAACTCTAGCTATACTAAGTCTATTTAGAGTCATTGTGGAGTTGTCAAATTGTAAAGGTTTCCCCACCACTTGTGCGATTGAGAATAATGAAGCTTTTGCGAAAAAATGAATTGGAAAATTGGGTAAATTAATCCATATAGGAGAAATGTTACTCTCTATGTCAAAGTTGGAATTAAAAATACTTATCATCTATTTTGGATTAGAATCACCAGATACAACATATATATTAGATACCCAAATGTGTTGAGATAGAACCCAAACCATAAGAACAATACTTTAATGCTATGCCAACTAATTTGGTTGATGATTTGGGGGATGTAGCTGTGATTGGGACTCATAGCACGAGCAGAACCTCATGTGAGGAGTTTGAATATATTTTTACTCTATTTTTCAAAATATTTGAAATGATACATTAAACAACACCGAAGATGAGCTGCTCGTAAATGCAGGTAACTTCCAAATCGGCAACTAACTATGGTGAACCTTGTAGATGAATGGCTTAAACAATAGGTTTCTGGAAAACTTACTTATGTAAAATGGAAACAAGGATTACCAATCTTTGTATGTCCTCATCTGGCAATTATATTTCTTCATTCATTTTATATGTCTGTTTGAGGTGGGTGTTTTTTGTTGGTTGATGATAAGTTTTGAATGTAATCTATTATGCATATAGATCATTGTATTCCAAAAACGTTACTTTCAGTTACGTTCCAGATTTCCCAATCCTGTTTTTCTTAGTAGTCTTTCTAAGAACTGAAGTTAAAACCAAGACTTGAAATGACCAAAATAGTACAAACATTATAGCCCCGAGCATCGAGAACATAGCATAAATACTATGACTTCATTTTATCCAGATTCAAATCATGGCCTTGGATAAAATAGTAGTTGTATGATTAAGAATACTTCTTACAATCTGGGTACAACTCCTGCTCAGCTTCTTTTATCAGATTAAAGAATCTCTTAGTTTCTTCATTGGGACCCCCACCCATATGTTTATGCTCCTCATTAGCATCCATAAAGTTAAGCGAGTTTGAAGGAGGAATTCCAAAGGCATCGTGTATCATCTCTCGCATTTCATCACCAACAACTGATTCGAAAGAGGGAACTGAATATGAGGAAGATTCCCCGTGAAAATTCCAACAAGTATAACTCGCTAGAAAGCCATTTAGTAATATATGTTCCACAACCTCATCTTTCTTCACAAATATCATATTGCAGATTTTCTTACATGGACACAATATTCTTTCAGCATTTGGTCTATTATCAGAGGGAAATTTAAGGAATTCCTCCGCTCCTTTCTCGTATAAAGGATGACCCTTATGTTTTATATTAATCCAACTCTTATCCATCAGTATATTCGGCCCAGTGAAAACAAAAACAAAAACAAAAACAAAAAAAAGATTTGAAATTAATGAAAGAAATCATTATTGGCAACATAGATCTTACGATTATAGGTAAACAATTATGACTCAAATAAGTATTGATAAACATACTTACATATTAAACGATTATAGGTAAACAAATTTGTGGATTTGCCAATGGGGGGATACCATTGGTAATTGGTTCAGTTATGAATTTATTTTGAACTATGAAGCGAGATGCAAATAAAGAAATTTATCTTAAATTTAGGGTTCCAAACCCCAAATTTCATGAAACCAAAATCATGATAGATTGAAACACACAAATATCTATACATATACAAACACTTATACATACTTAAATATTTAATAATAAAGATAACTTTATTATTAAATATTTAGCATTATTGTCAAATGAAATTTGTGCAAAAAAATAATATCAACACATGTTTTGTTTATGAATAATTTCATAGTCTGAACAAAAAAGAGCATAAACATACCTAAGAGTAAACTAAAATAGTCAACCACGAAACTACGAGCAGCTATATGAAATTGGGAATTTGATGAAACTGCAAGATAAGAAATTGGGGATTTACAAGAACTGTTAGATTCTTGTTTTGCAAGATACAAAATGTTACAAGATATGAAGTGTTACAAGAACTGTTATAAGATGCAAAATACCTGTGGATTCTTATACGATCAGCTATACCAAATGGCAAGAACAAATCGCAAGAACTGCTATATGATCAGCTATACCAAGAACTACAAATTGCCAGATACGATCAACTATACAAAATTGCAAGAACTACTATATGTGAAATTGCAATTTCATATTATAAGAAAAAATAAAATAAACAAAATCAACCACCTTATATATACATGATAAAAATACCATTGGAACTATGTGTCCAAGTTTTTTTATATTATCAACTTTTCTCTGATCGCAAATTTTTCTAAGAGCATTTCAAATTTTGATTAATTAATTAAAAGAACCAACATTTAATTAATTAATTAAATAGACAAACAGACATCAAAAAAACATTATTAGATCAGAAACTGGAAAAATCCATCTCGAATCAGAACGAAAAGGTGGGGATTGAATAGAAAATGAAAACCAAAGGCATAAAAAATCACAAATTACAACCAAAATGAATATTAAATGCTCAGGTCTACTTTAACTCTTGGCCCCAAATAAAACCCTACCAAAAAGAGTGTGAGAGCGATTGATTATGGGAAGGAATTAGAGGGGACGGACTCTATAGATAGAGGCAAATCAACTATTTGCGTATTGAAGATTGTAAGACAATCTAATAGCTAGATGAGATTTACCTGATGAGATTTACCAGATTGTGACCTGATGAGATTGATTGTCTCCAATACAATTTAACAGCTTAATTGCCTCCTTTACAACAACAGATTGCGTATTGGATGAAAATTATAGATCGCGTATTGGAGGGAAACTATTATAGGTAAAAATTTAGAGTCCCACGTTTTGGAATAAAATGCGAGAAAATGATACCCGATTTTTTATTCAAAAACGTCAGTTTTTTATGGCGTTTAGTGCCAAATGTTGGTAATTTACGGTGTTTTACATTTAAACGTCATTAATTCTTAGAGTTTAAATAAAGGCCGATAAATTTAATAACCTTTTTAATAAACGTCGCAAATTTTTTCTATACCAATTTTTTATTAAAACGCCTAAAAAACGATGGTATATATTATTTCTTGTAGTGATACTAAAAAGACTAAATAATTACTTGATTTGGGATCGATTGAGGTTGCGTTGTATCATATGGTTACATCGTTCAAGGAATAAGTTGATCCAGCCAAAATTTGTGATGAATAGTTGAGCCGGATGGTTCAGAGGAGAGATAGTGGGTTGAGGTCATTGAGCCGAATGATTCGGAGATAGTGGGCTGAGGTTCATCTGATCAGATATGAGGGGAGGAGAATATGAGAAAACGAGTTTTTATGTATACTTCGTTTATTAGGTTACGCACACATAAGATTCAATTTTATATCCAAATTTGATCTTAATTAGATTAAGATGTACATGCAATATAAATTCCAAATTAAATATCTCCAAACCAATTAATCTAACCAAACATGTGAAGAAGAATATGTGGAAAAAATATTTTTGAGCAAAACCTTGATTTTAGCACTGTATAAGAAATTGACAAACTTGATGACTTACAAACTACTTAAAGATCCACTATGTATACTGCACAGTTCCTCAATTGTTCTACAAATACGATAAGTACAACACCGTCCATAAGAAGTAGTCTTCCCTCGGTATCCACCGATCGACCTTATGATTCAAGATCCTTTCTTTTTCAATAGTAGAGCCTTGTCTCCATGAATTAAAAGTAGAGTAAAACTCTGCAAGGGTTTGATGTAGACTTTGGAAACACGGGTTTGATAAAACTCAACGAATCATATAAAGGATGTATTTGGGAAAGAAAAGTGTTTTTATGAAACATAAAGATGGAAACTTTTGTCACAGGTATTGCAAAAGATTTTTTCCCGAAGTACTGTGTCAAACATGTTAAAGAATCCTTTTTATAGAAAACACATTTTTCTAGGTGGCAATTTTGTTTGAACGAAAATTTAACCTTGTTCGAACGAAAACATAGGTTTCATTTTAACGAGATCCAATCTCATTTAAACGAAAGGCTAATCTCCTTCGATCGTCCTTTTGTTAAGCATAATATATCTCGTTCGAAATAAAATGGCATTTCAAATATCGTTTTATAAAAATTCCTCGAGCAAAAAATAAACATTCCATTATATATATCGATTCGGATATAAAATACCACAAGTTTGTATACCTCCATAATTTTTTGGATGATTTTAACGTCTTTAATCTTGTACATCAAGGTCAGTCACTAACACATCTTCAAATAATAGTAGAGGCAAAAGAGGATGTATTGTTCGATTTGTAGTAACAGTTTGTAACGGAATACACAAAAATAACTAAGATATAATCAATTATAAAATCTTTCTTTTACAAATCTCCCCCTTTAATCCGTCACAAAATAAAAAACTGAAAACTAAATTACAATAAATCCCTGAAGACAATGTATACTAATGTCCTCCCAAACCCAAAACATAATGAAATTCAAGACTTTTGCTTCAACGCAAATGCTCCATCTTATTGGACCGACTTATGGGATATATGAATTGTAATCGTAATATCACATAAAATAGTCATTATGCTTTTAGAGATCCCATAATGTTCCAATAATTACTTCATCCATAAGTGGTGTGTGTAACAACTCCCGGCGGACATATACTCAGCCTCCGCCGTTGAAAAAGATATGGATTTTTGTTTCTTACACAACAAGAGACAAGAGCACTCCCAAAGTAAAAACACCCCAGAGGTGCTCATATAACCATCAACATCTCCGACCCAATTGTCATTCAAATAGGTGGATAAATGGTCATCGTTGTCAAAGGAATATCAAATAGTGTATGAAATAGTGCCACTCACGTATTTGATGATATGTTTAAGTGGAAAAAAGGGTCAAGTAGATAAGACTAGTTGGTATTTCCCACAAACTCCAATGCTAAAGGAAATTTTAGGACGACTACCGGTCAATTAAACAAGACTACATATCATTCTCCTATAAAGGGTTATCTCTACATCCTTACATAAAGCCTCTTTGCTACACTTAGTTGATGTACTCATTGGGAGCATGAGTGCTTAAAGGAGTTTAAACCAAAATTTTTCACTAGGTCCTTAACATGTTTGGATTGAGATATGAAATACTCATCCTCTAGTTAACGCACTAAAGATCGAAGAAGAATGTAAACTAACTAACTATGCTCATCTTAACTCTCTCTCCAATTGCTCCTCTTAAGTGTGATCATGTCATGAGCACATGGATCCAAATACTATGTTATCCACGTAGATTTGGGCAACCAATATCGCATGAATATTTCCTCATAAACAACATCTTATCCACTCCCCATCTCTTGAAGCCATGAGCTAAGATATAATAAGTGAACCTCTCATATCAAGAAGAAGGTTGCTTCAAGACATATAAATCCTTCTTAAGATAATAAATGTGTCCCGGATGATATGGGTCTTCGAAACCCTTTAGTTGTTCCACATAAACTTCCTCCCATAGAATGCCTTGAAGGAAAGAACTCTTGACATCCATTTGATATAACTTGAAGCACAAATGACATGCTATGGATATTAGTAAGCAGACGAACTAAAGCCTAGCAACATGAGTGAATTTCTCATAACAGTATACATCCTCAATCCATGAGTAGGCTTGAGCGACTAACCTAGACTAATTGCGAACTATGGTACCATTATCATCCATCTTGTTCTTGTAAATCAGCTTGGTACGTATCACATTAGTCTTGCTAGATCGGGGGACTAAATCCCAAACATCGTTCTTAAAAAACTGAAGCAACTCTTCTTTCATAGAGGATATCCAATGCTCATCCTTGAGTGCTTCTTTCACATTATTGTGATTGACTAATGAGGTGTAGCTAACCATATTCTAAAGTTGAGCGCGGATCTTGACACCTAATCTGGGATAACCAACTATAGAGTAAAGATCACGAGTTTTTTGATCCCAAGAGAGTTAATTCTCTAAATCAAGAGTGGGGTCTACTATAGTAGCACGTGGAACGATGGGATCGTTCCCAGGGGTGCATCATCCTCACACTTGGGGATAGGGTCAATAGACGCCGATGGCTCATCATCTCTAATCGTGATGTTTATTGACTCCATAACCTTAGAGCTTGGAAGGTTAAACACTCTATAAGTCATACTTTATGATGAATAACCTAAAAATATCCCATTATCTCTCCAAGAGAAAAACTTTACTAACCGTTATCCATCTCTCAAACTATAGCAAGGACTTTCGAAGACACAAAAATACGATAGTTTGGTTTCTTCTATGTAAACAACTCATATGGCGTGTGTAAATTGTGGGGACGAAGATATACCCTATCCACCATATGGCGGGTGGTACTCATCGCCTCTACCCAAAATGTCCAGGCAAATTTCTCTTAAAAATCATGGATCTATCCATCTCTTGTATCATTTAATTCTCCAACTCAACTATTTCATTTTGTTGAGGAGTACGAACGGCCAAAAACTTGTGTTTGATTCCCAGTCCATCATAATATCTATCTACTCCGACATCTTTAATTTCGTTCCATTGTACTAAGCATCCAGATAATAGTGACACCATGTTGGTTTGATATGACACGACACTTGGTTGTTAAGATCTCAACAGTATTGTACTTTTACCTTAAAAACCCCATGATAGAGGATCTTGAGAATGTATCTCTTACCACTTTTTCTCTCCATATGAGTAGGACCCATAATATCCATGTGAATTAACCCCAACACACGATAGGTTGTAATGGCATTAAAGCTTTCGATGGGGACTTCAAATTTGTTTTCCTAGTTGGCACGGTCTCAAAACTGAGGAAGTTGGTTTCACATATGATAGTAAGCCACGATATAGGCCTTTCTTCACTAATCTCTCAATGTCCCTAAAATTTTCATGACCTAGTCGTTGATGCCAAAGGTCAAATGAGGAGACCGTGTCATTGCTGCACACAAATGATGATTTGGGAATGACCCCATAGAAATTATCTTCGGTCCTTACTCCTTATAGTAATAGTTCACCGAATTGATCATATAATTTACATCTAGATCGGTCAAACATTACTGTAAAGTTTGCATCACCCAATTGGCTTATACTAATTAAGTTAGCTTTAACTTTTTTTACGTACAACACATTATATAGTTTAGCAAATTCGGACATCTCAACACAATCATGTCCTAAAATACTAGACATAATCCCATATCCAAAGGTGACTTTGCCTTCCTTGAGATCCACGAGGTTGGTAAAAAATGATATGTTACCAGTCATGTGCCTAACATTCACTATCCAAATATTATTGGGAAGTATTTTGAACCTTAAGATCAACATGAACAGTAAAGGTTTTGCCATTTTTCTTATGTACCCAAGCGGTGGTAACTTTTGTTTGCCCTTATGGTTTTTGGATCTAGTCTCGGGGTTAAAAGAATTCTCAAAAGGCATATACATCATGTGAAATTATTGTATTAAGATTTGAGAAGTTGCGATAAGTAACTCAACTTGCTCTCTAAGACTAGTAAAGTCATTATATCGATGCGGGAGTACGCATACGTTTAGTTCTACCTAACTTGTAAAAATATTCCCTAAGGTGGACTCTCATTTTGTGATAGGTGAAAATGTAAACTTGTTTGGGTCTACATTATTTCTCTCATTTAGGTTGAAATTTCTTTGGTGGGTTCAAGGCCCATATGGATCCACCACAAACTTAGGAATCAGTTTTGGTACAGCATGGGAAGTGGATGCACCATCGTAACCTAACTTTTTCCTCTCCTTAAAGCATAAGTGGGACTAATAAACATCTTTCCAACCTTCTTCGATGTATCCTCTAAAGTTACCTTGGCCTCTTAAGGGCATTCGAGAAATTTCTCGAGTTGTGATGCAAAGGCTTTAAGTTTTTGACAAGTCTCTAATAAATCTTGAAGATCTCTCATAAGACTAGCCACTAAACTGACTCTCTCTCCCAAAGCAGCTCTCACATATGACTCTCTCTCTTTCGAATGTCTCAACCCCTTTTCTAAAGCTAAAACCCTAAGTGTCAAACTCTTATTTGGACTTTTTATTTTAAAGGACTCGACATAAAGCTTGGCATAACCACAATAAAGGTCACTCTCTCCCTCCTCAAGACGACATCTCCTTCAATCTGTTCGAAATGATTAGACGCACAGTCGAGGTCATCATGTTTATCAGCTTCTTCATTGGCTTGAGATGTACTTGATGTACTGACATGAATGTCGTGAAGTTGTGCCCAAGGGTTGATTTATACCCAGAATCCAGCAACTTGACATTGTTATCACTAAGAGCGTGACATTGAAGGATGATTTTCCTTTGCCTTGTCTTTTTAACGTCTTAGGACACTCGTGATCTTTGTGACCTTTACCCTCACACTCATAACATGTCTCATCATCTTTCTTAGGGTATTCTCCTCTCGTCTTTTCAAAATTTTCCTTGACCAATTTATAATTTTTATCTTTCTAAAAACTTTTACTTTCTTTGGAAGTATTTTCTTTTGTAAGCTTGAGAAAGTTAATGATTTTTTTTACAAAAAGGGCAAGATCATCGAGTTCAAAATCAAAATCAGAGTGAGAAGAAACCTCCCCTTTCTTTTTAGATTGTACTTTTAAAGCAATTTCCTTTATCCTTACGTTTATAAGTTTTGGGAAACATGTCTAACTCATAAGTTTGAAGGTCTAGTATGAGTTCTTAACCTACACATATCTAAAATTATCAACGTGTTAGGAACAATGAATTTAAGAATAAATTGTGACGTAAGGGATATCCAAATCTGTAATGCCCCGACCCGAATTTATGGGTTACTCGTGAGTCAACTCTGTTTGATCCGAGCATTAGGTGTGAAGTGCAATGGAACAACCTACATAATGTTGCTAGTCCAGTTTTACTTTAATTAACATTGGACTTGTTTAGCATGCGATCCCAGTTTCAAGGTAAACTATGTGTGGGACCCATGGGGAGCACCCGAAGTCCAAGTAAACAGAGTTGCTAAAGTAAAACAAATAAAGTATACTTACCTGTATAACGCCCTCAGAATATGAACTCGTACCCAACCTACTGTAGCAAAGCGAGGGTGTGAGGCGATGCCCAATGGGAACATACAAAGCAGTATAGAAATGAACGGTAGAAATGATATTCACACGCTACAACCACATGCATGCGAAATTATATATATACCTTTAAAAAAATACATATTCCAATGCATTAATCGTTTTACTTCTGAATACCTTACTTGTCGAGATTAATTTAGCTTAATCTTGTAAAATACTTCTTTACTCATATTTAGCATTCATCACATAGTTAACACACCCATTTCAACACTTGAAACCACCACACTTGATTCACGCAACCATATTCCTTTACCAGAATTGTCCTTCTTATTGATTTAAATAAACCTTAGTATTATCATTGAAAAACTCCATTTCAACACATGCCTCACCGTGTTAGAAAATACTTTATTGTGACATTGAAAGCAATTTTGATAAATTCTTACATAGACTTTGGGTTTGACCACTTTGGTTACTTAATCACCCACTTACCCACTTACTTTACCCTTTTTACCTTAGTTTATGGACATTAATAGATTTACGCATTTAAGTGTCCATTTCACCTTTAACGAAACATTGATTACATTCATTCAAGTTAGGTTGTATTAGCACATTTACCACACAACCTATTTCTTTATATGTTCCAACATTCTTTATCTTTTCTTGAAATCTTCCTAAATCGCATACTTCCACGTGCTCCATACCACCGGCTATGCGCACCATATGCTCTGGACAGTGATTAAGGGCTTTTCACCCAAGGACTCTGGGCCCTTCTTGCTTATTTCCCGGTTGCATATGAGTCCTTATTAATGCGTTTAATATTTTAGACATGTCCACATTATTCCACTTCTTACTTTTACCCGGTCGAAGCCAAAACTCGGACTTAACCATTTATTTTTCCATTAACGCTTGGAGAATTGTTTCTTTCTCCTTTTAGTTCTTTATTCATACACACGTGATTTATACTAAAATTATTTATGCTTTAGGACTTTGTTCATTTTCACCGATACTAGTGTAAAGACATTCATGATAATTTATTCCATAAAAATGTTCCACTCTAAGTAAATTACCAATTTACCCTTTATTTACAAAACTTGCAATTTAGTCCTTTAACAAGTGTTATTTCTCAAAATAGTTATTGAGTTTCCATCTTAATATCTAAAACACTCTTAATCATTATAACACTTGTTCCATGATACACCTTCACCTAATTTTCACACTAGACACTTTTACACCTTGAACATATAAAATATCACCTTTTACATATTAAGCTCCCATTTTCCACACATTCTTTATCAAGGAATCCGGTTTACGTTCAGAGACTACTTTTATTTAGAAATTACAATTTCCCTTTATTAGTACATGTAGACTTACAACTTTACACCGTTTCACATTTTCAACATCCTTATTACGCACTTTGAAGACTTAAAATTTCATTTGTCTTATATTATGTTTAAACCCAACGAGACTTTCCTTAAACTTGTCCATATATTTATTCCCAAAATACTACAAGTTTATATGCATGAGGAAGTGGAATTTAAATCCTAAAATCTAATTAAATATGTTAAACATACATTTCATTCTAGAAATTTGTATCATTGGTAACAAACGTGCTTTTTAAGTCATAAAGACATTTTATTAATTTATTAAAACTGAATAAATGTCCATTATTCATAAATTTCCATTTTTACAAGAAACGTAAACTATTTAACATCAAACTTCTAGAAAATACATCATTCACCTAAAATCAGTTTTTATTCTAAGAAACTTTAAAATATGTGTTCTTCCTTCATCTTTAACAAGAATAGTAATTCCACATTTTTATTCCATAAGTTGACCATTATTTCATTTTACTAGAAACGCATTAAAATAATATTATCTCACATTTTATTCCACACAAATGTCCATTATTAGTTTTACTAGAAAACATACCGAAATAATATTCTCCCACATTTTTATTACATAAAAATTTCCATTATTAGTTTTACTAAAAAACATATTGAAATAATATTTTATCACATTTTTATTCCATAAAAATGTTTATTATTAGTTTTACTAGAAAACATATTGAAATAATATTGTCTCATATTTTTATGGGACATATACCCAATAGTCACTCGAACATTTCTTAATACACGTTTTGTCGAAACTTTTTTATTTTGATCCGAAAAGTCCTTCACCATGCCGCTAGCGTGAACCTTTAAAAATAAGAGAATATTAGTCAAATGGATGATTGAGGGACTTTTTGGAACAAAATAACAGGCTTGACCTAATGTGTATAAAAAATATTTGAGGGACTTTTAAAAATAAGAGAATATTATTTCCTTTTGTTCATAGAAATCCTACTCTTAGCATTCAACAATAATAAGACTACAATATCTACAAAATAGAGTTTGAAATATAAAGAGTAGATTACCCCACCTCAAATGAATCTCAAATCAGTGGAAGGCATGAAAGATCAAGGAGATGATAACCCCCACCTCTTAAGGTGGACTTAAAGGGGTTGTCTAGGAGCACCAAGTTTTCCTCTAAGAAACCCCACCAAAACCCACTATAAAATCTTCAATAACACTCACCCTCATCTTCCCCAAGATCCAAACAACCATCTCTATGTACTTCGTAGTTATACGTTAATAGTGGGTAAAAATAAGTCTTTTGGTGTGACTGTGTATGCTATAGCTCTTAATGGCTGGAGGCAGTGTACCACAAATGAGAGGGAGCTGTGAGCCCCTTAGGGAAGAAAATAGTTGGTCGTAGGTGTTCTCTCCCCACCTCTCTCTTTATACACATTCTTTGTAACTTTAAAACCCCAATTGCAATCCATCTACTTAAATCTCAAACATCATGCTCCAAGAGTTGACGTAAAACATCATGCTCCAAGAGTCTATCTTAATGAACCTCGAGATGTTCGATATTCACCAGTAATAGTACTATGGGGGTGGGGTGTCCCCCTCCACATGGATGATTAACTTAGCCAAGAGAATTGATTGTTAACAAAGAAGCACGTCGAACGATCTCACTTCGAAGATTCTCCATGCGGGTGGTTCGCAGGACCCACCTCAAAGACACTGTACAAGTAAGCAGCTCGCAACCTTCTACCTCTAAGGGCTTCCAACGGACCTGGCTTAAATAACCCAACTCGAAGAACAAGGGTCACCCGGATGACAATAGTTTGTAATAAGAAATAGAATGTTGTATTATGTACTTTATACAATGAATATATATGTTGAGTGGGGTCGATTGGTACTCGCGAGGGACCATGCCTGGCAGGGCATGGGAGGGATTTCATGCCTTATCAAGCAACCTCCTCCTGAGAACTTCACAGGGACATCATTTGGAGGATTGAGAACAAGGCAATGTTGGGAACTATCACCGACCCTCTTAGCATACTTGGACAAAACTTCATTTAGGACGAATGTCATTCGAGCCTACTCATTGCTTACCTACTCGAATGAACCTCCTCAAGTCATTCGATCTCCATCAATACTTTCCCCCTCGAGGTTACCTCCCCGAGGTACCTTGGGTACCAGCCCAGCTGACTGACATGACTAGATACCAAACAATAGCCACTATTGGAACCACTTCCTGATGTCACAACGTCTGACATTTAGGAACTCAAGAATACAACACTCAAGTGACTTTATCTTTAGGATGGCATGCCTAGTCCACCAAATATAACCATATAGCCATCCTAGAGTAAGCCCCAAGCTGACAAGTCATATCCTTCATTAATGACTGCAATACTTCCAACCAATAGAACACTTTCCCGCCAAAACTAACAGATCCCATGCATTAAATGTAGTATCTCAAGCATTTAATGCACCAGGCCAAATGGATCGAGGGCATGCTGACTCGAGCAAACTCTCCCTCCATATAAATAAGACCAAAATAAACAAATCAAGGAGAGAGGATCCAGAGCCTAGAACTGCTGCCCAATTTTCCTTATACTAGAGAACTCTCGCGAGAGAATTAACTCCCATACATATTCAATGCACCCATCATTGGGAATTAACCAAGCTTAAAGTTCATGCCTTGTCTTTATTGTGCCTGGAGTGCTTGTTCTTTCTCCCTCTGACCACGCTACCTTCTGGTCCCATTCATTTATTGTGATTTCCATATGTTTTCTCATGTCAATATGTTCTTTGGTGAAACTTTGAATATTAAATTTCTCTGTCCCTAATTCACCCGTGGCTCTGATCTATATTCTATATCTAATGGTGTTAGTCCTGATCTTGATAAGGGGTTACGCCTCACTTAATACTAATAGTATTTGAAGAACCCATATCTTACATTTGGCGACTCTGCTGGGGAGGTATTCTCTTTTAAAAAGATGCCAGAGGATAATACCATTAGAAACATTGATTTCGACTCCATATAGCGTGAAGAAGAGTCAAATAATGCTACGTTGCCTAAAGAAGGGAGAACGATAAGGATAAAGCCTAGCACACCTGGTGTTGGTATCACGGAGATGATAGCCACGCAAGGGTGAATAGGCCAGAGATGCATGGGATGATGGGACTATTTGTAGAGTTCATTAGGACTCCGGTAGCCCAAGCAATGTTGGGAGCCACCACGGGAGTGAGCTCCTTTACCACATCGCCTACCAATATATCAGCTCCAACTGTTACTGGGGGGATGGCGGTGCTTGCCTCCATTAGCACTCTCCCCACAGTTCCACCTGTGATAAGGAAATCAACATTGCAAAATGGGGGAGTGACTCCAGCTGCTCCAGCTATCGTGGTAAGTCAAGGTGTAGGTAGGCCAGCCTCAACGACCCCGGTGACAATGACACCATCGTCAGCTAGCCCCTCACCAAACATTTTAGAAGATATGAAGAAAGAGTTTCTAAAGTTCATAGTTGTGTCTAAAGGAGAAAGCTCTTCCATATATGATGACTTTCGTACTCCCTACCCATAGGAGTATAATAACGAACCCTACCCAATGGGGTATGTTCCCCCAATCTTTGAAAAGTACATCGAGAAAGGCACGAATCCCAATGAGCATGTGAAGAGGTTCATCGAGAACTTGAGGGCCCACCACAATGACAAAAAGTTGAGGCTAAGGGAGTTCTCAAAATTCCTGACAGAGAAAGCCTACACATGGTATTCCCACCTAGATCCAGGTAGTGTAAGTTCTTAGGAGGAGTTACATGTTTTGTTTGTGCAAAAGTTTTTCTTGGCGGAGGACGAGTTCACACTCACCCAACTCGCGCGTGAGAATCAGAGGTCAGGAGAGGATGTTGTGGCCTATATCCGGAGGTTTCGCGAGCGCTCCCTAGACATCAGGGAGGAGACACGAGAGGACAATCTTTTGCAAGTATGTGCAGAAGGCTTGCTTCCCGAATACATATGTCATCTTATTAGCGAGACAAAAGAAGGCACATTTGTAGCCTTTTTGAAGGCATCAAGGAATATCACATTAGTGGTGAAACCCTTAGTACCACCACCCGTTTTGCCCAGTTTGCTGATGAGGACAACAATTACGTCGGGGAGGCGAATACCCTCGAGGATCAACTACGCATATGATGGGGGTATAGAAGGAGGTAATGGCGGTCGAGGAGGTAGAAAGGGTAGAAACAATAAGAGAAAATTTGAAGATGAGGAGGATCCTCCTTAGCTACCTTGTACGGTGGAGCAAGATTTGAACCTCTATGATATCATGGTCCGTGATAAAGTTTGCAGGCCGATTAATCACTACACCAAAAATAATAATTTGGCACACATTGATATTAAAAATCTGACACAGTTTAAAATTGTGCCAAATTTTGGCACGGTTTAATGATAAATTGGCACACTTTAAAACAGTGCCAAAATTTGGCACTGTTTTAAAGTGTGCCAGAATTGAGCACACTTAACTAAAATATAATACCCCCCCCCCAAAAAAAAATACTAAAATCACTTTGGTCTCCCGCTCGTTCCCCTCTCTAATTTTCACAGGTCCCCCGCTTGTTCCTTCAGCCAAAAACCAAAAACGTTTTCCAATCCATTTCCTCTTTCTCTCGACACCATCACCCTACCCACCTTTTGCTGCTATTGTCGACACCATCACACCCTCTCCTCTTCGCCTAATGCCTCCGGGCTCCTCTCCTCCTTCCCTGCCTGCTGCTACCGCAGGTCAGGTAAGAAAACTTACTTTTATTTTTGTTATGTTTTGATTTTATGAGATATGGATATGTGAATGTGTTTGATTTTTGGTTTTGGATGAGTTGTGGTTTGATGGGTTGTGCTAAAATGGGTTTAGTTTAGATGAGATATAATTATTGATGTCAATTTGTGTAGTGATTAAGTAGTAATTGGTGTCAATTTTCTTTGGTTTGGTTTATTTGTATTTCAATATGAGTTGAAATTGTTAGATTATTTATATGAATTGACTTCTACTATGAATCGTTCGTAAACCCCTTGAATATATGCGTAAATATTTAGAGAATGGAATCAAATTGATTAAGATTGAATTTATAGGGTTCTTGATCGAGAATTGGGTTTTATCAGTAAATCTTGAATTAATATTGTGTTTTTGATGTTTTAATCATGTTTAAATCATAGTTACTTTATTTAGATGTTATATGAATGATTTATGGGAGGCTTAGGGGTCATTAATGGAGTTTTTTGGTTTGAGTTTTGTTAAGTTGGGTAAGATTAAGTTTGTAGTGGAAAAGTTTGGGCATATCTATAGCGAACATTTTACCAGTAAATGATCGATCAACCGGTAATAATCATTAATTAACATTTTGTCTTTGGGGTTAATGATTTGGGTATTTGGGTTTGGGGGTGGGGGAGGTCAATAATTTAGGTTTTCCTTAGATTTAACTAACTTTAGTAAATCAATTTTTTAGGGTGATTCATAGGTTTATTGTATGTGATACGTTCATTATTTATATAACTTTGTAATGATACTAGAGTGAATAAATCCTAAACTTTGTTTAGATTTCCATGTGTTGTGAGAATATTTTTTTCTCTGTTACATGTGTAAAATGCACACTACATGTGTACTCGTGGATATCGTACCAAGGGGGATTTAGTTATCGGGGCACGTACGACACAGACCGTGATGGCACCTTCGTGAGTAGATGAGTAAGACTTGGCCATATAACCCCCATGTCACATGTATAACTACCTGTATCAGAGATGGATTTATGGGGATATTTCATCATATATACTTGGGTAAGGTAGAATATATGAGCGATGGGTGTACGTGGTGATTCATCGCTTTCTCGTGTTAAGGTAGGTTTGGGATGATCTAAGACTATACTTGGTTTGCGCGAGTGATCCCAGAGGGCAATAGGGATATGCCTTTGTTAATTTCACCAATTTAAGTAAGATCCTACTTCTATGGTAACATTATAGTTCATTCTTACAGACTTTATGACTGTCTTATTTATTTTGTACACTCGTAATTATTTAGTATAATGAATACCTTGAATCCTTTAATTGTATTCATTTATGAATATTTAGTATAATGATTGTCTGATTGTGCCTGTTCATGTTTGTGACAATGTTAATGTGCACATAAAGGGGTAAAGATTGGATAGTCCAATTGTTAGCTATGGCCTGCTTCTCGCTAGAAACAAAAATGGAGGAGATTGAAGTGCCTCCCATTGTTGATTTACAGGTGAGAGGAAAATTAATGTGAATATGTATTTATTTCATTATATATTGAACCAATTGCCTTTCTGATATGTTCTTATATGTAATGGACATATGGATTTTTATGAGTAGGTAGGACATCCCAAGCTTTTATTTAAATGTAAAACCATACAAAGAATGGTGTTTCTTGTTTTGAGCACCTTGAATGGAGATCCCAAGTTCTTTCATAGACTACTTTCTTAAAAAGATTAACCATGATCATCTTCCATCACAATCTTTGATCTCTATTTCACACACATGTGTGTATAATCATAAATGGGTACTGTAATATTAAAGAGTTTGATCCAGTGCGGGGTGTGAATTGAATGCAGGTATTAAGGAGGTTTGGAGATCAAAAGGCTAGCATAGGCGGCCAGTGATTTTTTGGTTTTGTTTTACAAAGGTTCAACTCAGGCCAGTTCCATCCAATCTTAATCAAGTTACAACAGGTAACTAATATGAGGATAATTTGTAAAAATAACACTTAGACTTAAAAACAGATCGTTAAAGGGTGAAAACCTAAAGCAACCCCATAACGGACCCATAAGAGGCACGAACACCTCGTACGGGACCAATGTAACTTGTACGAACTAATCACGTAGTCCCGGGTCTCCCGGTTTGAGAATATGATGATAATTTGCAAAAATCAATACTTAAACTTAAAAACAGGCCGTTAAAGGGTGAAAACCCAAACTAGCCCCCAAACGGACCAGTAGGAGGCACAGACACCTCGCACGGGACTAATGTAACTTGTAGGAACTGACCGCGTAGTCCCGGGTCTCCCGATTTGTGAATATGATGATAATTTGCAAAAATCAACACTTAAACTTAAAAACAAGCCGTTAAAGGGTGAAAACCCAAACTAGCCCTTAAACGACCCCATAAGAGGCACGAACACCTCGCACGGGACCAATGTAACTTTTAGGAACTGATCGTGTAGTCCCGGGTCTCCCGATTTGAGAATATGATGATAATTTACAAAAATCACACTTAGACTTAAAAACAAGCCGTTAAAGGGTGAAAACCCAAACCAGCCCCCAAACGACCCCGTAGGAGGCATGAACACCTTGCACGGAAACAATGTAACTTATAGAAACTCACCGCGTTGTCCCGGGTCTCCCGGTTTGAGAATATGACGATAATTTGCAAAAATCACACTTAGACTTGAAAAAAAAGCCGTTAAAGGGTGAAAACCCAAACCAGTCCCCAAATGACCCCGTAAGAGGCACGAACACCTCGCACGGGACCACTGTAACTTGTAGGACTGACCGCATAGTCCCGGGTCTCCCGGTTTGAGAATATGACGATAATTTGCAAAAATCAACACTTAAACTTAAAAACAAGCAGTTAAAGGGTGAAAACCCAAACCAGCCCCCAAACGACCCCGTAGGAGGCATGAACACCTCGCACGTGACCTATGTAACTTGCAGGAACTAACCGCATAGTCCCGGGTCTACTGGTTTGAGAATATGATGATAATTTGTAAAAATCAACACTTAAACTTAAAAACAAGTCATTAAAGGATGAAAACCCAAACCAGCCCCAAACGACCCCGTAAGAGGCACGAACACCTCGCACGGGACCAATGTAACTTATAGGAAATGACCGCGTAGTCCCGAGTCTCCTGGTTTGAAAATATGACGATAATTTGCAAAAATCACACTTAGACTTAAAAATAAGTCGTAAAAGGGAGAAAACCCATACCAGCCCCCAAACGACGCCATAGGAGGCACGAACACCTCGCACGGGACCAATGTAACTTGTAGAAATTGATCGCGTAGTCCCGGGTCTCCCGGTTTGAGAATATGACGATAATTTGCAAAAATCACACTTAGACTTAAAAACAAGCCGTTAAAGGGTGAAAATCCAAACCAACCCCCAAACGACCCCGTAAGAGGCACGAACACCTCGCACGGGACCACTGTAACTTGTAGGAACTGACCGCATAGTCCCGAGTCTCCCGATTTGAAAATATGATGATAATTTGCAAAAATCAACACTTAAACTTAAAAACAAGCCGTTAAAGGGTGAAAATCCAAACCAGCCCCCAAACGACCCCGTAGGAGGCATGAACACCTCGCACGTGACCAATGTAACTTGTAGGAACTGGCTGCATAGTCTCGGGTCTCCTGGTTTGAGAATATGATGATAATTTGCAAAAATCAACACTTAAACTTAAAAACATGTCGTTAAAGGGTGAAAACCCAAACCATCCCCAAACGACCCCATAAGAGGCACGAACACCTCGCACGGGACCAATGTAACTTGTAGGAAATGACCGCATAGTCCCGGGTCTCCCGGTTTGGGAATATGACGATAATTTGCAAAAATCAACACTTAAACATAAAAACAAGCCGTTAAAGGGTGAAAACCCAAACTAGCCCCCAAACGACCCTGTAGGAGGCACGAACACCTCGCACGAGACCAATATAACTTATAGGAACTGACCGTGTAGTCCCGGGTCTCCCGATTTGAGAATATGACGATAATTTGCAAAAATCACACTTAGACTTAAAAACAAGCCGTTAAAGGGTAAAAACCCAAACCAACCTCCAAACGATCCCGTAGGAGGTACGAACACCTCGCACGGGACTAATGCAACTTGTAGGAACTGACCGCGTAGTCCCGGGTCTCTCTGTTTGAGAATATGATGATAATTTGCAAAAATCACACTTAGACTTAAAAATAAGCCATTAAAGGGTGAAAACCCAATCTAGCCTCCAAACGACCCCGTAAGAGGCATGAACACCTCGTACGGGACCAATGTAACTTGTAGGAACTGATCGCGTAGTCTAGAGTCTCCCGGTTTGAGAATATGATGATAATTTACAAAAATCAAGACATAAACTTAAAACTAAGCCATTAAAAGTTGAAAACCCAAACCAACCACCAAACGACCCCGTGAGAGGCATGAACACCTCGCACGGGACCAATGTAACTTGTAGGAACTAATCGCGTAGTCCCAGGTCTCTCAGTTTGAGAATATGATGATAATTTACAAAAATCACACTTAGACTTAAAAACAAGTCATTAAAGGGTGAAAACCCAAACTTCCCCCAAACGACCCCGTAGGAGGTACGAACACCTCGCACGGGACCAATGTATCTTGGAGGAACTGACCGCGTAGTCCCGGGTCTCCCGGTTTAAGAATATGATGATAATTTGCAAAAATCACACATACTTAAAAACAAGCCGTTAAAGGGTGAAAACCCAAACCAGCCCCCAAACGATCCCGTAGCAGGCACGAACACCTCGCACGGGACCAATGTAACTTGTGGAAACTGACCCGTAGTCCTGGGTTTCTCGGTTTGAGAATATGATATAATTTCCACTCCTATATGTAATTTTTTAGTTTGAGTAAATTATTTTTTGTAAATTATTGGGTTACTAATATCGTATCTTTTTTGCAGGATAACAGTTTATCGTTGGGATTTATTCACGTGGAACACACAGAGAACTCAATGGTTTACAACAAGGGGTTTATTCATGATTCCATTTTTTGTGTTATGGCCGTGCGGTCTTTTGTAGTTTTATTGTTAAGTTTTATGGCCGTGCAGGCTTTTGTAAGTTAATTGTTATATTTTGTGTCCGTACGGGCTTTATTGTAAGTAGGTTTTGTATTAGCAGGTTTTAGGATGTCCAGAAAATAGAGGAAACTCTACCCAATTTTTTTTCGCCCGTGAACTATTAAAGACTTGTAATATTTTGAAGTTTGTATGTACATTAGTTTATTAATAACGTGCAATATTATTAATTTGTGAATTTTGTTCTTTCAAATATTTTTTTTTCTTTTTATAAAAAATTTGGCACGGTTCAAAATCGTGGCAAAAGTGTATCATATTTTGGCACGGTTTTGAACTGTGCCAATTTTTTTAAACTGTGCTGAATCTGGCACAATAAAAATGGTTTAAAAGTGTGCTAGAAATATCAAATTCTGACACGGTTTAAAAGTGTGCCAGAAGTGTTCCTGTTTGGCCAAATCTGGCACACTTTTGAGCCGTGCCAGAAAAAAAATTGCCATTTTGGAACACCTGATTCTAACACAGTTTAAAACCATGCCTGATTTGATCTGGCACAGTTTTAAATCGTGCTAGATTCCTATTTTTGGTGTAGTGAATGTCCACACCGTGCCACTCACCCGAGAAGACAGAGAAAAGCCCCAATACTGTGTGCTCCATAATAGGGTAAATCATCCTACTAAGGTGTGCTTCTCACTAAGAAGGTTGATTGATCGCCATGTGAAGAATGGAGACATCGAGTTGCTGTCGACCAATGTAAACAATAATACTTTAACCCCCCACGGGGCCCATATGGATAGCACCTTTGATGAGGAGGCCGAACGGTCAATGATGGAACAGTGGCTTGGGGGGAATGACTCTGAAGGCACCCTGGATAGAGGCTTTGCGGGAGTTGATGGAATGGGAGGTAATGCTAGCACCGGAGCTGGAGCTGGAAGAGAAGCTGGTGGAAACACTGGTATCTGTGGCACCTATCGAGCATCTTGTTGCTGAGGGAGTTTGTCTTTATCATGAAAATCTTTCTGTTTATGGCCACACTTACCGCACACAAAACATTTTCTAGCAAACTTTCCACCATTTATTCCCTGTTGACCCCGACCCTGCTGGCCATTACCCCCTTTCCCTTATCTCTGATGAGCCTGCATCTGGCCTTGCTGTCCTTGCCCATTACCTCTATACTCAAATTGAGAATCTCAAGATCGTAAACTCTTAGCATAATCCCCTGTCTGGGAACCTTGACCACCCTGACGCTGATGACTCCTGGTCGAGTCCCACTAGAACTACCCCCATTAGTCTTGCCTTGCAGGCTTGAACCAAACCCCCGTTTGACACCCTGAGCATGTAAGCGGTTATCCTGGCAGTGAAGCATTCTAGCATTTAGGACATCTGCATAAGTTCGGAGTGAAATATTTCCCAGTAAATGCTGGCAAATCTTATAGTTCAACCCATCAGTGAACATTAGAATTCTCCTCTCCACAGTGGGTACCTCTGCTGGTACCAAATTAGTTAGTCGCGTAAATTCTTCCTCGTATTCTACCACTGTTTTCTCTCCCTGTTTCAAATCTAGTAATTTTTGACTCATCTCTGTCTAGATGGAGGAAGGAAAGTACTTCCGATCAAACCATATCCAAAACTCTGGGATAGTCACTGTGTCTCTCTTCTCGATAGTGGTCGTAGCCTCCCAACACTGCAAAGCTACCCCTACTAGATTGAATGTGTCTAGTATTTGATGTTGAATCTCAGTACATTCGAGCATTCTCAAGTGCCTTTGGATATCTCTCTTCCATTGGCTAGCAGTCACGACATCTGATCCTCCCTGAAACTCAGGTGTGTGTGCCTTCTGAAAGGGACCACTCGGTCGTTCCCATGTAGTAGGAAACACTTGCCCTTGCGTAGGTGGCACAACTGGTGCCTGTGTTGGAGCCTACTGAACAGCAGCTAGGGATGCATTGACTGCCTGAGCGACAATTGCAGCAACTTCGGCTGCAGTCATTGTACCGTGAGCTGGGGCGGGCTGAGATGCACGTAGAGGAGGCATTTGAAACGAAAGTATACTATCAGTATTTGATATAACAGAATAGCTGAAGAACGTAGGCGTAAATAGAAAAGCAATAATCCTACTCATAGGTCTCTACATCAAAGAACGCTAAGCTGAAAACACAGTAAACCGTACAGACCCTAAAGGACACTAGAACCTAATTCTCTGATACCACCTGTAACACCCCGCCTAATTAAATACCGGGTGGCCAGTCCCATATCAAATTAAAACAGAATATACAGTTGGTTCATTCTTAGCATCACTGTCGAAAACATTTACAAATCACCCAATACCCAATTAAGCTGGTGTTAAAAACTTTCCAAATTTTAATTCAATAAAATTCATTTTTAGTTTACGAATAACACTAAACATTTTATTCTACAACAATAATAACTGAACAGATAAAATAAAAGAATCTAAATGTAACTAGAATAATGTAATACCCCGTACTTTTTGGCTATATTTATTTTTGGGATTAATTAATTAAATGCGTATTAATTGGAAATTAATCCGGGTTATAAATACTAATATGATGCAAATTGGTATTTTATTATGTACATATATGATTATATATGTATTTGGTATTATAAAATTTGTCGTGGGATTTATATACGGCGATTTGGAAATTTTGTTGAGACGCGGGGGACCGCCGCGTCACGGTATAATATTTTGATATTAAAAGTGAATTTAAAATCTATAATCCGTATGGTCGTTTTGAGTGCGCCAACGCGTCCGGGAGGGTCGAGATAGTCAGAAAACACTAGCCGGGGGTTTAGTTTGGGTCCCGGGGTATCTTTAGGCCATTCCGGCACCATAAAGGGTATTTTAGTAATTTGGTATTTTTGGGTAATTAAAAGTGACGAAAATTGAGAGTTGTAATCTGATAAGGAATTGACCCAACCAACCCTTTTTAACCCAACAAGCCACGGAGGTTTATTAAATTAGGTTTTCATAAGTTCCCCCAAAGCAAACCCTAGCCACCATAGCTTTTTAGAGAAGAAAGCTTGGAGAAGGAGAGAGAGAGAGGAATTCTGCAGAAATTCTACACCGAATCCACACCAAATTCAGAAATCAAGGCAAGTGACTTTATTTCATTTAAATTCGAAGAATGTCTTTTCCATGTTAGAAATTGAAGAATCTTGATTGTTCTTGAAAGATTAAAAGAAAACCCATGATATTTGAAGTTATTATTGAATGTTGGGATAGGTTTGCATGTAGAAACATTGTTGGGAGGTTTAATTTCGGAGATTCATATCTAGGTGATGTATAAACGAATTAAAATCTGGGAATTTATGATGAGAAAAAGTTAGGGTTTATGTTCTTGAAGAAAATTGGGAATTAATGTAGAAATTGCGATTTAATGATGTTTAGAAGATATTAAACCCTTTAATGATGTTAGTATAGCCCCTTAACATGTTTGAGGATGATTAGAGAACTCAATATATTGTGGGAACGAATTTTAGAAGAGGTTTGAGGAGTAAAAATGGTGAAAAACGATTTTTGGGAAGTTCTGGGCCGAAATTGGCATCTCGTTAGAAGCAGCCCCAGGTCGTTCGAACGAACTCGTTCGAACGAGCTTCTAACGAGTTGACCAGTCGTTATTAACGAGTAGGATTTTTGTTCGATATCTCGTTCGAACGAGATATCGTTAGAAGAGTCAGTTCGTTCGAACGAACTGGGACCTCGTTCGAACAGCCTCGTTCGAACGAGACTTCTAACGACCTGACAGTCCAAACTCGTTCGAAGCCTCGTTCGAACGAGACTTATAACGAGTTGACAGTTTGGTCCTTTTTGGACTGTTTTGACTTTTGGAGTCCCGGAAACTGGTTCAAGGGTAGAGTTAGCATTCCTTTGATGATATAGTGATTGATTTGGGACTTTTGGGTTATTGAGATGAGTAAATCATACACTAGAGTTATATTCAATGAACCGTTTGGGTTGAGACGTGAGTGTCTTCTACGATGTGAGGATAAATTATGGCACGTATAATTATGAACCGGAATAAAATAAGTTGTGATAATTATAATTAGTACGAGAGTGCAATATGTACTACGAATATAATACGATATTACTAAGATGTGTGTTTACTTAGTATTGATATATGGATTGTATGTATGACATACCTACCATACTTGCTATCACGGGAGGTTTCGTTCGCTTAGGACCCTCTAATCCTTGTGTGCCTACGGGGGGGGGATATAGACTGGTACCTTGATGAACATAGGTCATAGAAAGACTTATTGTGATATTAATAAGTCCGCTGACCATGGGAGCGTAGGTATGTGCGTGACCCATGTGATGGTGACTATGTTCGCCTCCACTATTTGTGATTTGTGTTATCTGAACTATTCCTGAGAGATTCGGAATATGTGATCCTTATGTACGTGATGTACCGGGATGGATAGCAGAGTATGTGTGCACCATAGCTTAGATTGCGGGGTGCTTGTATCGTATATTTATGATGTGAATAATATACATTAAATTTATGGAAATCCTCATGTTAATGTTGTAAAAATATTCCGGTATTGTTTCGAGATATATAATGAGTTAGCTGATAGTTATATCAATGGCATAGTTAGTAACTGAGTTTACGTTAAACCTCTATTAAATTACGAGCGTTGTTATGTTAAATTAACCGAGTAAAATGGGTAGAACCTTTGGTTGTCTAGCTAGTTTACGTTGTCACTTAGCTAGTGGAAAGGGTAGTTATAGATGGGTACTTACGTTAGGAGTGCACAGTTAGTCGAGAGGTGAGAATTTAATGTGAGTGCACGTCCTAACATGTACTTTGAATTTAATGTTTTAAATGTTTTTAAAGCACTTGCAGGTTTTTAAAATGACTTCCACTTTCGGGCTCTGACCCATTTGCTTCCAAATATATATTTTTGTAAAACCATTTTAGGTGCCCAGCCACAAGGACACCAAGCATAGGATTCTCATTCAGGTGACGAGCTGTAGCTGTTTGTGGAAGCTACAGGGATTTGCATGTAGACGCTTCTCTCATTTGGATTCCAGTCTCAGCATCTATCAGTTGTAGGGCATGTTGCCCAATTCTATTAGACATTTTTACATTTCAGTTTTCAGACTCTAGCATGTATTGCTCAGTATTCAGTTTTAGTTATTTATTTCAGTTTACTTATCAGTTGTGGGATTTGTATTGAGGAGTTTTTCCTCCAGGTTTTATTTACATTTTGTGATGGTTATTCGTTTCACTTCAGTATGGTGAATGGTGTTATTTATTTCTTCATTACTTTTGTTGCATGTTAATCAGATTTAATAAAATTTGGCACTTACTTTTTAAATACTAGGTGGTTAGTAATCTTTAAAATGTTTTCGACAGTGATGATATTAACTGAGCCAACTTGGCATTTTGAATTAATTTTATAAAGGAGTAGCTACCCGGTGTTTAATTAGTCGGGGTGTCACAAATAAACATTCCCAAATAATTTCTCAATATAGTACCCAATAATAATAAATGTATTAAAATGATACGAATACAAGAGTATTTGACTCAGATAGAAAAGAGATAATTAAATTCCTCTAGGTGACATGCCCAAAATAAAATAACACTACATAATGTGAATCAAATGAAGATAGGCATCTAAGCAATACTCCATAGCTCGTCATAATCCTCTAAGGTTGTCCTCCCTTCTGCTGGACACCTGATATAGAAGGTACAATAGAAAAGAGAATATGCAAGGAAACGGGTCAGAGCCCGACGTAAAAATAGTTTTGAAAATAGTAAATATTTAACAAGTGCAATAAAGCATTTATTATGTACATGTTAGTATCCAGACTCTCACTTGATATTCTCACCACTCATCTAGAGTGCACGCTTTACGTTTCCTATTAACCTCCTAGTTAATGGTTTCTCCTATCTAGTTTCCATAATATGATTCTATCCCATCTCATAACCCTGTATGTCCCATACCATACGTAGTATAATCATTCATATACGTTTCTCATTAATATGAATTAAGCTTTTCAAATCTATAAGAACAAATATTCATTAACTTAATTCAATTCTTTTTCTTTATTCCCTGTTATCTACAATTATCACACAGTAGATTGATCTACCCACTATATATAGATACATTTAATTCATTATATATATACATATATAATACGGCACCCCGAGACACAGCTGCGGTGCATGCATTACTCTGCTATCACGTCCCAGTATCGTTGGTCGCCGAATAGGGGACTAAAGGTTCGATAAGGATTCCTTGATCCTCAAATATCAACACAAAAATTAGAGGCGAACATAGTTCTCATACCCACGGGTCACGGACATACCTACGTTCCCATAGTCAGCGGACTTATCAACTTACCGATAAGTCTTTCATAGTCCTATGTTCTCTAGCGACAAATCAAAGATCCCATGGATTCATCAGGATTTGACTGCCCTCACACGCAAACCTCCCATCAATAGCAAGTAAGCTAGGTATGTCATACACATAAATTATCAATCAATCAAATAGGCATTATAATCTACCTATATAAATATAATATCAACAAGGTACTCACACTACCCTAAGATAGTTCCCATACGTAGCATTATATCTCTTAAATCCTACGTATTAAAATATTATGACTTTACTTCTTTAATTTAATTATCCCAGAGTCTCACTCATTACTCAAGGTTTAAATAGGTTTTTCCTCAATATATTTATTCAGTAAGAAAATCACTAATATCCTACTGGTCCATATTATCTTATCTCCCGAATTACTACGAATTAAACTCTCCTTTAATTAGGGTTATAACCGATAGTTTCTAATCTCTTATAAACACATCTTCTATCACCTAGGATTAAACCCTCTTGTAAACCTAAGGCTTCCCAGGTGATTTATTAAATTTCCCCTACTAGAACTATCCTTAGTCCTCATGTATTCAAATTATAATCCAACACATGAATCTAGAAACCGAAATTTCTTCCAATTTAATTATCTTAATTCTCGTCAATTAAATCCCAGTCACATTAATTCGGTTATTATTTAGGGATTACTCATCTTCCCTAAGTCCCATTATATCCAATTAATAATCACCAAATATTTACAAAAGGTTTGGGATAGGAACAAGAATTAAAAATAAACAACATCATAATTTCTGGGGAGGTCGATCGATCGAAGGTAGGGGCTGATCGATCGATTGCCTAGATATCAGCCCAGATTCTGCAATTCTTATACTACGGTTTTCATATCTTTTGATCATTCCAACCTCCATATTAACAACCCAAATTTCTTATAATCCTTACTACATGATATAACAATATATGTAAATGATTTATAATGATCTAAACATCCTAAAATCATCAAGAGTTTGAATTAAAAGCATATATTTATCCTATTTTTCAAAAAATTATATACATGATATCTTCAAGAACAAACCAATGATTATCAGAATTTCTTCAACAATTTGATGATTATTTAGTGGATGAATATCTACCTACAACATGAGTTTGATTCCTATATATTTCCATTTTCCAGAAATCAATTAACAACTCTATCTTTATCTTCCAAACATGTAAAATATCATTTTTAATAACTATCCTAAGATGGACATTATACAAACTAGATTGAAATCATCAAATAACTTGCCTCTAATGAAGGTCTGATCCTTTGGGGTTGTATATCGTAGGTGGTTCTCCCCTTTTCCTGTCAACTTCCGGTGGTTGTTGGTGGTGGTGACCTTTGGCCCTTGGTTCTCCTCCTTTCCAAGCAATCTTCTCTTCTCCCAAGCACCCTTTCACTCTCTCTAAAAATGTGACCTCTCAATTTTGTGTAAAAGAGAAAATGAACCTACGTATAACTAATCTCCAAATATTTATAATAAGATAAAATCCAAAATCACTATTCACCCCTGTAAAAATGACCAAAATGCCCTTTTCGGTTGTCTTTTCATTTCCAAATGACCCGAGACCCAAAACCAACATCCAAATAGACTTTTCTGACTATTTAAACCCTTACGGATGCAACGACGCACTTGAAATAACTATAAGGTTGATGTAAAAATAAGTTTCCTATTTAATCTAACAAATTAGTCCCGACACGTCCCATACCGCGTCCGACTAAAAATTCAAATTACTGAATTAATAACTCACAGCAATATCAATAACATCACATTCGTTTTAATATCCAAAAATTCGGATTTAAACCCAAACAAATTTAAAATAAAACACATATTAAAAGTCATTAAAATTACAGGGTATTACATACTTCCCCCCTTATAACAGAATTTCGTCCCGAAATTCGGAAAGATAAATCATACTGGTAAGGTCAACTCTGAGTATAAATCTCGCATCACAAGTAATCTATGTCGTACCTACCATACAGTACATTATCGAAAATCCTTATTGATGTTATACCAAGTCTCACCATATAGTTTCAACTGAATCAAATTTAAACTTTACCCAATCTTCCCTATACTATCCTTGTGACAAACTTCCATTATAAAATGGATATGGTTACCCGTATAATACTCTGATTTACCGCAAAGGTTATAAACTCATATCCTAAAGACCTATCTTACTTCGACTCCCAATGTTTGTTAGTTTCATGCGTGGGGTGTCTCACAAGCGAAATCCAAATAAGGAACCCCCCCATACACTACTACCTAAAGTAGTCGGTCATCGAAACTCCTCAAGTACTTAATCAATAGTATATAACTTCTCTACATGTCTTATCGATTTCAATAAAAGTCTACTCATGTACTCTCTTGTTAAAGACAAGATGCTGGCTATAGTATTACATACGCTCTCATATACCACAAGTCAATCCACGCCGCTAGTCATATCATGTTCGGACATGCCTAAAGTAAGTAATTCTGTGATAAAAATCATACCATGTGATGACATGAAAAATATAGGTGTCCCACAACCCTTCAGTGAGTCTACATAAATAATAGTGCTATAGGCTAAGTTTAGTAAACGTTTTTCCCATACAATATTAATTGCTACAAAAAAAACAGTATGCGCCTCATAACTCCTTAGATAGAAAACATACCCTCATTCGCGGGTGGTGGTTGTTGAATCGATGCCTGATGGACGTTATATACATGCCCATACTGACCCTGTTGCACGGGAGCTGCTGGAATGGGAGGTAATGCTAGCACCGGAGCTGGAGCTAGAAGAGCAGCTGGTGGAAACACTGGTATCTGTGGCTCCTGTCGAGCATTTTGTTGCTGAGGGAGTTTGTCTTTATCAGGAAAATCTTGCCGTTTATGGCCATACTTGCCGCAAACTTTCCACCATTTTGTCCCTATTGACCCTGATGGCCATTACCCCCTTTCCCTTGTCCCTGATGAGCCTGCATCTGGCCCTGCTTCCCTTGCCCATTACCTCCATACTCAAATCAAGAATCTACAGATCGTAAATGCTTAGCATAATCCCCTATCTGGGAACCCTGATCACCCTGACGCTGATGACACTGTCCTGGCTGAGTCCCACTAGAACTGCCCCCATTAGTCTTGCCTTGCAGGCTTGACCCAAACCCCCGCTTGACACCCTGAGCATATAAGAGGTTATCCTGGCAGTGAAGCATTGCAGCATTTATGACATTTGCATAGGTTGGGAGTGAAAGATTTCCCAATAAATGCTGGCGAATCTTATAGGTCAACCCATCAGTGAACATTAGAATTCTCCTCTCCTCAGTTGGTACCTCTGTTGGTACCAAATTAGTTAGTTATGTAAATTCTTCCTCGTATTCTGCCACTGTTTTCTCTCCCTGTTTCAAATCATGTAATTTCTGTCTCATCTCTGTCTGGATGGCGGAAGGAAAGTACTTCCGATCAAACCGTATCTAAAGGTATTGGATAGTCACTGTGTCTCTCTCCTCGATAGTGGTCGTAGCCTCCCACCACTGCAAAGCTTCCCCTACTAGCTTGAATGTCGCTAGTATTTGACGTTGAATCTCAGTACATTCGAGCAGTCTCAAGTTCCTTTAGATATCTCTCTTCCATTGGCTAGCAATCACGACATCTGATCCTCCCTGAAACTCAGGTGGGTGTGCCTTCTGAAAGGCATCCCTCACTCATTCCCAAGCAGTAGGAAACACTTACCCTTGCACGGGTGGTACAACTGGTACCTGTGTCGGAGCCTGCTGAACAGTAACTAGGGTTGCATTGACTGCCTGAGCGATAATTGCAGCGACTTCGGCCGCAGTCATTGTACCCTGAGCTGGGGCGGGCTGAGGTGCACGTCGAGGAGGCATCTGAAATGAAAGTATACTATCAGTATTTGATATAACATAATAGCTGAAGTACCTAGGCGTAAATAGAAAAGCAATAATCCTACTCATAGGGCTCTACATCAAAGAACGCTAAGCTGAAAACACAGTAAACCGTAAAGACCCCAAAGGACACTAGAACCTGATGCTCTGATACCACCTGTAACACCCCGCCTAATTAAATACCGAGTGGCCAACCCCATACCAAATTAAAACAGAATATACAGTTTTCTCATTCTTAGCATCACTGTCGAAAACATTTACAAATCACCCAATACCCAATTAAGCTGGTGTTAAAAACTTTCCAAATTTTAATTCAATAAAATTTATTTTTAGTTTACGAATAACACTACACATTTTATTCTACCATAATAATAATTGAACAGATAACATAAAAGAATCTAAATGTAACTGGAATAAACATTCCCAAATAATTTCTCGATACAGTACCCAACGATAATAAATGTATTAAAATGACACGAATACAAAAGTATTTGACTCAGATAGAAAAGAGATAATTGAATTCCTCTGGGCGGCATGCCCTAAATAAAAGAACACTACATAATGTGAATCAAATGAAGATAGGCGTCTAAGCAATACTCCATAGCTCGTCATAATCCTCTAAGGTTGGCCTCCCTTCTGCTGGACACCTGATATAGAAGGTACAATAGAAAAGAGAATATGCAAGGAAACGGGTCAGAGCCCGATGTAAAAATAGTTTTGAAAATAGCAAGTATTTAACAAGTGCAATAAAGCATTTATTATGTACATGTTAGTATCCAGACTCTCGCTTGATATTCTCACCACTCATCTAGAGTGCACGCTTAACATTTCCTATTAACCTCCTAGTTAATGGTTTCTCCAAACTAGTTTCCATAATATGATTCTATCCCATCTCATAACCCCGTATGTCCCATACCATACGTAGTATAATCATTCATATACGTTTCTCATTAATATAAATTAAGCTTTTCAAATCTATAAGAACAAATATTCATTAACTTAATTCAATTCTTTTTCTTTATTCCCCATTATCTACAATTATCAAACAGTATATTGATCTACCCACTATATATAGATACATTTAATATATTATATATATACATATATAATACGGCACCCCGAGACACATCTGCGGTGCATGCATTACTCTGCTATCACGTCCCAGTATCGCTGGTCACCGAATAGGGGACTAAAGGTTCGGTAAGGATTCCTCGAACCACAAATATCAACACAAAAATTAGAGGCGAACATAGTTCTCATACCCACGGGTCACGCACATACCTACGTTTCCATAGTCAGTGGACTTATTAACTTATCAATAAGTTTTTCATAGTCCTATGTTCTCGAGCGACAAATCAAAGATCCCATGGATTCATCAGGATATGACTGCCCTCACGCGCAAACCTCCCATCGATAGCAAATAAGCTAGGTATGTCATACACATAAATTATCAATCAATCAAATAGGAATTATCATCTACCTATATAAATATAATATCAACAAGGTACTCACACTACCCTAAGATAGTTCCCATACATAGCATTATATCTCTTAAATCCTATGTATTAAAATATTATGACTTTACTTCTTTAATTTAATTATCCCAGAGTCTCACTCATTACTCAAGGTTTAAATAGGTTTTTCCTCAATATATTTATTCAGTAAGAAAATCACTAATATCCTACTGGTCCATATCATCTTATCTCCCGAATTACTACGAATTAAACTCTCCTTTAATTAGGGTTATAACCGATAGTTTATAATCTCTTATAAACACATATTCTATCTCCTAGGATTATACCCTCTTGTAAACCTAAGGCTGCCCAGGTGATTTATTAAATTCACCCTACTAGACCTATCCTTAAATCTCATGCATACAAATTAGAATCCAACACATGAATCTAGCAACCGAAATTTCTTCCAATTTAATTATCACAATTCTTGTCAATTAAATCCCAATCACATTAATTCAGTTCTTATCTAGGGCTTACTGATCTTCCCTAAGTCCCATTATATACAATTAATAATCACCAAAGATTTACAAAAGGTTTGGGATAAGAACAAGAATTAAAAAGAAACAACATCATCATTTCTGGGGAGGTCGTTCGATTAAAGGTAGGGGGTCGATCGATCGATTGGCCAGATATCAACCTAGATTCTGCAATTCTTATACTCTGGGTTTCATATCTTTTGATTATTCCAACCTCCATATTAACAACCCAAATTTCTTATAATCCTTACTACATGATATAGCAACATATGTAAATAATTTCTAATGATCTAAACATCCTAAAATCATCAAGAGTTTGAATTAAAAGCATATATTTATCCTATTTTTCCAGAAAATTATATACATGATATCTTTAAGAACAAACCAATGATTCTCAGAATTTCTTCAACAATTTGATGATTATTTCGTGGATTACTATCTACCTACAACATGAGTTTGATTCCTAACATGTAAAATATCATTTTTAATAACTATCCTAACATGGACATTATATAAACTAGATTACAATCATAAAATAAATTGCCTCTAATGGAGGTCTGATCCTTTGGGGTTGTATATCACAGGTGGTTCTCCCCTTCTCCGATCAACTTTCGGTGGTGGTTGGTGGTGGTGACCTTTGGCCCTTGGTTTTTCTCCTTTCCAAGCAATTTTCTCTTCTCCCAAGCACCCTTTCACTCTCTCTAAAAATGTGACCTCTTAATTTTGTGTAAAAGAGAAAATGAACCCATGTACAACTCATCTCCAAATATTTATAATAAGACAAAATCCAAAATCACTATTCACCCTTGTAAAAATGACCAAAATGCCCTTTTCGATTGTCTTTTCATTTCCAAATGACCCGGGACCCAAAACCAACATCCAAATAGACTTTTCTAACTATTTCAACCCTTCCATATGCAATGACGCACTCAAAATGACTATAAGGTTGATGTAAAAATAAGTTTCCTATTTAATCTAACAAATTAGTCCCGACACGTCCCATACCGCGTCCGACTAAAAATTCAAATTACCGAATTAATAACTCAGAGCAAGATCAATAACATCACATTCATTTTAATATCCAAAAATTTGGATTTAAACCCAATGAAATTTAAAATATAACACATATTAAAAGCCATTAAAATTACGGGGTATTACAGAATGCACTTTCGAGTTGGCTTGCCTACGCTTAGATGACGATGTTAAAGATGGAGAATATGAATAAGGAGAAGCATACGATGTTATTGAGATGCTCAGTGGGCAGATGGGAGCTTGTTATATAAGGGAGGTAAACGAAGTAATAACGTATAATGAGGCTACGTATAGAGACGTGGAAGAAGTTTATGAGCTTGAGGATGATCAGACGAATCCTTGGATTGAATGTGCAGCTATGGCTCATTCGCTAAAATTTGGCTGGTTCTTCGACCAGGTTGGCCTTCCTAATGATTCCCGACTGGAAGTTATGAGGGCCATTCTAGAGATTGCAAAGAAAAATATGGCCCCACATTTGAAATGGAATGGGCCTATGGCTAAATTGGTGAGTAGATATCTCTCAGAAGTCACATTCTAGGAGGTAGACAGGATGATCAGGTAGTCACACAATAGACCTTTATATGTTACTGATCGGTGAATGATTGCATTTTCTCATGAGTATTGTTAGACGGAGGGGAATCCATCAACATAATGCCTTTGGGATCCTTCTATGCCACTGGGTTATTCGAAACTAGAATAGTGCCCCACTCGTTGGCAATATTAGGTTATGATAATCATTCCTCTAAGTCGGTGGGCTACGTCAATATGGGCATCACGATGGGGAATATCACTTCCCATATTAAATTCCACATCATGAATTACGAGCCATCGTATCAGTTGTTGGTAGGTAGGGTATGGATGCACAACCACGGGTTAGTACCCTCCACATATCATCAATGTTCTAAAGTAAACATCAAGGGTAAGGAGCTGGTGATACGAGTTACCAAGAAACCTTTTGCAAAGGAAGAGGCACATATGGTGGACACATCTCTCTATACCGATCTGGCAGAAGAAGCTACTATACCGGGGGGTTAAGGATCCCTTCGACTCGACAGAAAGTGCGGGCACCTGCTCAAACGATGGTGACTTATGAAGAAGAACGTGATCTAGAGACAATAAGGCCCCCCAGCCTGTCAAGACAGCTTCATGATCAGGTAACCCCACGAATTGATCATATTGAGCACCAGATGCAGACACAGAGCGTTATTAGTAGGCGAACGGTGAAGGAGGTGGATGAGAATCGAAGAAAGAGATATTTCCAAAGAGACACAGCCCGGTAGTGTAAATGGGTGGTGTTGCCTAACGACAAGATTATTTATGGATTATGAAGGTGTGAGCGGGCAGTCGAGAGACCGAACAATGAAGCTGACCCGGTGTATGAATTCTTCTTGGTAGATAACCAGGGGTAATGCCTAGTAATTGACAACTCTGGGATCCAAGACTTTGTAGAAGAAGTAGAGTAAGAGCCGAAATGTATGAAAGATGACCCTAGGCCACAGATCCAGGAATTAGAAAAGATCAATTTGGCTAGAGACGGTGGGGGTTCAAATCCCATCTTCATTTCGAAGGACTTGGAAGGATCCCCTCAAGACGGGTTAATCAAACTGTTGGTAGAGTTCAAAAATGTCTTCACATGGAAGTACACTGAGATGCATGGGGTGGACGCGGAGGTAAGTTGCCACTGATTGAATGTCTTGACCTAAGCAATTCGAGTTAAACAAGACACTCGAACATACAAAGTAGAGTTGGATTTGAAGATCAAGGAAGAAGTACAAAGGTTACTTGAGGCAGGGTTTATAGTTTCGATATAAAACCTGATATGGCTATCCAGTATTGTACCGGTGGGAAAGAAAGACAAGAGCCAAATCAAGATATGTGTAGATCTCAGAGATCTCAATTGAGCATGCCTAAAGGACTAATTACCACTGCCCTCTATTGATAGCCTGATCGATATGACAACGGGTCACGAGATGTACAGTTTCATGGACGGGTATGTGGGCTATAATCATATAAAAATGGATCCAGCTGATGTAGAGAATACTGCCTTTCTAACACCCTTGGGCAATTTTATGTACACGGTCATGCCTTTCAAATTGAAGAACGCAAGAGCCACATATAAGAGGACGATGATGGCCATATTCCATGATTTTTCCACAAGACTGTGGAGTTTTATGTCGACGACTTGGTGATTAAGTCCAAGAAGGAAGAATACCACCTAGATGACTTAAGGAGGGTATTCAATCGCTGCAGGAAGTATAAGTTGAAGATGAACCCCCTCAAATGCGCCTTTGGGGTAACGAGCGAGAAATTCTTGGGGTTAGTGGTAAACCGCTAGGGGGTACAAATGGACTTAGATAAAGGATGAGCCATCCTTGATATTCCACGACCAAAATTAGCAAAAGAGCTAAAGAGTATCCTTGGTAAGGTGTCCTACTTGAGGCGGTTTATCCCGGGGCTGGCTGAGGTAACTCATCCCTTGATGGAGCCGCGGAGGAAGGGCGTGAAGTTTGCATGGGAAATAATGCACCAGGAGGCCATGGACAAGTTAAAGGCGCTACTTACCTCCCCTTAAACAATGATCCCTCCGAAGGTAGGTACCCCTTTATGCTCATATCTTATGTAAATAGAATGGTCCATTGGGGCTTTGTTGGCCCAAGAGAGAGAAGGCATTGAAAAACCTATTTATTATTTAAGTAGAATTATACATGGGCCTGAGTCCAGATACACTAGCATCAAGAGGCATTGTTTAGCCCTCGTATTTGTATCATAAAAGCTTAGACACTACCTGTTATCATTCACGGTTCATATTGTAACTAGATGTGACCCCGTAAAGTTTTTGCTTGCTAGAACTGTATTGATAGACATGGCAGCTAGATGGTTCTTAATCCTCTCGGAGTATGATCTCAAGTGCGTGGTCCCCCAGGCCATCAAAAGTCAGGCATATGCAGATCTGTTGGCTATTTTCCCATCTAGGACATTCGAACCGCCTATTGAAGAGCTCTCGGGTGATGACCTTCAGGATAATTTCGTAGCATACAACCTGGACGAATAGAGTATGGAGTTCGAGGGCTCTTCAGTCGAGAAAAAAGGAGGAGCGAGAGTTATTCTTTAAAAAGGCAATGAAGATATTCGCATGTCTTTCAAATTGGAGTTTGAATGCTCAAATAACGAAGCTAAATACGAGGCACTTGTCCTTGGGTTACTCAAAGCGCTAATGAGGGGTGTCCAGGTTCTAACAATCAAAGGGGACTTAAGCTTGGTAGTGAAGCAAGTGACGGGGGAATTTGCATTGAAACACATGAGTTTGGCGCCTTACCGCACGATCATCCAATGATTACAACCAAGTTAGAAAAAAATTAAAAGTTCATGGAAACTGGCAAGACCAGCAAAAGAAATATTGGATAATGAATCTAGGGGTCATCCATAATAAAGCGAAGATTCTCTAATCTAAACAACCGGTGATGATATGGGGGAAGATTATACTTAAGTTGGCTCTGCTCTGTAACAAGGTCAGCTAGATTCTTCTGGCGACTTTCTTGGGCCTAATAGATGGCTTCTAGCTCATGCTTCTTTTCAACCAACCGTGCCTCCACACGAGCAACTGCTTCATGAGCCTCTTGCACTGCTTGCTCAGGCATCAGCAACTGGGATTCCAAACCCAAAAGATCTTCAAAAACATCCACCTACTCGCGATGAGAGTTCTAGGGGCGGCTATAGACGCTGGGAAGATTGCTCTTTTTAAAACTCCACAATAGCTCCACTAGCCATGTTATGGAAAATCCATAATTAGTTAATGCGTTAACCCTACCCAATAAAGTTTTGATAGTTTCAGGGCTAAGGGAAATAAAGGGGTGCTGAGAATGTCCTTCAATACCATCGCGAGCCTAAACACTCGGCCAGCCATCATCCCAGGAAGTGGATGCAGACAACGAACAGTAAAGGTCGAAGGAAAGCGGGCTAGCAATCGCTCGATCTATAATTGGGGACCCTCAGTCAGAATAGAAGGGGAGTTGGCCACAGTTTGTCATACAACCACCTCGGGGGATGCCTCAGGTGGATGAATACTGAAAATGCTATTACTAGCAGATGTTCGTCGGGTATGCGAAGCACTATCACTTGCTTGCACTTGAGGAATGTGTGGTGCAAAAGTATCACCAAGTACACTGGCCTCGCCCAAAGAAGCAGTTGAAGCTACTATTAGTACTTGAAATCACTGCTTAACAACTAGCTCCACTTCGAGCCTATGAGTTGCTAGTTGATCGACCTCCACCTGAAAGGCAGCAAACAGTTGAAGTTAGCAATAGAGACAAAGGAAAGCACAAAAAAATATATAATATGCTAACTTAGACATTTATGCCTATAATACTAGGCCCTCTTGACCCTCGGTTATGGGAGATTTATACCTATAAGACTAGGCCCGCCTAAAACTTGGTTATGGGAGATTTATGCCTATAAGACTAGGCCCTCCTAACCCTCGGTTATGGGATATTTATGCCTATAAGACCAGGCCCGCCTGACCCTCGGTTATGGGAGATTTATGCCTATAAGACTAGGCTTACTTGATCCTTGGTTATGGGAGATTTATGCCTATAATACTAGGCCCTCCTGACCCTTGGTTATAGGAGATTTATGCTTATAAGACTAGTCCCACCTGACCCTCGGTTATGGGATATTTATGCCAATAAGACCGAGGGAGATTTATGAAATATAAAGTCCTACATTCCTAGGCCCGCCTAACTCTCAGTTATGGGATATTTTGATTTTAAAGCTAATATATTTATATACAGAAGATAGATAGAAGAGTGGAAATACCTTAAGTTGTCACTCCTCAGCAAACTCGCGAGTGGCCATCTGAACCACTTCCTCCTCCTCAATCACATCGGGGGCCACCAATGGGGGATAACTTTGAGGGGCAATCACATTCTTCACAACCTCAGCTACCTGCTCCTGCCTATCCTCCACCATCTCAACAAAATGTTCTTGTTCACCATCTCCTTGGGCAGCTGCAGCTGGCTCAACACCTTCTGGGTTTGAAATCGAAGGCCCGAATAAAGTAATAAGCATTTGATCATTCGAAGGTGGAGGCACCACGAGGATGGTTGAAATGGGCGTGGGAGCCTAAAGAAGGTAAGAAAAGAAGAAATTGAATCAGAACAATTGAGGGAGGAATAAAAGGGGGAGATAAGTGCAAAAAATAAAGGCTCGCCACATGCATTGAAGTCACAGCAACAACAGGTACATGCAGAGCTTCAGCAACTTTTATCGAAGGCATACCCCTCTTAAGGTCAGCCTGCTCGCGTAAAAATGAAAGGTCAGGGGAATTCCCGCCACTAGATGAGGTATCAGATACAACTGCACCTAGGGGTAAATGGGTAACTACCTGAGAAATAGTAGGGGCAGCTACTTCGAGAGGGAGATTTTCCTCAGCACCATTACGCGCATCAACCTGTACACCAACCTTAAAGAAGAAAAAGATCAAGTTACAACAAACTGAGGACATCAACATGAGAAAGAATGAATAAAAGGAGGACATTTAGAGTAAGAGATGTAAGAGACTTACCTCTTTTTCCATTATATCCTCAATAATTTCATAATCTTGGGGGGGCGAGGTAGGTTTCGAGGAAGAAACCATCACCCTCAACCTAGGCCTACGTACTAAGGCAGTCTCTTCCCCCTCTTCCTCATCTTCTACCTCTTCCTATTCCTCCTCATCATCATCATCTTCACCAATATCTCCACCAGACAAATGCTCATCAGCAATCTCCTCCTCACTGGACCCGCTCGACTCCTCAATCACAAGCTTGAGGGGGATAATTGCTTTCTTCTTTTTACTACCCTCTGCAGATTGGGGGTCATAAGAAAACCCACGAGCAGACATCTTGCCTGATATTAAAGCCTGATCTTCTTCACTAAAATGTTCCCAAGTCTGGCGAAGATGATCCACCATCTGTCTCACTGCCTTGGAAATATTTGGGTCGAGAGTAGAGGCTAATGGAGGTGGTAGAATGGTTTTAAGCATCTTTAAAGGCACCTTCTGAGCAGCCCTAACTACTGCACTCGTTGAGGCATCGCAAGGAGATTCAGTCCTTCTAACTGGACTCGAAGGACCAGGGGCAACTTCGGTCGAAAGAATGGAAGGTTGAGTGATTTTCTTTCTCTTCACAACCGCCTGATCCACAGACGCTAGGGGACGCAGCTCAGGTGGAGCATTGGTATTAGTTGTACTGAGGGGAAAAATAGACGATTAGGTGGTGCAGTTCCTTAAACACAACTCAGTGGGCGTAAATCTCTCGACTTCAGTATAACGGGGTTCCTTGAGAAGGTTAGTTTGGAAATGAATCAATTGGTTCTACCAGAATACATTGATGTACATCGTTGATCTTCCCCCTCGATCTCTCTTGCTCGAGATTATGGGGTTAGCAGGATAATGGGCACCCAAACAGGCAACAATAGACATGAGGAAATTCGAACAAGTAAACAAAAAATTAGTGGGCTTCTCTCTGGTGAAATGGCATAGCAGGGGGGACCCTTGATCATAGAAGAACTACATGGCTACCCGATGGGGGCTATAAATAGAGTAAAATGATGACCATTCAGTGTATGAAGGCAAATAGTAAGGGATTAACAATAGGGGGACACTGTGCTAGGGAAAATTTCTGGCAAGGGCTTCTTCGATAGGAGAAATAGGACGCTCCTCTTCACCAGAGAAATTATTGGTAAAAACTGTCTTACCCCAACATAAGGGCAAGGATTGAATCGTTCAGCTCGATCAATCATATCTAACAGAGGTTTTTCACACTCTTATTTTTCCAACAGAAAATACGGGGGACTCTCACAACCTACGAATCGTGGAAATGGCCAGCGGGGGCATAATCATTGAACTGATCATAAAGGAACGCCATCAAAAGAACATTGCTGGCATATCTAGACACATCGAACCTACTAATGCTTCGATCAGAGTCTACAGACACACGATCTAGCCAAGTGTATAGGGACCCAAAAATAATGGCTGCGAGAGGGATCTTTACACCACAGGCCATTAGAATGGTCAGGTTGTTCGGTCTTTACGAGGACAGCCGTGGGGCTTACCCAAAAAGTTTATCTTCAACAACATCACCAATATATACCCCGCCAAATCAATTTTGGACTCGTAGCCTTTCCTAGTTGGAGGCTACTCAAAAACTTCTTTCCCTCGAGGGTTCTCCCTAGCAGCCTCATGGGCTCTAATGACAACCTTCTTTACAATGAAGTAAAAGTAGAGGATGACCTCAGAGTAAGTGCACTTGTTGTAAGTCACCATGCAATCCTTCACAACGTCCTCTAACTCGTTCCTCAGAGTTTTCTCTTCACTAGAAATAGCCTCCTCGAAGAAAGTGTCACATCCAGCAGCTTCCAGTCCCAACAGTTTGCATACATCCTCAAGGATAACAGTAAACTCACCCCAAGCAGCCACGAATGTGTGTGACCTATGGCTCCATCGAGACACCAACAGTTGTAAAGCAGTGTTATTTTTGGCCAAGGTAAGGTCACCCAACCACATGAAACAAGACAAACCTACGAGGGAAAATTGAAACGAGTACTTTGCATGAATATACTCAGTCCAAGGGACCAACCCTTAACTAGAGCCAGCGGACGCCTCAAATTCCACCTTAGAATAGGAGAAGTCACCACGCTCTATACGAAAACGAGTGACAGTAGTGGTAGGGACATAAGCGAAGTCTTCAGCATCTTCGCCCTCGTCCGTCAACAAGTTTGGCTTCTCAGTTGGCACCAAAGCACCAGGAAATTGCTCGGTCGTCGCCCTAAAATGAATGTTCTATCCAAAGTAAGGGGCACGAAGGTATCGTCCCCACCGAGCTTGGCATGCCTGGGTGGCAGGAGAGGCTCCCCTGCCAGAAAGAGTTCTCTTTACTGGTGCCATAGTAGACGAGAGAAAAGAGAATAAAAGATAACTGAAAAGCTTGAAGGAGGGGAGATTTTTCTTTGCTAAACTCTCACCGAAAATCTTGAACTTAGAAAGCTAAACCCAAAGGTGAGTCTTAACTAAAGGTGGTGACGTTTGGAAAAGAGCAATGATGGCATTTCGTAATTATTTGGCTGGCGTTTTGGCAAAACACACGTGATCACAAAAGACTAAAGGTCGCTATGATGATGATTTGGGGAACGACGCATTGAATAGTCACATCATCTCCCCGCGCTTGCCCTGGTGTTGCCACGTGTGACACACTAAAATGCAAACGACAACTGTATTTAATGTGACATGCCTGGGGGTCTTATCTACCTTGGGCAACGAAGAGCTTTGGGGGAAATTTGAATAAATATCTTCATTTTCCCCAAGAAAGAAAATCATAAAGGAATGGAGGTTTCGTATAAATATTTCTTCATAAAATAAAAAATATCTCTACGAAGGGGAAAATGTGTGGGGGGGGGGGGACCCCCTCCACATGTATGATTAACTTAGCTAAGAGAATTGATTATTCATAAAGAAGCACGTCTCACGATCTCATTTCGAAGATTCTCCATGTGGGTGGTTAGCAGGACCCACCTCAAAGACCCTATACAAGTAAGAAACTCGCAGCCTTATACCTCGAAGGGCTTCCAATGGACCTGACTCGAAGAACCCATCTCGAAGAACAAAGGTCACCCGAATGACAATAGTTTGTAATAAGAAATAAAATGTTGTATTATGTACTTTATCTAATGAATATATATGTTGAGTGGGGTTGCTTGGTACCCGCGAGGGACCATGCCTGGCAGGTCGTGGGAGGGATTTCATTCCCTATCAAGCAACCTCCTCCTGGGAACTTCGTAGAGACGTGGTTTGGAGGATTGAGAACAAGGCAACGTTGAGAACTATCACCGACCCTCTTGGCATACTTGGACAAAACTTCACCTAGGACGAATGTCATTCGAGCCTACTCATTGCTTACCTACTCTAATGAACCTTCTCAAGTCATTCGATCTCCCTCAATACTTGTCCCCTCGAGGTCACCTCCCTGAGGTACCTATGGTACCAACCCGACTGACTAACATGACTAAATACCAAACAATATCCACTGTTTGAAGCACTTCCTGACATCATGACTTCTGACGTTTAGGAACTCAAGAATACAACACTTAAGTGCCTTTATCTTCAGGATGGAAGGCCTAGTCCACCAAATCTGACCGTATAGCCATCCTAGAGTAATCCCCAAGCTGACAAGTCATATCCTTCATTAATGACTGCAATACTTCCAACCAATAGAACGTTTTCCTCCAAAACTAACAGATCTTATGCATTAAATGTAGTATATCATGCATTTAATGCACCAGGACAAAGGGATCGAGGGCATACTGACTCGAGCAACCTCTCCCTCCATATAAATAAGACCAAAACAAACAAATTAAGCAGAGAGGATCCAGAGCCTAGAACTGCTGCCCAATTTTTCTTATACTAGAGAACTCTTGCGAGAGCATTAACTCCCATACACATTCAATGCACCCATTATTGGGAATTGACCGAGATTGAAGTTCCGGCCTTATCTTTTTTATGAAAGGCGAACAATAGTTTGAATTTTTCTTATACTATAATTGTATCGTGTTGTTTTTTCAATTATAGTGTGGTTATCTTAGTAAGAGTGGGGTTGGATCTAGCATGGTCAATGAAACTCAGAAATGGTTGCTCCCTTGTTAGAAATATCCTTTATTTTTGCACAAATTCTGTGTACGTGTGGTTGCACTTTTTTACCGCATGATTTGCCCGTAGTAACCGCTTTCCTTAGTATTAGCGATCTTATGGATTTACAAACATGAAAATTAGCGGCTCTATTTTTAAAGATCAGGATTATGATTTAAGGGTATCATAAAAATGTTAAAACTTGAGGAAACATAACATGTAGTATTGTTTTGCCACAGTGAGTGGATTGGTGTAATACTCAGGTGAGAATTCCATAGTTGGATGCCTAAAATGATCCAAGATCAGAAAAAAGATCTTGTATGAGGTACCAGTCTGATGCACGATTTGTGACTTAGCTAGTGTGTCACTTCTTATAGTAAGTAACTACCCGTGAGAGGTCAGTATTAAGTTTGAGTGAATGGGTGTTTCCAGGATGACCCAGGAATTTGAGGAGATCCAGGATGTGTAGTCCTAAGATTCGAAATTGTTCTTGATGATTAATCGGATGCTATTTGTGTTTCGATTTGCATTTAGGTGAGTTTTAATCACTTGGGAGTATTACTCCAATAGATGTTTCGGGTATGCATTAGGTGATAGCAAGAAAACCTTAGGACTTAACCAAGGATGGTTGTCGCTAAGTGGATACTCGAGGAATGTCAGGTGATTTTGATGGTTAGCCTAATGATGAGCGTTAGGACTTGTTCCTTGTTGAGTTACTTAGTGACAACCCCTTTTGAAAGGATGTATGATGACTTCTTAGTGATTGAGGATATCAATGACCAAGCCTTAGAAGATCCCTATAACTTAGAATAAGAATTGATAACTTCCACGAACTTGAGTAATTTATGGATTGAGAATTTTGAGGACGAAATTCCCTAAGGAAGGAAGAATTTAACACCTACCCCTGTGGTTTTGACCTTACCCATATGAATTGGTGACTTTATGTGACATAATTGGGCTTTAGACTTTGTAAGAGGAATTATGAGTCAAATTTGGGAAACATAGTGGCCTTGGTGAAATTAATTGGATTAGAATGTCCTTATATTTAATTTGGAGAAAAGTCAGGGTCGTTCGAACGAGAACTTTTATCATTCGAAAAAGATCCCATTTTCATTGGAACGATGCATCAAATGACAATCAAACAAAAATCACATGTTCACATTTCCAGCCTCATCAGATTCTCGTTGGAACCTCATTCAAACATTTGAAGGAGGTACCATTCTCGGTCGAACGAGACTACAAAATCAAAATTTTTTGATTCGAAAAATAATGTCAAATTCCCGTCCATTAGATTAAACACGTGTCAACCTCCCATAGTAGCAGATCACAAGGGGTTGGAGCTTGGGCATTTTAGCAATTTTTTCCCTAAGGATTTTGGGGTTATTTAAGGAGTGTTTTGGATAATTTCATCCACTGTAATCATATTTTCACTCCCTCTCAAACACTTAGAGCTCTCTTGGAGCTCCACCATCCTAGAACCACCACCCCTCCACCCTAAACCATTATATTTACCTTATATTCAACCATATTTAAGCCTATAAAACCCATTTACACAATTTGATGGGAAATGTATTGACTTATGAAAAAAAATACAGAGTTTGAAGGGGTTTTCCATGGAGCTTTCAAGGAGTAAGCTAGTGGAGCTTAACAATCTCTTTGAGGCCACCTAGGGAGGTGGGAGGTTTCCATCATCTTCTTCCTCTTCCATCCCTTTTTAGAGCTTCATTGAGGCAGGACACTCTACTTTTTAAGTTTAAGAACTTTGTTCCCTAGTATTTGGTCTTGTATGTAGAGTCTTAAGAGTAGAATGTAAGCCTGCTTCAAGATAACTATTTTCTCATGTTCCTTGTAAAATGGTTTACAAGTGATCTTCAAAGGTTTTGAGAGAATGATATATTTTAAAGAAAATTTAGTGTTAAACATATTATAAAATATTTTTATCTTGTCGAGATATTTTATGGACAATGTCTTCAAGTTTTCTTATAAAAGTGGGATTATATGAATTTGGACATTTTTTCAAGTTTTGAAGAACAAAAATGTCTTTTAGTCTTGAAAATCATGTTTTTACAAGTGTTACAAAATTTCTTGAATAAATCATGTGGGAATGCGTGTACGAGCACACCGATGAACATACCTACAAGACACTCTCCCTAGCTTAAAATAAAACTCTTTAAGGTGACCTCTTTGTTTGCAATAGGAACAAACATACACGGGCTTGGGTCAACCTTCCTCAAAACGTGTAAGACGAGCTCTCCTAAGTGGTTAGGTTGAGGTCCATAAGGATCTAAAACAAACTCGAGAACTGGCTCAGGTGCGACATGAGAAGTGTATGCACCGTCATAACCTATTTCTTGCCTCTCGACGTTACCTAAAGCGGGACTGAGGAAAATCTTTCCTACCTTCCTAGATGTGTCCTCTAAAGTGACCTTGAGCTCCCAGGCACGTTCGAGATCGCTCTCGAGTTGGGATACATGAGCTTCAAGTTTCTCATGAGTTCCAATGAAGATTAAAGATCTCTCGTAAGACTAGCCACAATGTTGGTCAAATCAGCCTTTTCCCGACCTAAAATAATCAACCACCCACATAAATAAATCTTTACTTTCTCGAGTTCACTCATTGATGCCTCACACTCGCTTAAAACTTTTACATACTTATCCAAATCTAACACCTTAATAGACAAATATTTATTTAGCTTTTTAGTTTTCAAAGTCTCGGTGTAAAGATCACTAAACGCTTTTTGGAGACCACCTTCTCTCTCACTCAACTTTCCATCCTCACTCTCTCTATCTCCAGAATGTCTCGAAACATCACCGAGGCTTTCACGTTTAGATATTTCCTCATCGGTGTGGGACAAACTATAAGTGCTAATGTGACTAGCCATGAACGCAACACATGGTTCATGTGGTTATTCTTCCCCTGAATAAACCAACTTGACGTCACTATCACTAAGAGTGGTCGTATGTGCAACTTTCTTGCTCTTTCTCTTAAGCCTAGTGGGACAGTCATGTGCTTTGTTCCCTTTACCTTCTCATTCAAATCACCTAAATTCTTCCTCTATCTCTCCCCCCTCGTTGCCTCATTTTTATTTTTATTTTTCTCAAAAAAAAATTCTTTGGAAGAATTTTCTTTGGAAATTTTGAGAAACTTTTTGAAATTTTTAGCAAAAAGGGCCAAGTCATAAAAATCAAAATCAACTTCAGATTCAGACTCACAAAATTTTCTTTCTTCTTTTTCTTAGTTTGAATCTTTAAAGAAATCCCTACTTCATTAGGTTTAATAGTTTTAGGCAATATATCAATCTAATACGTTTGAAAATCTCCTATAAGTTCTTATAACCTATGAGTGTCTTGGACCCTTAACGAATTAAGTACGGTGAAGCGGATAAGGAGCGACCACAAAATTTTCTTAACAACCCTCGTCTCAGGAATCTTCTCACCCAAACTAAAACTAGAATTAACTATGTCCAACAAACGTGCATAAAACTTATCAAAAGACTTGGACTCTAATAAGGTAATGGTCTCAAATAGGGTGGTCAAATTTTGTAGCTTGGATACCTTTACAACATTGATACCCTCATGAGTGAGATGGAAGGCATACCAAGCTTCCTTAGACGTGGTGCACGTGCGAAACTCGTTAGGGGCGACGACTACAAAAATAAAACTAAGTCCGTGAGAGTTAAAATTACTCAACTTAAAGTCATCCTTTGTCCGCTGAGAGATAGGTTTAGGCCCAAAAATATTGTTTACAGTAACAGTGGGTGGTGTCCACCCTCTTTCACAGAGGAACCAGACGCGTTCATCAATTGACTTAAGAGTAGACCTCATTCTAGCTTTTCGTATGCATAGTTAATACGATTAAAATTGGGCACTCGATAAATATTCCATTAAAATCTTGCCTTTTTCAAGATCAACAATTTTTCAAAAAATAATAATCTCAGAGAAATTTTTTTAGAGAAAAAGATCACATATCATTTTTGTGTAACCTTCTATAAACCAATTTGAGAGTGCGCTTGCGATCTTAATGAGATAACTTAGTAATAAAATGTCCAAACACAAATCTAAATTTATTTTATTACCCTAAGATATATATCTAAGTGATAAGAGATAAATAAAACATGTAATCACACGACAACTGAGGTAAAATTACTTTCAGGGCAAAACCCTTTTCACCACTTTAGAAACTTTACAAGACACTCGACTTATATCACTACTTGATATAGCCCACAAGTATAATGCGCAACCTTCATAGAATCTCTAAACAATACTACTCATTCTTAAGAAATCCGTAGGTTGCGTTCCACCCTCGGTATCCACCAATCAGCCTTCAACCATTAGTCTTCAGTTGTGATCACTCCGGGTTTACAAGTGAGTCGTAGAGATGATCTTTCCACAATGAGTATATCTCAACTTATGTTCAAAAGGATTCACAAAATATATTTGGGGATGTGTTTGTGAATTAAAAGATGTTTTGGTAAACAAAAATGATGATATACTTTGCAAAATATGTGCACAAATCATTTTAGAAAAAGTCCCATGAAATTTGGAAACGAAATAGATATTTATAGCGCATGCAAAAAATTCGAGGCGACGACTTGTTTGAGCGAAAATGAGGCTCGTTCGAACAAGAAAGGCATTTTGTTTGAACGAAAACTGAGTTCGTTTGAATGAGATTCCAATATCGTTTGAACTATCTTGAAACGAATTCAAACAGTAAGCCCTTGTTGGATCTACGCTTGATGTATAAAACAAACGACCCTTCTAACGAGAATGTAAAGTCGTTCGAACGAGAAACTGAACTCATTTGAACGAGGTTTACAAAAATAAATTTTTTTTATTTTAAAACTTTAAAAACCCAGTCTCATTTTTATAAAAAATAAGCATCCCAAACAACTCTTATGAATAATTTTAAACACCAATTGAATTATACCTTTGTGGGATGCAGGGAAGTCACGAATGTTAGAGTCAGTTTGTCGTGATGGTACGTGGCGGGTTTTATCGGGATATGTCAAACTAGATTACAATACAAAAAAGCCTATATTATGAGCAATGACTGAAAAAATGCTCTTACAGATTTTCACTTCGAAAATCCAAACTAATGAGTTTAGTTATTAATCATGAATCATCCACATATATACCCTCTATACTTATGCATTTTATCCCCCTTGGGTATTTTAATTCCTATAATTATGCTCCATAACCAGAACACCTCCGTTTTATATTCTAACATGTTATTTGAGGTCTTATTGGGTTTTTGTAGGTATTAATGTGCTTAGTATGAAGTTTGGTTGCATTTCGGTATAGCTCCGTAGACTATCGCACGTTCAGGGGGAATTTCATAAATTCACACTTAGGAATTTTTGCCCAAAGTCTTCACGAAAGTTGAGGCCCTCGGAACAAGCTTCACATGGACAAGAATGGTACGCGAATTTGAGTCCAAAAGAAGATGTTGTGGGTCTTTAAGCAGAGGGGGCTCTAAAAGGAAATTCCCAAAACAAACAATACAATAAAAGACAATTGTGTCCTGGATCTCTTTTGCACAAGCATGCCAAAATCGTAGCAGCATGTTTTTGTCCATTGAACACATAGTAGAGGGTATTGGTTATAGACAACTGAGGCATTACCGTTTGCTTCAAAATTACAGAAGCAAGTTGGGAGTTTTGAACTGCAGCCGGGGTCGACCAGCCTGACCCCCGGTCGATCGATTTTCTCGATTATCGCCTTACATAAATATAGTGGGTTTGGAGTCCTACCATCGATCGATCGGTCCCCACCCTGGTCGACCGGCCAATTATTTTTTGTTCACGATTGAATGCAGTAGCTCTCCCTTCACCAGCGGTCGATCGGCCTGACCCCAGGTCGACCGATCCCCTGTTATTTTGGTCGAGATTTACTGCTACCCTTTTTCCCTCTTTCTTTTCTATTTTCTTTTTTCCTCTTTTTATTTTTAACCTACTATATAAAGAGAGGCTTTGCTTATTTGTAGGATATCTTATTTTTATCTCCTTTTTTATTTTAGAAGCTAGGTTTAGAGATTGATTTTTTTTGTGGAGCTTTCCCCTCCCTTCCATTTCTTTTTGGTGTATACCCATTAATGTAAGAATTCTACTATTTATCTTCTTCTTTAATCTTTATTTCCTTTATTTCATGTTTTTTATTTATTTCCATGTCTAGATAGATTATTATAGTTAATTTAATTCTTGTTTGCTTTTATTAATTAGTTGCTTTAATTTATGGCATTTATCATGATTAGTAGCTAACTTAGTTTAGTTTGTGTTTGATTGAACTCACCTTGGGTTGATTTAGTTTCTTTGCTTTGGTGATGGATTTGATTGATTAAATTTGATTGGGTTGTCCTTGTTATTATGCCTAGGAGATTTAACGGGGTATATCATGTATGCTCCGTATTTACAACCTTGCGTGTGTAATTTTCGGGGTATTTGTTGACTCCAAAATCATATGAGGCTTTTATGACGATTTATGATGTGACAACTCTAGATTTAATTGATTGTTGAAACAATACTCGATCTTACTAAATTTGTAGACCCATGTAACCATTTATACTAGTTAACTCGAGGTAAGGGATATCTGTCGCAACCTATAGTTTTTATTACTTTTGTTAATCTAGTTTAAATACACATTCCTAGTTATCTTTTCCTTTTTGTTAACAATTACCTTTTACACTTTTATTGATAAGTATTAAACCGATTAAATTCTAGCAACAATTCTCTGTGGATTCGATACCCGGATTGGCCGTTGTACTCATCATAGATTAGGTTTTTGTATTGAGTAGGAGAGTCGAATATTATAAACGATCGACGGGTAGGTGACTCTTTTACTGCGGAAAAACCTAGACAATCAAAATGGAGACATTATTGGGGACTTGTTTGTTTTAGAATTTAATTGATTTAGTACTTCATAGTATTTTTTTTCTTTCTATTTGTATTTTTTGTTAACTATTTTTGTAGGACTTCTACATTTGAGCACTAAGAAACGCTTGAATTTTTTGGCTGCACATCACTTTGTTGAATTTTCCATCTCGAGCTTTCTTTGGAGTAAGCATGTCTTATTCTAATTTTTCGGTAATCGTAATGATAATTCTCAAAATACCCCTAAACCTATTACTTTTGGTCAATACTTTCAAGCCCCCAAGATTGAAACATCTAAAATGTCTTTGGGTGAGTATTACCAAAGTCAAGTTATGGATTACGGAAATTTTGAGAATGATTATTCCGATATTGGGCCTCAAACTCCTTATGATAAGAATTTTGAAACGAATTGCAATAGCTTTCAAAATTCTTATAGTAATGATTTTGATAGTAGTTCCGAGGATGATTTTCAAAGTTCTCATTTGCAAGAATTTGCGCCTCGGCGTATGATTTTCGATGAGGGCTTGCTCCTTCTTGAGAATGAAAAATTTAAAAATCGTTATCGGGAAGAAAATCGTTGTTGGGAGCATGAGTTGGATTTATTATTTGAATTCGACGATGATTTTTCTTCCAAGACTTTTGAAGTTGAGGAATGTTTTGAACCAAATGAAAATTTTGTGCCTACTTTGGAACAAATCGTACTTGACGTGGACCATGATATAATAAAGAATTAAATTGAGGAAGAAATGGATGTAGTATTCATTTGCAATGAAATGATTTCTTCTTTGGCCTTCAAAGAAGAATATTTAATTAAAAATGATCTTATTTCCTTCAAAACTCAATCTTCATGCGATGATGACTCATTTATTGAGTTTGAATCTCTTTCATCCCCATCTTTATTCTATTATATCGAACCAAAACAAGTACCCGATGAATCGGTTTCAAACTTTAAAACATTTAACCCTTTCACCGATGAGAATTACTTGCTCGAGTTGCTTTCCATGAAGACAATTTCACCTCTATGTGCCCCACCTCCCATTCCAATTGAAAAATATTTGGAAGAAAATTTTGTTTTTTGGTCTCCTTGTGTATTTGTCACCCGTTTTATCCAACTCCACCATCATTCCTCAAAAAAATTTAATTGGTGATGGTTCATTTCTTTCGCCTTACACATGTCTTTCGTATTTTGAACGAAATTCCTAATTTTTGGAAGGTATGCATGAAAGGGAGGGTCTTCCATTGATCCTCCAAAGTCAAATCGTATTTTGGGCGTGCCCTAAAAAATTGCAACTTCTAGTGTACAGTTAGTTAGATGATAGGGGGAGAAATGGTATCTATTCCTATTATAATCATATCTTAGTTTGGGGGAGATTTATCTTGGGGGAGACGTCTTTCTAAGTAGGTCATTTGTTTAATGTTTTTGCTTAAGTGTGCAGGAATTATATTCTAAGTGGCAATTTTCACCGGCAAAGATATTGATCCTTGGGTTGTTTGAGTCAAGCATTGTATTTATATTTTGGGTGGGATTTTAGATTAGTCTAGTAGAGCTTGACGGCCCTTTAGGATATTTATTTGGTTTTTATCCCGGAATAGCCAAAGGGAGAGATTTGTAAGGACATAAATTTCCAATTGAGTCCGTTGTAATGTTTGGCTCAATTCCGGACAAAAACATTTTGTGACAACCCGTGATCCGAGATAAGGGGTGGCCAGCCCGATACCCAAATGTAACAGGAATCATGGATGAATATCATTCTCAGCATCACAAAATATAAATTGAGTATACGGGAAAACCGCCCAATATATCAGAAAACGGGTTGCCAAAAAGTTAAGAAATTTAAAAATGCAGTTATGAAATTTAAATTAAAATAACCCCATCTTATAAGCAAGTGGAATTCCACACAAATATATATAATACAACTAAGATGAAAGTAAACGACAGGGCCAAAAAGGTTGTCTATCCACAACACCATCCAATAAAGTACAACAATTTAAATATCTTACATAATACATCCATTAATCAAATACAAAAGTTTGGGCCACACGCCCAAATAAAAAGACCCGGTCATATCTAGACCACAAAGATGAAAGCGTCTAATTCAAGATCCTGTAATAACCCGAAAAATCTTACAGCTTGTCGAAAGCAATGGAATGGGAACATCAAGACTGGCGTCCTTGCGGGGGAGCACCTAAGCGGATATAATCATATACACGACAAGGAAAGTAAACCGGTCAGGGCCGGGTTCTATATAATCACCAGAAGAAATAAAAAGCATGATAGAAATGAACAGTTATGCATGGATGATAAGGATGATAAATTTTACATTACAGTTTAACTAAATGATGAAATGTCATTACAAAAAAGAAAGAAAAGAAATAACTTAAATTTAAAACCTTTCCTCATTTATCAAATTTCCATTTCCTTGTGTATCCCTTACTAGGAATAAAACCATTTATTAACTTCCATAGTTAATTATCTTACCATTTTGTCTTTCCATTCCTTAATAGGAATACCATTAATATCAAGTGCACTTTATGGCACATATTTCATTAATATCATTCCCGTGCTCTTTATGGCACATATTTCATTAATATCATTCCCGTGCTCTTTATGGCACATATCTATGCTCTTTGTGGCATTTATCATACGCTCCTTGTGGCGTTTAACAACCATCAAGTCCCACTTGATGAAAAATATAGTTATATTCATATACATATAACGATATCTAAGACCGCCCGTCCGGGTTTCCCCACTGTGCGCGCCCCTAAATGACCATCATCTTCCAGGGCCTACCATAGAACAACCTGGGATCCTACAACGCAAGACGTCGGGAAGCGGCCATGTGCCTGCGGGATAGTCAAGACCACACCCGTAATCTCCTACCCATCGCAGAAAATATATAAATAACAAACGCTCACATGGCCTAGGACTATATCCACCCTGCATTGCGGGGGAGCACCTAAGCGGATATAATCATATACACGACAAGGAAAGTAAACCGGTCAGGGCCGGGTTCTATATAATCACCAGAAGAAATAAAAAGCATGATAGAAATGAACAGTTATGCATGGATGATAAGGATGATAAATTTTACATTACAGTTTAACTAAATGATGAAATGTCATTACAAAAAAGAAAGAAAAGAAATAACTTAAATTTAAAACCTTTCCTCATTTATCAAATTTCCATTTCCTTGTGTATCCCTTACTAGGAATAAAACCATTTATTAACTTCCATAGTTAATTATCTTACCATTTTGTCTTTCCATTCCTTAATAGGAATACCATTAATATCAAGTGCACTTTATGGCACATATTTCATTAATATCATTCCCGTGCTCTTTATGGCACATATTTCATTAATATCATTCCCGTGCTCTTTATGGCACATATCTATGCTCTTTGTCCCTTATGATGTCATTTAGAGAGGTGTGTAATAGTAAATTAACATTTACATCTTTAAATCTCATTACCATATTCAATATTCATTACCAATTTCCATTTCCATTACCCATGTGATTAGTTCTTTTTATTTGAACCTATCATCATTAAACAACTGGGTTCTTTCTATTTGATCCAATCATCTCTAACACAATTTGGGTCCATTTTAGTTGAACCTATCATCTTTAAGCATTTGGGTTCATTATACGAACCTAGTTCCCCTCAATTATCGTCATTAATATTACTCAATTTACAAGTCCCGACTAAATCTCCAAATAATCATTATGATCTTATAAGTCCTCAAAGTTCATAAAATCTTGATGAGCTCTTAAGCCTCCAAACATGGGCCTACAACCCCTATCCTCCTATTAAGAAGTAACAAAAAGAGTGATGCTTAAACATCACTTTGGAACAGCCCCTCCTCTGGACTTAACCCCAAGTGAAATCCATTCCACTCTAGGGTGACAACCAGACTCAACTAGGACTCTAAAAGCCAAAGTTTACTTCATTCAAGAAGGTTCCTAAAACCCTATGAAAAGAAAAGATTTAAAAGCAAAAGTAAAATTTTGGGAAGAAAACAGGGGACCGGTCGACCGGTCCCAAGACCGCGGTCGACCGCGCCCCACATTTGAGCCTTAGAAGAAAAGCAAAACTCTCACTTTGGCAGGGCCGATCGACCGGTAAGGGGGACGCGGTCGACCGCGCCTAAATTTTATGCCTTTGAAAGAAAGCAGTGTGCCTTCTCCCGAAGGCCCGGTTGACCGGTCTGGTAATCGCGGTCGACCGGTCATTGCAGACCTAGACCCAAAACACTCCATTCTTCTTCCAACAACCAAATCCCATATCATTTAATGGAACTAATACATCACAAACATGTCTAATTACCATCATTTACAATATTAATCATCCAAATCAATTTTCAAAGGGTTAATACCCACAAATCCAACAAACCCCTAAAATGGTTAAACACAATAATTCATAACTATCACAACTAATTATTCTCCTTAAATCATATAATAGCAAGTAGATAACTTGCCTTGATGTAGAAAATCAGATTTGAGGAAGATGCAAGAAAAATCCAAGCTCAAATCTCTCTTTTCTCCAAAGCTTTCTTCTTTCTCCTTCTCTCTCTCTCTCTCTCTAGGGCTCAATTTGAAAGAAAAGGAAGAGTAGAAATGGGTTTGGGAAAAATAAAATGGGGCTTAAGTTTAAAGAGCCCACTTAAATGTCTAATACGCGATATAATAAATCGCACTGCACTTAAGCTATAACCAATCAAAAGTGTCCGAAATGCCAAAATACAATATGGCACTTATTTTGACTGTCTCGCGCCTACCGGGACTAACTACACCCTCCAATTTATCATTTGAAAATTTATAACTCATTTTAAGTTCCGGTTTCTCATTAAACCAAAATGTCATTTTATATCTTATGACACCATAAATCACCACATGGATATTTTTACCTACTCATCAGGTAATCATACAACATTTCAGTAAATATTAACCTTTTCCATATTAAATTAATATTTACTCAACATCCATCATTTATAATTAATTACTACACATAGTAAATAAATATAAAATATGCTATCAAACGTGAGGGCTGTTACACATTTGAGTCATAGGATAGAGTTAATTGATCATCCTTCAAGCCTATGACGTATTTGTTGAAGACGTAGCGGCCAAGACTATAAAGCTTCATCAAATTCCAAGTTTAATGTGCCACGTTTCTACGTCACCAACATATTTCCAATTGCTCCCAATGTATGAATGCATTACATATATCTATATAGGAGATTGGAACATTTTATATTGGGTGAATGTTTATTTAAAACTGTTGCTTATTTTCAGAAAGATTTTATTAAAACTTTAATATAAAGTATATAAAGTTTCTGGGCTAAAAATAGAATTTTTCAAACTTTCTGGAAGTTCGTTCGAAGTGTCGTTCGAACGAGTTTGTCGTTCGAACAACAATGTCGTTCGAACGAGAATGATGGTTCGAACAAGATATCCAATGAGATTTCTAACGAGTTCACACTGGAACTTCGTTAGAAACTCGTTCAAAAAAAAATCTCGTTTGAACGAGAGTTGGCGAGAACAGTTTTTTGGGCAGTTTTTGACAGTTTTTCCCACTTTTCCACTTGTTTTTCCCACTATCTTTTGACAGAACTTCTTAAGTGCGGAAATTAATTTTTTCTAATTAACTTTTTCATAATACTCTAACTCCTAGAGAGTGTTTTGTGAGTTCATCTTTCCTAAAAAAAAGTTCAAGTTTAAGTGTTCATTTTTCAAAGAAAAGTCAGTTAAACACTCTCTTTACACCCATATTGTTTATCCAAGTTCATATATATATATATATATATATATATATATATATATATATATATATATATATATATTCATTGCTTGGATTTTGGCACCGGTTTATCTCTACATATTGAAGAAGATATTGTTTGGGTTTGCTTTTATATCCCACAAAGAAGAAGAAGTTTGCGTTGATTTACCCACTTGGATAAAGGCTCCTAGTTTTGGTGACGGTGACCATATAAAGTCCTATCGGTGGATTCCGAGACTGCGATGGATCTCCGTGGTTATTCGCTAGGTGGAGGTGTCTACAAGAAGAAGCGTCGGGGCTTGAGAGGGATTGAGTCGAGTGTTGTAAGTCTTTCTGTCTTGTATTTGTAAAACCAAACTTAGTGGATTTGAGGCTAGGGCCGTCCGAGTTTTTTTTTCTGTTGTGGGGTTTTTCACGTACATCGCGGCGTAGTGATTCATTGTTTAATTTTATCTTGTTATATCACCTAGAATGCATGCTTAGGTAAAAAGATAAAATTTGGTTTAATCACTACTTATGTTTAATTTGGTGCTAAACTAATATGGGGTAATATTTATGTTAATTAAATGTTCGAACGACATTGTTGTTCGAACGACAAACTCATTCGAACGACACTTCGAACGAACTTTCATAAATTTTGAAAAATTCTATTTTTAGCCCAGAAACTTTATATACTTTATATTAAAGTTTTAATAAAATCTTTCTAAAAATAAGCAACAGTTTTAAATAAACGTTCACCCAATATAAAATGTTCCAAGCTCCTATATAGATATATGTAATGCATTCATACCTTGGGAGCAATTGGAACTATGTTGGTGACATAGAAACGAGTCACATTAAACTCGGCATTTGATGAAGCTTTATACTCTTGGCCGCTACGTCTTCAACAAACACGTCATAGGCTTGAAGGATGATCAATTAACTCTATCCTATGACTCAAATGTTTTTGTCCGAAATTGAGCCAAAACTTACAACGGACTCAATTGGAAATTTGTGTCCTTACAAATCTCCCCCTTTGTCTATTCCGGGACAAAAACCAAAAAAAAATCCTAAAGGGCCGTCAAGCTCTACTAGACTAATACCCAAAATAAAAATACAATGCTTGACTCAAACAACCCAAGGATCAATATCTTTGCCGGTGAAAATTTCCACTTATAATATAATTCCTGCACACTTAAGAAAACACATTAAACAAATGACCTACTCAGAAAGACGTCTCCCCCTAAGATAAATCTCCCCCAAACTAAGATACGATTATAATAGGAATAAATACCATTTCTCCCCCTATCATTCTTCCCCTTTTTTGTTCAGGAATAGACAAAGGCTAAAGAATCAAACATTAACTTTTTCCCAAATTAAAACAAATACACCACTTAAACTAAACAAGGGATAAATATAATGGGATAACAAGATAATCATAATGTGTGCATAAAGTGATGAGAACATTAAAGAACATAGGCAACAAAATCATAACTAATCCATACAAATGAATACCAACTATGATGCGAAAATAAATGATACCAAATAGACAAATAAGATTCTAAGCATGTGATATCAAACAAACTACGCAACAAACAAGGTACCAATTATGAATTGAAGCATAAATGGACTAACTAAACATGGCAAAGACATAGATAAAATATCATATATATGTATACACAATAGATACAAGCTAAGCATAAGTGCACACATATAGATATAAACACCAAAATGACACAAAATAAGATAATCTTTTCACACTTGTATGGAAAAAATGTGTCATGTGGAAACGGAAGTGTTGGGGTGTGAACTAGTAATAATTAAATTTAGACCCAATCACTTAAAAACATATTCACGGAGTTCTCAATTGATTACAAACTTCATCACATTTGAATATAACCTCATATGACAATATAGATTGAACTCAATGAACAAACATACACAATGCATACAAGCCTAGCATATTGATGATTCTACAAACCAATAGAGTCATGACATTGAAAATGCAACTAGGATAAAATGAACATTGTGCAAATCATTGATATACCATCCAAACTCCCTCAATTTAAGCATATAGAGTTTAATCTTTTGAATGAATAGATCAACTAAATAAAATAGGCCTTGGCAAACATTTTCTTTTAATGCCAAATTTTCTTTTAGGCCTTTAGACCACGTATTTCTTTTAGGTCCAATCAAACGGTGGCTTACTATTCGCAAAGGATAATAAATCCTTTCGATGCCCTTCCCCGTGCACATTTATATTTATCATTTTTTATTTCTCAAAAATCTCACCTGCAACGGATTTTGACATGCACTAGTCCTCCTAGGTCACAAATATGTAGATGACAAGATTGGTAGGAGAACACCTTAAAAAGCTCAAATATACATATGAAGTTAAAATTTCAAAAAAAAAACTCGTGCATGTGTGAATAGAAGCATATAAAAATAGAATCCATTATATCAACACAAAATCCAACTACTCCATGTAAGCATGGTAAAGAACACAATAAGGATTGACAATCTAAACCAAAAGTTCTAGCCACATGGGAGCGAAAAAGATGGAATTCTAGCACAAGTATATGCCACATAAAGTGTGTCAAACTAAAATACACACAAAAAAAATATTTTTGAGTTTTTCAAATTTTTAACCAAAAATAAAAATATATACTCAAAAGACAAACAGAAATCATTTGAATTTTTCACTAAGCTTAAATTACCAAGAGATAAAACCCAAATTATAAACAAAAATCTTTTTGTATTTTTCATTTAATGCAAACAAAAATGAAGGAAATGTAATACAAAAGATAAACATGTCATGATTTCTAGCATAAGATATGAAATAAAGCAATGACTAGAAAATGACTTAACATGCATACACCTAGCAAGGATATATAATATGAAGCACAAAAAGCTAGAGTATGCAAATAAAACTATCACATTCAACCTTTAGATTTTGCAACGGAGGAAGCATGTGAAACTAAATGAGAATCAAAAACCCTATCTTGTAAAGCTACCAAGTCGGATCTGATAACCTAAACTAATGATGAGTGACTATCTCGAGGTGTAGGAATCTTGAGTACCTTGATTTCCTTACGACGGGATTTTCTAGGACCTCGTTTAAGATCAAAACAAAATTTTATAAGATGACCTTTTCGACCACAATGAGAACAAGTAAAAACACGTCGAAAATTGGTACCTAAGGATTGATCTCTAAAGGTTTTCCTAGGTGATTCTCCTAAAACATGTTTTTTGGATTTATGAGTAGATTCATTACATGTATCGAAGCCTAAACCACAAGTGTCATTTTTTATACCGTGCCTAAGATTTTATCTAGTTTTTCGGACCTACACTCCAAATCAAATTTGAATTTTCTAGAGTTTTTAATTTATTTTTTAATTCTAAAACTAATAAAACATTTCTCTCTTCAAACTCGAGAAGCTCCTTTTTCAAGGATTCCATTAAACCTCTAAGGCTATCTCTCTCGCCTTCTACATATTCAAGCTTCTCTCGAAGAGTTCTCTCTCGTGTCCTAAGGTCTTCCACTAACGCACTCTCATTAATGACCTTGACACACTCTTTCAAACAAGCTTCTAACTTCAAATTTGCTCTTTTTAATTTAATATATTCATCATACAATTCTTGAAAAGCATTTTGAAGTTCATTCACATTAACCTCTTCTTCATTTTCACTCTCTCTTTCCTCTTCACTCTCACTACCATCAAAAATAAGGGAATCATAAACTATGACCTTGGAAGTGTCATGTGTTAAAGTTTCATCAATAGACGAGTTCTCACTATCACTCACATGACTAGCCATAAAATCCACAAAGTTGGGCTTAGTGGAGGAATTGGCTCCCTCTTCATTATCACTATCACCAAGGCTTGCATTAAAAGACATTGGTTGCTTACCATCTCTCCTTAGTTTGGTGGGGCACTCAGAAGCCCTATGGCCATACCCTTCACAACCAAAAGACCTATTTGACTCGTCCCTATTTAAATTTTCTTTAGAAGTTTTCGGGATCCTCTCGGCTTTGTCATACTTAGAAGTTTCAAATTTCTTAAAGTCATTTTTAAATTTATCTTTGTTAATTTTAACAAACTTTCAAATTTTCCTAGCAAATAAGGTCATATCTTCTGATTCACTATCACTCTCACTCTCCACTACTTGTTTTTCCTCTTTTTGGGCTTTTAAAGCAACGCCCTTTTCAATTTTCTTTTCAATTTTAGAGGGAAACATGTCCAGTTCATAGGTTTGTAAATCACCTACAAGCTCTTCTAATTTCGTAGAGGCTAAAGTTGATAAAGAATTTAAAATGATCACTTTTGGAATAAATCTATCGGGTAGGGACCTTAAAATTTTCTTTACTACTCGGTTGTCGGGTATTTTCTCTCCCAAATTAAAAGATGAATTAACAATATCGGATAGGCTAGCATAGAATTCATCAAAAGTTTCTTTTTTGTTCATTTTGATGGTTTCAAATTGAGTGGTGAGGTTTTGGAGTTTCGAAGCTTTAACGACACTTGTACCTTCATGAGTGAGTTGAAAAATATCCCAAGATTCTTTAGCGGTCTCACACGTCATAATGCATCGAAATTCATCCGGTGTGACAGTGCTAAACAAGGCATTTAAACCACGGGAATTAAAATTTGAAAGTTTAAATTCATTCTCACTCCATCTATCGGCCGATTTGGGAACACGTTCATTATCTACTAAATGAGTTGGTGGAGACCACCCATTAACTACAGATAACCAAACCCTCTCGTCGATAGATTTAAGTGTCGATTTCATTTGCACTTTCCAATGCGCGTAGTTAGAACTATCGAAAATAGGAAATTTAGAAAATGAGGAAAATTCCATTTTAGCCAAAAATATTTAAAAGATCTTGACGAAGTAATTTATCGTTTTTGGCTCTGATACCACTTGAAGGAACAAAAGGCCCCCAATTTTTAAATCTTTGTACTTCATAAAAAGTAATAATTTCCTTTTAAGTAGATGCGGAAGCGTAGATGGTTCACAAAAACAACAAATTTTAATTTCTTATAAATTAAAATTAAACCAAGTGAAATATGATGAAACACACACACAATTTAAATTTCACCCAAGTCCTAAAAATTTGCCTAAGTCATATTTTCAATATTTCCAAATTAGGCCAAACCAAATTTTACCAAATTAAATTAAATGACTTGAATTAAATTAAAATAAACATTACCCAATATTAGTTTAGCACCAAATTGAACATAAGTAGTGATTAAACCAAATTTTATCTTTTTACCTAAACATACGTTCTAGGTGATATAGCAAGATAAAATTAAACAATGAATCACTACGCCGCGATGTACGAGGAAAAACCCACAACGGGAAAAAAAACTCAAACGTCCCTAGCCTCAAATCCACTAAGTATGGTTTTACAAATACAAGACAGAAAGACTTACAACACTCGACTCGATCCCTCTCAAGCCCCGACGCTTCTTCTTGTAGACACCTCCAGCTAGTGAATAACCATGGAGCTCCACCGTAATCTAGGAATCCACCGATCAGACTTTATATGGTCACCCTCACCCAAACTAGGAGCCTTTCTCCAAGTGGATAAATCAATGTAAACTTCTTCTTCTTCGTGGGATATAGAAGCAAACCCAAATAATCTCTTCTTCAATATGTAGAGATAAACCGGTGCCAAACTCCAAGCATTGAATATATATATATATATATATATATATATATATGAACTTGGATAAACAGTATGGGTGTAAACAAAGTGTTTAACTGATTTTTCTTTGAAAAATGAACACTTAAACTTGAACTTTTTCTTATGAAAGATGAACTCACAAAACACTCTCTAGGAGTTAGAATATTATGAAAAAGTTAATTAGAAAAAGTTGATTTCCGCACTTAAGAAGTTCTGTCAAAAGATGGTGGGAAAAATAAGTGGGAGAGTGGGAAAACTGTCAAAAACTACCAAAAAAACTGTTCCCGCCAAATCTTGTTCGAATGAGATTTTCATTCGAACGAAGTTCCAATGTGAACTCGTTAGAAATATCGTTGGATATCTCGTTCGAACCATCATTCTTGTTCGAACGATACTTCGAACGACATTTCAGTAACCAATCTGGGAACTCATTAGCAAACTCGTTCGAACGACATTGTTGTTCGAACGACAAACTCGTTCGAAAGACACTTCGAATGAACTTCCAGAAAGTTTGAAAAATTCTATTTTTAGACCAGAAACTTTATATACTTTATATTAAAGTTTTAATAAAATCTTTTTGAAAATAAGCAACAGTTTCAAATAAACGTTCACCCAATATAAAAGGTTCCAAGCTCCTATATAGATATATGTAATGCATTCATACCTTGGGAGCAATTGGAACTATGTTGGTGACGTAGAAACGAGGCACATTAAACTCGGCATTTGATGAAGCTTTATACTCTTGGCTGCTACGTCTTCAACAAACACGTCATAGGCTTGAAGGATGATCAATTAAGTCTATCCTACGACTGAAATATTTTTTTCCGGAATTGAGCCAAAACTTACAACGGACTCAATTGGAAATTTGTTTCCTTACATTAGAAGTTAAAATTTTAGGTTATAAATAGTCAGTTTTTATTTTCCTTATTTTTCTTTTTTCTTACTCATTATCTAGTGTAGTTAGTTAAGTTTTTGTTATTTTCTTTTTGCTATACTTGGTACTAACATGTATTGTAGAATCATTGGACTTGTACTTTCACGAGATCGCTCCATTTTGGGTAATACCACTCTTTTACTCTCTTTAACTTAGTTCTTAATTCGCATTGAGGACAATGTCAGGTTCTATCCATTCATTGGTAGTTTCTTTGATTTTATTATATATTATTACCAAGCATGCTTTTGGGTAAAAAATTAAAAATTTCAAAATGATTTTCTTTCTTTTTTCTCCTTTATTGGGAATTTTGCATTTGTTTTCAATGATAAATTTTAATAATTGCCCGATCCAATAGACAACTCAATGATGCATGTTCTCAATTTTAGAAGCTATTAGATTTTAGTCTTCAATTATTGATATTATGAATAACTTCATGAATTAAACTTTAATCCCATGAGCACATTCACTTTCCTTGTTTAAATGATTTGTTTTAAAAGTTTTATAACTTGGTAATCTTTTATTGCATTGTATATACCTACACCTAGTTTGGACTTTTCTTCGTTTGTGAGTGTTATACACTTCTCTTTCCTCTTTGAAAACGTTACAATCGTTGGTAATCTTACTATTCTTTCATTGATCGTTCATTAATTGAGTTCATATATGAAATGTGTTACTTGAGCATGATTTTCAAAGTTTGTTTTAACTCGAGAATTGCGTAAACTATAGAAATGATCATAGGCTATATTTGTTATATCACCCATATTGACCTTGACCTCACCTTAAATGTTTTTCCTCGTCAAGCCCTTTGATCCTTAATATAGCCTTTCGTTTCATAACCAAAAATCCCATAACCAACTCCACATTGGAGTTATAAGCCATATATATCACCTTACGTACCTTTGTTTGGAATGATACTTGGGATTGAATGATGTTCGTGTTATGTGGTTATAATTAAGCATGCGAGAGAGAGAAAAATAAAGAAAAAACGAAGTGAAAACGTGAAGAAAAAAAGAAAGTAGAAAGAAAAAGAAAACAAAGAAAAAGTGAGAAAAATAAGAAAAGAAAAGAAAGAGAATTTTGTATATGTTGTGTATAGTGTTCAATAAGCTTTGTTTACTCTCTCCATTGTTATATTCAATGCTTCTTATGGAATCATATTCTAATTTTGTATTTGCCCTTATTTTCCATTATCCTGAGTGTGCATCTTCGAACACTTTGAATTCGTACATAGTCCTTTCATTTCATAACCTTAACCTTAAACCTACATTACAATCCTATAATGTCCTATGTGATCTTAGGGTGATTCAATTCAAAAGTTTAATTAGTTTTGATAATCTGTGAAAATATATTTTACCTCCTTTAATGGCGGTATCTTTCATTGAGATTACATGTTTTTCAATTTATATATTGCGCTCTTCATTTGTGACATGGGCACGACCTTATTTCCATTTCCATTTACTCTTTATTCCCACATGTCCTATGTATTACCTCCCATTCATAGTGATTTCATTAGTTGAGCGTAATGCCCAGTGAGGATTGACTTATATGCATGCTTTAATGTTTATTATTAGGTGTATATAAGTTTTTGCCAAATCATACTTTGCATGTGCTCGCTCCCCTCCCACATTTTAAGGTTTCAATTCAATGAAGTTCATTCTATAATGTTAACAATACATACTTTTGTGTGAATTGATTCACTTTGCTAATAACGTGTTTGAAATCTTTTTCTTTATTGTTGGTCTTGTCACTTGTGATTGGGCATACATTTTGAGGAAACCGTATGATGTTTATGGGTTTCATCCCTGAAAACCCTCACGAGACGACCCTCGTCCACTCTAAATACAATCCTTCACCCGCGAAAGTGGCTTTTATCTCTTTTGTATCTCTCTCTTATCTTATGTTTTTCTTATAGTTCTTCTTGCTTTGAATTTCATTGCTAGGGACTAGCAATGTGTAAGTTAGGGGGGGTGATTCGTCCCGAATCATGCACATATATACCCTATATACTTATGCATTTTAGCCCCCTCGAATACTTTAATTCCCATAATTATGCTCGATAACTAGGCAGCTTTCGTTTTATACGATAACATGCTATTTGAGGTCTTATTGGATTTTTGTAGGTATTGAGGTGCTTATTATGAAGTTTAGTTGCATTCCAGTAAAGCTCCGTCGACTATCGCACGTTCAGGGGAAATTTAGTAAATTCACACTTTGGGATTTTTTCATAAAGTCTCATGAAAGTTGAGCCCCTCAGAACAATATTCGTGTGGCCTCAAACGGTGCATGAATCCAAGTCCAAACGAAGATGTTGCGGGTCTTTAAGAGGAGGGGGTTCTAAAAGGAAATTCCCACAACAAACAATTTAAGAAAAGACAATTGTGTCCTGGATCTCTTTTGCACAAGCAGGCCAAAATCGTAGCAATAGGTCGTTGCCCATTGAACACATAGTTGAGGGTCTTGGTTAAATCCAATTGAGGCATTGACTTTTGCTTCAAAATTACAGAAGCAGGTTGGGCATTTTGAACTGCAATCGCGGTCGATCAGCCCTGACCCCCGGTCAGCCGAATTTGTCGATTTTGTCCTTGCGCAGATATAGTGGGTTTGGAGTGCTACCACCGGTCGATCGTCCACCCCAGTCGATCGTCCAATCCTTTTTTGTTCACAATCAAATGCAATAGCTCTTCCTTCACCAGCGGTCGATCGACCTGACCCTCGGTCGACCGTTCCCCTATTATTTTAGCCGAGATTTGTTGTTACCCTTTTTCCCTCTTTCTTTTATATTTTCGTTTTTCCTTTTTTTTTATTTGTAACTTACTATATAAAGGGAGACTTTGTTTATTTGTATCATATCTTGTTTTTATTTCCTTTTTTAGTTTAGAAGCTAGATTTGGAGATGGGGTTTTTTTTTTTGAGCTTGCCCCTCTCCTCCATTTCTTTTGGGTGTATACCCATTCATGTAAGACCTCTACTATTAATCTTCTTCTTTAAGCTTTATTTCCTTTATTTTCATTCTTTTTATTTATTTCCATGTCTAGATAATTTTTTGTAGTTAATTTAATTCTTGTTTGCTTTTATGAATTAGTTGCTTTAATTTATGTCATTTATCATGCTTAGTGGCTAACTTAGTTTAAATTGTGTTTGATTGAAATCACCTTGGATTGATTTAGTTGTTTTTCTTTGGTGATGGATTTTATTCATTTAATTCGATTGGGTGGTCCTTGTTATTACACCTAGGAGCTTTAACGGGGTATATCATGTATACTCCGTATTTACAACTTTGTGTGTGTAATTTTTGGGGTATTTATTGACGCCAAAATCATATTGGGATTTTATAATGATTTAGGGGGTGACAACTCTATATTTAATTGATTGTTGAAATGAGACTCTATCTCACTAAATTTATAGACCCATGTAACAATTTATACTAGTAAACTCTAGGTGAGGGAAATCTGTAGCAGCTAATAGTTTTTATTCCTTTTATTAATATAGTTTAAATACACATACCTTGTTATCTTTTCCTACATGTTAACAATTACCATTTACACTTTTATTGATAAGTATTAAACCGATTAAATTCTAGCAACATTTCTCTGTGGATTCGATACCGGGACTGGTTGTTGTACTCCCTTAAAAGAGTGTAGTCATTGTTTAGTTTTTTGTATTGAGTTAGTGAGCCGAATATTATAAAAGACCAGCGCGTAGGTGACTCTGGCCCCGCAGCAAAACCCATTCAATCATTTAACACATGATTTATTCAAGGGATTTCATTATATTCACAAAAACTTGCTTTTCAAGATTAAAACGACAATTTTGTTCATCACACTTAAACAAATGTCTAATTTCACAAAAAATCATTTTTTTCAAGAAACCTTCAAGACTTTGTTCATAAAATCTCTCAACAAGATAAATTTCCTTTTTAAAATATTTTATTTAATTAAATGTTGAACACTAAGTTTTGTTAAAAATATATCATTTTCTCTAAACTTTAGGACCCTTTGTAAAACGTTTTTACACAAATCATGAGAATTAACTTTCTTAAATCATATATATGTTCTACTTATAAACTCTACATACAAGACCAAATACTAGGAAAATATAGTTCTTAAACTTAAAGAGTAAAGTTTTTCACCTCAAAAGGAAGCTTCAATAGGATGGTGTGTAGAAGAAGATGGCAACCTCCCACCTCCTATGGTGGCCTTAAAGAGGTTTCCTAGCTTCACTAAGCTTGTCTCCTTGAATGTCCAAACAAAACCCCCTTCAAAATTCATTTATTCTTCTTCTTCTTCTCAAAATTCCTAACAACATCTTCATAAAAACCCATCTTTCTTGAACGTGTGGTGTATTTGGGTTTTATGATCTTAAATATGGAGGAAGATAGTTAATCGTTAGTGGTTTTGGGTGTAGGGGTGGTGGTACTAGGATGGTTTGTGGTGATTTGAGAAGGAAGAGCTCCAAGAGCTAGAGATAGAGAGAGAGAGAGAGATCAAATCTGATTGGAATGGGTTAAATGAGCCAAAACATCATTTAAATACCCCCCAAACCCTAAGTGTTAAATCCCACAAATGCCCATAAACTTAACCCTTTATCCAATGGTCCATCAAGCCTTTATCCCCCTTTTTGATCTGAGTCGCTGACAGCTCGACACGTCATCCAATCTGACGACTAACGTCATGACAACACATTAAATGTGAAGAATTTTCAAATTTTCATTCGGTCATTCGATCGATATTGGGCCTCGTTCGAATGATATCCCTTCTTGTTCGAATGAGCGATCTAATGAGGAACTAATGAGCCAAAATCATAGGGTTAATAGGGACGTGAGATTTACCTTGCTCGAACGTGAAACACCTTTCGTTCGAATGACTGTGTAGCTTGTTCGAACGTCGGCTTTCCAACGAGATTCTAGAGAGCCAAGGAAATCGAGCATTCCTCAGTTGTTAGAAGGTTGTTTGAACGATACTTTCACCAAATTCTAACGACTGTAAAAATATAATATATTAACTTTAGGCCATAAAAATTCCAATTCAATTGCATCGAGGCCACTACATTACCCAAAATTTTCTTATGATTCTCCTTAATAAGCCCAAAGCCCAATTAGTCATACCAACACATCAAATCATATGATTACGGTCAAAGTTGCAGGGGCAGGTGTTACATTCTTCCTTCCTTAGGAAATTTCACCCTCAAAATTATTATTCCATTAATTCCATAAATTCCCTAGGTCCTCAATCCTTACTCTTTGTCATAGGAATCTTTCATGGCTAGATTATTAAAATCCCAAACCATTAACAAATCATCATACCTTCTTTTACCAGAGGAGTCACCAAATAACTCAACATGCAAACTATTCTAATGATCACTATCAGGCTAGCCATTGAAATCACATAATAGTCCTCGAGTCCCTAATTACTTGATTATCACGCTCAATCAAGTCCTAACGTTTCTTTGCTAACACTTAAAGCATATCAGTGTCTCTACCAGAGTAACACTCTCTATTGGTCGACACGCACCCAAGAAATCCATAAAATCGCTAATCCTAAGGAAAGTGGATATTACAAACAAACTGTACGGAAGAACGCGTAACCACACGTATAGAAAACTTATGTAAACAAAGAAATATTTTGAATAAGAGCGCGCCTAATTGTCGAGATGCAATGACCACACTAGGTCCATCCGCGATCATACTGAACCAAGCCGTGTCGTGACCAAACTATCAACATGGAATAATACAAGTCCATTGAAATTAAAATGGAACCTCCTCAACCATTAAAATTCAAGGAACACAATGCTCGACTATAGGAACTGAAATAACATAACAAATCATAATAAACAAATAACTATTCCGAAGGAATCCCATCCGCATGAAATAACTATGGTTTACGAAAGCCGAACCTATGCCATACGCTCTAAGTCTACGACTTCTCCCAGGCATTCTTATTAGATCTTAGTATAGCCATACACCCTGGCTTGAATAACCAATTGTGAAGAATCGAATCACAAACAATTCATATCCTCAAGAAGAAAGTAACTTACTAACCTATTATCCTTTCCAAAGTCAAACATTGGAGTTCCCTCCTTAGGAATAAGGCTTCCTCTTTTCATCTTTAACCAATGCGAGCCACTTCGATCAACGAATGTCAAACGCCTTTGTCAACGTCAATCTTGTCCATCTTTCTAGTCAATGTGACATCATGACCAACCTATCACACCCAGGTTATTATCTCCATAATCGTACCATGATCATATCCTGAATGCCTCCTTAGGTTATGCCCAACTAAGCGATGTATTCACCTCATCAAAACCTTCACTGACATAAGGCCATCACTGTGCCTATATACATATTCTATCGAAACTAAACTTACATGACAGCCACACCGGTCGCCATTAGCCTCTAAGGATAGCAAGTACTATACCGACTACACCTCCTAACCCGTACTGGTTCAGCAAGATGTACTAAGAATTAGTCTCTTCCCTGCTAGGGTTATTCTAACTTATACTACTAACACATGTCGATACTTTAATCATACTTGACATCCTATATGGGGTTCTATCTTCAACTCTCTAACATGACATCATTAATTTAAGTCCAAATACATTTCCTAGCACCCATCAAAATCAAGTACTAGACTTCTTAAACTAGTCATCTTAGTACAAACGAGCATAATTCCCAATCATGACATAACTCTCCAATTTCCATTTGGATATGGGTCTTCCTACTGATATTAAATTATATAACCTTACCAAGGACTACATAACTCGATCTTTTAAAATTTTACCAATAACCTGGGATCATCACATGACCCTTAATATGACCATTACTAAAACACTAGCACTCCATGACACCGAATTTGATTGGTTACCTGAGGATAACAAGCACACCCCATCATAAAAGTCATAAAAAACTTGATGAGATTTTATCACCTATGATCCTCTTGTCGTTGGTATGACCTACCGATTTCCCAATAACCACATCGTGGCCATTAGGTACTCACAAAGATACTAGCCTACAAGTATCCACACACGATGCACTTAAATCATTGAACACCTAAATACGTCATAAAAAGTCAAGATACTCCAAGGACTTCCTTAAATCATACTCGCACCGAAACTACCTTGCATTCAACCATTACTTAGGCTGCTAAAACGAGCTACAATATTTAGATAGAAAACCTTATTTCCCTTTTGTTTTAAACTCTGGCATAGATCTAACCTATTACCCTCTCCTCGAGACCCAATAAAGGTTTACAGACTCCCTTCCAATATGTATGATGCCACATACTACGTATAAAACCACAAGCTAACACTGCTAAGGATTCTGGCAGGATATAGGATGTCATATGCAACCTATAAGCCTCTAAATCTATACTACCAACATCATAAGGGATCCTATTTGATAAGCACCCAAAAGTGTATAATTTATACCCCGAATAGATGCATTAATCGCTCGTTTTTAATAAAAATGGCCTTATGTTTGTATTTATTTATTTCTCAGGTCAACACGCAGTTGCGGTACAAATAATGCTAAATCAGTACAATTGCGACACATAAGCGGTTAAAGCAGTGCAACGAATAAATCAAAAGACACCGCGAAGTCAGAGTCCCATTGAGCTTGCCCGAAAGAGTTTCGATGTCCCGAACTAGTCCCGTAATCCTAACCTAAGCCTACACCGAGCCCAGCCATCACCAGTGCCCCGTGTGTGTTTAGTTTGTATTTTATATTATTTTTAGATTTTTATTTGAGTCATTTTTATATTTTTAGAATTTATTTTATGTTTTATTTTGAGTCGTTTTATTTTTAGGATTTATTTTAGGTTTATTTAGAATTTTCTAGAATTTATTTTCTATTTTCATAATTCTTTATTCTAATTTTTTATTTTTCTAGCTTTTAATTTTAAATCTTTATTTTATTTTATTTTATTTTATTAGGATTAGTTTTTAGGAAGTTATTTTTAGTTTTATTATATTTTATTTTTTAGGTCTGCAGATTTTATTTTAAATTGATTTTTAGAATATTAGTTTTTATTTTTAATTTTTATTTGAGTTTTTTTTAGGATTTTATTGTTTAGATGATTTTAATTTTTTTAGTTTGTTAGTTTTTTTTAATTATTATTTTAGTTAGTTAGGGTATTTTATTTTTAGGTGTCCAAATTACATAAACACACACATACACAAACTCCAAACACTCACCTACACCTAAATAATCCCTTATCCCCACCATATTCCCATACACCCTACCACACATAAACACCTCCATCATTATCTTCTTCCTTAAACCACCACCTATATTCACTCTCTCTCCTTCATTAACACATTAACCATAAACTCATTTCCATCTAACCTTTAACACCAAAAGTCCTACAAACAGAAACTCGTCCTAGATTCAGAAGTTCCGGTCACCCCCGTTCAACCCGGAACTCCAATCGGGTTTATACCCGAGACCAACCCGTCGTCTGCTCAAACCCATCTCCAACGGCCTGAAAATAGGAGCAACCCAAATCCAACGCGACTCAGCCCAGCTGAACCCGGATTCCCACGAAACCAGAGCTACCCCGATCTGCGAACCTCCTCGAACCATAACCCGGTTCCTCCAGCCCAGTTTTGACCCGAGCTCGACCCACTCCGATCCAAACCCAGATGACCCTGTTCGATCTCCAAACCCGGTTACCATTCGACCCTTATCCCTTCAACCAAAATCCCAACAATATCGGATACCATCCCCAAGCCAAAATCAAATCCCAAAAAAATATCTCATCCAAATAACAAAGATCGTGGGTCCATAAAAGAGAAGGAGCATCTCATTTAAAAGGAAGACTCTCATCAGCAGAAAAAAAAAAAAAGGAAATACACAGAGAGAGAACGTGAGAGACAGAAAAAAGAAAAAAAAAAGGTACAAAAATAGTAAAAAAAAATTAAAAAAAATATAGTTTTAGGTTTAGAAAAATTTGTAGGTTCAGTTTTTGTTGTTAGTTTTGTAGGTTCATGCACAGCTGACACAAGGAATTATTGCGTATTGTATTTCTTTCTCTTATTGTTTAATTTCTTGTTCTTTAATTGTGTTTGTGCTAACTCTTTGATTATGTCTGGCTAAACACCCCATTCAAGGGGTGGGATGAAACGCGTAGGTTGATTTGTTTTATTTGAATAATTGTTCGTTGATGCATTCTAGGCTAATTAAATTGGGAAAAATCACACATTAATTTATATAACGAGAGTTAATAAATTAATGTTGAAAATTAATATTTAATTTTTGGATTTGACTTAGAGATAAGTATATTTCTTAAATTTAAATATTAATTATGTGTATAAAATTCAAAGATTCATACAAATTTTAATGAATTAATCTTAGCGGATATTTTGTTGAAATGAGTGTGAATCTTAATTTTTTTATGTTGTGACTATTCCCGATTTAATAGATGAAAAAGATAAAATTGAATTTAGGATTGTAACGAGAGTTAAATTTTAAATTCAATATTATTTCGAAGTATTCAATTGAATAATTAGGACATAAAATTAATTTGACTACACGGTATAATCCCTCCGCTTGTTTCTTCTCATAAATTCTAAAGTATATTACTTTTTAAATTTTCGTAGTCATTTTAGTTGCATAAATTTTCGTTTCCTCCCTTGAAAATTATTTTCAAATATAAAAATAAAAAATTTAAAAAATTTAAAAACACAACAAGATTTTTAATAAAAATTTGAAATTGCAAGTTTTCACGATAACCGTTTCAACTCTTGAAATTGGATTGATACTCGAATTTTCTACGATACTGAATTTTTAACAAGTTTTGTAGGTGATTCCATGAATTTTGATACTCGAAGTTTGACCGCAACGACATTCCAAATCCATATCCAAGGAAGACATAAATAAATAGTTATCACTTTTCCCCAATGTCACATCATATGTTCTCCAAAACCACATTATGGACGACTATTTAAAGTTCTCTCCTACGTCACTTTAACCCATCGTTGTTATACACGTAACATACTTGCCACCGATGGCCAGTAATTCTCCTTATAGCTTGGGAGATAAAAACTTCCATTCAACAATTACCAAGGCATTTACCTATAATGATAATATCCTATCATCTACGACTGAGTACACATCCTCAAGTAATGACCGACACGGGTCTACATGCCCACAAAATTTTCAAATGCTTACGAGTTGATAATACCCCAAGGATCTAGTTCCACTAATCACATCATTATTATTAACTACCCGTAAGAACCTAACTAAGGAACTGAATGTGTCTTTATCACAAAATTAATATCGCTTAGACATGACACTCGAGTCACGTATCCTCTACAGTTGACTTTAAATGACTCGTTTCTTTAATTCAATGGACGTTATTCACCTTTGTTAACATCTTACTAGGACTCTCACACTATCAAGGGTTGACATTAAGGCACCTCGCACTAGAGAACACAAGATCGCCACTAATGGCCTACATAGACACTCGCAATTTACTAGCATGTTTAAATTAGAATCGCAGAAGCTATTAATGGCAACTAACTTGGTCACATACTACTTGACCGCATATTACCGGTCGTGCTAATATCCTTCATTCTACCATAGAGAAGATAAACCAAAATCATCTTATATCTAGCGTGACCATCCCAAAACCAACACCGACGTTGAAAGATCCACTACCGACCTCACCACGTCACTCCTGAAAGGAACCTTGAACCTAGAGCTTTGATACCATTTGTAATGCCCCGATCCGGATTTATGGGTCACTTATGGTCAATCCATCTCGACCCGAATGTTAGGTGTAAGCAACCTGCTGCAACAAAGAGGAAAGAATGAGACGAATGCCCGATGGAAAAATATAACAATGAAAAATAGAATCGAACGACAGAGAATAGACTCTAACACATTTATCTACGTTCACACATAAAAGTAACAAATGAGCTCCGAGAAGGTAAATTTATTGTAGTTCCCCATACACTTCTTACAGATTCCTTCTAACCTTTTTCTCATAGATGCATTTTCCTTTTAGAGAGTTTTTTTAAGCACGTTTTATTCCCAGCAACATCAACCCCCCAAAACTCACACACATCTTCCAAAGTTAATGTAAATTCGCACCAAGCAACCATAAAAGCATGAGACATGTTACTCCACTGAGAAACTAGCAATATCAAAGTGTTGTTAGAAGATGATAGTCCCACCTAGGATAGCTTGGCAATATATTTTTCATGGACGTCATATGTTCACCTAAGCCATCACAGGCATCTCCAGTTGACTCAAACTTAATGCTAGAGTAAGGGAAATCTACACGTTCAATTCTATACCTAGGTAAACTTAAACCAGGGATGTAAGACAAGTCTTTAACGTCATCATTTTCATCCATAAGCAAGGGTTAAGATTCATTAGAAGTTAGACAATTTGGAAAGATATCCATCATTGACCAGAAGTTATGAGCCTCCCCAAAATATGGAGAACGATGATATTTAGCCCACTAGGTTTGATGGGCATGGGTCCTAGGGGAAACACTTCTTATAGAAGGAGTTTTCTTAACAAGAGGAGCCATTACAAAAATGGTGCTTAGGGTTTTTAAGAAGAAGAAGAAGATTTGGAGAAGGAAAAGCAGACATAAATTTCTCTCTCTCTAAAGATAGTATTTGCCAAAGGAAACCCGTAAAGGTAAGAAATGATTTGAAAAAGAGGGAGCCTTCTATAAGGGGCAAAAGATGAAATTTAAAATGGTGGCAGTTGATTTCACACGCATGTGGTTGTGCGTGCTAGAACAACGATGACCTGTGATTTGATGACGATCGAGGTGGATCGCGTGGAACACACATATTATCCCTAACATGCCACGTGTGAAGTTAAGGGAAGAGTCACATGATTTATTTAATATGAAATGACGGCTCAATGATGACGTTTTTCTTAGGGGATTGAATAAATCATCCCATGAATCTCCTTTCTTGGGGAAACAAAATAGTTTTGGGGGAATTTCAAAAAACCATTATATTTCCCCAATAAATATATACATATTAATTATAAAACATTTTACCTCTAAGAAAAAATTTCATGACTAAGTTTCTAGGTCACTCGAGCAAAATCTCACTCGGAGAGAAAATGTGTGTGTGGTTATTCACACACACCTTTATACAAATAATTGTTATTTCCTTAGTTATTTGTTTATTTCTTTGAAATAACCCCAACTTACGGGTTATCGAAGAGAGATGATGGTATTTCGTACAGATATTTCTTTACATATGAATAAATATCTCTACAAAGGGTCAAATGTTGGGGGAGGTCCAAGCTCAAGGTTAATCTACATACTAATTTTGTACATACAATGGATTAACGATAGAACAAGAAGCTTATTCGAAAGAAGATCATTCGCAAGGATTGTAGTCACTCGAAGGAATTCCCACAATGATCAACCTTAATTGAGAGATATGGAAAACACATTTTGGAATAGGAATTATGATGTACATTTATCACCTTTTATTATTGAAATACTTAGATTTATTCTATAATGATTCTGAGGTTGATCGGTACCTTCGAAGGACCATGTCTAGCAGGACATGGGATTACTCACATGATCTATCGAACATTCCCATTTTAGGAACCTTGCAGGTACTTGATTTGGAGGATTAGGAACAAGGGAACGTTAGGAAAGTAATAGAAACCTCTTTGGAACACTTAGGAAAAACCTCTATTCAATAAGAGCAATAAATGGTCGTTTGAGATAGCATTTGCTGAGGGACCTCTCTCGAGGGACCTCAGTTCCAACAGTTGTTAAAAGTTGGTTCCTTTGGTCTCTTATAAATAGTTCTAGGTTGTTCAAATAACCATCATTAGAAAGACCACATTGGGATGATTAGACAACTCACCTCATAGGATACAGCTTGCCACCTTTTATGATGTCATGTTCCTGACATTTTAGAAACACGAGAAAAGTAGCACTCGGGTGACTTTATATCTTGAACCACCAACTATTTAAGGGAATGTCTCACGATCCGTCATAAATTAAACCTTTTTGCCAACCTATCACGTCTCAAATCAATGAAATACAATTCTTGATATGACAAATAATGTTCCCGCTACAATATAATATCTCATGCATTTAATTCAATATCTTTAGCATTAATTGGAGAGTACTCTTATCATTAAATGATGTCAGAACATTTGATGTGGGCAAGGTCACTTAATTGACCTTTTCCTCATGTAAATACTTTCATTTATCTTCTTTAAAAGGACCCCTGATCAGATTTATGATTCCCAAAGTTAATGCCCATTTTCCCTAGACACGAGAGTTGGTTGTGAGGTCATCATTTGTTGATTATTCCCACTGATCTCTTTATTCTCAAACATTGGCCTTTATTGTACTTATGGTTTACTACCTTGCCTTTATTATGCTATAGTGTTTATTTCTTCTCCCTCCAATCAAGCTGGTTGTGGGGTACCGTTTCATTTATTGTATCAAAGATAATTTATGGTGTAAAAGCTTCATTAAATATAGATTTTCGATTTTAAAGTGTGTTAATTACAAACAATATAGTCATCATTTATTTTGTTGTTCTTTATGCATTAGTCATCAATATGATAAGGGGTTATGCTTCGTAAAACACTAATTGTATTCAAGAACACAAATTTTATAAAGGGAAATGAAAAAACTCAGTAAATATCCTCCCAAATAACAATGAATAAACTCATGTGTATAACTCTCAATAATAGATAATTAATACAAGTGTTTGATAATAAATAAACCTCGCAAGAAATTAGCTAGATGGAGAGAAGAGCAAGCACCCTAAATGCACCTCGGGTAGGCATCTCAAACACCAAAGTAAGAAGTAATAATGATCGGATCTCAATAAATGCTCCTATTCTACAATAGAACTAGATAAAACATTAATGGTGAAGGAATAAAAGCTTTAGTTTATAATAACTCTAGTTTTTATAATAACCCTTTTAAGGTGGTCTTTTGGCTTAAAGATTAAGCGTCTTCAAAACTGTATTAAAAGGGGTATAAATAGCCTCCACTTTTTCATGTGAGAGATCAAGCGCATTAAATGATGTGTCAGTCTACCATGCCCAACTTGACAAATATATTAAATGTTGAGTGAAATATCGAGTGGCTAGTTGTTGTGTCAAGCGGGGCCATAGTGTGTTAGCATCGAACTAGTTAGTTGCTCACCAAACCGTCATTATTTGAGGTAGGTTTGATTTTATGTGTGTTAGGTATGGTATGAAGTCACGCGGATATTTTATGGAAAGATACTCAATTTGGCACAAAAACTCAATGGTAGATAAGCGGGTAAGCTCAAGGTTCTTGTCTTATGGTTCCTCGAGTAATGCTCATCCGAGCTCAACTAGGTATTTTACCTGGTGTATCTAAGATTGTCAAATAATTCTTTAACAAAGCCTTTCTCCTCGATCCTATAAACCAGTTCCCTCAAAGATTCTCAAGTGAGGTTGCTCGATAGAGCTTGGAATCTCTCACACATCCTTCCAGACATGGTCCATGATGGTATCGAGTAACCTCACCTCACTGTTACAATATAACTCAAATTCACTATTCAACATTCAAATATATAATAAACACATAAAATACATGGTGAATCCAATTGACTTCCATTATGCAACTTCTTCAATCTTCGGGTTGAGCTCTTGCTCTGCATTTTCCTTGAAGCGGATTAGTTGGCTCCCGTTATTCCTTTGTGTTGTAACTAATCTTTAATGAATCCTTATCTAATTTCTCATCTAGTTTCTCAAGTAGGAGATTTATCTCTAAGTGGGGTTTACCTATAAGCCCCTGCTACAAAATCTTAGAATAATGAATTCTGAAAAAATGAAATCAATTTCAAAATATACATGTGTGAATTTAACTTTGCTTTAATTTTAAATTGGCTCCTCACTACCATTTTAAAATAAAAACTCGTCGAGCATCCAAGTTCCCTTATCAGGTGAGATTTCTTAGGGAGATTAAATCACTCCACCTTGGACTAGATAGACTTTTATCTTTCAATTATGTACCTGGACAATTGAGGAACCTCTGTCCAACATAATTAAATAGTCAGCGTCTTTTGGTTCCATAATTAATGACAGTGACTCTGTGGGGTAGGATATCATTAATTATGTCTAAGTGTATACCAATGATTCATTCCTCAAAATAGAATCCACTCATGATGAACTTCCCTATGGAGGGATCGAACTCACTCACAATATAATTCTTGGAACTATCACTTAAAAATATTTAATAAATCCATGATGCCTTGATTAATTCCATCCCCTAGGGGGGGCACCTAACTGACTCGAGAAATTAATCAAATCTTGATTTATGAAAACACGGATGGATATCGTGGGGTTTAAGTTGGAACCCTTCTCCCTTTAGTATTTTGGAAAAACTTGAGGGTTTTGAAAAGAAATTTATTCAATTCTAAAAGACCGAATATAAATCTTTAGTAGTTTTCAAAATTACTTATATAAATAAAATATCTTGATCTCACATTTTAATTTTCTTAAAATAGAATAGTAATTTTAATTTTCCAAAAAATAAAACCTGGCGATATCAATTTAATTAACATCTTAAATTTGTTTACCCCAATCTAATTCAATTTTGAAAAGAATAAATACAAAATAAATTTTCAAAGAAAATTGGTGATCTAGGTCGGTGTCAAAATCCATGTTGTCCCTAAAAATGGGTGTTCCTAATTATCCAAATAATTAGCACACGAATTATGAAACATAATAACATAATGATACATTGTAGATAAATAAATAAATTAATGCAACAAAAAAATAAAAGGAAAAAATTGCCCATTTCTGTTATGGCATAAACTTTTTCTTAAAGTAGAACTCTTCAAGACAAATAATCCTTGTTGTAAAAGACTTAACTTTGACATATAATCCAACTTGAAGTAGACTTTATCACAACTATGAGTTCTTATTCATTTTTTCTTTATGAAACTAATCCAACCTTACAAATGCTAGGTCGTATGGATAGTCCGTATATTAGGCCAAACGCACAAATTCACTTTTTACCAAATTTTATCTTTATTTAATTTAGTGAACATGAAATATAAATTATTAAACCAAATTCCAAACCAAACAAGCAGAATAAGAATTTGAGAAAAAATCCCTTTCAGGAAAAACCTTTAATTTCAGCATTGTATCAGAATTGACAAACACTAGACGACTTACAGACTACTTAAGGATCCACTAAGTAGAATACAAAGATGTCTTCAAATCTTCAACAGAAAATGGTATAATCCAGCACCACCCACAACAAGTAGTTCTTGCCTCAGCATCCACTGATCACCCCCAGGAATCTCAATTCCTTTCTTCTTCAACAGTAGAGCCTCGACTCCACAATTCAACCATAAAGAAAATATCTATAATGGTTTTTGAACATTGAATGTGTTCTTACTGATTTTGAAAAATGATCTTCATATATCCAAAGGTTTTGGATGAAAAAGGAATAGAGTTTGATCACAAAAAGAACTATAAAAATGCTTCCTAAAAAGTCCAATCTCACATCTCTATTTATAGGAAAATTTGTTACAAAGAGATATGGATTAAAGATTAGAAAATTTATGTTTTAAAAAACAAAACAAATGCATACTCGTCCGAATGAACTGACATCTTGTTCGTACGAAGTACCCATTCTCGTTCAATCGACATTTCAAGTCGTTATAACAAATGGAATGGTTTCAAAAATCCGCCCCTTAAATTAGCCAGGGAAAAATGAGCGCTAAAAATTCTCATACACTTTAAGGGACGGTTTTTTATAACCGTCCTATTTGCTATACCAAACGGGACAATTTTTAAAAATCGTCGCATTTGATATTTATCAAAAGGGACGGTAACTAAAAACCGTCCCTTTTGGTATATCAAAATGGACAAAATGACACAGCCGTCCCAAATATTCCCCTCCCTAATACTCATTTTTCTTGTAGTGTAACCACCAACACTCTAATAAATTAACTCCACATATTAGATCAAATATTGATTTATGATTTATCAAGTTTACTACAATCGAGACCCTACATGGGCTGAGATATTATTACGCGGGACTTAATAAATTGCGTATACTCCATATTTGATAAATTACACTAGACAATACTCTAGTAGTAATTTGATTTGTTCATTTAATATGCCACCACGTATATTGGGACAAGTGGCACCATAAATATAGGACACTTGTTTCCATATAGAACATGACATGTGTCAAGCCCACTTGAGTCACTTTTGCTATAAAAGGAGTGTTTCCTCCTCGTTTGTTAGATGATGGTCTTGGGGGAAAAGTAAGGAGAGGAAACCTAACCCTCCTCCCCCACGCACCTCTTGAGCTCCGTCATGGGATTGATAGTGATGAGATAATTTTCATAGTTTCATTACGGTATATGGGCGTTTGAGAGGCAGCTAGCCGTCTTTGGCATCCCCCGCGGGCCAAAACTACTAAAATGGGGCATTTGAGAAGCGACTCACCGGATTTGGCACCCCTACTCACCAAAATCGCCAAATATAGATCTCTCTCTGGCGTATCGTAAAGACCCACAAAATATGCAGACTTTGATTCTATAAAGACAAATACGTAGGCGCAACCACGTTGCTCAAGTCTAAAACACGCTCAATGTGATGCCTCCTCAAATCGGCACTCATATCTTACACCCTCAATATATCCTGGCTCGTGATATTATTTCAAAACTTCCTCTGCCTCTACTAACCTGATGCATCTCAGAGGTCTATCATGATAACATTCTGACAGAGTTAGCCATTTTGCATGTAGTATCTTGAAATCCTCCTCTCGAGTCTCATGGCATCATCTTTATCGACTGGAACTACCTCATCCACCAGCATGTTAATGTATGACTACCTCTAATCAGGTGGTTGCTCTATGAAGTTACACTCAATTGGATTGCAATATAACCGACTTTTATCACAACCCCTTTGTATCTGCTCAACATCTTCCTTCATGGTTAGTCAAAAGTATCCTAACCTATTAATTATTTGGTATAAAGGAATCTTAGTGGTCTCCTAACTTTCTTTATGGGCTTCTTTCAGCTTTCTCGGGATCAAGGCACCTTAACAACCATCCCCTCTTATTTTTATAATACAAGTTGCCTATTTTAGTAAAGTACTGCGTCGATTCCACCAAGCTTAGTGGTCCTTAGGGTGTGCCAAGTTGCTTCATTATTTCTCTCCTTCAGTCATTTCTATCATCAGTGGGTAACTTTTAGTTATGGAATAGGGAACTGTCTTCTTGGTAATTTGAATGACCGTTGAATCCCCATTGATGGCAATTTTCTAGGCAATAATGGCATATGCATCTGCATGTCTATTCATCCTTCTGGGTGCCTTTTAAAAATGACCATATGAAATTGCCTGAGTAACCTTTAAATGATCATTAGATAGGGCGCCATACTCATGTGTTTTGGGGGATATTCCCACTTAACTTTATTTACCACCAGATTGGAATCACTTTTAATTATAAGAACTTAGATGCCCCTTCTCAAGGACTCCAATAAGACCAGCACTAGGGCATCATACTCAACTTCATTATTGGAGCAGCTGAAGTTTAATTCCAAGGATAATAAAACTTCCTTATCCCTTTTGATCAAGATAACCCATGCACCAACTTTGCCTTCAGTTGAGGAACTAACAAACTTCATATTCCACCCTTCCAAACTGGCTTCTAGGTAGTTGGCATGAAGATCATACCCCGAGAGCTCTTCGAGTGGTGGTCCAAATTTCCTAGATGAGAATATGGCTAACAAGTCTACATAAGCTTGGCTCTTGATTGCCCGAATGACCAAATAATTATGATCATACTCTAAAAGTATTAGAAACCATCTGGCTGCCCTGCCAATTAGTACAGTTCTAGCTAACAAAAACTTATAGGGTCACATAGTATTACAACATGAGTCGTGAATAATAACATGTAATGTCTAAGGTTTTGAGCAACAAAAACAAGTGATAACCTGTGCCTCTCAATACTAGTATATCTGGCCTTAGGATTATGTATAATGTGGCTTAAGAAATAAATAGGTTATTCTAGGCCATCCACTTCTTGGGCTAATAGTTCTCCGATCGACCTCTCTGTGGAAGTGAGGTAGAGTTGAAAAAGTATACCCACTTTTGGAGGAATTATGGTCTAAGGAGATATGAGGAGTTTCTTTAACTTGTCCAGGGCTTCTTGATGTGATTGTTCCCATGTAAACTTGGTCCCCTTTCATACCAGCTCCATTAGTGGGTGAGTGACCCCAGCAAGCCCATGTACAAATCTTTTCAAATAGAAGACTTTCCCTAAGAAGCTCTTTAACTCTTTCATTGACTTAGGCTATGACATGTTGAGGATGGGTTTTTTATTTCTAGTTCCATCTGGATACTTTGCCTTTTCACTAAAAAATCGAGGAATTTCCCACCTGTCCCCCCAAAGACACACCTGAGAGGGCTCATCTTTAATTTGTACTTTTACATTTTATTAACACCTTCCTCAAGTCTGCCAAGTAAGCAGCCTACTTCTTTGACTTTATTGCCAGGTTGTTTACATAAAACTCCCCAATCTCATGGAAGAGATCATGAAATATGGCAATCATAACCATCTGGCAAGTAGCAACGGTGTTCTTTAATCCAAAAGGCATAATTGTATACATAAACTTACCTAACGAGGTGCAAAAGGCAGTCTTCTCAGCATCCTCTGGATCCATCTTTATTTATTTATACCCCACATATCTATCCATAAATATGTACATATCACGTCCCACAGTTGCATATATTAAGAAGTCAATGGAAGGCAATAGGAACTCAACTTTTGGACAGGCCCTATTCAAGTCCCTAAAATCCACACAAATCCTGATTTGGTTTTTCTCTTTCTTCTCAATCGGCACAATGCTAGAAAACCAAATAGAATGTTAGACTGGAATAATGAAAACTACCATGAGAAACCTTTCCACCTCTTCCTTTATCTTTAAATCTAGTTCTGCGTTGTACGTTCGAGTGGCCTGCTTATCTGGGATTGTTGAGGGCGTCATATTCATCTTGTGGCAACTCATCTATTTATCAACCCCTGGAATCTCTATGTACTTCCATGAAAAAACATCTTTGAACTCTCAAAGTAGACCAAGTAGGTCTCCCTTCGATGCATTATCAAGGTCTTTCGAAATGAAGATGGCCCTAGTATTGTCACCTTCCTCTACTAAATCCATCTGCTCCAGCTCATGTATCTGAGGCTTTAGATCATCTTTCATGCACTCTGACTCCTTTTTTATTTCATTTATAAACTCTTGAATGTTAGAGTTATCAATCACCAAGCACTGACCTTGATTATCCACCAAAAATCATTCATAAATTGGGTCAGCCTCATCACCTAAGCTTTTGTCTTCCCACTCACACCTTTATTACTTGTAAATAATCTTGCCATTAGGTAACACCATCCTCTTGCACTGCCTAGGACTTTCCTACCTGTGACACCTCTTTTGGAAATTTTCGTTTAGCTCTCTCACTGAGAATGTACTGAGTACACTTTATTGTTGAACCTGGTGCTTGATTCGATCAACGCGCAGTGCATCCTATCATGCAGTTTTCTAGACAAGCTGGGAGGCCTCACTGTTTCTCGATCCATCTCCTCTTCTTTAAAATCACCCACTGGGTGAGTTGGCGCTCGCATTATTTCCCTAGTAATAGGAATTCTATTACCCCAGTGTATCAAGTAAGCACCACAGCCTCTTCTCCCAGCTCTGTGTAGAAAGTTGCATCGACCAAGTGTGTTTCTTCACGTGTGAATGAATTCTTCGACGCTTGAATGACCACTTATTTCCCCTTGATATTTAGTTTGGCACATTAATGGTAGGTATATGGAACCAACCCATGATTATGCATCCGCACTCTCCCTACAAACAACTGGTATGATGGCTCACACTCCATTTCGTGGAACTTTATGTGGGAAGTGATATTCCCCATAATAATCTTTATATTAACGTAAGCGATGGACTTGGAAGATTGGTTGTCATACCTTGAGATTGATAAAGGATTTTGTAGTATCATTGTCTCAGCAATATTATAGGCATAAAAAGACCCATTGGGAATAATATTGATAGAATCTCCACCATCTAGCAAAACTCGATTGAAACTGCACCCATTCACTCTTGCAGTCATATAAAGCGGCTTATTGTGGGGGTACCTAATCAAGAGACCTTCTTAAGAGAAAATGATCTCTAAGAAGAACCTCCTTACCAGCTTGGTCATGGTCCCTTTCCATTGCAAGTTTGGGGCCATGTTCTTTTTGGCAATCTACAAGATCGTTTGAGTAACCTCCAACCTGAAACTTTCTTGCATCCCCACTTGGTCAAAGAACCAACCGAACTTCTGTGAGTGAGCTACTACAGCGCATTCTACCCATGGATCAACATGATCTTCCTCCAACTCATAGACTTCTTCCACATCCTAGTAAGCTGACACATCATAGGCTATTACGGTGTTAGAATCACCTAATGAGCAAGCCTAAATTGTCTGCTCAAATAATCAATTGGTCATAATTCTTCTTCCAGCGTTAGCTGATCCATTTCAAACATGCATTCTTTAAAATACTGTGCAAAAGTCTCCTCAAGGAACCTCTGTTCTTTCATCATCTCTTCCACCTCCTCATCATAGGCGTTGGCCATGTTTTCCCTATGTACTGGCGAAGGATTATCATTTACATTGGCTTGGGGCAATTGAATATCCCCCTTTTTTATTTGTATGTTGATTAGTCTTCTCAGCGAGAAACATTAACTGGTCGGGTGACCAAGCTTGTTATGAACCTGGGAGTACTTTAGATTATTCCTATCCTCTCGTATCTCAGGTTTTGCACTGGAACTAATGGGCCTACACACTTTGTCATGAACCGTGTGATCATAAATATCAATAGCTTTCTCCACTGTAAAAGATAGCTCGGGTGGATCATCTTTGTTGTCAAACTTCCTTTTGTTTACTCTTCCTCCGTAGCCATTATTGCCACCTCCTTGTCTCATATCCCCATCGTCAATATAGTTCACTTGCAGGGATATTCCCCTCCCCACATTGGTTGGTGGTCTAAACATCAAACCTGATAAGGCTGGTGGTGGTAAAGGTTTTACCATCAAGGAAAGATTCCTAGATAAATTTAGGAAGGCCGCAAACATCCCTTCTCTTGTCTCATTAATCAGGTGGCAGATATATTCGAGCAACAGACCCTCCCTGCAAACTTGCAAGAAATTGCTCTCTCGTATTTTTTTATCTCACATCTAGAGACCGCTCGTATAACCTCCTGATGTAAGCCACTACATCTTCCTTAGGTTTTTTCTTCTCTAGTGCAAGTTGCGTGAAAATGAATTTATCTTCATCCAAGAAGAACTTTTGGATGAACTGTATGTAGAAATCCTCCCAAGAGGCCACGTTGCCCGGTGCCAAGTTGGAGTACCATCTGTAAGATTTCTCAGTCAGAGACCTGGAAATATCTCTCAACCTTAACATCTTATCATTGCAGTGGGCACTAAGATTCTCAACAAATCTTTTTAGGTGCTCCTTGGGGTTTCCCCCTTTGATTGTATACTTCTCGAAAATAGTTTGGAAATACCCCATTGGATAAGGTTTGTTCTTGTACTCTTTTGGGTACAGTGTATAAAATCATCGTATATCAAGGAAGCTTCTCCCCCATCTTTACAGGCTGCCATCATCGTCATAAGTTCTTTATTTATTTCCTCTATGCTAGGTGGAAGACAAATTTGTACAGGGACTACCACCGTTGGGAGTAAAATTGGTGGTGTGACAGGTGTTCCACTTCCTCTAACTACAAGAAGAGTTATGATTGGTGGAGCAGTAACATTGCTGGTACTATCTTGGGTAACTTCCCCAAGTAAGGAGGATTCTTGATTAGTGATCTCATTGGTGGAGCAGCAACGTTGTTAGTATCCATTTGAGTAACTCCTCCTGAAATGAAAGGAGTCTGCAACACCGCGGGCATCGTTATGAAGTAGTTAGATCCCCTAGAGACCCCCCAATACTGCCTGGGCACCTGGAGTCTTGATGAACTCAGTAAACAGGGTCATTAGTCTTTTCATTTGTGTTGGCCCTATGCTTGTTTCCATGACAGCAGCTGGTGGGGCAACCTTCACTTGTATTATTCTGCCTGCATCCGACAAGACGATGATGTCCCCTTCTTCCTCATGTTGTAGAATGTCAAAATTGATATTCTTTTCCACATTATCATTAGTCATTCTTCATAAGAGAATACCATCCAATGGGGTTGCCAATGTAAGATGTGGCTTCTTGTACAATTTAACCCCTTATCAGAATGATGATTAATGCATAAAGAACAACAGAATAAATGATGATTATATTATCTATAACCAACAGTCTTTAAAATCAAAAGTCTATATTAAATGAAGCTCTTACACCATATATTCTCTTTGATACAATAAATGAAATGGGACCCTAAAACCAGCTTGATTGGAGGGAGAAGGAATAAGAACTTTAGCACAATAAAGGCAAGGCAATAAACCAGAAGTACAATAAAGGCCAATGTTTGAGAATAAAGAGATCAGTGGGAATAATCAACTAATGATTAACTCACAACTAGCTCTCGTGTCTAGGAAAAATGGGCATTAACCCTGGGAATCATAAATCTGACCAATGATCCTTTTAAAGAAGATTAATGACGCATTTATATGATGGCAAGGTCAATTGAGCGACCTAGACCGCATTAAATGTTTTGACCTCATCTAATGTTGACAGTAATGCACAATTAATTCTAAATATATTGATTAAATGCATGAGATATTATATTTTGATGGGAACACTATTTTTTCGATTAAGAATTATATTTCAATGATTGAGATGTGACAGGTTAACACAAAGGTTTAATTTATGACGGCTGATGGGATATTCCCTTAAATGGGTTGGTGGTTCAAGATATAAACTCACTCGATTGTTACTTTTCTCAATTTCCTAAAATATCAGGAACATGAAATCATAAAAGGTGGCAAACAGTAGCCTATGAGGTGACCTGTCTAATCATCCAAATGTGGTCTTTCGAATGATGGTTGTTCAAGCAACCTAGAACTATCTATGAGAGACCAAAAGAACAACTTTAAACAACTGTTGGAAGTGAAGTCCCTCGAGAGAGGTCCCTCAGCATATGGTATCTCGAGCGACCATTTATTGTGCTTATTTAACAAAGGTCTTGTCTAAGTGTGCCAAAGAGGTTGGTATTATTTTTCCAATGTTACTTTTTTACTAATCCTCTAAACCAAGTCCCTGCAAGGTTTCGAAAATGAGGTTGTTTAATAAAGCATGTGATCTCTCCCATGTCCTTCCAGACATGGTCCTTTGAAGGTACCGATCAACCTCAGAATTATTACAAAATAAATCTAAGTATTTCAAAAATAAGGGATGATACATGTGCATCATAATTTCTTTTACAAAATGTGTTTTCCATATCTCTCAATTTAGCTTGATCTCTATGGGAGGTCCTTCGAACGACCACAATCCTTGCGAATGATCTTCTTTCGAATAACCTTCTTATTCTATCATTATACCTTTGTATGTACAATATTAGTCTGTCGATCAACCTTGAGTGTGGACCTCCCCCTACACTATTAATATGGGTTACACCTCTATTTATCGTTAAACACCTTTGCACTTGAAGAACCATTTTCTTACATTTGGCGACTCCGCTGGGGAGGTATTCACTTTGTAATGGTCAATGCAAATGTTAATCGTACTTGAAAATTTGATGATATTCAATTCCAGGAGGAATAAAACCTCATTTATGCTCCTTTGGTTCCTTCATTTGAGGTTTCACCAGTCGCTACTGTCACATGAACTTTCCCAGCTAGAATGGCTTCCACGAGATTTGCGATGGGACCTCCTTAAATCACCCTCATGATGGCCAAGTTTATAGAGTTTCTATAAACTCATCCTGGAAGGGAAATGTTTGGATCAATGATGGATCCAAACTATTTTTCCACCCTATGGCACCACCTGCTGATCATTAAAGGGGAGCACTCATTGTACCTACAAGGCATGTTGATCTATCAATAAACAACCTTGGTTCAGTTGAAATACCATGCATTGAATAATCAACGATCGTAATTGCGCCACACGTGGTTACTCTGCCAATAGCCAAGGAAGTGGAAATGTCTACTTTACCTTGTTTAACTATTGTGGAGATTAAAAGGGAACTAATGAAAATGATGCCATCATCCTCACAAAAGACTGGTGATGTTACCTTCATTGATGATAACTTTTGTACTCCGTATCTATAAGAGTACAATGAAGAACCTTACTCAGAGAAATATATTCCCCCAATTTTTTATAAGTTTAATTGAAAGGGGGAACCCAAAGGAGCACATTAAATGATTTATTTATCACATTTGTGCTAAACGTAATAAAAAAATGTTGCGTTTGACGGAGTTCTCCAAATCCCTCACTGATAAACCTTACACTTGGTACTTCCATTTGACCCTAAGAAGTGTGGCAATATGGGTGTACATGCATGTCTAGTTTGTTCAAAAATTATTTTTGGATGAAGATAAGTTTATAATGACCCATCTTGCTCACTAAAAAAAGGGCAGGGTGATGAGGTGGTGGAGTACATTAGAAGATTCAGATAAAGGTCTTGTGATGTAAGAGTAGATGCAGCGGAGGCCAAGCTTTTTCCAATCTATGCAGAAGGATTATTGTAAGAATATATTTCTCACCAGATTAACGAGACTTGCGAGTGCAAATTTGCAGCCATCACAAAGGCAGCTAGAAATACCGCACTGGTGGTTCATCCCAACCCTACCTTGATAAATTTTGTGTTTAAGTAGCTAATGACTCAAGTTGGAATAAGAGGCCAAGATCCTCAAGTTAACTACACAGATGGAGCCAGCGTTGCTCAAGGTGGTGAGGAGGCAAAGAACAATAACAAGAGAAAGTTTGATCGGGAGAATCCACCTGCTTTACCTTGCACTATCGAAGAAGAAGTGATATGTTATAAAAAAATGGTGGTAGGAGGTTTGGTTTATCCTCTTAAAAATTCATCACAATATGCCCTAGGAGAAGAAGTCCAAGCTGGTTCAAATTCCATGTCCATTAGAGAATTTTTCATCCAAAATCATCATGCTTTACTTTTCGATAAATCATTAACAAGTACATGTTGTCTAGAACTTTGCATATTCCTCAAGCCAATGATAATAATAAAATATTGCCATAACATGGGGAAAATATGGTGATTACTTTTGATGAGGAAGATGAGGCTTAAATGACAAGAAGGGGCAGAGAGGAAGTGGAGTTCCAATGTGACAATGACAAGTGTTTGGTAGGAATGGCTAACCATGTCATTGCCTATGATGAACCATTTATTAGAGACAGTGATCATGTCTATCAGATTGATGACTATGAGGTGGATCCTAGCCTTATATACCAACCTATTTCAAAGTCACCAAAGTTTTCTTAGTTCTTCGATCAGGTTGGCAATATAGAAAAGTGGAGATCACCCAAGTAATTTTTGAGATAATAAAGAATAATATTATTCCAACGTTGAGGTAGGAAGGGCATATGGATTTGAAGATTCAAAAATTTATGTCTGAGATCACTTTTTCAGATGTTAACAGAGTAATCAAGTTCCTCAAAACAGACCTTTATACGTCATGACGACTGTTAATGGAATAATCTTTGCAAGGGAACTAATGTATAGAGGTTCTTCGGTGAACATTTGTCCACGAGTTCCTTCTATGCTGTCAATATCTCAGAGACAAAGTTGATTGTGATGCTTCTTTCCATTTTGGGTTATGTCAACCAAACTTCAAAGTCTATTGGTTATGCCAACATGGGAATTATAATGGGTAATATTACATCACATATCATGTTCCATGTGATTGTGTCTGCCACTTTCTACCACTTATTAATTAGAAGAGTTTGGATGCACAACTATAGTTTAGTTCCCTCAACATACCATCAATATGATAAGGCAAACGTCAAGGGGACAGATATTGTCATTAGAAAAATAAAAAGATGTTTACAAAAGAGGAAGTTTATTTTGTGGACACTGTCTTTTACACGGAATTAATCACGGACAAATGCATTTTGGGAAGACGTATCGAAGGAGTAGGGGAGCTAACGATCAAGGATAGATTGGGTTGTTTAGGGGATTAAGAAGAGGTGATAAAGGATGATGTACACATTTTCGAGTGAGCATGCAAGGTTGCTCTAAAAGCCCAAACTATATCTAAAAAACTAATGGATAGAATGAGGTCGAGGATTAACCCGATGGAGTATGAGAAAAAGTGAAAAGCGTGTTGAGTAAGTTTTCTGGACATAGTTTGGAGGAAATAGGAAACAAAAGAAATAGGAAGTAACCTACACAACCACATCGACGGTGTAAGAAAGTGTTACTCGATGATCGACGAGTAGTGTATCACCTTTGAAGGTGTGAGCGAGCAAGCGATGAAGTTAAGTAAGCTGACCCAGAATATGAGATTGGGATCTATGAATAATTGGAAAGGGTGCGACGTGACCCACTCCAATAGACGTTGTTTGTAAGGTTCTCAAGAACTTCTGGAGCAGCTTCTGATGAAACCTTCTCCTTTTGGTAAAAATGGATCTCAAGTTGGAACTCCCTCCCTACAAGAAGATGAACTTCCACAACAATAATAGTAATTTTCTCAAGAAGAACTCCTTAGAATGATGGTTGTCAGTGAGGAGTGAAAGAACAAGGCACTTAGCACTAGAGAGAGAGAGCGGGGAGAGAATACTAGGAAGTTCTGGTGTGATTTTGACAGAGTAACAATGCTATTGAGTTTTTCTACCCGTTTTGACCTTGCCCAGGGGTCTTATTTATACTTGGGCACTAGGGCTGAGTTAGCACTTTTAGCGCCAAAAACTTAGAGGGTTGGTGAGGAAAAAGCTCTGCAGTGTACCATTTGTCCCTACCTGTGTGCAGTATCATGTCCCCTCAAACAAGTGCCACCTGGTGCAAATAAAACTCAAAAATCAAATAGGTCTCCTAACGGAGACAAAATATCTGAATTGGCAAATATCTTTTGAAACGATAACTTTTGGTACAAACTTTGTAAACTTAAGGGGGTCTCAAGGACCACCTCCTCAAAAATCTTTGTAAGCTTGAGGGGGGTCTTACGAACCTCCTTTTAAAATCATTTTTCTTGAGAGGGGCCTGGAGGACCCTCTCCTTTAAAGTCATTTTATAAATAGTTCTTTTCTTGTGAGTAACCCTTTAGCTGCTCACCCTGGTTGTGTCTGACTGTGAGGTGTGCGAGGACTGGGTGACCTTAGGGTCTTTCTACTAGTATTCTCTCAATGCTAAAGTGCTAAGTGATTGATCTTGCTCAACAAACCTGGTTCCTCAACCACTAAGCCAAAACTTCCAAGAGATCCCAACTGGCCTATTTGAGCCCTGCCTACTCAACTAGGCTACCTGTATAAGAAAGTAAGTGTTAGTTTTTTTGTTCTTTTGAAGAATGACTTTACATGATGAGGGGTTGCTCATGGAATCCACTCCCTTATCCAGGGGTCTTTTCCTAGGGTTTTGGTTGAGGGACCCTGTGGTTCCTTCACCAATATGGCTTTTCTATATTTGAGGGACCCTGAGTACTCTTTCACCGATTATGCATTCTTTGCGATCAGGGGGCCTAGGTTCCCGCACCAATTTGAATTCTCTGCAGTGAGGGACCTTGGATGCTCTTTTACCAGACGGGGCCTAGGTTCCCGCACCAATATGAATTCTCTGCGGTGAGGGACCTTGGATGCTCTTTCACCAGTTATGCATTTTCTGCGATTAGGGGGCCTAGGTTACCACACCAATATGGATTCACTGCAATCGAGGGACTTTGGGTGCACTTTCACTAATTATGCATTTTCTGCGATCAAGGAGCCTAGGTTCCTGCACCAATATGGATTCTCTGCGGTCGAGGGACCTTGAGTGCACTTTCACCAATTATACATTTTCTAAGGTTAGGGGGCCTAGATTCCCGCACCAATATGAATTCTCTGCGGTCAAGGGACCTTGGGTGATCTTTCACCAGTTATGCATTTTCTGCGGTCAGGGGGCCTAGGTTCCCCCACCAATATGAATTTTATGTGGTGAGGGACCTTTAATGCTCTTTCACTAGTTATGCATTTTCTGCGGTCAGGGGGTCCTAGGTTCCGGCACCAATATGAATTCTTTGCGGTGAGGGACCTTGGATGCTCTTTCACCAGTTATGCATTTTCTGCGGTTAGGGGGCCTAGGTTGCCGCACCAATATGAATTCTCTGCATTCGAGGGACCTTGGGTGAACTATGATGGCCATTTTTCATGACCTATTTCATAACATTTTGGAGTTCTATATAAATGATTTGGTGATTAATTTGAAGGAAGAGGATTCACTCTTGGATGATTTAAGAAGAGTCTTTAAGAGGTGTAAAAAGTACAAACTCAAGGTGAACCCACTCAAGTGTGCTTATAGTGTAACGAGTGGGAAGTTTATAGGTTTCGTATTTGATCGATAAGGAGTTCAGATGGACCAAAATAAGAAAAAGGGTTTCCAAAAAATGCCATTTCCAAAGACTCAGAGAGAGCTGAAGAGTTTCCTATGGAAGATTTATTACTTGAGAAGATTTATCCCAAGTTTATCTGAGATTACTCACTCACTGATGGGGCTCCTTCGAAAGACCACAAAATTCAAATGGGATGAAACACACCAGGAAGCTTTTGACGAGCTTAAGATATTACTCACTTTACCCTTCATAATGATTCCACCTAGGGCTGGAGTAACTTTGTTACTTTATATAACCTCAACTATGAGATCCATCGGTGCACTATTAGCATAAGAGGTTGATGGACGATAGAGGCATGTCTATTATCTGAGTAGAATTATCCATGGTCTCGAGTCAAGATATACCAGCATAGAGAGTCATTGTTTAGTTTTGATCTTTAATGCCCTAAAACTTATACATTATATGTTATCTTTCAATATTCTTACAGTGATAAAATATGATCCGATTAAGTTTTTGTAGGCACGAACAATTTGGATTGGGAGAGTATAAAAGTGGTTCCTCATACTATCCGAGTATAATCTGAAGTGCATGAATCCTTGTGTGATCATGAGATAAGATTATGCAGATTTGTGGGTCATTTTTCCCTCAGGTTCAGTTGATCCACCTCACGAAAATATACTAGGTGATGAGCCATAAGCCAACCTTTGTGAGGCAAACTTGGAGGAATGGTCTATGGAGGTAATGGTTCACCACCTGATGGTAAAGGAAGAGTAAGGGTGATTTTTTCTAGGGGAAAGGAGCACATTACTTTATATTTTAAGTTGGACTTTCATTTTTCAAATAACGAGGCAAAGTATGAAGCATTAACTTTGGGGTTTCTTGTGGCTCTTCGAAGAGGCATCCATTCACTTTGCATCAAGGGAGATTCTAACCTGATGTTTAAACAAGTGAATAGTAGATATGCGTTGAAAAAATCCTCACTCTATCCCTTTATCGAACAATCATATAGAGGTTAATCGACCAATTTCATGATATTAAAAAAGAGAGACATCCAAGAATGATAATCCAGCATGCTGATGCCTATGAAAAAATTACATAAAAGGTGGTTATGCATGGTGAATCTACAACCGTGGTGATCCATCAAAGGACAACTCCATAATCTATGCTTCAACTATTTCCTAGGGGTGATGCCTTAGATTGGAGAATAAAGATAATTAATCAACTGGAGACAAGAGATGGAACAATAAAGCTTACTGAGTTAGAATAATTTTTTCTTCTTCAAGGAACTTTGTACTATAAGAATCCTAGGGGACGGCTGGCCAGATGCATTAGTCCAAAGGAAGCTCAAAGATGGTTGAAAAAACACATAAGGGGCACTGCGAGACCATTGAGATTACTCTATATAAAAGAATTCAAAGACAGGGATTTTTTAGCCTTTTATGCAGCAAAATGCAACAATAGTAAAAAGATAAAGTGCCAAGTTTCAAGATTTATTCCAACCAGCTGAGTGAAACTATTTAGAAGCCCAAATAGATCGGAGGTAACCTTACATTTATTTCATCAAAGATGGAGTTGTTCCCAGCGGGAAAATTAATGTCATAGGAATGATGACGAGGGCTCTAAGTACTTACTTATTAGAAGAGAATCTATATCGAAGAGGGTATTTTGACATGCCATTAAATTGCATCACAATAGAGGATGTGAGAGAAGTCCTCAAGCAATCTCATAATCTCGCTCACATTGGAGAAGAAAAATTGTATGATCAATTGATGACACTTGGTTATTATAGGCCAACAATGGATAAGGATTCAACTAGGTTTATTCATAAATGAAATGCTTTCTAACTCCATGGAAACCACATTCATCCTCCTTCGATGGAGCTTCACTTCATGACAGCTCCCCATCCTTTTTATACTTGGGTGTCTGAACTTATGGGAACAATTAAACCATCCTCTAGAGGCAAGATATGGATCTTCTTGGAAACTAAGTGCTTTACAAAATTGGCAGAGGCAATGCCTTTGAAAAGGTTACTGTGACACCCCGCTTACTAAAATACCGCGTGGCCAACCCGTGATCAAAATAAAACATTGGTCTCATATGGCTCATTATTATCATCACTATCGAAAACCTTTTTAAATTTACTAACCACCTAGTAATTTAATTAGATCGGTGCCAAATTTTATCTTTCATCAATAAACAACATGCGAAAGTAAATAATAGTTCAACGATCGACACAAACTGATAACTGAAACCAATACAGATGAATAATACAAATAAATAAGACCAAATCAACGATCAATTAAACAATTAAATACAATAGTAACTGAAATAATAACCTGGATACAAAAGGTCTAATAAATAATTGAATACTAAATCTGAGGACGACATGACCAAAAGTACTGAGATAAAGTCCCTACACTAGGAATGAATGAATGAAGTGTCTTAGCAAAAGTCCTGCAACTTCCACATGAGCTGCAGCAGCGCATCTCTTGATAGAATCCTCAAACTGGCGTCCCTGTAGATGGACATGTAAAAGATTTTGGAAAAGCTTTTGACACGGATAAGAGACCAAGTAAAACATTTTGGAAACATTTGACAAGCAGTTAAGTTGTAATAATGACATACACATGCACACTTTTCATATTTAAGCTAGTGTCGCACTCTCTTGAGGTATAGCTCACCCCTCATCTAATGTGTACACCTAACGCGTGCCTGCCCACTTTCCTTGTTAAGCTAGCCCACCTAACTAGCCGTATCACACCTCTTTCCAATACACTACTCTAACTCGAGTATTCTTACTTTGATAATTAAGTTATCTTTTCATTAACTTATTAATTGGCTCAACTAATTTAAATCATATAACAATAACACTAGTTATATAGGAAACCCCTTTTTAAATCATAAAACTTTCACACCAGTTATATAACAAATTGATTCACACTTATGTATTAATCTCTTATATAATTACCTACTCATATTATATACGTACTAGTATACTATAACATTCACACACTTGTCGTGTATAATAACCATCAATTCCCGAGTTACAACTCATCGGATGCTTTCTCTAAAATGCTAGCATATTCCAGGTATGCCTCACTCTAACCCGGCCACCTCAAGTCGGACTACTCACACCGAACTTGGGAAAAAATATGGCAAACGTAGTGGAGGTGATTATATTTCACCGAGAGTGAGATCGAATCATACCCAAGACGTCTCACCTCGAAAATAAATCACACAATAAAAATCCTGGACAATATGACCTGGGGACTATACTCTCCGTGCTCCTCAATCCAGGGGATTCATCCACATCATGCAACCTCCTATGATAACACTAGAGGGGTATTTATTCCTATAAATATCATTCACACCGATATTTATAGAGCACGCAAATATATATATATATATATATATATATATATATATATATATATATATATATATACTATTACACATAACCGTACACATATATTTAATAAAGTCCGGTTAACCCGTGCCTAACACACATAGCACTAGCCCAAAAATACCCAAGTTTATATCCCGACTTATACTTTAATTAATCACACATAAATTATCTTGTTCTTAAAGTAGCTTCACCCCACTACAATACCCATACCCACTCCTTCGGTTCGTATCATCACCCTTTAAAATTTGTTACACGGATTCCCACTATTAAGTTTAACACCCCTCGTTAAATTTAATATTCGATAATTTATTATGTATATCTATAATAAATTAAATCGGCTACTCGGTGCCTAACTCCAGTCGCACTAGACTGAAAATATCCGAGTCACAACCCCGACTTTTAATTTAATTAATTTCACATTAATTTTCCACGAAATATTATATAAAAGCAAGTTTTTCTCATTCTTACATTTAAAATCCCGTTGGAAAATCCTCCGTTTTAAATCCCCAATTTAAATGGGAAACTCGAACTGCCAGACCGCCCGAACCGGTTCGGCCGGACACCCAAACTGTCTTCTCCAACTCATTTCTCCTCCATTGATAAGCCTCTAAGCTTCTTGGTTTTACCACAAACCTAAATACGATAATTCTCGACATAAATACACCTCTAATTCAGGCTCTACACATCATCCAAACCTTTAAACACAATTGATTTCCATCACAAAACATCAATTTCAGAATTAAGTTTTTACCCGGGTTCCATTATATCGGCTATAAATTTCATTGTATAATTCAAAATTAAACATCAATCTCTAATGGGTTTATCATAGGATTAATATTTCTACAAGTCAGAATCATATGGTATCATTGATTTCCATTTAATCTACACAACATGATTAAATCATCCAAAGACCCTTTCATATGAGAACCCATCCAAAAAAAATTGATATAATAACCCATCCCACCATGGTATGAATAGCAATACCGCAATTTAAATGAAAGCAAGTTTAACTAATTGCCTGGATAAATTCATAGGAACTGATTTCCTATGTTGTAGATGGAGATTCGACGAAGAACACACTCCTTTTCCTGATGTAGCTCCCAAAAACTCTCCTAATTGATGCTTATTTTCTCCTCTGCAAATCCAGGGTTTTCTTTGAGTTGTGTTTGCCACTAACTTTCCAACTTAGGATTTATATAACTAACCCCGAAATTAATCCTATAGGCCCAATTAAAATGACCCGAACACCCCCGTGTGAGCCCGGTTATGCCAAAAAATGCCCCCAAGACATAATTACTACCCCCGGGGTACTCTTTTTTCACTATTTCGATCTATTCGGAATCAGTCGTGCACTCAGAATCATCGTCGAGTCACTTCACTAAAATTCTCCAAATCTCAACCTCAAATTATGACACGTGTAAAATTTTAAAATTAACCCGTATTACATAAATCATAATTCACCAATTTAATTAAATCCTCCCGATTAAATAAATCCAATATCACCAAATTGATTAAATTTGTATCCTTAGTAGGGGTGGACAAAAAAAAGACCGACCCGAATGGACCGATTGGACCGAACCGGACCGAACCGAAAATTAAGGCTATTTTGAAACCGGTCCGAAAATCGGTTCACAAAACCTAAAAACCGATTAAACCGGTCCGGTCCGCGGTCCACTATATTAAAAGACCGATTTGGACAGGACCGGACCGATTTCGATATATATATAATAAAAATAATGTTATTGTGTTTCTTATGTATAGTTTTTGAATTAATGTATATAACTTATGAATTTAATCTGGAACATTTTATATATGTATAGACATTTTTTTATTTGGGTTAAAAAAAACCATATAAATGTAACTTGGAGTTTCGAGTATTATTTTTTGTATATATATTTGTGAGAAAAATAGATAAAAAAATTCATAAAATATACATATATATAAAATAGGGTCAGGACCGAATTTTACCCCGGACCGGACCGAAAAAAGCTTGGACCGAATTAGTAGGTTAACCGAATTAATCGGTCCGGTCTCGGTCCAAAAAATTTGAGGACCGAATATTCGGTCCGGTCCAAAAAATAGGCAAAATCCGGACCTGACCGTGCCCACCCCTAATCCTTAGAAATACGAGGTGTTGCATACTTCCCCCCTTACAAAGAAATTTCGTCCTCGAAATTAAGATGAGTCTGGTACTCCAAGCCTCGAATACTTCCCTATTCACATGCCTCTCAGATCGCTAGACATATTTCTACCCCTTCTAATTGCAAAGTATATTAGAATTAAGATAATTACCCAGGGTGTCCATACACCCTGTACCCGTGCTCATCCGCACAAAAGTTGCCCCGCTCATTAGACTTAACTCATAATATAACTTTCAACTCATAGTTATAACCAGATATATATATATATAATAAATAAGGTATCAAACCCATGTCCTAATGACCACACATTTCCCACTTCTAACGTTGCGCTAAGCTTCATGCGTGGGACGTCTCGTAAAGAGAAATTCAAACAAGGAACCACCCCGTTACACTACTACCTAACTTTGCTGGTCATTGAGGTCTGTTAGTCTCTCAGTCCATAGCACGTACTGCCAAATTTTCGGTCTCCTAACATAAAAGTTTACTCGTCCACTCTCATGTTACCAAATACATCATACAATACTGCGCCCCGCTCGATAAAAGCCTAACCACTCTGAATCCCATCAGTATCGTCCCAACTCCTCGGGATTAAATATAACCCTACAAACACTTTCTTATAAGTCTGTTATGAAACACTCAATAAGATATATACACATATATAGACCATACCCTCTTTCAGGTAATAATTAGCACCAGTAAATCATACCTCGGAACAACGAACACAAAGTCTCACCATACTATATACTATAGCCCAAACATCCCAGTATAAATATCACTAACGTCTCGTACGTAATATACTTATCTCAGTCTTAGCTCTGCACTCTCGGCATGGCTATATCATACAGGTATTCTGAGTTACCCCTAAAATTGTAATTTAATTCTACTCGATATTACCCCACCCATTAACTTGTGGTGGAAAAGTTTTCTCGATGCTCCCTTCACAGCACTCCCTGGCTCCACTGACCATATATCATAATTGCTCTCAGCTTAAACTGTGTCTTCTACACGTTTAATAATTTAACATTCAAAACCTATGCACTAGCGTCCAATAATGTCTTACAATTCTCCACCTTTATTAAGGTCCATGCATATAACAATCCTGCAATTAAGCTCAAAAGAACTTTCCCTAATGCACTATCCCCTAGCATTGCTAATCATCAAAATTCGTTGGTCCAAAGTACACAACTAAGATATCACAAATTATTTCTCCTGACACATAAATCAATTAGTCCATGCCCATGTCTCTCAAGGCGTCACGCGATATGATGCTCTTGCTACACTAAGTTCTCATCGCGTAAAAAACAATGATCTAAAAACTCATCCCTCTCAACGGTGAACCCGATATACCCTGAATCTCATCAGTAAAAGTCCCTACGCATCGGGATCCAATATAACTACACAACTGTACTCTTTGAAGTCTAATTCATAAAAATATCACCGCGAGCTTGCCCCTCTTTCAAGTGAGACATCACAAAATATACATCATATCACAGAACAACAAACACAATAGTCTTGTTGTAATCGCCCACCATCGCTTGACAGTCCGTACCCAGGACAAAACTATACCTCGAATATCACCTCTCAAAATGATTTATCCTCCTAAAATATATCCTCTCTATGTCCACACCTTCTCCCCTGCAGATGGAACTAAAAAAAGACTTCGCTACTTAATGGTAAATATATACATTATAGTAATATTAATGGTACCTCTACTAAACCCGTTTCTCATGCGAATCTAGTACTAATAAATTATTGTGAGTCTCTAATATCAACAAAACAGACCGCAATCACCCCGGGATAAAACTCATACTTTAAATTTCCAATTGTACTCGTGGTTTAAATGGTTCCTGGGCATAACACCCCCGTCCTAACTGAACCAAAAACTTCTTATATTGCTGCCCCTCTTGGGCGTCCCGTTCCTATTCCCCTAATTCACTGCAGACAATATTCACACATGTGTTCCTATTATTTAAACATAATACACCTCGCTATGTCATTCCCCTTTTCCTGGCCCCACTGGCCATATCGAGGATGTCCTTTACACGGAACTAGTAGACTTGACCCTGATACCTACCCTCGTTGTCCCTTTGGCTCTATATCCCCTATGGGACTTGTTGTTGGCCTTGAAGGTCTTGACTGAATCCACTGTCACCTAGTAGGAATTCAATTGATCTCAATCATTAAAATGGGTACTCTACTAAGTATCCCATCCTATGGTGCTTCACTAGCACTATTAATTCCAATCTTACCATTCGTTAAGGTTCTCTAACTATCTTGGCTCCCTTTTCATAACATTGACGATAATGATACCCGTCGTTCTATCCAAATTTTCCCATCCATGCTTGTATATCTTACCCATGAGTCCATCATTAACTTATGGAAATTTTTGATTCTATGTATCCACCTCTTCGAGTATGAAGTTCGCTAAACACGTTTACTCTCTTTCATGACCGTCCATGGTACAACCCTTCTATAACAAGTATTGCAATCTCCTTTGTCGCTCTGTTTCGATAGCTGATGAAAGGATTTATGGTCAAAGTGCACCCCAAATTCCTCATCATTCATGGTATATCTCCATGATTGTGGTAATTGACTCCTACCATTACAATGCCGCTCATATGAGCCAAACATTTTGTTCAAAATTAAATTTTGGGTGCCACTGCACTCCACCCTACACAGTTGCCTTTGGGTTATCTCCTTTCATTGACCCATCACACTCCCTCTCTTTCCTGAATCCTTATGGATGACTTTTCGAAAGAGTTCCTCTGACTCCACCCCTTTACCGACCACGTTGGGTGAGTCTAAATTTGTACCACCTCTTTTTATGACATTTCTTAAGGAAACTACTGCGCCCTAGTGGCTATCCCATCTCCATCTTCATGAATAATAATCATGGAGATTTATATCGCGGTCATTCTTTCCAAAATCTTCCGTGACTTCTGCTGAGCCTTTCCCCTGTAGTCCTTCTAACAGCCCTCGCTGGTCGTCCAAAATTATTCGATGTATGAACCCCAACCAAACTCGTATATGAATCACATCACTGCACTTAATAGAAGGAGAATATAGGTCACATACGTAAAGAAATAAAACAATCATGCCACGTTGAAATGTAATAAGTTGCAAAAATCTTAAGGACTCTAGAACCTGATGCTCTGATACCAACTGTGACACCTCGCTTACTAAAATACTGGGTGGCCAACGTGTGATCAAAATAAAATGTTGGTATAATACGGCTCATTTTTAGCATCACTGTCAAAACCCTTTTTAAAGTTACTAACCACCTAGTAATTTAATTACACCGGTGCTAAATTTTATCTTTCGATAATAAACATAATGCACAAGTAAATAATAGTTAAACCATCAACACAAACTGATAACTAAAACCAACACGGATGAATAATACAAATAAAGATGACCATATCAATTATCGGTTCAATAATGGAATACAACGGTAACTGAAACAAGCACCTGGATACAAAAAGTCCAATAAATAACTGAATACTAAATATGAAGACAACATGCACAAAAGTACTGAGATAAAGTCCTTACACTAGGAATAAATGAATGAAGCGTTTATAGAATAAGTCCTGCAACTTCCACATGAGCTGCAGCAGTGCATCCCTGGATAGACTCCTCAACCTGGACAAATAAAAAGTTTTGGAAAATATTTTGAAAAGGGTCAGAGCCCATGTAAAACATTTTGAAAATATTTAGCAAGAAGTTAAATTGCAATAGTGAAATATGTATGCACACTTTTCATATTTAAGCTAGTGGTGCACTCTCTTGAGGCATAACTCACCCCTCATCTAATGTACACACATAACGCCTTCCTACAAACCTTCCTAGTTCAGCTACCCCACCTAAATAGAAGTATCACACCTCTTTTCATCACACTACTCTAGCCCAAGTATTCTTACTTTGATTATTAAGTTATCTTCCCATTAACTTATTAATCGGCTCAACTAACTTAAATCATATAACATTAACACTAGTTATATAGGAAACCCCTTTTTAAATCATATAACTTTCACACCAGTTATATATAAAATAGATTGACACTTATGTATAAATCCCGTATATAATTACCTACTTATATAATATACGCACTAGTATACTATAACATTCACACACATGTCGCATATAACAACCATCCATTCTCGAGTAATAACTCACTGGATGCTTTCTCTAATATGCTATCATGTCCCAAGCATGCCTCACTCTAACTTGGACACCTCAAGTTGGACTAACTCAGAATGAACTTGGGCAAAAATATGGCAAATATAGTGGAGGCTGTCATATTTCCCCGAGAGTGAGATCGAACCATACCCAATACTTCTCACCTCGAAAATAAATCACACAATAAAAATCCAGGACGATATGACCTGGGGAATATACTATCCCTGCTCCTCAAGCTAGGGAATTCACCCACATTGCGCAACTTCCTATGATAGGACTATAAGGGTATATATTCATATTAATATCATTCACACTGAAATCTATAGAGCACACAAATATATATATATATATATATATATATATATATATATATATATATATATATATACTATCACACATAACCGTATACATATATTTAATAAAGCATGTCTAACCCGTGCCTAACACCCATAGCACTAGCCTAAAAATACCCAAGTATGTATCCCGACTTGTAATTTAATTAATCTCACATTAATTATCTTGTTCTTAAAGTAGCGTCACCTAACTACAATACCCAGACCCACTCCTTCGGCCTGTATCATCACCCTTTAGAATTTGTTACACGAATTCTCACTATTAAGTTTAAGACCCCTCGTTAAATTTAATATTCGATAATTTATTATGTATCTCTGTAATAAATTAAATCAGCTACTCTGTGCCTAAGTCCCGTCGCACTAGCCTGAAAATATTTGAGTCACATCCTCGACTCTTAATTGAATTAATTTAACATTAATTAATTTATTTAAGTATTGTCACTCCCTACCATGCTCAGACACGTTCACTCGGCCCGTAAATCAAGTCGTACAAATTTTATTTCACTTAATCTGTTACTAATTTAACTCACTAATTTATTCCCACGGAAAAATCCTACAACTTTTCCATCAAGTTTTTCTCTTTCTTACATTTAAAATTCAGTTGGAAAATCCTCTGTTTTAAACCCCCAATTTAAATGGGAAACTCGAACTGCCAGACCCCCCGAACTGGTTCGGTCTGACCCCTGAATCTGTTCATTGTACCTGGGTACAAAAAGTTCTTCTCCAACTCGTTTCTTCTCCATTGATAAGCCTCTAAGCTTCTTGGTTCTGCCCCAATCCTAAATATGATTATTCTCATCATCCAAACCTTTAAACAAATTTGATTTCCATCGTAATCCATCAATTTTCGAATGGGGTTTTTATCCGGGCTCCATTCAATCAGTTATAAATTTCATTCTATAATTCAAAATTAAACATCAATATCTACTGGGTTTATCATAGGATTCAATTTTCTACAACTTGGAATCATATAGCATCATAAATTTTCATTTAATCTACACAACATGATTAAATCATCCAAAGACCCTTTTGGTATGAGAACCCACCCGAAAACAATTTTGATAGAATAATACATCCCATAATGAATATGATTTACACCCACCATGATATGAATACGAATACCGCACTTTAAATGAAATCAAGTTTAACTACTTTCCTGGATAAATTCGTAGGATCTGATTTCCTTTGTTATAGTTGGAGATTCGACAAAGAACACACCCCTCTTCTTGATTTGGCTCCCAAATACTCTCCCAATTGATCCCTGTTTTTTCATCTGCAAAGCTAGGGTTTTCTTCATGAGTTTTGTCGACCACAAACTTCCCAACTTAGGTTTTATATCACTAATCCCGAAAGTAAGCCTATAGGCCAAATTAAAATGACCCGAACACCCCCGTGTGAGCCCGGTTATTCCTAAAAATATCTCGTGACCCAATTACTACCCGCGAGTACTCTTTTTCGACTGTCTCGACCTATTTGGAATCAACCATGCACTCATAATCATCATCCGAGTCACTTAACTAAAATTCTCAAAATCTCAACCTAAAATTATGACACATGTAAATGCTTAAAATTAACCCGAATTAAATAAATCTTAATTCACCAATTTAATTAAATCCTCCCGATTAATTAAATCCTATATCACCCAATTGATAAAATTTTGTATCCTCATAAATATGGGATGTGATAGGCACTAACCAATGTGGTGGTGCAGTTCACTAAATAGTATATCATTTATAGATTTGACATTCTCAAGGTTATTTTGTATGATAATGAAACTCCATTTATAAAAAAAGAGGTAACAATGCTAACAAAGAAGTATTCAATTATTCACCATACCTCAACGGTAGCTTACCCTAAAGGCAATGGCCAAGCTAAGGCCATAAGCAAGACCTTGGTTAATATTTTATCCAAGATGATGGAAAATTTTCTCGGAGCATGGTCTTTGGGCCTATTGAACTACCAAAAGGAAGCCAACATGTTATACACCTTTTCCCTTGATTTATGGAGCTGAAGAAATTCTACCAATAGAATTAGGAGTGCCTTTTGCCAAATATGTCGTGTGAAGAAGAATGCTTTCATAGAGAAGGCACGTTAAACTAGTAGAACTAGACGGACTCAAAGATAGCGCGAGAAGGAACTATAATATTTACATGAAGCAACTCTCTAGAGCTTACAAAAATTTGTTGAAACCAAGGGAATTTGTGGAGGGTGACTTAGTTTTGAAAGTTACGGTGAACCACATTAGAGGAATCCTTATACTAAATTTTCAGCAAATCGAGAGGGGCAATATATTTTTAAAAAGGCACATGATTCAGGCTATTGTTTTATCTTATAAATTGAGGATGATATGCCTTTCCAAGTTAACAACAAATGGTTAAAAGTTTATTATGTATAGAGAGCACACCTATATTTTTTGGGTTTGTTCTTACTTTTGTACTAAGAGAATGCCAGGAAACACAAATTTTGAGTTACAACTTATGTTAAATCAACAATTATTAAAACAAGAAAATGAGTAAAGTACACACATGGTTCAAGAAGAAATTTATTTTATATAATGAAGCTATATTATGAAATGGGGACTATTGCCCAGAAATTTAAGAAACCGGAGCTTTCTACCCTAAGAGGAACCAAGGAGCAGTGAAAAAACCCTCACGAAGTGAAGAATCTGCATCTCTTGTAACATCATATTAATACTCATTTATGGCATGTGAGATTTAGCTTCATTATTTAGTTTTTCCTCAGCTTTAAGTTCTCTCAAAGCCTTAGCCAAAGCATCTTGGGCTTTTATCACTTTGCATTTACACTCTTTAATACAAGTGACCTGCTCACCTAATCTTTCATCTTCAACCTTTATATGCTCAATATTTGTCAGATAGTGGGAACGGTAAGTTGCCATTTGGGGATCCTTGAGGTATTTAAAGTTGTTAATGAACCATGTAAAGTTAAAACCACCCTTCAACTGTTCTCTGAGATTACTCAAGTGTTAGTTCAAGGTTTCTCTATTTAAGGCAATAATTGGTGTCTTAACAATTTCAGCTAAAACTGTTACCATGCCTTGGAGCCTATAACCTATAGCCACTTCTTTCAGCCTCATACATTCCACGGTGAAAGTTTCTGAGTGAGCTTGGATCACATGTTCAACCACTGTATGATTACAATCTTGAATGAATTGGCAATGTTGTAGCACCTGCCGACAGAACTCAATAGGTGCCACGCTAACCCCACGGTCATATTCCTTATCTTCATTATTGACATTGGCCGTGGAGTCATGGTCACTTTTGACAGAGGACTCGGGTTGTGAAAGACCTGCCTCAACAAGATCAACCTCCATCGAGTTGGTGCTTCCTGAGATATCTCGGGAGGAGGTTTTCTCTCACATGCTATAAAATGAGATAAAACAAAAAAGAGTTAGCCAGAATTTGGCATTATTTTTACCAAGCCCGTGAAATGAAAAAACCTTAGCAAAATTTGAGATAAGTAACCAAGTAAAAGTATCTTTAGAGAAAGCTTTCCTAAGCGAGGTGAGTCACCAAACAAGTGCATTATTTAGAGAAACCTTGCCCAAGCAGTTTTTTTTAAAAAAAAATATTTCCCAAGCCGGGTACATCACCAAACAGGTGACATATTTTTGAGAAAACATTACTCAATTGAGAGAGTAAAACACCAAGAAGGTGACAAATTTTTGAGAAAACATTGCTCAATTGGGAGAGTAAAACACCAAACATGCGACAAAATTATGAGAAAAAATTACTCAGCTGAGAGAGTAAAACACCAAGCAAGTGATAAATTTTTAAGAAATCACTACTCAATTTAGAGAGTAAAACCCTAGAAGGTGATAAATTTTTGGGGAAAATGACTCGATTAAGAAAGAAAAATACCAAGCAGGTTACATTTTTTTGTGAACATTACTCGATTAAGGGAGTTATTCCCCATGTCGGTGAGGTTTTTCGCTAAGTTATAACCAAGAAAGTTATTACAAAAATAAAAACCGTTCTTACACCACAACAAGACTTAAAAGAGTTAAGTCAAGTACCTCATCAATAACTAGAATTATGGGTAAAGGTAGAGGACTGATTGCTTCCTCAACAGGAGCGTGTGGTTTAACCATAAGAGCATCCTCGATGGACAAAATAATAAGCTCATCTTGAGGGAGCTTAATTTGCAAAGAGGAAGAGATAATAACCCCTCGGGGCAATTCAACCTCAGTGGGAGAATATGGTTTCTCCCTCGTTCCACCGCTGGTAAGATGAAGCAATAAAAATCGAGATAGCTTCAAATGAGTTAACACAATGGCAAACAAAACAAAGCAAAGAAAAAGTAATAGATACTTTTATAAAGTATTACTTTAACCGTTGTTGGAATAACGTGAGTAAACACATCCAAAGATACCACATCAGCAGATATCACGACTAAGAAATCTAATTTGATAACGAGCCTCACAAGGCTGCTAGGAAGAAGATCCTCATTAGTTTATCTCATAAGGGTCGTTACATCCACTTTGGTCCCAAAACGTGGACGAATGTCACTCACCTGAAAAACGATCAGAATATGAGAATTAATTTTTTGGAAAATAACTAAGTGGTCAAGATAAATTCTTCGCAACTTACCTTAGGTCCAGGAGTTAGAGGAACCACAGTCAGTGGTTGCTCAAGAGAAATTGGGGGAGAATTGGCATGTGATGTTTCAACAACTTCGCTTGAGTCCCCCACTCTTTCCTGCTACCTCAGAAGATATGAGTGGTGAGAACAACGTCATCTTCCACGATGGGACTTAAATTGACCATTGGGGAAGGACTATCATCGAGAATAGTTACAATTTCCATGAGGGGTAGTGGCATATCCTACAAAAGGAGCAATAGTATTAGAAAGTTTTTTTTCTTCCAATCTATGAAGAAGTAACTCAACACTTAGAAATATTTTCCAAATTCACCCTTATATTACATTTGTAGCTTCACAAAGAGGCTCAGGAAAATCAACATCAGGTTAAGCAATACCACTCGTCGTTCAATTACTCCAGCTTCCTTAGAATAATATGAAGGTGTGGGAGTTGTAGGAATTGTAGCCATGCATGTGGCATGATGTTTTTTCCCCATATACGTTTTGCATATGGAAGGTGAAATAAAGGAAGAACCCTATTTTATTTGCTCAAAAGAAGTAACTTTTTAGCGTGAAACCTGAGAAATAATAAAATTATGAGGGGGTCTAAAAAATAAGTTCAGAGGCCATTAAATGCACCTTTTTCATAAGAGATGGATCAGGCTTACGAGTGGTCCCGGGAGGACAAGTCTAGAGGCACTTTTGTTGGACTTGGACTTCTATGGAGTTTTTAGGGTAATTTTCCTTTTAGAGGAGTCTGCAGTGGATGCAACCTTCCTTTTCTTTCCACCAGTGGTTGTGAAATCTTTCCTCTTCTCCTTTAAAGATGTTGGATTAACCTCAGCAGGGGGTGGAGGGTAATTTTTAGGAATTGGTCTTTCTGTAAGGCTGAGGGGGATTGCCAAGTCTTTATTGGAATACTTTTTAACCCAAGTTTGTTCGACCCAAATCTTTCTTCGTATAGATAATTAGGCTTTGAGTTAGTAACAAAGTGTGTAAAAGATTCGCATTGGATTGGCTAATGGTGGCACTGATAACTTAGAAAAGCATCTCCAACTCCATATTCATATGGAAGAATTAGGTTCTACCTTGACACACACAAGGTACCATATCCCTCTTTGTAAAATCAAGGTTGACAGTCAGAAATGATTTATCTACCCTCATGGAATCACATTTAGCCTTCGTTAAGTCTTTATCCCAACCAAATTATCGGCCACATCTGTGTGGATTATAGGTTTCTCTTTCTGAGCTCCACTCAATGTGCAAGGGAAGATGCCTAGGGGATTTAGAATAATTGTAGCAAGCAACAAGTCATCCTCCACATCTTTCTCACCTGCGTGAAGACGTTCTACCATGGAATGAGTTGGCTTAAAGAATGACCACTTTTTGGCATTAGTATTTTGAATATAAGGGCGGAGTCCAAAACACTTGAGGTCATGAATCAAAGGCAAGAGGGGATCTTGCTTTATTTCTTATTCCACTGAGTTATGAGTAGTTTTTAAAGAGGAAACATGGCAACCTCAATATTATGAGGAGCAATATCGAAGAACCTTGCATAGAGGAATCCCATCAATAAGATGGCATTGGAAAAATTCGATACATCATAACGGCCAACGAATGCCATATCAAAATAACATTTATCTATCTAGGAATACAAAGAACCTAGAGTTATAGCTGCCAAAGGGATGTTGAATCCATGAGACAACCTTATAAATATGTTTATCAAGTCCCTCCTTGGCTGGTCGTTTAGTTTATCGGGCATAAAAAATTAAGAGAGGAGACAAATGATGTACGCATCTAACTGTGTGTCACTACCATAACCTGGACCAAAGTTTTAAACATTCTTAAACCTTTCCTTCTTCTGCTCCTTCGTGATCTTGACAGTGGGTTGGTAGAAATAATTGATCAACTCGCCAAATGTGGGCTTCGTGGAATCACCAATACAATCTCCAATAAGGTAGTCAAGTACAGAACGTTTCTTCTCCTCTTCAGCATTAAGTGATAAGGGATCAAGGGGGACATGGAAACACGGTTCCAAGACATATAGCTCATAAACATCCTCCAGTATGATGGAGATTTCTCTCCATGATGCTACAATCTCCATTAAAAGACCAAAAGGTAAAGAATATGATTTTTTTATAGCATGAAGTCTTCAAACAATATGGTAGTGTAATCAAGGCCCACCCTTTGGGGACACCACTCAAGGCTTTAAAATTGATGTTGGAATAGATAAAATGTCCTCGATTAAGACTAAGATGTAGAACAGAGAACTAGGTGACAAAGTTTTTTACAGTGGCATCGTTTACCTCCTTCACCACCAAACGGTGTTATTAAATGACTTGGCCTCATTAGAAAACATATCCTTTTCCCCAAAGTAGGGAGAGCGATGGTATGAGTTGAAGAACAACTCTCTGTGCTTACCCAAGTTCATGGTAGAGTTCTCACCAAAAACTCCCATAGTTTTTCTTGAAGATGCCATTTAAAGTTTTGATACTTTCTCACGAAAAAAAATTAAAAGAAAATAATTTAAAAATAATGGGGATGAGAAATGATTAAAGAAATTGGGTTTAATGAAGGATTTTAGATGATATTTAGGAAACACTATAACTTTCTCTATTTTGAAAAGCTCGGAGGTTTGAGAATTAATGGAAGAAATGAGAAAGTTTAGGTTTATCGGTTCAAGTTGTTTCCAATAAAGGATTGATAAATCAAGTTATTTCGAACCAATTAGAACAGTGGTTTATCATTTCAAATTGTTTCCAACAGAGGTTTGACGAGCCAAGTTATTTCTATTAGAGGTTTATCGTTCCATTTATTTCCATTAGAGGTTTGAGGATCTAAGATTTTTTTAACAGTGATCTATCGGTTCAAGTTTTTTCCTTGGCTTGATGAATCAAGTAGTTTCAAACCATTTCGAATAGAGGTCTATCGTTTAAAGTTGTTTGCAATAGATGTTTGACGATCCATATTATTTTAAACAGAGTTCCATTGGTTTTAGTTGTTTCCATCAAAGGTTTGATGAATCAAGTTATTTTCAACAAAGTTATACCATCTTCATGTTGTTTCAAGATGAAGCTTGATGGTTCAAGTTGTGTTGAGAAATAATTTGTCGGGTTAAGGTGTTTCGTACATAAATTTCTTATTTGCACAAATTTCTCTAAGAGGGGGAAAATTAAGTAGGGGCTTATAGGTAAACCCCTACTTAGAGATAAACCTAATCCTCAAGAAACTAGATGAGAAACTAAAGAAGGGTTCATAAAAGATTAGTAACAACACAAAGGAATTATGGGAGTTGTGACACCCCGCTTAAAATAATAACGAGTGGCCATCCCTATACTAATTTAAATCAGGAATCTCAAGTGGATCATTCTCAGCATCTACTGTCGATACTAAATGAACATAGCTAACTACCCAATACCATAACAAGCGGATGCCAGAAAATTTAAAAACATACCAAGAACATCATACCAACAATAATAACTACTGAAGATGATAAAATGTACACACATGCCATGATAAAATAAGTACTCATATAAAACATAATAAGTACAACAAAAGAGATATACCCGAATATGCTGTCGGGTCACAGACAATACAACATCCTGAAGAAAGAAATATAAAAGTGCTATAAATAACTATTGGGTATACACCAGATATACAAGATGAATCATATCTAGATTTACAAAAGATAGGAAGCGGCTAACAATATCCCGCAACAGTCCGCAACTGCTGCAGCTCCGAGAACACTGGATAAAAAAGCATCCTTGCGGTGGGACACCTATAATATATTACAATATATATATAGCAAGAGAGAGATATAAACGGGTCAGAGCCCGAGGTGTGAAAACATTTTAGCAAGTGCATTAAAATGCATAATAATTATAAATGCACAATTTCATGATTAAAGTGGAGTCGCACTCTCGTGGAACTCAAACTCACCCCTCGTCTAAAGCGCGCACCTAAACGTATGCACATGATCCTCAATTAAGCTACCTGACACATTTTAGGGGCAATTCAATCTTAATCTGCGCGTAGTCTACACCCGCGTAACCCACTATCTCGAGTATAACCCAAACTCTTCTCCTTCTATCATATCCTAATTTTACGCCCGGACTTAGGTATTAACGTATATATATATATATATTTATATATTACTAGAATTTCTCAATTTCTACTTATTAGCTTTAACAAGTTATTAGCATTAGAATAGTCACACATTAACTTTATACACTTATAAAGTATTCTCCCACCATAACGCCTAACCTTAGTACCAAGAACTAAACTTCTCCCCGCTCCCAACATTGTGTGACGTTTCGTGTGTGGGCATCTTGCAAAGCAAAATCCAAGCAAAGAACCTCCCGATACACTGCTCCTTGATAATGTTGATCGTCGAGATCCATTATGCCCTCAGCACACAACATATGAAATCTCATCTACTTATCATGTACCACTATCTCCAAGTACATAAGTATGATATCGCACAGAACCCTTAGGGTCCATATAACATTATTCTAATCAATAAACACGATCGTTCAACCCTACTAAGCACGTACACCTAACACGCCTAGCGTGTACTTAAAATATCCATATCACATTTACTTATAGGACATATAACATTATCCTAGTTATAAAATACAATCATTCAACTCTATTAAACACATACGCATAACACACATAACGCGCATTCAAATCATCCAAAACATATTCACTTATAGGATAAAAATATAATTCATAATGCTATCATCTTCCAGGAATTACTCACTTTATCTCGGGTTACCAGCCATCGGACTATTACCACACCACCCTGGTGATCAAACAAAACACAACGTATGGGAAGCGGTCATAGTTCCAAACCTGAAAAGGATAATGAATCATACCCAAGACTTCTCACCCAGAATAAAATCACGCAATAAATAATGGACGACTATGACCTGGGGACTATACGCCCCCTTCTCCTCAAGCCAGGGGTCTCACCCACATCGCGCAACTTTCAATGATAGCACTGGAGGGGTATGCTCACACAATAAGTATATATATCATTCACACTGGATATATATGCAATCACATCGTATATACAAACCGTCACACAAGGTATATACATTCACGCCATATATACATACTATCTCCCGTCCGTATGTATGAAAGTAATGAATTCGGCTATAGGTATATAACTCTCATTATACTAACCGACACTATAACGCATACTTTCCCAATTCATTTAATAATACGGCCCCTCACTTGAAACTTAATCATCCATCACACCTATGATATGAATAGTCTCCCAATTTAACCGACATTAAGGATACTATCTCAAAACCGAACGTAATTAGCAATCATCATACACACACCATCTATATCCGGATTCACACCGATATACCATCATTAGCCCGATTATAAGTACGCACAAAACTATTAGTCAGTAATATATTTAATTCTTCCAAATTCGGATTACGATTCAGTTACTGATGTGAATCTTTAACGTTATCGTATTAATGATTAAATCCCTAAGTTTATCGTCACTAAGGATACACGACCTCTCTCTCATTGGTTCCCAAATCGTATCTGACTAAAAATCTCATCGCTAGGAGGATTCCACACAAAAGTCAACACGACAACTCCAAGTCATACCTTCACAACCCCCTCGAAGAGTCCTCAACCTTACATCATATAATAACTCACGTCTAATCTCCAATCGGACTCCCATCCCTAACGAGATTCCCCTCTAAATCGATGCAATAACTCCAATACATATGTATATATATTCCCAAAATAGTTCGATACGTCCCCATGATCACATCATGTGAGAAACTCCCAGTAAATCTCCAAAAGTATTTCTCGCATCATATTAGGAGGTTCCTAATCGATAAGCCCAATCAAAACGGAGTAAAACACATTCTAGAAAAATTTCACAAAATAACCCTGTTTTCGAATCAATTCGGCCTGGTCCGAATCGATTCGGTGCCAAAAGCGAATCGATTCGCCAGTGTCCTGCGAATCGATTCGCCAGTCCTGCGAATTGATTCATTCCAAAGGACCTGTAAGTCTGTATTAGGCCAAATCGATTCGGTTCTCGATCCGAATCGATTCGATCACCCAGACCTGTAAGTCTGCAACATTCCAAATCGATTCGAAAAGGGAGCCGAATCGATTCGGCCTGTTCAGCAAGCTACGAATGGATTATTTTCTCAAAACCCCTATTTCCCAAAATTGAAATACATCATCTTCCAACCATAAATCTTCAACCCAATAATATTTCTAACATCAAAACTCCTTATATATATATATATATATATATCAACACAACTATTTATACCATCTCAAATCCATACATAAACATCAAATGCAAAATTTAACCAAAATCTAGGTTTTAACATTTTAACCCAAAATCCATAATTTTCATCCACAAATCATGAAATAAATTACACAAATGGATTATTTAGCAAGATTAATCAATTGCCTCGAAGTTGTAGAGGTTGAATCTTCCTCGAAATCACGGATTGGCCGGAGTCTCCAAGCTTTTCCCCTCTTTCTCTTCTTCCTTTCCTCTTCTCTCTCTCTCTCTAGGGTTTTCTCTCAATCTCAAGAATGAGATTGTTATCTCACGTAAGCTTTTTAAGCCTTATCTCCCAAATACCCAACTTTAAATGACAATACACACTTTAAATGACTCGTTTACTCCAATTCGAGTCAAACTAACTTAAATTATTCCGAAATCCAAATAAAACCCAAGTACAGTCATTTTGACTATCTCGACCCATCCCGGATGAACCGCGCACTCAGAATCGTCATCTGATATACTTTATAACATCCTCAAATTGTGACCTCAATTGCCAAATTTAAAATTCTCCAATTTAAATAAATTTTTATTTCTCCCAAAATAATTAAATTCTTAGTCCTCAAAATCACGGGGTATTACAGGAGCCACCGAAGCTGCATCAAGTAAAAGGCAAACCAGGAGCTCAATCAAAGATTGAAAAAGCTGCTTAGAGGAAGTTAATTAAATTCACCATGCATTTTATGTGTTTATTTTATATTTGTATGTTGAATTATGAATTTGAATTATATTGTAATATTGAGGTGAGGTTACTTGGTACCATCGATGGACTAAGTCTAGCAAGATGTGGGAGAACTTCCATGCTCTACCGAGCATCATCACTTAGGGACCTTTAAGGGAACTAGTTTGGAGGATTGAGGATAAAATCTTAGTTAAATCATGTTTTGACCATCTTAGATACATCAGTCTTAGTTAAATCATGAGAGAGAAACCTTGAGCTTACTCGATTGCTAAGTTTGAATGAGAATTACTCGAGAAACCATGAGAGAGGAATCTTGAGCTTACTCGGTTATCTACCCCTGAGTTTTGGATCCAAATTGAGTATCTTTTCATAAAAGATATGTGTGATGTCATACCATACCTAATACGCGTCAAATCAAACCTACCTCAAATAGTGATGGTTTGTGAGCAATTGGCTGGTTTGGCGCTGACACACTGTGGTGTTGCCTGACACAACAACTGGTAACTCAAGATTTCTCTCAACATTTAATGCATTTGACAACTTAGTTATGGTAATCTAGTACAACTTTAATACTCTTTATCTCCCACGCACAAAAGCTTTGGCTATGTATATCCCCTTTTGAACAGTTTTAAAGACACGTAACCCAAAAGACCACTTTGATAGGGTTATTACAAATCATAACTTTTATTCTTTCACCATTAATGTTTTACCCAGTTTGGCTGTAGAACATGAGAATTTATTAAGCTTCGATCATTATTACTTCAGACTTTAGTATTTGAGATGCCTACACGAGTTGTATTTAGGGAGCTTGATTTTCTCTCTCTAGATAGTTTCTTGAGAGGTTTATTTATCATCAAACACTTGTATTAATTATCTATTATTGAGAGTTATACACGTTAGTTTGTTCATTTTTATTTGGGAGTGAATTTAATGAGTTTATTTATTTCCATAAATATGGGTTATGCCTATATTTATCTTTAAACTCCCCATCACTTAGAGAACCATTCTCTTACAGATTTTAAAATGGGATCATCATTTAACCCACTTTCTTTAATCTTAAAGGACAACAAGTTAACTGACATGAATTATATTTACTGGAGAAGGAACATAAACATTACCCTAACTGTTGAGAACTTTAAGTTTGTCTTAATGGAGACTTTCCTTGACAAGTCGAAAGAAAGGGCACCCAAAAAAGATGTCCAAGCCTACAAGAGGTGTCAAAATACAGATCAAATGGCTTGTTGCAACATATTATCCTCTATGACTCGTGTGTTGCAGCACCAGCTCCAGTTCTTACAACATGATTTTGAACCTCAGAGATATGTTTGGGGATCGTGACAAATGATATGGCAAGGTTGGTCATCACTAAAATGCTTGGGGGTACTCCTATACGTGATCATGTTTTAAATATGATGTCCATCTTAGGAGAACTGGAGGTGCTTCGAGATTAATTTGATGGGGAAACCCAATTTTATTTCATATTCCAATCACTACCAGAGTCCTTTAAATATTTTCACTTAAATTATTTTATAAATCACTGGAAAAACTACTTAAGGAACTCCAATATACAGGGAATATCAATATGCATAAGTGTGTGATGCAGGTTGTTGATAAAGGCCCGTCTACATCTGTCCCAAAAGGTAAGAAGAAGAAGAAGGGCGAGTCCACCTAAAGCTATCAAGAAAAACTTTAAGATCCAGGGAGCAGAAAAAACCCAAAAGGCAACTGTTACATCTGCAAACAGTAAGGAAACTAGAAAAATTTATGCCTCGTCTTCTTAGCCAAGAAGAATGGAAATGGTAAATTCTCCTATATGATTAAGACATATTTCATGCTGTAATCTATTGGTATTTGGTATGTAGATTCGGGAGCCACTAATCATGTTTGTAATTTTTTTTAGGGGTCCAGGTAACTAAGGAGATCAGTAATGAAGAAATGTTTTAGTTCATGGGCGATCATCACAAGACAACAGTAGTAGTAGTAGTAGTAGTAGTAGTAGTAGTAGTAGTAGTAGTAGTAGTAGTAGTAGTAGTAGTAGTAGTATGGAGGAGGAGGAGGAGGAGGAGGAGGAGGAGGAGGAAATATAGTTATAAATTTTAGTGAAGACAATAAGTTAGTATTTTTTAGATTGGTTTTATGTTCCTCGTGTTAGAAGAAATTTGACTTCGGTTTATAAGCTTGTGATGAATGGATACCTGGTTTATTTTAATAAATGAGTTTTTATTAAAAAAATGGGAAATCTATTATTTGTTCAGTAACTTTGGAAAATGATATTTATATTATAAGTCTCATCTCATCACTACTTCTTAAATACTAAATTGAATAACTTAAGTGAAAATAACCCAAAGAGAAAGGAACTTTCTAAGTCGAGCCAAACATATATTTGGCAGTTATGGTTAGGTCATATCAATATAAAAAGATACAAAGAATGGTTTTAAATAGGCAATTAAGTTCATTGAAAGTGGAGGCACTTTCAGTCTATGAATCCTGCTTGGAATGTGAAATTACCTAGAGGCCATTTACGACTAAGGGGTGAAAGCGCCCCGAGGGACCCCAATATTAAAATCTTACACTTTTTATACTTTAAAATCAATTTCCTTGTTAAATATACATAAGGAAGCATTAGGTGATGGTTCAATAAAAATAAATTTTAATTTACTTCAAAATTAAAATTAAACCAAGTGAAATAGGATTAAAACACACACTTATATTAATTTCACTTAAACCATATTAATTAATCCAAGTCCTGGAAAATTTGCCTAAGTCATATTTTGCAATTTAATTAAATTAGGCCAAACCAAATTTTAACAAATTAAATTAAATGACTTGAATTAAATTAACTAAACATTATCCAATATTACTTTACACCAAATTAAACGAGTAGTGATTAAATTAAACCAATTTTATCTTTTTACCTAAGCATGCGTTCTAGGTGATTTTGCAAAAGATAAAATAAACAATTAATCCACTATGCCGTGATGTACGAGGAAAAACCCACAACGAGAAAAAACCTCGGACGGCCCTAGCCTCAAATCCACTAAGTACGGAATTTGCAAATACAAGATATTAGACTTACAACACACGACTCGATCCCTCTCAAGCCCCGACGCTCCTTCTTGTAAACACCTCCACTTAGTGAATAACCACGGAGCTCCACCGCTGTCTCGGAATCCTCCGATCGGACTTTATATGGTCACCATCACCCGAACTAGGAGCCTTTCTCCAAGTGGGTAAATTAATGAAAACCTCTTCTTCTTTGTGGGATTTAGAAGAAAACCCAAAATGTCTCTTCAAACGGTAGAGATGAAAACCGGTGCCAAAACTCCAAGCATGTACAAATATATCTATGGAAGCTTAGATAAACCAAATGGGTGTAAAACTGAAGTGTATAATCAATATTTTTTTAAACTTAGAAACTTTAAAACATGAATTTTTTCCTTAATCAATTTTGCTCTCAAACTCTCTCTTGGAGATAGATATGTATGAAAAAGTTAAGTTACAAACTTCGATTCCCGCACTATAATAATCTGTCAAAAGTTAGTGGGGTAAGGAAGTGGGAAACATGGGTAAAAACTGCTAAAAACTGCCAAAAAAATTTCCCTCGTGAAATCTCGTTCGAACGAGATTTTCGTTCGAATGAAAGCTCGTTCAAACGAGGCTTCTAACGAAGTTCCAGTGTGAACTCGTTAGAAATCTCGTTGGAAATCTCGTTTGAACGAAATTTCAAACGGAGTTCCAATGGCCAATATGGGAACTCGTTGGCAACTTCGTTCGAACGACATTCTCATTCGAATGACAATCTCGTTCGAACGACAATATCGAATGAGAAACCAAAAAATTGAAAATTACGAATTTAGCCCATAAACTTTATATACTTTATATAGAAGTTTAATAAAATCTTTCTGAAAAATAAATAATAGTTTTTAATTAAACCTACACCCATTATAAACCGTTTTAAGCTCTTATATATATATGTAATGCATTCATACCTTGGGAGCATGGAACCACTATTGATGACGTAGAAATGAGGCACTTAAACTCGGCATTTTGATGAAGCTTTATACACTTGGCCGCTACGTCTTCAATAAACACGTCATAGGCTTGAAGGATGATCAATATACTCTATCCTATGACTCAAACATTTTTGTCCGGAATTGAGCCAAAACTACAAAGGACTCAATTGGAAATTTGTGTCCTTACAAGGGGTATAAATCCACAGATGTGTTAGAACTGGTTCATACGATTTGTGTGGGCGTATGACTTTTCGGGTAGTAGGTGGTTATGAGTACTTAATCACTTTCATCTATTATTACTCGAGGTTTTGGTATGTTTACCTTTTGCATAATAAGTCTGAAGACCTTAATAAGTTCAAAGAGTATACAACAGAGGTGAAGAGTTCCACGGTAAACCAATATATACTCTACTATCTGATAATGGAAGGGAAAACCTCTTGGGAGAGTTTAAGAAACACTTGTTAGATTTGGGTATTAGAAGAAAAATGTCTGCGCCTAGCACTCCACGGTAAAAGAGTGTAGTGAAAAGAAGGAACACGATTGTTTTGGATATGGTTTGATCGATGATGAGTTATTCGGATCTTCTGGATTCCTTTTGGAGTTTTACACAAGAGACGGATACATATTTATTGTCCTTAGTTCCATTTAAATTTGTCTCATCAACTCCCATAGAACTTTGGAAATAACGAATGTAATGCCCTGACCCGGATTTATGGGTTACCCATAAGTCAACCCGGTCTAACTCGAGCGTAAGGTGTGAAGTGCAATAAAACAACTTAAATAATGTTGCTAGTCTAATTTTATTTTAAATAATGTTTCACTTGTTAGCATACGATTCCAATTTCAAGATAAACTACGTGAGGGCCCCATGGGGAGCACCCCATAGTCCAATAAACAGAGTTATTAACGTAAATAAAACGTCCTTAAATTTCGAAACTGCTCCCAACCTGCCATAACAAAGTGGGGATGTATGCCTATGCCCAGTGGGGTTTATACAAACAATATATAAATGAATGGCAGAAAGGAATACTCACACGCTACAACCACATTCATGCGAAAACATGTATTTATCTACATACGTATACCTTTGGAAAATACACATGTCAATGTATTAATCGTTTTACTATCGAAAAATCTTACTTATACATATTGATTTAACTTAATCTAGTAAAGACTTCTTTTATTCTTACTTAGCATTTTCACCTTGTTAAACACACTCAATTCAACACTTAAAATCATTACATTTGATTTGTTTCGAACCCATTCCTTTACCGAAATTTACCCTTTTATTCATTCGAACGTACCTTATGCCATTTCAACACACACATTCGTCGTGTTAGAAAATACTTACTAAATCTACAAGAATCCTTTTTACAATACAATATTGTGTTAAATATGGTTTTAACCATTTAGGTTGCTTAACCACCCATTTATCCACTTTCTTTAACCCTTTTTCATTCCTTTATGGACATTAATAGATTTACGCATTTACTTGTCCATTACATCTTTACCGGAACATTTATTTCATTCATTAAAGTTAGGTTGTATTAACACATTTTACCACACAATCCATTTCTCGATATGTTCCATATTTCCTTTATCATTTCTCAGAATTTTTCGATACTGCATACTTCCACGGGCTCCACACCGACGATAATGCGCACCATATGCTCTAGCCAGTGGCTTAGGGATTTCACTCAAGGGCTCTGGGACCTTCTTGTTTTATCCTGGTGTTATCAGAGTGCCTTTAATGTGTTATAACATTTCACAAATGTCCATTTTTACCAGGCTGAAGCCAAAACCAGGACTTTACCACCCTAATTTGTGGTACACTTGAAAATTTACCCTTTTGTGTCCCCTTCCCAACATTTTTATTTCATAAAAATGTTCCACTTTAGGTAAAATTACCATTTTCCCCACTTGTTTCCAAATCACACCTTTACTCCATTTTCACAAGTGTTATTTTCACCAAAACACTATTAAGTTACTTATACCAACTTCTCAATTATATTTAACCCTTTAACACCTTTCACATTTGGAGTAATCTTTTACTTGATTGAAAACACCTTTTATACCTTTACTTCCTTTTAGTCCCATAAGTGTTAATATTTCACCATATTGGTAAGTTACACTAACTAACCATTTCACATTTTTCTATTAACACTTAATTAATACTTTTTATCAACATTCATATTTCTTTACTACTTTATTCAGAAAATACATCCACAATTAAGACTACTTTTATAAGAAACTTGTCATTTCTTCTATTTAACATATAGTCCTTTAACTTCTTTTGTCTTTTAGTCCCAATTACACATACCTTGAAGACTAAGATTTCAACTTTTATTATTTCTTGTTTAAACCAGACAAAATCTTCTTTGTACTTGTTTGTACATTCTATGTCAAAATACTACAAGGTTATATGCATGAGAAGATGGATTTTAGACCCAAAAATCCTACTACATGGTTTAAACATATTTTTCACCAAATATTTGCCCAATAATATTTATTTCGAAAATGTTTATTCCATAAAATGTTTAACACCAATATTTATAGAAATGTCCATTTTCACAAAATATATCATATTTCAATATTCCAAAACTTTGAAATATTTACTTATTCTTTAATTTTCAACAAAATCACATATTTGCCAACATTTTATTCCATAAAATATTTTTCATCAAAATTTTCATAAAACATCAACTTTCATTATTTCAAAACCTTGAAATAATTATCCATTTTTTATTTTTTAACAAAATAATATTTTTCAACATTTTTATTCCATAAAAATATTTATTATTTTCTTACACAATAAATATATCATTAGACTAAATACACCCTAATCAAATAGTCTAAATACAAGACGACAATGACAAAAATGACATTCTTACACTTAGAGTAAGGTTACCCACCTCTAATGGCTCTAATGGTTGTGTTGGTGTAGGAGGAGCAACCCCCACCTCAAAAGGTGGCCTTAAAGGGGTTGCCAAAAGCTCCTCCCAAACTTCATTGCAAGACCCACTTCAACTTCACTTCATACTCCTTAAAAATCCCATCTTTATTCTCCAAAACCTCAAATAGAATCCCCAAATTCATAGCTCTTCTTCAACCTTGATGGAAAAGGATATTTTAGGTTGAATACACCATGGAAATGGTGGAAAAGTGGTGGTTTGGTGGTGGAATGGTGGTGGAGGTGGTGGAAGACCACCCGCCTCTTCCACTCTCTCTCTCTCTCTCTCATCTTCTCCCAACCAAAAATAAACCCAAATAGCCCCCACAACCCTTAACAAAACCTCCCTAAATAGCCAAATACCTGTTTTTCCCTTCATGGAATGATCTGAGCTCGACAAAACACCAAATCAAGGCCCAAAACATGATAGTGCACAAGCGCATTTGATCTAAAATTCTAGACCAACGTTGTTCGAACGACAGGGCCACATCGCTCGAACGACTTCTCCTTTCGCTCAATCCTTCGCTTCAATCGACTTTAACGTGACCTGCTACTGTAAGTCAGTAGCACGTCGTGAGAATATTTGCATCTCGTGACGTATCTCACAACCTTAAATGTCGCTTGAACAACATTCCAAGTCATTTGAGCGACCCTGATTCTTTTTATTTTTATTTTTATTTTTCTCTAACCTTTACCCATAATTCTTCCATATTTATACTTAACTCCTCTTCAATTTTTATCAGAATATAATTTAATTAATTTACTGGGACGGGATATTACAGTGAGAGCTAAGTTTATCTCACATTCGGATATGGGTTTGCCCAGCACACATGCTATGAAAAGAGACATGAAGTTGGAACCAAGGATGAATATATGTCTCTTTGTGGGACACCCCAAAGGAACCATGGGTAGACAATTCTATTATCCTAAGGACTAAAAATTATTTTTAGCACACATGTTAGGTTCTTAAAGGGATATTATATGATTGACCACAAGCCTAAAGCAATATTATCTTGTAAGAAATAAGAGGACAAGAGCAAGAAAATACTTCAGAACCACCCGCACAAGATGAAATACAACCTGAAATCGACAGTACACTACCTAATCGTAGTGGGAGTATTATTGATGATCAGGATTCATGTGTCACTTATATTGGACCAAAAGTGGAGTCACGTTATAGTGGTAGGGTCAGACATCAAGATGATTGGTTAGTGTATTTGGGAGAGCATATCAGTGAAGTACCAAGGAACACTAATTGGAACCTGTTAACTATGATGAGGCACTTTAAGACAAGTATGTCGAGCTTTATCTAAAGGCTATGGATACTGAGATGTATTTGATGGATTCGAATCAAGCGTAACTTTATAGATGGGATACCCATTGAATGCACGTGGATCTACAAAAGGAAGAGAAGGGTAGATGGTAAGGTAGAAACCTTCAAGTCACAACTTGTTACGAAAGGGTTCACTCTAAAGTGGGGATCAATTATGAGGAGAATTTTTCATCGGTATCCATGATGAAGTATATTTGGATTCTCTTATCCATTGCTGCACATATCGATTATGATATTTGGCAAATGGATGTCAAGGTCGTGTTCTTGAACGATATTTTTTACTAGTGCATCTATATGGCGCGACCCACGGGATTCATAGCAATGGGACAAAAAATCAAGGTGTGTAAGTTTAAGAGATCCGTTTATGGACTTAAGACAACATTAAGGTCTTAGAGCATACAATTTAATCAAATAGTTAAATTTTTTAATTTTGATGAGTGCATGGATAAGACATGTGTGTATTAGAAGAATAATGGAAACATGGTGGTATTTCTTGTATTATACGTAGATTATATTATCCTAATCGAGAACGATGTGGGTGTATTATCTAGTATAAGAGTGTGGTTGTCTAGTCAGTTCGATATGAAGGATTTGGGAGAAGCCAACCACATCCTAAGGATCAAGGTACTATGTGATCAGAAAAATAGGATATTAGGCTTATCCCAAGGTACTTATATCGATACAGTGCTCACAAGGTTTAGCTTGTAGGATTTCAGGAAAGGATTTTTCTATTTTAGGCATGGAATTCATTTATTTAAGGATCAATGTCCTAAGGCGCCTGATGAGATAGAGAGAATGCGGAATATACCTTATGCTTAGACGGTGGGGAGCCTCATGTATGTTATGGTTTGTATCAGACCGAATAATTGTTATGCCATTAGCATGGTCAGCAGATTACAGTCTAATCGTGGTAAGGAGCCATGGATTATTGTGAAGCACATTCTTAGGTCTCTAAAAAGGACTAAAGATTATGTGTTGGTTTACTTAGCAAATAGTCTACTACCCATTGGGTACACAAATTTGAATTTTTAATCGAGATTCTAGGAAATACACCTCGAGATATGTATTTACCCTAGGAGTTGGACCCATAAGTTGGAGGAGTATCAAACAATCATGTATTGAAGATTTGGCCATTAGAAGCCGAGTATGTCACCGCTTTAGAGGAAATAAAAAAGTTTGTTCGACTTCGAAACTTCCTAAGTGACTTGGGTTTTGTTCCTTTAGGACAATCGGCTATTACACTTTATTGTGACAATAGCAGTGTGGTTGTCATTTTTTTGAACTAATGATTTATTAGTTGGCGACGTACATTAAGCACAAGTATCACCTGATTTAGGAGGTTCTGCAGAGGGGTGACATCATCATGACCAAATTTGCCCTCGAGGACAACCTGGCAGATCCTTTTATAAAGAGCTTACGAACTAGGACTTTTAACAGCCATGTATAAGGAATGGGAGGCAAGTACATGTCCACATGGCTTTAAGACTAAGTTGAATATTGCTGGTGTTTAATCTTAAAACAATGTGCAAAATATTTTATTATTGATTAATAAAGTATTGTTTTATTCATTTTGAAATGAGAATCTAGTTTGTGAGAATGATTTATGTTTGTTTAAATATATTATTTCTTATACATGTTGGTTAATAAAGATTACTAGGAATTCAAGTGAGTCGACTTTGGTTTGATATTAAGGATATTAGACTTTCGGTCCAAACATTATTAAAAATTTCACAACCTAGATAGGGAGTTAACATCCAATCAGAACGGTTGCGATGAAATTTTAGTAGTTTATCTTATAGTACTGTAACACATATGATGGTTCAAGAAGTGAACTTGTGCGATAGCTCAACAGAGAACTGTGATCGGTGCATCCTAGGAAAGTATTGAACAAGACCATCGATGAGATTTGAGTCTAAGGGCTTCATTGATTAGACTAAGGTAATGTCACACCATTTGCAAAGGGTGAATAGATTCTTAATCCTGAGAATTATGAAGATTAGCATGCTTATGTTATTATTTCCTAGATTGATATGGGTGCGATTCAATCTTAGATCGAATAAAATTATTTTTACATACTGGGTGGAAATTGTGTAAGTAAGTCTGAGAGACTGAGATTTTAATTCAAAGGAATCCGTGTCCGGGGGATACCTTAGATTGCGATACCCCCTTGATAGACATATAAGATTTATTTCCACCAGTAAACATAATCAGTGAATTACTTATAATCCGGTGGAGTAGCAAAATAAGTTTAGTCTGAGAAAATCAAGTAATTGATTTAGATGTTTATTAAACTCAATTCGTGAAAAATCGATTTGACCAAGTAGGTATCGAAAACTTAACGCGTTTATTATATTATGTATTACCCTGGTTATTTATGATATAATTAAATTGGAGTGGAGTCATAATTATTTAGTGGAATTAATTATGATTAAATAAAGAAAGAAAATAAATTATGATAAATGTAACTTCGTATTTATGATTATTTATTTGGGGTTAATTTAATTATTTATCGTGGGTCCCCAGTGTAGTCCATATACCCAAGTATTTTTCCCCAAACTCTAAAGTAACCCAGTCTAGCCCAATAGCACCTTTTGTACTTGTATATAAAGGTGTATGAAAGCGGTTTTAATCATTATTATTCATTTATTAGGGTTTGAGCAGGGTGAGAGAAAATACTATTCACATTTTTCTGAAGACGACTAGAGACACCCTACCACTTCTCAATATTAAGCAACGATTTTCATCCCAAAGGTGTCTACCCACCTACATAACTTTGGGGAGGATCATGCATTAGAATATTAGAGATACACATAAGGTCTAGTAAGTTTTGGAGATCCAAAAGAAGGCAACAATTAGTCATCAACAAATACTTTTCTCCCCATCGGATTACAACCAGATCAGCAAGGTATTGTATTCTAAACCCTATATATGTGCCTCAAACCTACTTTTTATTTTTACCTCTTTCTAATGTTTGATTAATCAAATATCTATGACTAAAAATTTTTATTTTGCGTATATCGATCCCAAATAATAATGTCATAAAATTCCCACTATCATAACAACATCCCTGATTTCTAAACCCTAGGATTTTCTGGAGATATTATTTTGACAATCAGGTCAAAACTCTTATATTCTATATGTAAGACACGGGATTCCTCCATTCAACTTTGGTTGATCATAACACATGGATTTGTGTGGGTTGAAGGCGTCCCAAAGAATAATGGTGAATATTGAGGCCTACAACTTATGAGGAGTTGCTTCAGAGAAGAAAATTAGACTAGTGGATTAAAGGATTAAAGTCATAACACAAGAGTGATTTGTGGGTAATCGATTATATAACTTGTGTATATCACAAGCATATTTCATTAATGGACTCTGGGTTGGGGGACAATGAGTTTTCCAACATGATTTTTTAATTTAATTATAGTCTTTTGCATCTGGTTACTATATTTCCGCATTTATGTACCTGTAACTCACATGTAATTGATATCAATAATGGAATAGGGTAAGCTAATAATTATATTGCTTCTTTTTAAAATTAATCAAACACGAAATTGTGATAGTTGGATAAATTTGTATTGATATTTAAATTAAAAGGACATGGTTTTACACTCGTTTTTTATATAATTTATTCCACAACAAATGTCTAAATGTATTGTTTAGTGTCTTTTGAGTTTTAAATTTCATATCATTGAAGACAAAGAAAAAGATGAAATAGGTATGCGCCTAAGGGTCTATGTTTAATTAATTAATTACAATGTTAAACAATAAAATCCTTTATAATTCGAACCAACAATTTTAATTTTATCGAATACAAATTAATATTTGGTCAAATTTACATGAAAATGATTATTACTGGAATCAAATAAATAAATCACATTCGCACAAAAGGATTTATAGTGAAAACTCTTGCGAAAAAAACTATTATCTACCCAACCCACCCAAGTCCATTAGTATTAATATGTTTACAAGTCTTAGAAGTACTTAAACACGACTTACATATACGAAAACAATAATTGAAAAGAATCCACTCCCTAGCTATAATATGCTTTGCATCTGCCTTACTAGCAATAATTGTTCTAGTACAGGATTCAACTAGATAACCTCCAAGGCCTCGATATCCTCCAATATTTGGTTAATGAAGATCTTACCGCATAAAGCCCAATATTCTAATCACCCACACGATATCTTGTGAAATTATTAGGCTAATGTATAACATTCGAATGCACTGTAAACCTGAATTTTATCATGAAAGCATGAAAGTTAATAGGCTATCACATTCTCAAAGGACTCTCTCAAAACCAGGAAATATATTTTGTAAGACCTAGGCTTCATACTTTTAAATACGCAATTACGAAGTTACTTTTACTTTAGCAGTGGAAGAACTTGACTAAACCACATCTCCCATAAATACGACCCTCGTTAGAACCAAGTGCCCTCACGCGAATGATGTCACTTTCAATTGAGGTCGTCGTGAATGAAGTTCTTATCTTACGTTGATCTAGGAATGAAAATCTATGTACTTGTTTAAAACATGCTTCTTTGAGGTTCCCTCATTTGAATAAGTCATCTTATAAGGACCGTTATTTGAAAAATAGTTACCTCGATCAAAATATGTTTCGATCAAGGTAATCTTATTCGAATAAGATCCTTTTTTCAATGTTCTTGTAAAATAAAAATATTTTAAAATTTTCATTATTTTTCAAAAATAAATTTAGTGTCGTCAATTCCTTACTTTAAAATATAAACTAAAGGAAATATAAAACCTTACCTAGGATCCAATATTCTTTCATCTAAAAGTCTGACCCAAAGTTGTAGTTCATGTAATGATGCTTTGTCTCCTTGTCTTTAATGATGTACAATTTAAAATGCAAGAGAGTCGATACGAAGTTACAAGGTTCTCATTCGAGACGCACTGAGAAGACAAAGATCTTTAAACAAGTAAATAGTGGGAAAATGGGGTTAGAGAAGGGTTTTAGGTTAAGAGACACGCTGAGAAGATAAAGGTCTTTTAAATAGGTCTCCCGTTTGAACCACGAGGCTCTCGTTCACACGAGGTAGACCTCGTTCAAATGAGAATATAAGTATCCTCAAACCAAACAAAATGAACCAAGATATACACTGACACATCCTGAACAAAATAAAATTATAAATCAGGAAACACAAGTGGTACAATGCAAGAACAACATTAGATGCAATAACTCCACACATGTAACCTAAAACCAACCTAGTTAATAAATCGATGAAATGAGTCAACCATATTGATATGGGTTGAGTTATCTCAAATTCACATCGACGGTGACCCAAAGCTAATAGGTGCGTTAAGAAGTTCAATAAGGGAAAAAAACGCATTCGAAACGAAAATGTGCAAAACGCATTGGTCTTCGACTTATATCACCCTCAATTTGTGATTATTAAATTTTTCATTTTTTTCATTTGCGAGTATGACCTTGCATCCTTTAGAAATTTATTTATCTCAATTGCACAAATATTTTAAGTCTTTTACTAATTGTATATAACACCACTTTAGGTAGATTTTACCTAATATTTTGTCAACATTTTTTAACTAACATCATAAGCAATGGTTTTTACAAGCACATCCCAAACATCTAGTGAAGAAAACATGACCTAATTGAGTGACAAAGCATGTCATGAGATCTTTTCATATTAACAATGATGATACATCCTATTACAACACGTGTACACGTGTGTGAGATATTGTAATGACTACGATAGGATTTATATAGGTTGTTCCTTAGAGAACACCAAAGATAATGATTAAGTGAAATATATTATAAGCTTACACTATCCTTAAAAATTCTAAAAACTTAGAAAATAAAAATAGGTCACTTGATGTTTCTCCTACATCCTCTATCATCAGATACAAATATGCCACAAAATTCACATTTTTGGGGTTTGTATGATTTTCATATAGAAAACATTTTTTTCTTATAATTTTCCAGTAATAAAAATATTTTTGTATTTTCAAAGGATAAAAAAATGAAAATAAAAGCGAAAAACCTATAATACACTTGAGGAATGATGACATGGAATAAACATGAAAAAGGAAATTCTAACCTAAAGATGATACAAATTACTCATTCGAAAGGGTGAGACATACGAGAGTTGGCACTCTTATCCACTACTCTATCTACCTTCTTCTTCTTTTTCTTCTTCTTCTTCTTCTTCTTCTTCTTAACTTGATAACTAGGAAGTGAACCATTCATCCTTTCGAATTATCTCATAAGCAATTGGGATGTTTAAACCATGTACTCAACACATTCTTGGATCTTGTATAAATATTTGTTCAAATGTGGAGGAACATATCCATTTTGAATAGGTTAGTGAAAATAGTCTCTAAGGTGACCCTTTATATAGTAATGGGTACAACAATATGGTTGTGGAGGATCCACCTTCTTCATCTTAGGAAAAATTCTTGTAGGAGCTAGAGGATGTGTGTTTGTTTAACCTTTGACAAGCATGATATCTTTCTTTGGCTTAAACTCCCGCACCCCGTCATTAACAAGACCCATTTTGTCTTTCGGGGATTGATATTGTTCAAGGATCAATACGGTTCAATGATCATATTCTTTAACTTCTTAGAATTCCACTTCAAGGTTAGCATTAACCTTTGTAGACTCTAGAAGGTCTTTCTTGAGCTTCTTACATTATGCCTTTAGCACCTCAAAAACATACGATGACTCAAGGAGGGACATCTAAAGGTTTTAATCTTTTCATATAAGATCTCAATTTATTTCTCCCTCATTTTGAGATTCTCAATGAGAGTACATTCTCAAGCCTTTAAACTAATAATTTGTGATTCAATATCCCTCACATAACTTAGCTCACTCTCATACAAACCAAGATTATGTGTAATCTTGTCATTCACCCTCTCCATGCCTCAACTCAACTGAAGAATTTTATTGAATACACTTGTTATTCTTTAGTTCATCAACAAAACTCCTTTCCTTCACCATTTCATCACTATTAGTTTTGGACTCAACGACATATTTCCTAACCTTATTTACATCATGTTTTGAGTACAAACTGTGTCCTTGATAACAGTGAATAAGGTAAAGTTTCATTCAGCGAAAGACTCATCACTCGAGTGGGTGTCACTCACCATTGCTATGGAATTCATATCCTTATTATCATTATTTTTTCTCATCATCCTTGTAGGGCAATCATGTGCCAAATTCCCAAAACCTTAGTGTAAAGGAGTATGCACTTGATAGCTCAAAGGCTTAGGCGAGCAGGCCCAATTGGTAAGGAGGGACTCACCATGAGCACCACCAAGAATTAGAACTTGGGCGAGGAGGGCCCCAGGAAGGGCACCTCGCCCTAATTTTCCCAAAGTTCACCGAATTAGAACTTGGGCGAGGAGGGCCCCAGAAAAGGGCTCCTAGCCCCTAACTTTTCCAAAGTTCATAGAATTAAAATTTGGGCGAGAAGGGCCCCTCGCCCCAATTTTCCCAAAGTTCACAGAATTAGAACTTGGGCGAGGAGGGCCCCATAAAGGGCTCATTGCACCCAATTTTCCCTCAGGTCGTAGACTAAAAGCTAGAGCGACGAGGGACCTAGAAAGGGATTATCGCCTCAAATTTTACAAAGTTCACAAGATTAATATTTAGGCGAGGAGGCCCTCTAAAAGGTCTCCTCGTCCCAATGGACACCAAGTTCGCAGATATTGAACTTAGGCGAGGAGGCCATTAAGAAAAGCTCCTCGACCCAAAATGTCCAAATGTCACAAACTTGGAATTTGAGCGAGGAGGCCTATTATACAGATCTCTTCATCTCAAGCAGCTCAAAAATAATAGAAATGAAGTTTGGGCTAGGACGCCCAGCACAGGTGGCTCCTCGCCCTAAATATTCCAAAAGTCACAAGAATAAAGTATGAACGAGGAGTCCAACCATGAGGAGCTCCTCATCCCCAAAAATCCTTCTTCTTACAGAATATAACCGATGGCAGAGGAGGTCCACCTAGAGTGACCTCCTCCTCAAGATTTGTTACTCTCATTAATGTCAAAGCATTAACATGTTACTCTCTTGTACAAGTAGCCTAGTTGACCAAGAAGGGCTCAAAAAGGAAAGTTGGGATATCTTGGGAGTATTGTCTTGGTAGCTGAGGAATAAGTTTTATTAAGCAAGCTCAACCACTTAGCACATTAAGAATGAGATAAAACTAGTAGATAGATCCTAGAGGTCACCCGGTCCTTACACAGTTCACACCTAGTCATAATTAAAGTGAGAGACTAAGGGGTTGCTCACAAGAAAGGAACAATTTATAAAATGATTTTAGAGGAGGTGGTCCTTGAGACCCCTCCTCAAGTTTATAAAAGATTTTAGAGGATGTGGTCCTTGAGCCCCTCCTCAAGTTTACAAAGTTTGTACAGCAAGTTACCATTTTAAAAGATATTTATCAAATCATATATTTTGTCTTCAAGTGTAGACATACTTGCTGACTTTGGTTTACACCAGGTGGTACCTGTTAGAAGGAATAGGTGACTGCAAACAGATCAGGATAAAAGGTACATTACAGACCTTGTCCCTCACCAACCCCCTCAGTTTTGGCGCCAAAAAGTGCCAACTCAACCCTAGTGTCGAAGTATAAATATGACCCTTGGGCAAGGTCAAGTAAGAATCACCACTCAAGTCATACCGTTACTCTGTTAAAATCACTCCAGATACCTAGTGTTCTCTCCATGTTCTCTCTCTAAGTGCTGAATGCCTTATTCTTTCACTTCACACTGACAACCATCATTCTTAGGAGTTTCTCTTGAGAAAAAATTTACTATTATTGTTGTGAAGTTCATCTTCTTACAGGTAGTAGTTCTCAATTCGATTCTATTTTTACCAAAAGGAAAAGGTTTTACCAGGTGCTGCTATAGATGTTCTTTAAGGACCTTGAAGGAAGAGTCCATTGGAGTGGGTCACGCCTCACCCTTTCCAGTTATTCATAGACCCCAGTACAGCTACCCTCCTACACTTGGCATTAAAATCTCATCCTAGAGTCATCATATAATTTTTCTTCTACTTAAGACTTACGATCATGTGTACCACAAGACTTATCTACCTTATTAGACTTAATGATCTCGCTTCCTTTCTTATTAGATATGAACCTTTTAGGAATTGGATTTGAGAAACTTTTGGAACTATTTGGCAATAAGGCAAATAGAAAATCATCATGTTATATCGAGAGAGAACTCTTTTATTCCTTTAATGCGGTGACCTTATTTTTCTTGGGAGGAAAACATTTTTCTAACTCAAGGTTTGCATATAACCTAAAAGCTCTTCTTCCTTCATATCATTTATTACACCTATGATGTTAAAGACTAAGATATGGGGTAGAAACCTAGGGGGTAGTGAACTGAGGATTTTTCGAACGACATTAGAGTCTAGGATCTTCTCACCTAATTAAAAGTGACAGTTCGCGATGTTGGAGAGTTTTTAATATAATTCATCGAGTGTCTCATTTTTTAGCATCTTCACCGACTCAAACCAATTGGGAAAGACGTTAGAGCTTCAAGACCCTAACGGTATCAGTATCTTCATGGATGAAATGTAGATTGTCTCATACCTCCTTGGACATAGTACACGTGGAAATACAGAGAAAATCTTCTCGGGTGACTATGTTCATGGATGAATTGTATATTGCCCCTTAAAATTGTAGTTTCTAACCTATGTTCATCCTCTGAACCAATAATACTTACGTTTAGGGAAAAAGGCCTCTGGCTTGTGTCCTTGGGCATTTCCACCCCTAAATACAGTTAACCACACCCTACTATCTTAGGACTTAAGTATATAATTCATACACACCTTTCAGTACACATAGTTACTATCATCAAGCATAGGTGGATGTGTGATCGACTGACCCTTAATATATATCCATTGGATTCATATTAAAGTGAGATTTGATGCTTGTTTAAAATAGTTATACGCCTAAGGGTTTAAGTTTAATTTAAAAATTATAGCGTCAAACAAAGTTAAATCCTTTTTTATTTGAATTAGTTTTAATTTTATCGAATATAATTAAAAAAGTCAAATTTGTATGCAAGTGATTATCAATGAGAGAAAATAAATAAACAATCACACCAGCACTCACGGATTTAAAGTGGAAACCCTTGCACGAACTATTGCTCCAACCCACACAAGTCCACTAGACCTGAATATGTTTACATGTCTTAAAATGACTGTTACACGAGTTACATATACGACAACATTAACTGCCACAAACAAACTCCCTAACATTCTGATCCCTCCATCCACCAATACTAGAGATAGATGTTCCAGTCCAAAAATCAACTATATAACCTCCCAGGCCTTGGTATCCACCATTTTTCAGTTGACAATCTTCCCACATGTAGTCCAATGTGATAATCAACTATATGATCTCTCATGAAATTCTTCAACTGATGTAGAAGATTTGAATGGATTGTAAACTTGAAGTCTACCTTGAAATCATGGAAGTTAACATGCTCTCATAATCTCAAAAGAACTCTAAGAAAACCAATAAAAGGCTTTTGTAAAAATTTATATTCGTACCTCGGAAGACTAATTTGTGAAGTTACTATAACACCCCGCGTAATTCTGGCGTCGGCCGCCACCAAAACTATGTTGGGCGTCACTAAATTAAATACCATTCTTAGCATGTGACAGATATGATATATATAAAATTTCCATTCCATAAGATAATAATTAAATTGATCCCAATAAATAATAGTCATTCATGAAATAAATACCCATCACCATGCTAACTCTAAAATTAATCATACTCCATAATTTATTTAAAACTCCAAATGAAATAATCCAATGAAGTAACTGACTGATACCATAAACAACTTTGGAATCGAATGGCCCAATAAAATCCATAATGAAGTCTCACAATGTAAAGCGATTCAACAAAAGTAAACTTATACTAATAAAGCGAATAAATAAGTGGAACTCCAGTTGCACTTCCAAATCGATCTCCAATAACTCCTACGAAACTATTCCCGCACACAACCTGAAATGTTAGTCAATGCAATGGGTAAGAGCCCACCACATGGATACCAGTTACTCCTCTCAAATAGGGTCCTTGAACCCAGACAATAGAATTATATGCAATAAACATGACAGTAGAATATTTTAAATTAAACGAGATATATTAATATGCGATAACAAAAATCACCATCTACCCAAGCAAAGTCCACCTAAAAATCCAAGTCTCGTTATTTAATTTCCATCACCTCCTATTTTTAATTTAATTAATTTAATCAAATTTATTCTTCTTCCCATTTTATAATATCAGTCGTGGGACTCCCGCATTAAGTCTTACACCATATTAGTTGTGGGACTCCCACCAGGTTTACATCATTTTATTTATGGGACTCCCGCTTAGATTTTGTTATGGGACTCCCACAAGTTTTACACCACACTCATTCCCCTCACTATATACAGTCATAACGGTTCACTGTTAGCTCTGCACACAATCGTGAGGTTCCATGCACGACACATCACTATAGCTCGTCTTCCCATTTAACTGTCACCCCGCACATACTCGTGATGCCACACACACCCACTTCGCTATATCCAGTCGGTCCGTTTAACTGTTAGCCCTGCACATACTCGCGCTGCCAATATATTTTAATACCTGTTTAATGTTAGTCACTAATTATCAAATTCTCAAGTTTTCTCATATTAGCCCCACCCATCCATGGATCAACTGATTGCTTAAATGACAGAGGCACTAGATCAAAACACAAGGGGGAAAATTCATGATAATAATCATTATCTTTTATGTACGTGGTGTATGTCCATTGTAAGACCTAAAATTCATAGTATTAGTGGACTTATTGGGTTAGGGAGACAATGGTTCTTTATTCGAGGGTTTCCACTATAAAATCCTTATGCACCACATGTGTTTGTATTTACAACTTCCGCATTTATATTTGGACCATTTTAAAAAAATTCGCTAGGTGCACCCGCTAAGTGCAACCGTCGGAGATAGACTCTCTCTCTCTTTATATATATATATATATATATATATATATATATATATATATATATATATATATATATATATATATATATATATATATGTATGTATGTATGTATGTGTGGGGGGGTTATTATGATTTTATTAAAGAAAACATAATCTTGTTAGTTTTCTTAAAGTTTTCGAAAATATAAATCATTTTCTATTTTTTGAATTTTTTTAACTAAAATTAAAGCAAAAACTATGGGACACTCTAGGAAGTACTACATATAATGAATGTGAAGAAATTAAGAATGCCCATCCCCATACTCTAATAATGTGTGCTTAGGCCATGATGGTTCGAATTAACAAAAGTCCAATTTTTATATTTTTCAAATTTTAAAGAATGAAACTTTAAACAAATTTAACCTAATTAAACTTAGCACCGATTTTAAACCTAAGTTATGGAAAACTGATTTATCTAATTTTATCTTTTTAATCTAAAACATGCATCTAGGTGATAAGCAGATAAAATAAATAAACCATCCACAAGATGTTTATGTACGAGAAAAACCACAAAGGGAAAAACCTTGGATGACACAACCAAACAGTTCACTATGATACATTTCTACAAAGCATTGACATTAGACTTACTAAACGAATCGATCCCCACAAGCCTTGACGCTCTTCTATCTTCCATTGCTCCTCAACAGTGCAACTCAGGATTTCACCCACACAAGCTACCACAATGCACGAGTCTACATGCGTCTCGGTATCCATCGATGAGGCTCATCCTTTCACCGCAAATGGCACATACAGAGTCCACCGCATGAAACAAGTTCTCTTAAGATGAAGAGAGACAAACTTTGGTGCCCAAACTTAAGATCTTAAAGCATAAGAAATACGAATCTTGGATCTTTAAACATAAAGGGTGAAATAAGGGTTTTGGAACTTTGGTAAATAGGTGGGAAAACGTTTTTCTCCAAACGTTCTTAAAAACATGAGTCCAACACACCTTAAAAGTAAAAGCATCAATTTCAAGGTGGGGAACTCGTTTAAATGAAAACACAAGGTCGTTCGAACAAGATTAGATTCTCATTCTAACGAAAATACATTTCGTTTAAACGAAAGGCCTTTCTCATTCAAACGTCCTTCCAACGAGCTTTTAACGAGATGGGAAATCCTTAACAGAGAATTCTCGTTCGATGGCCGTTAGATGATCATTCCAATTAAATCCGAATATCGTTCTAACGAGACCAAAGTCGTTCTAACAAAATGTTATTTTCCTTCTATCAAGATTAAAATCAAAAAATATTTTTCTTAAAAAATATTTAAAACAGTTCCAAACGTTTTAAGAACAAAACAAACACCCATAAAATTATCCAAGGGCCCATGTTCAATATGCATTCATACCTGCAAGATTCTCGATAAATGCGAAGACAAACTTGGCACGATAAATATGGAATGATGTATCCAATATTTGAAGTTTGGTCGCTACGTCTTCATCAAACACATCATAGGCTTATGGAATCAACAACACAAACTCTAACCTACGACTCAAATGTTTTGTCCAGAATTATACAAATTACATACAAATTGACTCGATTGGATATTTGTTCTTACAAATCTCCCCATTTGGCTATTTGGGGGAAAAACCAAAATAAAAATCCTATGGGCTGTCAAGCTCTTGAAAAAGACTCATTCCCCAACTCCCCAAATAGGAAAAAGTATAGACGCTAGACATAGTCACAAACTGAGTAACTTTGCGTTGCATGAAAAGTTTTGTCACACCATTGTAAACCTTTAAACTTGCACACTTAAACACGCCTTCAAATGAAAAGAGAATATAACAAATATAAATTCGCAAATGAATAAACATCTAACAATGACTAAAACTATTTCAGTCTAGGTAAGACGTTTCCCCCTAAGATAAAGATATCTTAATCATGCAAAGGAAAGATACCATTTTTCCCCCATTTAGTTCAGGAGTAGACAAAGTAAGATAGCATAAAGAAATTACTCCCCCAAAACCAAATATCCTTCTAAACATGCAATCAGAAGATATCAATTTTAAACATAGGGAGAAGGTACTAGAATCATTCGATGATGTAAAGTGAAGCAAACACACAATATGACAACTCAAGCACAAGTAATCCAGACTATAATCAACCAATATCCATATTAATGTAAAAAGATACCAATATGAATAAGCAATGATGTATGATACCAATTTTTGAAATCATCAATTTTGAGAAAAGGAATTTCAATACATATAATGAAAGATATCAATGTGATCATATAGCATGCCAAATAAAATCCAATTATAAAGCATACGGCAAACATAGACTAAATGCAAACCGCAAAGACTTAAAACATGATATATATCAATACACAAAAGATATAACAAAACATTACCCGACATATGTATATATATTATAAACGACTACAAAACTCGACACAAAATACATAAGCTTTACACACTAGCATAGTATCAATGGGTCTAAACATGTGGAATGAAATGAATGGGCATGAACTTAATACAAATGAATTATGACCCAAACACTCAAATATGTTCAAGAAGTTCAAATTGATCGCAAAAATTTATCAAACTAAGATTTAGCCTTTCGTGGCAATATAAAGTGAACTTAATAAACAAACAAGCATGATGCACACAAGTCTAGAATATTGATGATTCTACAAATCAATTAAGTCGTGATAAAATAAGCATAACTAGGATTCATTATGCAAACCCGTTGATCTTCAACTAAACACTCTCAAAAGTATATAACATTTTCTTTTCTCAATTCTTTTGAAGTTGTATCTTTTGAAAGATCAAACAAACAAACAAACAAACAATTGTGTTGGCTTTTGTTAATTTTTCTATTTTTATTTCCTTTTAATCTTTCCATTAGGCTCTTACCAGTGGTGGCTTTCCCACAAAGGATATTTGATCCTTTCGTATCCCTTTTTTTGTGCACCTTCATATTTTTCAATACAATTCAAACATTCTCACGGGCAATGGTTTTTACATGCACAAATCCCTCATAGTCACAAAATATGTAAATGACAAGATTGATGAGAGAACATCTCACAAAACTCAAATATACGTGCAAATTTAACGTTCAAAAAACTCATGCATATGTATGTGGAGGCACATACAAAGTCGAATCCATAAAGCAAATCCAGTTCGAAATATCTCCATGCAAATATGATTAAGAACAATCTAAGTATCTATAACCATAACCAAATATCCCAGCCGTGTGGAAAGTATGGAATGAATTGGATTCAAACACACCAAATGTGTAAAACTAAAATACACAAAATCCAAAAATCTTTTTGAGTTTTTCTAAAAAAATTCAAAACAAAATACCATTTTTTTAATTTTTCAAAACAAAGTCTACTCAAAAGACAAACAAAAAAAATTTTGTTTTTTAATATGACTAAAAATTTGGAAAACCAAAATATAAAAGATACATATGTCATAACACTAGCAACCATATATCATTAACCATAAACTAGAGCATGACAAACATACGAACACAATTAACCATTAAATATAGCACGAGAAGTATCATATGAAAGAAAATGATAATCAAAAAGTGTAATATGTAAAGCCTCCAAATAGGATTCTTAACCCGAGTCGATGTAACATGACGCTTAGGGGCTTTGGGAACCATGGTGACTCTATTCTTAGACTTTCTAGAACTGTTATTAAGATCATAGCAAAACCTCATAAGGTGACATTTCCTATCACAATAAGTTCAAGTGTAAGCACGATGAGGGGTGTTACCTAAGGGTTGACCCTTCCTAACATTCCTAGTCGGCTCTCTCAAACACGTGGTCTTGGTTGTGGTAGTGGAAGCATTATGATCATCAAAGAAAATTCCACACTTGTCATCTTTTATTTATATGGTCTGTAAAATTTTATCTAACTTTTTTTACTTAGACTCCAATCTCTCCTCAAGATCAACTATCCTCGGCTCGAGTTAACATCTAGACTCCTCAAACTCAAGAATCTCTTTCTTCATAGCCTTTATCAAACCACGAAGACTGTCTCTCTCACCCTCAACGTACTTTAGATTCTCTCGAAAATTCTTCTCACGTGCCCGAATATCCTCAATAAAACACTATCATCATTCACTATGACACATTCTTTCACTTAGCTTTAAACGTCAATTTGGCCTTCTTCACATTCAAATATTCCACACACAACTCATGAAAGACAACTTGTAGTTAACTATCCTCATCGTCTTCTTCTTCCTCACTCTTTTCTCCACTCACTCGACCATCACTCCCTTGGGATCCACAAACTATGGTCTCATAAATGTCATGCAAAGAAATATCTTCATGGAAAGATTTCTCATCAAAGCCCACATGACTAGATTTCTTATCAAATCTCACATGACTCGCTATGAACACGGTAAAGTTGCACTCAATGAGGGAATCTTTTCCCTCTTTCGAATCACTATCACTAAGGGTGGCATTAAATGATATCGATTTCTTTCCATCCTTCCTATGTTTTGTGAGGTACTCAGCTACCCTACAGCCATAACCCTCATAACCATGACTTCTTTTTCGACTCATTACTATTAAAATTATCATTTCGATTTTTAGGGAAGTGATCGGCCTTGTTGGGGTTATTTTCCTTGAATCTTTTTGTATCTTTCGATTGCTTTTAGAATTTGAGAAATTTCTTGAATTTTTCTACCAACATGGCCAAATCCTCAAATTCAATGTCAGACTCATCATCCAAATTAGGTGTTTCCTCCTTTCAGTCTTTCAAAACAATGCCCTTTTCTTTCTTCATCACATTTTTGGAAGTAAACATATCAAGCTCATAAGTTTGTAAGTCACCTACAAACTCTTCAGGTTTCGTAGAGTCAAGAGTATTAAGATTTTCTTGATTACTCAATTATCAAGTATTTTCCCTTCCAAGTTAAAAGACGAGTTAACTATATTGCACGGTCAAGTGTAAAACTCATTAAAGGTCTCACTCTCCAACATCTTAATCATTTCAAATTGAGTGGTAAGGTTTGGGAGTTTGGAAGCCTTAATAACAGTAGTTCCCTCATGGGCGAGTTGGAGTATATGTCCCAAGACTTTTTAGATGTCTCATAAGTCATAATACAGTGGAACTCTTTCGGGATGACAAAACAAAACATAGCATTTAAATCTAAAGAATTAAAATTTGCTAACCTATGATCGGCCTCAATCCATGATTCTACGAGTTTTAAATTAATTACTTCTCCATCTCTCGTGACAGGTGGATACCACCCTTTAATGACTGCTAACCATACCGGCTCATTTATAGCCTTAAGTGTTGACTTCATACACATTTTACAGTATGTGTAGTTTGACCCATCAATTATCAGGGTTTTAATACCATTAAATCCTCCAAAATTCATGGCTAAAGACACATGATCAAAACACATTAACTAAGTGTTCTGGCTCTGATTCCAATTTGAGAATGTTCGTCTCTTTACTCTAACAGTGTGTGCTTAGCAAAGTTGGTTCGAATAAATAAAACTCTAATTTTTATATTTTTCAAATTTTAAAGATTGAAACTTTAAACAAATTTAACCCAATTGAACTTGGCACCGGCACCGATTTTAAACCTTAATTGTGGAAAATCGATTTCCTAATTTTATGTTTTTAACCTAAAACATGCATCTAGGTGATAAGACGATAAAATAAATAAATCATCCACAAGACGCTGATGTATGAGGAAAACCACAAAGGGAAAAACCTCGGACGACCCAACCAAACAGTTCACTATGATACGGTTTTACAAAGCATCGATAGTAAACTTACTCAACGACTCGATCCCTACAAGCCTTGATGCTCTTCTATCTTCCACCTCTCCTCCATAGGGAATCCACCCATGCAAGTTGCAACAATGCACAAGTCCAAGCACATCTCGGCATCCACCGATGAGACTTAAAAATCGTTTACACTGCAAACGACACGTATGGAGTCCACCGTACGAAACAAGTTCTCTCTCAAGATGAAGAGAAACAAACTTCGGTACCCAAACTAAAAATCTTAAAGCATAAGAAATATGAATCTTGGATCTTTAACTTAGGTAAACAGGTAAGAAAACATTTTTTGCCAAAAGTTCTTAAAAAATATGAGTCTAATACGCCTTAATAGTAAAAGCATGAATTTTCAGGCGGCGAACTCATTCGAATGAGATTAGCTTCTCGTTTTAATAAAAACACATTTCATTCAAATGAAAGGCTTTTCTCGTTCAAACGTCCTTCCAACGAGCTTCTAATGAGATGTGCAATCCTTGATAGAGAATTCTCATTTGATGGTTATTATAATGAGATCCTAAGTGTTCTAACGAGGCCAAAGTTGTTCTAACAAAAATTCTATTTTCTTTCTAACAAGATTAAAATCAAATAAATATCTTTCTTAAAAAATATTTAAAACAATTCTAAATGTTTTAAGTACAAAAACAAAGACCTTTAAAAATATCCAAGGAACCATATTCAATATGCATTCCTACCTGTGAGATCCTTGGTAAACGTGAAAACAAACTTGACACGATGTATTCAATCTTTAAAGCTTGGCCGCTACATCATCATCAAACACGTCATAGGCTTATGGGATCAACAACATAAAGTCTAACCTATGACTCAAACATTTTATTTGGAATTATGCCAATTACATACATATTAACTTTATTGGAAGTTTTTACTTACATAAATGCATCATAACCTAGAGATGTCGTGGATGACTCACTCAGAATGGTGAGATCAATGAGTGTTGGAACCCTCATCCACCTTGATATCTATCTGCTTCTTCCACCTATTTATCATATTCTTCTTCCTACCTTCTGCACTAGAAAGGTAAACGATCATCCTTTTAAATTATCCCATGAGCATTTGGGATGTTCAAACCACGTACTCAATAAGTTTTTAGAGCTCATAAAAGTCTTCGTTCAAAGTTGGAGGAAGATACCCTCTAAAGTAGTAGGTATATATGGAATGATCTAAACAAAAGGCAATTTAATTTTTTTTTCAAATTAAATATTAGACTTAAACAATTTAACCCAAAGTAAAACTTTGCACCAATTTTAAATAATTTGTGATGAAATAGATTTGTTAGTGCGAGAAGGGTGATTTCAACAATAATTTGCAACACCAAGTTTTAAATATGCGAAAGAAAAAATTAAACGAATTTTATCTTATTTATCCTAATCATGCAACTATGTGATTAAACAGATAAATCAAACCACGCCTCAGGCCAAGATTCAGGAAAAAATTCTAAAGGGAAAAACCTTCATTCACTTAGAAATTTACAAGAGAGTCGACTTACAGACTACTTAATCCCCCACAAGCATAACACATTATTCTTTGAAAATCTTTAAGGAACAACTATGATGCTCATAAGAGTCACATGACTGCAGTCCTCTGAATTAGCCTCAGCCTTCGTCTTCAGCAATAAATCCCTGCAAGTATCACAAGTCAGTAATGGAGAGCACCAAGGTATATGCAAGAGATACAAAACTTTCTAGGGTTCTAAACTAATTTACAAGAATAATATTCAAGGATGCTTTTTGGGAATCAAAACAGTGTTTTAGGAACACAAAACTTGAAGAAATTTTGTTATTGATATGCAGAAATGCCTTTTGCAAAAGTCTTGGAAAACTCATTAATGAAACAGGTATTTATACAAAAGTTAAGTTGACGCGTTGCTCGAACGAAAACTGGATGTCACTCGAACGACCTCTTCACGCGACATTCGATGTCGCTTGAACAATGCTTCACATGACATTCAATGCCGTTTGAATGACATAAAAAACTTTATTTTCTAAAATGCATTCCAGTAGCATGTCGTTTGATAACTTAGTTCAAGCAACCTAAAAACGAGCTATGTACGAGATCAAGCAGTTTTGACTTAATAATTCTTTTTGAAAAAATTCTTTTTAAAATCATTAAAAAAATCCCGTTCGTGTTTTGATAAAAAATAAACATCCCAAATATAAGTTCATAAATTAATTTAAACTCTAAATTCGTTTTATACCTTTTGGTATGTCGAAAAGTCTTCAAACTTGGAGATGCCTGAGTTCGGTTCGTCTTGACATTGCGTGACGATTTGTAACATGATACGTCAAACTAGCCTAAAGTTATGCTATGAACAATGTCAGCAAATTTGTTCTTACAAATCTCCCCATTTGGCTATTCCGGTACAAAACAAACAAAATGATCGAACACCAAACTAAAATCAAAATCTCCTATTACATATTACAAAAAGTACAAACATCCTTCCCAGCCCTAGAACGGAACGACATAAGTCTCTTTGTATTGAAAACTTTTTTTCTTAAAACATTGTATTCATTCGTGTGTCTTTGAATTTCGAAAATTGTTACCTACACACATGAGACAACAAACATATACCTTCGTGACGCATCGAGTTTGAAACAAAGTAAATCATAAATAAATTATCCCCCATAATTCAAACTCACCAAAAAAACTCCATTTTAATTTGCTCTCCCCCTTTGTTTTTATCGAAATAGACAAACAGATAAAGAAGTAGAAACAAAAACATTAAACGCAAAGCATCACGATGAAGAAAATATATCATCACAAAACATGTAAATCAGGAATGTGTAATGATCATCTTAAAGGCAAAACACACTAACTATTTTTGAAATTTTTCAATTTTTTTAAAAAATGCAAATTTCACAAATACAACAAACATACCATATATAATATATGCAAAGTCTATCAATACAAATCCGACACACATATATAGGTATAAACAACCATCAAACATGACACAACACACATAACCTTAACACACTAGCATAGTATCGATGTGTCTAAACGTGTGGAATGGAATGAATGGGTGTGAACTAGAAACAAAAGAATTATAACCCAAACACTAAAATATGCTCAAGAAACTCTAATTGACCACAAAACTTTATCAAACTAAGATTTAGCCTCAAGTGACAATTAAAGTTGAACTTAATGAACAAAATAAGCACAATGCACACAAGTCTAGAATATTAATAATTTTACAAATCAATAGCGTCATGACAAAATAAGTTTAACTAGGATACATTGTGATTGTGCAAACCCGTTGATATTTCCATCCAAACTCCCTTAAAATATTTCTTTTCGTTTCTTTTGAATGAATATATCAAACTAAACAAATTTGGTCCCTCTTGGCATATTATTATTTTTATTACGTAATTTTTTCAGGCTCTTTTCAAATGGTGGCTTTCACGACGTAATTATTATTAACTCGCAGCCCTTTCTGTACACTTATCATTTCTTCAATACTAAACAAAATCCTCATAGACAACGGTTATTACATGCACAAATCCTCCATAATCAAATAAACATGTAGATGACAAGATTGATAAGAGAACATCTCACCAAGCTTAAATGTAAATCATGAAGTCAAAGTCCAATAAGCTAGTCCATGTGTGTATGGAGGCATGAACAAAGTCGAATCCATAAAGCAAATCAATGTCGAAACAACTCCATAAATATGGTTAAGATCAATTCAAGTATCTAAAGTCATAACAAAATGTCATATCCACATGGAAATTGCGAAGTAAATTGGATTCAAACATACCAATATACCACACCAAATGTGTAAAACTAAAATATACAAAGAACCGAAAATATTTTTGGATTTTTAAAAATATTTTTGTATTTTTCAAAAAATATATAAAATCAAAAATCTTTTTGTATTTTTCAAATATGACTCAATAAGAAAAATATTATACAAAAAATATATAAGTCATAACACTAGAAAAAATATATCATGAAGCATAACTAGCATATGACAAACATGTGAACACAGTCATTTATATGATATAGCAAGAGAAGAATCATGTGCAAGAACCAAGGAAACACTAGACTTCAACTTCCTAGGACTCTTTCGAAGATCAAAATAAAAACGCCTAAGGTGACTCTTTCTACCACAATGTGAACATGTGTAGACACGGGTAATGGCACCTATGGATTGACCTTTTCTAACGTCCTTGGATATAGTTGACCCTTTAAAATAAACAATGGTCTTGGCTTTGACAATAAAAGCATTTGAACACGACGAGCCATTACCATCACTACTCAAACTACTCAAGTCTTTTAAATCATTTTTCAACTTCAAAATTTTTTACTCAAGCAAAAAATTAGACTCGTCTAGTTTTAAGGACTCCTTATTCACTTGTTCAATCATTTCTAGAAGGTTATCACACTCTCCCTCAATAAAATCAAACATTTCCCTAAGAGTCTTCTCATACGCCACAAAATCATCGATTAAAATATTTTTATCTTCTTTGGCACAAACACAAACCCTATAAATTTTAAAGTCCTCCAACTCTTTTTCTAAAAATAGGACTCTATCATCACTCTCATTTTTGGATAATTTTTAAAGCATTAAAGTCATGGTCCAAAGTAATAATTTTTTCACAATAAAAATCTCTTTGATTTTGAACAGCTTGTAAAAGATCCATAACAGATTTAAAATGACAATTTTCTTTTTTCAAAACTTTAATTTTTTTCATAAACGTAAAACTCAATTACTTAAATTATAAAAACTTGGAAAATCCATCGAGAGTAAAAACAAGCACGGGTTCGAAGAAAACAAAATCATCCAAAAAGAAGGTAAACAAGATCAAACGCGATAACTTAGCGCAACCCACTATGATACCACTTGTTAGTGCGAGAACACTCACAAATGATGATTTCAATAATAAAATTATAACACCAAGTTTTAAAAATGTGAAAGAGACAATTAAACCAATTTTATCTCGTTTATCCCAATCATGCAACTATGTGATGAAATAGATAAATCAAACCACGCAAATAACTTAAGCCAAGATTCAGGAAAAAATCCTGAAGGGAAAAACCTTTATTCACTTAGAAATTTACAAGAGAGTCTACTTACAGACTACTTGATCCCCCATAAGCATAACGCGCTTTTCTTCGAAAATCTTTAAGGAATAACTCTGACGCTCGCAAGATTCACATGACCGTTGTCCTCCGAATTAGCCTCAGCCTTCGTATTCATTAATGAATCCCTGCAGGTATCACAAGTTAGCAATGAAGAGCAACTCCACCAAGGTGTATGCAAAAGATACAAAACTTTCTAGGGTTCTAAACTAATTCATAAGAATAATATGCAAGGATGATTTTTGTGAATTAAAACAGTGTTTTAGGAACACAAAACTTGAAAAATAATTATTGTTGATATGCAGAAACGTCTTTGCAGAAGTCTTGAAAAACTCATTCACGAAATACGTATTTATACAAAAGTTGAGTCGGCACATCGCTCGAACGAAAACTGGATGTCTCTCGAACGAGATGATATGTCGTTTGAACCACCTATTCGTGCGACATTAGATGTCGCTTGAACAATGCTTCGCGCGACATTGAATGTCGTTTGAACGACATTAGAAAATTTTGTTTTCTAATATGCATTCCAGTAGCATGTTGTTTAATAACTTACTTCAAGCGACCTGAAAACGAGCTTTGCACGAGCTCAAACATTTTTTACTCAAAAAATCCTTTTGAAAAAATTCTTTTTAAAATCATTAAAAAAATTCGTTCATGTTTTGATAAAAAAAAATAAACATCCCAAATATAATTCCATAAATTAATTTAAACTCTAAATTCAGTTTATACCTTTTGGGATGTCGAAAATTCTTCAAACTTTGAGATGCTTGAGTGGGTTAAATAAGAAAAGGAATAAAAAAATAATTTTATAAACTCCTAACAACCAAAACAAAATCTAGGGATCAAACATAAACATATATTCATGTCTCATTAAGATCCTTCAGATGATGAAGATGAAATTCGGCTCGAAACATAATGTATACTTTATCCTTGACCTCTACAATCTTCAATAGCACGTCACAGGATTGAAGGACGAACAACTCAAGTCATAACCTATGACTCTAACAAGTTTTGTCCAAACACGGAATAAAGTCAATATATACAAATTGACTCGATTCGAAAATTTGTCCTTACAGTCGCTCCTCTCTCTCTCTCAACCCTTTTCCCCAAACCATGTCTTTCCTTTAACTCTTCCACCGCACGAATCACTTCTCTCTCTCCAAATTTCCCTCTTCGAATCCCTTGCATCCTTCTACTTAAATTGAACAAGTCTTTTTTGCAGCTTCAACCGAACATATTCGTGATTCCCTTCGATGTTGAATTCCAAGTTTGTTTAAAGATTTAATGAACACGTGTTGTTGTGTCTTTAATTTTGTGTATACATATACTAATTTTGCATTAAAAATCGTAGATTTATTATTTTAGCATGTTGAATTTCTTTTATAAAAATAGTAAATGTGTTGATTTTGTATTAAAAAAATAGTAGATCTACTATTATTAATAGGTTGAATTTATTTTATAAAATTAATAGGTATACTGATTTTCTATTGAAAAATAGTAGATCTACTATCTTAGTGTGTTGGATTTCTTTTATCGTGTATTATATTTTCTTTGAATTTTTTAATAGTTATTGAAATTGTTTTGTGATTTATCTGAACACCATTAATTTTATAAGAAAATGTCCAATTACCTTTAAGTTCAATCACCCATTAATGGAGATAAAAAAAAATACAACAAAAATTATCCCCTAAAAATTGTGTTCCCTTTCTGAATTCTTGCTCTTTATACTTGTTGGTTTATATATTTAAAATTAATTTTGAGGTAAAACTTCCCATTTTACCAATTTGGATTCAAAAACCGGCCAGAACCACGATTCTACACCATATCAATTCTAATATTAGTTACTAGGATCCAAACAATCTCAATTGTGGTTTTGAGTTTGTGGTGAAACCGGTCCTACAATTCAGTGTTACACCCCTAGTTTTCATGGCAAGTGATTCAGCCACATTACGTAAAGAATAATAACACTTTTTCTTTAAGTAATTTATGTTAGATCTTATCCTAGCCAACCATGAAAATTTTACAATATAATAATTTTCCTTTTCTTTTATAAAACAAAGCAAGAAATCTCCTAAATAGTTACATTATTTATAAATATTTTTTGAATTAATAGGGGTGCAAAAGGACTTTGAGCTATTCTCGTGTTTTAAAAATGTCGTCCCTATGTATTAACTTAACAAAACATCATTATTTGAGTAATGTTATAGGTATTTTACATCACTCAGTCAAAGACATAGTACAATACTTTATTGCACATCAACTTGTGTAACTTCTTGGGTAATTTCATTATACTCATAACATTTTTCTTATTTTTTTTAGGGGTTATTCGCGACACTAGAAGATTTGCGGACATATAATTTAAGATGTTTCTTGTCATTAATCCTAAAAAAAATTAATTCAATTATTGAATTATTCACATCAATTTACTTTCATGGTAACAAAATACTCCCTTACATGGAATATGTTGTCATGCAATTATAAATGAAATTGACTAGCCTTTTTTGGTGGGTAAATTTGTCAAATGTAGAACCAATACTTAATCCAGTATTTACGAGGACAAAACCAGTTTATTTTTTGAGGGGTCAATGGTCCCCCAACTTTTAGAAATTTTGAAGGGGGTCTTCCTATTAAGTCCTATTTATATGAGACATTTCCTAATAGGTTCTATCGCAATATTTTTTTCCTAATAAGTCTTATTTGTACATATAGTGAATATTCTTTGTATGTTTACAAATAGAACTTATTGGAACAAAAATCTTTTTTCATGGGACCTGATGGAGCAAAAAAAATGTTAGGACCTATTCAACTACATATTTAATAAACCGGACTAATTGGTAAAAAAAAAACTGTAAATTAAAAAAAAATTACATTACACAATTTAATCATTTTCTTTACATATTTTACTAATACAATGTATATTTTTGGTTCCCCTAAATTTGAATTCATGGTTGCACCATTAGAAATAAGGAAATTGAAATTATCTCACACTATATTAAGGTGTGTTCTACACTCTTATCATACACTTTAAAATTAAATGAAAAGGCAATAAAAATATTCAAAGGTAAAAGAATAAAAGTATTTTTCTCTATGTTACAATCGTACGTTCATTTTAATCGCTCCGTACAAAATGACCATATGGACCCTGCATGAAAGTGAACCCAATACATCTATAAGGAAAGAATCATAGACACTTTCTTCTTTTTGGTAAGTGAATTATTCGGGCTTATCCCACCCAACCCAATCATAAAAAAATTTACAAATGTAGTAATTTCATTTTTACCCCGTACAATTCAACTATCAATATAAAAGCCAAAAAAGACTCTTAAGATAATTTAAGAAAAAATAAAAAAGCTATAAAGACAAAAATATCTTAATAAGGTGATAATTCATGTTTATTCCCTAATAAATATATCTATAATGCTTAATTTTAAAATTAACCAAAAAAACTAATAATATGATTAGCTGTGTAAATGTGATAGTATCACGTCAACACCGACGATACTAACAATGCAGTCAGTGATGATGTGGCATAATCAAAACGTACCCAATCTATGTCACTATACAAACTAAATTTTTTATTATGTTGAATTAAAATTATTTTTAAAAAAAGATGAACTTAGACGTTAAATGCCCCTAAAATGTTGGAATAAATTTTGGCAGAACTACTGATTTTGTGCTTTGAATGTTAATATTACCTGCCCAACCATGTGTAATTTGTGTTACATAAAGAAATGTCTATATTTGTTCTCTCTCTCTCTCTCTCCTGTTTTAACGAAGACTGACTTGGCTCTCGGACAACATGATAGAAACAGAGAGAGATCGGTAAGCTGAACTGCACCTGAGATTACTTTCCAAATTTTTTATTTTTTTTCTCTGTTTTGCATTTTCAGTCAAATTCATGCTTTTTACAAGCCAAACAGCCCTTAAAGGTAGGTGACTCCATTTCCCGAAAAATCTCATTAATTTTGTTCACATATTTCTTTGGATTTCACCTATTCAAAATACGGAATTAAATCCACCAATTTACTGAGATTCACCATTGTACACTATTCTGATCTGTGTTTTGATTTCTTTCCATTGGTGTACCTTGTTTAATTTGTTTTTTATTTCTTTTGATGATAATTTAGCTGGATTTGTAGAGGTTAGAATTTTTGTTAGGTGGAAGTGTTTTTTGGAATTGCATTTACTGGCATTAATTGCATGTATACCATTCTGCTTCTGTTTTTGCCCTTCCAAAAGTGCTTTTGCTTTTCATATTTGCCCATGTTAAATGCTGTTCATGTTAGGTACATTTTGTTGAAAGTTGTTATTTTTGGATTTGGCAGTGTGGGAGTGAATAAGGGTTTAAGGTGATACAATATAAAGAGGGGCGGTTCGCTCAACTCTTCGACAATGAGGGTTAATTTGGAGGTTTGATAGAGAAAAACACAAATTAGAAATCACCAAGTGGAAGGCAAAAAATTGAATTTTTGCGGGTTATCTGAATTCGATAATGAACATTGGGAGGAGAATTCGATTCTAGGGTTTCATTGACACCGGAAAAGTCGTTTCGAATTTCGCTGAGATCTAATATGCAAGGGGAATGGCAGGATTTGCTAGGAATTTACAGCGGTTTTTTACAAGAGACAACAAATTATGATGGGGAATTTCGGAATTTCAATCCAGTTGGACTCATTAGTGAGCCTTGCAATCAGAATGTTGTTGCTCCTACTGAAAAAATCCCTAGTTTCACTAGGAATTTGGTTGCTGCTACTGAGAAAAATCCCAGTTTCAATCGAAATGTTGGGTCATTTGAGCAAGATTATGGCAATGACAGTGAAGTTTGGAAAAATAATCCTTTGGCTGAATTACTGGAATTAAGGTCTAGCATTCCCAACAAATATGTTGGAGTTGAGAGCAATTCTATAGAGACGGAATCTGCTAGCTCGATTTTCGCAAAACAAGATTGCCTTTTGGGTTCGAACCAGAGGAATAATTGTTTTGGTTTATCACAGTTATATACTGGTGAGTGGTTTAAATTTTCTGCTTTTGCTAGTTTGAAAAGTTCAATTCTTGTTGTCAATTTTAACAAAAAAAAAAAAAAAACTGCATCAAAGAAAAAATATAAATCAAGAACAATGAGAAACCACCCCTGAAACCATCTGAGATTTTAAATAGAGCTTAGCACTAAAATTCAAATATTGTAAAAGTCGTTATAAGATTTGTAAAAAAATGCAAATTATATTTATTAATCAGCATGTTTTTCAATCTATTTACTCCTGTTTGTGGAAAAAATGTCACCATAAATCTTTCAATTTTTGTTGGAACTCCCAAGACAGAAAAAAACTTCCTAAAAACTCCAAAAACCGAACACTGCAACAATCTCATTAACTATTTGCTGACAATAGGTTGAAGGCTCAATGAGCCAAAGCACAATATAAAGTCATTTAACTTCATATTTTTTTTAAAAAACATTTTAGTCGTAGTAGGGTTGGACACGCTTGTAGTGACAAAATTGAAAGTTTAGTGACACTTTTGGAGCAAAATGAAAAGTTTAACAAAGTTGAGTTCTTTATGTCATGAGAAACGTAGTGGCTAAATTGAAAAAAAAACGTGTAAAGTTCATTGTGCTTTTTGATCATTAAACCATAGATTCAATTTAGAAAAGTCGTGTAAACATGTTTTCATGCGTGAACTGAAAAAATGACGGCGAATACAAATGTTTTCTACTGCCATAGGAATGACTAAAGGAATAAAGCATTAATAAATCGAAGCTTAATACATTGTTTTGAAATAGCCAAATCAACAATTTCATGATAAAGAATTATTAACTGTTTTCTTACAGATGGATTTCCAGTCCCTCACGACCGCAACTATAATATAAACTCACCACCAAGATCAGAAGCCGATGCCACCTCAAGTACAACAAACTCCTTCCAATTCGCGCCGGAAACACCAGATCAGCAAAAGCAGTTACAAAACCATCGGCTTTCTGAAATACTGAATTTTTTGGTAGATGATCATTCAAGTCAAGAATCCGATAGGCATGAGAATTTAGCGATATCAATAAGAAACGAAGATATCGAGAACCGGTGCGACGAACTCTTGCAGAACATTGTGGACTCATCTTCAGCTGCTGCCGCTTCGATATTGACAGAAAAGAAAATTTCTGATGAGGGAAATGAACAACAGGGCATTGGCTTGAGCGAGACTCCCGAGCCAAAACCAACAAAAAGAAGAAAACACAGGCCCAAGGTAATAAGAGAAGAGAAACCGAAGAAGAACCAAAAGTCCACTCCCCCAAAAATTAATACACCCAATCAGAATCCGTTGGTGAAAAGGAAATATGTTCGTAAAAACAAACTCAAACTCTCGGAAACTCAACAACCCAGTGCTGTGAATGAGGCTAAATCATGCAAGAGAGCTTTGAACTTTGACTTGGAAAATGGAACTAGTGATGAAAAGCATCAACAGAGTGTAAGGGATTTTGATCTAAACTTGGATTATCAAGATATAGAATTGTGTAACGGGGTCAACGGCAAATCTGAAATGCCAGCTGTGCAGATAGGGCAGCAGAGTGAATCTATGAAACAAGCGGGAACTGCCTGTAACGCTAGCCTATCCAAAAATCAAATGCCATCTGGATGCACATCATTGCTGGAAACGAATTTTCCGACAACACCGCCAGCTAAAGGGAGACATCATACTTTAAACATCATTGCAAGGAATTTAAGCATGAGAAATGTTGATCCGTGCCAAAATGTTGAAAGAAATGGTATCAGTCAGCTAACAAATATTGATGCCAATGCATTGCTCGATTTTGATGGGAAAAGAGGGTTTAAAAGAGGACACTATCATGGTGTTGAGCAGATGCATCCCCATACGCCAAACAGGTCACACTCTCCAATCTTGTGCCAGGAAATGTTTCGTGGGACCGGCAATAGGAGTGACAGCAACAATTTCAACGTGGCTTCTTTAGAAACTAACAAAAGAAGGAAGACTGGAAATGGTCCTCACAGAACAATTTGCACTGAGCCCGCTGCTGATAAAGATTGTTCAAGACGAGATGAAACGGGAGGCATGAACGGTGCTTATGCTCACAAAGACACTGCACTAGTCGATGGTGGAGTATTGAACTCTTACTTTGAAAGGGAAAATGACCCTACGTTGGCAAGCAAGCATAATTTCCAAAACCAACAAGTTTCATCTGAAGTACATCCCCATCGACCTGCGTCTCATTATCTGCAAAAAATTGGAACTTACAGTGCTAATAAGTCAGCAAAGAAGAAGACTATGGAACAAACTTTATCCAACCAAGGTGGAACAGATAAAGTGCACCACCAACAGCGCAAAGAGGTCTCAGGAGATTATAAAAATCCCTCCAAGAAAACAAGAGGTATCTGTTTAGAAATCCAAAAAGATTGAAATCAACTACATGTAATTTTAAAAAATTCCAATTAGACTTGATAGATATTTAGTTGCAGGGTCCCAAGACTCGATATACTTGAGGGGAAAAAAATCATGTTTTTACAACTGTAGTGTACAACCGCTGCTTATATATAAAAAAATTTCACTGCATAAAATAAAGCGTGAATTTGTAAAATATGTCCACAAGTGTAAAATTATAGGACAGGACACTGAAAGTATAAAAAATGAGGATTTTCCATCAAATATCTTCACGCGGATGATTGGGACCTCAAGTCTCCTAAAAATAATAACAGTGACTTATTTGAGTATTTTGCTGCAGGCACGGACAAACAGAAATTTCCAGTTTCGGTTGATGATATCACATACCAGCTGAAAGGCCTGCGTATCAATGGTCAGGTTAACAAAAAAGTTGGGCAAGAGCAACATGCACTTGTTCCATATGAAGGAGGTGGCACAATTATCCTGTACGAGGCATTTGATCCTATTAAAAAACGTAAGTCGCGGCCTAAAGTGGACCTTGACCCAGAGACAGAGAGAATTTGGAAACTCCTAATGGGGATAGAAGGAAGCGAAGGCACGGAAGCAACAGACAAGAAGAAAGAAAAATGGTGGGAGAATGAAAGAGAAGTGTTTCGTGGACGAGCAGAATCATTCATTGCACGTATGCATCTTGTTCAAGGTAACACAATTCATGGCCATCTTATTATACTTGACAATGTTTCAAAAAGCTAACGCCTGTTTCAAGGCTTTTTAGCCGACAATGGTGAATCATAAGTGGTATATGCGGATTTTACAGTGGCCCCCCTTGGGATTCCGAAAATTATTTGGAAAGATTGTGTTGGAATGTTGCATATTGTTATTACTTATTAAGTAGATATCATTTATTTTTATCTTTTAATTATTTGTTATGATTAGACTAGCACAAAGCCCCTGGGGAGGGGTCATGAAATCCAACCACGATCATCAAGCAAGAACATGTGCTCGAATTTTGCAACGATGAGGACCATCAAACAAACGCCTCAGAGAGGACCAACGATGTCAATTGTGGTCCGAATCTCCCACGATGAGCACTCGTGAGGTTAGGCGTTTCAGCTCAACCATTCAATGCGCCTCAAACGCCTTCCATAATGGATTTACATACAACCGACTTATCTCAGCCACCCAAAGAAACGACAAACTATCCCCAACATCATCGTCATTCGCAAATAATGCGAAGAAATGAACCATATCATGGGACCCCACCTCTCGAAAATGCATGCGAGTCACCCAACAATTTTCAACAAAAATATCAAAGAAATCCTCAATATGGAACACCTCTTCTTCCCCGAAGATGGGAAAGAAGTCCCCAAGCTCGAAAATCTTCAAAACTCATAATCAGGTATGGGTAATCCAGCCTACTTCTTCAAAAATGGAGAAGAAATCACAACGGTAGAACTCGGAATCCATATCATCCGTTGAAGGATTCTCGGCACCCTCAGAGAAGTCGTCAACATATGTGATTTGGTAGCGATTAACATCGCCGTACACAGAAGCAACGTCGGCCGAAGGAGGTGTCAAACCGACGGACAAATAGTCAAAATATCAGTCGAATGCCTTTTCCGCACACGTATCCAATGATCACACGTCGCTTGCACCTTTAAGTACTACACCTGACACTGATTTAGGAGGTGGTGGCGCTCCTCATACTCCCTTATAGAAGTACCGCTAAACTGGAAATCCTGGATCTCCCTATATAGAGTCACTTGTCCGGTCCAATTTGTCGATGTGATCTTGGAGTTCCTCAATGACAGTATGGCTCAACCACTCAAATTTGGCGCCTCCATATCATGCACACAATCAACATCACTACTTTCGTATCGGGGAATGAAGTTAAGCTTGAATTGGGGGTTTGGGAAAATGCCGAGGTCGATTCGTGATTTCCATAAACATAAGGGGTTGAAATATAATTTCCAAACACTTTGAGGGCGGATTTTGAAATTTCGGAAACATGAGGGGCTGAAATTAATTTCAGAGTGTGTTTGCAAAATTTTTGGAGCCTCACAAGTGAGGACTGACTTGAAATTAAAGAAGGAAGAACCTTCATATTTAGCTTCAACTTGATAAACCCTAGCTAGGGTTTCATGGTACAGTAAGGGGGAAGATATGGAGCTACTCAATCTAGCCGAAGCTCTAAAACAAGCTTGGAATCTCACATCGGTGGCGAAATGTGGTCTTAGGGCCTTGCGAGCCCTATTGCTGCTATAGGTGGCCAATCGTATGTGTGACAACCTCTGATTAGGTCGATCAACACTCGGATGGCACCTTCCCTGCTTGTCACCGCTCGCCACTAGCCAAAGAAGGATCTCCGGTGGTCTGCAAAGCTTTCCACCCCATGGATCTAGGGTTTATGGTGTTGTTGAAGGTAACCGGAGTGGTGTCGGCCTTTTGAGGATTTTGGAAGGACTCGCCGGAGGTGGTGGTACAGCTTCGATGGGCATGAGAGTGGGACCTGTCGGGGTAGTTGAGACAAGGGTTTAGGGGTTTTGCATCAGATCTAAAATTAGGGATTTTAGATCTCAGTTTTTTAGGGTACTGTGGTGGAGGAGAAAGGTGGCGCCTCTTGACCATGGGTGGCGAGACTGTAATTTGAAGGAGTGGATCGTAGTTTCCTCCAACCCTACCCAGGACTCTACAACAACTACAACGGTCACATAAGGAGCGAGTCTGATACCAATTTGATGTGTAGTTGGGAGCGAAAGTGCAAACCTAGGAATGGCTCATTATCTTTCCACTAAGGAATGCATGTCTAATGTGATGTCATGGGTGACATCACTAATGACATCACGTGGATTAGAACATTCACTTTACAAAATACTTATTTTAGCCTTCACTAAACCTAATAACTATAGCTAAAACTTGAAAAATAATAAAAGCAAAAATACAAATGATTCCCATGAGTTCGGCCTACATCATAAACAAAAATAAAATACTCGTAAAATCACAAAATAGCATATTATCACTATCAGTACAAAAATAATCGACTTCAAACTATAGTGCAATTGTGCAAGCATCTTACACAGTATATGAAAAATTATAGAATATATATACTTCATAGATCATAGTTACAAGTACATAACAAAGTAAATATATGGATTAGGCTATTCCCACACTCCAAGCAAATCCTCCCCCAATCAAAAAAACATTTAGTGGCAGTTTTGGAAGTTGATTTTGTGACACTATTAGCAGCACAAAGTATCACTAAATATGTACGTGGAGTGGGGGAGTATTTGTGTGGAGTGAAAATAGCCTAATCCTAAATATATTACAGAGTATAATGTATTTATATAGTATGGAAGCTTGCTCACAATCCATATCAATCTGAAAAATATTTCATGGACATGAGCATTAACCCTCATAAGTCTCAAGCCGGATAGACTCTAGGTGTAACTCGCACCCATACTGTGTAAAATTTCCACACGACGCAAACAAGAAGAGCAGTGAAACCTACCGCAAGAACTAGAGAGCATGCTGAAATAAACCTCTCAGCCACTCAGGCTAGGGAAATATAATTAACAAGCGGAAACAACATGAAGGGGTCCTTAGGATGGTACTAGAATTATAAATAGAAAATACCTAAAACCCTGACAAAGACTTTTCTTTTCTTTTTCAGATTTTGTAGCCTGGCCACCAGATCGTACACAGTTGAAATTTATTATAAAGATCTTGACACTGCAAAAAAATATAATCAAATTTACTTCAAAGCAGGATCCATTTTCCACAGTTAGCACTTACTTTTAGTACAATTTCCCAAGTATAAACATGCAAACCCTTTTCCTGGATTTTATTTAAATTATTCTAGAGTCATATGTGCACACATATATAACTAAAAACACATGGGTTCCACTGACAGGAGATAGACGATTTTCACAGTGGAAAGGATCAGTAGTTGACTCGGTAATTGGAGTGTTCCTCACGCAGAACGTTTCAGACCATCTTTCAAGGTAAAAAATCAAGGTTCTGATATAGATTAAAGATCACATTTCCACATAATAAAACCTGAAATCAATATATACTGATGATCTCCCTAATTCCACCCCATTGTGTGCAGCTCCGCCTTCATGTCTCTTGCAGCAAAATTCCCCCTTCAGTCAACCAACATTAACCAAACAGGCTACCCAAACAGAACAACTATACTGGTTGAAGAACCAGATATTCAAATACTAGAACCAGGTGGCGGCATCAAATGTCATGAAAAAATTGGAATAGACAATCTCTCCTCGAGAACAAGAACTGCAGCAGGTGAGCATAATAGGAGTCACGGTTCAACGACTCCAATAAATCTGTTACAGATGGGAAATGCAACTATATCTAATGGATTCTACAGTCGTTTGGACAGCTCATTATTAGACGTGAGGTCCACAAATAGGGATCAGCAATCGGAAAATGCAGAGAACCTGAAAGGATCTTCATCATACGCTTACCCAATCAATTTGCGAGATTCGATTGTTTCTTCCGGTAGTTTTCAGTTGAACATGACACCAGGCTCGCGATCACTAGGAGTGGGATGTTTTAACGGATTGGGAGAAGAAATCGTATCTCCTTTGCCTTCAGATGCTTCTGGATTTGTGAGGGAGAAAGGGGTAAATCAATTGAGCAATAGGTTGGGGCATATAGCAGAGAGTACAAGTAGAACAAGTGCCCGCTATAATGGCATGATAAGCTTCCAATCACCAACAGTGAGTTCATATCCATATCTTAACAAGCATCCTACACACCAGGGAAACTTTAGATTGGGACAACAAACCGAAAATTATCAACATTTCATCAATAACCATCAACTGGAAGGAGCGTTTTCCACAGAGCCTATAAGACCTGCTGAAGTGCGGGTGCAATGGCAAACTAATGCCAGGCAACAAGCTTCCAATGACCTTAACTTCACAGGACAAAGTTTTACCGCTGAGAGGACGAGTATAAAAGAGCAAATCGATTATCCTGGCAAACCACGTAGTGGGACAGAAACCAATATATCGAATGCACGAAAAATGAAGGCTGAAGGTGAAAAGGGGAAAGCGTTTGACTGGGATAGCTTGAGAAAGAAGGCTCAGTCCAATGGTAAAAGGATAGAGAGAAGCCAGGACACAATGGACTCGCTGAACTATGAAGCAGTAAGATGCGCTGATGTAAAAGAGATATCTAATTCGATCAAAGAACGTGGAATGAACAACATGCTTGCAGAACGAATCAAGGTAAGATTTATAAATTCAGTTTTAAAAAGGATTTTAGACTTGCCCCTCTACACATTTATTAATTAGACTTCCCCCCACCCACCCAGTCATGCCACAGAAAATGCTTAAGGTACAAGTGGATTGATGCACGTGCGGGGGTATGTCTAACTAATGAACGTGTTTGAGTATATATCTAAACTAATTATCTTGGGTGGTAAAGTCAAAAAGACCCTATTACAAATAATCATTTGTGATTATCAGCTTTCCAGTAAGTTACTAATCAATACGTGCAAGAACAGATAAACAAAGGTTATTATTGATGAACCACTGCAGGATTTCCTCAACCGACTGGTTAGGGAACATGGAAGCATTGACCTAGAATGGTTGAGAGATGTCCCCCCGGACAAAGCTAAGTAAGTTCGCTCATATCAATTTACTTGTCGTACCTCGACCTCAAACGAGCACTGTAATTGCTAGTAAACAACATCTACAATCATGGCATATCTATATGTACTTCAGATCTGTCAAATGTTTAGATCGGAACTATGTACTCATCAATAGAATCTAGATTTTCTGATTTCTATAAATATTCTACTGCAGGGATTACTTGTTAAGTGTGCGGGGATTGGGGCTGAAAAGCGTGGAGTGTGTACGCCTATTAACACTCCATCATCTTGCATTCCCGGTAAATTCATTTTTTTATGTTATATTTTTGCTGATTATTTATTTAACAAAAATAGGTTTTTAGGGAAATCACCATTCATAAACTTGATATGGGAGAAAGGATCTAATTCTCAATATTTTTCATTTTAGGTCGACACAAATGTTGGCCGGATAGCTGTGAGGCTAGGGTGGGTCCCACTTCAGCCGCTACCTGAATCACTACAACTGCATCTCCTAGAACTGTAAGTAATACTCCCTCTTTCCCGAATTAAAAGTCCTACTTTCCTTTTTTATACATCCCAAATTAAGAGTCCAATGTGAACTCTTAATTTGGGATAGAGGTAGGATATGCCAAAATTATTGACCCTGAATCCTTTCCATCATGTAGAAATGCTAATCATGTCTCCAAATAGGTACCCCGTGCTGGAGACAATTCAAAAATATCTTTGGCCCAGACTGTGCAAGCTGGATCAGCGAACATTGTAATTTCACAACTCCTCCCTGAAATTAATCATATTAACTAAGAGAAGTTTATACTTCTATCAAATCGATGTGAGACAATTGTTTCTACACTTCCCCGAATGTTTCACATACTGATACACTGTCAACTACAGATATGAGCTACACTACCAGATGATTACATTTGGAAAGGTATCACCCTGTATACTTGAAATGCAATATATTGGTAAATAAACTAAAAAATAAAAATATTTGAGACTAACCTTATGGATTTTTTTATGTGCCTCATTGTTTGTGACTAATGGAGGTTTTCTGCACAAAGAGCAAACCAAACTGTAATGCATGTCCAATGAGAGGAGAGTGCAGACACTTCGCAAGTGCTTTTGCAAGGTATGCAATCAAATCTCTGTCCAAAAACTATTTATACTAAACTTGACAGCAACAGGAAGTGTTTTTGTGTGATACCAAAAAAAATTGTACAAAATTTGTGCTGGTATCCAAGTTTATAACTAGTAATATATGCACTGTCAACTCACCATCATAGAAGGATACAAGAGGATGATTCATTCAAGACTCCGCTTCTCACTGTATATTCCTCTTGTGCTCATAAGAATACTTAAGCAAATATGATAAAGTGGTGAAGTTCTTTCGTTGCAGTGCAAGGCTTGCGCTCCCAGGACCAGAAGAGAGGAGTATAGTAAGTTCAGTTGCCCCCATTGCAGCTGATAGAAACCCTGCAGTTGTAACCAAGCACATGCCACTAGCTCTTGCCTGGAACAATCCAAATCAAGGAGGAATCATTGACAGAAGATATGAACCTGTTGTTGAGGAACCAGCGACACCAGAGCCAGAAACAACAGAAGTATTAGGAAGTGACATTGAGGATGCATTCTATGAGGATACTGATGAAATCCCCATGATTAAACTCAACACGGAAGAATTCATATTGAATCTACACAATTATATGCAAGATAACATGGAATTGCAAGAAGCTGATATGTCCAAAGCTCTAGTCGCATTGAATCCAGGAGCAGCTTCAATCCCTACACCCAAACTGAAGAATGTCAGTCGGCTAAGAACAGAACACCAAGTGTAAGTATCAAACATCCAATAAAGCTTAATCAGGTAATAAAACAATTTCATGGAACATGGGTCTCTTTGGTGTGTGGTAAGGGCACGAGTACGCGATACGCTACCATGCTCGTTACGTAGTTCATTGAAAGTACACCCAGTTGGAACGTTATGTTGGTTTGCCGTTCGTTTGGAACTGTTATTTGGATCTTTTGGGAAACATGCATATACTCCATTATTTATTTATTTAAATTAAGATTTTGTATTAGGCACTTGGTATTGGAGTACCTACATTTTTTGTAGATTTGCCAGGAATAAAGTAAATTGAGAGCTTTGTAAAATATATGTTACATTTCTCATTTTTCCTCATAAAGTAAATTGAGAGCTTTATAAAATATATGTTACATTTCTCATTTTTCCTCATTGTTATCTTCTTTTAAAAACATAAGTGGGATGCAAGATTTGAAGATATGAGATGCTACAGTACCAAAAATCGTAAGCATGATATGACGGAGAGAATATGCAGAAACTTGATGAGAACAAAACAAGCTAGAATCCTCACTCTCCATAAAATTTCAACTAAGCAAAATTATTCAATTAATCAATTCATGATTGTCAAAACTATAGTAATTGGGAACTGTTATACAAATTAAAACTCTTAACAGTTACACAAAAGAACCTAGAACTAGCAAGATTGAAATATCACTTGTTGACAAATAATGCATTGAGACCCGAATTAAGAGTCTACTCTCCTTTTTTACGAGTCCCGAATTAAGATTCCACTTTTAAATCAAATAATAAAATTCAAAAATATTCAAGTTGTAATTTCGGCCATTGAACATGTTAAAAGTCAACTTTCCTTGAAAAGTACGATTTTTCAACATGCTCTTAATCTCTGGGACGGAGGGGGTATAAATTGACAAATAAGTGATTCACCCCGGGAGAAATGATATAGATGCCAAAGCAGTATAAAAAATGTCCTGGAACTTGCGCATTAACTACTGCTAACTTGCTGCAGGTATCAACTTCCGGATGCACACCCCCTCTTGAATGGGGTCAGTTATTACTCCTCTCTTTCTCTGAAAAATATTTTTTTCCTATATTCCATATGCGTGCCCCTGACTTACTGTGAAATTCTAATATATTCAGTTGGATAAACGAGAAGATGATGATCCAAGTCCATACCTTCTTGCTATATGGACACCAGGTAAGCACTACTACAAACTCTACAAAAAAAAATTACTCTTGAATATAACCTAATTTGTCTCGAGTCCCAACAATCCCCCAAAACAGAGCATCATGGTGTAAAAGACCATGCTCCTTTTTTAATTTAGTTCTTTTGTTATACCATGATTCAAGTACTATAGGAAAATTTTGAAAATCTAGGATCCAAAAGTCAATTCTTACTATGAAATGCACTTTCTTGAAAAGTAGGCGCCATCACCAATAACCTGCTGATTATTTGCACCAATTTGGCATCATTCTACCAGGTGAAACTGCAAGTTCGGTTCAACCTCCTGAAAGTACGTGTCAAACCCACGGATCAGCCAAACTGTGCAACAATAAGACATGCTTTACATGCAATAGTACAAGAGAAGCAAATGCGCAAACTGTCAGAGGGACACTTTTGGTTCGGAAAACCAAGCTTTAAATACATAATCTTATTCCTCATTTATAACAGAGACATTACTGGCAAGTTCTTTTTTTTGGCTGACATAACTAATACTTCATTGCAGATACCATGTAGAACGGCAATGAGAGGGAGCTTTCCACTTAATGGAACATACTTCCAAGTTAATGAGGTAAATACATAAATTTGATCGTTACTGTCTTTATCACGATCACCAATCTGATTCTGGTACCACCTTCACTAAACAAAAAATCAACAAAGTGTAATGTTTTCCCAACAAACCCAACTAAGAGTCTCTAAATTATGTATACATCATTCTTTCAGTAATCAACACCCATAACATATTATCTAATGCATGCAGATGTTTGCTGATCATGAATCTAGTCTAAATCCAATTGATGTGCCAAGGGCATGGATATGGAATTTACCAAGACGGACAGTGTACTTTGGTACCTCTGTATCAACAATTTTTAAAGGTAGAAGACACTTTTCTTAGAAAAGTTCACGCAATTTTTAATTCAAGCGGGGAATTGAAAGACTGACTCACAAAATTATATTGTTGTTTGCTAGGCCTGTCAACAGAGGGAATTCAATACTGCTTTTGGAGAGGTATTGAATGTTCCATTATCTAAAGCAATAAAACTTCGATACATATGGTTTTGGAATATATTCTTGCCCTTCTTTATTGCTGGATGATATTGAGTATATTATCTAAGGGAGATCATGTAAACAATACAATATCATCCGTAACTTGAAGATGCAAAAAAAAGGAAAGACAAATGATGTGATGTAACAGTTTGAAAGTTAAATTTAACCAAGCAACACAGGAGAGAGAGAGAGAGAGAGAGAGAGAGAGAGAGAGAGAGAGAGAGAGAGAGAGAGAGAGATTGTAGTATTTACATAGGTGAGGTGTTTGGTAGTGGCGACGCTGCCCTCTCCGTGATCGTACCTTTCTGAACAACTATATCCATATGATGTGGGGATCATACAATATTAAAGAACAAAGCTACAAAACTTGTCAAAAAGGATAAGAAACTATAGCGCATAAGACCTTCGAATATTCAATTCTTTAGAAAGAATATCATTTTCACATTATTATATCATATATTAGAAAAAATATCGCACAACATAAATAGACGAGAGTCAATAATAGTCATTTATCAACTACATTTTGATATTATCAAACTTTTTAATAAAAACAAAAACAAGGTACTATGGAAAAACAACCCCCTACTAAACGCGACATAATATTTGATGGATAAGAGTAATCGTATATAACTCATTATTTTCTTATGACAAGTAAATCTATTATCAAATGGAAGATGTAGATATCTCATTATTTACTCATACTTCCATTCACATGAGTGCATTTCTCAATCTTATTGTGTACATATATCTATCCTTGTTGCGACATGCCACATAAATTGTCAAAACGCCTATAACACTCCAAGGAGAACAAAAATTCAAGCCCTAAACTCCAATATCCTATTTGGCTGAGTGGAAGAAGGGGAAGAGCATCCCCGTTTTTTTCCATTCCCTCTGAATTTTGTTTCCTACCAAAACAAGGAAGACTTCCTAATCCCGACTTTTTCCTTTTCACTAAAGTCTCCAACCTAACTTGTAAAAGAATACAACGAATGCTGTTTGGTAACAAAACTCGAGAGAATAAACCTTTGCAGGAGGTTGAAGCCTTGTATTAGAATATTGACTGACTTGGGAGTAATTAATTTCTCAATTTAAAGTGATGAAGGTGAGTATCATGTTTGATTTTATAATGTTCGAAAGATCATCCACAACCAACAAAGATCGATGAGCAAGTAAGGATCCATATGTAGCAAAAAAACACCAACAATAAATGTGGGGGGGGGGGGGGGGGGGAGTCGCAATCTAGGTACTTTTATCAGTCACCGATCTAATAAAACCGCCAAAAAATTTATATATAAATTTTATTAAAAAAGGTATTGCAACTTATTTTTATTTTTCATGGAAAAACAAGATATTGTAATACATATTAAGTAAAGCTCAGGAACACCCTCCTTAGCAACATATCCAGTAGCTTGTGTACAGCCAAAATGTAAAAATCAAAAACTATACTCCCTCTCATCTTTTTTACTTTTAGACGGTATTAGAACATCACGAAACACCAATCTACTTATCTACCACCCATACATATATCTTTCTAGTCAATGAAACAGCAGCTGATTTTATAAGGCTACTTTCAACAAACAAAATGATTATTAATACAACTTGACAGTAACCACCACCCTGCAAAAAGTATTCACTGGTTTACGCATCAAACAACTTGATTGATGCTATTGTAGCCAATTGCGAGCTGTCCATTTAATAATACAGAGAAGTTGCAGAAACTACAAAATTATCACCCTGAATTTCTATTCAGTCCCTTTATTCTCTAGGCAGGAAGAGAAAAAATATATTAATTTGCATCCTTATTTTACGACCTAATCTTGTCTGTTTAATATTTTGCAGGATTTGTCTGTGTGAGAGGTTTTGAACAGAAAACAAGGTCACCTCGACCTCTAATGTCCAGATTGCATTTTCCTGCCAGTAAGTTGGTCAAGACAAAAAATGAAGAGAAATCGAAGGTCGCCCAAGATTCAAAGAGGATACCAAGTTATGGTACTGATCATGATTTATCAGTACAGAGAGGATAACATACTGCCAACAAAAATAAATCAACGGCTAACATATTGCTGTACATTCAATTGTCCATCTAACATGAGGTGGTGCATTCACATAAAGCTTAGGCGGCAATAAGAAACTTTCGAGTTTATTGAAGAAATTCCCTAACAACTGGGCATTGGTCTGAACATGATTACCATTAGCATTATTTCAATTTATGCTCGCAATTGAGCCATTTTTCAAAGGTTCGGAAATGTCAAAAGAGATCTTTTGAGATACCGTAGATGTATGTATGTAATTTCAATGAATAGATGTTACATGAGTTATTCAAAGTACCCATAATTCAACATAAGATCACATTGTTTCCTGGCGCTTTTAAAGTTCACATTGAACCTAATGCTTGTGCCCCGAAAGAGTTATCCTACCTCTTATCCAGTTTTAAAAGGGGGATACAAACTTATCACACGCATTACCATTATCACTTTTTCAAGAATAACACTTACAAAATACCGCAGCCCAATTTAAAAAATTGGTACCCACCACATACTTTTTTATATAATTCTGTGGTTGGCAATTTTCATTTCTAGAATGAAACTGTGAAGTTAAAAACTCAAATGCAGGCCACTAACCTGTTTTCATTTATCATGTTAATGGTTGGTGTTTTACCAGCACTCTAACATTGGTAACTAGATTGCCCATAGGGAGCAACACTTTTGTGCCTACCTAATTAGAATAAATGTACCCAAAATTTACTAATAAAATAATTGTATCGGTCACTAACAATTGAACTTAGCAACTCATGACGAGCTAATATACAACAATTGATCAAGCTAGTGAGCTAACATTGAGGAGTCAAAATGCAAAATTGAACTTAGCAACTCATTTCCATGTCTCTAACTGAACTCCCATGTATTACCAACATAGAAAATCTTAAGGCTTCATTAAGTAGGAATACTGTGGCTTAAGTGGCAACCACATCCCTTGACTTCACATAATATTGTAACTGGGCAGGGCTGAGCGATTTTCCTTTTCTCCATATTTCATAAAACGATACAGGAGCACCGTTAGCTTCTCTTCCATTCTCATAAGTGATTATACAATCACAAACAGGCATTTTGGAATATCATTCCTTCGTCAGGGTACAATGCTAATTCAATGTTTAAGAAAAATCAGGTTTTGAAGTGGCAACCTTTGGGGTAGGTAACTATTGAAGTGCCAAGTCCTTCAGAAATGATGTGTCTCAAGTATTCCAATTTGTGCTTTCCAAATACACATTTATTTCAAGAGTTAGTTCCCTCCCCAAACTGTCTAGGCTCTTTCAAGATGTTATCATGATAATGACTGTAGGTTCATCAAAGAAAAGTAAACTCTCCCACCGGTCAGGGCTGAAAATATCGTTCATCGGTGCCTGAACTGTAAGTTGTAATAGGGCCAGGGTTCTGAACATGAGTTCTAAAGGTCCATGTAACTCGTCTAAGAATTCGTTTGTCCTAGGTAATGGGAATGGTTCTAACAGTTAACTTAATAATTTCTTATTGTCAAGGCAAAATCCCAATTAATTAGGTCTAATATTTATGAAGCAAGCATCTCCTTTAAATCTATTTTTATTCAATTTCATTCTTCATGTGAGACATCTATAAGACCTGAGGTTTTATTGCTAGTCACGAGCTCTTATGCTCAAGAAGAAACACCTTTAAGTTGTTCAAAAATCAATAAGGTGCTGTTGCCTCAATTTGCAGTGCAGAAATAGAAGAATTGTAACCTGGCCTATCCCGGATGAGAAAGATACACAGCCAGTTAACTCTGATGCTTGCTTGATGTGAGAAATGGGCCTTAAGAATGGTTCGGCAGGTGATTTATCTTAAGAATTAAGAAGACGAATAAAATCTAATTCATGTTCATGCTAACAGAAGAGCGGATCCCAAGACGACTTCTTTCTCAGGAAGTGCAACAGAAACTACTTGAGGAATTTGGGGAATTCAAGAAGAAGAAGATTTCCAAAAGTTGGAGACATGATAAAAGAGCCCAATTTGTGGCTGATTTTCTCCTAAAGCGCTTCTTTTCAATCTTTTTGTCTTCAAATATTATCAAATTCATCTCACCCCAAAGAAGTGAAATTGCAACCAATAAAATGTATCGCCATATATGTTGTCAAATTATCTTAATTGTCATGGGATCACTCCTGCTGCCCCAAACTTCTTCTGCATTTTCTTTCTACCATGACACGCCAATTACTTATAGATCTTCACTTGAGTTATAACATAACACACATCAATTGGTTAATAGATACCAATTTGGTTTTCTTGCTTGGATCATTGCATACTTTCCATGTGCCACTAGCCACTAATGAACCTGTACTTTGAGGGAATACAGCTAATCCATATAAAATTTAATGGGTATTACTTCTACTATATGTAGTCCTTGGGAACTTTGATCACTTTTCTCTCTTCACAACCTTTACAACAAACCCAAAAGAGCATACAAGTCTCACAACCCACCATCAAGATTCTTAAGGGGTTTCTATTGTAAGAATCTATTCCAACTCTACACTCTTACGCAAAAGTCAAATTGGGAATAAAATAATGAAATATCAAAGTAGTGAGGTACAAAAAAATGGATTATACTGTTAGATTGTCATGTGATAGCTCGAGATCTAGACTCATATGGCTTTAGCTTAATGCTGTGTGAATCCAAAACAAGTCGGATTCTGTGAAGTGGTGATTCCCCTCGGCAATCAATGTGCCAATATATCCCTCACAAAGCACTAAAATGTATTTCCTTAAGCTAAGTGAAGCCACCCAATGATCCTCTGCTAGACAATGAAGCACGCTCTCTTTAGGTACAACTAATTACTTATCCATCCGTCAGAAAACACTTGATGTGTGAATTTTAGCTGCACTATCAAGTTGATTCATAAAATCTAATATATTAATTATTTCAATATAGTCTAGCAAATTCATCTCAGAGAACATATTATAATTTCGAAAGAGAATACAATGCGCCAACAGTACGTAAGCACACGAAGGTTTTTTTGTTCAATGTTACCGTTATGATTAAGTTTCCACTTGGTTATACATTTGGGATCTTAAGCAACATTAGGTTGATTGTCTTCAATGTGTATGTTTTCTCATTCCAGGGTTTAAAAGAAATAAATCAATCTAACTTGCACAATGCTGTAACAGGCAGGTTAGCTTGGGTTGTCGGCAACAAAATCAGTTGAATAATTTATCATGATAATACAAGTATGATAAACTGTTATTTCTACTAAAAAAATTATAAAATAGATTTAGCTACAATATAGCCTTCTGATATGAGGCCGTATAACTCACCCAAGTGCAACAATTATGCTGGAAACTGCTTCTTCTCCCATCTCTTCTCTGTAAATGAGAATGTCTTCAGATATGGACACCAAAGACTAATTCGTAGTTGGTTTGCCAATGATTATGCATTTAGATACTAAGGGAAGCTTCTTGCACGAGTACAAACTCCAGTCTCCAAGGACAATCCTTCATGTGAAGAAAATTCCAAGTTATTGCTATCTGTTTCACAGAAGGAATTTTAAATTGTACAAACACAACCGAAATAAATAGAATAAATATCACCTTATGCCATACAAACCATGCATGGTACGCCATTATGCCCGATAAGTGGTACGTTGAGGGTAGGAATAGTTGAGATGTTCAAGTTTGTTGTTTGATTGCAACTATATTTTGGATCATTTTGGGTGCCATATAAAGTGCGTATACATATAGTACACCCAAACACACATACACAAAAAAAAAATTACAATTAGGCTTTTGTATTAGGCACTTAGTATTGGAGTACCTAGGTTTTCGAGAGATCTGCTATGTTTCAATATCCAGGAGTGATGTAGGAAGTGCAAACGGCGGATCAGGTGTGAACATTCAACCAAAGGCGTGGCCATCACGGTTCAAGCTACATATGGCTGGCGTACAACCCACGGACTTCTTAGCCAAAAGAAACATAACAAAAGTCCTTTCTCGTTTTTCTTTGTTATTCTCTTCTCCACAAAACAGAAGTTGGACACAAGATTTGGAGATCTGGGACTCTAAAATACCCAAAGAGATACGCGCAAGATCCCGAATTTGATAATATGGGGGAGAGTATCTAGTAACATTGTATATAACAGCATTTATCTCATGCCACTACACGTATGTAGCTGTAGCCATATTATTAGTTTAAGAATTGACGCTCCAAAGTAAATATACCAAAAAATTATTTCAATAGAGTGTTGGTGTGTTTGGCTCATTTCAATGCACTACACAAAATAGGAAAATAACACCCTACTTAAAAATTGTGTCGAGTGTTTAATAATGGATTCTTTAATTTCATGTGAGTTCTTGGCTCAGATTACTTTGCTCCAACTTTAACATATCGGGCTCATGATTCTCCTCGGACAAAATCACAAGTTTATATTAGTGATACCTCAACCCATCACAAGACAAATAACTCTATTTCAAATAAATAAAAACATGGAATACATGATGTTGCGATTATAAAAGACATTGACTATGTGTGGGGGAATGAAAAATAAGCATGAGGGACACGTGTTTATGTGGTTCAGCCTTTTATGGCCGACATCCACGATGAAGGTTGCATATAGACCTAGCAAAATGAAGCACGACACGATAACACGACACGAAATTATAAATTAATGGGTTTAGTCTTATCGAATTTGGGTCATTAACGGGTCAACACGGTAAATCCGTTATCATATCAGGTCGGGTTTGAGTTTGTACTCTTACACGATTAAACCCGTTCATACCCATTATTACCCGTTAGCATTACCTTTCTACTACCCCCCACCAGCCGCACATCTAGAGAGAGAGAGAGAAGAGAGCCTAGGAGAGAAAATCCTAACCGCACGTCGGCAGCGACGCCGATGGTATGTATTTCTCCCTTTTTTTCTTCTAATCTCTTTACATTTTCAAGATCCAAACGATTTTCCATCTTTTCTTAGGTGTTTTTTAGATCCAAGATATGATTCAAACTCATAAACGATTCAAACTTGATTTTTTCTCAATCGAGTTTGATTTTTTTCTTAGATCCAACAAACGATTAGTGTCTGCTTCGTGTTTGATTTTTTCTTCCATTGTTGTCTGCTTCGTGTCTGATTTCAAGATCTGTGTCCGATTTTTTTTCTAGATAATCTTCTAATAAAGTAATTTGTTTTCTAATTTGTTTTTTCATTTTTTTGACAAACGATTTATTATATTTGTGTGATAAACTAATTTCTAATCTCCTTTCTGGTTTATTTTTTCAAGATCAATGTCTAAGTCATTTTTTATATATGACTGACAAATGATTCATAAATGGTTTGTTTCAAAATCCATGTCTAGTTTTTTGGTTTGATTTTTCATTTTTTTTTTCAAGAAACGTGTCTAATTTATTATATATATATATTTTATATTTTTTCAGTTTCTATGGAAATGGTTATTGGAAATTCTTTGGATATGAATCTCTCTGAAGATGATGTTGATGAAGCTGTTGAATTGGAGATAAATGAACAAGAGTCTACTCAACAACAACAAGAGTCTACTCAACAAGTTGCTAGAATGGTGAAAAAAAAAATCCGATATTCCCTCAACTCGTAAAAAAAGATCCCGTTGCTGGACTTTATTTCAAGAATTACCGGTAATTGAGGACAACAAAAGGAGAGCTAAATGTCGTAAATGTGGCATAATTTATTTGTGTGACAGTCAGTATGGCACTGGTAACATGTTGGCTCATATGAATAATTGTATTAAAAATGAAGCTACTGACATTGGCCAACTTATTATGTCCCAAACTAAAGGTTTTATGTCATTGAAATCTTCCACATTTGACATAGAGGTGTTTTATAACTTACTAATTGAGGCAATTATCAAGCATAACCTGCCTTTTAATTTTGTCGAGTATGAGGGTCTTAGGGCTGTTTTTAAATACATTTCTGAAGATATCAAGTTGCCCTCTAGAAATACAGCTAAGGCAGTAGGGCTGTAAACGGATATTCGAAAATCCGCATCCGTCCGATATTCGAATCCGAATTTGCGGATATTTATCCGAAAATATGGAAACGGATACGAATATGGATACTCTATAAAAATATCCGAGAAAATGGATACGGATACGGATAGTACTAGTATCCGACATGGATAATCCGTATCCGATGCGGAGTATCCATTTTATCGGATATCAGTATCCATCAAACATATGTTTAAAATATTACTAATAATATTAGTATTAGTATTACTAGTAAATAAATATTAAAGAAAACCTTAATCGTTTATTCCCCAAAACAAAATAAACACATACTCCACTCCAAACAAAAACACCCTAAAGTTATTATTTTATTGGGTATATTATAAAATGTCATGTATTATTATTTTATTGGGTATATTATCATAGAGTTACACTAAAGTTACAATACACCCTATCACACACAACATACACCGACTAAAGAACATATACTCCACTCAAAAAAAAAAACTAACTTCGTTTCATTTCTCTTTCGTACAAAACAAGAGAAAAGAAACTCTCGTGTGGTTGTTCGTTAGTTTTCTTAATTATAAATAAATGTAAGAGAGAAACAAAAAAGAATATAAGAGAGAAACATAATATAATGTAAGAGAGAAATTGAAAAGTAAAGAGATGGTTTTGATTGTGATGAGAACTGAAGTTAACAACATGTATATTATATACAAAATAAAAATGTATACTTATTAAAATAAAAATATCAGTATGTTTTGAAGACAAAAGGTCCATGAGGTTATCATTATCAATAAATATGATCAATATATTTGATTAATCTAAAAGGTGCATATTTATTTCTACTGTCAAGGAATGCGACTGTTATTTTTTTCTGGATGGCTTTAAACTTATATGGTTGTAAACTGTGGATGACTTTAAGCCATATTATCATTATGGAATGATATTATTATTATGGAATCCATAATTGTTGATATTAGGAGGCAGTAATTTTGTTATATATTTATTTGGATTGGATTGGATTTCATTGGATTGGATATTTTAATTGTTATTTTTTGCGATGGCTAAATAATGTAAACGGATACGGATACGGATATTATCCGAATCCGAGGTATCCGAGCTGATACGGATATGGATAGTTATTTTAACTATCCGGGCGGATACGGATATGGATACAGATAGTATATTCAGATAGCAGATACGAATATGGAAAATATGGTATCCGATCCGTATCCGTCCGTTTACCACCTCTAGGCAGGAGTGTTGAAAATGTTTAAAAGAGAGAAAATTAAACTTCAAGCTCAACTAAATTCAATTTTGGGGAGAATTTGTTTGACTTCTGATCTATGGACATCCGTAGCCATGGACGGGTACCTAACCCTTACAGCTCACTTTGTTGATAGCAATTGGAAGTTAAATAAACGAATACTGCATTTTTGTCTCATGCCTCCTCCACACATGGGTGTTGCTTTGTTTGAAAAATTTTATACAGTGAGTGGGCGATTGAAAAGAAACTGTTCTCCGTCACATTAGATAATGCTTCAAGTAACACTACTTTTATCGATATTTTAAGAAGTCAGTTGAATCTAAAGGGTGCCCTTGTAATGAATGGTAAGTTCTTTCACATTCGTTGTCAACTTGTTGTGCACACATTTTGAAGCTTATAGTCCAAGACGGACTGAAAGAAATTGATGAGGCTGCGATTAAAGTTAGGGAGAGTGTGAAATACATTAAAGGTTCACCCCAAAGAAAATTTAAATTCTATGATTGTGTTTCTCAAGTGTCGTTGCAGTGTAGTAGGGGGTTGCCACAAGATATTCCAACTAGAAGGAACTCAACCTATCTAATACTTGAAAGTGCGATTTTTTATCGTCGTGCTTTCATTCTTTTACAGTTGAGTGATTCCAACTATAAACATTGTCCTTCTCCAGAAGAATGGGAGAGAATCGAAAAACTTTCCAACATTTTGAGTTTGTTTTATGAAGTAACACGCTTATTTTCTGGAACTAAATATCCAACTGCCAACTTATTCTTCCCTCAAGTTTTTATCATTCAACTTAAGCTTAAAGAAGCAATGGAAGGGGCAAATAGTTTTTTACGTAGAATGGGAGTGCTGATGAACTTAAAATTTGAGAAATATTGGGTTGAATATAGTGTTATTCTTGCTATTGCTGTCACGTTGGACCCGCGGTTCAAAATTCAATTTGTGGAGTTCGCATATACGAGGTTACATGGTACTGATTCTCACGAGTTTAGTCGTGTACGCGACACTTTATTTGATCTTTTTTATGTCTATAATCTGAATTACTCACATATTGTAAGTTCAAGTAACTCTGATTTTGATACTCGTCATCCTTTCCATAACGCCTCTGGGGATTCTATATTTCAGGTGCATATTTCCATTTAATGCATTTTCATACTTCATATTATTTAATTTGATCTAACTTATAAAATAAATAATATAGGACTTTGACAATTGCTATAAAGAGTGTGCTTCTGATAAAAAAAAAATGAGTTGCATAAATATTTTGATGAGGAAAAGTTGGGAAGAAAGCAAGATCTAGATATTCTTACTTGGTGGAAGGGGAAACAATTTCGCTACCCCATACTTTCTTATATGGCTTGGGATATATTATCCATTCCAATCTCAATTGTTGCTTCCGAGTCTGCATTTAGTATTAGAGGTTGAGTTCTTGACCAATATCGTAGTTTTCTCCTGCCTGAAACTGTCCAAGCATTGCTTTGCACTAGGGATTGGCTTTCTGATAAAATTGGTAAAGTTGCCATATTCAACTATTAATTTTCATTTTCCTGCCTTACCTTTTATAATATATTAAATTTTTATTTCCTCGGCTATAGGTAAAGAAGCTGCTGATGTGGATGAGTTGACGGAGGATATCTTTATTTTGCACATAAGCCAAAAATCTGGTTCAGCCCAATGTTCTAACACTAATTCTATCGACGAGTAACAAGGTTGATATTTAATTTTGACATAAATTTGTTTTTTCTTCTTTAAATTTCGGGTGTATATAAATTTTCTAATTTTCTACTTTCTAGGTTTCATCCAAGATATATGCAGTTATGGCGTTTTTGAATTGCAAGCGTTCTTCCAAGTAATCCACTTTTTTGATGAGTAAGCTCCATATATTTTACCATTTCACTTTATCACCTAGTGTATTATATATATTTGAAATAAATGATCCATTGTTGTTCGCTTTTAAACAGTTTCACACCGCTGAAAAATGTTGTGAAAAATGTTGTTGTTACTATAAGGAAATGTGCACATTTTGGTCATTTCATGACATCCGTCGTTTCATATATTTTGATTACTGGTGATAAAAATTTTCATTAATATTTATTTATTAATTTCATATATATTAAGTATGTTAGATAACTCATTGTAATTTTGTTATCTGTACGAGGAACATGTTGAAAAAGGAAGGAGGTGCAGATATGGTTTACACAAGGACACATGCTCCTTAATTTTGATAATCTTGTAATATTTAATATCCAAATTCTGTTGTATCTATTTTATCTTGGATATTGGCTTATGATTATGTAAGAAACCTTAAGCTGCTATTGCTTTTATGTTGTTTTGAAGTTCAACAGTTTTGAAGTTCAAAACTGAAACCGTAATTTGAAGTAGCTAATTTGAAGTAGTTGCTACTACTATTGTAATTTGAAGTTGTTGCTTTTGAAGTTCCAAAGTTGAACTTTAGTGTTGAATGAATGGACATACTAATATACTATTGTAATTTGAAGTTGTTACTTTTGAAGTTCAAAAGTGGAACTTTAGTGTTGAATGAATGGACATACTATAGCATCTTTTGTGGTAGTAGGTTGCTGTTAATGCTATGCTACTATTAGTTTGTAGTTTGAAGTTTCTTGCAGTTGCTAATGATAGAACTTAAAAGTTCAAAAGTTCAACTATAACTTATTGACAATTAAATAATGGGTGTTAACGGGTAATGGGTGTTAACGAGTAATGGGTATTGACAATTAAATGGTTTAAAATAATGGGTGTTAACGGGTAATTAACACACGGCCCAAATTCACCCATTAACTAACGGGTGTTTACGGTTCGGGTCGTGTCACCCGTTAAAATTATTGGGTCATTTTCGGTTTTAAATTTATGTAACCGTTAAGCTAACGGGTCGTGTTCGACTTAGGATGATTTTATACGAAAACGTTAAAACACAGCACGAACACGAACCAACACGACCCGTTGCCAGGTCTAGTTGTATATGGAGTTCTTATTAGTTTGAAATATGAATAAAATGTTCTCTTTCTCTCTCAACCTTGTGAATTTACTTGAACCCTTCTACGGATGTAAATGGCAATAATCATGTTACAGTCAAACTATTAAACACCGCTAAAGATTATTAACTGGTTTGGAATAATGTGGCCATAACGTGGGTTTTATTATGAACAGATTAGGCGAGGTGACAACAAGTCGCACGAAGTCTCGTACAGAGTTGGCTATACACCATGTAAAGTTGGTCAACCTCACTAATTATTGGCTATACTATTAGTGGTCGTCGGGCCTCTCCAATCGTCCATACTTCTTCAGTCTTCAGCTATAGCCAAGGGTCAGTCGCTTTAGGTATGAAAGTACCCCTCATCAGCTGCCCCTTTCCCCTTTGGACTTTCTTTTAAGGCTTGAAGGAATACTCATTAAAAGAGCAAACAGACTATCACATCCTTCTTTTTGAAAATTCGTGTCCAATGTCTATCGATTTTCGTGCTTATTAAATGTAGGACCACATGTGCGGTACAATCATCTTTATAAACCTGCCATGTGGCGCGAGAGAATGGCCATGAGAAAAGGTGTTTTTTGTATCATTAGATGTGTTTAATCTAGATCATTCATTTCAGACGTTAAAAGTCAAATTTCAAACGATTTATTCATCATTTTCACTTAACTTTCTCACTCTTCCATCGCTTTGGAAACAGTTCTTCTATGCTTCCTCCATTGTTGTTTGCCCGAATTCTCTAAGTTTTTTTATTTCAGTTTTCTTTCGCCCTAGCATTTCCCCGGGCACATTTTCCTTCCAATTTGAGTCTGGGCACGTCGACCACTTTCCTAAAGATGTCTCTTTCTTATTGGACTTTGTCTCCGACATTTCCCCACCCCTTCCCATAATAAGTTAGATGTTGTTGTTTGGACATTAACTAGAGAGGATCCTACGTGGGCTAGGGAGTGCATACACACAGAGGTCTCATCAATGGTTGAAATTGCACATGAATATGAATTTGAGTATGAACATGATCAAAGTGTAAATTGAAGGGCCATATGTCTTCCTCAAAGACTTTAAGACCCTCAACACCTTCAGTCGCCACACCTGCGCATTCAACTCAAAGTCCCAAAGCGGCATCAGGGGACCTTGAAGGTCGCTCTCTTCTTTTTAAAAGGTGGCTAAAAAAAATCCGTGACGCCTACGATGATAAGATTTACCGATCCCCAATACAGTGCAATTCGATTCCAAAACCCTTCTGAACTTATATTGAATGCATTGAGGACAAGATTCGTAGTACAATTTTTTTTAACTCTTTAGGGTTGAGCATACCTACTTAGTGACCAAATCTATGCACATCTATTGTCCGAAGGGATGTTAGAATTTTGCCTATCAAAGCAAAAACGTCATCTTCATCACCCACGTGTCGACCAATGAAGAATGGAGGCGTCTATCTTATTTACAAGGAAAGTTGGGATCATGACTACTACCACCATCTAACAAGATTTACCTTCACTATCCTAAACCTTGATTTAATATAAATAAGAGCAAGTATAGCACCTTTACTATTCTACTTTATCTTTATTGATTACGATACCAACCTCCCGTTCAGTTTTTGTCTTTCCATGCCTCTTAAAGTCTCCATTTGACAAAGAAGAAGAGGGTGGCAAAAGCCTCACGAAGGCCAAGCACTACAAGGACATATGTGATCTTTCTAAGCTGAAAAATATTGGCCTTTTAGCCAAGAAGAAGTCCAAGCACAGGATGTCGCTCAACTCCAAATGAATCGGCAAGGTGAATTGATCCTGAGTCAGTTCTAATAACCATTCTTCCGCGAAACCTAAGATAACTTGCTTTAATGCCTAGCTTACCTTTTCCTTTTATCTTTACACAAGTGCAGTAACAAATTCTCTCTTTTCGAAGCAAGTTAAAACATGAGAAATTGTGCTGCAACTTGTTGAAGGTCACAGCCTCTCAAACTCAACCCTAAGCGGAAATTCAACTATCCCAACTTCCCCCTTCAGTGTCATTATCAAGTGAGGGATCAAACACCTACAATGTAATCAGCACCCACGGCCATAACTAGACTCCACTATTCGAGAAGAATGAGAACTCCTGGGAAGTCATTGAGTTTAACCCCCACTGAGCAAGAGATTGTTTGTGCCCCAATCGGGCAGATAAAGATGACTTTCATTAACACGCTTTACCTCTATGCGAAAAAAAGGGGTGACACTTAACAAGGATCTAAAGGAACATTGAAACCATAACGAACACATTTTATGCGTTCTAGGCATTCAAGCATCATGTAAACTTCAGGATCTTGATACCTTGAGCATTAGAGGTGTTAGTACCTAATGTCAAGGACATGGTAAAGTATTGCACTATGGAAAGTCTTTTTCTTATTTGGTTTCTTTGACATTTACTTTCATTGTACATCACTAAACCATTGGCCTTCGCAATTAAGGATGTTGGCATATCACATCAGGTAGCAAATACAAAAGCAACTATAACTTGGTAAAAGACCAACGGAAGATTCTGAAGCTAAAATTGAAGAAACGATAGATGTTGGATCTAAAGGTTGTGCGGGAACATCTCGACGAGGTAAAAAAAGGACAAGTTAAACACTAAAACAACAAGTATAAGCAATGAGACATTAAAGACAAGCGCCAAACTAAGTAGTGCTTAGCAAAAGCTAAAAGAATCAAAGAAAAAAGCAAGTGCAGAGGTCTAGCGAGCCAAACAAGAGGCATCAGCCCCGAAGATTAAGTCAATAACTCACTTATTAAGGCTCCAAGCGCTCACAAAATTAAGAAGGCCATTCACTTTATAAAGATTTCTCGACCTCAACGTGAATGGGTATCGTCCTGCTCAAACAAAGTTAGATGGGGAAGCTCATCCTCTGCCAATCATAATCATTATTATGGAGAATAAGAAGCGATCTAGGTTTAATGATTTGTTCGTTGCTCCTCCAATTGTAATGGTGTCATAGCTGATTTAGTAGCCAAAGAGTTATATCCCACATTACCGAGGTGAGGGAAAGTAAGGATTCATATATGTAGATTTGTAATCTTTTAACACCGAGGCCTTTTTAGTTCCACTGGTAAGGCATGTGGTTTATGACACCACATGCCCAGCATTCAAACCCCACCGACACCAGTTTATGGATGTGAGCTGGAATAAAATCCCATACCGTTATAAACGATGATTAAATTGGGATAAATATCGATGGTGGTAGAGTGGAGTATTAGATAATGGTATTAGCACCAACACCCAATTTGAATCAGTGTGCTAACGTGTTGGGTGGTGGTTGATTTCATCCCAATGAGGACGTTGGGCTCCCTAACAAAGGTGGATTATAAAAGATTGGTGTCATGGTTGATTTGGTAGCCAGAGAGTTATATCTCACATCGCTTGGGTAAGAGTAAGTAATGGTTCATATATGTAGATTTGCACATTACGATGTGTTTGAAAGCCGTTTTGATCATTTGGGACAACTCTGACGAATTTAATAAATCTTTTTAGGAGGCCCCAATGACCATAGATCGAACACCGAGGACTTTTCAACTCCCCTTGTAAGGCATGTGGTTTATGACATGGGTTCAAATCCCGTTGGCACCATTTTATGGATGCGAGCTAGAAAAAAAAAACATATCGCTGTGAGCGGTGGTTAAACTGGGAACTATCTATGGTGGTAAAGTGAGATATCACTCTGCACAATAAAAGCATCATTTCTTTAACCAGTCAGCATATTAACCCAGAGTCAAAATGCCTAACCTCAAAACAAATCGACCAAAACGCTAAAAAAGAAGTAGATCACCGATCTATGATTCTAGTTTTTCCTTAATTTTTAATTGTCATTTTTGTTTATGTAATTGCTTCTGGCTACCATTTATGCTTGGAGTTTTGGATTTTAACTCCCACTTCTTTAATTTGATGAATGCTTTTAAGTTATTCCTTTGTGTTGTGAATGCTTGGTTTTTCACCCTACCTTCCTTATTTTTTTTAATTTATTCCTTTGTGATGTAAAAAAGTTATAGGTTATTGCACCCTACCCTCTTTATTTTTTTTAATTTACCTTTCATCAAACAAAATTAGATATTTATTCTTCATTGTTGCTTCTGGTTCCCATGTGTGGCTTTGTTTCGCAAATTTGTTCTCAATAATTGAGAATTTTAAATAACTCTTCTTTGCAGTTGTGATCTTCTTAGATTTCTGCCTTCTCCCATTTGAAGATATGTTCAAGGGTAGTTTGTATTTTATAATATATGTTAAAAACATTGTGAATCTCAAACAATTAAAATGGTAATTGAAGTTGGTGACTACGAGTCGAATTCTTATTATAATGTCGAACAATCTTAAGTAAAGTTGCTTGTTTACCATTCTTACCAAAATGAACAATCCCTTTCCTTCGGGAAAACTTTTTCGCCGACTTGAAATTTTAGCAATCGCCATCTTCATCTTCATCTTTTGTCTGTGAAGATCTTTTGATTAATTTGTACATTTTGTTGTCGCTTTCTAATTATCTTGATTTTCTCTATTGTTTCTTCTACGATAACGGCGAAATGTCTTGTTCTCCTACCTCAATCTTGGACATCGGCGATTAATATGGCATTTTGCATAAGCCTTCATATGATACAAATTCGAGTTATTGTAGTAAGGAAACTCAATTAAAGTCCCATGGATGTTCAAGTTTCCTTGAAAATCCAAACATGCTTGCCCTCGCCATATTTTCAAGAGCAAGGTTCTAAAAGGCGCGAGGCGTGGTCGAGGCGTAGAGGTCAAGCCTCAAGCCTTAGGAGCCTAGGCGTAAAAAGGCGTTTTTCCTTTTTTTATTATTTTAATTATTCCAAGGCTAGTAATATAATAAAACGGTACATAACTTGAATTTTGAAAATATATCCATATGTTTGGTAGCCATCTTTCTCATATTCATGCTCCATAACCATTATTTGTCAACTAATCCTTTGTTTTTTTTTTAAAAGTGTGCCTTAAGCCTTTTACCAAGAATAAGGCGTAGGCGATGCGTTTCTCTCAAGCCTCAACCCTAGGCGGGCCTAGGCGAAGCCTAGGCGGGCCTTTTAGAACAGAGTTCAAGAGTACAAATCACTCTTTCGGATTGCCTATTGGATTGTGGATGAAATATTGGATTGTGGATGAAATGTAGCCACAAGGCTAAAGTTTAGATTGGTTCCATCATTTGTTATAGCGCTTGCCCAAATTTTGTCATAGATCAGGGTCTCAGTCAGATCCAATCCCCAATGGAACGTTGTGGAATTGAACTGTTTTGTATAAGATATACCCTAAGAACTAATAAGGAATAGGAAATGTGCATATTTAATAGTCCATCCGCGATTACTCATAATGCGTTGAATCTTTGACGTGCTCCTAGTAATCCCATGACGAAATCCAACGTGATATGCTTCCATTTTCATTTCGTTACTAAATAGTCACAGAGAAAAAATTATATTCGATTTCAACTCTTCAATTACTTAAACACTTAATAAATTGTTGTTTACCATTTCCATAACGAGCGAGCATCATTCACATATATTTATATCCGAGAGCTTCATTATACCAAAGAGCTACTTATCTTCCACCAATTGATCTCCTCCTCAACCCCTTCTAAGATACTTCGAAATAGATCCTCCGCTTCTACAACCATTCACAACATAACTCATACCACACATAAATACACACCAAGAGACCCTTCCAATACCATATTTAAGTATACACAAGTCTCCAACCCAAAAGGATTAAATCTCTCTTAAATATTATTGTTAATGCCACTATTTCATTATAACCGAATGACTTGTGCTTTTCACTTGTATTAGTAAGTCCACTATAAGTCCACTATCTTAACTAAAGTAGTTATCTTATAAGGAAACAAATAAAAGTACGCTAATTATCCTATCAAGTAATATTTGCACGAGAACTCCTAAAAATTCTTCCTACTCGAGTTGTTCGAAATACGCCTTGTACAAAGGCCTGTACGGTAATACGGATATATATATATATGACAAGATGCTCATCTTTGACATCCTCCTAATCTAACTAAATTAAATATATCCAGCTCTAATCGAATCCAACAAATACATAATTTACCTAATATACGATATCATTCATTGATAACCAATGAAAAAAAACAGTTCTATTCATTAAGCACAATGATAACATAACATGCATTAAAAATCATATGATGGAATCATATTGACTGAAATTTGGAAAGAAAAAAAATAGAAATTGCAACCGAAAAAGAAGTACCTAATAGCTTCAATTGAAGGCAGCGACATATAGAGTTGAATATAGAGTACGGATGCATTATGAATATGTGTGTATGTATAGTGAGGGTTTTGCCGCCTTTATTTTGATTTGGTTGCCGCCTTAAAGGGTTAAAAGGGGTTATTAGACGCTTTAAAACCTCAAGTTAAGTCTCTTTAGTTGTGCAAGACAAAAGGGTTTATTTTAGGGTTAGTACGGAGATAGCATTTAAATTTCATATAAGAATAATGATATTTGTAATAAACATATTCTAAAAAAAATATACTCAAAGTACGTTAAGTGGTGGTATATTGGGATGATGAAATGAATGAGGTTGATAAAGTGGGGTGTATATAGACCAATTTTTATAAATAACGTCTTAAATATAAGATTTTTAGATGAAAAAATGGAGGTTCGCTATTCATGTTTAAATTTAATACGTGGTGGGATGGAGAATTGTTAGTTGTCTCGTGTTTGTAGTTAAAATGACAATGTGTTTAGTAGGCACGACATGACAGCCTATGTTATACTAATGGTGGTAATTTTGACCATTATGCGATGTTGCTCGATGAGGGTTTGTTAGACTATTTTCAAGGCATAATGTTATTTTGTTTGATCATTTGAGGAGTTTTTGTTCTGCCAAACATGCGACAAAATAGCATTTGCTGACGAAATGAACAAATTAACATCCCTCGGCATTTTAATTGCACGTGAGCGTTTTTTGTCTTTTAGCGTCTTTCGCTTTTTGTGATTTTTATTTATTTATCACATTTTGTGTTGAAGTTGAATTATCATGAGTGAGTTTTTATTATATTTTTTCACTTAATGTTTTAAAGGTACACTAGCTTTTGGGTGGAACAAAATAGCATAAGAGTAATTTTGTGGAATAAAATGCTCTGATGCCTCAAATTTAATGGTAGAAGTCTTTTGTCTTTATAATAATAGAAAAATATTTTTTTATTGAAAACGGCATGACATTTGGATTGCAAATCCGGCAATTGCTAACTATTTATAAATCAATATAAAAGAGTGAGGAAAATGGGGATCGTGTCCAGACGGATCACAATTAGCCATGTGAGATCTTGAGGCCTTCTGACGACATCATAATCAGGATAAGATTTTTGGACACTAATAGTGGGGCCCAAGGCATAATTGGTGGGACTATTAGATCTCATGTATTTATGGTTAAATGATAGCGTTTTTAATAGGCATGACAATCCATCTCATATTAAACTTGGTGAATTTGACTATTGTGTGATTTACATTCCATTTACTCGAGATGTTAATATCTCATTTAACCCCTAAATTTGACTCTTGCACCAGAATGCTCTTACACTTAGGTACTTTTACGGGCAAATCAAAAGAACAAAAGATGAATTGGACGGCGTGTCGTGTTTTTTAACTAGGGTGTATAATAATAAATTGGAATGTTTTAATTTTGACTTTGAGATATTGTTGTGAGTAAATTTAACTCTTTACAAATTTTAAATTTGAAATGTCATTCATAAACATAAATCAAAACAGATGTTGTTCGAATATGTTTTCCATAAAACACCTAATGGGGGTGAATCGACTTATCGACAAATTTTACGATTTAAAATTTAAACAATACAATGAGTAAAATGCACAGGGGAAAATATAAACAACAGAGTAAAGAGAAATGGAGATCATAATACCTAACCTTTTTATGTGTATCGATGAGCTCTTCTATCTACGTTCATGCCTCAAGGCGACACTTGAGGAACTTCACTATTTTTGTCCTTATTGATGGGATCAATGTATCTTTACAGTTATGGACCTATAATCCAGATCCATTATAAGATAACACCAAGCTTCAAAAACTTCAAAAATATTTTACAGGAATAAAACTTTGTTGCTAATGGGTTACAAGACAAACCCTCATTATGTAAATTTTATATATCACCTAAAAGGTGCTGGGTCCGCGGGTTATACATAATGGTTCATTTTGTAACCTCGACTAATCTATCTTACGAGATCTCCTTGTCTATGATGGTAACATTTTAAAAAGTTAGTATGCTTACCACAATATGCATATAGATAACTAGATTGGTTAGGTGATGGTTCATTATTAAAGGAACTTATTATACTAATTTTTCTTAGTACTTGGAATGTATCCTAAACCGACTTTACAATATTTAATTCCTTAAAAGTTTATCTAAATTATCTATTCCATTTAAAAAATTTACCAAGGTGTTTGTCAAATCTTTAATATAGGTTTTCATCGACTCATGTTTTTTCGTTCAAAAGGGTTAGAAGAATAATTAGCTTTTTACATTTTCAAAATTTCAAATTCATGATTGAAACACTCTTTTAATAAAAATAGATGAAGAATATTTTTAAGAGTAGTGTATCATCTCTTAAGTTCACTAAAATTATGCAATTAATCAAATGCATCTTGTGATTCTTCTCGATCATTAAACAAATCTTCACTAACATCATCGGGATACTCGTAGAAATAGTTTACCTCTTCTCCATATGATATGAGATAAAAAATTCCAAATATCTTCATCACTTGAATCATCATTCGAGGTATTTATATAAAATTCGCTCCATATTGTGTCCTTCCAAACCTTATTCCATTTATAGGCTTATCTTTTATCATTTATTTATTTCCCTCTCCTTTTTATATTCCTTACTTTCCTTCAATTTTACATAATTTCAATAGGATATGCATCGAACCATTGCCTTTGTAGTATTTTGACTCGGTTTGCAATTGAGGCCAACCTTCTTTAATGATTTATTTATCGTTTTGGAATATTTATTGAGTATTCCTCACAATTTTCTATTTTATTGGAGACAATCCCCGTGACGTTTCCGTTCAAGATATAAATATCTTCATTATCTAATTATTCATCGTCTCTTTCATTATTCTTTTTCGTGTCTTTGTTTCTCCTTTTTCATCTGATACGACGCAAATATTGCGTATTTCACCCGTTAACCTACGCCTTATTAGCCCCCTTGGGTATCTTAATCCCTATACTTATGCTCGTTAACCAGACAACCTCGAATTTCTATGTAAACATGTTTTGCAGGGGTTAATTGAGCTTTTGTAGGTATTTGGATGCTTAGTATGAAGTTCGGACGCTTTCCGGAAATGTTTCGTCGACTTTTGCAGCTTCGGGGGCTTTTTAGTAATTTCAGCATTCGGGTTTGAATCCCGAGCTCTTCACGGTAGTTTAAGACCTTTGATTTCTCTTCGCGTGGCCACCGACGGTGCATGATTCCGAGTTGTAATGATGGAGTTATGGCATTTTTAGGATGGTTTTGACATGAAAAGTACACTCAAGGTCACATTCAAGGGCATTTTAGTCATTTCATATTTTAGCTTTTTGGCCCAATGTCTTCTTGGATGTTGTATTCCTCTGAGTTATCTTCGCGTAGCCTCCGACCGTGCCTCATTCCGAGCTATAACGAAGAAATGGCGGCATTTTCCGTAAAACAGGACAAAGCTGCAGAATTGCAGACCTGTAGGGGCGAATCGATTCGCCCCAAAACCGAATCGATTCGCCCCTGCTGCAGAATTGCAGTTTGAAATTCCCCTGTTTCCGAATCGATTCGGACCATTTCCGAATCGATTCGGCTACAGTAAAAGTCCAAAAATCTGTATTTTTAAGTTGGTTTTGGTTGGGTATAAGGGTGTAAACATTGTATTAAGTGAAACATATATTTTTTTACACTTCTAGGTTAGTTTGGCTTAGGATTTTGGGGGGATTTGAGAGCTCTTCTTCCTCTCTTGGTTTGACACCCATTTGGGTTTGTAATTGGTATTTTCATATTCCCTCTCCATTTATATAGTGTGTATTTCCTTTATTCTTGCTTTGTAGTTTAGTTTCATGCTTTCTAATTAGGTTTATTGTGTCTATTTATTGCTTTTCTAGTTTAATTTAGTTAATTCATTATGTACGCTTAGATAAATAGGGTCGGGATTGTTTTCGCCATTTTCGGGCCCCGAGCTCCGAAAACTAGGTTTTGCGTAAAATTGCGTTTAATTGAAACCTCGCGTATTAAAGTCGGATTATTATGCGTTTAACTTTCTTTGTCATGCAACGTTAGTGTTTATAGCGATTATCCGAATTTAATCCGCGTGTGATCATTTTTCAGTTAAATGTTTTATCTCGCAACTTTGGGTTAAATTCCTTCTTGCGTGATGGTTATGCTTAATTGAAAATGCTCGATTAAATGCTTTGGAGCCTTAATTCTAATTAGTAGTTGTTTCGGCCCGTGAATGTGTGTATGCGATCCCGATCCTCGCTTTACTTTAATTTAGCTTTAACTTCTCTTTTCTTTTGTTACCACAACCACCCTATCACCTTTTCTTATTTCTTTTACACCATTTTTATTCTTGAAGTTTTAAAGCAATTAAAATCTAAAATTTAATCACTCCCTGTGGATTTACGATACCCGACTTACCGCTGTGCTTGCTTGTCAAGTGTAGTAGTAGCTTAGGTTTTTATCTTTTGTATCGCGGCGGCGAAACACACGACGATTGTGCACTTACACGCGCACACTTTTTCCGCCCGATCAAAATGGCGCCGTTGTCGGGGAGTGTGTTTTAGATTGTAATTGTTTTATTATTTCGTAGTATTTTTCCTTTTGTATTTGTATTCTTTGTTTTAACCTTTTTTGCAGGATTTGCATACTTTGAGCGCTAAAAAACTTTGATTCGCGGTTGTTCACTTTCTTGCTCGGATTCTCCATCTACAAACAACGAGGTAATCATGTCCTACTATTATAGTTATTACGGTTATTCTAATGATTCATACTTTGGGGATAGTTTTCAAGTTTTCCATTTTCAAGATTTTCTTGAAAATGAAAGACTTGAAAACATTTATCGGAATGAAAATCGTTATTGGGAGCTAGAGTTGGATTCATTATTCGAATCCAATGACGATTCTCATTTCATTACTTTCGAAGACGAATTTCAACCAAATGAGGAATCCGAGGATCTAGAGCTGAGGAAGCCTACTTTGGAAGAGACTTTTCTTCTTTACTCCCAAGGTTTGGAAAGCCTAAATGATGCTGGAATGAGACTTGGTTCACTTTGCGATGAGATGAATTCTTTTGCACAAAACAACGAGGAGGTGGAAACTTGTGTTTCACCTCACTTTTTCAGAGAATTCCTCATCGAGTGTGAATCTCTCTCCCCCTAAATTCAATCTCCTTCCGACGATATGTCGATTGAGATTGAATTTGTTTCATCACCATATTCGTTTTCCGTCATTGAACCATTAGAATTACCGGTTGATTCCTATGAGTCGGTAGAAACTTTTACAACTTCTACACTTTTTGCCGACGAGGACTCTTTACCGGACTTGTTTTCGATGGATGTTATCCCGACGTGTGCACCATCTCCCATTCCATTTGAAAAACCTTTGGGAGATGAGTCGACTTTTCTTGGATCTCTAGTGTACCTTTCCCCCTTATTATCCAAATCCCCCATCGTCCGCCCAAAATTTCAAATTGGCGATGGTTCACATTTTCCACCACCCACATGCCTTCCGTTGTTCAAACGGAATTCATATTTTTCGGGAGGCATGTTCGCTTTGGAGGGTCCACCGTTGATCTTTCAAAGTCAAATACCTTTTTGGGTGGACCCTCAACTATTTAGACTTCTAGTGTATAGTTAGTGGGAAGCCTAAATAGTAGGTTGTAAATAGTTAGCTTTTTAATTTTCTTTCTTTCCTTTTTAATTTAGTCTAGTGTAATTAGTTAACTTTTTGTTATTTGTTTTTGCTGTGCTCGGTACTAACTTGTTTTGTAGATTCCTTTGGACTGGCGCTTATGGAGATCTCTCCAATTTTGGGTAATATCGTTATTTTCCTCTCTTTGTGTTGTGTTCTTAATGCGCATTGAGGACAATGCAACATTTAAGTTAGGGGGTGTAGGATATTCTATCCATTTCTTTGTTTTGTCCATGGATTTGCTTACTTTTAGTTACTAAGTATGCCTTTTTGTGAAAAATGTGAAAATTTTCAAAAATATTTTCTTTCTTTTTTCTCCTTTGTTGGGCATTTTGCCTTGTTTTCGATGATAAATTTCAATAATTGCCCGATCCAATAGACAACTCAATGATGCATGTTCTCGATTTTAGAAGTATTAGACTTTAGTCCTCAAATCATTGATATGATGAATAACTTCATGAATTAAACTTTATCCCATGAGCATATGCACTTTCCTTGTTCTATTGATTTGGCTTAAGATTTTTATAACTCGGTAATATTTTGTTGCATTGTATATACTTACACCGAGTAAGCTTTGTACCTTTCGTCATTTGTGAGTGTTATACACTATTCTTTCCTCTTTGAAAACGTTGAATTCGTTGGTAATCTCACTATTCTTTCATTTGACCGTTCATTAATTGAGTTCATACTTGAAATGTGTTACTTGAGCATGATTTTCATATGTTGTTTTGACTCGAGAATTGCGTATACTTTGTGAAATGATCATAGGCAATCTTTGTTATATCACCCATATTAGCCTTGACCTCACCATATATGTTTCCCTAGTCAACCCCTTTGAGCCTAAATACTAGCCTTTCGTTTCATTACCCAAAATCCCATAACCAACTCCAAATTGGAGTTTTAAGCCATACATACACCTTACATACCTTTGTTTGGAATGTTACTTCGGATTGAATGTTTTTGTTGTATTGCGGTTGCAATTTTAGGCATATGAGAGTTTGAAAAGTAAAGAAAAGAAGTAGTGAAAAAAAAGTGAAGAAAAAGAGAAAGCAAAAAAGCAATAGAAAACAAAAGAAAAAAATGAGAAAAAGAAGAAAAGAAAAAGAAAGAGAAAGTTGTTTATAGTGTTTGTTGTGTATAGTTCAATAAGCTTTGATTACTCTCCAATTGTTATATCTAATGCTTGTTTGGAAGTTACTTTCCATTTTTGATATTGCCCGCATCCTTCCCATTATTCCAAGTTTTCATCTCCGAACACTTTGAATTCGTACATACATTCCTTCATTTCGTACCCTAGCCTATCCTACATTACAACCCTATTAAAGTCCTATGTGATCTTAGGGTGCATTTAATTTAAAAGTCACAATAGTTGTGATAATCTGTGAAAATGCATTTCCCCTCTTTTAGTGTGCGGTATCCTTTCATTGAGATTACAGTTTTTCATTTTATATATAACGTTCTTCTGTGACATGTGTGCGGCCTAGTTTCCATTTACATTTACTCTTTATGCCCACATGTCCCGTGTATTACCTCCCATTCCGAGTGATTTCATTTGTTGAGCGTAATTCCCGTGAGGATTGAATGTATGCATGCTTTTATGTTTATCCGATTTATTTAAGTTTTTGTCAAATCATATTTTGCATTTTCTCACTCCCCTCCCACATTTTAAGGTTTCAATTCTATGAGGTGCATTCTATAATGTTAATGATTTGGACTTTTGTGTGAATTCATTCACTTTGCTAATAATGCGTATGAAATCCTTTTCGCCATTAATGGGCTTGTCGCATGTTTTAATAGGCATATTTTGAGGAAACTTTATGATGTTTGTGGGTTTCATCCCTGAAAACCCTCACGAGACGACACTCGTCCACTAGGGTAACCTAGGGGTTTAACGGCTTATTGCATACGCTAAATGCAATCGAATCGCCCGCGAAAGTGGCCTTTTGCTTTTATACCATACTTTTGTACTTCTCCAACTTTTGGTCTGCTTGTAGTTCTTGTAGTTTCTTATTTCATTGCTAGGGACTAGCAATGTGTAAGTTAGGGGGTGTGATACGACGCAAATATTGCGTATTTCACCCGTTAACCTACGCCTTATTAGCCCCCTTGGGTATCTTAATCCCTATACTTATGCTCGTTAACCAGACAACCTCGAATTTCTATGTAAACATGTTTTGCAGGGGTTAATTGAGCTTTTGTAGGTATTTGGATGCTTAGTATGAAGTTCGGACGCTTTCCGGAAATGTTTCGTCGACTTTTGCAGCTTCGGGGGCTTTTTAGTAATTTCAGCATTCGGGTTTGAATCCTGAGCTCTTCACGGTAGTTTAAGACCTTTGATTTCTCTTCGCGTGGCCACCGACGGTGCATGATTCCGAGTTGTAATGATGGAGTTATGGCATTTTTAGGATGGCTTTGACATGAAAAGTACACTCAAGGTCACATTCAAGGGCATTTTAGTCATTTCATATTTTGGCTTTTTGGCCCAATGTCTTCTTGGATGTTGTAGTCCTCTGAGTTATCTTCGCGTAGCCTCCGACCGTGCCTCATTCCGAGCTATAACGAAGAAATGGCGGCATTTTCCATAAAACAGGACAAAGCTGCAGAATTGCAGACCTGTAGGGGCGAATCGATTCGCCCCAAAACCGAATCGATTCGCCCCTGCTGCAGAATTGCAGTTTGAAATTCCCCTGTTTCCGAATCGATTCGGACCATTTCCGAATCGATTCGGCTACAGTAAAAGTCCGAAAATCTGTATTTTTAAGTTGGTTTTTGGTTGGGTATAAGGGTGTAAACATTGTATTAAGTGAAACATATATTTTTTTACACTTCTAGGTTAGTTTGGCTTAGGGTTTTGGGGGGATTTGAGAGCTCTTCTTCCTCTCTTGGTTTGACACCCATTTGGGTTTGTAATTGGTATTTTCATATTCCCTCTCCATTTATATAGTGTGTATTTCCTTTATTCTTGCTTTGTAGATTAGTTTCATGCTTTCTAATTAGGTTTATTGTGTTTATTTATTGCTTTTCTAGTTTAATTTAGTTAATTCATTATGTACCCTTAGATAAATAGGGTCGGGATTGTTTTCCGCCATTTTCGGGCCCCGAGCTCCGAAAACTAGGTTTTGCGTAAAATTGCGTTTAATTGAAACCTCGCGTATTAAAGTCGGATTATTATGCGTTTAACTTTCTTTGTCATGCAACGTTAGTGTTTATAGCGATTATCCGAATTTAATCCGCGTGTGATCATTTTTCAGTTAAATGTTTTATCTCGCAACTTTGGGTTAAATTCCTTCTTGCGTGATGGTTATGCTTAATTGAAAATGCTCGATTAAATGCTTTGGAGCCTTAATTCTAATTAGTAGTTGTTTCGGCCCGTGAATGTGTGTATGCGATCCCGATCCTCGCTTTACTTTAATTTAGCTTTAACTTCTCTTTTCTTTTGTTACCACAACCACCCTATCACCTTTTCTTATTTCTTTTACACCATTTTTATTCTTGAAGTTTTAAAACAATTAAAATCTAAAATTTAATCACTCCCTGTGGATTTACGATACCCGACTTACCGCTGTACTTGCTTGTCAAGTGTAGTAGTATATTAGGTTCTTTTGTATCGCGGCGGCGAAACACACGACGACTGTGCACTTTACACGCGCACACTTTTACCGCTCGATCATCATCATCGATCTCTTTTAATTCCATATCCAGCTATGGGAAGTTGTGTCTGTGTGTAGCGAAGGCATGTTAGAGCATCCATAATGCGTTAAGTAAAACATTAAATTCAAGGGTGGAAGTCTCCCCATGCGTATAATATAAAGGTTTGATTTGGGGTTATCAATGTATTCATATTATAAGTTTAGTAATTTTTAAATATTTTTTGTTGAAATAAACGATATGGAAAAACGATAGGTGGAGGTCATGGATCAAACAACGATATTTAGTTGTCTAAACTAATGCCTTAGGCCCCATAAATAACATCATAAGTGTAAGATTTTAAACATAAAAAATGTGGCTTACAAAATTTTACACGTGGTGGGATGGACAATTATTAACCATCCCACATTTATGGTTAAAATTTCATGTTTTTAGTAGGCATGACAATGCATTTGATATTTAAGTTGCTAAATTTGACCATTATGCGTTGTACATTCCATCGACTCAAAATGTTAAATATCTCAAACTAACCTTCAAATTTGTCTCTTGCGATAGAAAAGTCTCTTACATAAAAGTGGAAGAAATGAAATTGAAAAGGATTGTGTGTTATGTTTTTGTTTGGAATGAAAAAGAAATTGTAGTTTGTTTCTTTTAATGAGTAAATTCAATTTTATCTAATGTTAATATTAAGATGTTAAGTTTGAATATATTTATCCCATCTTTGAGATGTTAGTATATTTGAACTTAATTCTATAAATAAATAAGCTTGACTCTCGGGCCTAACAGACTATCAACTCTATTAACTTGTCTCTAAAAATGATATTTGGATTTTACCTCGTATACTATCGAGGATAAAAATATCCTTGCCTCCTTTTGCACTATTTTTTATTTGAAAAAAAATTAACATTCATTTTTAATGACAAAAAACATCAATTGCAAATAAAACCATAATCATTTCCAACAAGCAAATTACTATATACAACCCTACTATCGAATGTATATGTAATTCAAGTATACACCATTTACATATCTTTATTATGATTCTTATATAGGAGTTAATAAACGATAAGCAACTCATTTACACACATAAACCAAGAATAAACTAGGTTGTGTAAGTTGTAGTGTATTAATCAGTTAAAAATTTGGTAACAAAGGACATATTTCCCTAATAATCATTTATAAATTCAAATTTGTAAGTTACTGTAAGAAAAGTAAGTAATGAAATTCTTAAAATCATTTACAAAGTTGGGTACATAATTTATTCCATATAATTCTTAACTTGATGAAATGCATGTCATTTCTCAAATGGAGATAGACATTCAGATTGATCATCTTCGGTTTGCTTCCATGACTAATGCAAGGACATATTTTGTAATGAATATTAAATATCATATCTGGCATTATCTTATTAGACAACATTGTTTTTGAGTCAGGGGTTAGGATTGTTTGGGTGTGTTCCTCAACCTTATTTTTTGAAGACTTAAAGTGGCCTTTGGAAAGTGGCATCAGCTTCATGATGTTGTCACTCGTCTTCACGGTATAAACATATTTTAATCCTTGGAGCTTTAAATAGGTGATTTTTTATTAGAGGCAAATTTTGTAAATGAAAAAATACTTATTTTGTAATGAATATTAAATATTTATACTTGGTTATTTTATTGGACAAGTTTTTTTTAGTCATAGTTTGTATTGTTTAATTGTGTTACTTGAGCCTACGTATTGGAGACTTGAATTTGCCTTTGGAAGGCGACGTAAACTTCATGTCGTTATCACACGTCTTCACTCTGGGATCTTGTAAAGGTATAAAGTATTAATATTTTAATCTCTTGGAACTTTAAATGGATGTTTATTATTTCTTAAATGTAAATATTAGTAAATTAAAACAAAAAAAGACTAAAATTTTTTATTAGGCGCCGTTATAACGAGAAATGTATTCTTGTTCGAACGAGAACACAATATAGTTTGAACGAGAATCATTTTTAGTTCAAACGAGATGACAACCAGCTTCAAGCGATAAAATTATGTCCAAAATTTTATTTTATAATTAGAATATTGTACTTAGATGGTTTGAATGACATTGGAATAGTCGTTTGAGGGAGGTCGTGTTATTTAACAAGATGCCATATGTCGTGTGAACAATAAGGTAACACCGTTCGATCGGGATTATGATTTGCCTTTTTTTTGCGTACTGAGTTAAACTAGGTTTTTGACATTATAAATACCTGGTACTTTTACAATTTTGGTATGCATTTTTTCATATTAAAATCTAAGCCTCTAAACATCGTTTTAAACCCCATTCGAGATCCAAGAATCAAAGTATTAATTTAACTAGGCCGTTCGAGATTTTTCACGTTATGGGTTATCCTCGTACATTGCGGCGTTGTATGATTTTTTATTTACTTTAATTTAATTAGTCTTGTATACTCACATAGTATTCCTTATGCAAAATAAAATTGGGGAAATTCCACACAACTCATTTTACATTGTGTTTATTTGAAATTGGATTAATTGTTCTCTTAGTGATCAGTTTAAAATTTTGGAATTGTCATAATCGTTAAATTATGAATCCTATCACTTTCAAATAGTTTCATAGCGGGTTGCGGGTTGCTCTATTTTGCTGAGTTGATCCTGGTTTTAGAAATTTTATAGGGTTCTTTGATGGATTATAATCGAGAGAGTAGTTCTGTTTTTCGACCTCTATTGTTTGATCGGTCAAATTATGCCTGTTGGAAGGGCCATGTGAGATTTTTCTTAAAATCTATTTATACGAATGTTTAGAATTGTGTCGAGACTGGTTGGTCTCCTCCCAAAACTGCAGATGGAGAGGTTAAGCCTATATCCCAATGGACTAAGGAAGAAAAGAAGTTGTCCACATATAACTCCAATGGTGTGAATGTTATATTTAATGTTTTCACAATAGACAAGTTTCGTCGTATCACTACTTGCGAGTCTGCTAAAGAAATATGGGAGATTTTTCTTTTCACACATGAGGACACTAACATAGTCAAAGTCTCCAAGTTGTAAAATTTAACATATAGGTGTGAATCCGCTAGAATGGAAGAGAATTAATGTTTTGATGATTTTTATAATAAGTTGATAGATATTGTAAGCTCCTATTTTAATTTGGGCGAGAAGATCCCAGAGTCTAAAATTATTAGAAAGTTATTCAGTTTTTTTCACTCTCGATTTACTTATAATTATAATGATATAATTATTCATATAGCGGTGAAAATTTTGTATTTTTTAAAGAGTTAATGAAAAGTATGAATTCAATAATCATAAAACTAAAAACTCTTTAAAAATCGTGATAATAAGTCTAAGGATTAACTGGAAAGATGATTTGAGTTCTAAGGCAATGTCCAGATGGCGCGTGAGTGTCCCACTAGGCTAAGGAGGGAAAGTAAGAAACCGAAAGCATTATATGTCACCCTTAGGGATAGTTAAACATAAGAGAGCGATTCTCCCACCGAGCGTAACTTTACCACATTTATGGATAGTCATGTGGGCGTTATTGGCATGTCTTCCCAAGATAAATATAATATTTTGCATAATGAAGTTGGTATCGATTATAAAGACTCCCAAGATGAGGAGAGTGGAGAGGGGACTGGTAATGAGGAGGAAAGTGAGATACAAGTTTGTATACGGAGTAGTTAAAGCTGAAAATGGTTAACTTGAAATTATTGGCCTTGAAGGGGCTTGAGAAAGAGAGTTGTCTGTCAATTTATAAAATACCGCAAGTTCACAGACTATTATAGAATAACGAGTATAAGTACGAATCGAACATGTAAAGATTTGTCAATTTTAACTTTTAAAAGAATTGTAACTCTCTAACTAGACTAGATGGGGTAGAGAATAACCAGTAAACTAAATAAAAATAACTACGAATAATGAGAGAAACACACAAGAGTTATAAATAATATGAAGGAATTAGGATTCGAGGTCTGTTTATCACGTAACTAATATTGCACACTAATTTAATATTGTCATTCCCCTTTTATAATTCAAATTAAAGCAACTCTCGTTGCGTTTAATTCGGAGAATATAACGGTTATATTCGATTTTTTTTACGTCTCGATAGACGACTAAAATCCATATTTCCTTAAAAAGTACAAGTAAGGTTCGCAAATGTATTTAATCGTGGACTATCGAAATCATTAAAGTGCAAGCATAATCCATCAAAAAATACTATTTTAAAATCTCAAAACTTGCTTGTTAAAGCAATTTTAAAGATTTTAAAACACACTCTCGTGTCGTTTCAAAATGAATATCGAATTCTTATAACAATTAAAACAAGTGAGGAATAAACAAGTAAATTAACTTGACAATATTAGTTAACTATGATAAAACTCATCATAATCCCAATAGAAGAATTAAAGTACCATAATGAAAGACAAATTGCAAGAATGAATAGAAATTTTCATTAATAAATCAAACTTACAATAAATTCTCTCACAACAGTCTTTAATTCCATAAAAATGATTAAAACTTAGTCCTCAAATTGAATATAATCACTCAAAAATTTATCCTCGAAATTATATGTGAAATTACGAGCCCAATGATCATTTTTATTGGGCAAGGGGTGAGATATTTTAGTTGTGGTGGAAGTGTCTTTGATTGGTCGAACAGGGTTGGAACCTATCACTTCACATCTTTAATCTTTAGATCAGGATAAGGGACCGATTTTCTCCCCACTCGAGGACTCTTATAATTGTTTGTCGAACACGTACGCCGACTTTCATCCAAATCGGAGAATGAAAATTTACGACTTTTTTTAACGAATGTAAAAATCAGTTTTTTCGAGTTGATCATCAATTTGCACCAAATTCCATTATTACCTGCAAAATTTTCACTAGACAACTTTTTTCGCAAAATATCACAGGAATATTATAAAATTATTAAAGTGTCCATTTTTTAACTTAAAATTGTCATTTTTGAATCCAAATTCAACCATTCTTGCACTTTTTCCCTTTTTAACAAAATGGACCTAAGAATTTATAAAATAAAATAAAATGGGACTAACAAAGTATAAATTTGGGTATAAAATATACAAAATAATGCACTCGTCGAGAGTGTCTTGATAAATAATAATAAATTAATTGAGGATTTAAAGGCATGCGAGAACGCTCTTATGGACAAGCTCGCATACATTGGGGGGGGGGGGGGGGGGGATAACCTTTTAGGAATGATTGAACATATGAAGAAGGAGTGTCTTAAGCTTGAAAAGTATAAGTGTTTGCTCGAGTCGTGGGTTTTGAAGTTAGAAGATGAATTAAAAATACTCAAAGTGTGTTAAACTTGATTTGGAAACGGGGTGTGAAAAATTGGATAATATGTTAGGGTCCGTCCAAGTTAAGAATGCCAATCAAGGTACATGATACATATATTTTAATGTATCCCCTCCTCAAACCAAGATAATGTTTGTTGAAGAGTCAACCAGTACCAGGAAATTGTCAAAGGTCAACCTGAGAGTAGCCTTCACATAGTTTACACGGGCACACAGTGTGGTGAAAAAGGCCACCTTACGAGATTTTGTTATGATATTAGAAAATGTTTTAGGAAGTTTAAGTCTAGTATCAACATGGTTCCTATCTCCCATGGGATATCTATCTGGCTGAGGAAATTTAATCTGGTGCGATAAAATATTGCTAAGCTTGTTGATTCTCATACACGTTCATATGATCCTTCACATGCATTCTTTGATGAGTGATTATGTTGGCGTGGTTCATAGACTAGATGTCTCTCATGATATATATTAGATTTAGGTTTATGAATTGTTTGTATTTATTGTATTTTGTTTTTTAATATATATTAAAAATATAAAAAATAATAATTTTTTATGTGTCGGTAGTTTTATACATCTGTTTGACATATTATTGTGTTTGAGACCCATTAATTTCATGCTTTTCATATGGCTAGGGGCATTATGATTTGGTTTAAATGCTTAGAGTTGTTTCTTAATCATGCCATGTCATGGAGTTTTTCTTCTTTAGTTTTTTTAATGGGTTCAACTAAGTATATGCCTTTGCACACACCATCATGAGCGCTTTTGGTATTTGATATCTATTTATGCACGATTTAAGTGAAATATTATCCTAACAATGTTTCCAAGTATATATATCCGTATAGCTAAGGGATTTGTGCATGTAAGAACCATTTCATGTGAGGTTTCTCGTAGGTTTAAAAATAAGATAGTGTAATGGAAATGGTTATGAAGGGATGTAAGTCCTTTGCATGACAGACCACCATTAACAAGATCTTTTTTTGAAAAGGCAAAATATAAAGATGCCAAGGACAAACTTATAAATTGATCATCCTAAAAAATAACATCTTCAAGAGAACAAAAATGAATATATATTTTTAGGGAGTTATAAGTTAAAGATCAATGGGTTTTCATGATTTATCCTAGTTCATGATTAAACGCGTGTCTTTATTGATTGGGGAATCATCAGTATTTTCTAGGCTTGTGTGCATTTGGAATATTTTTTACTGTTTGGATTCACTTTTTAAGTCATATTTCTATTATTTGCATTTCACACTTGTACAATTCATACCACGTGTTTCAGATACACGCTCATGCCACCTGTTTGTGGAAAACTTGATATATGTGTCCAGGTATGGTAAAACATATATATATGCATGCGTGTAATGTTATATTCGTGTTTATACATATATATAAAGTATCTGTTTGAGTTTTTGTACATTTAATTCATATTCTTAATTGATACATCCTTAAGATTTATTATTATTGGGTTTTACCATGTCACATGCATGTTAATAGCTACAACCCATATTGCATGCTATCATTATTTTCTAGATGATCACATTTGATTCATGTTATGAAATCAAAAGTATTTTGAGGAGTAAAGATTTTATATGATGTCAAATATAATTGATATATGAAATTACTTCACTATTTTGTCTTAATGTTCTTGAGATGAAAATACGCTCTTAAAATATGATGAGACATGTCTCGAGGATTATAGCAATTAAATAATTAAGAACCTCAAGGAGATACATATTATCAAGGTGATCATGCAATCCAAACAATTTATTGTAGTACCAATTCAAAGAAGATGCATATGATCAGAGTGTGTCCAAACAATCCAAAGCAAGTTAGCTAAGTATCATCCATGGCATGAGAATAATCAAGCATGCACCATTGACTATAGCATGAGAAAAATCAAGCATGCATCGTAACAAAAATCAATATCGTTATTAACAAAATAAAAACAAAGCCAAAATTTAATCATCATAAACAGTCAACAAATGAGTTTATTCCTAAATGTTTATAGTCCAAGAAATAAGAAGAAGATCCATACATTCTCAATCATAAGAAGTTTAACCATAAGAAACCCAATCCATGGCATGATCAATATATCAGTATAAGTCAAATTCAAGCATCTATAATCAAGGCTAGATAGAACCTCATTCCATCATACCATACATGTAAAATTCCATTCAAACCTCTTAATCAACCAGGAGAATAACCGGTTGTTACATATATATGCAAAGAAAAGTGATCAAACTCCATAATACCTTCCCAAGAGCTTTAAGTGAGTATGAAATGTTTATAATAATGTAAACAAACTTGTATGATCAAGTACTTGATCAATCCAACTAACCCAACCTCACCCAAATCCAGAGCAAACCCAAAATAGACTTTACATCAAGGCATACATTTTAAGTCGACTTAAAGTGTCACCTTAAACTGTATATCTAATATTAGACCCACTTAAAACTACTTAACATCATACCATCCACTTTAAGCCTACATATAATTGACCTAGATTCGACTCAAACTAACCATTTGGATCTTACTCAACTTTAATGAAAATCTACTTTGGGAGTACGACTTTTAGTCGACTCAAAGTGCCTAAGTGGTTGTTCGGGTTACTTTTCACTTGGCTTGATGAATAATTGGAATTGTAACTGTGTTCAGACAAGATTCATGGTCTTGTCAACCAAAGATCTTAGTCTGGGGATAATTAATAGGCAATTTTTTGTGTTCGATGACTCAATTAAGAGGATGTATAATTCCCTTAGGGAAAACTTTGACGTAAATGTTAAGTTATAATAACTAACTAGGACAAAAACAATCAATTGCATGAATTGAAAGAAAAGTAATGATTTGAAAATAAGAAATAAAAAGAAAATATAATTAAAGTAGAGATTTACAGGAAAGTAAATTGTGAGTAAAGCAAAGAAGTACACAAAAGGAAATGCAAAGTAAGAAAGTAAAAAATAGCAAATGTAAAGGCAGGAAACTTTAAATAAACTTTGAAGAAAAATATTACAAACAACCTTACAATCTCCTGGCGAAATGAAATAAAAGCTATAAATAAAAAAAGGAAAAGAAAAGTAAAAAGTGGATAAAAGTATGCATTTTTTGTGAGGGAATCCTCTATTTCTTATTGGGTTCATTACTTATTTATAACGTTTCTTGTCCATGTAACGTAGCTTCTCTTTGATAACTGCTGGGTGGTTACTCACCCATTTGAGTTTTCCTGGTTTGGTACACCAATGCCCCAATTTAAAGCATGCTTCTTTTTTGAATAACATATCCCAGTTAGGGATAAGTGTCACTCATGCATGTTGCCCACTGTTTTGTATTTCCATAATATAATTTGACTATTTTTCGATTAAATATTACGCGGCAGCACCTCACTGGCTTTGTTAACATGGTATAAACATACCCCCCGCCCTAATTAATTTTTGGAAAAGATTAATTAGTGGACTTTTGATTTTCTCAAAGCCATAATCCCATATATATCATCAATACGCTGGGCTTAATTACACGTCTTGTGGTTGAGAGGTTGTCATTGCTCTAATCAATTGTCATTTTGACCATTAGCTCTGAGGTTATTATCTCCTTCGTTTTTCCTTATTTATTTTAAAAAGAGCTCTATTTGGTGACTGAGATGAAGATTATGGAAGTTCCTCTTGATACGGGTCCACCTCCAAACCCCTTATTATGATTAGAGACCTGTGGAATTTTATTGTAGCTGTTACCCTTCAACAAATGCCAAACAAAATAAGGTTGATGGTTGGGGTTTATGTAATGAAGTTGAACCACGTGTTTCTTCCCCTTGGCACAGTGTCCCCTCTGTACCCATTTTAAATGGGTTTTATTCTGTTGAACCTTATGAAGTATTTACTTTTGAGCTTGTGGGTGATATGCCTTTTGTTTTTATACTTTTTGAAGGTTGGACTAGTTGGTTCTTTCCTTTCCCCGACATATTGTATTGCCTCAGAGTCTTATTCTTTGACTAAACAACCTCAAGTTGAGAATGACATGTTTAAAATGAAGGTGACTAACTTAGGTATCAATGGGCCTTTTAATTTTAGGCACCCTATTTCTATTGACACTAAATCCTTTCCAGTTCCTCATGTTGATGAGTCGGCCATCCACCATGCCATTATTCACCCCCGCTCTTTTCTAAAGTATATGCCTAAATAAGGATATCCCTTATTCCATTATGATTTTAGGGGATATTACGCTTAGTCTTTGCCCACCAAGTCATTTTTTCCTTTTCAGGTTGCTTCGAACGAGTACATGAATGTATTGTTTTCTTAGCATTGCGCCACTTATGACTCTCCTAGGTATGAAATTTCTAACAGTACTTATCTTACATTTTTCCAACCAACACACCAGATCATTTCAAATGGTACATATAATTCCTTTATTATTATTGGTAATAGTTATAACTTGGAAGCTTTCGAACTCCTAATCTCCTAGACTATCATGTCTCTTCTCCCCCCTTTGCGATCTTATTTCTCAACCTCGTATTTTGGGGAGAGATGCTTTCTAAAATTTAGAAAATATGCAAAGGATGTTTTCTCACTAAATGCCCTTCTCGTGAGTCTCCACCTTCTGCCTCAGGCTCTTCATGCCTTTCCCCATTTTCCTCCTCCTATTTTATTTAAGAGTCATACAATAAATAACTTTTCTTGGGCTTGCATGGTCCTTGAAATCCTTCCAAATTGTCCTCGTGAACCTAAGGCTCACCTCTCAACTTTTCCTTCTTCTTATCCTTTATTTATAAGGAGATTGAGATAATACTCTACCGATCTCATAAAACACCAGAGACGGCTTGAAGACTGTGATGAGCCGCTTTCTTTCTATCGTAAGATTTTAGAGGAAAAGATAATTTTTTAAAGGTTTATATGTATAGTCCCATACATACAAATGAACTGGGATTCTATCCCTTATGAACGGGTGATATTCTCTATAGATCTAATGCGTTGAGACGTTGGGCTAGTGAAGTCGTGTCCCATTTTCAATCTTATATATATTTTCTCTTAGAGGTGGACTGAGCTCAACCTTATTTGGATATAGAATAAAATCATTTTGATTACTTGTGGAACACTGTTCATCATTTTGCGACTTACGTATTTCCTAATTTTTTCACAATTTCAGGGAAATAATGTTGTATTTATTTTTACCTTTTGTAATTTACCTTACTGGTCAATTAATGGAATAAATCTCTTACTTATAATGTTTGTGTATGGTTTTCTATTTAATTGAATCAATTACATTGTTAATTTATACTTTAAACTGGTATAATTGTGGGATTTATCAAACTTCAATTAATTACGGCCTAATAATAATTTCCAATTAATTTGAATTTAGAACCAAATACGGTATATTAATTTGAATTTTGAGAACCCGTAAACTTGTTAAAATTCAAGGATTGTTTACACGCATCTCTTTTTATTGACAGTGGGTCCACCAAATACCATAGCACGTGCAGAAGCATCCATATAATGACTATTAATTGCAAAATGGGTTAATCAACTTAGATTCGGGAAACTCGTGTAATTTTGTTTTAGCCCACATACTTGGCCTATCTTGGGACTCATTATTTAATGCTTGAGCTATTTTGGGTCATTATTGCAGTAAAAGTCAATTACAGAAGATTTTGGGATTATGTAGCCACCAAAAGTGTTGCATATCTCTCCACTTTCCCGTAACTCTACTTTTTTAGGGAAATTATTTGAGAAGATACGTGTTATGACCTACTCGGTTCACTTTTGTATCCCAAATGATGTTAATTAGATATTTAAGTTTATTTATTTTTCATCCCCCTTTTCATTACCCATCTTTCTCTCTAGCAAACTGTAACACCCCGCCTAATACACTCTTTATTTTCTTCAAAACCCTTCACCAGAGATTCATGAATTTTTGGCATTTGAAGCGTTCCTTAATAGGCTTTTTGCCTACGATGATGTTGTCGTTGGAAATATCATTTCCCACCTGAAGTTTATTGTGGGATAAAACTCACTATTGTTGGGCCCTACTTTCCAAGAGAACTTTCATTAGATGTGTTTCCTTACTATTTGAGGTATGGGGAGAATAATCTTCTTGATCGAGAATTAAATAATCTTAAGTGCCCTCTTCCTTCATATTTAAGTTTTGGTCCAAAAAGTTGGATCACAACAAGTCGGATAAAAAATCTTGGACTAAATGGGTGGAGAGAACGATGGCTCTGAAAGCTCCTGATTTGGAGAAATCTAACATTTTTTATATTGTAAAACTATGTTGCGAAGACATATAGTTTGATTAATTTTCCATTTATAGTGTTATTTATTTGTTGAACTCTGCCTTCCATTGCTTCGAGTTTAATTTTGGGTTGTCAGGTTCCACTCTATTGAATGTATGCCAGTTGACTAATTCAAAGTCAGTGGGAGATGAAATTCATCCATTTATGTCAAAAGATTACATCCCCTGTTCACCTCCAAAAGTTAATCGAAAGTTATCCTACTCCACGTTCATGAACACTCATATGTAGAGTGGCACCCAGGTCAAACAGAAAGAGTATTTTTATTTCCTTTTATTTTAGCTATTAAAGCATATTTTTTTATTAAATCGCGAAAGGGCGGTGCTTGATATTCCTTCTTAACAACCCAACTTATGGAGGGTAAAGAAGTTTCATTACCCCCTATGTTTTGGGGTCTTTTCAAAATACTTGCTCTGATTTTGTTGAGGATCCATTTATTCATAATCAAGATGGTCCATTATGGGTTCTGCAAATGTGGCCTCATGCCTATTTTCTAGAGATTGGCCATATTATAATTGAAACTAAATATAGCCATTATTGTACTTATTATCGCTCCAAGCCCTATCATAAGAGCTTTAAAGAGATCATTATTGTGTTTAGGAGTTTGCCAGTTGGCGGGACCATTGATTTTTTACAACTGCTATAGACTATAAATATTAGGCCACTTAGACAAATACAACGATGACACCTGTCAGCATTATCGTAATGCTTTCCATGCTGGAGGAGAACTGGTCAGCTCAAATACCTTCTGGTCGGCTGCCCGACAGACCAAAGCTAGGAAAACAAACCATCGGACACACGTGGGACATTTAATAGTCACCATTCACATGCACAAGAAAGACGTCCAACTGCATCTTATTGTGTAAAGGTGTAAATGCTTGAATCTATAAAAACATTCCACTTCTTGAGTTTCCACTTACTATAAATACATCATTTTCCCCAGCTGAGTGGAATAATGCATGAACATATTAGCTATATGCTAAACCCTTGACTTGTAACCAAGAGAACCCTAAATACCAATGCCCCGTAGATGTAGGCTCAATTTCATAGCAGAATCACGTAAAAATCTCAGGTTCTTTTTTTATATTTTCATTATCTCTATTATTTATGAAGGCAAATTTGGTAACTAAGGATTAGGATAAATAATCCAAATTTAAGCATCAACAGATTGGCACCGTTTGTGGAAAATGACAAGTCATTGTTGTTTCCTACTTGAGTATTTCACAACATGTTTTTTATGCCGTTAAAGTATGATGGACATTCAGGAAGGCAGTATTGCTGGAGGTAACATTTTCAGTCCTTCCACTCCTCCTGGTATGGGATATTTACTAGGAATTCTACTCAGCATCGTCAAGGGGCAGGAGGCGTTGCTGGAAATCGTGCAATAACTTACTCAAACGCTTTAAGCTAGATCCACAGCTACCCAATCCTGTAGGAGGGAATGCCATGTCCACCTCCCAGGAGTGATAGAAGTCGATATAGATATTCCAGATCATCACAAGACCAGTTCCATTTTCCCGGGGTATTCTCTTCCCTCAGATCCACTGATTACTATGACGGTCGGTCTCTCACTCCAGAACGGACGAGCATCTTGGAGAGGCTCGATCTCTTGGGACCCCAAGAAAGTAGAAGTTATCAAAGGGAACCCTCCCGATTAAGATATTATCGAGAAAGGTCTACCCATTCCAGGATTTAGTATACGAGGTTATGTGCGCATCGAGCATACTTCACGGGAAGAGAGCTCAACATACACTCACGGTAATACTACCAGAGCTACTCCGGCTAAAACTAATTCGAAAGATCACCCTTAGAAAGGATCAATACAATGATTGGAAAACCGTTTAGGAGAAATAACTAAGTTCAAGAATCCTTTGTAACGAAGTTATATAAAGGGATCTCCTTTTGTTCTGGTTATGAAGGATTTTCCCACACTATCCAAATTCAAGCCACCTGTGATCACTCCCAAATATGATGGTAAAATTAAGCCCGTCCTCTATATTAAACAACACCAAGCAGCTGATATTTATTCAGTTATAGATAAGATGCATTACCGAGCATTCTCAAGTACCATCACTAGATCTGCCTATATTTGGTATAGTAATCTTTCTCGAGGATAAATATCTAGCTTCCAGTAGCTCGTCGAAATATTCATCAATAACTTTTGCTTTGGGGACAAACCTATCAATAGGGTAGCTCACTTACTAAGCGTCTTATATCGATCAGGGAAAATCACACGTGAGTATATAACTCGTTTTAATCGGGTAAAGTTAGAAGTGGTAGATTATGAAGTAAAAACAATTATTACTATTTTGATGAGCGGATTGCTCCTCGAAAAGTTCTAATATGCTTTGGCCAAAGATTCGCGTAAAACTATAACTGAGTTGATGGCTGAAGTTATCAAAATAATGAATGCCATGAAAACTATGGCTGCCAATCAAGCTACAAGTGATAAGGCCGACTATCATAAGAATCCTAACAGTAAGGAGCAAAAAGATAAGAAGTATGAGGAATACACTCCTCTCACTGTTAACGTGCATCAAATCCTGTAGGAAATCAAAGGGAGTAGAGACCTCAAATGGCCCAAAAAACTGAAGTGACCTCTTAACACAAAAGGCAATTCCAAGTACTATGAGTTTCATAAGGACCATATGCACATGACTGACGACTGCATTGCTTTAAAAAACGAGATTTAAAATATAATCCGGCATGGAAAGTTATCCAGTTCATTGATAGGTAGGAAGAGCGATGATCCAGGAGGCGATCAGAATCTCCTTGTAAAGGAAGAGATGATAAGAAAAGAAGCCAAGATAATGATTCAGAAGAATATCCAGATCTCTAAAGAAACTAAAGGAGACTTAATTGAGGTAAAAATGATATCTTTTGGATGCCATTTTATTATAGGAGGATATGTCGGCGGCAGAGATGAGATAGCTGAAAGAAAAGCCTATTTAAATGAAGCCAAAGCATGCTCCTATATTCGGTAAATTAATCTATCTGATGATGTTGATGGTAAGGAGAGTAAACAAAGATAAGTTGGTGATCAATTTCTCTAAGAACGACATGTTAAGAGTACCCTATCCACATGACGATCCTTTGGTCATCACCATGAGAATACACGAGGCAAGGGTGGATAGAATTCTAATTGACAATGGCAGTTCTGACATCATGTTTTATAATTATTTCCAAAGTTTAGGATTATGTGACAGCAAATTGGAACCCTATTGTAGGCCACTAATAGGCTTCTCAGGTGAAAAAGTATATCCAATAGGGACTGAAAGTTAGAAGTTTTGATCGGCACATGGCCACCTAGTAGGATTGAAAAAATATATTTCTTCATCTTAGACAAGAACTTTTGATCATCCTATAACATAATCCTTGGTAGGATTAGCCTGAAAAAGTTTGAAGTAGTAATATTTACTGTTCACCCGTGCCTAAAGTTCCCCACTTATTATGGGATCACTGTTATTACAGGAAATCAAATTGAAGCTGGAGAATGATATTTCACTTCAGCCGACCAAGAAGAATTAAAGAAACTACTGTAACCTACCAGATCGAAACTCTAGACCCCCGTCAGGAGGCTCATTTAGTTAAAGGGCAGGTTGTAGAGGCCACGAAAATAATTGTCCTAGATGATAAAAGACCATAAGGAACCATGTATATTGGCTCAACTCTGGAGCCAACTCTCAAATAAGAATTAACCAGTTCCCTTAAAGAGGAAAATAGTGTGTTCGTATGGAGCCATGAGGATATGCCAAGAATTGATCCAAAATTGACCTGCCACGACCTGATTATCATCAAAGATGCTGAGTCGATCAAGTAAAAACACCATATATTCAGTCCTGAAAAGAACATAACCACCTAAGAGGAGGTATAAAAGATGTAGAAGATAAAATTCATTGAAGATGTCAAGTACCCGAACTAGTTGGCTAACGTAGTGACGGGGAAGAAGAAGAAGAATAAAAATGGTGCATGTGTGTTGACTTCACAGATATCAATAAAGCTTGTCTGAATGATCATTTTTCTTTGCCCGTAATTGATCAACTAATGGATGCCACCGCAGGGCATGAGTTACTCAGTTTCATGGATGATTATTCGAGATACAATCAAATTAAAATGAAGCCAGAAGACAGGGAAAATACATTATTTATTACCATTCAAGGTACTTACTGCTACAATGTTATGCCTTTGGGGTTTAAAAATGCGGAGCAACATACCAACGGCTGGTAAACAAGGTCTTTGAGGAATAGATAAAAAAAATATGGAAGTTTATGTGGACGATATGTTAACTAAAAGCTAGATAACCACCGGCCATATAAAAAACTTAGGCTAGGCATTTGACCAATTGGAGAAGCATCACCCGAAACATTACCCGACCAAATGCGTGTTCGGCGTGCATGAATGGATGTTCTTAGGATTTATCATAAATCAAATAGGGATTGAAGCTAAACCATATAAAATCAAGGCACTGATCGAAATGTAATATCCCTCCTGTAAGAAAGACGTGCAAAAGTTGACACGAAGAATAGCTACACTCAACCAATTTGTCTCCCGAGCAACTGATAAGTGCTTATAGTTCTTCAAGGTACTTAAGAATTTTTTTTAATGGAATTACAAATGCGAAAATCTTTGTCAATAATTGAAGATATATTTAGGATCTCCTTCACTGTTCTCCTGATAAGTCATGGGAGAAAAATTGTACCCATACCTTGTTGTATCCTAGTTAGCTGTTAGCTCAACCCTTATTCGATTAGAGAATGAAATTCAGAAACCAGTGTATTATACCAACAAGGCTTTTAAAGGGGAGGATATTAGATATCCTCACTTGGAAAAATTAGCCTTGGCACTTATTGAGGTGTCCAGAAGAATGAAGCCCAACTTCCAGACACTACTATTTTAGTTTACACAGATTTCCCATTATGCCAAGCTATCCATAAGTCAGAAAAATTTGAGAGATTAATGGCTTGGGCAATAGAGTTAGGTGAATATAATATACTCTACTAGCCCTAAACAATGCTGAGAGGTCAGGTTGTAGCTGATTTCATAGCAGAATTTACCTATGAAAAAAACACAGCCAATCATGAGAGGAAAAAGGCCGAGCAGACTTCCTTAGAAGAGAGCTCAAAATCGAATCAAACCGAACAAACTTATTCGAAAGGTAGTTCTAAACTGGACAAATCGAAATCGTCCACTACTCAAGATGTTGTCAAAAAGTATGGAGAACAAGCAAGGATCTCTGAGTAATAGGAGCTTTGATAAAGAAATTCCTCTGGAATTTGTACGTTAATGGGTTCTCCCATGCCTATGGCTGTAGAGCAGGATTAATTCTAAACATTGTCGATAATATAGTTGTGGAGTATGCTCTTCATTTTCAATTCCAAGCTTTCGATAATGAGGCAGAGTATGAATCATTGATTACTGGGTTGGAACTCACTTTATCATTGGGTGCTGATCAAATAGTCGCTCACAGTAACTCTAAGGTTATTGTTAGTCAAGTGTTAGGGATCTATGGAGTCAAAGATGTATTGATAAAAGGGTAATTGGCCAAAACATAAAGAACCATCACTAAGTTTCTGGCAGTCAGAATGGTCAGAATTCTAAGAATAGAAAATGCCTGAGCAGACGCACTTGCTCGACTTGCTTCAGCAACCAGGACATAACTAAAGAAGACCATTTCGGTGGAAATCGTAGTAACCAGGAGCCTAGATGAACAATAAGTCAGCTTAATAGCAGTTGATCTAGGCTTTTAATGTATGGACCCTATAGACACAATATTTTAGGACCCTCCTAAGACTCTCCTTAGGTCCCTATCACTTCCCCATTTACCATAAAACCCTAGGTCATACTCTGAGTACGAATTTGGAGGCCACTAGGCGCCCCCATGCCCCGTTTGACTTCAAAAAACTTTATCTTCTGGGAAAAATCGCAGTGAATATTTGAAGGGCTTTGAATCCACTTTGTAACGGTCGGCCCCATGTGCGAATCGACATTTTGGTTCAGACGAACGATCCGTTTTACTTTCGAAAATTAATTTATAGGCCACCGGGCGCTCTCGGATCCCGTTTTGACCCTAATTAACTTCCTTAACCGAGCAAAATCTGAATGAATAATCTAAAGGCTCTGAATACTCATTTCAATGATCCCCCACGTGCATGAATCAGACTTACCGTTCGGACAAATGATCCCTTTTTCCCAAAAGCTTATCCGGAGGCCACCAGGTGCTCCCGAACTCCGTTTGACTCCCATCATCTCTTCAGTTCAAATGATTATGAATTAATCCTTAAGTGTCACTGAATACCCTTTTAAACGGTTTGCCTCGTATGCGAATCAGCCTTATGATACGGATGAACAACCCATTTTACTCTGTAGGGTCACTAAGGTCTTTCGGGCCCCATTTGACTAAGGTTAACTCTCCGAACCGAATGAATCTTTGAAGGGATCTAAATATCTTTCCAATAGTCCATCCTGTGTGTGAATTAGCCTTACAATTTGGACGAATAATTCGTTTTTCTCTCGGAATCTCCTGTCCAAAAGGTCGCCACATCAAAATATCATTTTAGTAAACACACACATCTAAATAAAATCCCCAGTTTGATTTGTGGAATAAACCCCACCCTCGTGTTGTATACAAACTACGTGGACTTTGATGTCTTTTTAGGTTACGTAGGCGTCTCAAAACCCGAGACTCGAGTCCTCCTTGCATATTTTTTATACTGATATTATTTCTATATATTATATTCATGATTCTTATTCGCGCTTTATCTAACATATATTATCGTTTCATCATAACGATCGATATCCCGATAAGCGCACACATTATGTTTTTAATTATTATTTTGGAAACACTCCTAATCTCACTCCACCTTTATCCATGACGTGAGTTAAGAAATTCCAATATCCATTTATATATATACACGTACACACTTCCTGGAGTTTTTCAAGGAGAATGAGAAATTCCAATCTCCATTTATATATACACGCGCACACACTTCACGGAGTTTTTCAAGGAGAACAATAACACATGCCCACGAGAGACCGAAAGGGAAATATGGGTGCCTCATAATTTCCGATTTCATAACTTAGCCTCTGAACCTTTGAACTAATTGGTTTCGCAAGCGGCGGTATGTCTTTGATGTCGTTCTCTCGAGGCGGCGACATTTCATTTGCCTGTTTTGTGCGTAATAGGCTGACGACTCTATCTCTTTATATCAGCCCACATCGACGATGACCGCAACGCTCCTCCTAGCAAGGGCATGATACCTTTTTTTCCCCAAGGAAGGAAATGGGAGGAAAATGGAGGGGTGGCCACAGTGGCGACTTCGTTGGGGAATACTTATCATAAGAGGGCTAGACTCTGTTTGCATGGGTGTTATCATTTTTTGCATAGGTTCATATGCACCTATCTATACTTTCCCTTTCTCCTCTATTAATTTCTTGTATGTATTTATCTCATGCTCACTTATCACTTTCACTCACTTGTAAATATGTTCCATGTACGCCTCACACTACTTACACTTATACGTAGGATTACTTATATCCACATGTTTAACACACCATTTAGAATGTCCATGCTTAGGTTTCACTGGCAGACACCTCCACTTATCACACTTGTATATATCCATGCTCACTTTCACTTATCACACACCACTTATAATAGCCATGCTTAAGTTCACTACCACACACTCACTTGTAGATATTCACACTCGCATGTATCCACACTTAGTGTAGTCTTCATGCTCAATGCTAGATTTACTTTTCATGATACTTGTATATTCTTATCTATTAGTATAGTGCTTATTTTCCTCATCATGCCAAATAAAAAACTCTCTCCATAATATACTAATCGATAATCATGCATTTTGCACACTACATTACCAAGAGAATGGCTATTAAACAAAATTTTGTCCCATACTGGTGGGTCACTTTGTGATGGGCGCTGGTCCGGCAGGCCACAGTTAGCCTAAGCAATACGACTCTCACCTTCCATTGGCCTAGTTCCTTCAACGTATATCGAACGGTTCCCCCCTACATCATACCGCTTGACTAAACTCATAATGAGAGATATACAGCAGGGAGCTCGTTCATGTACGTCGAGTATATCGAATTCACTCTCACACGTACAGTCCCCACAAGGTATATAGTGAGGCAATTCACGTACACTCAGGTATATCAAATGGCTTGTCCACACGTACTGATAGCCATCAAAAGCAAGAAGTATATCGTGGAAGTCATGCCAAAGGGGGGAACCTTTCCACTAACCCAATAACTGCATAAACCTTATATAGGTGTCAAACCTACGACACTTAATTTAGTTTGTCGATTACTACACGGAACTCTGTCGAATTTTTGGGCAGGCATGCCGCCCAAATTTGTGGCAATTTCGTCTTTTTTTCAAAACAGGACTCTGTCCATGAGCTTAGAAACAAGTCAAACCCTATCTTGCCTATTTCTCAAACCTAGTTTTCCCATGCTCGGGTCCTGTCCGACATTTCTTCTGCATTTAGGTAAACCTAATATAAGTGAAAACATGAACATACTAATAATCGTGCTCAGACTCTTCTCTCACTTTCCCCTCATCTTTGCCAAAAATACCAAAAACATTTCTCCTCTATTTTATTAAAAGTGTTAAAAATATTTTTCCACTTTTTAATTAAAATACAAAAAATATTTTTCCTCCTTTTCATCAAAATACCAAAAAATATTTTTCCTCCTTTTCACCAAAAATGCCAAAAAAGTTTTCCCTATTTTCAAACAATTATTCTTTCTCTTTTTCAAAAACAAATTTGAACTTTTTTCCTTCTCAGGTCAATCGCATGCCCAATTATTGGCCTGGCTCCCTATTGGCTTTGGTCTTTCATCAAATTGCCCTGAAGCTCCGTCAGTTCTACAACTTCATCTGAGTCAGAAATCCACCTTTTACTAGTCCTCCATGGAATATACCGATTAAGCACCACATGTACAACTTGACCTGATGGCATTCGTGGTCCAACTAAGTGACAAGATTGGTAAATTTCAAACCGAGGTTCATGCGATGCAGCGAAATCAAATCCCAGTTCCCTAACACTACACCAAAAATAGGAATCTGGCACGGTTTAAAACTGTGCCAGATCAAATCTGGCACGGTTTTGAACTGTGCCAGAATCAGGTGTTCCAAAATGGCCATTTTTTTCTGACACGGTTTAAAAGTGTGCCAGATTTGGCCAAACAGGAACACTTCTGACACACTTTTAAACCATGACAGAATTTGATATTTCTGGCACACTTTTGGCACAGTTTTTAATTGTGCCAGATTTAGCACAGTTTGAAAAACATTTGGCACAGTTTAAAACCGTGCAAAAATTTGATACACTTTTGGCACGGTTTTGAACTGTGCCAAATTTTTTATAAAAAGAAAAAAAATAATTATTTGCAAGCACGAAAATTCACAAATTGAAAATATTGCACGTTGTTGATAAACTAATGTACATACAAACTTCAAAACATTACAAGTCTTTAATAGTTCATAGACCCAAAAAAAATTGGGCAGAGTTTCCTTTATTTTCTGGACATTCCAAAACCTGCTAATACAAAACCTGCCTAACATAAAGCCCGCACGGCCACAAAATATAACAATTAACTTACAAAAGCCCGCACGGCCATAAAATTAACAATAAAACTACAAAAGCTCGCATGGCCATAACATAAAAAAATATTATCATGAATAAACCCCTTGTTGTAAACCATTGAGTTCTCTGTGTGTTTCACGTTAATAAATGCCAATAATAAAATGTTATCCTGCAAAAAAAATAGGATACAAAAAAGAGAAGATATTAGTAACCCAGTAATTTACAAAAAAAACTTACTCGAGCTAAAAAAAATACATATAGGAGTTGCAATTATTATATTCTAAAATTGAAAATATTACGCAAGTTATGACTCCCTGATCAGTTCGTACGAGTTACATTGGTCCCGTGCGAAATATTCGTGCCTCTTACGGGGCCCTATGGGGGCTGGTATTGGTTTTCACCCTCGAACGACTTCTTTTCAAGCCTAATCTACGTATTTTGAAATTATCGTCATATTCTCAAACCGGGAGCCCGGGGACTATGCCGTCAGTTCGTACGAGTTACATTGGTCCCGTGCGAGGTGTTCGTGCCTCTTACGGGGCCATTTGGGGGCTGGTTTGGGTTTTCACCCTCGAACGGCTTATTTTCAAGCATAATCTACATATTTTGAAATTATCGTCAATATCTCAAACCGGGAGGCCCACGACTACGTGATCATTTCGTACAAGTTACATTGGTCCCGTGCGAGGTGTTCGTGCCTCTTACGGGGTCGGTTGGGGGCTGGTTTGGGTTTTTACCCTCAAACGACTTGTTTTCAACCCCTAATCTACATATTTTGAAATTATCATCATTATTTCAAACCGGGAGGCCCGTGACTACGCGGTCAGTTCGTACAAGTTACATTGGTCCCGTGCGAGGTGTTCGTGCCTCTTATGGGCCCGTTTGGGGGCTGGTTTGGGTTTTCACCCTCGAATGGCTTGTTTTTAAGCCTAATCTACGTATTTTGAAATTACCATCATATTCTCAAACTGGGAGGCCCGGGACTATGCGGTCAGATCGTACGAGTTACATTGGTCCCGTGCAAGGTGTTCGTGCCTCTTACGGGGCCGTTTGGGGGCTGGTTTGGGTTTTCACTCTCTAACGACTTATTTTCAAGCCTAATCTACATATTTTGAAATTATTGTCATTATCTCAAACCGGGAGGCTCGCGACTATGCGGTCAGTTCGTACAGTTACATTGGTCCCGTGCGAGGTGTTCGTGCCTCTTACGGGGCTGTTTGGGGGCTGATTTGGGTTTTCACCCTCAAACGGCTTATTTCTAAGCCTAATCTACGTATTTTGAAATTATCGTCATTATCTCAAATTAGGAGGCCCGAGACTACGCGGTGAGTTCATACAAGTTACATTGGACTCGTGCGATGTGTGCGTGCCTCTTACGGGGCCGTTTGGGGGCTGGTTTGGGTTTTCACCCTCAAAGGTCTTATTTTCAAGTCTAATCTACATATTTTGAAATTATCATCATATATTCTCAAACCGGGAGACCCGTGACTACGTGATCAGTTTGTACAAGTTACATTGGTATCGTACGAGGTGTTCGTGCTTATTACGGGATCTTTTGGGGGTTAATTTGGGTTTTCACCATTCAACGGCTTGTTTCTAAGATTAATCGATATATTTTCAAATTATTGTCATATTCTCAAACCGGGAGACCTATGACTACGTGACCAGTTTGTACAAGTTACATTGGTCCCATGCGAGCGTTCGTGCTTCTTACGGGATCGTTTGGGGGCCGGTTTGGGTTTTCACCCTTCAACGGCTTGTTTCTAAGCCTAATCCATATATTATCAAATTATCATCATATTCTCAAACCGAGAGACCCGCGACTACACGGTCAGTTCGTATAAGTTACATTGGTCCCGTGCGAGGTGCTCATGCCTCTTGCGGGGCCGTTTGGGGGGCTAGTTTGGGTTTTCACCCTTTAAGGGCTTTTTTTTAAGCTTAATCAATATATTTTTAAATTATCATCATATTCTCAAATCGGGAGACCCGTGACTACGGGGTCAGTTCGTACAAGTTACATTGGTCCCGTACGAGGTGTGCGTGCCTCTTACGAGGCCGTTTGGGGGCTGGTTTGGGTTTTCACCCTCAAATGGCTTATTTTCAAGCCTAATCTACATATTATGAAATTGTCGTCATTATCTAAAACCGAGAGACCCGTGATTATGCGGTCAGTTCGTACAAGTTACAATGGTCCCGTGCGAGGTGTGCGTGCCTCTTACGGGGTCGTTTGGGGGCTGGTTTGGGTTTTCACCCTCAAACGGCTTGTTTTCAAGCCCAATCTACATATTTTGAAATTATCGTCATATTCTCAAACTGGGAGACCTGTGACTACGTGATCAGGTCGTACAAGTTACATTGGTCCCGTGCGAGCTGTTCGTGCCTCTTACGGGGTCGTTTGGGGGTTGGTTTGGGTTTTCACCCTCGAACGACTTGTTTTCAAGCCTAATCTACATATTTTGAAATTATCGTCATTATCTCAAACCGGGAGGCCCGGGACTACGCGGTTATTTATTATATTTTAATTTTGATTTAAGTTTGTGAATCTATAAGTTTGAATGTGTGTTCTTAAGTTTGGTGTTCATTAGTGACAACTTATATATAACATACGACTGTTATATATATCAGTTGTATATAAACTTTTTGATGAAACATATACTAACAACTAAACTAATTAGCTAATCTATTTAAACTTAGCATATATAACAGTTATATATGTTATAATGTCAGTTATATATGTTATAACAGTTATATAGTTATATGTGTTAAAACATATATAACTGTTATAACTGTTATAACATATATAAATGTTATAACAGTTATATATGTTTTATAACATATATATGACATTTTTTAGTATCTGAATTCAACAATTACGTAATCAAAAACATAGATTTAAAAGGGGAATAAATACAGTACCATATATAGATTGAGTTGAATAAGCAATCGTGTAGGCTACAGAAGCAACGACTTGAATCTGAGATTGTTCCTGAGATTGAAGCACACGAGATATCACTATTACCAAAATAAATGATATCATACTAAGTTAGACCATATTTGAATTAAAATTTAGAAACATGAAGAGTCAGTTACAACACTCTATACATAAGATGGAGGTAGACACAATTCTCCCAATTATAAGTGTACAATATATTACAAGTTTCCTAATAGCTTAGGAGTAAACCCACTGACAAGCAAAGACCCATACTAACTTGGACCAGTTGCTGCACATAAATCATGATAATTTATATTCATAGCTGATAATGAATCATCAAATAAATTGTAAACTTTATTTAATGTAAAAAATGACAACTTCGAACTATAATGCATAATTCATAGTTCATTGAAAATAATCTTAGGCCTTTTGTTGAGGACCTCCTACTATTACTTCAACTTTGAAGTCCCATTTGGTGAGATTTCAGACAGTTTTCCTATCCTAGAAGATGAGTCCGAAAGAAGGCTAATCGATGCTTCATCTGCAACTTCTTCATGCTGCTATGACACACTCGAATGGACTTCAACATCATCATCAGAAGGCACCAGTGAAGGATCGGTGCGAAGTGGGCCCACTTTCTATCCTTCGCATAAACTATAGCGGGGTACAAGAAAAACCACTACTCACTAAGTACGTCTTTAATGATGCCAAACACATAACAAGGACAAGCAACAAAGTAGGAGGCACACAAAGCATTGTTACCCCAAATGTCTGTAATGGGACCTTGTAAGGCCTGTGAAGATTTGGTTTTTTTATTATTAATTTTATAAAATCCACAAACTCTAGAAGCATTCCTACAAAATAGAGGAGGTTGAGGAATTCTAATATTTCCTGAAAACTCATCCATGACAAAATACCCAATCTCGAGGAAAAGGCATAGTCACTAAACTAAATACCTAATCTCTATAATACTCTAAAATGCTATACAAAGCATTTAGAGTCCATTGCGTTGAACCTATCCACGAGATAATTGAGTTGAGTATTCTATGTTTACGAGATAATTGAGTTGGTCAATTTTTTTATTTGTTCAATGTTCGATTTTTTCTTTTTGTGAGAACTTTGATCTCTTTAATGTTGATGATAAGAAAGCGGTAAGCATTTTTTTGGTTATACAACATGACGACATAGTGTTTTAAGTACATCTTGTACCCTGTTTGTTATTTTGCTTATATCTAATGATATCTTTGTTTCCGTTCAGATAAATAAACAACTTAATTATAATATGTCTCTGATTCCAAGATTATTTAGCAAGCCAAGGCATTAAATTGGCACATTAGGCATGAAATAATCTTTAGCTAGTGACACAACCAGCATGCTCATTTCCATTTCATCTGGTGATCCAAGTGTTAATGGTGGGTAAATATATTTTGAGCAGGGAAAAAAAAAGAGAACAAGCCCGATGATTTATAAAATCAGGAATGAAAATGGTGACTGGATTGATACTGCAGCAGGTATTCAAGGTTGTTCAAATCAGTGGACATTAAAGGAGTATAGGACATCCTCAAAGTCATTCCAAATCAAATATCTGAGAATTAATATCTTATGCTAGATGAGGTTCCTACTGAAGATGATGTTTGGAAAGTAATACCTCATGCTTAAAGGAAGTCTTAAACCCTTCTCACACCCTTAAGCAGTAGAAATATTAGTAAGGTAGCTTCTATAAAATCTTAGTGGAACATCGGAACTAAAGATAGCCCGTGGTCTATCAACCTAAAAACCTCAAGAGGAAGCACTAACCCTAATTCATCTTCATTAACTTAGGTAGAAAACCAACATATTGCACAAGACAAGAACAACAGGAAGAATAGACATAACCAAACCTCCTAAACATAAGAGAAAAAAGAAAAGTCAACAAGGAGATATGGATATCTGAAACTAGAAAACTAAAATTCGATGGCATCGAGGTATCGTGAAGTGAGCGGGTTTATAATCTGATGGCTTCCTAAGATGCCCATGGTGTGGTGTGCATTAGGTCTTTGTACAAAAATGATGAGTCCCTCCTAGGTATGCAGGACAATAAAATGATTTACAAGCATAAACTCTTGGTTGTCGAACTTCTTGAAAATGGCAGTAAAGGATAACATGGATGAAACAGATGATCTTCATATATGTGGTACACATTGTGTTATTGTCAGGGTTGTTGAATCTTCTACGTCATATATCAAAATTTATTTTTTATTTGTTTAGCTGGTTGTGTCATATATGTGGTACACATTGTTTATAATTACTACCGGTATGCGTTGATGACTTCACTGAAATATTCTTGAGGAATTTAATTGCTTATGAGCAGTGTTCCCCTAATGTATAGCATTTCATCACATCTTGTGCTATGATCATGGTCACAGTGATTGATTCTAAGGAAGATATTAAATTGTTTATAAAGGAAATAGTGCGGGCCCTCTCTTCTACTTTACCCCTAAATATCTTATTTTTAGAATATCAACACTCTTTCCTCGTGAATACACCTTAAAAGGACAACAAACTTTCAATTTTGGTTAGTCAACCAAATGTTAGCCAATCAAATTTCCCCACACGCACTAGAGAACATTGAATACAAACTTATATTAGATACTAGTGGTAACCCATGCGATGCGCAGGAAAGTGTGGTTGAAAAAGTTACTATTTTTAATCGAATGTGGTCATTCAAATAGCACTCCCTATAAAGTGTATAACTAACAAAAGTTTGGGGGAAAAACTAGGTTAAGTTAAATACCACGTGAAAGTATACCACAAAAATATTTAAGCTCCATATACAGTGAATAAGATTTGTTCAGATTGATAATAAATATTCACTATTTGTCTTGAATTAAAAACATGACATGAATCGCCATATAATTATCAGTAATAATTATGAGAAAATGGACATTTTCCACTTGATGCTTTGATACCTCTTAGGATGCTCGCGCCTATTTTTAGTCCACTCGATTACTATTTATTTATTTGCGGGGGGATAACTATGAGAAAAAGTTTACTTGTCTTTTTATTTATTTATTTCCAGTACCATCTCGTATTTATTTATTTCAAGTACCACCTCAAATCGGAAGACCCGTGACTACGCGATCAGTTCCTATAAGTTACATTGGTCCCATACGAGGTGATCATGCCTCTTACGGGCCGTTTAAGGAGTTGTTTAAGTTTTCACCCTCTAACGCCTTGTTTTTAAACATAATCTAGATATTTTCAAATTATCGTCATATTTTCAAATTGAAAGTCCCACGACTACGCGGTCGGTTCCTACGAGTTGCATTGGTCCCGTGCGAGGTGTTAGTGCCTCTTACGGGGCCATTTGGGCATTGGTTTGAGTTTTTACCCTCTAACGACATGTTTTTAAGCCTAATCTAAATATTTTCAACTTATCGTCATATTCTCAAGTTAGCAGACCCGTAACTACACGGTCAATTCCTATAAGTTATATTGGTACTATGCGAGGTGTTCATGACTCTTACGGGGCCGTTTGGGGGATGGGTTGGGTTTTCACCCTTTTAACGACTTGTTTTTAAACTTAATCTAGATCCCACCAAAATACCTTAGAAGTAATTGTAACGCCGTGTAGTATTAGTTGCGACTTAGCTGAAACCTTGTGAATTTCCCAATTGAAATTAATTGATTGGATAATGTACTTATAAGTGTTAGTCCCGTGGTGAGAACGTATTAGGTTCCTTGGTTGTGAGCTTAGATTTAGTATATCCTGATTCATGTGCCTTGACTATAATGTGGGTTTAGATAATCTTGATGATTGATCAATCTAGATTAAGCTTTTAATAATAAATTAGGAAGCTTTGCCATAAAAGACTAAGCGAGTGTACTAAAGTGGAAAAGCTCCATACCTGTGCCCAGAATGTCTGAAGAATAAGCCTCTCGAAGATTGTGTTCCACTATTCCCTTGCTTTTTACCAACCTGAATCAAAGCAAAGTTTTCATAAAATTAATTTGAGGTGGAGTCATAGACCAAACTCTATATATGCTTAACATATAACAATATATAAATATGAGTCACTTTAGATAAAAAAAATAGTGCGAGTCAATTTCTATCCAAATTATTATTCACGCGTTATGGGTTTGATCGTATGAGTATACTATGTTCATCTCACGGGGAGGAAAACACGTTCCAATGCGGACCTATCCCAACGAATGAGTGGGCCCACTTTTTTATTTGGACTAAATTTGACCAAAACAATCCGATAAATACCCATTATCCAACATATAGTCTGTTACGTTTCACGTCGGGTTCGTATCTTGTTTATGTTGTCTATTCCTCACATTTTGTGGCTTCATAGTGTACAACCAGTTTTATGGAATACATTTATATAATCAAGCCTAACGGGTCATCTCGTTAACAACCTAAACCCGGTAATACTAAAAGCAAATTAGAATCATCTAATATATATATATATATATATATATATATATATATATATACACACACTAGCGGATGCTTGTGCTGAAGGCACGGTTGGGATTTTTTAATGTAAGCTACATGCTTTTAATTTTTTAATGTGAGCTACATGTTTATCGCATCAATGCCGCACATAACAAAATATAACTCAAAATGTAAATATTCATCCAATCAAGTGTATTGTAATATCAAATATAGGTGACGACTTGAATAGTGAGGGTATTTATATATCACAAAATATAATCATCACACGCCAACCGATTAGATATTATAAGGCACCGTAGTAAGAAAAAAAACAAAATCACTTCTTATCACAACAATATTGCTCCCTGAACATTTTTTTTGGTATTTATATGATTGGCTTTGGTTGATAAGTAAAGAGGGCTCAGTTGTATCCAACAGTTAACAATAAAAGTGATACTAAATCTTATTACAGTCCTAAATTGTATATATCACCACAGTTTTCTCACGCATTGCCTAAATATATAATTTATGTATTGCCTCAATTCAAGATCCCAACAAAAAGAATATTCGTACCTTTGAAGTGGCACATTTTGTCAAACACCTGGGGTTCAACTTACCTGAAGCAATGTAACTGAGAAAATGATTTTTTAGTAACAACAAGACTAAGAAGATGATTAATAAAATTAAGAAATTATCACTTAGAAAAGTAGTGATGTGATAAGTCATAATACTTGAACCCCAATCATGAGAAATTTTCACTAATACTTGAAACTCCATCAACCCTTGTAACATATGTGTCCCCAAATCATGGTAATCTTTTCAATAGAATTAGCAATGTCAAAAGTTTTCCTTACCGGGCTAATTAAATTTAAACAAAATCCAGCCTTAATATTGTTTATTATTCACATGTAACCACGAGAAGAAAACTCTAAATGAAAAAAAAATCACTAAAAATAAACCTCATAGCCTTAACCAAAGAGGGTAGAGAGAATACTTAGTTGTCAAACGGTCTGCAAAAACCAAAATACAAATATTAGTGAAATGATAAAACTCGAATCATATGTACAAAACAATAACTTTCATTAAAATTAGAAAACTTAATTTTATCTTCAAAGAATAAACCTCAAATAAACACTAAATACAAATTTTGAAACCAACAAAAACTTACCTCTTAATTTGTGTCAAGGAACTTACAAAAAATAAAACACATCGCAATCTTATGTGTCTCCAAATCACAATTGGAGAGCGATACTACAAAATATACCACAAAAAAAAAATCATCAAAATCACACACAACAGTCACAAAAAAATACCAATTTCAAAACCTCAAACTGAAACCGCATAACCTTAAACATATATACCTGAGCGGAAGGTTAGCAGCGAGCAGCGGCGACCACAAGGGGTGAAATCACAACCCCAATCGAATTTTTGATCCAGGATGAATTGAATCTCGTCAAGTTTGACAAAAGAAAAATGAGATAATTTTGATTCCGAAGACTCGCCAGATTGGGGCGAACTGGACGGGAATGCACTTCGCTGCCCATCGTAAAACTAAGATCCCAACAAATATAGTTAAGACTATGGAGTGTAAGCATACTAGAGGGATCCCTGCTTCATTTGACTGAAAGGAGTCAAGTGCTTCTCATCCCATATAAAAAATGGAGTCAGACCTACACGCTTGATTGGGTATGAGTGGTTCATCGATCTATGTAGTGTGAATATGGTGGTGGTTCGGGGATGAAGATGGTGGTGGTGTTTCATCGATCTGTGCAGTAGAGGGAGAGAGAATCGAGATTGGAAGAGAGTGAGCGGGAGAGGGAACGGGGTGAAAACGTAGATGGCTCCAAATGAAAAGTCATATTATTTTTACTATTGGCTAACTTTTCCAAATTTGATACACTTTTGGCACACTTTAAAACTGTGCCAGATTATTGACAAACCGTGCCAGATTTTGGCACAGTTTTAAACCGTGCCAGATTCTTCTTATCCAAGAGTGCCAGATTAGCATTTTTGGTGTAGTATAAGAACCCGAGGTTCTTTTTCTCGTGTTATGGGTCCACCCGCTCTCGAGCCTGTTTGGGTCCCAAAAGAATATCAACATGCTTCGCGTGCCCCGCCTGCCAATGGGTCGCCACCAGTTCAGCTCCCCATGCCAAACCTTGCCCAGTCAGGGGCTAACTTATCAGTACCCGTTGATCCTAAAGAGGAATAATGGAACAAGGTCAAGGAAGACCTTAAGCTATTGTCAAAGAAGTTTAACCAAGTTAATATATTCGGGATTTACATGGACTACACTCACATGTCTCCCTACCCTAAAGCAATATTATTGGAGAAATTTAAGATGCCAACCATCGAGAAGTTCCGAGGCAACATGCCCCCAATTATTCACATTCACAGCTATCACCGATCCATGACTCTCCTTGGTGCCTCTCGAGAGATAATGGCCTGGATGTTCTAATAGACTTTAAAGGACAACGCTCTTCATTGGGTTCGGAATCCATAATCCGCAGTTGAGAGGATGTTGCCTGAGAATTCATGTCACAGTATAAGTACAACGAATAAGTAGAGGTTACATGATGTAATCTAGAGCTTCTCGAGTAGAACCCTAGAGAAACTGTCAGCAACTTCATAGTAATGTGGAGAGAGAAAGCTGCCACCATGACCAATCGACCCTCCGAAGAAGAACAAGTCAGCATAATGAAGAAGAATTTCTTACCCCATATCAAAGTAGCTATGTGAGGACAGTATTATCCACACTTTCGAGCTCTCCGGGAAGTAGGTGTGGAGATTAAAGAAACTATTACAAAGGCAGAAGTTGAGCCAAAGAAAATGACTGAACAGTTCACTCCCAAAAAGTATGAGAAGCCTGCCACAGTTTCAACCATCAATAACATCTCCCAGCGTGCTACCTCTTGGGCACAAAAAAGCTGGCTCAACCCAGTCAGAAAAGAATACACTGAGCTCCATGCTCCCCTCTCTAAAATATATCAGGTCTTGTTGAGCCGAAACCTTATCAAACCTTTAGACCCTCATCTATTGTTAAACCCACTTCCCTAAAACGTCAAAATCGACGCTCACTACGACTTCCACCAGTCTGCCTGCCATAATACCAATCAGTGCTTCCATCTCTGAAATGTAATCCCGGGTATAATTGACCAAGGTATCATCGCCCCACCAACCAATACCAAAACCAACACCATTCACAATCCAATCTTGACCCATACAAATGCAATCTTCCTAGAAAATAACTCAGAATTTGACACATCTAACCAAATTGTATCCAGTAAAGCCCTCATCATACCTGTATGTTCACCCAAATCGCTCAAAGTTTACCCCTATTTTCTCTTACACCCTACCTGCTTTGTCGATCGAGATCTATCACTCCTCGCGAGGGCTTAGATTACCGTTCGTACCCGGTCCGAAGGAATAGATATGGACTTGTCGACTGTTCCGAACTAGCTCCTGGATTTCGAGTTGAAATTTCTCTATGAATTGACCATCGACTGTCAGAAGTTCAATATCCTGCTCGTAAAAGCCCGAAAGTAGGATAGAGAGTCATATAATTGGGTGGTACCCATTGATGAAATCAGTTTGGATGATGTAGTGCAAAATACGGCTTACATATTTTGATAGACCGATAAAATCTACAGCGTGTCCGATCTACTCATCGGTTTAACGCTTCAAGGGTGGTTGGTTCCTTCTCTCTCGCCCCCCATTGAGTGGGAGGATTTATATGAACAAGTCATTGAGGTTGTATAATACATTAACTTCTCTTGGAAGGAAGACATCGTCGCCACCAGATGGGGGTACGAATTTAATAGCTCTGATGATGAACTGGGTCAGGAAAAGGTCAGTTCAGTAATCAGAATGTGTAGGATGATTTATTTCGAGGTCCTGTTAGGGTAAATCAGTAAAGTAGCCATATAGTCAGAAATCGATGAAGAAACGGGGTTATTGTTCTTTCTCGCCTCTGTAAATTATATGATCAAATTAGGGAGACATTACCAAGATATGAACCCTTAACCATCAATAACAGATAAGGGAAAGAGAGTTACCAATTAACTTCCTATGTCGAAGATGACCATTGAAGAAAGTAATATCCTAAACCAACTTAAGAAGACTCAAGCCGATATTACCATGTGGGGACTCTTCATGTCGTCCCAATTAAAATGAAATGCTCTGATAAGGTTGCTCACTAGGACCACAATTCCTTATTCCACCTCTCCAGAAGAAGCCGTGAACCTTGTTGGATCCTTGACCACCACTAGACTCCTTTTCTTCTCCGAATAAGAGATTCCAAAGATCGACCCTGGTCACAACTATGCCCTTAATATCTCTGTTGAAGTGATGGTAAAGATAGTCCCACTCTCACCTATCGACAATGGCCCTGCCCTTAATATTTGACCATTAAGAATCTTCAACTACTTGGGGTTGAAAGTAAGTGACTTGACCCCTACTTCTGTCGCAGTGTGTGCCTATGATAATACTTGTCGAGAGGTAATGGTATCCATAATAATCACAACATGGACTGGCCCTATCCATCTGTTACTGAGTTTTAAGTTATTGACATACTCGTATACTTCAATCTGCTTCTTGATCGACCGTGGCTTCATAACATTCGAGGGGTACTCTCCTCCCTTAATCAGAAGTTGAAATTCTTCGCCAATAGGTAAGTCATTACCATTTTAAGAGATGATAACAGTACGAAAAATGTCAACACCAGTAATCCGATACTAAAAATAGTGTATGGGACGAATGACGTGCTTATCTTCGACTTCAAGGTTGATCCATTTCCTATTTCAACAGGGGTTGATTTCAAAGACATAGTCTATCCAGAGCACAACCCTTACGACAATGTCAACGTGATACATATGTTCAAGAATATGCACTGTATACCCAGGCTGGGGCTATGGCGACGTCAATAAGATACTGGAACCCATAGTCCTGAAAATGTCATTTCCCCCATGTGGCCTACGCTATCAGCCTTCACCAGAAGAACTCAGAATTCTCCATCAACCACGGTTGAAGAACTGTTTAGAAGATACCAAGACTGTTTCGAGGGACTCCTTAAATAGGATATTTGTCAAAGAGAGTGAAGACTTCTCCTTTTGTGGTTTTCCTGAACCATGGTATGATCCTGTAGATAAAAGATGAAACTATGAATGGAAATCTTCTTTCAAGACAACTGCTCCTATACCGAAGAGTGCAAGTATCAGGTATTACCTCTCACTCATAAAGCCGTAGTCATTACTGAGGTCTCCGAAGGAAGTGACTCTGAAGATTCGTTCAATTTGCAGACACTAGGGCAGACACTCTGCATGATCCATTCAGGCACTGCATCATCAGACCCATCCACTTTGATTAAGGACACTGATGCGCCTCTCGTCAACTAGAATGTCATACCAGTACCACCTATTGAGATACAACCCAACCCAACTATTTACCCTCTCTCTTCATCTATTATTGTTTGTCCTTTCTCTAATAACAATGTAATCGAGACCTCTTTTGATGAGGTTCTCGACGTTGTTTTTTTCAAAAATAAAATAAACGAGGATTTTGAGCTTGCCTTACATTAATTGTCTTGATTCTTATCAAACTCTTGATGATGATGATTTTACAAATGAATAATTCCCAACTGATCTTAATAAGGTTAATAACAAACAACATAACCGCGTTCAAATTAATGAGGATAAAACTGTTGTTATTAATCTCAGTTCTAGTAGTTAATAGCGCGAGATTAGGATAGGGTCCACCCTTTATGAGCATAAGCGCGCATAATTCAAAGAGCTTCTTTACATGGTCCTACGATGATATGCACGATATCGATCCCGAAATATCTCAGCACGAGATTCCAACTCTCCCAGAATGCAAACCGATCAAATAGAAACTGCGAAAGCTACGTACTAAATTGTCACTCAAGGTCAAGGAAGAGGTAATCAAGTAGTTTAATATAGGATTCATACAGGTGATGGAATGTCCCATATGGCTAGCCAATATTGTACTCATATCGAAATTAGGGGGAAAATCTGTATGTGCATCGACTATCGGGATTTGAACAAGGCATCTTCGAAGGATGATTCGTACCGAGAACACGGCGAGTCATTCTCTCAAATAATTCATAGATGGGTTCACCAAATACAATCAGATCAAGATACACCCAGACCATCGAGAAAAAAATGCCTTCATCACCCCCTTGGGAACTTTTTATTGCACGGTTATGCCATTCGGGCTCAATAATGTAGGGGCTACCTACCAAAGGGCTGCCACAACTATCTTGAATGATCTGAAATACAAGGAGGTTAAAGTCTATGTAGACGATATGATTATCAAGTCCAAGACTCAGGAAGGTCATATTCTCGCCCTCCTAAAGTTCTTCGAACGACTGCGGCAATATGAGATGTAGTTAAACCCACAAAAATGTAACTTTACCATCATCAAAGGAAATCTTTTGGGAATCAAGGTTAGCGAGAAGGGAATCGAAGTTGACCCTACCAAACTGAAAGCCATACTCAAAGTGCCACCGGCCCGAACAAAGAAGGAAGTTCGGAGATTTATAGGAAAATTATAGTATATCTATCGGTTCATCAGCCAATTGACTTCTATTTGCGAACCCATCTTTAAAATTATACGAAAGGATTCTACCAAATATGGAATGAGGCATGTCAGGAAGCCTTTGACTGAATCAAGTTATACCTTACCCGACCTTCGGTACTCATACCACCACATCCTGGTCCCCAACTACTCCTATATTTGACCATAACAGATACCGCAGTAGGGGCTTTGCTAGCCCAATATAATTAGGAAACTCACAAATAAAAGGCCATCTACTATGCCAGTCAAAAGTTGACCGGGTACGAAGTTAACTACACTGCCTTGGAGAAAGCATGTGTTACTCTAGTCTTGGTTACTCAAAAGTTACGACATTACATGCTGAGTTTTACCATCAGACTCGTGTCCCGAATGGACTCCATCAAACACTTGCTTAAGAAACCCGCCTTGTCTAGACGAATAGCCCGATGGTTGATGTTGCTATCTGAATTAGATATCGTGTATGTTACACAGAAATCCATGAAAGGGAGAGAAATTTCCAATTACCTTATTGACTACCCTATGAAAGAGGTTGATGTTTGGATCTCTGAATTCCTGGATGAAGATATTCTCTGCACCTCTCAGGAGGACCTCTGATGGCAAATGTTCTTTGACGGTGTTGCTAACGAGAAGGGATACAACATTGGGATGATCCTGATCACCCCTAATGACTCTTACACTTCCATTACCATTAGGGTGGATTTTCCCTGCAACAATAATATGTCCGAATACGAAGCACGAACTGTAGGCCTCAAAGTCGCCTTAAGAAAAGATATAAATTATCTGGATGTCTACGGGGACTCCGCCCTCATCATCGGTCAAGTCCTTAGAAGATGGAAAGTCAAGGACGATAAGCTCTTACCCTTCCATGCCTACCTAGAAGAGTTGGGCTCCAAGTTTTGAGATTTTACCCTCCACTACTTGGCCCGAGCAAAGAACAACTTATCTCATTCCCTTGCTACCTTGCCCTCTGATCGAGCGGTAAAAGTGTGTTCGTGTGAGGACACAATCGTTGTGTATTTCGCCGCCGCGATGCAAAAACCTAAACTACAACTACACTTGACAAGCAAGCATAGCGGTAAGTCGGGTATCGTAAGAAATCCACAGGGAGTGATTAAATTTTAGATGTTAATTGCTTTAAAACTTCAGGAATAAAAGTGTAAAATAAATAAAAGAAAAGGTGATAGTTGAGAATGGTGGAAAAAGAAAAGAATAAGTCATGCTACGCAAAAGTAAAACGAGAATCGGGATCGCATTCTACCACACGGATCGAAACAACTACTAATTAGAGTTAAGGCTCAAAAGCAACTTAATTGAGCATTTTCAATTAAGCATAAACATCACACAATAAGGAATTCAATCCAAAGTTGCGAGATTAAACATTTAACGAAAAATGGTCACACGCGGATTAAATTCGAAATATCGCTATAAACACTAACGTTGCGTGACAAAGAAAGTTAAACGCATAATAATCCGACTTTAATACGCGAGGTTTCAATTAAATGCAATTTTACACGAAACCCTAACTTTCGAGGTCCGAGGTCCGTTAATGGCGGAACACAATTCCGACCCTATTTATCTAAGGGCTAAGCATGAATAAATTAATTAACAACTAATTAAACTATAAAATCAATAAATAACAACAAATAAATTTATCTAGGCAAGAAAGTAGAGAAATCAAGTAAATCAAAGCATGAAAATTAAGGAAGACAACCAAATTAATGAAATTAAAGTTAAGGTACAACTTTCAAAACAATTAGTACAAGAGAGGAGTAGGATTTAGCTCCCAACTACAAACCCTAAAATCTAAGACAAAATGAGAGATCTCCTCTTCAAAATGAAGAGAAAGTGTATTTATACATAAAAAATCCCATGGCAAACTTGTGAATGAAGAAGAAGAAAAACAAATATCTGCAGAACCGAATCGATTTGGGGTGTCCGAATTGATTCGGTACCTACAGGTATCAAATCTGCAACTTTGTCCTGTTTTACGGAAAATACCGCCATTTCTTCGTTATAGCTCGGAATTAGGCACGGTCAGAGGCTAAGCGAAGATAACTCAGAGGGATACAACATCCAAGAAGACATTAGGCCAAAAAAACAAATTATGAAATGACTAAAATGCTCTTGAATGTGCCCTTGAGTGTGATTTTGCTGTAAAAACCATCCTATAAATGCCATAACTCCCTCATTACAACTCGGAATCATGCACCGTCGGCGGCCACACGAAGAGAAATCAAAGGAATTCAACTTCCGTGAGAGATCGGGATTCAAACCCGAATTTTGAAATTAATAAAATGCTCCCGAAGTTGTAATAGTCAACGAAAGTTTTTTGGAAAGCGTCCAAACTTCATACTAAGCATCAAAGCACCTACAAAAGCTCAATTAACCCCTGCAAAACATGTTAACATAGAAATCCGAGGTTGTCTGGTTAACGAGCATAAGTATAGGGATTAAGATACCCAAGGGGGCTAATAAGGCGTAGGTTAACGGGTGAAATACGAAATATTTTTATCGTATCACCCTCCATGGTCAACATGCACGAAGGAATAACGATGGCCCCATTTATAGTCCAAAAACAAGTTATGCCAACCCACTGCTACCACATTGAGCTCATCACAGAGGAAGATTCTGATATGGTCGAGTGCTAGTACTATGATATTTGGCGCCTCCTCAAGCACGGTAGGTACCCCCAAGAGGCTAACAAGAAAGACCGTGCGACCCTTTGTAAACTGGCTGCCTAGTATATCATCTGCGAGAAAGCACTATTCAAGATAAACTTTGATGTAATCCATTTACACTGCATCACATGGGTTGACATTGAGGAAATGATGCAAAAGATTCACAACGAGGAATGCGGACCCCACATGAATGGTCATATGCTCCCCAGGAAGATTATTCGTCAAGGGTATTATTGGACCACTATGGTTTAGGATTACATCGCCTGCATTCAGAGATGCCTCAGATGCTAGTAGTTTGCTAATCTCCAGCAATTGCCTCCTCATGAATTATACAACACGACTTCAACCTAGCCATTCTCTACTTGGCCATTGATATCATAATGAAGTCACACACAAAGCTTCCAAGGGGTATGAGTTCATCCTGGTTGCCGTTGACTACTTCACCAAGTGGGTTGAAGTCGAGTTATATGCAGTATTGAATGCCAAGAAGGTAGCCAAGTTTGTTCGAAAGAACATTATTTGTCGATATGGGGTCATTCACGGGTTAATATCAGACAATGAGTAACATTTCGAAGTTAAGGTCACAGAACTGGTGATGAGTTCGAGATTTAGATACACAAATATTCTTCTTACTGGCCTCAACCCAGCGAAGCAGTTAAAGCTGCCAATAAAAACCTCAAAGCCATCATCAGAAAAATGACCTAGAGTTGTCAAGATTGGGTCGATCATATTCTGTACGCACTCTGGGGTTACCGCACTTCAGTCAGGACATCTACTGGGGATAACCCTTACTCTTTAGTATACGAAATGGAAACAGTCCTACACGTTGAGCTATAAATACCTTCATTACGCATCATGCTTGAAAACAAAACCAGCGAGGAAGATTGGTATCAGAGCCACCTTGACGAGCTGTCACTCTTGGATGAAAAGTGACTGGAGGCACTATACCACATTCAAGGGTACCATCGTTGGATAGTGTGATAAATCAATAGAAGTGTCAATGACCGCGGTGTTCGAGAAAGAGACTTGTCCCTCAAAGAAATCATAGAACCCGATTGGGAGACAAGAGAAAAATTCGAGCCAAACTAGAGTGGCCCCTGCATTGTGAAAAAAACCCTGTCAGGCGGTGCCACTATGCTCACCGACCTTAACGGAGAAGAGATGGTGCGCCCAGTTAACCTAGACCGTCTTAAGAAGTTCTACCCTTAGTCCAAAATCTCAGCACGCCATGACTCCTCTCATATCCTTTTTATTCTAAAAAAACTCTTCATTTCCCTCAACTCAGAACTACGTGGGGCCTGATCCTCTAAAAAATTTTGCTTTTAAAATGGAAATTTTCATAACCCCTAGAGGTACGTAGGCAACTCATATGCTTTACATGGGTACGATCCCTTTTTTTAAAGGCAATTATTTTCTTACCTCTGAGAATGATAGTTCATTATATCATTTACACAAACAAAAGGATTATATATGCCTTAGCGATTGGTATAGATAATCCAAATGTAAAACTCATGAAGAGGCACAATAATATTCCAAATAGGAGAATTCAGTACAATTACATGAAGTATCAGCGTAGGGAGTCAAAACAGCCACCCTTCGCTAACCAAATTATGCCTAAAATAAGCTTACACCTAACCTTCCCTAAAATTACTCCCCAAATAAACCAAAAATATACAAATACATCCTAGTCACAAAATCTTCACAAGAACTAACACCACCTTCGCAAAGACCCTATCCGTAGCTGCCGGAAGACCCAACCCCATCATTATATGCTCCTTGAGGCCCTTAGACTTTCCCTGTATGATTAGTATTTCGAATGCGCTCCATAAAACGATATACCCCAACCAACCTGGAGAAAACACTACTCCCCCTCTATATTGTCAAAAAATAACAAACCATCTCTGGCCGATCTCTTCTGCCGTGATCTTTGCCACCGCCTGCTTCTATAGCCATTTCAGATAGTCTCCGGACACATGCCATACCCTATCTATGGATTGAGATGGATGAGCAGACGGTCGACTATTCTCCCATAGAGAACCTAAACTCATGTATATGGATTCACTTAAGTATTCCACGAGAAATAAGTCTAGTGCTCGAGGGGGCACTATCTTCTACCATCTAACTTGACGCAAAAATCGCCAAGGGAAATATAATGGGTCAACCGAAGGCCAACTAACCGAATGTATCGATATTCTACTAATTCCAGAATAGGATACAACTCTCCCCACCAGGGCACTGACCAGTGCAGGCATCAAGCCCTATGCTCCCCTAACCAATTAACTTTGTTCTCTATGGATGGGCCAAAACTGATGGAGTATCGAGTAAAGGAATTTGGCACTGCTACCAAGGAAAACTCAGGGGGAACCGCCAAACGTAATCTCTCTACCAGCCATATGAACATCATAATAGGGCTCCCTCTCAGTAAATCAGAGCGACCTTCCCACCAAGCATCTAGATCGTTCAAGGTCTCCACCAATATCACCATCGTATGATTGTTACGATATGACATCGATGTCGTAATGACAGCTGGTTGAGGGTCCACCATTGGGTCCATTATCACTAGCAAGAGCCGCAAAGTCAGGCCCTGGTCAACAGCTCCGACATGGCCAGACGCATAAAATACATAACAACTGAAAGATAGATCTTTCCCCCAGTGACCAATGGCCGAGACGCTGAAGGGGAGATGTGGAGAAATTATGCTAACAGCGCACAAGGAGACCAAAAAAATCCAGGCATAGCTGCCGCTACGCTGGGATTAATCCCAAACATGGCTGACAACACCTCGTAGGCCAGACAGACCTCGTCTAAACCAAAGTAGAAAACATGATCCTCAAGTACCAAAATTAAGCTGTCACACCAACATGTTCTAATTAATAGCCCGGTTGTGCCATAAGTAGACTTAACGTAAATTGAAGGCTTCGTAGTCTACATTATAAAGACATATGGCTTCTAAGCTCTTGAGGTATGAAGATAATTCCACATATCAGAAGGGTATTTGGGGAAATAATGAGACAGAAAGCAAGAACTAAGAAAGAAGAAAATTTGTGAATGGATGAAAAACTACACCCCCTTTACCCCCCATTTATACACAAACACCTTAGATAAAGACAAGAAACATAAAGAGCCCAAAATAAAACCTACCCTACAAAGTACTTTGGGCTGGAGGAAAGTTAAATCAAATTCTTAGGGTGATTTGACTGGACCCATATGCCAATAGGCAGGACAAGGGGTATTTCGATAGGCAACCCCCTTATTTAAAAAAAATTATCTTTCCTTTTTTGTCAAAATCAAATTCTCAAAAAATAAAACCTTATTTTCAAGACCCTCGGGTTAATACCTCTAAACTTATCCATTTTTTTCATAAGTCTTTTCCTTGAATTATTTAATCTCATTTCTAAATAGACATCCTATCATTTTTATAGTCACATCAGCAAATTAAAAAGTGTATGTAGAATAAGTCATTAAAATAAGAATGCATAATAAAAGTCTGCTCCATGTATATTGCCATTTGCACAATTAAATTCTTTTCAGGTAGAAGAAGAAATTAGAAAATATAAAGTAACTAGACTCAGCTCGAACCCAATCCCTCTGTATCTCTCTAGACCCTCAATCCCTACAGCGAATGCTCTTCCCCCAGCGGCGAGCTGTAAAACCTCCACTTCTCGAACCCGATCCCTCATTCGAGGTAGCATGCAGAACCAAAGAAGAAGGAACATAAATCGAGTCCTTGCTATAGGAAGTCGTAGAAGCCACCCAGTCCCTGATATCCTTCGACCAGGTAGTTGGCACCCGAACATGCTGCAAGCAAAATCATAGAACCAAAAGCCAAATCAGTCAGTAAATAGCAAAAGTAAGAATAAAGAGGAGACAAGACGAGAAAAGATAAATATACCTCAGGCTAAAGGGCGTACTCCATCATCCCGATCAATTCTCGACCCACCGCATCAGGGCGGTGTGACGAGATGAGTGATCCCCCTCCAGTCAATAAAAAATTATATGAGGGCGAAATGAAGTGGATGAGTGTGGCCTCCTCTATCATCGTCATCGCTGATGATGTACCACATTATTGTGGGCAGATCCCATCGACCTACTTGTACCCCTGCCTGAAGCTGTCGGAGGTGGAGGTGCGTTCACCACATCATAAATACATGACAGTATTAGCCAGCTCGTCAAAAAATCGAGGTAGTCGTAAATTGACACCGTATCCGTATAGAGCGAATAAGCCTCGATGAGCATCACCGCCATCCTAGCCTCATTCGACATATCTCGCGCTTGTCTCATGTACATCAAAGGCGTCGCTGGTAGGACTGCCACCTCATACTCCACTATCTTCTGCACAACTCTCTCTCCGAAGTACCAAGAGTTTCCAAACTCATGCACCATCAGGCATCACATCTGCACATGCATGCCTATCACCCCCGTATACTAAGGAGCCATCTCCCAAGGATAGAGGGTCACCTGCAGGACCTGACAAAGAGATTAGTATTCATGCAAAGAAAGAAAATGCCAAAAAAGGATTCATTATAAAAAAGGAATAACCTGATCACTCGTCAAAGTGTTCAGGGCCTGTTGTACTGTCACTGGAGATAAAGACTTATTTGACTGCCTATTAGACTTTCGCCACCGATAAATCCAGAAAAAGTCCCCCAAGTCCTCATCTTTTAAGGCTATTAACTTAGTGTTGAGACCAATAACCTCATAGAACCACGTCTATAGAAAGGACAGTGTCAAGAATAAGAAAAAATAAAAAAAAATGCAAGAAAATACGAGAATTACCTCTAGCAAGTACGTGGCCCCCGTAAAGGTCTACCGACAGCACCGACTGAATGCACCCAGAGAAAAATAAAGGGATGCTAAGGTCAGGCTTCCCCAATCATAGAGTGAGACCTTCGACAAGATCCTCAAAAAAGGTAAAAACCAATGATGGAAGACGTCGCCACTAGTCGTCACCAAGAAACCTCCCAACAAAAGGAGAATAAATAATCGGGCTATCTACCTCACCTGCAGCCCATCCACCTCGTCAATCCTCCGACTTAAAAGAACCTCCCTCGGAGAGGAGATGTGGATGGAAACTCCAGAAAGTATCCTACCCACATCTCCCAAAATTGCGTGAATCGCCTTCGGCGTCAACCTCGTTGTATGGTCCACCTTAATTTGCACACCATCACAATCTATCCCCAACAACTATTGCACGTCGATGGGAGTTATGGTCATCTCCCCAAAATCTCAATGAATGGTGTGGGTAGTGTCCCACCACCTCTATCCCAATGCATAGTAAACCGCAGTGGAATGCGTTGTCTCATCCAAAGCCCGTGGCAAGCGCCCAAGCCAATGGAAGTAATTATCCAGCGCACCACCACTGGAAGACTTTTCCACATATCCTTCACTCGTATTGTCCCCCTAGAACGAAGGCTTGAAGAAGCAATATCAGTCTGTTAAAACCAAAAAATCAAAGAAAAAAACCTCTTATCAGCACAAGAAAACAAAGAAGGAAAAGGAAAAATAATGCCAAAGGTCACTATACTTACATAGCCACTAGGGTTCCTCACCCTGGAAGAACGATGGTGCATAGACTAACGTAGAAGAATGTGCTCATCAGCAACAGGCTGAAATAGATCAAAAATATTCTTATTACCCAAGGTAAGGGGAACCCTAGCTCACCATTCTAGGGTCGCCCAATCATCCACACTCAACCGCTCCAACTTACATCCCTCAATGCTAGAAGAGCTTTCCATTTGACGTCTTGAAGAACGAAAGGCTTAAAAATGAATTTTAGAGAGAAAAAACAAAAGATTCAGATGTAGAAATATGTGAGAAATAAGGAGGCCCAAACGGCATGCCGATCAGCAGACCCCTACTAATACCGATTGGCACCCGCCTTTTCCTCTGCCCAAGAAAGCCCAGGAGATCGTGCCATCTGCCAAACGGTAACCCATACCATATGCCGGTCAACATACCCCCTAAATTTTTTTTATTAAAAATGCAATCAAATTCTAAAAATTCTCCAAAAAAATGCTCAATAAGTATTAGAACATTTCTTCACCAAGAAAATCATTTTAAGCTCCCACAATCCCCAGTTAGATTAATATCACATGCTTACCCCCAGCACAAACCCTAAAACGCTGCATCCCAAAAGTCCACTACAATTCCCTAATGGAACCTAAAACTCAAATGATTCTCCAAAATCCCCAACGGAATCCCCACACTAAACTTTCTCCCATAAGAATTTCAGCTCCCCCGACAGGGTTATATCTAATTTCGCAACGGAGTTTCCAAACTAAAGTTGTTTCCTCTAAAAAATAATGATCCCCATTCAGATGTCTTTCCCTAGCAAAATTGCAAAAAGAAACACGCAGCTACAAGTACAAAAGACTCCTCAGAAAAGTAACCCCAACTTTTAGACCTCAAAATTAATCCAGACCCGCAAAATCGGTCGTCATCGCTTTGGGTCCTCAAAATTGACCTTGGCCCGCAGAATTGGTCAACATCACTTTAGGTCCTCAGAATTAGCCTCGGCCTACAGAATCGATCGTCATAACTTTAGGTCCTCATATTAACCTCGACTCGTAGAGTCGATCTTCGTCGCTTTAGGTTCTCAGAATTGACCTCAGCCCGTAGAATCGATCGTCCCCACTTTAGGTCCTCGGAATTAACCTCTACACGCAGAATTGGTCGTCCAACTTTTGGTCCTCAGAATCGAACTTGACCCTCAAAATCGATCACCATAATTTTAGGTCCTCATATTCGACCTTGATCCCCATAATCGATCATCCCTAGCATTACCTTAGGTCTTCAGAATCGACCTCTGCCCTAAGAATCGGTTATTTCCAGCATTACCTTAGGTCCTCATAATCGACCTCGACCATAAAAATCGATCGTCATAACTTTATGTCCTGAGAATCGACCTCGACCCACAGAATCTGTTATCCTCAGCATTACCTTAGGTCCTCTAAATCAACCTCAGCCCTCTGAATCGGTTATCCTCACCCTTTTGGTTTGTAGAATCAACCTCTTTTTCAAACTTCCATGTGGTGTCTATTCGACGACTTTTGCTTTTTCCAAAGCTCACCCGTCGAGGGGCTCTGTAGACACCACATTCTAGGACCCACCTAAGACTCTCTTTAGGTTCCTAGCACTTTTACATTCACAATAAAACCCTTGGACATACTTCGAGTACCAATCTTGAGGCCACTGGGTGCCTCGAACCCCGTTTGACTCCAATCAACTTTTTCGTCAGTGTCAAATCTTAATGAACCTTCGAAGGGCTTTAATTCGCATTTCTAATGGTCTCCCCCATTCATGAATTAGCCTTACGGTTCAGAGGAATGATTTTATTTTACTATCGAAAATCGATTTGGAGGCCACCGAACACTCCTGGGCCCCATTTTGACCCCATCCAAATTCCTCACCTAAGTGAAATCTCAATAAATTTGCGAAGGTCTCTGAATCCCATATTAAATGATCCTCCAAGTGCATGAATCGAACTTAGCGTTCGGACAAACGATTCGTTTTCCCCTGAAAACTGATTCGGAGGCCACCAAGTGCTCTCGGACTCTATTTGACTCCCGTTAGCTCTTCATCTAAAATGAGACTGAATGAATCCTTAAAGGCACTGAATACCCGTTCTAATAATCCACCCCGTGTGAAAATCAGTCGTATGGTACGAATGAATGACTCGTTTTACTCCGAAGGGTCACCAGGCAATTTTGGGCCGCATTTGACCAAGGTAAACTCCTTGAACCGAATGAGACTAAATGAATCTTCGAAGAGCTCTCAATACTCTTTTCAATTGTCTATCATGTGCGTGAATTCGTCTTACGGTACGAACGGGCGATTTATTTTCCTTTGAGAATCTCCTATCCAAAAGACTATTGGGCGCTCTCAAGCCCCGTTTGACCAAAGTCAACTCCCGAACTAGGGAGCTGTCCGTGGATTCTTAAAGGGATCTGAATGATCTTCCTAACGGTATATTTCGTGTGCGATTCGGATATACGAATTACATTTTACGACCATTTTTTTGAGAAATTTGCATGACATTGTTGAATGGCAAACCCATTTCCCTGCCTATCGGCAGTGTGTATGTGGATACCTGCTAATAGTCAGGATAAGGAAAATATCGATCCGCATCCCCCTTGACCCTATATAAAGAGAGCATGAGCTCTCTTTGAAAGGCACCTCAAAAACATCAACTTCAGTGATCTCCGCAACATTCTTCTAAAGTCAACGAAGTTTCCTTGTTTGAAACCTCTCCCCACCTTTAATTTCCATCAATTTCACACCCAATTTAGCAAAATCCCCTTTCCTCTCATCCTACATTCCTCATCCACTTGTGGGGGCAGCCTTTTCAATAATCAAGATCAATCTTCAAGTCTCCAAAAAAGGTCCAAATATATTCTCTCTCTTTTAAATTTCCTTATTTTCGCATTAGTTATCTAATCTTTACTTTAACATTTCATCCGTGTTAGTCCACACATATTAATAATCTCACTTTTTATTAGTAGTATTGCACATAACATGTTTTCTATAAAAAAATAAAATAAGAAAAAATGGCGGTTTTACTTATAAATTCTAAATGGGATTCCTCACCACATATTCTCACATCAAAATATCCTTTTCCTACACACACACATCTAAAAAAAATCTTCGGTTGGATTTATGGAATAAATCCCACCATCGTATTGCATACGAACTACATGGACTTTGTTGCCTTTTTAGGCTACGTAGGCATCTTGGGTCAAAACTCGAGACTCGAGTCCTCCTTGCATATTTTTTATTCGTATATTATTTCTATATATTGTATTTGTGATTCTTATTCGCGCTTTATCTAACATATATTATCGTTTCATCATGCTGATCGATATCCCAATAAGCGCACACATTATGTTTTCAATCATTATTTTGGGAACACTCCTATGGATGATCTCACTCCGCCTTTTTCCTTGACATGAGTTGAGAAATTCCATTCTCTATTTATATATACACGCGCACACACTTCACAAAAATTTTCAAGGAGAATAATAATACATGACCATGAGAGACCGAAAGGGGGGATGGGTGTCTAACACCTTCCCATTTCATAACTTAGCCCCGAACCTTTAAACTAATTGGCTTTGCAAGCATCAATATGCCTTTGATGTAGTTCTCTGGAGGCGATGACATTTATTTTGCCCATTTTATGCAAAATAAGCTAACGACTCTATCTCTTTACATTAACCCACATAAACAATGATTGAAGTGCTCCAAGAAAGGGCGCGAGACATTCTTTTTCCCTCTCTCCAACGGCGAGTGCGAGCACCGAAGCCCTCGAGTAAGGAAATGGGAGGAAAACAGAGGGATGGCAACATACCCAATCAGGGAGTACATTGATAAGGAGTATTTGCCTGAAGATCCTAAGAAGGAAAGAAAGTTTAGATACAAAGCAGCCAACTACATACTAGAAGTAGGAGTCTTATATAAAATGGGATTCAATATTTCTTTATTTAGGTAATGTCATCCCACTGAAGTAAATGTTTTGATAAAAAAAGTTCATAAAGGATTACGCGGAGCCCATTCAATAGGACGATCATTGATATGACAGGTGGCTATGCAAGGATATTACTGGCTAACTATGAAAGCAGACTATTCATCATATGCTAGAAAATGTGACAAATGCTAAAAGTTTGTTGCCATACACAAATGATCGGGGGTTGATTTAAATGCCAATCACATCCCTTTGGCACTTTTCTCTAGGGGGAACTGATTTGGTCGGCCCATTACTAAGGAGAAAAGGACGATTTAAATATTTATTTATAGCAGTTGACTATTTTACAAAGTGGGTAGAAGCCGAACCACTTGTCGAAATTCCTTATGAGACGGTTTATCAGTTTATATGGAAGAATATCATATGCCTACATGGCATGCCATACGCTTTCATCACAGACCATGGAACTCAGTTCGATAATAAAAAAATTGAGGATTATTGTGTTCAACCCAAAATTCAAAAATTGCATTTTGCTCTAGGATATCCTCAGTGCAGTGAAAAAACAGAAATGACGAACAAAATTTTGCTCGATGGGTTGGAGAAAAGGCTTGGTGATGCAAAGGAAAACTGGATCAATGAGCTACCATGTGTGTTATGGACCTGTAGAGCGACGTCGAGGACAACGACCGACGAAACACCATACATATTGGCGTTTGGAATGGAAGCGATAGTCCCCATTAAAATAGGTTTGCCAAGTCACAGGGTCCTTAGTTACGATTCCCCTATAAGTGATTTGATGTGGAGGCTTGACCTAGACTTCGTGGAAGAAGTAAGAGAGAACGCTACATTACTAGTAGCCACCTACCAATAGCATACTGCCATATTTTACAACATAAGGGTTAAGTCGAGCAATCTAAAAGAGGGGGACTATGTTTTGAAGAAATGTAATTATTAAAGGAAACAAGGTGGAACCTAATTAGCATGGTCCATATCGCATCTCTATAGTTATTCGACCAAGTACCTGCCGTTTGGAAACACTTAAGGGAGAAGAATTCAAAAAACTATGGAATGCTGAGCATCTTGGGAAATATTATCAGTAATTCTGGATAAAATTTTCAATTATTTGAGTAGCAAATTTTTTTAGCTTTAATGAGAATTCAGCGGATTGTGGTGAGTACACTTCCTTTTTTCTATTTCTTTTTTGGGAATGGGAGATATGACTATCTCAATCAAACAATGAAAACTTAAGACAAAAAAAATAATCAAACCTCATGTATGACTTCGTCTCTAACAAATCACGAACAAGAAGTACATAACTTTTAAAACTTCATGTATGAATCAAAGACATAAATAAGAAGTTTTATCAGACCAAGTTAAGTAAAAAGCCTATAAAATTTGGTCGCCTATGGTAACTAATTCAACACTTATCCTAGAACGACAAAGATCCATTTGAACAACCATAAGCATATTAGTAGAACCTAAGGTTGTAAAGCTCATGCTCGTCCAAAATGGTAATCAGTAAAGAAGATTAATCGACCAAAGGCCGACCATATAATCATAATGCTTAACTATTGGTCGGCCAATATCAAATGCGACATGTATTGAACATATATTGACTTTTATTCAAAAGATAAATGAACTTCATTACAAAAATACTTTTCAAAGACACTAAGGTAAAAAGAAAGTAAACACATTCATTCAGTCGAACGCTTCCCTAGGGATTTATTCATTCCCTCGGGGGGAATATCATAGCAGAAGTACGGACGGTGAATTCCAGCTACCTAAGTCTTTCTTGCCTGCTGGAGCTAGGCCTATCCAAAAAATATAGAGGTTGAATGAATGTATCTTTTCCATAAAGGCCATAGTCACACATATATTTCCTAACCAGACGTGTAGGTATAACATTAGTAGGAATCCAATTGGTGTCCAATTTAAAAGTACTATTAGGTTGATCCAAATAATTGAGGTTATACCAATACCACACAGTATCTTTTGTTGGTACCTTCAACACAGTCAGAGCATTCAACCATCCCCATTTATACCTTTTTGTCTTAGCTTGCTCGAATTCATCACTAAAATATGCTACGACTTCATCATAACCATTCATCCAAATGCTTCACGGTTGCTTTTGAAAGTTAAGAGTAACACAATCAACTTTCTCAGTTAAGTTTTTAATCCTAGCAGATTGATTCTTGATTACGGCATCCTAGTCGGCCAGAGTTTTTTCTTACTTTATTCCTCAATTGAGGGTTGAACAATTACCACCTACCTTGATGACTGGCCGCCTTTGGACTTCTTCAAGTTTCTAGCACAACGAATTGATTTATCCTTTTCCACCTTTTCTCATTTTCTTTTTGCTCATAATGCGCCAATACCGCATACTTTAATGGGCTTCACACCTTTGGTGATGCCACTATATGCTCTAACCAGTAGTTTTGGGTCTTTCACCCTAGGGCTCCAGATCCTTCTGAATTATTCAATCACATTGGAGTCCTTTTTCAATGTGTTTTCAAATTTTATTGTGTCCGCATTATTCCACTCTTACCGGCTAAAGCCAAAATCTCGGGGACTACCCCCTTATTTTTGTGTTACACTTTAGAAAATTATCACTTCACTTCCTTTATACCTTTACGTTGATTTCATTTCGAAAATCACTCCTATTTAGGACTAACTTGTGTAACACATTTTCCATAATTTTTACTTCATCAAAATATTCCACTTTGCGTAAAGTTACTATTTTATCCTTTTGTTTCCAAACTTGCATTTTTCTCCCTTTTTCACAATTGTTATTTTTTTTGAAACATTGTTAAGTTGCACACATTAACTTCTTAAATATTTTGAACTCATTAACACTTTGGAGTAACACACCTCTCAAGTTGAAAATCTATGTATTTCATTACTTTCCATAGCAGAATATCATTTGCCATTTTGAAGACTACTTTAACACATGTAGTCTTGAAAATATACACTTATCACATTTTCAATATTCATTAGCACATTTTGGGGACTGAAATTTCTATTTTATTCACTTCATGTTAAAACTCATTAAAACCTCCATTATACTTATTTATATGCTCTTCAACAAAATACAACAATTTTATACATATGGAATAGGGATTTTAAGTCCAAAATTAACATAAGAAATTTCATGATAGTTGCAAAAACATGCTTTTCAAGACTAAATGACATTTTTGTCCTTTAAAACTTGAATAAATGGATAGCTTTATAAAAATCCCATTTTCTACGAGAAAACTTTAAAACTTCACACATAAAATATCTTAACAAGATATATATCGTTTTAAAATATTTCATTTCATAAAATATTTAAATACTAAATCTTCTTGAAAACATATCATTTTATCAAAACTTTGAAACCATTTGTAAAGTTATTTTACATAAATCATGAAAAAATAACCTTTTTATAAAATGTATGCATTCGACTCTTGCAACTCTACATACAATACCAAATACTAATGAATAGAGTTCTTAAACTTTGAAGAGTTGAGTTTTTCATCTTAACAATCTCTAACATGGTTGGATGAATAAGAGTGATGGTGGCAACCTCTCACCTCCTAAGGTGGCCTTAAAGAGGTTTCCTAGCTCCATAAGTATGCTCCATGAAATCTCCCAACAAAATCCCCTTCAAACTCCATTAATTTTCTTAATTACTTCTCTAAAAATCCCTAATAATATCTCCATAAAATGATATCTTGCCTAACATGCGGTGAAAATAGGGTTTCTAGGCTTAGATAGGGTGGAAAATGGTTAAAAGTATGGTGGTTTAGGTAGAGGAGTGGTGGTGCTAGGGCGATGGAGAAGCTCTAAGAGCTAGAGAGAGAGAAAGAAATATGATTTAAAATGAAAGAAATGCCCCCAAACACCCTTTAAATACTTAAACAAACCAAAGTGTTCAATTCTACAGATGCCCCAACGATCAACCCCCCGAGTTGATCTAATGCTGTGGGAGTGTGAAAGGTGCCTTAATCTAATGGTCTAGATCATGACAGTATTTTCTAAAATTGCAAAATCTAATTTTTACAGTCTCGTTCGAACGAGATTGGGTCTCATTCAAACGAGAACTACCTTCTTATTTGAACGTACTTAGAACGAGGTTCTAACAAGAGTAGGTTCTATAAGCAGGGATGGGTCGTTGGAAGGTCGTTTGAAGTGGTTGTTCAAACGAAGGGGGCATGTCATTCGAACGACCTGGTCTTAGTTATAATGAGATTAGGATCTCATTCGAACGACCCATGATCTCATTCGAACGACCCTAAATTCTTCAAATTACAAATAAGGCCATTCAAAATCCATTTAATTGCACCAAAGCCTAAATATCATCCAACTTTTGGCACATTGTCTAATTTATAAAGTTCAATGCTCAATTGGGTCATACCAAGTCACCAAATTACACAAGTACGATCAAAATTGAGGGGGCAGGTGTTACAAAACTGCTATACAACCTGTAGATGTTGGATTACGAACCAGTCCGGTACACCTTTAACCATTGTTTGCACCGTATTTTACCAATTTTATTGCCTAGTAAATTTTCGACACGTGTTTGGAAAGTAGGAGGAGTTAGAGGCATTTATATAGTGTTTATATGGTGGTTATTGTAGTAATATAAATGGAAGTTGAAGTTAGTTCAAGGTAGTTATTATTTGAATTTAAATTAGAGGTTATTTGGAGGGAAAAATAGGTAGTTATTGCATAGACTTAATTCGAATTCAAAATTGATAGTATCTTAGAACCAAATAGATTATTACATAGAATTCATTTAAATTCAAATTTGGTGGATCCAAGTAAGAATTAGTTATTGGAGAGAATAAAAGAACTTTATTTGGGTAACCACCCAGTAGTTGCCAAAGAAGTTACGTTGCATGACAATAAACACTACAAATAAGAAACGAGCCCAATATTGAAGAGAGAAATCCCTCACCAAGATGCATTACAATTATTTTTACTCTTTACTGTATTTCTTTCAATTCCACAAGTATATGTATTGTAAGATAATTGTAATCCTTTCTTTCAAAATTTATTTAAAGTTTCTTGCCTTTACGTTTGTTGTTGCTTACTTTCCCACAAATCTATACTTTACTCACATTTTACTTTCTTACAAATAATTAATTTCATTGCATTTTCTTATTTATTATTTCCAAAGTTTTACTTTTCTTTCAATTTGTGACATTTACCATTTCTATATTTGTTAATTATAATATCTTAGCACTTACTTCAAAGTCTTCCATAAGAGAAGCATAAATCCTCTTAATTGAGGCATAAAATGCAACACAATTGCATGATAATTATTGCTAAGATAAAATCTTTGTTTGGTAAGACCACTAATCTTGCATGGCACGCTCGCAATCCTATTTAGCTTTAATTATCAAGCCAATGAAAATAACCCAAACAAATTTTTGGCATGCCTGGTAGGACACAAAAGTTATTTAATTGTTTGTCATGACTAGAGCGTAAACTATTGAAATGACAAAACAGAACTTTCTCGTTCTAATTTTAGACAAATATACAGTTGATGATGAAATTTAATGGTGTATGATAAAAACGGTCAGAATTGTCAATGATTTTGACCAAAGTTTATAAAATTATGCTAAAAATCTTTACAATTTGATTGTAATAGTCCCTATCACATCAAATTTTTATGAAGAGCCTATTTGGCAAAGGCTATTGACGAAGAATTTGCCATGGATTTGCAGAACAAATGGGGCAATCCTCAACCTAAAATCATAATGCTAGTTTAGAACTCAAAGGGTTAACAAATCATCAAAAGATTTTAAAACTAGGGAGCCCAAAATATTAGTATTTGAACTAGATTTCGGGTAGCAAGAAGATGTTAAAAAACACGTGGGCTTACAACAAAAAATAGCCCAGAAAATGTGCTTCGAACTATTGTGTAATTCCTATATTATAGTGAATTTGCATGGCCGAGTCGTCCGATATTTTTCTTATTGTGGGTTATCCTCGTATATTGCCTCATTGTGGTTTATTTATATATTCTATTCTTATTATATCGCTTAGATGTATTATCGAGTAAGATAACATTAGTTAATTGTTTTCACAACTCATGTGTTGATGTCTAAAATTGGATTGATTCCAATTTTATAATCATGTATAAATAATATGAAAGCACTTAAATCGTACACACAGAACAAGAATTTTTTAAAGGGGTTCAACTATAAATTAGCCTACGTCCATAGTAAGTTATTATCCCTTAGCTATTACAATAGCTCAGTACGTATGAGATTCAATATGTCCCCGGAGCTGAGGGATTGTAGTACATTTATAGGGGTGTGAAACCCTAGGAATGAAACACTTTCATATGCCAAACATTTAAATCTGTATACAATAAATACATCTCTTGGGATTCAGAGTCTGTTGGTATTCAGAGCTGAGTAACCTTTACAATTCTGGTTGGTCGGCCTTCTGGTGTTGGTCGGCATTCTAGCTGACTAAGCACACTTAAGGTCGAACGAGTACGATGAGGTGCCACGCAGTACGACGTGTGTACCTTCTTCATTGTTCCACGTCGAGGTGTAATTTTTACATACAACAGAAGCCCCCAATGCTCTATGCTTGATGCTTGTATAAAAGTATGGAGCATTCGATCTTAGAAGTAGCTCGACATATTTTCATGGTGTATGGTCGGTAACCGACCTCCCACACTTGTAAAATTTTATCGGTATTGTTTGAAAATTGAATTTTTGTAAATAATTTGAATTTTAGAGGACCGTCCCAAGGGAAAATCTGTATTTTCTAATTTTTGAAACAGCCTGTCGTAAGAACGTCAATCGTTGGTACATTTAATCATTACTTTCACTATTTTCAAGACAAGCTATAAAAAATGGGAGGCTTTTCCAGATTTTGCCTTACCCCAAATCTTCGAACTGTAGCAGCTATTTATGAGCTTTATGCGATCGTTCACCGCCGTTCGTCATTTTCTTCTATAGTTCTTGCTGAACCCTTAATCTTATGTAAGAATTCTTTTTTTCTCTCTGTTTTTCTTCATTTCCTTTATTTCTGAGCCATGGTTCACATAATTGATGATGACTCTGTAGAGGAATTTAGGGAAGAAAGGAAAATCCCATTTTGGGTTGATTTATAAATACCCCACGACTGTATAGATGTATATTATTTGGTTCAGGGTCATTAGATCCTAACCTTGTTTATAGCTGAGTGTGGTTTCACATTTTCACCAAATCCTTTTCTTCTTCATTTCTGCCAATACTTTGACATAGTTCCAGCAAGAGTAGCCCCCAACACTGGAGGGTTGTCAATGGTGTGAATAAATTGAATGAAGTCTATGGAACCCTTATCGGGATTTCAGAGATCATGTTATGCTATAAACGGGCTATTGCATGGGAGAGCACTTATTACTTGAAAACCAGACAAGCCAATAGGGCTTTAGTATTTAATGTGACTGATTCTTATAAGGATTATTAGGATCATGCTCTAATAGTTGAGAATTGGGAACCTGCTCCATTTGGTACTAGAGTGGCATACAATGGTCTCAGCTGCCCTCAATCAGGGAATGGGTTAGGTTATTATTTCACCTCTTGCCTTTCTTTACTGATTTCTTTTATGATGTATGCCAACTGCTACTACTTATTATTTTATTGCAAAAGAACGTAAGAGAAAGTGCCCCAAATTGGGTGAAGAAAACTTGGAAGACCTCAAATTCTTATGGAGCCTTAATCAAAGGACAGGAGAAGAGCATCCACGGTCAACTTCTGTATTGCTAGAGTATAAGAGCTCCATAACCTCTTTTGTAGCTCGACCATCAATGGTTGTGCGTTCAATTATGATTGACTTGGAGAGGGATCCAGTGTCCATTTCCTCTGCTACTGAGTTTGTTGGTGCTAGTGTTGAAGTTGTTATTGGTGGCACTTTTTCTTCTTTTGACTCTGATCTTCCTATTTATGTCAAAATAGGAAAAGGAAAAAATTCCAATCTTCTAGAGGAGGATTCACTGCTGGTGCCAAGAAACCAATTGACACTAATGCCCACAAGAAGAAGGTCGAGGCTAACAAGAAGCCCCCAGCAAACAAAGGTGACGAGACTCCTCTTAAGAGACCAATGAGAGGTCCTCCTGATTGTAAGGACACAAGTCTCTGATTGAGTCTTAATGTAGTGTTGGATCAATTCCGGTAAAAAAAAATTTAAGTCATAGAATAGTGTTCAAGTGTATCCACTCAAGCCTATGACATGTTAGTTGAAGACGTAGCGACCAAGATTATAAAGCTTCATCAAATGCCGAGTTTATTATGCCTCGTTTCTACGTCAATAACATTTGTTCCATTTACTCCTAAGGTATGGATGCATTACACACACACACATATATATATATATATATATGAGCTTGAAACAATATTTATTGGCTGATATTTTATTTTAAACTGATGTTTATTTTCAGAAGGTTTCTTTAAAACTTTAAAATAAAATTTCTGGGCTAAAAATTGAATTTTAAGCATCCCGGAACTTCGTTCGATATTATCGTTCGAACGAGTTTTTCGTTCAAATGAGAATGTCGTTCGAACGAGTTTGCCAACGAACTTTCCCACTTGGCCACTGGAACTTCGTTAGAAGTGTCATTCGAACGAGATTTCTGGCGGTTTTTTTTTTGCAGTTTTAATTAGTTTTTACCCATGTTCCCACTTACCTTTACCCACTAAGTCTTGACAGAAGTTATATGCGCGGGAACCAACTTTGAAAAATCAACTTTTGACATTTTCTAAACACCTTTTTGAGAGATAAAATTTCTAAGTTCAAAAGTTCGTGTTTTAAGTGTTTGCATTTTCAAGAGCATTATTCCAAAACACTTTTGTTTACACCCATAGTTTGTTTATTACAAGTTACCATATATATATATATATATCTTGCTTGGAGTGTTTGGCACCGGGTTTATCTCTACACCTCAAAGAAGAGAAGTTTGGGTTTACTTCTACATCCCACAAAGAAGTAGTCTCGTTTTGGCTGCGGCATTCTCACATGGTGAAAGGCACCATGTGTGGCTGACGGTTGTTCTTAAAGCCTCATTGGTGGATTCCAAGGTTCCGGTGGAGTCCGGGATTATCAACTAAGCAGAGGGTGGTATGAGAAGACGCATCAGGGGCTTGAAGGGAGTCAAGTCGAGTTGAGTAAGTCATTTGTATTGTACTTATAAAAGTACCATACTTAGTGGACTTAAGGCTAGGGTCGTCCGAGGTTTTTTCCCGTTGTGGGTTTTTCCTCGTACATCGCGGCGTAGTGGGTTGTCTCTTTATTTTATCTTTTGCAAAATCACGTTATATGCATGCTTAGGGCTAAAAGATAAAATTGGGATATTTAATTTGGTGCATGTTTAATATTTGGGTAATGTTTAACTTAATTCTAGTCTAAATTTGGTTTGGCCTAATTTACAAAAATGAATCAATATTGTTAGGCAAATTTTTAGGGCTTGAGTTAAATTAATTTGGTTTAAGTGAATTTAAAATATTTGTGTGTTTAATCTAGTTTCACTCTGTTTAATTTTAATTTGAAAGAAATTAATATTGTTATTTGTGTGTGTTGTGTTGAACCATTTTTATTCCACATCTCTAAAAGGAAATTATCTTTTTTAAGTCTAAAAATTGGGGGTCATCATTCCCAACAAGTGGTATCAGAGCATTGATTTAGAAAGCCTCATGTTTTCAAATTGGTATCAGAGCAGGATCGCTAAATTATTGCGTTTAAGATCCATTTAAATATTTTTGACTAAAATGGAATTTTCTCCATTTTCAAAATTTCCGATTTTCGATGGTTCTAACTATGCGTATTGGAAAGCGTGCATGAAATCGACACTTAGGTCTATGGATGGGAGGGTTTGGTTGTCATTCGTTAATGGGTGGTCCCCACCTACACATTTAGTAGATAATGAGCGTGTTCCCAAACCCACCGATAGATGGAGTGGGGATGAATTTAAACTTACAAATTTTATTTTCCGTGGTTTAAATGCCTTGTTTAGCGCGGTCACACCGAATGAATTTCGTCGCATTATGACGTGTGAAACCGCTAAACAAGCTTGGGATATTTTACAACTCACTCATGAAGGAACTAGTGTTGTAGAAGCTTCTAAACTCCAAAACCTCGCCACTCAATTTGAAACGATGAAAATGAATGAAAAATAAACATTTGATGAATTTTATGCTAGAATTTTTTATATAGTTAATTCATCTTTTAGTTTAGGAGAGAAAATACCTGACAAGCGAGTAGTAAAGAAAATTTTAAGGTCCCTACCCGATAGATTTATTCCTAAGGTGACTGTGTTAAATTCTTTACCCACTTTAGTCTCTACGAAATTAGAAGACCTCGTAGATGATTTACAAACCTATGAACTAGACATGTTTCCCTCTAAAACTGAAAAGAAAATGGATAAGGGCGTTGCTTTGAAAGACCGAGAGGAGGAAAAACAGGTAGTAGAGAGTGAAAATGATAGTGACTTGGATGACATGGCTATGTTTGCTAGGAAGTTTCATAAATTTCTTAAATTTAACAAAGATAAATTTAAAAATGATTTTAAGAAATTTGAAAATTCTAAGCATGACAGAGCCGAAAAGATCCCTGAAATTCTTAAAGAAAATTTATATAGGGACGAGTCAAATAGGTGTAATGGTTGTGAAGGGTATGACCATAGGGCTTTTGAGTGCCCCACTAAACTAAGGAGAGAGGGTAGGCAACCAATTTCTTTTAATGCAACCCATAGCGATGGTGATAAGGAAGAGGGATCCAATTCCCCCATTGAGCGCAACTTTATCGCGTTCATTGCTAGTTATGTAAGTGATAGTGAGGAATCATCCAATGATGACATCTTAATACATAACACTTATGAGGCCTTTGTTTATGAAGCTATAAAAGATGATGGTTGTGAGAATGAAGAAGAGAGAGATAGTGAAAATGAAGAAGAGGTTGATGTGAGTGAACTTCAATTTGCATTTCAAGAATTATATGAAGAATCTATTAAATTAAAAAGAGCAAATTTGAAGTTAGAAACGTGTTTAAGAGAGCGTGTCAAGGTCGTTGATGATAGTGGGTTGATTTAAGACCTTAGGACGCGAGAGAGAGCTCTTCGAGAGAAGCTTGAGTATGTAGAAGGCGAGATAGATAGCCTTAGAGGTTTAATGGAGTCAATGAAAAAGGAGCTTCTCGAGTTTGAAGAGAAAAATGTTTTATTAGAGTCTAACATTTTAGATTTAGAAAATAAATTAAAAGACTCTAGTAAAGTCAAATTTGATTTGGAGTGTCGTTCGAAGAAATTAGATAAAATGTTAGGAGCGATCCAAATAAAAAATGACACTTGTGGTTTAGGCTTCGATACTTGTAATGAATCAACTCATAAAGCCAAAACCAATATTTTAGGAGAATCCTCTAGGAACAATGTTATAGATCATTCCTTAGGTAATTCTTTTTGCCGAGTCTTTAGGTGCTCACATTGTGGTCGAAAAGGTCATCTTAAGAAATTTTGTTTCGATCTTAAACAAGGTTCTAAAAAATCCCTACGTAAGGCAACCAAGGTAGCCAAGATTCCTACACCCCAAGATCGTCATTCGTCATTAGTTTGGGTTAGGAGATCCGATTTGATAGCTTTACAAAATAGTATTTTAGATTCTCATTTACTTTCACATGCTTCCTCACTTGCTAAATCTAAATGTTGAATGTGTTAGTTGTTTGCATACTTTAGATTTTGTGCTTCATGCTATATTATCATGCTAATTGTATGCTTCTTAATCATTTTCTAGTCTATGCTCCATGATTAATCACATGCTAGAATAAGGATTTTTGTTTATCTTTTGTATTACACTTCTTTCATTTTAGTTTGCATTAAATGAAAAATACAAAAAGATTTTTGTTTATCATTTTTGTTTTACTTTGTTAGTAATTTAGGCTTTATGAAAAATACAAATGATTTTGTTTGTATTTTGAGTAAATATTTTTATTTTTGGTTAAAAATTTCAAAAACTCAAAAAGATTTTTTATGTGTGTAATTTAGTTTATCACACTCTATGTGGCATACACTTGTGTTAGAATCCCTTCTTTTTCGCTTCCATGTGGCTAGAACTTTTGGTTTAGATTGTCAATCCTTATTATGTTCTTTACCATGCTTACATGAAGTAGTTGGATTTTGTGTTGATATAATGGATTCTATTTTTATATGCCTCAATTCACACATGTACGAGCTCATTTGAAATTATAACTTCATATGTATATTTGAGCTTTATAAGGTGTTCTCCTACCAATCTTGTCATATACATGTTATGTGACTTAGGAGGACTAGTGCATGTTAAAATCCATTGCACGTGAGATTTGTGTGAGATATAAAAAAAATGATGTATATAAATGTGCACGGGAAAGGGATCCGAAAGGAAAAATCATCCTTTGCGAGTAAGCCACCGTTTGCTTGGACCTAAAAGAAACACGTGGTCCAAAGGCCTAAAATAATAATGGCATTAAAAGAAAATATTTGCCAAGGCCTATTTGTTTAGTTTGATATAATCATTCAAAAATTAATATGCTTATTTTGATGGAGTTTGGATGATATATCAACGGTTTGCACAATATCCGTTTATTCTAGTTGTCCTTTCATTATCATGACTCTATTGGTTTGTAGAATCATCAAAATTATAGGCTTGTATGCATTGTCTATATTTGTTCATTGAGTTCAATTTTTATTGTCACATAAGGTTATATTCAAATGTGATGATGTTTGCAATCAATTGAGAACTTCGTGAACATGTTTTTAAGTGATTGGGTATAAATTTAATTGTTACTAGTTCACACCCCTACACTTCCGTTTTCATATGACACATTTTTGCCATATGAGTGTGAAAATCTTATTATATTTTGTGTCATGTGTGGTGTCTATACCTATATATATGTGCGTGTGCGTTAGTGATATTTTTTTTCTATATATATATGGTATCTTTTTTCTTTGCTTAGCTTTCTAGTCCATCTATGCTTCTAATTCATCATTGGTATCTATCGTGTTGCATATTGTTTTTGACATCACATGCTTAGTATCTTATATATCACATTGGTATCATTTGTTTTTGCATCCTCGTTGGTATCCGTTATCATTTGTATGGATTAGTTATAATTGTGTTGCCCATATGCTTTCATGTTCTTATCATTCTTAGCTTCATCGTGTTTAAAATTAGTTTTATCCTTTGTCTATTCCTGAACAAAAAGGGGGAGAATGATAGGGGGAGAAATGGTATCTAATCCTATTATAATCTTATCTTATCTAAGTTTAGGCGATTTAACTTAGTGGGAGAGCGCTATCTTCTTAGGTTGATCATAGTTGATAAAGGGGAGAATTAATTTAGGGGGAGTAATTATTTTAATTGCATTTAATATTGTGATATTCCCTATGCGTTTGATAGTTTGCTTAAGTGTGCAGGAATTCTTCTAATATGGAAACCTTCGTCGGCAAAGATATTGATCCTTGGGTCTTGAGTCAAGTTTGGGTGGGATGTTTGAGTCTAGTAGAGCTTGATGGCCCTTTAGATTTTTATTTGGTTTTTGTCCCGGAATAGCCAAAAGGGGAGATTTGTAAGGACACAAGCCTCCGATTGAGTCTTAATGTAGTGTTGGCTCAATTTTGATAAAACACATTTAAGTCATAGGATAGTGTTCAAGTGTATCCACTCAAGCCTATGACGTGTTAGTTGAAGACGTAGCGGCCAAGATTATAACGCTCCATCAAATGCCGAGTTTATTGTGCCTCGTTTCTACGTCAACAACATTTGTTCCATTTACTCCTAAGGTATGAATGCATTATATATATATATATATATATATATATATATATATATATATATATATATATATATATACAGAGAGAGAGAGAGAGAGAGAGAGAGAGAGTCAAGCTCAAGTGCACACTAAGTTTGCACATCATTTTTTTAAAATAGTAAAAAAAATATTTTTGAGTTGATTTTTTTTGTGTGATATTTGCACATTTGAACGGACCCATGTGAAAAAAATCAGCTCAAAAAAACTGTTTTTACTATTTTTAAAAAATCGGTAAAACTTTCGTTGCTTTTAACCCTTTAAAAATTGTGAGAGTTTGACCGATTTTTTAAAAATAGCAAAAAAGGTTCTTTTGAGCTGATTTTTTTTACATGGGCCCGTTCAAATGTTTAAATATTAGATAAAAAAATAAACTCAAAAATATTTTTTTAATGCTTTAAAAAAATTGGTGCGCGCCAGCACTGTGCAAACTTAGTGTGCACAGGAGCCTCTCTCTCTCTCTCTCTCTCTCTCTCTGTATATATATATATATATATATATATATATATATATATATAGAGGAGCTTGGAACAATGTTTATTGGGTGATATTTTATTTTAAACTGATGTTTATTTTCAGAAGGTTTCTTTAAAACTTTAAAATAAAGTTTATGGGCTAAAAATTGAATTTTAAGCATTCTGGAACTTCGTTCGATATTGTCGTTCGAACGAGTTTTTCGTTCGAACGAGAATGTCGTTCGAACGAGTTTGCCAACGAACTTTCCCACTTGGCCACTGGAACTTCATTAGAAGTGTCGTTCGAACGAAAATCTCGTTTGAACGAGATTTCTGGAGGGATTTTTTTTGCAGTTTTAATCAGTTTTTACCCATGCTCCCACTTACCTTTACCCACTAACTCTTGACAGAAGTTATATGGGCGGGAACCAACTTTGAAAAACCAACTTTTGACATTTTCTAAACACCTTTTTGAGAGAGAAAATTTATAAGTTCAAAAGTTCATGTTTTAAGTGTTTCCATTTTCAAGAAAATTATTCCAAAACACTTTTGTTTACACCCATAGTTTGTTTATTCCAAGTTACCATATATATATATATATATATATATATCTTGCTTGGAGTGTTTGGCACCGGGGTTATCTATACACCTCAAAGAAGAGAAGTTTGGGTTTACTTCTACATCCCATAAAGAAGTAGTCTCGTTTTGGCAGCGGCATTCTCACATGGTGAAAGGCACCATGTGTGGTTGACAGTTGTTCCTAAAGCCTTATTGGTGGATTCCAAGGTTCCGGTGGATTCCAAGATTGTCAACTAAGCGGAGGTTGGTACGAGAAGACGCATCAGGGGCTTGAAGGGAGTCGAGTCGAGTTGAGTTGCGTAAATCATTTGTCTTGTACTTGGAAAAATACCATACTTATTGGACTTAAGGCTAGGGTCGTCCGAGGTTTTTTCTCGTTGTGGATTTTTCCTCGTACATCGCGGCGTAGTGGTTTGTTTCTTTATTTTAACTTTTGCAAAATCACGTTAGGATGCATGCTTAGGGCTAAAAGATAAAATTGGGATATTTAATTTGGTGTATGTTTAATATTTGGATAATGTTTAACTTAATTCTAGTCTAAATTTGGTTTGGCCTAATTTGCAAAAATGAATCAATATTGTTAGGCAAATTAGTAGGACTTGAGTTAAATTAATTTGGTTTAAGTGAATTTAAAATATTTGTGTGTTTAATCTAGTTTCACTATGTTTAATTTTAATTTGAAAGAAATTAATATTATTATTTGTGTGTGTTGTGTTGAACTATTTTTATTCCGCATCTCTAAAAGGAAATTATCTTTTTGTAAAATCTAAAAATTGGGGGTCATCATTCCCAACAAGTGGTATCAGAGTATTGATTTAGGAAGCCTCACGTTTTCACTGATAAGCAAGTTAAGAAGGTTGTTTATGTCGATCAACAGGGGTTGGTTGGTAAGGTCCCATTTGTTGCTGGTTCATCTATACCCTTTAGTCCTAGCTTGGATAGGAAGCTGATCAAGGACGGTACCCTCCCCGACCATAGAGTTCTTGTTGCCTCCATATCCTGATAAAAAAATATCACTTTCTAACATTTACACAATTCTAACTATCACTAACCTTGCATTCATACTAAGGTTTACATAGTTTTAACAAATTATAACAAAATATTATCATATTTTTAGTTAGAAAATTCTACCCCCACCCCCACCTCCTCCCCCCACCCCACCCCACCCCACTACCCCCGTCCCCCACCACACCACACCCCCACTACCCCCCTCCCCCATCACACACCACCATACACACACATATACACATACCCCACCCCCTCCCCCTCCCCCCCGCCACGCACACATGCACACACCTACGCACACACACACACACCCCACCCCCACCACCCCACCCCCTCACCCCACCACGACCGTGACAACTACATTTATTGTTTATCAATAAAATTATGACATGAGATAATTATAATTGGAGCATAAATTTCATTATCATAAAGGGATAAATCCAACCAAGTACAGAGATTCTACAAATTAAAGTGAGAATTAAATTTAAGACTTTCTAACAACATGCATGTGTATGAATTCTACATAGTTGGGCACGAAAGTAACTAATGATATTCCTAAAAACATACAATTGGCAACATTTTGTGAATTTACTAAACTTTATATAATATTATCAAATTCTGTTAAAAAATTATCTAGGGTTTTACCTAATTGAATTAATTTCATGAATAAAATTATTATCAATTTAAATGAAAATATTAATTATTATCCAATATTTTTGAATGAAATATTTATTTTGAATGAAAATATCAATTATTATCCAATTATTATCCAACTATTATCAATTATTTATAATTTCATGAAAATAAATTGTTATCCAATATTTTTTGATATTATTTACATTTACATTTTTGGATATTATTTACATTTACATTTTTGGATATTATTTACATATATATACACACATACACACATATATATATACGCACAAGCATATATATAAATGGAAGAGAGAGAGAGAGAGAGAAAATTGACCTGAAAGTAGAGAGAGAGAGAGCAGCGTCATGAGAGAGAGAGAGAGGGAGGGAACGACGGAAGGGAAAAAAGAAGGGGTATAGGGTTTTTGCTGCAAACATTGTCAAGGTCGTGTCAAGGTCATTGATCGTGACAAGTATTTAAAGAATTGTCTGTGACACCCCGACTAATTAAATACCGGGTAGCTACTCCTTTATTAAATCAATACAAAATGCCAAGTTGGTTCAGTTAATAGCATCACTGTCGAAAACATTTTAATGATTACTAACCACCTAGTATTTAAAAAGTGAGTTGCCAAATTTTAAATTAAATCTGATTAACATGCAATAAATGAATTATAGAAATGTATCACAACCATTCACGATAAAGTCTCAATAGAGTAACCAACAAATAATAATGAGTCTGGAGGAAATACTCCTCACAACAATCCCAATATGGAAATAAATAAAACAAGTCTGCATCCTGAATTAATTACAAACCAAAGTCTGAATAACTGAAATATAAAATCTCTCTAAAGGAAATGGGCGACATGCCCTACAAATGATAAAACTGAATATGGAGTCAAGACTAGAAAGGAGGCGTCTACTGTCAAGGCCCTGTAACTTCCACAACAGCTACAGCTTGTCACCTGAATAGAATTCCTATGCATGGTGTCCTTGTGGCTGGGCACCTAAAAGGTTTTTACAAAAAGTAGATTTGAAAGCAAACGGGTCAGAGCCTGAATGTGGAGAATAGTTTTAAAAACAGCAAGTGCTTTAATAACATTAAAACAATGAATTCAAAATACATGTTAGGACGTGCTCTCGCATGAATTACTCACCTCTCGACTGATTGAGCTCTCCTAACGTACAATACCCATTCAAGTGATTCTCCTGTCTATCTAGACCAAAATAACTTCTAACCTTTCTACTCGATTCGCATTATAAATTTCAACGTTATCAATCAAATGGAGAGTTTTACTTTAATTCTCGGATTCTCAATTATTAGCAATACAATTTACTAGAGGTTATTCCCCTTATTAGCTTCTCAATGCGTTACTATAATTATTCTCACAATTCAAACACGACAATTCTTTCATTTAACCGTATATTATTCTCAACATAAATATACAATACTAGCACCCCGAGACTAAGATGCGGTGCACACATACTCTGCTATCCATCCCGGTACATCACGTACATAAGGATCACGCATTCCGAATCTCTCGGGAATCGCTCTCAGATAACGACAATCACAAACAATGGAGGCGAACACAGTCACATCACATGGGTCACGCACATACCTACGCTCCCATGATCAGCAGACTTATTAACTTCACAATAAGTCCTTCTCTGACCTATGTCCTCGAGGTACCAATCTATATCCCCCCCGTAGGCACACAAAGATTAGATCGTCCTAAATGAACGCAAACCTCCCGTGATAGCAAGTATGGTAGGTATGTCATACACATAAAATCATACATACTAATCATGCACACATCTTAGTAATTACCATATTTTATTAGTGGTATACTTCTCATTCTTATACCAACTGTTAATGTCACACAAATTATATTCCCCCGGTTTATATGCATTTAAGTCATTAATTATCCTCGCATCGTGATTAGTCGCACGCGTCCTAATCCACAAATACCATTTGGTTCAAATCATTCTTCTATATTTTACTCCTCAATATGTCCCTAATATCCCAACTATATCAATTAGTCATCAAGGGAATGTTATCTCTACAATTAAACAAGGTTATGGGACACTAGAAATCAAATCAGGCCAAAAAGGCCAATCTGTCAACTCGTTAGAAGTCTCGTTCGAACGAAAGGGGCATCTAACGAACATCCAACTCGTTAGAAGGAAAACTGTCACCTCGTTAGAAGCTCGTTCGAACGACCTGGGCAGGTCTTCTAACGAGATGACAGTTTCGAGCCCAGAATTTCCTATCTCGTTTTTCCAAATTCTCTTCTTCTTAAAACTCATCCAAAAATCATCCCAACAGTGTTTTAATGTTCCTAATCATTCCTAAACATACTTAGGTCGTACCTCAACATATTTATAGCGTCAAATCTTCCTTAACAACATGAAATTATCGTCAATCCCCAATTTTACCCAACCCTAATGAGTATGAACCCTAGAAATTTAAAGTCATCAATTTCCCTTAATAAATCCGTTTTTGTATCACCAAAGTCGTATTTCTATTAGTATAATCACCCAATAACAATTCTACATGCAATCCCTATATCACAACCTGAATTTACAACTCCAATTTCATGGGTTTTTATAAATCTCCCAATACAATGCAATTATATAAATGTCTAAGCATGGAAGAAACATTCGCTTGAAATTAACGTAATTAAACCACTTGCCTTGGATTAATCTTCAGAATTTGATGTTGACTGTTGAAGGTTGCTTTCTCTCTCTCTACAAATTTCCTCCAAAGATGGTGATGGTGGCTAGGGTTTCCTCTTTGGAACTTCTCCTAACTTCTCCTATCACTCCCGTAGCCCTCTAATTAGTTTAGTGCTGGTAATGGGTTAGTGGGTTCCCAAATACCCTATTTTTAATTCCCAAAATTCGTTGGTCAAAATTCTCCAAATTCCAAAATTACCAAAATACCCTTTTAAGTTGCCGGTGTGGCCCAAAAATGCCCCGGGACCCAAATTAAACCCCCGGCTAGTGTTTTCTGACTATTTCGACTTTTCCAGACTCGTTGGCGCACTCAAAATGACCATACGGTTGATAAAAATAAAATTCACTTTTTAATTTAAATAATTACCTTCCTGACGCGACTGTCACGCGCGTCCCAACAAAATTTCCCAAATTGCCGTATTTCAGTCTCGCGACAATTTTAATATTTTCAATATTCATATACTGCCATATATACACATTATAATCAAATACCAACTCACATCTCGTTAATATTTTATCCGGATTAATTCTCAATTAATTCACATTTAATTTAATTAATCCCGTAAATAAATATCAATAAAAGTAAAAGTACGGGGTATTACATTGTCACGGTCAATGACCGTGACAAGGCCGTGACAAATTTACTTGTCACGGACTTGTCACGGTCATTGACCGTGACAATTCTTTGTCACGGTCGTGTCAAGGTCAATGACCGTGACATAAAACGCGTGTTTTATGTCACGGTCAATGACATTGACAAGGGTGAGCGACTGAAAGGTGACAATTTGGCCATTTTGGTGTAGTGTGTATGTATGTATGTATGTATGTATGTATCATGGCGAACATACCTCTTTAAATATTAGATAATTTATGATATATGTATGTATGTATGTATGTATGTATCATGTATATATGAAATTTTTATTTATGTTATATATATATATATATATATATATCAAGATTCTAAAAAATACGGGACGTGATCGAGGCGTGGAGGCCAAGCCTTAAGCGTTAGAAGTCGAGGCGGGCCTTAGGCGTGAAAAGACGTTTAGACCTTCTTAATATATTTTAATATTTTTTAACCATAACAAGGCTATTAAAATACTATAATTGTACATATCATAAAAATATATCTGAATATATGCAAATTAAAATACTATTTGATTATCTTGGATAAGATAATAGTCCGGTTTGTAAAAAAATTCTTTAAAATACGATATCGTTTCACCAAAGCATTGTTGTTTTTAGAAAAAAAAATGTACCTTAAGGTTTTACCAAGAATACGGTGTAAAAAGCTTGAGGCGAAACGTTTCTCCCAAGCCTCAAGCCTAGGCGGGATTTTTAGAACAGTGATATATATATAGGGAAAGGATCAAGTGAGGTCCCACTTTGAGGACCCCGAATGAGAACCATTTTTTTAAAATAGTAAAAAAAATATTTTTGGGCTGATTTTTTTTATGATTTTTAAACATTTCAATAGGACCATAAAAAAATAATCAGCTCAAAATGATTGTTTTTGCTATTTTAAAAAAATCAGTCAAACTTTGTCAGTTTTTAAGTTGTTAAAAACTGACAAAGTTTGACCGATTTTTTTAAAATAGTAAAAAAAATTCATTTTGAGCTGATTTTTTTTATATGGCCCTACTGAAATGTTTAAAAACTATATAAAAAAATTAGCTCAAAAATATTTTTTTTACTATTTTATCAAAACTGGTCTGCGCCAGGGGTATGCAAACAGAGGTTCTCATGAGATCCTCTCTCTCTCTCTCTCTCTCTCTCTCTCTCTCTATATATATATATATATATATATATATATATATATATATATATATATATTAATGCTCTTGTACGGACTAGTCCGCATTTTAAAAGTGCGGACCGGACATGTGTCACTTGGCGTGAGCCTAGAAATTATCGACTAAATTATAGGCACACTCTCTCTCTTTTCTGGGCTCATCGTCAGGTGACACTTGTCCGGTCCGCACTCTTGAAATGCGAACTGGTCCGCACAAGAGCAGTACTATATATATATATATATATATATATATATATATATATATATATATATATATATATATATATATATGTATATATATATATATATATATATATATATGTGTGTGTGTGTGTGTGTGTGTGTACGCGCGCGCGTAAGTATAAATATACATGATTGCCAATTTTATCAAATTTTTAAAAAATTGTATTTAAAAATAAGTTTACTAAACGCACACTAATAATTATAAACACAAAAAATTGAATTTTAAAACTGTATTTAAAAACATCGTTTAAATCGAGTTTTCTGAGTAACGAACCAAACGTCCCTTAGTTTTCCTTTATCCCCTATTCATTAATTCATTTCTCCCCTATTCTTTAATGTGTCGTCGATCTGTAGAAAACAAGGGGACAAGGTTTTGAAATCTTATGGTCTCGGCACGAAAAACAAGGAGGAAATTAGGGGACAACTTCCCTTGTTTCTTCATTTTCAATTTTAGGCCAGGGAGGGTCAAACATGGCAGCTCGACACGCATAACCTTGCTTTTTATAAAAGGATTTGGACGGGTGTTAAGGTAATTAAAAAAAATCCTATTTAATTGTTTATCTTTATCACTCTTAACCTCGTTTACAATTTTATCATTTAATAATTAAGTCCCAAATTATATATATATATATATATATATATATATATATATTAGAAGACTCGAAGGTTAATCTCGAGGGGAGTTCCGAAGGGACCTTTGTCATCGACCCGAAAAAAGTAATTTTGGGACGCATATTCGGGACAAGTAATTTTCTACTTTGCTAATTCACCTAGACTAAATTTCTAATGATAAAATTTATTTGTAACCCTTAGAAAAGTGTGTAATCCTAATATATGTCTTATTATGTGAATTTAAATAGTTGTAAGTACTTAAAAGTTTATGTCGAGCCTATTAGTTTGCAAAAATTAATTAGTGGCCCCAACGCATGAAAATGATAATTTTGGACTTTGACCCCGTTTGCAAAAATTGATAATTTGGGATACGAGAATAGATGATGCAAAATAATTTAGAAGTAAAGTATTCTAAAAGTTCAATTGCTCATTAGGGTTGTAACCTTACGCTTTAGGACTACTTTTGATATGTTTGCTCCATTTTGATGAAAATTGTTGCGAAACTCTTATTCATGTTATAATAAGCAATATGAGAATATTGTAAATGACTTGGGACAATTGATACACATTAATGGAACCCTTATGACGTAACATACTCATGTAAAATAATTACTTGTCCCTTTTTGTAATAACTCCATATGAACCCATGTTCGAAACCATGATATTGTTGATGTGCTTTACGTTATGTAGACATTAGAAGGAGTACGAGAAATTATTGTGATTGGTTTGGTTGTTGAATAGTAATGTGGATTAATTTGGAGGTTTCATGCCTAGACATTTTATTTATTGCCCTACTCTTGCCTAATAAACTTTAAATATTTTGCCTTAGCAACTACTCTATCTAAACGTTAGTGTATCGGGAGTGTTCCTTGTTTGAATTTCAATTCGGTGAGACGTCCCACGCATGGACTTTAGAGTCGAGTTGTTGTGACGAATTAAATGTCATGCTTTTGTACAATAAACTTTAAACAATTTGTCTTAACAACCACTCTATCTAAACGTTAGTGTATCGGGAGGGTTCCTTATTTGGATTTCACTTCGATGAGACGTCCCACGCATGGACTTTAGAGACGTGTTGTCATGATGGCTTAAATCGTAAATAAAAATCACAAACTTTCAACTTTACGCTCTGCATTATGAACAATCACTTGCATGATGTTTGTCCCCTATAACTCTATATAAAACCATTTAAAAATATAGATAATGAATTCTAAATAGTAGAGCCAAATCGGGGTAACTGGGATAATTGAGATATGAGTAGTTTTCTCGGAGTGAATAATTACGCGATAAAATGCCAACATAAATTGAACTTGCTAAGATGGAAATGAATGGGCACCATGGAGGGACACCCCAACATATGATGTGTAAATTCCCGATCATGCGAATACCAGGTGACGTCAGGGAGTAAAACATGATGTTATGGTTTAGTATGATATGTTATTTCTGGCATGCGAATACCAGGTGGCGCTAGTGCGTGATATGTGATGGTTGTGAATATTGTGTTATGTGATTTCCCGGACATGCGAATACCAGATGGCGTCAGGGCATGAAATGTGATTATTTAAATTTGGCGTACCACATGTTTATGATATAGTCGAGATGAAGGGGCACATGATGGTTACTTGATAATTAATTAATGAAAATAATTGAATAATGAAAGTTATTGAGATTAATAAATGTGATTATTTGAATTTGGCGTACCGCATGCCCACATGTTTATGAGATGGTCGAGATGAATGGGTGCCTGTTAAATACGTGTTAATGAATTATTGAGCCTGTCGGTTACGTGTCAATGAAATTTTGAGCATTTCGGTTACTGATTGATTAGTTAATGAGAATGATTAATTAATGGTATGAAATGATATCATTCTAATATATTATGAGACTACGTTTATCGGTTGGGTCGTTCATTAAATTCTTAAACTGTGACTTTATCATATATGCATATAACTGCTTTGAGTTGCGTAACTAAGTTACTTGCTAGGGTTTTAACCCCCGTCTTGTGGAAACCAGGTGCTAGGGTTGGACCTCACACTTATATTGTCCTTCGATCCAGTCAGTGCGTGATATACATCGCTCAGGTTATCATCTTCAGAGACATTGTGACATTATAGTTCTCTTCTTCCTTGTGTTATCATCTATCTTTTAGTCTAGCTTATTGAGATGTCTAGTTGTATGTTGAGATCTAGATGGCTTGTAATATTTATAGACTCTTTGTAGATTGTTTTTATATTTAAATGTTAAGACAACATTGTCTATAGATTTGGTGATTGGACATTATGAGTTATACTTGATGATCTTCTCACCGATTCAAAATTTTTCTTTATTTTTCATTTTATCTCTTCATGCTAAGAATGATATTATTTTGTTTTTTTATTATTCTGTATGATTTTATATTTAGACTTAATCAACCTAAGTATAAAATTACACGGGGTATTACAGTGGGGAACTTCAAGCACTGGTGGAAGGTGGATAGTATTGCTTCAAACTTTTTCAATCCAACCCTGCCAATAATCATATTATAAGAAAATTTAACATTTTTATCAAGAACAAAAAAATGAATCTTCTTTGTTCGGCTAATCGGCCAAATGCCGAGCGAGACTTCTGTTAAACGAAAATATAATTAACCCTTTTAATTAATATTTATTTAGTTTAATATAATATATTGATTTTGATGATTCCAAACATATATTTAATTGAGTATTATTTGCGATAATATTTATTTATTCGTATATTATGTACATATATTATCCCATTTACATATTTAGTTAGTATATATAGTAACGATAAACACTTTTTATCTAAAGATTTTTTTTTCATTTGACATACATTTTTATTATATACATATTACATTTTTTTATGTCAATATTGATATGTTGTTGTTATTATTATTATTATTATGGATATATTGTTAATATTTCATTTTATATAATATATTAATTTTTTAAAGAATATTTTTTTAATACTCTATTTTTATATAACTATATATACGTTGTATTTATAATTTTTTAACGCTTAGAGATCTTAAGTATTGCAATTGGTTTTGCACATTTTTTTCTTTTTCTTTTCAATGCAAGTAGACATGTTCATTCATTAAACCCTTGGGCCCCACAATTGAAAGTTTTCGATCAATCCTATTTTTTCAAACCAAAGAAAGCTTCCCATTTATACGTACTTTAAAGCAAATGAAGCAAACGATAAAAAGATATTTTGTCCTTCTTTTTTCTTGGGCCCCACACATTACTCCAATTATGACTATTTTAGTGTTCATTTATATATTTACTCTGTTTAGTTGCTATTATTTTATTCTTATATGTATAGTTTTGTTCAATAAATCCTCGTTCCATCTCTTAGTTATGTTCAGTTTTAATATTTGCACGACAATAGCCTGCCTCGCTCATATTTTGGATTGTGTTGTGTCAACTCAATATCATCTATAATACTTTTTTTTTATCCTATTTCTATTGAAAGATTGATTTACCCATCTGAATTGTTAGTACATCTTTTGAGCCCATGCCTATATTTAACAACTACCTGTTGTCACTTATTGCTTAGGTAACCAAGCCAATACCAATTTGAATTTTAAGTAGATAACAAATGGTTCTTGGGTCTACTATATTTCTATTGGCCGGTTCAATTTTATAATTATATATAATTTTTTTAACGGACATACCCGCTGGTTTACGCAAGTTAAAAGCCTTGGGCCACATCCTATGCTATGCGTGTTTTTTTTATACGTTGGGTTTATTCAAATATTAATCTTTGGACTATTTTTTTATATATACTTATTTTGTTCCGTTAGTTAAGAACGGATTCATTTTCGTCCAAAATTTAAAAAAAAGGAGATTTCAACCTTGTTTGTCCGTTCTTCTAAATTTATACTTGCAATTGTTATGTATGAATTATGTTAACTCTTGCTTTCTACAGGACTTGAAATGATAACAAATGAATAATTCCTTTAACAGCCATGCCTTTGTCCTTTGAGGCATTTATTTTGATCACTTAGATATGTTCGGCCACACACCTATATATTGTCTACATATTTTTTTCTTTTGGTCGAATAAACCCATAGTTAGTTTCGTCACTTTTAAGTGACTTGACTTGGACATTAGTTGTTGGCTTAGAAACCATTACATTGTCAGTTTTAATTTTCGAAATTTTCTTCTAATCCCTTTTCTTGAAGAGTCGGTCTCTCTCTCTCTCTCTCTCTCTCTCTCTCTCTCTCTCTCTCTCTCTCTCTCTCTCTCTCTATCTATCTATCTATCTATCTATCTATCTATCTATCTATCTATCTATCTATCTATCTATCTATCTATATAATAAATCATGTCAGACACATTTCAAACCTTACATTCAAATAGATATTATCTTGATATTGTTTATCCGTCTATTTCTCTCTTAGTTAGATATATTCTTTTGATAGAGCCCCTCATCTGACTGCCTCGAGCAATTCAAAAGGAATACATCATATGTTTTATAATCCTTATATCTTAGAGAAATGACGCTTGCACTGATTTGACCTTAAATGCCTGTTTCAAAAAAATTTCATGCAGCCCTATGACATAATCTTTTTACCCAGAGTCACATGCATTATTTATTACTATTATTATTTTCTTTTGGACGAATTTCGTACTCTTATCTAATGATGTTGACAATTCATTGTAAATGAATCTGAATATAATATCTTTTATAATTTTTGTTATATCATATTATTTTGCTCCTTTTCTCTCTCTTGAACTAACATTTTTTGCAGAACCTAAACGGGGTTATCTACAAAAGCTACTTCAGTCCTACACTTTCACTCATAATTTGAGGATGCTTTTATCATGTCTCAAATGAATTTTTTTTTTATTGAGAAGCAAAATGAAGATTTGCAGATCATCCTTAAAGGAATTTTCTCTCAGTAAAATCAGGCGCATTTAATGCTCACAGAGATTGTGCCTAACAACTATTTTTCGAAAGTCATGTTAAAGCATTAAAGAGCTGCATTTGAAGACAAAAAAGAATGAGAATATGAGCAAGAGATATAGAATTTATTGTGAGCATTTAAATTTACTACTCAGCTACTAAACTCAAAGTGAGCAATTAATTTTTCTAATCTGTTCAATCATTGAAGAAGAATACTTGAGCCTACACCAACATCATTTATTAAAGTCTCATTAAAGAAGAAGAAACCGAGATTATAAATTGTATTTTACGGAGTTTCAGTATTCTACATTGTGCTATAAAGATCAGATTTGTTTGAAGTTTTGTTGAAACTTCGGTTTGTAACAGTGATTGGTACCCACCCTCAAGTGGACCAAGGTCTTGGAGATGGTATTTGCTTCAAGTGTTTGTAAAGTGGTGGTTTGATCATACCTTCAAGTGGATCAGGGATAGTGAAGCGCAAGGAGACGGGAGCTGCTCTAGGCGCGTGGACGTAGGACGAGTTTTGGTCGAACCACGTTAAATTCGGTGTGATTTATTTTTCCGCACTTTATTTTATTTATTTATTTGTTCTTGCTTTAATTTATATTTTTCAGCACTTAAATTTGCAAATATATTAATTATGAAAATTAACAAAATGATATTTAAGGATAAAATAATTATTTTTGAATTAATTAATTTATTTCAGAATATTAAGTTATATTAAATACAAAAATTAATTTAATACCTGTGGAGTGTTAAAATCTGCATTTTAGCTTGTTTAAATTAATTGGTTGTATTTGTTTGATTTCCTTGGTTTTAATCTTTGAAGATTTATTAATCTGAAAATGGATAAGGTGTTGTAAAATATTTTTCTGGCTAAATTCAATTCACCCCCACTCTTGAGTATAATCTGGGCAACAATTGGTATGAGAGCAAGTGCTCTCCTTAGTTTTTGGATTTAACAATCTTAAAGTTAAAGATCATGGCAAATGTTACAACATCCCTCGGTGAAGGCCAATCTATTTTTAAACCTCCCCTATTTTCTAAAAATGATTATAATTATTAAAAAAATATAATTAAATAATTTATTCAGTCACATGATTATGAAGTTTGGAGAGTTGTTATAAATGGTTCCTTTGTTCCTATGAAAATGGTAATTAATATTTATGATCCTAAAGAAAATGAATGGAATGATGTAGATATTAAGAAAATTCAAATAAATGCCAAAGCTATGAGTATTTTGCATTGCGCCCTTGATGTAAATTAGTATAGTAGAATTTGTTGTTGTGAATCTGCTAAATAAATTTTGGATGGATTAGAAGTCACATATAAAGGAACAAGTCAAGTTAAAGACGATAAAATCAACATGCTTGTTCATAGTTATGAATTATTTAAGATGAAACCCGATGAATCTATTTCTGATATGTTCACTAGATTCACAAATATTATCAATGGTCTGAAATCTCTTGGAAAATCTATACATACAATGAGTTGGTGAGTAAAATTATCATGTCAATACCGGTAACTTTGACGACCAAAAAGTTGGCTATCAAAGAAGAAATAAGAGAAAGACCAATCTCTCTTGGTGAGCTGTTGGGTTCGCTAATCACTCATGAGATGGAACTCAAGGCACTTGTAGAAGAGGAAAAACCTAAGACAAGCAAAATCTTTGCTCTCAAATCTTCAAGTAAAGCGATAGAAAGTGAAGATGATGATGATATTTTCCTATTGGCTAAATACTTCAAAAAGTATTTTTCTTCCAAAAAGAAAGCCAAGGAAAGAAGAAGGAAACATTCTTCAAAAGAGTTCAATGATGATTCCAAATCTGAACCAAGATGTTATAATTGCGATGAAGTTGGACATATTATAACAAATTGTCCAAAGTATAAGAAACGGAAGAAGGCATTGAAGGCCACATCATGGAGTGATTCCGACACTAGCTCTACCGATGAAGATTCAAACGAAAATAAAGTTGCTCATCTTTGTTTCATGCCTATGAAAAATGGGGTACATTCTAACCTTGAAACTTTTAGTGATATTGATGATGATATTGATGATTATGAAGAATTACAAAATATTTTTGATGAATTATGTGATAATTTTGAAGAACTTAAAAATAATAGGTTGAACTTAAAAAGTCTCATTCATTACTATCTTAAAATGTGATTTACATTCAAAAGAAAATAATGAGTTGAAATTAGAAAACCATTCTTTAAGAAAATAAGTTGAATTTTTGAAAATAAAAAATACTAGTAGCATATCTTTTGAAAAACTTGAATTTGAAAATTCAGAATTGAAAAAGAAAGTTAACACATTATTGCCTATTTTGTCGAATTTTGTAAATGGTAGAGATTATTTAGAAAAGTTGTTAGGTAGTCAAAGATGGATGCTTGATAAAGATGGAATTGGTTACAACACTAATGAAAAGGAGAAAAAAATTCAAAACTATTCTAATCATAAAGTTAACTCATTGTGCACATATTGTGGTGGACACACATTTTTCAGATTTACGCCCATACAAATTTGAAATGAGAAAATTAGTTTAGGTTCCTAAAGGAACTATCATGTATACTAACCCCTATGGACCTAACACATTTTGGGTGCCAAAAGAGAAAATCTTTAAAGTTGTGTAGGTGTGAAAACCTAAACACCCTAACATATTTTAGTTAATAAATAAACTCCAACTCTTTTAAATTTAATTTTGAAACTTGATTGAAACCGTTGTACGCACGCACGCATGCACGCATACAAATAAATACATATTTTTGATGATGATGCTGAAATGAATGTAATCAGAATGGGATGAGGAAAACTATATAATGACACAGTATTTGTTCTTGAGGAAACCACCGTGCTTGAAAACCCCGTGTCCCTAGTCCCAGGATAACTCACACACCCAAGTCCACTATTACCGACTACGAGTTACAGATTATAGTCTTCAAGTACACAATGAATTAAACTAAGCAAATACACACTCGTATAACCAACCTAGTCTATCACTCACTCACTCACATGCACAACTACACACTTAAACCCGAGACCCCGTGAATTTGTGCAACACATAAAATAATTAAATGTTTATTTTTCTGAAAACATAAAATTTATTTTGTTTATAAAAAAAGACTAAACACACACCAGTTTAAGTATACTTTTATTAACAACAAAAATTACCAATCAGTGACTAAGTGAAGGGTAAGAGTAGATTCAAATACACTCTCTCAAAACTGGTTTTTGCACAAGCCAAAACACACACCTAGAGTAATCTGATTTTAAAATAAAATAAATAAGTCTTAATCAGTTTTAAAAATCAGAAAACCCACACAAGATATCTTACAGACCAAATAACCCACACATGATAATCACACGTTGATTTACACACTAATTTTAAACACACCTACACAAGTTTAAAATAGCCTAATCCAAATTTCAGTTAAATCCAGTACAGTCCAACTTTAGTCGAAGTTCAGTCCAAGTTTAAACTCACACTTAGTTAAACACGAATTACACCCACTAAAACAAACCACTGAGTTAACACATGAGTTTAAACAGAGTTAACACACGAGTTAAAACAAATTATATTAACCAAAGATTTCAACCCTAAGATAAACACAAACGAGTTTACTACAAACATAGAGTTTATAAACATACACACACTTTCTCATGATATTACCATTTTTTTTAGAAATATCAGTTTTAATGAGGGCCTTTAAGTCTGTAAACAACAGTCTTTTTGGATTTTAAATCACCGCATTACCAAACCAACAAACACAACAGGACCAATCCACATGCACACACAGTTAAACTAAAACACACACAGATCAGAGAAGTATAACAAAAAAATAAACAAAATAACACCAAACCGATCTCTCTCTCTCTCTCTATCTATCTATCTATCTATCTATCTATCTATGGAGAAAAGGGAAACTCACATAAAAATCTCAAACAAGAGCTATGGTAGAATCGTTTAGAAAAAGAAGGGAATGAACTCGCCTAGCTCATGCAGTTGATCCAAGCAGCAAATCCACCCAATAGCGTAAACCAAAGATTTGAATCAGGACTAACCTTATTCAAACATGACCACCACCATCGTTCAACTTCAAACCAAAAAGTAAAAGAAACCCCCAACACAGATCCACACTTAAACTTGGTTGTTGAAAACGAACCAAGATAAAACACTCAAAACGCACACTCAAACATATGAGGTGCTGAGGCTATAAAGATCAGAAGAGAGAAAAACTCTCAAAACTTGAAGAATTTAAGAGAGAGAAAGAAGATAAAATGTTGGCTGAGAAAATTATAAAACCCTTTTTGGAACAAATTTCCCCATTTCTTACATTATATACCTCAACCAAAATGGCAGAGGTTTGTAAATAATAAACCTAAATAAAGAGGTCAAAACCGTAAAACCACTTCGGCAGCAAAGGGCATATAAGGCAAGACATATCAAAAGGATATGTGAGCAAATAACGAAGAAAGAGAAATGGGCAAAGCGGGAAACCGCAAGGAGACAACCAAAGTGACAACCATGCCAAATTGGGTCTCGAGAAGACCAAAAAGGCGCAAACCTCGAGCGCCAAAACTAACGGCCAAATCATCACCAAAACAAATAATAAATCTCTGCCATTTTAATTTTTGTTTAAATGATTATAATAAACAAATTAGGTTTTGTTCATTATACAAAATGTTTATACATAAACAAACAAACAAAATTAAAAAGAAATCAATATATTTTAAATTAAATAAATATTAAAAAATAGATAATAGATTCTAAAAAGATAATTTCAAATAAATTTAAAAATACAAACAAGAGATTGAATAAAATTAATAAAGTTATAAGGCACACTAAAAATGCTATAAAAGGAATAAAGTTTCAAAATTATGACAACCACGAAGGGCAATTTCAATCTCCCCCTTTGGCCAATTTTGAGACAAACATCACTTTGAGACTAAAAAATACATAACTCAACTAACAATATTTTGAGCCCTATACCATACAAACCTATACTAACAACATTTTAAGTCCTAAATAAATACATATCTCAACTAACAATATTAATCCTAAAAGACCATAAAATACACAAAGGGTCTCAAATTCTCCCCCTATTTGTCTCAAAGGGACAACGGGAGGAAACTAAAATCAAATTAGGTCGGAAACACACACACACACACATTAATAGACATTCGTAGAGTCTCAAATCTATGATTATCCAATAGTTTAGTAAATAAATCAGCAAGTTGATCTTTAGTATTTAAATACTCTATGGAATTTCCTTTTTCTCAATAAGTTCCCTAATAAAGTGTTCGCGCATTTTGATATGTTTGGTACATCAATGAAAAAAAGGATTCTTTGAAATACTAATGACACTTTGATTATCACATAAAATGAGTGTAGTTGGTTCAATTATGCCATAGTCATTTAACATTTATTTGATCCACAAAAGCTGAGTATAATAACTACTGGCAGCGATATACTCGGCTTCAGTGGAGGAAAGAGACTCACGATTCTGCTTTTCAGACGACCAAGAGACTAGGTTGTGTCCTAAGTAAAGCCGCCATAAGTGCTTTCACTATCATCGGTACACCCGACCCAATTGGCATCCGTATACCCTATTGTTTTGGAATTTGTGTGAAATGTGTACATAATACAAAAAATTAAAGTACCACTAACATATTTTAGTATGCATTTAACTGCAAGCACGTGAGATTCTTTGGGTTCACATTGATATCTAGCACACACACTCACACACACACACACACACACACACACACTATGCATTATATCGAGTCTACTAGTCGTTAAATAAAGAAGGCTCCCAATCATACTACAATAAAGTGTGAGTTCAACCTTTTACCCAATAAATCTTTAGATAACTTAGTTGTGGAACTCATAGGGGTCCTAAAAGTTTTTGCATTAGTTAGCCCAAAACGCTTAACCAATTCAGTGGCATATTTAGTTTTAGATATAAAAATGCAGTCCGATTTTTGAGAAACTTGTAAGCCCAAGAAATATTGCAACTCACCCATTATAGACATTTGAAATTCAGATTTCATGATGTTAGCAAAAATTTCAGCCTCTCAAGGAGATGTGGACCCCAAAACAATGTCATCAATATATATTTGAGCAATAAGCAAACAAGTTGTATTTCTTTTAATAAACATTGGTAAGTCTACTCCCCCTCGATTAAAGTCGCAGGTTAAAAGAAAAGAAGTTAGACGCTCATACCAAGCACGAAGGGCTTGTTTGAGCACATAAAGAGCTTTCTTCAATCTAAACACATGTTTGGGAAGAAAAGGATCGACAAAACCTTTAGGTGGTTCAACATACACATATTCATTTAAAAACCCATTTTGAAATGGAGATTTTATGTCCATTTGGTATAATTTAAATTTCAAATGACACGAAACAACAGGAAAAAGTCTAATTGACTATATTCTAGCAACAGGGGCAAACGTCTCATCAACATCAATCCCATAAATTTAAGAGTACCCTTGGGCTAATAGTCTATCTTTATTACACAAAACATTACCGATTTCATCACATTTATTTTTAAATATCCACTTCTTTCCGATGGCATTAGTATGGGAAGGACGAGGAGCTAAATATCACACATCATGGATCTTAAATTGACCTAATTCTTCTTGCATGACAAAGAGCTAATATTCATCAACAAGGGCGTCTTTTATATTTTTAGGTTCTACTAAAGAAAAAAAATAAGACATCAAGGCATTTAAAGTTTGAGCCCTAGTTTTAATTGGTTCTTTAATATCACCCAAAATGTTCTTTTTCAGATGATTTTCCCTAACCCAATTTGGAGCATCAAGATCTTCAGGTGGAAGGGAGTCCCAGTCACTATTCGTTGACTATTTTGATAAATCATTTGACAAAATGTTATCAACGGGTAATGAATCCGGGCTATCTTCTACCAAAGGGGCAACACAATCATTTATCACAACATTAATGGATTCCATTATAGACTTAGTTTTCATATTATAAACTCTATAAGCCCTACTATTTTGGGAGTATCCTAAAAAACATCCTTATCTCCTTTAGTATCAAATTTAGACAAGTGTTCACGATCCTTACACACATAGCATTCACTACTAAATACTCTAAAATATTTCAGAATTGGTTGTCTACCATACCATAATTCATAGGGTGTTTGTTTACTATTTTTCCTTGAATGAACTCTATTAATTATGTGACAAGTTGTTAGAGTAGCTTCAACCCAAAAATATTTTGGTAAATTCTTAGCATGGAAAACACGAGCCATTTCTTGAATGGTTTGATTTTATCTTTCTACAATACCATTTTGTTGAGGTGTCTTAGGAGCACTAAATTCGTGTTGATACCCATTCGCAATACAATAGTCAATGACACCCGTGCCTTTAAATTCTCCACCCCCATCACTACAAATACGAGTGACTTGAGTATCCTTCTCATTTTCGATTTTTAGGAAAATTTTCAAAAAATGATTAAAAGTGTTTGATTTTTCTTTTATAAAGGCAACCCAAGTAAATCTAGTGAGGTCATCAATAATAACAAGAATATAGGAATTACCACAAAAAATAATTGTCCTAGAGGGACCCATTAAATCCCTATGTAACAATTCCAAAGGGTGATAAGTAAAAATATCACTCACTTAATTATGAGGTGCCTTATGAATTTTACCAATCTGACATGGACCACAAATAGAGTGTTTAACTTTAGTTATTTGGGGGACACCATGAACAATATTTTGACTAGTTAATTTTGACAAACTATCATAATTTAGATGTTCTAATCTTTCATGCCACAAGTCTAAATCACTCATCCTAGAAGATAAACAATTTTCAGATTCAGGTTCATGTTTAACCACATAGCAATTGTTTAAAGTCCTAGTACCAAATAAAATAAGATTTCCATTTGGGTCTAAAATTTTACAATCAGATTTAAAGAAATTAACAGCATGATCGGTGTCACAAAATTGACTAATACTTAATAGAATTACTTTTAAACCTTCAACAAGTAAAACTTCCTCTAAGTTAGAGTGTCCATCTGTCTTAATTGACCCTTTGCCTATGATGTGGGACATCTTTCTATCACCAAACATCACGAGAAATAAAAGATTTTAAGGTGAGAAATTTGAATTTGTCCCCCATCACATGCCTAGAGCAACCAGAATCAAAATACCATTGGGAATTTTTATTACGAGCATTTAGTGCTAATAAAACCACATTGCATCTCAATGAGTCATTTGATTCGGATTTTTTTAACCCAATCAGCCTTAATTCTCTCAAAAACTGTTATTATTTGATAAGGTTGCTTGTTGGACATATTAAGCTTCTTAATAAATTCAGTTTTACCGTAAAACCGAGCTGGCCGATTTTGAGTTTGCAATTTTTTATAGCAGAATTCAATCAAGTTATCATTTTTATGAAAAAAATGACAACGGAAAAATTTCCTATAAACAGGTTTGGTCGGGATAACATGTTTGTGGGTTGTTCTGTAGTTAATCATGTTGTCTTTCTAAACCAAAACGGTTCTAAATGACCCAATTTAGAGCAAAATCCACACTGAAAAGTGGACTTAATGGTTTGAAATTTCTTTCCATTTTCAGTTTGCCTAAATACTCCTAAATTAGGTCCACTATGTCCTAATTTCTTAAAACATAATTTTTCCAAATGTTCAGTTTTGTGACAAAAATTGCATCTGAAAACAGGTTTAGAAGAGGTAGAACGACCCTCATTTTTAACATATTGGTATGACAACCTAATTTCATTAGACTCGAGAAATTATTCTTTTAAATTAACAAAATTGGTTACATCAAACTCTTCATCCTCAAATCCAAGCCATTTTGTAGGAACAAAATCAGAATAAAAATTGGTTGGATCATAGCATAATTTTTATTAATAGTTTTGACTGCATCACTAACATTACAAAAACTATTTAACTTTTTGGAGGTGATCTCTAGTTCCCTTTTACATTCATCATATTTATTCAAAACAACCTTAAGTTCAATTTGAGATTCATCATATTTAAAAAAAACTTCCTTATTTTTAGTCTCAAGAGAGTGATTCAAATCAGTTAGGATAGAACTCCTCTTTTCAAGTAAACCAACATCTTTTTCCAATTCTTCTATGTGAAAAGCAGATTCTTCAGACATACGTCTTATTTGACTATTTAAAGCGTCGATTTTAGCTAATTGTCTAGAATTACCCTCATTTAAGTGTGTGTTTTTATAAAGTGTGTAATTTTTAGAAATATCACACACATACACACTCTTCAATATTTTTAGTAACCACAGGCATATCAAGTTCATCTAAATCAGCATAAATATTTCCAATGTTAAAAAGAGAAGCCGTGACAGGGGGGTGATTTTGAGGAGGAAAGATTTGAGATAAATTTACAAAGTCTAAATCACAATTATCATCACACAAGTAAAAAAATATCAGATAGACTATATAAATTATCTAAGACGTCCTCCGATATGATAGTACATACAGAAGTAAACGCCACAAGATTATCAAAAGTTTCTTCATTATCACTATCGAAGCTATCATCCCATGTTTTAGACAAATGTGATTTATTTGAAGGTTCCCATTTAGATTTAGAAACGCACTTATCAGTATAGTGACCATATTCATTTCACTTACGACACTGGATATAACTAAAATCCTTTTTGGGTTCAGATTTTTCAGAGCTTTTCTTCTCAAAATATTTTTCATGGGGTCTATCGGAATAACTAGGTTGCCTTTATTGTGATGCAAATTTATTCCTAAACTTCACAAATTTCTTACAGTGTTTAGTCAAGAGAGAAATTTCATTATCCAAAGAGTCTAAACAGATTTCAGATTCAGTTAAATTGAACAAGGAGGATACAAAAGCCAAACTATTTTCACTAGTTCTAAAATTAAGAACATTTTGAGTTTCGGTGTGTGCATGTGCTTTGCCTCTTTGCTCATCTCTTAAAGAATTTTGATATTCATAAGTTTTAAGTTTGATATATGAGAGATGAGTTGTATAGCTATCCAACTTATCAGCTATAGTGTGGGCAATTAAATCAAAACTCTTAGGAAGAGACCTAAGGATTTTATCACATATTTTAGAGTTGGCATAAATGACACCATTAGTATGTGATTAATTTACAACATCTTGCAATTTTAAATAAAAGTCGATCAAATTTCTCACTATCTTTCATGTAGAGAGAATCATAAAGTGTAACTAACATTTGGGACTTAACCCTTTTAACTCTAGAGTCTCCTTCATGGGTAGTCATTAAAATGTCCCAAGCCTCTTTAGACGTAATGCAGGCTGAAATTCTTTTAAATTTAGTTGCACCCATCGCTTGGAAAATAACATTTTTGCCTTTATTATTAGACTGTGAGCAAAGCTTTTCCTTTTTGGACCATTCAGAAAGGGGTTTTCGAAAAAAAATTTCAGTTTCATCATCACTAGGTCTAGTAGGAGCAGAATAACCAGTTTAAACCATATCCCATACCTCATCTCCCAAGTGTTGGAGGTGTTCAACCATTCTTACTTTCCAGTAAGCAAAGTTGTCACCATCAAATACGAGCGGACGTACGGAAGACCCATTATGGTCACCCATAATAAAAAGTTGTATATTTTAAAAACAAAAGAGTTCAGAATCTTTGCGAAAAAAAACTTTTTAAAAAGTGAGTCCTAAAGCTTTGATACCACTTGTGAAAACCAAAACACCCTAACGTGTTTTAGTTAATAAATAAACTCCAACTCTTTTAAATTTAATTTTAAAATTTGATTGAAACCGTGGTACGCACGCACACAAATAAATACATATTTATGATGATGCTGTTGAAATAAAGATAATCATAATGGGATGAGGAAAAGTAGATAGTGACACAATATTTGTTCTCGAGGAAACCACCGTGGTGAAGAACTCCGTGTCCCTAGTACCAGGACAACTCACACACCTAAGTCCACTATTACCAATTACAAGGTACAGATTACAGTCCCCAAGTACATAATGAATTAAATTAAGCAAATACACACCTGTATAACCAGCCTAGTCTAAAACAACCCAACTTGACTGAAGATCAGTCAACCCAATGATACCCAAGTAATAGTGACTATCACTCACTCACTCAAACCCAAGATCCCGTGAAGTTGTGCAATGCATAAAATAATTAGCGGTTTGTTTTTCTTAAAACATAAAATTTATTTTGTTTATAAAAGAGACTAAACACACACCAGTTTAAGTCTACTTTTATTAACAACAAAAATGACCAATCAATGACTAAGTGAAAGGTAAGAGCAGATTCAAATACACTCTCTCAAAACTGGTTTTTGCACAAGCCAAAACACACACCCAAAGTAATTTGATTTTAAAATAAAATAAATAAGTCTTAATCAGTTTTAAAAATGAGAAAATCCACACAAGATATCTTACAGGCCAAATAACCCACACGTGACAAACACACGCTGATTTACACACTGATTTAAACACACCTACACAAGTTTAAAACAACCTAATCCAAATTTCAGTTAAGTCCAGTATAGTCCAACTTTAGTCCAAGTTCAGTCCAAGGTTAAACTCACACTTAGTTAAACACGAGTTACACCCACTAAGACAAACCACTGAGTTAACACACGAGTTTAAACAAACTAAATTAACCAATGATTTAAACTCCAAGATAAACACACACGAGTTTAATACAAACAGAGAGTTTATAAACACACGCACACTTTCTCAAGATATTACTATTTTTTTAAAGAAATATCAGTTTTAATGAGGGTCTTTAAATCTGCAAACAACAGTCCTTTTGGATCTTAATTCACAGCAGTACCAAACCAACAAACACAACATAACGAATCTACATGCACACACAGTTAAACAAAAGCGCACACAGATCTCAGAAGTAGAACAAAAAAAATAAACAAAATAACACCAAACCGATCTGTATATAAATATGTGTATATATCAGAGTGTGTATATATATATATATATATATATACACATATATATATATACATACGGAGAAAAGGGAAACTCACATAAAAAGCTCAAACAAGAGCTATGGAATAACCGTTTAGAAAAAGAAGGGAATGAACTCGCCTAGCTGAGACAGTTGATCCAAGCAGTAAAGCCACCCAACAACGTAAGCCCAAGATTTGAATCAACACCAACCTTATTCAAACACGGCCACCACCATAGTTCAACTTCAAACCGAAAAGTAAAAGAAACCCCCAACACAGATCCACACTTAAATTTGGTTGTTGAAAATGAACCAAGATCAAACACTTAAAACGCTCACTTAAACATATGAGTTGCTGAGGCTATAAAGATCATAAGAAAGAAAAAGTCTCAAAACTTGAAGAATTTAAGATAGAGAAAGAAGAGAAAATGTTGGTTGAGAAAATTATAAAACCCTTTTTGGAACAAATGTACCCATCTCTTACATTATATACCTCAACCAAAATGGCAGCGGTTTGTAAATAATAAACCCACATAAAGAGGTCAAAACCGTAAACCCACTTTGGCAGCAAAGGGAATATAAGGCAAGACATATCAAAAAGAGATGTGAGTAAATAACCAAGAAAGAGAAAGGGACAAAGAGGGAAACCACAAGGAGACAACCAGAGTGACAACAACGACAAATTGGGTCTCGAGAAGACCCAAAAGGCGCAGACCTCGAGCGCCAAAACAACCGGCCAAATCACCACCAAAACAAATAATAAGCCATTTTAATTTTCGTTTAAACGCTTATAATAAACAAATTAGGTTTTGTTCATTATAAAAAATGTTTAAACATAAACAAACAAACAAAATTAAAAAGAAATCAATATATTTTAAAATAAATAAATATTAAAAAATAGATTCCAAAAAGATAATTTCAAATAAATTTAAAAATACAAATATGAGATTGAATAAAATTAATAAAGTTATAGGGCACACTAAAAATGTTGTAAAAGGAATAAAGTCTCAAAATTGTGACAAACACGAAGGGCAATTTCAATCTCCCCCTTTGGCCAATTTTGAGACAAACATCACTTTGAGGCCAAAAATTACATAACTCAACTAACAACATTTTGAGCCCTATACCATATAAAACTCAACCAACAATATTTTGAGTCCAAACAAATACATAATTTAGTTAAAAACATTAATCCTAAAAGACCATAAAAGACACGAAGGGTCTCAAATTCTCCCCTTGTTTGTCTCAAAGGGACAATGGGAGGAAACTAAAATCAAATTAGGTTGGAAATACGCACACACACCAATAAACATTCGTAGAGTCTCAAATCTATGATTATCCAATGGTTTAGTAAATAAATCAGCAAGTTGATCTTTAGTATTTAAATACTCTATGCAAATTTCCTTTTTCTCAACAAGTTCCCTAATAAAGTGTTCACGCATTTTGATATGTTTGGTACATGAATGAAAAACGGAATTATTTGAAATACTAATGGCACTTTGATTCTCACATAAAATGAGTGCAGTAGGTTCAATTATACTATAGTCATTTAACATTTGTTTGATCTACAAAAGTTTAGTACAACAACTACCGGCATCGATATACTCGGCTTCGGTGGAGGAAAGAGACACACAATTCTGCTTTTTAGACAACCAAGAGACTAGGTTATGTCCTAAGTAAAAGCAACCACCGAAAGTAATTTTACTATCATCGGCACACTTGGCCCTATCGACATCCGTATACCCTATTATTTTAGAATTTGTGTCAAATGTGTACATAATACCAAAATTTAAAGTACCACTAACATATTTTAGCATTCGTTTAAGTGCAAGCATGTGAGATTTTTTGAGTTCACATTGATATCTAGCACACACACACACTATGCATTATATCGGGTGTACTAGCCATTAAATAAAAAAGGCTCTCAATCATACTACGATAAAGTGTGACTTCAACCTTTTTACCCAATAAATCTTTAGATAGCTTAGTCGTGGAACTCATAGGGGTCGTAGCAGTTTTTGCATTAGTTAGCCCAAAATGCTTAACCAATTCAGTGGCATGTTTAGTTTGAGATATAAAAGTGCAGTCCGGTTTTTAAGAAACTTATAAACCCAAGAAAAATTATAACTTACCCATCATAGACATTTGAAATTCAGATTTCATGATGTTAGCAAAAATGTCAGCCTCTTGAGGAGATGTAGACCCAAAATAATGTCATCAACATATATTTGAGCAATAAGCAAACATGTTGTATTTCTTTTGACTAACATTATTAATCTACTCCCACACAATTAAAGCCGTGGGTTAAAATAAAATAAGTTAGAAGCTCATACCAAGCACGAAGGGCTTGTTTGAGCCCATAAAGACCTTTCTTCAATCTAAACACATGTTCGGGAAGAAAAGGATCAACAAAAGCTTTAGGTTATTCAACATACACTTATTCATTTAAAAACCCATTTAGAAATACAGATTTTACATCAATTTTGTATAATTTAAATTTCAAATGACACAAAACGACAAGCAAAAGTCTAATAGACTCTATTCTAACAACAGTGACAAATGTCTCATCAACATCAATCCCATCAATTTAGGAGTACCCTTAGGCCACTAATCTATCTTTAGTACGCAAAACATTATCGGTTTCATCATGTTTGTTTTTAAATATCCACTTAGTTCCAATGACATTAGTATGGGAAGGACGAGGAACTAAATACCACACATCATGGATCTTAAATTGATTTAATTCTTCTTGCATGGTAAGGAGGCAAGATTCATAAACATGAGCGTCTTTTATATTTCTAGGTTCTACTAAAGAAATAAGAGAAGACATCAAGGCATTTAAAGTTTGAGCTCTAGTTTTAATTGGTTCTTTAACATCACCAAAAATGTTCTTTTTAGGATGATTTGCCCTAACCCAATTTGGAGCATCAAGATCTTCTGGTGGAAGGGAGTCCAAGTCACAATCCGTTGATTGTTTTGATAAATCATTTGACGAAATGTTATTAACGGGTAATGATTCTGAGCTATCTTCTACCAAAGGGGCAGCACAATCATTTATTACAATATTAATGGATTCCATAGTAGACTTAGTTTTCAAATTATAAACTCTAGAAGCCCTACTATTACAGGATTATCCTAAAAAAATAGCCTTGTCTCTTCTAGTATCAAATTTAGACAAGTGTTCACGGTCCTTACACACATAGCTTTCACTACCAAATAATTTAAATATTTCAGATTTGGTTGTCTACCATACCATAATTCATAGGGTGTTTGTTTAGTATTTTTTCTTAAATGAACCCTATTAATTATGTGACAAGTAGTTAGAGTAGCTTCAACCCAAAAATATTTTGGTAAATTCTTAGCATGAATTAAAACACGAGCCATTTCTTGAATGGTTCGATTTTTTCTTTCTACAATAACATTTTGTTGAGGTGTCTTAGGAGCACTAAATTCATATTGATACCCATTCCCAATACAATAGTCAATGACACCCGTGTCTTTAAATTCTCCACCCCTATCACTACGAATATGAGTGACTTGAGTATCCTTCTCATTTTCGATTTTTAGCAAAATTTTTAAAAAATGATTAAAAGTGTCTGATTTTTCTTTCATAAAGGTAACCCACATAATAATAATAATCCTCAGCCACATTATATACCTCAACCAAAATGGCAGCAGTTTGTAAATAATAAACTCACATAAAGAGGTCAAAACCGTAAACCCACTTCGACATCAAAGGGCATATAAGGCAATACATCTCAAAAGGATATGTGATTAAACAACCAAGAAAGGGAAAGGGGCAAAGTGGGAAACCACAAGGAGACATCCAGCGTGACATCCATGCCAAATCATGTCTCGAGAAGACCAAAAAGGTGCAGACCTCGAGCGCCAAAACCAACGGCCAAATCACCACTAAAATAAACAATAAATCTCATCCATTTTAATTTTCGTTTAAATGATTATAATAAACAAATTAGGTTTTGTTCACTATACACAATGTTTAAACATAAACAATCAAACAGAATTAAAAAGAAATCAACATATTTCAAAATAAATAAATATTAAAAAATAGTTAATAAATTCCAAAAAAATAATTTCAAATAAATTTAAAAATACAAATATGAGATTGAATAAAATCAATTAAGTTATAGGGCACGCTAAAAATGTTGTAAAAGGAATAAAATCTCAAAATTGAGACAAACAAGAAGGGCAATTTTAGTAGGTTGTATTTTGAGATGGGATGTGGATTTTCAAGGCATATGATTTGGTATTATTTCAAATTTCAAGTATCATTGCCTAATATTAAAAATGCCATAATTGAATAAATTTTCGTGGATATATCTTTGGTATTGGTAAGGTGGTAAGAAACACCATTCTTGAATTTCATATCTTATGTTTCTTGATGATTTAAAGTATGATCTTAGTTGATATATTTCCATACATAGAATATTTGTTAAATCATATGAGTTTGTTGTTGATAATTTAAGTCTTCATTTGTGAATTTGTACATTTATTATCTTTGATGATTTTATGTTACACATATTTGATTTTAATGATAACATTTTGAGATTTTAATTCATTAGTTGTATCTAGACACTTTTGATTTTGATGACAAATTTTGAGATGAAAATTCATTGTTTTTGTGTGTTACATCTTCATAATTTTTTTAATAATAATATTGGATTAATTCATGACTTTATTGTATATTAACTTGAAACAACACCGTCGTTTGAGAATATTCCAGTATACTAGTTATATGAACTACATGTTAATATTGAAACATTCACTCATTCATTTTGATGATATGAGCATATTAATCTTATTGTGCTATATTTATAACATGCTACATGATTAGTGCCTTTCTTTGAATATGTATGACATTCTTGAAAAATATTATTTTGGGAAGAAAATGACACTTGTCATATTTTGTGCTTAAATCGAAAAGTCAAATGATTATTGAAATTGTTATGATTTATGGATATATTGTGATTTATTGAAAATAATTTTATATTGAAAATATTTTATCTCATGAAAAAGATGCACCATATTTGTTATATGCATATATGCCTTCATTTGGTATCCCTTAGGGGGAGGTAAGATGTTTATTGAAAATTATTCATAGAAAAAGGCTTGATAATGATTTTTGATGGGCTATTATGAATATTATTGATAATTTCGAAAATTTTATGATTCGTATCTCGAAAATGGCAAAGTATGAGTATAATAAAAAAATCGTGTCGCTATATTCTCACTCATGTTGCGCACATCATTAAAATTATTTGAAAAATATTGAGTTGTGATATATTCACCATTATGTGCTTGATATTATTAATTTTATCATTTTGGTGACATGTGCATTATTTGATGATATTCACGACTATTGAAAATTCAAATACATGCTATGAGAAAATTTATGATGAATTTGTGCCTATTGAAAATTTTATGATATTCATATTTGACTCTTATGATTTATAGTTAAATCCCATGCAAAAATTATTTTTGATAGGGGAATATTTTCTTTTCACCCTTGACACTTGATTTATATGAAAAATTCTTTTTGATAATGTCAAAAGGGGGAGAAATATATATGATTCACAAATTGTGCTTAATTATATATATATAATTGTGAATCATTGTTTGTCATCATAAAAAAGGGAGAGATTGTTAAAGGAAAATGTAATTAACCTTTTTTATTAATATTTAATTAGTTTAATTGTAATTAATGTACATTTAGTTTAATATAATATATTGATTTTGATGATTCCAAACATATATTTAATTGAGTATTATTTGCAATAATATTTATTTGTTCATATATTATGTACATATATTATCCCCTTTACATATTTAGTTAGTATATATAGTATCGATAAACACTTTTCATCTAAAGAATTTATTTTTCATTATACACACATTTTTATTATATAAATATTACATTTTTTATGTCAATATTGATATGTTGTTGTTGTTGTTGTTGTTGTTGTTGTTGTTGTTGTTGTTGTTGTTGTTGTTATTATTATTATTATTATTATTATTATTATTATTATTATTATTATTATTTATTATTATTATCTCCTTATGAATTTATTATTAATATTTCGTTTTAGATAATATATTTATTTTTTAAAGAATATTTGTTTAGACATTATTTTTATATATCTATATATACGTTATATTTATAATTTTTTAATGCTTAAAGAGATCTTAAGTATTGCAATTGGTTTTGTACGTTTTTTTTCTTTCTCTTTTCAATACAAGTAGACATGTTAATTCATTAAACCCTTGGGCCCCACAATTGAAAGTTTTCGATCAATCCTATTTTTTCAAACCAAAGAAGGCTTCCCATTTTTTTTTTGGTGAAAAGAGGAAATTAGAAAAGCAGAAAGCAACAACAACGAAAGCCAAAGGTCCTAAACAAAGTAGAACCCATCTCCCTCCATCTCCGCGTCCACCATCCTAAGGAATTCTTCCGGTGCTTGGTCGTACTCTTTGTACAGTTTATCCACCTCTCTCGCAACTTTCACCATAAAGTCCGCCATAAAATTTCTTGCTCTTGGGATGTGCACGATATTGACTTTCAATTCTTTCGCAATCTCCTTGCAATCCTCAATGATATTGGCCAATGTGTGATTGTGAGTAGTCTCTTGTTTGATGAGATTTATGGCTTCAAGACAATCATTTTTCAGACACACATTCTTCCATTTCGTACTTTAAAGCAAATGAAGGCTTCCCATTTATACGTACTTTAAAGCAAATGAAGCAAATGATTAAAAGCTCTTTTGTCCTTCTTCTTTCTTGGGCCCCACGCATTACTCCAATGATGACTATTTTAGTGTTTATTTATATATTTACTCTGTTTAGTTGCTATTATTTTATTCTTATATGTATAGTTTTGTTCAACAAATCCTCGTTCCATCTGTTAGTTATGTTCAGTTTTAATATTTGCACGACAATATCTTGCCTTGCTCAGATTTTGGATTGTGTTGTGTCAACTCAATATCATCTATAATACTTTTTTTTATCCTATTTCTGTTGAAAGATTGATTTACCCGTTTGAATTATTCGTACATCTTTTGAGCCCATGCCTATATCTAATAACTACCTGCTGTCATTTATTGCCTAGGTACCCAAGCCTATACGAGTTATAATTTTTAGTAGATAACAAATGGTTCTTGGCTCTATTATATTTCTATTGGCCGGTTCATTTTTATAATTATATATAATTTTTTAACGAACATATTCACTGGTTTACGCAAGTTAAAAGCCTTGGATCACATCCTATGCCATGCGTGTTTTTTTATACGTTGGGTTTATTCAAATATTAATCTTTGGAAAGTTTTTTTTATATATACTTATTTTGTACCGCTAGTTAAGAGGATATTCATTTTCTTCTAACAGTTAAAAAAAGAGGAGATTTCAACCTTGTTTCTCCGTTCTTCTAAATTTATATTTGCAAGTGTTACGTATGAATTATGTTAACTCTTACTTTCTACATGACTTGAAATGATAACAAATGAATAATTCCTTTGACAACCATGCCTGTGTCATTTGAGGCATTTATTTTGATCAATTAGATATGTCCGACCACACACCTATATATTGTCTATATATTTTTCTTTTGGTCGAATAAACCCATAGTTAGTTTCGTCACTTTTAAGTGACTTGACTTAACATTAGTTTTTGGCTTATAAAGCATTATATTGTGAGTTTTAATTTCTCGAGATTTTCTTCTAATCCCTTTTCTTGAACAATCAGTTTATATATATATATATATATATATATATTATGTGAGACATATTTCAAACCTTACCTTCAAATAGCTACTATCTTGATATTATTTATCTCTCTATTTCTCTCTTAGCCAGATAATTTTTTTTATAGAGCCCCTCATCTGACTGCCTCGAGCAATTCAAAAGGAATACATCATATGTTTTATAATCCTTATATCTTTGAGAAATGACGCGTGCACTGATTTGACCTTTAATGCCTTCTTAAATAATTTTTCATGCTAACCCTGTGACATCATCTTTTTATCGAGAGTCACACGCATGCTTTATTATTATTATTATTATTATTATTATTATTATTATTATTATTATTATTATTATTATTATTATTATTATTATTATTATTATTATTATTATTATTATTATTATTATTATTATTATTATTATTATTATTATTATTATTATTATTATTATTATTATTATTATCTCTTGGACAGACTTCGTATTCTTATCTAATGATGTTGATAATACATTATAAATGAATCTGAATATAATATCTTTTATAATTTTTGTTATATCAGATAGTTTTGCTCCTTTTCTCTCTCATGAACTAACATTTTCTGCAGAACCTAAATGGGGTTATCTACAAAAGCTAGTTCGGTCCTACACTTTCAGTCATAATTTGAGGATGCTTTTATCATGTCTCAGATGACCATTTTTTTTATTGAGAAGCGAAATGGAGATTTACAGATCATCCTTGAAGACATTTTCTCTCGGCAAAATCAGGCGCATTTAATGCTCACAAAGGTTGTGCCTAACAACTATTTTTCGAAAGTCATGTTAAAGCATTCAAGAGCTGCATTTGAAGACACATAAGAATGAGAATATGAGCAAGAGCTATAGAATTTATCGAGAGGATTTAAATTTACTACTCAGCTACTACACTCAAAGTGAGCGATTAATTTTTCTAATATGTTCAATCATTGAAGAAGAAGACTCGAGCTTACACCAACATCATTTATTGAAGTCTCATTAAAGAAGAAGAAACTCGGATTACAAATTGTATTTTAAGGAGTTTCAGCATTCTACATTGTAATATAAAGATCAGATTTGTTTGAACTTTTGTTGAAAGTTCGGTTTGTAACAGTGATTGGTACCTACCCTCAAGTGGACCAAGATCTTGGAGCTGGTATTTGCTTCAAGTATTTGTAAAGTGGTGGTTTGATCCTACCGTCAAGTGGATCAGGGATAGTGAAGCGCAAGGAGACGGGAGCTGCTTTAGGCGCGTGGACGTAGGCTGAGTTTTAGCCGAACCACGTTAAATTCAGTGTTATTTATTTTTCGCAGTTTATTTGCTTATTTATTTGTGTTTGCTTTAATTTATATTTTTCAGCACTTAAATTTACAAATATATTAATTTCAAAAATTAATAAAATTATATTTATGGATAACATAATTATTTTCAAATTAATTAATTTATTTCAGAATATTAAGTTATATTAAATACAAAAATTAATTTAATACTTGTGGAGTGTTAAAATCTGCATTTTAGCCTATTTAAATTAATTGGCTGCATTTGTTTGATGTTTTTGGTTTTAATCTTTGAAGATTTATTAATCTGGAAATTGATTAGGTGTTGTAAATTAATATTTTTCTGAAATATTAATTTGACTTAAAAATTTGCTAAACTCAATTCACCCCCCCTCTTGAGTATAATTTGGGCAACAAATAATAGTTTCACGGTTCCCATTGGATAGACTTTTTCTCTAAAAAAACCAAACAAAGGCCTGTGGTATGGTTCCAATTGACTAACTTTTAAACCCAAACTTTGGAAACAATCAAAAAACAAAACATCAGTCGAGCTTCCCTTATCGACTAGGACCCTGGCAATTCGGGCTTCATCAATTCTGATAGTGACTACTAGGGGTCGTCACGTGGGTACAGTACTCCGGATAAGTTATTTTTCGAGAAGCCGATGACCAGCTTGTCTTTATTAACCTTTATGGGTCTATTATCATTTTCTTCATTTAGGTTGATGCGTTTGATGAGGGAGCAAGCTTCATTTACGTAAGATTTTCTTTTAGCAGATTCGTCTCCTCCTTCTGCACATCCCCCTAAAATAACTTGACAATCAAAAGAACCAAAAGTAATTATCTTAATTTCTTTCTCTGGTTGTTTGGGTTTCTTCGAAAGATTTGGATTGTCTTCATAATCATCATGATCTCGCTTTCTATCATCTTTAGGCTTGCAAGGCGATGCCGACCTTCTATTTGTGAGCATTTTAACCTCGTTTTTCTGAGCGATGCACATATCAGTGGTGTTCCCATGATCTTTATAGAACTCACAATATTTACATTTGTCTCTTTTGTGGGGTGACATCTGCTTCCTCTCTGGCCATTTCAGATCTTTGTTATTTCTGATCTCCTCCAAAATGTGATGGACTCCCATAGTTAACGGAGTGTATTATTAGGTTTATCATTTTTTTCTCCTCAGTTTCCTTCGGCTCTTTAGGCTCCTTTTTATTAGCTGGCTTTGATGTCTATCCCTGTTTAACAACCATTGCTTCCTTGACATTTATTATTTTACGTGCCTTGGACATGAGTTCGTCCATAGTTTTAGGTGGAACTTTAGCCAAAGCGTAATACAAGTTCTCAGGAAGTAGTCCGCTTATTAAAGTGGCTATGGATGTCTTCTCTTCATAATTAACAACCTCCAACTTCTCATGGTTGAACTGAGTAATATACTCCCTAGTAGTTTCTCCAACTCATTGCTTAACATTCCGAAGATGTGCTACCTGCTTAGATGGTTTAGCCTCGAAGCAGAAATTGCTAATAAATAGCTCGACGAGATGAACGAAAGTAACAATTTATCCCCGAGGTAAGTTATTATACCATATTTGGGCCGGGCCAGTAATGGTACTTGAGAAAGAAATGCATCTCACTTCGTCTTGAATAACATATATGTCGACCGCATCTTGGTATTATTCTATGTGTAAAACAAGATCAGTCTTACTTTCATACTAAGGGGTAATGGCTGGTGGCTTGAATTTGTCTAGAGTAGGAAAATCCACAATGGCTTGGATGAAAGGGGATCCTTTTGTTAAATTGTGTTGTAGCGAATTCTTTGCCTTGGTCATTTCTCCCAACTGATCTTCCTATCGCTAGATTGACCCTCTCCATGCAAGATCCTCAGTATTGGACTTGTTTAAAGCTATTTGGCCAGCATTACCATGCGTGTCCGTGGAGCTCTCTTCCTGGGAAGTCTGCTCGGCGTGTGCGATTCATCGGACGCTTGCTCTGGTTCTAATAGATTCTCCACGTTGATCAGCCTGATGCCCGTGTGATCGGGAGAATTCCCTAGGAGTACCTCTATTTGCTCTAAGGCCCAATCGATCAAAAACTGATTCTCTACTTAACCTTTCCAAGATGCTTGGTCTTTCTGGAATGAAAGATTGCCCATCATAGGGTTCGGAGGACCTAATAGATGAAGTGGCTCCGTGACGACAGGACCTATAACGAGACGATCTTGAATGATTTCTCCTGAGACGGAGTGAAGGTATTCCTCTTCCAGGCATTGGTGCCCCGATTTTTCTAGACGGAGCAATAGATATTGCTTGTAATGATTGAGCCAATTGCCTCATGGTTTCTTGCATTGTCTACTGCCTTCTGGCAAGATTCATCAGGACTCCATTTAAATCAGCAGTATTAGGAGGAGGAGATGGAATGACAAGGTTGTTATCATTTCGGTTACTGCTCTCCGAATTATTCATGATAGAAACAAGTTGGTAGAGAACGATGATAGACAAACGTTCCCACAGACGCCCAATCTGTTAATGTATAAAATTGGACTGATTTCAATTTTATGATCATAGATAAATAATATGAAATCACTTAAATCACACACACAGAATAATAAGTTTTTAAAGTGGTTCAACTACAAATTAGCCTACGTCCACTGTAAGTTGTTATTACTTAGTGATTACAATAACTTAGTGCGTATGAGATTCAAGTTATCCTCGGAGCTGAGGGATTGTAGTACATTTATAGGGGTATGAAACCCTATAGATGGAACACTTTCATATGCCAAACATTTACATTTGTATACAATAAATACATCTCTTGGGATTCAGAGTCTGTTGGTATTCTGAGCCAAGTAACCTTTACAATTCTAGTTGGTCGCCCTTCTGGCGATGGTCGGCGTTCCAGCTGACTAAGCACATTTGAGGTCGAATAAGTAGAATGAGGTGCCACGCTGTACGACATGTGTACCTTCTTTATTATTCCACATGGAAGTGTAATTTGTACATACAACAACATGTTTAAAAGGTGCTTAATTAAAATTGAATTAATTGTTTATTGGTTTAATTTTAATTGAAAAATTAAAATTGGTAATCTATGGTAATCTGTTTAACCCTTAGACCTTGTTTGCGAGATCTATTTTTAAGAGAAAATAAAAGAAAGAAAGGGAAAGTTTGTTTCCTTTCCTTCGTTGGGGAGTTTAATAGGAAATAAAGTGTTATTCTCTCGTTTGAGAGTTTAAAAGGAAAGAAAATAAAATAGTTTTTTTTAAAAAAATTCTCTTCCTTTCTCTGCAAAACTTTCTTTCCAAATAAAAAAGAAATGGAGAGAAATATATTTTTTTAATTAATTGTATCTTATTCCCTTTAAAAAAAATCATTTTCATCCCAAACTCACAAACACAAGAAAAAAGTTGTTTTTTTTCTCTCCTAAACTCCTAAACTCCTTTCTCTTTCTTATTTTATTTTCTCTTATTAATTTTTCCTTATTTTATTTTTTTTCCTTTCTTTTCTTTTCAAAACTCTCAAATGAGCCCTTAGCATAATAGCACTTTTAGTATTTAAAATAATTAAAAGAAATAGGTACTACATATATACAAAATCAACATTATTATTATTAAGTTTTAAAATGGCATAATCTATAATTAATAGGTGTTAACCCGCGCGATGCGCGGGCTAGACAATTGTCCAATAATTCACATCCAAAAATTCACAATGTAAATTATCAAAACCAAACACATAAAATTGTATGAAGGAGTATTTTATCGATCAATTAATATGCCCTCCGAGTCATCAAATTCGAAATAGAAAAATAAATAAATATTCATTTTCACTCTCATTACAACACAAATAGGTAACTTAATTCCATTAAAACAAAATTTAAAAATCTAAAGTCCCACTTATGCTTGAGACACTCTTGTCCACCGGGCATTTCTATTGTTCCTGCAATTAATGGATTATATAATCTCTTGTCGAGTCAAAATTAAACAAATAAAAATATAAATTTGAGAACCCCAAAATTATTTAAATATGAAAAAAATGAAGAATGAAAACAAAAGCTCAAACATGACTTTCATAGTTCATAAACAAACCATAAAAGATTCAACACCAATGTTGTATATAAGATGAGCACACCAATTTTGAAAATCACCAACAACCTTAGAGTATGAAATAAATTTCAAAATAAAATTCTCTCTCTCTCTCTCTCTCTCAATGTCCTTAGAAGCAAGTACCTTTGAAACCTTGATCCCATCTCGGTTCATCACCTTGACATTCCCAAACCCCACCCCTCACCCCCCCACACCACTCCTCCGCGTGGCCATCCTAGACTCACCCATCACCACTACCACCACAACACCCACCACAGCCGCCATGTTAGTCCCAAACAACCGTGAAACTGATTGGACCTTCTCAACTCAACAAGGCCACCTCCAACTCCTCTTAAACTTTCCACAAATCTCACGTCTCATCCTCATAGGCAACCACCCCATTTCTCAAAACCCCACACCCTATAATAAACAAATTGACCAAACCCATGTTTTCAAATTGCAAGAAAATCTCACCCCACTTTTGTTTGCCTTGTCCCCTAAGCTAAGTTTTCAAAAGGGTTTGCCAAAGATTCCATTTTTAACCTATGAGGATGATGTCATTTGGAGTGTGGTGGTTGACAGGTGTGTTGGGGCTTTCGTGGGTGAGATGTTGGTGGAAGATGTTCAGTTGGGTGGTTGTGAGACAGAGTTTAGGAGGAGGTTGAGGTTTAAAAGAATGCCTAATTTGATACAAACCCAACTCAGAATTATTCCCATTTGTATGGGGGGAGTGGAGTTTGAGATGGATTTAGGGGTTTTGGTTCATCCTTACTTGACTCCAATGGTGGCTGGGGTTTCGATGATTGGTTCGAGTATTGATGAGAGAATTCGATGTGGGTTTATGCCGAGAGTGTTGTGTTTGGGAGTTGGAGGTGGTGCAATGCTTGGTTTTTTGAATTCCCAATTGGGTTTTGATGTTTTGGGTTTGGAGATGGATGAGGTTGTTTTGAGGGTTGCAAAGCAGTATTTTGGATTAAAAGAAAGCGAATTTCTGAGGGTATGTGTTGGGGATGGAATAGGATTCATAAAAAGATTCCCTTGTCAAGAGGACTTTAAAAAATTTGATGTGATAATGGTTGATTTGGATTCATGTGATGCTAGAATGGGCATAAGTGCTCCATCATTGGAGTTTGTTAACAAAACTGTACTTTCTGCCGCTAGATTGCTACTTCATGAGCATGGTATACTTGTCATCAATGTTATAATTCCGCCTAGTGGGTCTTTCTACGAGACATTGAAACATGAGTTTCGTGAGGTTTTCGAGGAGTTGTATGAAATAGACGTGGGGAATGGAGAGAATTTTGTACTCGTTGCCACTGCATCCCCAATCGGGGATACTTTTAATGATTCCGAGAGCTCTTTTTTTAAGAAATTGAAATTGGCGATTTCGGGAGCTTATATGGATTCTATAAGTAAAATTTGAAAGTTGTGTCATTAAGTTTATAAAGATGCCCCATCAAATTCTTGGAGAAGTTGTTCCATGGCTGAAACTGCTTCAAGAGTATCATAAGGAAAAGGGAAGAAGGATCATTGTGCTTGTTATAAACTTCAATGTTATAAATTCTCAAATCATTGATGAAGAAATAGGTAAAGTCATATTTGCCTTTTGTACTGGGCCTAACCTTATAATTCATTATATGAACTGGTGCTAAACTGCTAATTTGGTGACTGTAAAAGCATTGCAAGGAGGAGACCTCAATGTAGTTGTAGATGACACTAACCTTCTCTTCAACAATGTTTGCTTGGGAGCTCCAAGCTCTTTTAGGTACCTGAGAATGTTCTCAAAGTTCATTTCCGTTTTCTACTTTTACCTTGTACATTGTGACATACCTACAAAAATGGTATTACCAAGTTTTCTTATCGAGTTGGTGGACGACAGAGTATCTAGTTCATCAGTTCTGTTTTTATGAAATATGATATACGGCGAGGTTCCATTCTACACATTAGTTTTTGTGTTAATTTTGATATATCTGCTGTCTTTATATAATGCCCTTTCATTCCCTGAAGAATGTCATTTTACTGTGAACATGTGTTAAAACACCACCTTCTTTTAGCAATCTTTGTTGTCTCATGTTAGCTGTCATAATTTGCACTTCATTCCTTGCTTATGACAATCTATATTCCTGTTTACCTACTGATTTCCGTGTTGCGGGTGAAAGATCATTGCATTTTAAATTTAATATACGAATAAACAATATAACTTATCCAACGTGATGGAAGGTCAACATGAGGCTAGTTTATGCACTGCATTTCCTTTGTTTTTTCCTGTGCTTTTAGCTTTGTTCCTCAGTTTTGCTTGATGATCATTTTTAGCTGAACATGCAGAAACTGGCAATTTTACTCTGTTTGAACACCATTGTTAGAACACCCCTTTTGCTGCTAGAACATGCCAGAGGCCTATTTGGGGTCATATTAGGTGTTTAAACATCAAGTGGGGTTTTGGAACAAAGCAAAAACCTCACTTTCGGTGTTGAAACCTTCGTTTTGGTGGGTGAACAAGTCATGTTAGAACATCTTGGTTGTTATTCTTGCCCGAGGTCACCTTCAATGTGATGTTCAAACATGGGTAAATTTATTCGTTCAACTGGCAAATTGCTTATCTTCGAACATCCCCGTGTTTTTGTGACCCTATATAAATACCCCCTTTGTCCCAAATTAATAGTCCCGGTTTAAAAACAATGGGCATTAAGGATGTACTCAATTAATCAATGGCCAAGATCAAGGCTTCTTCACTATCATCGAATTTGGTTCGCTGATTACATCCGAAAAAAAGAAAGTGGACTCTTAAATCCGGGTGCCTGAGAATCTAAAATAGGACTTTTATTAATTTGGTATGGGGGAGTAGTTTTTTGTGACCTCAGTCAAATGGCTTAGGTTGATTCTTTCAGACTTTTAGTGCACTTCTGCTCTTGTATTTTTCTGCCTTAGAACTAATCTCTTACATACATCAATCCATCAGGGATTCAATTTAGTTCTAAGAGAGAGAAAGCTAAATTTACATTAATCCACATTTGAGATCTTATGATTGTGGCTCAACCATTTTATGAATATCATGGATGCAATTGGAGTAATTCCAAGGTTTGATGGCTGATTCAATTTGATTGACACTGCTCTTCATGGATCTGAAGTTAATTTTGCTGTGAAGACGTTTGAGAGCCAGTGATCATTTGAACTTGAGAGTGTAATAGAATGATTTGAGTGTGAGGAGTGGGGCGAGAGGCATAAGTCATAATCCTTGTAAAAACTTGTATTGATTTAGTGGATTTAGCTAGTGTCCATGTATTTTCCGATGTCTTGTTTTTTTTCCACGCATGTTTGACATCTTTTACTTTTATGCAGTGCAAGTTGTTCACGGTCACTACTCACAAACTCACTGTAAAAGGTCGTACCCAGTATGGGTGCACAACGGAATCGGGAAAACCGATAAACTGAACCGAACCGGTGTATTGGGTTGGGTTGGTTCGGTTTTTTAGACTATTAGTTTGGTTCTGATTCCAAAAAAATAAAATCGATATTTTCGGTTCGGTTCTCGGTTCCACTGTAAATCCAACCCGAATCGATCCGCTACCCAAATCGATACGGTATATTTTATAAAATAAATAAATATATATGTATATAACACTTGTATTTGATATTTTTGGGATTACCAGAGCTTCCAACTTATGTTATTGGGGATCAAAATTATTTTTGACCTTAAAAAAATTATTTTTGAAATACATTAATCTTAAGAGTTCACTAAGTTTGAAATAGGAATTTGGAACCAAAAATCGATCCGAACCAATCCAGGAACCGTTGGTTCGGTTCTGCACAACTGTCGGTTCAGTTCCGATTTCAAAAATTTGGAACCCGACCCAAACCTAACCGTGTGCACCCATAGTACTCAGTGTATAAGGCTCCCGCTTAACTGCAGGGTCTGGAAGAGGCGGATGTCGACTGACGTTATCCCCATATATGGAGAGACTGTTCCCATATCTCTAATCCGAGACCAACCGTAGCTTGGGCGAGGGCACTTGCCATTGCTCCAACTCACAAACTCTTTATGGTTGGATATATTACAGGTTGAGCAGGTTGAGCAGAGAATTAAAACTGAATGATAAATTGCATAATTGGTCCATTCCATGTGTAGATCCATTCACAAAATAAATCTGATATAATTCATACTAGAATGATTGAGGAAATTGTCGTTTGAAGTTGTATGGAGGCACGTGTCAAATGGCATTTTGTCTTCCAAATCTGCTTTTAGATTTTGACTACATATGCATTGACACAGGTTTGAGTCGCGAAAGCAGCCTCTCTGCATATGCAGGGGGTAATGTTGCGTACATCTAATACCCTGCAGCGGCGGGAGCCTCGTGCACTGGTTTTCCCATATACACATTCACACAGGTTGGGGACACAAGACACGAGTCTCACATTTTTTGTAAGACTGATGAATCAACTAAAAACAACTTCCAATGAGAAAATGACACGCATCTTGTGTCCCAGTAGTAATATTGATAGATTTTTTACGGTTAATAACATGTTTTTTTGTTAATGGTAACACTAGGATAAAAAAACTTGACTGGTAGTGTAGATCGTGAGAGATGTGGCATCTCCCTTTAAACTCAACTTCAACACTTTGAGGGATTGTACGAAAGCCAAAGAAGGGGCTAGAGATGAATTCTTTGAGATGAATGGAGAGAAGTGGGTTGAGGAGAGTTTAGTGAGCTCTAACTAGAAGTGTGAGGGTGTTTCCACAATATGATTGGTCTCATCTTTTCGGCGACTTCCTGGTTCATAAGGAAATCAATGAACAAACAAGTCATTGCGAAAGAAATTCAGACAAACATGATGATACTTTAATTATTCTCATTAGAAGTTTTCTTGTTGATTTCAAAAATGCTTCTCCTCTGCAGGTGAGGAAGTTGCAAGATCTTAATACTCTAGGGAAGTCCTCAAATGGGTTTGTGCACTTATTACAGATGCAAGTTTTAATCTCCACCAAAAGAATGCTGCTATTGGAGGTCTTATTTTAAGATTTCACTAGCGGATGGATCTGGGGATATTGGGTTTTACTCGTTAGTGGTTGTGCTAAACTTCAAGCCCAAGGCAATCTTGGGCAGTCTTGTAATAGTGTTCGTAATATGTTTATAGAGTCCCCTTTCGATGTTATCCGCCTCCCCCACCCTTTTCTTTTTTGTTGCCATAATTCCTAGGAGATAAATAATTGGTGGTACTGTTGTTCTCTAGTTTCCTCTTTCCATGAGATTATGGCCCCGCTTGGTTCGTGGTAAAGTTAAGTGGAATCTGATTCCTTCCAAATATTCCTGGAAAAGTGTAAGATTATTGCGTTTGGTATGAGGTTAAGTTGCATAGGAATGTGAACCACGATGGAATCAGATTACCTCCGTTGTGGGAAAGTGGGTGAAATCAAAATCCATCCAATATAGGTGGGATTCTTACTTTTCCATGGGAATCCTTACAAATAATTTTTGAAGATAAAAATTCCCTTAAAAATATTAAAAGTATAAAAACTACCGATAAGGTCTAAATATTTATTTTATGAAGACAATTTTGTTATGTCGGTTTGTATTAAATTTAAAGTCGAATAAATTTTATTTAGACATTTTTTCTACTCATGTAATAATTAATTTGATTAACTTAAAATATAATACACACATATTTACGATAAATTATTATATATGTTAAATATTAGAAAAAATATATATTTAGAAAAAGCATCTTTGAGTTCATATATTTTTAAATAGTGAATCGTAATATATATATATATATATATATATATATATATATATATATATATATATATATATATATATATATATATAGAGAGAGAGAGAGAGAGAGAGAGAGAGAGAGAGAGAGAGAGAGAGAGAGAGAGTCCTGTGCACACTAAGTTTGCACAGTGCTGGCGTACACCAATTTTTTTAAAACATTAAAAAAAATTATGTGATATTTAAACATTTTAACGGATCAATGTAAAAAAAATCGGCTCAAAAAAACTTTTTTTACTATTTTTAAAAAATCGGTCAAACTTTCGCAGCTTTTAAAGTACTTAAAAGTTAGCAAAAGTTTGATCGATTTTTTAAAAATAGTAAACAGAGTTTTTTTAATCTAATTTTTTTTACATGGGTCCGTTGAAATGTTTAAATATCATAAAAAAACCAACTCAATTTTTTTTTTACTATTTAAAAAAAATGATGTGCGAACTTTGTGTGCACATGAGCCTGACTCTCTCTCTCTCTCTTTTTGTGTGTGTGAGAGAGAGTCAGACTCTCCAACATACCTTCTAGCAATATACCCATTTTTTTAAAATATTAAAAAAAATAATTTTGAGATGATATTTTTTACATGGGTTCATGATATTTCAGCGTGTACCTATAAAAAAATCAACTCAAAATAATATTTTTTGTTATTTTTAAAAAATAGGTAAAAAAAACTAATAGTTTTTAGGGTCAAATACCAAAAGGTCTCTCAAATATTTTTTAATACTCATTTAGTCCAAGCCTTTTATTTTGTACCAAAAAGTTCTTTATTCTCTTACTTGTAAAGGGTCGCGCCAGCGGCTTGGTAAATGACTTTTTGGATGCTTGGACTAAACGTGTATTAAAAAATATTCGAGGGACTATTTGGTATATACCCCTAGTTTTTACCCTTTAAAACTGTCAATTTTTTTACCTACTTTTTAAAAATAACAAAACATATTATTTTGCGTTGAATATTTTTACAGGGGCACATTGAAATATCATAAACCCCTATAAAAATATCAACTCAAAATTATTTTTTTTACTATTTAAAAAAAATAGGTATGTTTAATGAAGTATGTTAGAGAACCAAACTCTCTCTCTCTCTCTCTCTATATATATATATATATATATATATATATATATATATATATATATATATATATATATATATATATATCTGTGTGTGTGTGTGTGTGTGTGTGTGGTATAGTATCATGTCACTTTCCATGAATGAACCAAATACAAAATTTTGATTCCCAATAGGAATCCATTGATTAACCGAACATAACAAAATGATTTAGAATTCTTGTAAAAGATTTTTCGATATTCACTTTCCTGATTGTTGATACAAAAATAAGTCAGCTGACGTGGACCAGTCATATGAAGACACGTGTTATCCAGCGTGGCACAAACTCAAATGTATTGAGCTACTCAACGTATCAAGCTACCTGGCATACCGAGCAACTTGTTGGGAAGACTAAACGACCAAGAGAGATTCAATGTTTATTGTATTACAGTCATTCCTTATCATGTACGGATGGATACGCCTATTTAATAAAGGCTTAATATCCATTCACATTGACAACCCAAGGGCTATAAATACATTTTAATACCCTCATGACAGGGTAAGCAATCATAAGCAAACGTAATCGAGATCAAGGCAAAGTACCCAGTAATACAAAACAGTGAACGTAAGCCATTTTACTTAAGGCTGAACCACTTTAAAAATCTCTTGTCTTTTTTCTTTATTCATATTTATATGTGATTAATTAATTAGATCAAATCTAGTTTTTTACATAAACAGATTGACGCCGTCTGTGGGAACGACTATACGTAGCGTTTTTCACCAAAAAGCTCATTATAAATGGCTGATATCCCAGAATCTAGCAATAGGAATAATGAAGGGAATCCTTCTAACCCTTCTATCCCCCAAATTCAAAATGGAGCGCCTGCCCAGTCAAGCCAACGAAGCGTTCATAGAAGCATGAGTTCACTGTCTTTATGATCTAGACGTACTGAAATCTATCATACTGGGAATTCAAGTGATACATCCTATCACACTGGTTTGATTTCTTCTATAAGAATTTTGGATTCTCAAGAGAATGTCACTCTAACTCCAGAGTGAACAAGCGCTTTGGAAAGGTTGAGCAAAGTTTCACCCTTCGACCGTTTGGGCCCTAGGAGGAACATAAATCCTCCTCGAATTGCGTCGAGAAATTCTCAACGACCAAATGATTTAAGGCAAGGCTCATCCCAATCACATCCAAATCCCAGGCCTGCAGCTCGCATAGAAATATCCCAAGAGGAGAATTCTGCGTGATCTGTTACTCATGCAAACATAAATAAATCAGAGGCTGAAAATAATGCATGAAAAGGATCTGTTCAGAGATTGGAAGACAGGTTAGAGATGGATAAGGCCAAAAACCCTCTCCAAAGAACCTTTATCAGAGGATCTCCATTTGTACAAGCAATTGTGGATTTTCCCACACCATCAAAGTTCAAGGCTCCTGTGGTCACATCGAAGTACGATGAAAAAATCGATCCCGTTCTCCACATAGAACAGTACCAAGCTGTAGCAGATATTTGTTCAGTCCCCGATGAAATGAGGTGCAGGGCATTCTCAGGAACCATCACCGGATCTGCTCAGATATGGTACAACAGCCTTCCTCGGGGCCATATTGCAACCTTCCATCAACTGGCAGAGCTCTTTATAGGAAATTTCTGTTTTGGTACAAAGCCAGTTAAAAGGGTAGCACATCTGTTGAGTGTTTGGCAAAAAGCAGGAGAAAGTACCAGGGACTATATCACTCGTTTTAACAACGAGAAACTGGAGGTCATAGATTATGAGGAAAAGACAACCATTATAGTTCTCATGAGTGGTCTTTTGCCAGACAAGCTGTATTACACTTTGGCTAAGGATCCCCTCAAATCCATGGCTGAATTGATGGATAAAGCAGCCAAAATTATGAATGTCGAGGAGGCTATAACTACGAAGAAGAATGCTGAGGCAAAGGCAGAAGCTAAAGCTGATGGCAGGTCGGAGAGGAAAGATCACAAGCATAATGGTGGGAGCAAGCAACCGAAAGGTAATGAAACATTAGATCACTTAAGTAAGTATACAAATTATACTCACTTAAAGGTGGATATAAACCACATTCTGGAGGAAATCAAGAACAACGAGGAACTGAATTGGCCAGAAAAAACTGAGATCAACTCCCGAAAGAAGGGATAAATCCAAGTATTGCGAGTTCCATAAAGATCACGGCCACACGACCAAGCAGTGTGTAGCGCTCCAAAATGAGATAGAGGCACTCATTAGACGAGGAAAGCTAAACAGGTATGTTGATCGCCAGGATGGTGGAAGGACCACCAACAAAGTTCGACAGAGGTCGTCCAAATCTCCTTGCCGACCAAGAGACGATAAGAAAAGGGACCATCTGAAGATGACCCCGATCTCCCAAAAAAGCCAAGACAGTCTGAGCGTGAGGTATTTTCAATTCGTTTTGGTTCATTCGATTATAACATGATTACAGGTGGAGACCCAGGAGGGGGTGATCATACCGCTGAAAGGAGAGCTTACCTCGATGAGGCTCAAGCTTATTCCTATATATAGCGGATAAATCTAGCAGAAGAAGATCGCCCAAGGAAGGTTAACAAAGATAAGATGGTCATTGGTTTTTCTAAAAATGATTTGGAAGGCGTTTTGTGTCCTCATGATGATCCTCTGGTGATCAAAATGAGAATGAAGGATGTAATCATTTTAAGAGTGTTGGTGGAAATAGTAACTCGGCGGACATCATATTCTACCCTTGCTTCAATGATTTGAACTTGAAACTTGGTCAATTGGAGCCGTATCACAGGCCCCTCATTGGATTTTCAGGAGAAAAAGTTTTTCCACTTGGAACGATTAAGTTAGACATGTTGATTGGCACCTCGCCAACTTACGGATAAGAGAATGTGCATTTCTTCGTGATGGATAAAAATGTCCAGTCAGCCTACAATATAATCATGGGAAGAGTAGTACTGAAGAAATTTGAAGCAGTTCCATCCACTATACATCAGTGTTTAAAGTTCCCGACCAACTTTGGGGTTGGAATTGTAAAGGGCGATCAAAAAGTAGCTCGGGAATGCTACTACTCATCTGCCTAGCAAGAAGAATTGGAGAATGCTAGGAAGAAAACAACCACTTATCAAGTGGATGAATCTGATGAGTCTGAGATTGAAACCTTAGACCCAAGAGATGAAACGAAACTCGTTAAAGCCCAAGTCATGGAAGCAACAAAAAGTATTATTCTGGATGATGAGCAACCAGAAAGAACAACCCAGATTGGCGCTTCACTTGATCCAGTATTAAAGTAATAACTAGTGGCGTTTTTGAAGCACATAAAACAAGTATTTGCGTGGAGTCATGAAGATATGCCGAGGATAGACCCAACCTTCTTATGTCACGAGCTCAATGTCAACAAGGAGATCAAACCAGTGAAGCAAAGAAGATGAGTCTTTAGTCCGGAGAAGAACTAGGCTATTCAAGAGGAAGTGGAAAAGCTGCAAAAAGCTTCTTTCATCGAAGACGTGAAATATCCTGATTGGTTGACTAATGTCATGATGGTTAAGACAAAAAATAATAAGTGGAGAATGTGTGGACTTTACAGACCTGAATAAAGCTTGCTCAGAAGATCATTTTCCTTTTCCCAGGATAGATCAGCTGGTGGATGCAACTTCGGGGCATAAGCTGCTAAGCTTCATGGATGCCTATTCTGGATATAATCAAATTAAAATGAAACCAAAAGACAGGGAAAATACCTCTTTCATTACCCCACGAGGAACATATTGCTATAATGTTATGCCTTTTGGTCTTAAAAATGCAGGTGCTACATATCAGCGGCTGATGAACAAGGTGTTTGCGGAGCAGATTGGCAAAAATATGTAGGTGTACGTCGACGACATGTTGACCAAAAGCAAGAAAGCTACTGACCATATAGCTGATTTGAGCCAAACATTTGATCAGTTGGAGAAGTACCAGATGAAGTTGAACCCGACCAAGTGCGTTTTTGGTGTACAAGAAGGCATGTGCCTCGAGTACATTGCGAGTCAAATAGGTATTGAAGCAAATCCTGACAAGATAAAATCCTTGTTGGAGTTACAATCTCTAACCACTAAGAAGGAAGTGCAAAGCCTTACGGAGCGTGGTGTAACTCTCAACAGATTCGTCTCCCGAGCAACTGATAGATGTCTTCCATTCTTCAAGGTGCTCAAAAAGGCTTTTGAGTGGAACGATGAATGTGAGCAGGCGTTTTTAGAGTTGAAGAGATACTTGGGGACACCTCCTTTATTATCCAGGCCAGTGGCAGAGAAAAAATTATATTTGTACTAAGCTGTTTCAGAAAGTGCAGTCATTTCGACCTTGATAAGAATAGAAGGCGGAGTGCAAAAATCAGTTTACTATACTAGCAAGGCATTCAGGGGAGCAGAAGTCAGGTACCCAAAACTAGAAAAGTTGGCATTGGCATTGATTGAAGCGAGCAGGAGAATGAAACCATACTTTCAAGCCCATACAATAGTGGTATATACTGACATGCCACTCAGGCAGGCTTTACATAAGCCAAAAAAGTCTGGAAGATTGATGTATTCGACAGTGGAGTTAGAGGAGCATGACATTATCTATGAGCCGAGATCCTTTCTCAAAAGACAGGCAGTGGTGGATTTCATTGCTGAGTTTATCTACCTAGATGTCTCCGACCAACATGGGGCTAAAGCCGCGCCACTAAAGAATGCAAGAGGACCCACAAAAACTATCCTCGATTAACTCCTAGCAGCAGAATTGCCAGAAGGGATGGCCGCCGATCAACCAGAATCTTCTGGTAAGGGGCAAGAGTTGAAGGAAAAGTATGAAGAAAGGAAGGACAAGATTTTTCATCAAGGGATTTTGTCAGATCAAAGGTTTGATGAGAATATCCCTATATGGAATTTATATGTTGATGGTTCTTCATGTGCAACAGGCTGTGGAGCTGGAATTATTCTCAACAGTCCAGACGGAATATATATAGAATATGCTCTGCATTTCCAATTCTAGGCTTCCAATAATCAAGCTGAGTATGAGGCCGTGATTGTGGGCCTTAATTTAGCTAAATCATTGAATGCAGAGCAAGTTGTGGTGTTCAGTGATTCACAACTAGTGGTAAATCAAATGTTAAGTCTTTACGTATCAAAAGGAGAGTTCATGTCAAGATATTTAACTAAAGCTATGGAGATTGTATCCGATTTGGAAGCTATTCAAGTGATTAGAATACCAAGACTGGAGAATAAAAGGGCAGATGCACTTGATCGGTTAGCTTCAGCTACGAGTACCGAGCTACGAAGAACAATCCCCATTGAAATACTTACAAGCAGAAGTATTGATGAAGATTTGATGGTGAATTTTATCTCCTTGGATATGGGACCATCTTGGATATATTGAAGAAGGTACTTTACCAGCCGACCTACTTGCAGCCAAGAGGTTGAAGTATAAAGCTGCCAGATATGTTTTGTACAATGGAGTTCTGTACAGGAGAGATGCGATAGCCGGTCTAAAATGGTGTGTTCATCCAGCAGAAGTTAAAGATATAATAGAGGAAATTCATGAAGGATCTTGTGGAGCACACGTAGCAAGTCGAACTCTTTTATAGAGAATAAATACGCAAGGGTACTACTGGCCAACAATGCGCGCTGATTGTACAACTTATGCTAAGAAATGCGACAAGTGCCAGCGATTTTTTATTATACAAAGAACTCCTCAGGCGCTGCTAAAACCAATCACTTCACCTTGGCCATTCGCCATGTGGGGAATAGATTTAGTCGGGCCAATGCCAACTACAAGATGACGATTCAAATATCTGGTGGTAGTTGTTGATTACTTTACAAAGTGGGTGGAAGATGAACCTATCATTGATATGACCTATGAAATATCAATTCATTTGGAAGAATATCATTTGCAGATATGGCCTGTCCTATGCATTTATCACTGATCATGGTACCCAATTTGACAATGATGAGTTCGCAGCGTATTGTATACAATCCAATATTCAAAAGGTCCATCCTTCTACAGGTCATCCCCAAAGTAATAGGCAAACAGAGGTGACAAACATAACCCTATTTAATGTAAGAGATTGGACGATGCTAAAGGGAATTGGATAAAATAGTTGCACTCAGTATTATGGGCTTATCGAACAACTCCCCGGACAGCAACTGGGGAATCTCCTTACATGTTGGTTTTTGGGAGTGAAGCAGTGATATTTGCCGAACTAGGTTTACCTACTCACAGGGTGCTTAACTTCAATTCTCCAATAAGTGATTTGATGAGATGCGTGGACTTGGACATGCTCGAAGAAGTCAGAGAAGATACAACAATCCGAAATGCAGCTTATCAGCAACGGACTGCCATGTTCTATAACAAAAGGGTCAACAAATGTGATCTCAAGGAAGGCGATTACGTGCTCAAGAAAGTAATTTAAAAGCACAATAAGTTGGAGGTCAACTGGCATGGGCCTTATCGTATCACAACTGTTGTTCGACTTGGTACTTACAGAATAGACACGCTTGAAGGTGAAGAATTAAAAAATGCCTGGAATGGAGAGTACCTGCGCAAATACTACCAGTAATGTAACTGCTCATGTACCAATTATTTCAGTATAAATGAAAATGATGATTTCCCCATTCGATTGTTTTATTTTTTTTCGGAGTACTAGTGCTACACACACTACACTTTGCAGCAACACATAAATTTTTTCCATCAACTAAACATTGGTCGACATCAGCAAGCACCAACTAAGAGTTAGTCGGTATTCAACAGCCACCGGCTAAAAGTTAGTCGGAATTAGTAATAGCCAACCAAAAGTTAATCGGTGTCAACCTAAATACCAACAATGTTGGAAACACAATCGAGTAAGGCAAATTCTGCTTGATTATGGGTGAACCAAGAGGCATCTAAACTAGGCAAGAAGATGGGGAAAATATCCACTGCTTAGGCACCAGGGCAATTATTTATTTAAATGATTGTTACAACTAAGAAGGAACATAGGACATGAATTCCATTGCTTAGGAACTTATGGGTGATACGTCACTACAACTAGACAAACACATTGAGCAAAGTTCCATTGCCTAGGCAATCAAATCAACAAAGGGCAAACTGTCCATTCAAATATATAGACTCAATGATTGAAAAGAAAAGTACAAAACAAAGGGAAAACAGATGACAACAAAAAATTGCCGAACAACATTACACCTTCTCCTTATTCCCTACAACATCTTCAGCTGATTTTGAAGAAGGGATTGGTTGCTCGGAGGGAAGCTGGCGTTGTTCAGAATAAGTTGTTGTCTGCTGAACTTGCTCGAAGGATTGAGGGATAGTGGCAGTAGGTGTTTGTTCTACTATCATCAAAGAAGATTCATGAGATCCAGCTTCATCTTCTTCTTTTTCTTCTTCAATAGCAGGAGGAGGGTCGTGAACATGTTTCTGAAATAGTTCAGAGTCCTCAGTAACGTTCAACTCCTTCAACGCTGCAACCCATCCATCCTTAAAGAACTTCAAACCTGCATACTCCATTTGAGCAGAGGCAACAGTTACAGCTTTGTTCCACCCTTTGTCCCAGCCAGAGCTAAAGGACTTCTTTACAGCAGACCTCTTTGTGACACCTCGCCTAATAAAATACCGGGTGATAAGTCCTATACCAAATTAAAACAGGAATCCCAGTTGGTTTATCCTTAACATCACTATCGAAAACCTTTTTAAAACATACTAACCACCTAGTATTCCAAAAAGCTGGTGCCAAATTTGATCTTTTTAATTAAACAACCAATAACATGCGAAAAGATAATATGAGTCATACACCACGACTGAATTAAATCAACTGAATAAATAATAAACTACATCCCGAATAAACCACCGGTCACCAAAGTAAATAGTCCAATACAAATATTCAACACCTGAATAAAATAAATCTGAAAACTGTACTGAAAGTCTGGGCGACATGCCCTAAATAAAACTGAAACTGATAAATGATTCCTACTCTAGGAATGAATGAACGATGCGTCTAATCCAAGCTCCTGCTAACATCCACATATGTCGCAGCTCCGTGTCCCTAGAATAGAATATCAAGTCTGGCGTCCTTGTGGCTGGACACCTAAAAGGTGTTGAAAATAATTTTATAGCAAGGGTTAGAACCCAAAATATTTTAAAAATATTTAGCAAGTGAATTAACTGCAGTAATTAAAAATATATGAATGCGCTTCATATTTAAGTTAGTGTCGCACTCCCTTGAGGAGATACTTACCCCTCCACTAATGGGCACACCTAACGGTTACTTTAACCCCACCTAGTTGTACTACTCCGTCCAACTAGTCCTGGTATAATCTTCCCTTGCCATTCTACTCTAAACCGAGTACTATTATTAATGGGTTATAAGTTATTCCACCAATTAACTTAATTAATTTCTCTTAAATAATATCATATAATTGTAACATAAGTTATATAAAACAAATCCATCACACACTGTATTATTACCCGCATATAATATTACATCTCATTATATACGTACCTTTACTAAAACATCCACACATAATTCATATGTATATCCATCCCTCCGAGTATACCCTCACCGGATGATTCCCTCTAAAATGCCATCTCACTAGGTGTGCTCGCATAACCTAGTTTTCCAAGTTGGAATCACTCACCAACCTGTCCCAAAAATATAAACATCGTGGAGGCGGTCATATTCCATCCCTGAAAGTGAGATAAACCCCTCACCCATATACCGGTCGCTATAACCTGGAGATATACTCACCCTACTCCTCAAGCTAGGTAATTCACCCACATCGCGCAACCTCCCTTGATAGCACTAGAGTATATAACTTAAATAAGTCCCTAATATTTAATAGCACACACAAAGTACACACATGTATATATATACTATCACCACACCGTATATATATATATATATATATATATATAATATAAATTTCAGTTTTACCGTATACTAAAACCCATAACACTAGCCTATATATTCCCGAGTCTATGGTCCGACTCAAATTTAATTAATTCACTCCTTAATAATTTATTTCTTTCCCGAGTCTACAGTCTGACTCTAATTTAATTAATTTACACATTAATTAATTATTACCAATCCGAGTCTATGGTCCGACTCTAATTTAATTAATTATTACCAATTCGAGTCTATGGTCCGACTCTAATTTTAATTAATTTATACATTAATTAATTTAACACTTGGTGTCACCCAACCATTATACCCGGACTCGTTCACTTGGCCCGTACGATCGTTAATAGCCGATTCTATATTTCGCCCCATAACTAATTAATTACACCTCGATTCCTTTAATAATGTAGTGCCACTCAACTACAATATCCGAACCTTTTCCCTCGCTCCAAAACCAATACTTGCGAATTAATTCTCGAAATTTAATCATCCCGTGACATACAATTATCACCCTCCTAAATCCAATTATATCCCCTTATAATTGTTAAGGAATATGTGCCACATATGAATTTATCACTACATAAAAGTAGGGGATTAAATCCTAAATTAATTTCCCTTGTATATATAAAACAAGCCGAACTACCAAAATCCTGGGACCATCGATCGATCGATCCCATGGGTCGATCGATCGATCGACCAGTTCCTTTTCTTCTCCGGCTTGCTGTTCAGCCATTGACGAAAATCTAAGGTTTCTTTTCTCAAATCCCAACCTCAATCCAACCTATTTATCATCTTTCTACATTTATCATGAACTATAATCATCATCTAAACCTTTTATCATCATTTATATTACGAATCTTTACCCACTCAAGAACATAATATCCTATGGTAAAATCCCAATTATCCTTCATCAATCTGATCCCACAATCACAATAAATTCAACTCTAACACTGCTGTTCTATTATGATTCTTATACCAATCAATACTGAATACTTTTATAACATCAATTGGACTGTCAAATCACTCAACCAATTAAATTTATAAAAACCCATTTTATGCAAGAGCCCACTAAAAAATGAATTTAAGTTTACACTTCCCATAATATGAATTAATTATCATCAATTTAAAAATCACAACAGTTAACCACTTGTCTGGAATTATTCGTAGAGTCTGATTCGTTGGTGTAGTTAAGGTGTTGATGAAGAACACTCACTTTTATCCCCTAATTTGGCTCCAAAAAATCCCTAATTGACTCTTGATTTGCTTTCCCCAAATTCCCTCTCAAGCCCTAGGTTTAGAATTTGTGTTAACTGTCGTTCAATACTTTCCCAATTAGGTTTAAAGCCCTAATCCCGTTTTTGGCAACATGGGCCTAATTAAAATGGTCGAATCACCCCGTGTGGGCCCGGCTATGCCCAAAAATGGCCCGAGACCCCATTACTACCCTCGAGTTCCCTTTACTGATTACCTCGACCCATCCGGACTCAACCGCACACTCAGAATCGTCATTCGAAATACTTTATAACATTGTACAATTTTGATCTAAAAAATGCAACACACATTAATTCGAACAATTTACTTAAAGTCGCCCAATATAAATTATTCTTCCCACTTAAATAAATTCTCCAAATCATAAATTTAAGTTTCTCCAATTTAAATATTTTTATATCTCCCAAAAATAATTAAATATAAAATCCTGTAATTTACGGGGTGTTACACTCTTCATTATCCATTCCGAGGAAGCATTCTCCCTAAGTTGATCTTCAAAAGATTTAACTTTCTGTTCAAACTCTTTCTTACGCCGTTTAGCCTCTTCAAGCTTGCCATCAGCTTCTTGCTGGCTGGTAATGGCAACCTTCAATTTCTCCTCTACTTCCTTGGAAACATCCACAACTCTCTGCTGAGCTAGATCAGCTTCCTTGGAAACATCCACAGCTCTCTGCCGAGCTAGATCAGCCTCCTTTGCAGCATCCACAGCTTTTTGTTGAGCTGTCTCAGCAGCCTTGATTTTATTTTCCTAAGCAGTTTTGTCATCCTCATACTTCTGCCGGGACTCTTCCAAAGATTTTGATAACCCGATAAGGGCTTCTTCTACTTCACTGGAAGAGGAAGCAACTTTGATAGCTTCATCCTTCTCCAGGATATTATTGAAATACACAAAAAACTGCAAGAAGAAGAGAAACTCAAGTTAGAATATGAAAATTGAAAACAAAATTGAAATGACAGGTATAATGACACTTACTAATGCAAGGTGTTGGGCTGCCAAGTCAGTGAATTTCCCCCGAGGAGTAGAAATCTCAACAGCTCTATGACCAAGAAGAGTTCTAGACCAGATTAATTTCTTGGCCAAGCCAGGAGTAATGAATGCTGGAGGACCAGCTCCCAAAGAAGGTATTTCAACCCCAGTAGGTTGAGCAGCAACCTCAACGATCTTCTCAGCAGGACCCCTTCTCAATCTTCTCAAAGGAGCAACTTCAATCAAAGGTGTTGCCTCTTTTCGAATAACAACAGCCTCTTCAATCAAAAGTGCTGGTTCTTTTGGAGCAACATGGGGATTCTTGGTGACCTCCTTGACAGTTGTGATGGTTTCCCTAGATGGAGCAATATCATTTTTCTTAGTCCCTTCAGCTGGGACATCCTCTTTGCTCTTTTTTGACCCATCAGCACCATGGACAATCTTGGCAAGGAGATCAGGCATTCTTCTCTTCTTCGTCATCAAATCTGCAATGGAGGTAGACAAATCAGAAGAAGATCCTTCAACAGCTGAAGAAGATGCTGAAGCCTTCTCAAGATCAATAAATAAAGGAGGAGCAGTAGGACGAGCAATAAAAGAGGATCTGGTGTTCTTATATTGCAATAAATAGGAAGCAACTCTCACGTGCTCCCAGCAACTGATTGATGCAAACCCCAGATAAATTTCAAATCTTTTATAATGATATCACTCTCTTTTGGGGGTTTTCTTTTACTGTCAACTGCAAAGCAAAAAGTAAAAGTCAGTGATACATTTTATCAAACAAAAACAAAGCTAGTTTGAAAAACAAACAACCTATCCCATTGCCATAAAGTGGACGTCTGGGACCTTAGTACACGTCTTTCCCCTTTAATGGGAGGTGTTGCCAATTTTTCAGCACAACCCCATGTTCAAAATAATCTCGGTTGGAATCAGGGAGATTGACTATTAAAGCTCTGTTAACAAACCTAGTTTTTAAATAAATAGTGTCACTAATGACCGATTTATAGCAAAACATAATTTCAGGAATCCCAAGACGAGTTCCATGAATTTGATTCAACCTATGTACGCCATTAACTACCCTCCATGTATTTGTAACCACTTTTGTAGGAACAATATCAAAATATTGGCAGAATTCCAAACACAGGGGATTAGGCGGGAAAGAAAAACCACATTCTGCTACAAAAATAGAGGGAAACCAATGTGCCTCAGCTAAAGAAAATAGATCAGAAGGACAAGAAGGTTCTTCCAAGACAACCCAAGAAGGAATTTCAAAATCATCTTTAAACTTATCTAATGACTCGATAAGATAAACCATGATGACTACAAAAAAAAAAGAAGAAGGAAGGAAGAAACTCTTACAAAAAATTAAGAAATCAGGTAAGGCAGATGACAGAAAGAGCGATCGTGAAAAGAAAAGCGAGAAAACAAAGAGTTTGGGAATCTAGATGGCAAAAGGTATAAGACAATCTGATTTTACCGCCTTTATATACGTTGCCTTGGAAAACGAGAAAAGTAATGATCACAAGTGACGACGATTGCGTTTCCGGCAGCTAATTAAAAGAAAAAGATGCAAGTACCCAAGCGTTCTCCAAAAATTCAAAATATTTACAAATTTGCCATTTCGCGCTCAAAACTGTTACATGAAGTGTAAAAAAATTCCAAGAATGGAAGGTCTGCAGTTTATCAAAACGTGAGAAATATGACCAAGCAACTTTTGGGTAAATGTTCCACATTCTCACATCTAACCTCAATTGTGCAACATTGGGGGCATCTATTGATACAAAAATTAGTCAGCTGACGTGGACCAGTTATATGAAGACACGTGTTATCCAACGTGGCACAAGCTCAAATGTACCGAGCTACTCAACGTATCGAGCTACCTGGCATACCGAGCAACTTGTTGGGAAGACTAAACGACCATGACATATTCTTTGTTTGTTGTATTACAGTCATTCCTTATCATGTACGGATGAATACGCCTATTCAATAAAGGCTTATTATCCATTCACATTGACAGCCTAAGGGCTATAAATACATTGTAATACCCTCGTGGTAGGGTAAGCAATAATAAGCAAACGTAATAGAGATCAAGACAAAGTATCCAGTAATACAAAACAGTGGACGTAGGCATTTTACTTAAGACTGAACCACTTTAAAAATCTCTTGTCTTATTTCTTTATTAATATTTATTTGTGATTAATTAATTAGATTAAATCTAATTTTTTACATCAACACCGATAATCACAATCCATCCAAAATATTACCGCGAACCAAACGGGGCGTAAATGGTTTTTGACTTAATACAGTGCTAGTAAGATTAGCACCGCGTCCTATTATCACCTGCTCATTTGCTAGTATAAATTTAAAATTTTATATGTAAACACCTAAAAGAAAATTAAAGATTTGACATATACTTTTATGTTTCTGCCAGAGGCACCTTAATATATTGTTCATGTACCTCTATTTTAAGCATCTTAATTATTTGTTTGTAGTTTTGTGTACTTTTTTTGTTTCTATTTCATTTTTCACTAACTACCTATGCTTATTTCATATTATGAAGGCACCCTCGAGTAATAAACAAGAAAAGGAAGAAAAGTTAGCAAATAGAACACATGACTGACAGTCCTCTTTTCCATCAAATATGGCCTAGAATTTCGGAACTTCCCAGGTTGCACCTTTCAAATCAATGGGGTAGTTTACAACCAAATTTTTTAAATCCTTGTCATACTCAAAATTGGAAAGGGAATGGAATATAACTATTGCGATTGGAAAAATGTAGGATCAAATATCAAAAAGTTCCTCAAATATTTTTTAATACACATATAGTCCAAGCCTTTTATTTTGTACCAAAAAGTCCCTTATTCTCTTATCTTTAAAGGTCTGCGCCAGCGGCTTGGTAAAGTATTTTTGACATGGTTAAGGTACGTGCCAGCGGCTTGGTAAAGTATTTTTGACATGGTGAAGGACTTTTTGGTGCAAAATAAAAAGTTTTGGACTATACATGTATTAAAAGAAGTTTAAGGGACTATTTGGTAATTGACCCAAAAATGTATTAAAAAAATATCGGGAGACATTCAGCGTAATTTTAGAAATTATATTAGAATGGTCAGTTGGAAAAAAATGTCAATTTCACCTCCCTTAATGACTATTGTTTCAAACAGATTATTTTGGTGATTCATAGGTACATTTTTGTAGCTTCATATGAGTATTTTTATTGAAGGTTATTTAAAAGAAAAACGCGTAAGTTGTGCTATTTGTACTCAAGTATGGTAGTAAAAATCAGGGACGGAGTCAGGAATTGCAATGAGTGGGGGTTGTAACAAATAATTGCTCATATTTTAAAAGATAAATAAATAATCAATTATAAACAATAAAAACACATCATAATATATTAAGTTTATTCATCATTGTTTTTTTTAAAGTACTTCTCCATAATCAAAACTAACATTCAGCCCCAAATTAATCATTAAATAAATCCAACTTTAACCCTATAATTTAAACCAACCAACAATAACGCTAAACAAGAAAAACACATTAACCATTTAATATTATAGAGAATTAAAGTAAAGGTCATGTTCCTTCCTATATTTGGATTTTTAGGATAATGATTTTCAAGTTTATAAATCTAGTTTCTGTGGTACAATAGCATTTATAAATCTAGTCCCTGTGGTACAATTGCCTTTATTTTTTTGGTCCGCTCCAGCGGCACCATTTTTCATGATTTTTAAGTATAGGGACTAAAATTATAAAATTATATGGAGTGTCCTATTTTTATACACTTTAAGCATTATAAGGACCTTTTCCCCCAAACCCCTTAATATTAACTTAACAATAACACTAAGAAATATATAATACAACCATTTAATTTAACAATAAACTAAAAAAACATATATAATATAAGTGTCGAGCACTGAAATGTGTGTGTTATGTGTGAACGTACGACTCAAGTGCAAGCCTATCTCTCAAGTAATAAAACCCGGTAAGTCAAGGTCGAATCCTCAGGGAATTGAATATTCACAACGAGAATATGGACGGTATCTAAATTCTATGTATTGACTCGCATAAGTAAACAAAAACGTGATAATTAGTTGTGTGATGTGAATTACAACTACGGGAACAAATTAAACCAATGAAATCAAGAAGTAAACTAAATTACGCAAAGATTAGAAATGGAAGAGAACTTAAGTTTTGAAATAAATGTGAAAAGGAGGTTGGGATTCAATCCCCCATATTCTAGGGTCCGTATGATAAATATAAAATTCTTTTAATTAACTAATTAATTGAAGGAAAAGCGTCAACTCAATTCGAAGAACCAAATATGTTTGAGCGCTAACTCGCGCAATAATTGATCAACAAATTGATTCGCGCGATTGATATATTAGCCAACACGTATAGTGCATCCTCAAATACTCGGGTTGCTTTTGACAAACTGAGTTAAGAGAACTACAACGATTAATCACAACCAGTGTATCAGCCTCGATGAATTTATCAGTTAATTACTACAAATTTCATATTTAAAGCTTGAAACCCTAGGTTGGGTTCATGTTCCCCAACCTAAAAAGGGAATTAGCTAGACATGATATTCAATTGCAAACAAGTTAAATTAAGCATGATGGAATTCACAATTTAAGGTGGAAGAGTGAAGAATTAAATTAGAAACACCCAATGAGGTGTATCAAAAGTGCGGGAACAATGAAACTTCTCCCAAGCAAGAATGACAAGCAACTAGAATAAACTTCTTCTTTTGATTGAAAATGAAAGGTAGAAATTACCAAGTTTTTTTTAACTCCACTATGTGAAAGTAAATACAAGACTAAAAATGAGATGAGGTTTATCTAAAAATCCTCCTAAAATCCTAATTAAAGACCTAAAAACGGCCAAAGGGGTGGATGAACCCACTTTCCCACTAAGCTACAAAATAGGAAAGAAAAAAAATCCACAAAAAATCGAACCATGGACCAAATCCCTCTATTTGAAAACCATTATTAGAATATCCTTTTTAGTGCTAGAACATGCCAAAGCCCTATTTAGGGTCATATTAGGTGTTTAAACATCAAGTGGATTTTTGGAACAAAGTAAAAATCTCACTTTCGGTGTTGAAGCCTTCAGTTTGATGAGTGAACAAGTCATGTTAGAACATCTTGGTTGTTATTCTTGCCGAGGTCACCTTCAATGTGATGTTCAAACATGGATAAATTTACCCGTTCAACTCATAAATTGCTTATCTTTGAATGCCTCATTGTTTTTGTGGCATCCTTATTATGCCTCTAATATGGTATTATTAGAAGTTAATAGGGATGGATTAACATTTATTAGATAAAAAACGTGTTCATCTCTCCATTTGACTTTGATCGAAAAAAGGTTTGTCTCCCCCTTTTAATACATATCCTTGCAACCTCCCGCGAATAAAAAAAAATGTTAATCTCCCCATTTGTATTTGGTCGGCAAAAAGATTCATCTCCCCACTTTTGTACATTTCCTTTGTTTCTCCCACCAAATCAAACAAATTCTATGACCGTAAAAAATAAATGAACATGCTTTCTCCCATGAAAGCATAGAGAAATACATCAAACCAGACCGTTCGATGCATCCACCAAAGCAAATTGAAAGACCCCAAATCAAACAGTTCAATGCATATTTCCTCCGGATTCGATTTCTTCTTCAATAGGTTTAACTTTTCTTTATTTCATTTGTTTGTCTAAAAATAGAAATGAAAATGTTTTTGAAAAAAAAAAGATTCATTATCCCCCCTTCCTCTATATATTCCTTGCAGAATGCATTCGGTTGCATCATCTATATCCATTGTTGTGAAGATCTTACAAATATATTGCATTGGGAAATCATCATCTCAACAAATGTACAACTTAATTCTTTTGTGTGTTTTACATAATAAAATATATAGTTTTCATTATTTCAATTAATTTTTTTAAAATATAAAATGTTTATATAGACAGTTGATATTCTGACAATGCATATGTACTGTTTGTTGATAGGCCACTTAAAATAGGAAAATATATATTTTTTTGTATAAATGAGTATATTTGTTTCAGGTTAATAATCTAAATTGTTTATGTCGACAGTTGATATTCTGACAATGCACATGGAGTGTTTGTTGATAAGCCACTTCGAATTGGAAAATATTTGATTTTTCATATAAATGAGTACATTTTTTTTAGCTGTGTGAATTAAATTGTTTATAACATAAAATATTTTTGTTTATAACATAAAAATGTTTATGTGGACAGTTGATATTCTGACAATGCATATTTAGTATTTATTGATAAGCCACTTATAAAAGAAAAATATTGAATCTTTCATATAAATTAATATTTTTGTTTTAGGTTTACAACATTAACTGTTTATGTGGGCAGTTGATATTTTGACAATGCATATGCACTGTTTGTTGAATTTTCATATAACTGACTATATTTATTTTAGTTGCATGAATTAATTGATTATAACGTAAAATGTGTATGTGGACATTTTAATTTATAACAATGCATATGCATTGTTTGTTGATAAGCCACTATTGATACCAAAAATCATAAATAGACATGTGTCATCCACAGTGGCAATAATCCTAGTCAGCAAGGAGTAATCGTCGATGAAGTCCACGAAGGTCGACCAACGGTTTAAGAAGCCCGACCAACAGTAGGAAAACAGACCAACATGGTCAGTGAAACACCAACAGTCATATGCATTATGAACGGTATGTACTGATGTAAACCATAAGGCAGTTAGCGCACACCCTACAAGCCAGGTCACCTTCCTTATTCGCTCATAGAAATATGCCGCCACCGCCTCCAAGAAGTAGTAGACGTGGCCAATCCAGGACTACTAGAGATACTTCCTATCGCCTAGGAGTAAGTTTTTCGCTCAGAACATCGAAGCCCTATGACGAATAGTCTTTTACTCCTGAAAGATTTAGTGCCTTAGAAAGGCTAAGTTGAGAATCTCCCTTTGATCGTTTGGGACCCAGGGGGAATAAAATTGTTCCCAGGTCATTGTCGATAAATACACAACGACCAATTGATCAATGTGATGGCTCAACCCAATCTAAATCAAACGCCTGATGAACGGCTCGTATCGAGCAACATTTACAGGAGGAAAGTTTAACACAAACCATTGGTCAAAATGAAAAGGTTACAACACACAGATCTGATGTTGGTAATAATGCATGGAAGGGTTCCATTCAGCGATTAGAAAAGAGATTGAGAGAAATGGCTAGGGCCACGAACCCTTTGTAGAGAAGCTTTGTGGAGGGATCTCTTTTCGTATAAGATATTGTGGATTTTCCCACACCTTCAAAGTTTAAAGTTTCCTGTAGTTACTCCCAAATATGATGAAAAAAATGATCCCGTCCTTCATATAGAGCAGTACCAAGCAGCAGCTGACATCTATGCCGTCCCTGACGAAATGAGATGTAGGGCATTCTCAGGGACAATTACAGAACCTGCTAAAATCTGTTATAATAGTCTTCCTCGGGGGAAGATTTCTAGTTTTCATCATATTACCGAGCTATTCATTGGTAATTTCTGCTTTGGAGCTAAACCGATGAAACGAGTAGCTCATTTGCTCAGTATAAGGCAAAAGGTGGGAGAGAGTACCCAAGATTACATCATTCGTTTCAATAATGAAAAGTTAAAAGTCATTGATTATGAGGAAAAGACAGCCATTACAGCCCTTATGAGTGGGTTACTCCTCGAGAAGCTCTATTATACACTTGTTAAAGATCCTCCGAAGATGATGATAGAGTTGATGGCAAAGGCAACTAAAATCATGAACGCCGAGGAAGCCATGGCAGCCAAGCGAAACTCAGAAGTAAAGGCTGAATCTAAAATCTATAAAAAGGAGCACAGAGTTCCTAAGGACCACTGGGAATCAAAGAAAAAAGGGAATATAGATCGTCTCAAAAGGTACAACAACTATATTCCCTTAAAAATAGGCATCCACCATGTTTTGGAGGAGATAAAAAACATCAAGGATGTATGTTGGCCTGAAAAGGTAAGAACACATTCTGTTAAGAGGGACCGGTCCAAATAATGTGAATTTCACAGGGATCACGGACGTACGCCAGATCGTTGCGTTGGTCTTCAGAAAGAAATTGAAGCACTCATCCAAAGAGGAAAGCTAAACATGTTTATTAATTGAAAGAATAATGGTGGAGCTCGACAAAGGTCAAAGTCTCCGTGCAAGCCTAGAGACGAGAAAAAGATAACTCTTGAAGATGATCAAGACCTTCCCAAAAAGACTATACAACTAAAATGCAAGGTATTCATGCTCAGTTTTGGATCTTTTGATTGTCAAATGATTACAGGTGGAGATGCAGGAGGAGGGGATCATATTGTTGAAAGGAAACCTTACCTCAACGAGGTTCAAGCTTGTTCCTATATCCAAAGGATTGACCTAGCCGAGGAAGATCAATCAAGGAAGGTTACCAAAGATAAGCCAATGATTGGCTTTTCTAAAAATGACCTTTTAGGTGTGTTATACCCCTATGACGATCCTTTTGTAATCAAAGTCAGAAGGGAGGATATAATTGTTTCTAGAGTGTTGATTGATAACGGCAGCTCGACGGATATCATGTTTTACCCCCGTTGGGGTTGATGCTCAGCCAATTGGAACCTTATCACATGTTTATAATAGGTTTTTCTGGCGAAAAGATATTTCCTCTGGGGATAATAAAATTGGATGTGGTTATCGGTACATAGTCAACAAGTCGGATATAAAAGATACGTTTCTTTATAATGGATAAAAATATTCATTCTGCCTATAATATGATCATGGGAAGAGTAGGATTAAAGAAATTCGAAGATGTGCCGTCTACATTCCATCAGCGTTTGAAGTTCCCAACCAATTTTGGGGTAGGCGTGGTAAAAGGTGACTAGAAAGTAGCTCGGGAACGATACTACTCATCTGCCAAGTAAGAAAATTTGGAAGCAATAAAGAGAAAAACCACCACTTACCAAGTGGACACCTCTGAACCTAATAATGAATATGAGGTCGAAACCTTAGATCCAAGAGAAGAAACAGAAATTCCAAATAATGGAAGCAACGAAGAGCATTGTGTTAGATGACGATAAACTAGAGCGGACTACTCAAATAGGAACAACACTGGATCCTGTTCTTAAACATGAGCCGATAACTTTCCTAAGGTAAAGAAATCATGTGTTTGCATGGAGTCATGAAGATATGCCTGGGATTGACCCAAACTTTCTCTGCCATGAGCTCAATGTGAGCAAAGACGCCAAGTCTGTGAAGCAAAGGAGTAGGGTGTTCAACCCCGAGAAGAACCAAGTTATTAAGGAGGAAGTTGATAAGCTTAAGAGAGATTCATTCATTGATGATGTGAAATACCCAGATTTGTTGGCAAGCGTCGTTATACTCAAAAAGAAAAACAACAATGGAGAATGTGTGTGGACTTTACAGATTTGAACAAGGCATGCCTAAAGGATCATTTCCCCTTGCCATGAATTGATCAACTCGTTGATGCTATATCAGGAAATGAGTTGTTAAGCTTCATGGACGCTTACTCTAGTTATAACAAGATTTAAATGAAGCCTAAAGATAGGGAAAGCACTTCTTTTATGTGACACCCCGCCTAATTAAATACCGGGCGATCACTCCTTTATTAAATTAAATCAAGGTGAACAGTTTAGTTCATTCTTAGCATCACTGTCGTAAAAAGAAACTTTCCAATTAAACACCCTAAATAATTAAGCTAAGTGTCAAAACCAATTTTTAACATTAACTTCCAAATTTTATTTAAAGAAAAGATTTATTTAAATTATTAACAAAGCTCAATGAATAAGATTCACACCACAATAAACTGGAACGAAAGAATCCAATATATAAAACATTCATTAACGAATGTCAACATGCGAGAAAATAAAGTAATACATCCGTCCTGAACAAAATCCCATAATAACGAACTAGGAAATAACTGAAATAACAATGTCCCAACATAAAGGAATAATGCAAAGGGCTACACATGCCCATCTGAATGAAAATACTAGGGGTGGATCTGAATGAACAAACTCGTCTAATCAAAAGACCTGCAACTCCCACCTAAGCTGCAGCGCGTTCCTTCCAAAAGATCCTAAGCAAGACGCCCCTGTGCTGGGCACCTGAAATACATACATATATATATATACAAGGGGGAGAGGGAGAGATAAAACGGGTCAGAGCCCGAAAGTGTGTATGATTTAAAATTAGTTTAGCAAGTATTTAAATTGATACAGGCCAATGCAATAACATATTAGTTCGACACTCTCTTGAGAAATTCTCACCTCTCTTCTAGTGTGCACGCCTATCGTACTAACCTTCCCCAAATGGTTTAACTTAACATATTATCATACTAACCTTCCCAATAATTTAGTTTATCTTAACTTACTCATGAGTTTTAAAAACCGAACAATGTCAACGTGCGAAAAGGGTACTTTCAAAGTGTAGCACAACTCTCGTTTTAGCTTCATTAATTTATAAAGTTTCCCAGTGTCATATTATACTCTCATAAAACAAGTATTTCCAATCTGATTCATCAAACATGACTTACTTACCAAATCACAGTAGGTAGTTCCAAGTTTCAGAACTTTATATATATTAAATACTCGTGTAATATATATATTCTAATGGCACCCCACATAAAAATTATGGTGCGGGCATACTCTGCTATCCAATCCCCGTATCAATCGTACTAAGGGAAATACAAGTTCAGAATCACTCTCGAACTGTATCAATACAAACACAAACAATATTGAGGCGAAGTATAGTTTCCAAGTCCAAGAGGTCAGCACATACCCTCGCGTCTCTTAGGACCGTGACTACCGATTCGATAGCCTGTACCTAGGATTCCTATCTTCTAGGGTACGAATCAATATCCCCCGTAAGGCAACACAGGATAAGACCGTCCCAGCGCGGTAACCTCAGGGATAGCAAGTAGCGCGGGTACGTTTTTCACATGTATATAATATATGCACACACAATCATATAAATATACTACTTTCATCATATTAATATAGGTCACTCTCGTTACCCATAATTACAACATTTATCCTTAATTTTACATTATTAGTATTACGCATAAGGTTTCGTCTCTAACCTTAACTCGAAGGGTTTTCTCACTAGTTATGGAACACTCATGGGTTCTATTCATCCAAGTAACAAATTCAGTAGGTAGACATCTATTCACTATCGTCGGTATTCATCGTAATCCCTCACTTGAAATACGTAGTTCGTCATTCCTTAATTAATTATCCCTAAAACACAATAGTCATTTCATAATAAAGTTCTCAACACTTAATCATATGTCCTACTGGTCTCTCCTATATCCCAAAACATTTTATTTAATATGCCCAAGGATTATTCCACGATAAATTAATTCAACTAATTAAACATGGGGAAATAAGAGGCTGCCAGGAAGGGTCGATCAATAGACGGCTGGGGCTCGATCGATCGAACCTTCGATCGATCGACGCTCTAGGGTCGATCGATCGATCAAGCAGGTCTGCGAAAATTCTGCAGAATTGCAGTTGCGGGTTTCACCAAAATTCTTCATTCAAATTCATATTTTCCAACCCTAATCGTCCCAAAACTTATACCACAAACATAATAACATATTACCAGATGTTTCTAATGTTAAGCATGCGTATAACCATCATTAAACATGATTAAACAACCTAAAATCTCATCTAATCATCAAGAACCCTAAGTTTTCTTAACTTCTATTCTAATCAGTTTTTCTCCAGAATTTCCTTCTACATAATCATCAAAATTCGTGGGTTAATCATCTACATTATATAAGACTTCCAGAATATGGTTTTAATCTTTTCTACATGCAAATTCCTATCAAAAAGTGGGGTTTTCTTCCATAGATTATACTCCTAATCATTTCTAACTAATATGAATATTGCACCAACGAAAATACGCAAGTTAAACACTTGCCTGGGAATTCAGAGGTCTGGTTTCCTGCTGGTATTGGTGTGGTTGCATTCTCCTCCTCGCGATCTACGCGTTGGTGGTGACGGCGGTGCAAACGGTGGTGTTTTGGCCTTGAATCTCCTTGAAAGGTCTCTCCTCTCTTCTCTAATGGCCGTTCTAGGATGTTTGTAGGTTCTAACCCTAAAAGGCTAACTTAACCAGCTGATAAAGGCTGCTAAAATTCGTGGGTTTACTTACCCTATTTTGTAAAATGACCAAAATGCCCTCCCGGGTCACTAATTAGGCCTAAAAACACCCCGAGACTCAAACTAAACCCCCGGGTACACTTTTCTGACTATCTCAACCCTTCCGGACGCGTTGGCGCACTTAAAACGACCATACGAACAACTTATAAAATATTCACTTTTATATATTAATAATTAATCCCAACGCGACACGGGCGCGTCCCGACTAAAATTCCCAAAACTGCCATTTCATTCACTCGTGACATTTACTATAATCAATATCATATATTACTATGCTCATAAGTAATATTCAACAATTTCATATAATTACTAACTCACGTCACGTCAATAATTATAACATAATTAATTTCCGGATTTTTATTAAATAATACACTCTCATTAAATTTAATAAATCCCCCAAATTAATATAGCATAAAAATACGGGGTATTACATACTTCCCCCCTAATAACGGAATTTCGTCCCGAAATTCGAAGAATAAGGCATACCTGATAAGAACAAATCTGGATATCTCTTGCGTATATCTGCCTCGCGCTCCCAAGTGGATTCCTCCACATTATGATGTTCCCACTGGACCCCCACAAGTGGAACTATCTTGGAACCTCAATCTCCTCTCACTATAGTCTAGGATAGCCACCGGTTTCTCCTCGTAAGAACTATCAGGCTGTAAATCGATCTCATCTATCGCGATGTGAGTATGGGCCATATCATCTCGAAGGTATCGTCTCAACGACGAGATGTGAAATACATCGTGAATGCGATGTAAATGTTCTGGCAGTCCCAATCTGTATGCAACTGTCCCGATCCTCTCAATGATAGGGAATGGTCCCACGTACCTCGGAGCCAACTTTTTCTTCTTCCCGAACCTCATCACTCCTTTCATAGGAGACACATGCAGTAACACTTGGTCTCCCACGTTAAACTCCCTGAAGAACCGTTTCACATCGGCGTAGCTCTTCTGTCTGTCTTGGGCTACTCTAATGCGACTCCTGATCATCTCAATCCTCGCAGAGGTCTCCTGAATTACCTCTGGTCCTAACAACTTGTTATCCCCCACTTCAAGCCAACAAGTTAGGGAACGACAAGGCCTGCCATACAAAGCCTCAAATGGAGCCATGCCAATCGTGAACTGATAGGAGTTATTATAAGCAAACTCGACCAGTGGAAGATGTGGCTCCCAATCTCCTCCAAAATCAAGAACACACATGCGTAGCATATCCTCTAACATCTGATTAGTACGCTCTGTTTGTCCATCTGTCTGTGGGGGATAAGCTGAACTCAACCTCAACTCAGTACCCATAGCCTCCTGAAAGCTTTCCCAAAAATGCGACACGAAAATCTTGTCTCTATCGGACACAATATTTAGGGGCACCCCGTGTAATCTGACAATCTCAGCGATGAACAACTGAGCATACTGACCCGCGGTATAGTCTGTACGCACCGGCAGAAAATGAGCCACCTTGGTCAAACGGTTTACAATCACCCAAATTGAATCGTGGCCCCTCTGTGATGTAGGCAACCCTGTAATGAAGTCCATGGAAATGCTCTCCCACTTCCACGCGGGTACTTCCAATGGCTGAAGCAATACTGATGGTTTCTGGTGGTCCACCTTAACCAGCTGACAGGTAGAACACTTGGACACAAACTCGGCAATGTCCTTCTGCATCCCACTCCACCAGTATTGTCGCCTCATATCCTGGTACATCTTATCGCCTCCCGGACGTACTGCAAATCGGGACCCATGAGAATGAGTCATTACTTCATGACGTAACTCTGCCCCTTCTGGAACCACCAATCTCCCATTAAACCGCAAACCTCCATCAGAACTAACAGAATAGGACTCAGCACCCTCGGCTAGGAGTCGCACAATCTGCCCCTGGCAAAACGGGTCTGTGGTCTGTGTCTGTATCACCCTCGTAACAATCTCGGGTGTGACAGACATAACGGATATGAAAGAACGGGCTACTGCATCCTGGTGACCCAACTCCTTCCACTTAGCTCTCCAAACGTTTGCAACATCCTCTACCGGTCTACGGCTCAACGCATCAGCAACTACATTTGCTTTCCCTGGATGATACTGTATATCGAACTGATAGTCTTTCACAAACTCTAACCACCTGCGCTGACGCATATTCAGCTCTCGCTGAGTGAACAGGTACTGCAATGATTTATGGTCTGTGAACAAACGAAATTTCTCTCCCAATAGATAGTGTCCCCATATCCGCAATGCAAATACGACCGCCGCTAACTCCAGGTTGTGGGTGGGGTAATTCTTCTCAGGTGGCTTAAGCTTGCGGGAAGCAAAAGCTATAGCCTTCTCCTCCTGCTGGAGTACTCCTCTAAGTCCCCGTAAAGACGCATCGTGTAAACCAGGTACTCCACACCCGATTTCGGTAAAGCAAGGACTGGTGCTGAAGTAAGCTTGTCCTTCAGCTCGTCGAAAGCTAATTGGCAAGCATCATCCCAAACATACGGTACCCCTTTTTGCGAGTCAGATTCGTCAATGGACCCGCTATCTTGGAGAATCCCCAATGAATCTCCTGCAGTATCCGGCTAACCCCAAGAAACTACGCACCTCTGTCGGTGTCGTGGGCTGTCCCCACTCCCTTACCGCTGGCACTTACTCGGGTCAACTGCCATCCCCTGCTCAGAAACAACATGGCCCAAGAACTGTACTTCTCGCAACCAAAATCCACACTTCTCGTACTTAGCATACAACTAATGCTCTCGTAAAGTCTAAAGAACCATGCTCAAGTGCTCGGTATGCTCCTCCTCGGAATGGGAATATATCAAGATGTCATCTATGAAAACAATGACAAACTGATCCAAGAACTCTCTGAATACTCGGTTCATTAAGTCCATGAACACGGCTGGAGCATTAGTGAGGCTGAATGGCATTACTCTGAACTCGTAAGGCCCATATCTCGTCAAGAAAGTAGTCTTCGAAACATCCTGCTCCCTAATACGTAGCTGATGGTACCCCGACCTCAGATCTATCTTCGAAAAGAAGGTTGCTCCCCTCAGTTGTTGGAACAGATCATCGATTCGAGGAAACGGGTACTTATTCCGTATCGTGACCTTGTTCAACTCCCTGTAGTCCACACACAATCTCAGTGAACCATCTCTCTTCTTCACAAACAAAACTGGAGCGCCCCAAGGTGAGGTACTCCTGCGAATGAAGCCCTGACCTAACAGCTGCTCTATCTGATCTCGTAGCTCTCGCATCTCTGCCAGAGCCATACGGTACGGTGCGCGTGCTATAGGTCTCGTATCTGGTAATAGGTCTATAACAAAGTCTATCTCTCGACTGGGGGGTAGGCCTGGTATCTCCTGAAACACGTCGGAATACTCCCTAACAACTGGGATCGAATCCAAAGGAATCACAACCTCCTTAGAGGTATCCTCCTATATGTAATACAAATGAGTGGTCGAGCCTCCCTCTGGGCGAGGCATCGCCACTACAAACATCTCTTGCCCCGGAATGGCAAAAATAATGCTCCCACCGAAGCAATCAATCATGGCTCTATAAGCTGCGAGCCAATCCATACCAATAATAACATCGTGCTCATGCATGTTTAAAGCTAACATGTACGCAGGTAATACCAGACTACCGATCTCCATCCCCACTCCCCGGCATGTAAAGAAACTAAGTGACCCACTCCCCAATGGTGAGTCTACACACGTCACTGTGCTCTCAGCTGTGACTAATAACCCTAAGGTATTCGCAAAAGGAGTAGCTATAAAGTAGTACATTGCCTCAATATCAAACAAAACTCGATCCATAGTTTCATGTATAGAAAACATACCCTCAATCGCGGGTGGTGCCTGTGGAGCTACTGCCTGGTGGATGTTATGGACACGTTCGTATTGTAACTGTTTCTGCTGAACTGAGGCTGTTGGAAAGGGTGGTGGAGCTGGCTTCTGAAGTTCATTACTAGCACCTTCCGACCGTGGGGCCCTATCCTTCTCTGAGCAATCCTGACGTCTATGGCCATGTCTGCCACATTGGAAGCACCTCCCTCGAAACTGCTTCACTTCACTACATTGTTGACTAGTCTCGCTTTTTCCCTGATCTCGCTGACCTTGATGGAAAATTTGCGGAAGAACTATGTCAAGGTGAGGACAATCCCTCCACTTGTGACCCGGCTGTATACATTTATAGCAGAGTCCTGAAAGTTCTCCCTGGTTGGGTTGAAGTTCCTTCCCAGACTGATCCGAACACGTTCGACGTTCATGACCATCCATACCACATTTGAAACACCTCTTCATGGCTTCACCTTGCCCCCGATTTTGTTGACCCTGACGCTTTCGGGTTTCCTTACACAATTTGTTACCTTTGTGGTTTTCACGTTCTTGAAGGGGTTGTGGTTGTGATCTTTGCATCTTTACGCACTTGTTATTCCCAGTCATGACAGACTGACTATACTCTCTAGATCTTTTCCCCCTCAAAATCTGTGTGCTGCGTTCTTGATACTGTAAGACTGCAGTGGTAACTGCCTGTGCCACAATACCAGTAAACTCGGTGGTTGATACGCTCTCTGAAGATATCTGAGGTGTAAGTCGATTTTGCTCGTTGACTCCCTGAACGGCATTAGCTAGTTCTTCTCGACGATCCATCTGAAAATTTAAGTACATTTGGATGAGTTCATCATTCAAATAAACAAAATCGCAGAAGCACGAATTCCCAAAGTATGGAGGTGAACACAACATTCCTAGTATTAGGGCTCTCTATAAAAAATGTTAAGCTGAAAGCGAAATAAGCCATACAGATCCTAAGGACACTAGAACCTGATGCTCTGATACCACCTGTGACACCCCGCCTAATTAAATACCGGGCGATCACTCCTTTATTAAATTAAATCAAGGTGAACAGTTTGGTTCATTCTTTGCATCACTGTCGTAAAAAGAAACTTTCCAATTAAACACCCTAAATAATTAAGCTAAGTGTCAAAACCAATTTTTAACATTAACTTCCAAATTTTATTTAAAGAAAAGATTTATTTAAATTATTAACAAAGCTCAATGAATAAGATTCACACCACAATAAACTGGAACGAAAGAATCCAATATATAAAACATTCATCAACGAATGTCAACATGCGAGAAAATAAAGTAATACATCCGTCCTGAACAAAATCCCATAATAACGAACTAGGAAATAACTGAAATAACAATGTCCCAACATAAATGAATAATGGAAAGGGCTACACATGCCCATCTGAATGAAAATACTAGGGGTGGATCTGAATGAACGAAGTCGTCTAATCAAAAGACCTGCAACTCCCACCTAAGTTGCAGCGCGTTCCTTCCAAAAGATCCTAAGCAAGACGCCCCTGTGGCTGGGCACCTGAAATACATACATATATATATATACAAGGGGGAGAGGGAGAGATAAAACGGGTCAGAGCCCGAAAGTGTGTATGATTTAAAATTAGTTTAGCAAGTATTTAAATTGATACATGCCAATGCAATAACATATTAGTTCGACACTCTCTTGAGAAATTCTCACCTCTCTTCTAGTGTGCACGCCTATCGTACTAACCTTCCCCAAATGGTTTAACTTAACATATTATCATACTAACCTTCCCAATAATTTAGTTTATCTTAACTTACTCATAAGTTTTAAAAACCGAACAATGTCAACGTGCGAAAAAGGGTACTTTCAAAGTGTAGCAAAACTCTCGTTTTAGCTTCATTAATTTATAAAGTTTCCCAGTGTCATATTATACTCTCATAAAACAAGTATTTCCAATCTGATTCATCAAACATGACTTACTTACCAAATCACAGTAGGTAGTTCCAAGTTTCAGAACTTCATATATATTAAATACTAGTGTAATATATATATTCTAATGGCACCCCACATAAAAATTATGGTGCGGGCATACTCTGCTATCCAATCCCCGTATCAATCGTACTAAGGGAAATACAAGTTCAGAATCACTCTCGAACTGTATCAATACAAACACAAACAATATTGAGGCGAAGTATAGTTTCCAAGTCCAAGAGGTCAGCACATACCCTCGCGTCTCTTAGGACCGTGACTATCTTCTAGGGTACGAATCAATATCCCCCGTAAGGCAACACAGGATAAGACCGTCCCAGCGCGGTAACCTCAGGGATAGCAAGTAGCGCGGGTACGTTTTTCACATGTATATAATATATGCACACACAATCATATAAATATACTACTTTCATCATATTATTATAGGTCACTCTCGTTACCCATAATTACAACATTTATCCTTAATTTTACATTATTAGTATTACGCATAAGGTTTCGTCTCTAACCTTAACTCGAAGGGTTTTCTCACTAGTTATGGAACACTCATGGGTTCTATTCATCCAAGTAACAAATTCAGTAGGTAGACATCTATTCACTATCGTCGGTATTCGTCGTAATCCCTCACTTGAAATACGTAGTTCGTCATTCCTTAATTAATTATCCCTAAAACACAATAATCATTTCATAATAAAGTTCTCAACACTTAATCATATGTCCTACTGGTCTCTCCTATATCCTAAAACATTTTATTTAATATGCCCAAGGATTATTCCACGATAAATTAATTCAACTAATTAAACATGGGGAAATAAGAGGCTGCCAGGAAGGGTCGATCGATCGATCAAGCAGGTCTGCGAAAATTCTGCAGAATTGCAGTTGTGGGTTTCACCAAAATTCTTCATTCAAATTCATATTTTCCAACCCTAATCGTCCCAAAACTTATACCACAAACATAATAACATATTACCAGATGTTTCTAACGTTAAGCATGCGTATAACCATCATTAAACAACCTAAAATCTAATCTAATCATCAAGAACCCTAAGTTTTCTTAACTTCTATTCTAATCAGTTTTTCTCCAGAATTTCCTTCTACATAATCATCAAAATTCGTGGGTTAATCATCTACATTATATAAGACTTCCAGAATATGGTTTTAATCTTTTCTACATGCAAATTCCTATCAAAAAGTGGGGTTTTCTTCCATAGATTATACTCCTAATCATTTCTAACTAATATGAATATTGCACCAACGAAAATACGCAAGTTAAACACTTGCCTGGGATTTCAGAGGTCTGGTTTCCTGCTGGTATTGGTGTGGTTGCATTCTCCTCCTCGCGATCTACGCGTTGGTGGTGACGGCGGTGCAAACGGTGGTGTTTTGGCCTTGAATCTCCTTGAAAGGTCTCTCCTCTCTTCTCTAATGGCCGTTCTAGGATTTTTGTAGGTTCTAACCCTAAAAGGCTAACTTAACCAGCTGATAAAGGCTGCTAAAATTCGTGGGTTTACTTACCCTATTTTGTAAAATGACCAAAATGCCCTCCCGGGTCACTAATTAGGCCTAAAAACACCCCGAGACTCAAACTAAACCCCCGGGTACACTTTTCTGACTATCTCGACCCTTCCGGACGCGTTGGCGCACTCAAAACGACCATACGAACAACTTATAAAATATTCACCTTTATATATTAATAATTAATCCCGACGCGACACGGGCGCGTCCCGACTAAAATTCCCAAAACTGCCATTTCATTCACTCGTGACATTTACTATAATCAATATCATATATTACTATGCTCATAAGTAATATTCAACAATTTCATATAATTACTAACTCACGTCACGTCAATAATTATAACATAATTAATTTCCGGATTTTTATTAAATAATACACTCTCATTAAAATTTATAAATCCCCCAAATTAATATTGCATAAAAATACGGGGTATTACATTTTATTACTCCCCAAGGAACTTGTTGCTATAATGTTATGCCATTTGGTATGAAAAATGCAGGTTCTACTTACTAGAGATTGGTGAAAAAAGTCTTTGAGGAGCAAATAGGCAAAAATATGGAAGTATACATAGATAACATGTTGATGAAGAGCAAAAAAGAATATGACCACATTGTCGACCTCAACCAAACCTTTGACTAGCTGGAGAAGCACCAAATGAAGTTGAATCTGATCAAGTGCGTATTTGATGTTCAGGGAGGAATGTTTCTCGGGTACACAGTTAACCATAGAGGAATTGAAGCAAACCCAGACAAGATCAAGGCATTGATTGAAATACAGTCTCCGACCTGTAAAAAAAATGTGCAAAGGCTAACTGGGTGAGTAGCAACCTTGAATAAATTTGTGTCTCGAGCTACTGATAGGTGCCTGCCATTATTTAAAGTGCTTAGAAAGAGATTTGAATGGAACGACGAATGTGAAAAAGATTTTTTGGAGTTGAAAAAGTACTTGGGATCACCCCCATTACTCTTCCGACCAATTTTGGGAGAAATGTTGTATTTGTACTTAGGTGTCTCTGAATCAGCTGTAAGTTCTGCCATGATTTGAGAAGAAAATAGAGTTCAAAAGCCAGTCTATTACACGAGCAATGCCTTCCAAGGAGCAAAAATCAGATATCCACGCCTGGTGAAGTTTACGTTGGCATTGATTAAGGCTTCCAGACGAATGAACCCCTATTTCCAATCCCATATAATTGTGGTATACATTGATATATCTCTTAGCAAGCCCTGGACAAACCGGTGCAATCAAGGAGATTGATGTATTGGGCAGTTAAATTGAGGGAGTATGATATTGTGTATGAACCAAGGTCTTCCTTAAAAGGTCAGGCTTTAGCAGATTTTATTATCGAATTCACTTATCTAGAGGTTCCTGAGCAATAGGGAAGTCAGGCAGAGCAAGACCTTGGAAGGGATAGGCCAACTAAGGCTATCACCGACCTATCAGAATCTTCCACAACATAGGGAGAATCCGAAGAAATTATTATCGAATTACCAGAATTTTCCATCAGAGCACAAGAGATGTCTAAGAAGTATGAGGAAATAAGGATCAAAACATTCCATCATGGGATTTTGACAGACCGAGCGTTTGATAACAATCTCCCCATATGGAACTTGTATGTTGATGGATCCTCTTGCGCAACTAGAAGTGGAGCAGGTATAATACTCAACACTCCTAATGGGATATATATATTGAATATGTTCTACGATTCTAGTTTCAGGCCTTAAATAATGAAGCAGAGTATGAAGCCCTCATTGTGGGTCTAAGTCTTGCTTAATCACTGAATGCCAAGCAAGTTATGGCACACAGTGATTCTCAATTGGTGGTGAATCAAATACTAAGTTTTTATGGAGCCAGAGGAAAGCTAATGACATGATACTTGTCAAAAGCATTAGAAGTTATAGTAAAGTTTCCATCTGTTCGAACGAGCAAAATTCCAAGAATGGAGAACGCCCGAGCTGATGCACTTGCTCGGTTGGCATCAACAACTAGAATTGAACTCTGAAGAACTATTCGCATTGAAATTTTAGTTAATAGGAGTCTTGATGAAGACCTGATGATTAATTTCATCATAGTAGACATGGGGCTATCTTGGATGGATTCCATCAGAGCTTATATTGAAGAAGGAGTCTTGCCAGCAGACCAAATCGATGCCAAAAAATTAAAGTATAAAGCAACAAGATATGAGTTGGACGAAGGGGTACTATACAGGAGAGGATTGACAACTAGCCTACAACGTTGTGTTCACCCAACAGAGGTTCAAGACTTGATATAAAAAGTCCATGAAGGGTCTCGTGGAGCTCATATAATGGGTAAATCATTATTGCAGCATAGATTGTACAGGGATATTATTGGCCAACTTTGAGAATAGATTTCACGACCTTTGATAAGAAATGTGACAAGTGACAAAGGTATTCCAGCATTTGTAGAACTCCACAAGCTTCTTTGACTCCAATTACTTCACCATGACCATTTGTTATATGGGGGATAGACTTGGTCCGGCCACTACCGACCACCCCAGGAAGATTTAAAAACTTGATCGTAGCTGTGGACTACTTCACCAAATGGGTCAAAGCAGAACCATTGATAGACATGCCCTATGAGAAAGTTGACTAGTTCATCTGGAAAAACATTATTTGTAGATATGGCCTGCCTTATGCTTTCATTACAGACCATGATACACAGTTCAATAATAAGGAGTTTCCTGCCTATTGTGCCCACTCAAACATTCAAAAGCTACATTCTGCTCTAAGACATCCTCAAAGTAATGGGTAAACCGAGGTCACAAATAGGACTCTGCTCAATGGATTGAAGAAAAGACTTGACGACGCCAAGCGGAACTGGATCAATGAACTACACTCCGTTCTGTGGGCATACCGAACAACTCAGAGCACTGGTATAGGAGAATCCCTATACATGCTGGAATTTGGAACTGAAGTAGTGATATTAGCTAAATTGGGTCTGCCCACTCATAGAGTGTTAAGCATTAATTCTCCTGTTAGCGATTTAATGTGAAGATTAAATTTGGATATGCTGGAGGAAGTACACAAATATGTAGCCTTACGAAATGTTGCTTACCAGTAGAGGGCATCACGTTTTTATAACAAAAGAATGAAGCCGACCAACTTGAAGGAAGAAGATTATGTGCTAAAGAATGTAATACATAAGAGCAAAAAACTTGAAGCCAATTGGCATGGGCTATATTATATCTCAGCAGTTGTTTGCCCAGGTACTTACAGAATTGAGACTCTGGAAGGAGGAGTTAAAAAATCCTTGGCATGCTGAACATCTTAGAAAGTACTTCCAGTAATGTAATGAAACAAATTGTAATCCTGACATTTTATCAATAAAATGACGATTTCCTGACATTTTTTTGGGAGTACTAGTACTTTGCACTACATACTTGATGCAATCTCTTCAAAAGTTGTTATACTTGGTAAAAAATTATTTAAAAATACTGGTCCTTCGAAATAACAACACATAGTTGGTCGGAGCACAGAATAACACCTACATAGTTGATTGATTGGTACTGTTCAAAAGTTAATCGGCACAAGCAAGAGGTGATCGACATCAACCTAAAAACCTAAGTAAGACAGGATCTCAAGTCCTCAAGAAACTTGGTCAATACAGTTAAGGGTAAAATGGAAGATTTTATCCAATTGGGCAACATGAAGGAAGAACTTTGTGAAGATTCCTAAAAAGGAACGTAGACACATATTCCACGTACGCCTGGTCAACACTGGTTACTAATGTAAAACCTAAATATTTAGGCGCATTAGTAGAACCTATGGAAATACATGGGTAACTAGTATTGAACTTGGATTTTAATCTAAGTATACTGGTAGAACCTATGATGATAATTTCATTGGTAATTGGTATTAAGCTTGGGTAAAATTCTTAGGGTATCAACAGAATTAATGAAGTAAGGAAGCCATTCATATCCAGAGATTGACAAGATAAGTTAATCAGCTATTTCATTAATTTAATCGATCATTACATGATATCACTTATAATTAAATTACAGGAACAAAATTACTTTAAGGGACGTCTCCCTTCTGCTTTAGAGGAGCTCGGTGTTGGATCCATGCTCGCTGGAGGGTTATCTAATGTGTAAGGGGAGTTGATAAAATTGAAGTCTTAAAGCATCCTTCTACTACTGCTGCTCGGGGTGTCTTATAGATGAGGAGGATGAACGATCTCTAACTCGTCATGAAGGCCATAATCCCCTAAGTATTTTGAAATCAAGCATTGGGAATAGTGTTGGCAGGGATCCAACTGACGTCCAATTTGAAAGGAGGATCTTGACAATCCAGTAAACTAGGATCATTCCAGTGATAAAGTTTACTATTCTGTTATACCTTCATAACTTTCAAGCAGTTGGTGTAACCCCACTTGTAACCTTCACATTAGGCTTGCTTAAATCGTTCATCAAAATGACAAAGGGTCTCATTATATCCCTCCATACAGACCTCTCTAGGTTGTTTATATAATTGGAAAGTCAATCTCTCAACCTGATAATGTAATTTCTTAAGTACTCCATCTTTAGCTTGCAATTGGGAATACTGAGTAGAAAGTTGCTCGGCTTGAGTCTGGAGTTTCTTGGACATATCTGCAATGGCCAAATTCTTTGCTTTCAATTGTGCAACCTTGTTAGCAAGTGTTTTCTGGGTCGTAGTCTGATCTGTAGTAGCTCGCTTAGGTTTAACTTTTACTCGGGAGGAAGAAGCAAGTTTAGTTTTCTTCAGTGCTTCCACTTCTTCCCTTAGTCTGACATTTTTAGTCTTTAAGAAGGAAACCCCATCATCAGCAGCAACAATAGTAGTAGAAGAAGCCTCCACTACACCATAAACAACAATTTGACACACCTGGATATTAAAAATTTGGCACAGTTTAAAACTGTGCCAAATTCTGTCACGGTTTAATGATAATCTGGCACACTTTAAAACAATGCCAGAATTTGGCACTGTTTAAAAGTGTGCCAAAATTGAGTACACTTAACTAAAATATAAAATACCCTTAAAAAATACATTTTCTCAGTTTTAATCTCCCGCCTTCTCCTCCCTTTCATTCTCACAGCTTCCTGCTTAGCCCTCTCACTCACTTTTGGTCGAAACTTCCCGCTCGGTCTTTCTCTCACTTCTGCCGCGATTTGGTCACAACAACTCTGCAATTTGGGTATTTCCTCCTCGATTTGGGTATCTCAAGAGTAAAGATCTCTCTCAAAATTTTACTTCGCGATTTGGGTATTTTCTACGTTATTTAGTCACATCCCTCCCGTTCTCCCGTTCTCACATCTGCTGCCAAAGGTATCCTTCTCATTTATTATTTATTAAATAGATTTTTATCTTCTCATTTTATGTTTCTTATATGAATGTACTCGTTCTTTTTTATCCATTTGAAGACTTTTTGTTGTCGAGGTAATCACAATAAATTTGTTGTGTATGTAGTGACTGTAAACTACTTAGTTGAGTAGGATTCTTACTTATCTTAATTGGGTCTAGTTGCTCTTTTTTTTGTATGTTAATGATAAAATGAATAAAAAGTGACTTTTTTTTTGTTTATTATTGGCTTGTGATGATATCTTTGACCAACAAATTTAATTTAATAAATAATCAGTATGTCCTAATTTAGTTATTGTATCAACAAATTCAAAATATTACAAAGATGTTAGTTGTACATTTAATTTAATAAATAATCTCTCTTTGATTTCTTCCTTGAGATTATGGTTGTATTGTAATAGAGAATCATCAATTTTCTGAGCGTTTATTTTTATTTCAAATATCGTTATTGATTGCTCAGTGTAATCGAAGGCATGGAAGGCATACGAATATCTTCCTCAAACCGGAGTTGTATATAAAGATCTGCCTCAAACAGGGGGTGAAGTTATTAATCTAGCGCAGATTGTCGCCAAAGTTTTTCTATGTTTCAATGATGAACATGTAAGTAATGTCGCATTTATGCATGTACTGTTTAAATTTCATATTTTAAGAACTATATAACTAGCTTATATACAAGAAATTAAATACTCGACCCTAAATAAGAGTCACTATATAATATGCACAAAATTTAATGGAACATTACTTTAGCCTCAAATACATATCAACGCATTAGATTAACATAAATACCGTACCAAATGATCTCTTAATGCCTCTTAGTGGGGTTTATCACTTTGAAGGACTAGTCAGATGCTTAAAGAGGCTAAAACATGGGAAATTTATGAAATCGTTTACTAGCACATGTATTCTTGCAACTCATTTCTCTTTCTTAGGCTTTTTATGTATACCACTGCATTAGAATTAGTCTTATGTATACAACAACGCCAACTTTGATGCATAATCTTCTAATTTCATTTTATCAGTAAGTTCTATTCCCTTAATTTTTACAAATTAAATATGACAATTATTAGTTCATGTTATATTTATACCTAAGCTAATGAACTAAAGCATTTTATGTGATTTAGGCGAACTGGTGCATTGGCACCGAACGTGAGCTACGACGCCTCCCTCATGCTCGGTATTTCACTATGCCATATCTTCTCTCCCCCCCATATGATGTCGATATGTGTATCTACTGCTTCTCTATTAGTATGGCAATGATGTTATACTCAATGCAATAATGTTATAGTCAATGCCATACTGCTATACTCAATGCATACTTATTGGAGTATTTGAGACTAATACATTTTTATTTCAATGTTAAATTATTGCATAGCTATCATATAAATGATGCAACGTAATTGATGCAAGAATGCTATAGTGACTGTTAATAATTCATTATATCATGAACATTCTATACCTTTGTATAAGGTCAAGTACTCGATTTCGGGTGTTTTATTTTGAAACTCAACAGTTTCTTAGCTTTATATGAGAAGGTCATAAACTCTATGAACCTACATTTGAATTCATGATCTCAGATTCAATGACAAATTCATTTAAGATAAACTCGAAGTTTAATAACTAAACATACTCACATTTTACCACTCCACTTTTTATGAATCAAACTGTACAAACCTTAACTACATGCCTGCATCGTTTTCTAGTCCAGAAAACTGACACGCCTCTTCCTAGGGGAATGCGTGATTGAGGGTGTTGATGTAAAAAATTAGATTATATCTAATTATTTAATCACAGATAAAATAAAATGAGACAAAGAGATTTTAAAGTGGTTCATCCTTATAAGAATGGCCTACGTCCACTATTTCTATTATTGCTGACTGTTTGGTAATTCTTGATTACAAGTTTTGTCAAGAAATTCCTGGTCCCCTTCCAATGAGGATGATACAATGTATTTATAGCCCTCAGGCTGTAAATGTGAAAGGATAATACATAGCTGTCCATTAGGCGTGTGCATCTGTATGATAATAATAAGCATTTAATGCGCAGTTAATCTGTTGGTTATCCTACTATTAATGCTCTGTTCGAGGTGCAGCTCGGACCGCCTAAGTAGCTCGGTACTCATAAGTTTCTTGGTGTATTAAAGTTCCTCGGAGAACTCTTGTTGGTCGGAGCGTCTGAGTTGATCGGGGAAGCAGAATTCCTCGTTGCAGTATAGTTCCTCGGAGAGCATCTATTGCTCGGAGTATCTGAGTGGGTCAAGGTGTTGTTCGAAAGTGTTTGTTATTTCCACGTAGATTGCCACGTGTCTTCACTCAATTGAGCCATGTCAGCAGACTAAATTTATTATCAACAAAAGTCCCCAATGTTTCATAGTTCGAAATTTGAGGAGTGTGGAACATTCTTTCTCGAAATATGGTGGTTTTAAATGATCAGCCTGAAATTTAGGAGTATTTTCCTTTGTATTTATTTCTCCTTCCAAATTCGTAGAATAAGACTTTTTGAATTTTTATGACCGCTTCGATTCCCGCGCCCCTTTTGTCTTTTTAGTCTCTAGTAACGTAACCGTCTCTTTTTGTAATCATTAAATTTACCCATTCCCAAGGCAGGGTATTTAAGCGTTGCAGAAAATCCCCTCGTCTTCTACTTTTCAAATTTGTCTCTTTGAGTTTTCCATTGTCTCTCTCTCCTGTGCGTTCATCCCTTTCATCATTCGTTGTCAACAGACTCATCCTTTTTCCTGTAAGATCTTCTTCTTTCTCTTTGATTTCCTTTACTCATCATGGTTTACCCTTTAGAGTCGCTTGATAAATTTCGTTCTGATTTCTCTATTCCTTAATGGGCTATTTTGGAGGAACTTTCTGATCCTTCAAATTATTTTTGTTTGGCTGAGGGACATTGGTTCCCCAGTCTCTTTGTTGCTGAATGTGGCTTTTCTTTTCCCCCAAACCCTTTATGTCTGGAATTCTGTTAATATTTTGACGTGGTTCCTGCAAGAATAGCCCCCAATATGTGGAGAATAGTTAACGAAGTTCATAGATTAAATCAAATTCATGGAACTCGTATAGGAATTCCAGAAATTATGTTGTGTTATAGATGGGCTGTTGGTGACAATACTTTTTATTTAAAAACTAGGTTTTTAAATAGGGCTTTAGTGGTCAATCTCCCAGATGCCAATAGGGATTACTTCGAGCACAGGGTTGTTATGAAAAATTGGCAGCACCCTTCATTGACTGGAAATGATGTGTACCAGGGTCCTAGATATCGTCCCTATGGCAATGTGATAGGTTGTTTTTATTTTATTTTTTGAAATTATGCTTCCTTTGTGTTTGATAAAATGTGTCACTGATATTTTAATTTTCATTTATTTGTAGTTGACAGCAAAAGAAAGTATCCAAAAGAGACAGAAGTTAATTTAAAACATCTAAAACTTATCTGGAGTTTGCATCAGACTGTTACTGATGAGCATATCAGGTCAGCTTCATATTTGTTGCAGTATAAGAGTTACACCTCATCTTTTACTGCTCGTCCGGTGATAAGTGAGTTAGAATCAGTACCTGCTTATGCAAGTTCTTCACCTGAGTCTCATATCCCTCTGCGTGAAAGAATGAAGAAAAGAAGAGCTCCTGCCATCTTCGAGAAATCTGCCTCTGTTGCTGGAGAGGCAAAGAGAAGTAAACATGATGTTCCAGTAGAGGGGACAAAGAAGATTGATGCACCCCCTGCGGCTACTACTGCGAAGGTGGCCGAGAAGCCCCAGTGGCTCCGAGCAAGGTCGCTGTTCCAAGCGAGGTGATTGTTATCTCTCCGAATAAGACCACATCGTTAGTCGAGACCATTCCTGTTCCCCCGAGGAAGCTGAAGAAGATCTCCTCGGTCAATTTGGCTGAATCCATCTCTCAGCCCCCGATTACTGGAAGTGGTGTTCCCACTTTTGTTACCCCGAGCTCTGCCATGAGCTCGGTGAAGTCTTGGATCATTCTCGAGATCCATGGTATAGAAGAAAATCTTTCTCGGGACATGGTTACGTCATTAGCTGCTCGTCATATAGCTTCTGTAAGTATCATTGTCCTTAACTTTCATTTTTTTCCTTGTTACATCTGTGTACTGACTTGATATCATTTTTTTTTCTCAGTTGTTGACATGTTTTAATACCATTTTAAAGAAAGATGAAGCTATTAAAGCTTCAAGTTCCTCGTCTGGTGTAGAGGAAGCTTTGGTGGGCCTGATGCAGTCTTTGAAAGATTCTCGTCAGAAGTATGATGATGATAAGGCTGTTTGGGAGGAGAAACTTCATTCCACCGAGCAGGAGAGAAACCAAGCTGTTGAAGTCTCCAAAGGTTTGGAGAAGAACATAAAAAGCTTGGAAGAGAAGAATAAAGAGCTCGATGAGAAGCTCAAAAATGCTGGGGAGCTCGAAAGTAAGCTCAAAAATGCTGAAGAAGAATTGGGCCGAATTCGTGAAGTAGGTCGCCAAAAGGAAGAAATAGAGAATAAGCTGAAGGCTTCCGAGGATCTTCTTTCCAAGAAGCTTTCCTTGGAGAAAGCGAAAAGGAAGTTGGCTATAAAAAAGCCTTTCAGCACCGGCTGGGATAAGGGGTGGAATAAAGGTCTGGCTGCCATGATGTCGCAGGTGGAATATGGTAGCCACAAATACTTTAGGGATGGCTGGGTCGCTGCCCTGCAAGAGATGAAGGTCGATAAAAATTCTGACCTGTTTCAGCGACACATCCCAGGCCCCCCTCCAACTCCTGAAGAAGAAGGAGCCACCTATGAGGAATCCTCCATGGTGATGGGAGATCAAATTCCTCATTCCCCAGCTATCCAGTCCACCAGTGAGCAACTTTAACCATCCATTGTTTCAAACCCCGAGTAACCATCTGTACCATCCGAGCAACCTACCTCCTCGTTCCAGCCTCCCGAGAAAGTTTTGGGAGACAAGGAAAAGGTGTAGAGTTGTTCGGATTTTTCTCTCAGTTTATTTTTCTTTATCAAATGTAACTCTGAATTTTGTACTTCTCCTTTATGATGTAATAAAATTTGAAGTTTCGCCTATTCATACTGTTGTTTCTCTTCTTCATGCTCTGTTTGAACTCTTATTGATTCTTGCTTTCTCTTCCTTTACTAGTTTATGTCCAGGATGGAGTTATTGTCTGCTTGTGATACAAAATTATTGAGGCAATGCAATGAGTACTTCAAAGCTGGTCATACAGATATGAGTGCAACACAAATCGTTGACATCCTCGGTCAAGGTGCTTCAGAGCAAGCAATTTTAACCTACCAGAATTTGAAGTGGCTGCTTGACCGTGCAGTGGCTAGCAATGTAGCATATTATGAAATGATTGAAGTTATCCAAGGAACTCTTGAAGAGCTTCAACAACAATATAAGGAATCTACAACCCTTTTGCACGAAGGATACGAGAAGAAGTATCAGCAACTCAGTGCTGATAAGGGATACGATAAACTGTTTGCTGCTTACGATGTGAGGGAGAGAACCTTGAAGGGTGAGGTCGAAGAGCACAGACAGATAACTGAATTGTTAGAGCAGGAAAATAATAATTTGCAAAGAGAGGTGTCTCAGTTGAAGTCTGCAGCTTCCACCTCCAGTGCTTTGGTCCCTGTGACCGACGAGGGATTCTCTTTCTTGGAGGTCGAAAATGCCAACCTGAGGGATGAATTAAAAACCTTGAGGAGAGCTGGCCCTTATACATCTACTCGGGGACGAGCAAGAGATCCTCAGATTACTGTCGAGGAACAGAGAACTCAGTCTGCTCTAGAGAACCAGGCCTTCCAACTGATGGCAAAGAACCAGGCATTGGCTGAGATGTCTAAGAAGATCAGCAATCTGGACGAGCAGCTTTCTGCACAGAAGTCTGCCTTGGAGAATAAAGAACTCTTTATAAAAAGTCTTCATGAGCAGTTGGAAAGGTTGACTTATCAGTTCGACAAGCAGCCCAGAGAATTTTGGATGGCTGGCTACAATGAGGCTCTTTACCATTTGGATGATCGGATCCAAAATACGAATAATGAAGGTTACAAACAAGGGTGGTGGAATTCCCTGGGTGTACTGCAACTGGAACAAGGTCACTACTTGTGGGATTATCATTATCCTGGGTTGCTCGACTTTCCAGTGCCACCCTTCAAACTCGACATGAGCTGGATCCCTGCCCGGGAAATCCCTCAGTGTTTGATTTCCAAATACCTTGGCGATTATAGTCTCCATTCCAATGCTGAAATATCTCGCCCGAGCATCTACTCGATCGATCATCTGTGATGAACATCAGGATACTTAAAGATCTTAATTTCATAAATTCCCCTTATGCTTTAAACGATCCTCCTGCTGGAGAGGAACCTGTTTCAAAAGCAGAGGGGAAGAAACCAATAGAATAGGAATGTTGATGTAATAATTAATTTGTATTTCATTCTCAATGTATTCTGTTTTTGGATTTAATGAAAGACTTTTATTTTTGTTCGCAATCTTGATTGCCATTGCCTTGTGGTTGTAAAACACTTTATATATGTATATGAGTTAAAAAAATAACAACATTGTGTTATTTTTCGATTAACTTAGAGTTGATTAAAACTTATTGTCGACTAGTTTGGATTTGTGGTAATCATTTGACAACTAACCAAACTTAATGATGTTTTATTTCTCGACCAACTTGGTAGTAATTTAAAAAGTCACGAGTATAAAAAATTTTGCTCGATCACTTTCTCGTACTCATAAAATGTTTCCGACCAACCAAGGTCGGTAAATTTTCCTTCTCGACCAACTACAGTTAGTGGGTTTTTATTCCCGACTAACCATAGTTAGTGGATTTTTTCTTACCGACCAACTTTGGCACTTTTTGAAATAGTTTTTCTTCCTAACCACCCTTAGTTGGCATTTTTAGGAATAGTTTTGCTTCCTAACCAACCTTAGTTGGCAATTTTAGGAATAGTTTTACTTCCTAACCAACCTTAGTTGGCATTTTTAGGAATAGTTTTACTTCCTAACCAACCTTAGATGGAATTTTTAGGAATAGTTTTGAGTAGTCTGAGTTTTGCTGAGTAGTGTGTAGCACTAGTATTCCGCAAAAAATTTCCAACAAAAGGAGAGAACTGGGCAGAACATTGTCACTTTATTCATACTGACGAAAATGTATTACATGAGAGCTTACATCACTGATAATACTTGCGCAAGTGTTCTGCATTCCATGCATTCTTAAACTCCTGCCCTTCTAAAGTTGATATTCTATAGGTTCCTGGTCGAACAACTTCTGTAACTCGGTAAGGTCCATGCCAGTTTGCTTCCAATTTGTTGTGCTTTTGAATCACTTTCTTTAGCACATAGTCTCCTTCTTTCAGGTCACACTTCTTTACTCTCTTGTTGTAGAACAAAGCTATTCGATGTTGGTAAGCAGCATTCCTGATGGCTGCTTCTTCTCTAACTTCCTCGAGCATGTCTAAATCCAATCTTCTCATTAATTCGCTGACAGGAGAATTGAAATTATGTACTCTGTGTGTCGGGAGACCCAACTCGACAGGTATAACGGCTTCGCTTCCAAATGCCAGCATATATGGAGATTCCCCTGTAGCTGCTCGAGGAGTAGTTCGGTAAGCCCATAGTACTGATTGTAGCTCGTTAATCCAATTTGCTTTCGCGTCATTCAGTCTTTTCTTCAAGCCATTCAGTAGCGTTCTGTTTGTTACTTCAGTTTGTCCATTGCTTTGGGGATGGCCTGGTGCCAAGTGGATCTTCAAGATATTTGACTGATGACAATAGGAAGCAAACTCCTCGTTGTCAAATTGTGTTCCATGGTCGGTAATGAATGCATTGGGAAGACCATATCTACAGATGATATTTTTCCAAATAAATTGATACACCTTCTCATACGTCATGTCGACAAGAGGCTCAGCTTCTACCCACTTAGTAAAATAATCCACTGCTACGACGAGATATTTAAATCTTCCTCTGGTCGTTTGAAATGGTCCGACCAAGCCAATTCCCCACATAGCAAATGGCCAAGGGGAAGTAATGGGTGTCAACAACGCTTAGGGAGTTCTTCGGATAGTGGAGAAGCGCTGACACTTGTCACATTTCTTGGCATAGGCTATACAATCAGCCCTCATCATTGGCCAGTTGTATACTTGCATCATAACCCTTTGCAAAAGCGTCTGACCTGCTACATGGGCTCCACATGACCCTTCATGGATCTCTTCAATCAAGTCTTTCACCTCGGTGGGATGCACACATCTTTGCAAACCTGCTATAATTCCTCGTCTGTACAGAATACCATTATTCAATACATAACGAGCATCTTTAAACTTCAGTTTTTTAGCTGCAAGTTTGTCAGTTGGTAATTCCCCCTCCTCAATATATGCCCTGATGGAATCCATCCAATATGGTCCTAAATTAAGGGTAATGAAATTTATCGTCAAATCTTCATCGATACTCCGACCAGCTAAAACTTCAATTGGGATTGTTCTTCGTAGCTCGGTATGAGTAGCTGATGCTAATCGAGCTAAGGCGTCGGCCCTCGCATTCTCCATTCTTGGTATTCTGACCAGCTGAATAGCAGAAAATTCTGATACCAATTCCATTGCCTTTGCATGATACCTGATCATTAATTCTCCTTTGGCTGCATATACTCCCATCATTTGATTTATGATCAATTGTGAGTCACTGAAGATAATAACCTGCTCTGCCCCCATAGTTTTTGCCAAACTAAGACCTGCAATCATGGCTTCATATTCAGCCTCATTATTTGAAGCTTTGAATTGGAAGCGTAGGGCATATTCCACGTCGACCTCGTCTGGACTATTAAGAACAATCCCTACCCCAGAGCCTGTTGTGCAAGATGAACCATCCACATATAAATTCCATATAGGTAACTCGTCTTTAAATTTCTGATCTAACAGAGTTCCTCGGTGGAAAATTTGTTGCTTCCTTTCACCTTCTCCTAATATTTCTTGTTGTTCGTCGATTATCACTTCTTGCCTTTTTACCAACCTAAGTTGGTATGGGCTTGAGTTTGATGATTCTGTAACATCCACAGGTTGATCGGTGAGCATCTTTTGCTCCTCGATGGTATCGGGATAGGTGAACTCTGCTATAAAATCTGCTACTGCTTGCCCTTTAAGCGATGATCTGGGTTCATAAATTATGTCATATTCACCGAGCTCTATTGCCCAATACATCAATCTTCCTGATTTTTTTGGTTTATGAAGAGCTTGCCTCAATGGAATATTGGTATATACGACTATAGTATGAGCCTGGAAGTATGGCTTCATTCTTCTACTTGCCTCGATCAATGTTAGTGCTAATTTTTCCAGCTTTGGATATCTGATCTCTGATCCTCGGAAGGCTTTGCTAGTGTAATAAATCGGTTTTTGCACTCCATTCTCCGCTCTTATTAATACCGAGCTAACTGCATTTTCTGACACTGCTAGATACAAGTACAATTTTTCTCCCATCACTGGCCTGGACAATAGTGGAGATGCTCCCAGATATTTCTTCAAGTCTTGAAAAGCCTTCTCACATTCATCATTCCACTCAAAAGTCTTTCGGAGCGTTTTGAAGAATGGGAGACATCTATCAGTTGCTCGCGATAAAAACCTGTTGAGTGCTACTACTCGTCCTGTAAGACTTTTTACTTCTTTCTTCGTCGTCGGAGATCGCAGCTCTAATAGAGCTTTGATCTTTTCAGTGTTTGCTTTAATGCCTCGTTGATTGACAATGTACCCGAGAAACATGCCTTTTCGTACTCCAAATATGCACTTCGTCGGGTTCAGCTTCATTTGATATTTATCTAGTTGATCAAAGGTCTGGCCTAAGTCAACTAGATGATCAGCAGCTTTCTTGCTCTTTGTCAGCATATCATCAACATAGACTTCCATATTGCAACTGATTTTTTCTGCAAACACCTTGTTCATCAGCCGCTGATATGTTGCACCTGCATTTTTCAAACCAAAAGGCATAACATTATAAAAGTAAGTTACCCTAGGGGTAATGAAAGAAGTACTCTCCCTGTCTTCAGGTTTCATCTTAATCTGGTTGTATCCAGAATAAGCATCCATGAAGCTCAACAGCTTGTGTCCCGAGGTAGCATCTACTAATTGATCAATTCGGGGTAAGGGAAAGTGGTCCTTTGGGCATGCTTTGTTGAGGTCGGTGAAATCTACACACATCCTCCATTTGTTATTCTTTTTCTTTACCATCACCACATTTTCTAACCAGTCTGGATATTTAACATCTTCAATAAATCAAGCTTTCTGGAGCTTCTCGACCTCTTCCTGTATATCTTGATTCTTCTCGGGACTGAATACTCTTCTTCTCTGCTTTACTGGCTTGATCTCTTTATTCACGTTGAGTTCGTGACATAAGAAATTTGGGTTTATTCCGGGCATATCCTCATGACTCCATGCAAAAGTTTGTTTTCTGATTCTTAGGAAAGTTATCAATTTCTGTTTTAGTGAGGCCTCCAACGACGAACCTATTTGAGTTGTTCGTTCAGGATGCTCGTCATCCAGAATGATGTTTTCAGTAGCTTCCACCACCTGGCCTTTCACGAGTTGGGACTCATCTCTAGGATCCAATGTTTCAATTTCTGCACCTTCCTCAACTTGATAGGTAGTAGTCTTTTTCCTTGATTCCTCCAGTTCCTCTTGCTCGGTAGATGAATTGTAACATTCTCGAGCTACTTTTTGATCACCCTTCACAACTCCTACTCCAAAATTTATTAGAAATTTTAGGCATTGATGTACCGTAGATGTCACTGCCTCGAACTTCTTCAATCCTACCCTTCCCATGATGATATTGTAGGCTGATTGAACATTTTTATCCATTACGAAGAAGCGTATTCTTTCTGTTCGACAAGCAGGCCATGTACCAATGAATATATCCAATTTGATCGTCCCAAGTGGAAAAACTTTCTCTCCAGCAAAATCGAGGATGGTCTATGATAAGGCTCCAGTTGAGATAGCTTTAGATTTAAACTGTCGAAGCATGAGTAGAACATGATGTCTGCTGAGAAACCATTGTCTACCAGTACTCTTGAAATCATTACTTCCTTCATCCTCATTTTGATCACCAATGGATCATCATGAGGATACAAAACACCTGCGAGGTCATTAACCAATGACCAATTTCTCTTTGTTTACCTTTCTCGGGCGATCCTCCTCAGCTATATTTATTCGTTGAATGTATGAACAAGCTTGAGCCTCACAGAGGTAAGCCTTTCTCTCTGCAGTAAGGTCTCCTCCTCCTGCATCTCCACCTGTAATAACATTACAATCAAATGACCCAAAGCGTATTGAAAATACCTCACGTTCTGGCTGCCTTAGTCTCTTGGGAAGATCGGGGTCGTCTTCTGGATCAACTTTATGGTCTCTTTTCTTGTTCTCCTCTGCTCGACGAGAAGATCTAGGCCTTTCTCTTATTCGGTCGCTGTTTCTTCTTTCATTTCTACGATCAACATACTTTGCCAATTTTCCTCGTCTAACAAGTGTTTCAATCTTATTCTGAAGAGCTATGCAATTTTTGATCATATGGCCATGATCTTTGTGAAAATTGCAACATTTTGCCTTATTCCTCCTGTCAGGGTCTGCCTTCATTTTCTCTGACCAGTTTAATTCCTCATTGTTCTTGATTTCTTCTAGAACCTGATTGATGTCTATCTTCAAAGGAGTGCAATTATCAAATTTCTTCAATACCTCCCATGACGACCTTGTTTTTGAATGTTTGTCACCACCATTATTCTTATGCTCTTTCTTCTTAACTTTATCACCTTCCACCTTGGTTTCTTTGTCCTCCATATTCTTTTTTGTAGCCATATCCTCCTCGACATTCATGATCTTAGCCGCTTTTGCCATCAGTTCTGACATGGTTCTGGGTGGATCTTTGGCCAAAGTGTAGTACAACTTGTTGGGTAGCAACCCACTCATCAAGGCGGTAATCGCTGTCTTTTCTTCAGAATCAATGACTTCGAGTTTTTCGTTATTAAAACGAGTTATATAATCTCTGGTACTCTCACCAGCTTTCTGTCTAACACTTAACAAATGCGCTACTCGCTTAACTGGCTTTGCCCCAAAATAGAAATTTCCAATGAATAACTCGGACAGTTGAACGAAAGTTGAGATCTTACCCCGAGGAAGATTATTGTACCATATTTGAGCAGATCCAGTAAGAGTTCCTGAGAATGCTCTACATCTCATCGCATCTGGAACAACATAAATGTCGACTGCAGCTTGGTATTATTCTACATGAAGAATAAGGTCGGTCTTTCCATCATATTTGGGAGTCACAACAGGTGCTTTGAACTTTGACGGTGTGGGAAAATCCACAATGGCATGGACAAAGGGTGTCCCTTGAACAAAAGTTCGTTGTAGGGGGTTCTTGGCTTTAGCTATTTCCCCTAGTCTTTCTTCCAGCCTTTGAATAGAGCCTTTCCACGCATCATTTCCTTCCTCGGGCCTGTTGGTATGAGCAACTGATCGTGTTGAGGTGGCTTCCTGTGATTTATCTTGACGAGCAGCTGGTCGCGACTGGGCAAATCCTTCCCTTAAGTCTAATGATCGTCGAAAGCTCCTCGACACATCCTTAGGAGGACTTTTGTTCCTCCTAGGACCTAATCAATCAAAAGGAGATACCCTGCTTAACCTTTCTAGTGCACTAGTCCTTTCTGGAGAGAGAGTGATACGTTGTTCAGTATTTGTGGCTCGTACTGACGAAGTTCGTCCAGGTTGATAAGAAAAATCTTCAGACTCCTCAGTACGATATGAATTGGTACGCCTAGTACGCGAAGAAAGTAAACAGGTATTTCTTTGAACACTTCGATGTACTGAATGGGTTGGTACTCCGCCATGAAGGGTTTGTATGAGTTGTTACATAGTTTCTTGCATGGTTGTCTGGCCCTGGGCCAGATTTGTCATTATTCCAGCCAGATCTGGAACGTTTGGCGGAGCAGATGGATTTAGAGGGCTTCCAGCGTTTGATTGCTGGTATCCGGATTATCAGCCATTTGTAATGAATTATTTTTGATGAAAAATGATATTACCAGTCGTTTCCCACAGAAGGCGTCAATCTGTTGATGTAAAAAATTAGATTATATCTAATTATTTAATCACAGATAAAATAAAATGAGACAAAGAGATTTTAAAGTGGTCCAGCCTTATAAGAATGGCCTACGTCCACTGTTTCTATTATTCCTGACTGTTTGGGAATTCTTGATTACAAATTTTGTCAAGAAATTCCCGGTCCCCTTCCAATGAGGATGATACAATGTATTTATAGCCCTAGGGATGTAAATGTGAAAGGCTAATACATAGCTGTCCATTAGGCGTGTGCATCTGTATAATAATAATAAGCATTTAATGCGCAGTTAATCTGTTGGTTATTCTGTTATTAATGCTCTGTTCGAGGTGCAGCTCGGACCGCCTAAGATGATCGGACCGCCTAAGTAGCTTGGTACTCATAAGTTGCTCGGTGTATTAAAGTTCCTCAGAGAACTCTTGTTGGTCGGAGCGTCTGAGTTGATTGGGGAAGCAGAGTTCCTCGTTGCAGTATGGTTCCTCGGAGAGGATCTATTGCTCGGAGTATCTGAGTGGGTCAAGGTGTTGTTCGGAAGTGTTTGTTATTGCCATGTAGTTTGCCACGTGTCTTCACCCAATTGATCCATGTCAGCAGACTAAATTTGGTATCAACAGAGGGAATTGAGTATAATGTCTTTTCAGTGAGTAGAATGTCTCAACATAAAGAAGAAGCGTATTCTAAAAGATGATTGCTTGCCTGATGTCCTGTTCTGCAGAGAATTTCTCCTCAAAATAAACTACTGTGGCTTGCTTGATTTCCTATTCCTCAGACTTAAGATTGTCATGACTATCACTGATCAAGTTGATTATAAGTTTTCTTCTCTTAGTTTTAACATAGATGTAGAAAAAAAGAATTATGTTTTTATCCCTTGCCAAGCCATTAATCATGAGATTTTTTCTTCCAATATGCATCCTCCACATTAAGCTTTTGGATGTTACAAGCTTATGCCGAAGCTAACTTCTCCAAGTTCTCTTCACTGGGATGAAGGTCAAAATAAATTTCTTTAGCTAACAAATTATCCTCAACACTTTTATGTTCTTTGAAAATGTTAGCCTACACGAATTTCTTTAGCTAAAATATTACTCTACATCTGAATCACACTATAAATGCCCCAGCAGGAGTAGAGAAAGAATATAGATAGTTTTGAATCTTCCAAACTAGAGAGATGGGAGGGGAAGGAGCAAGTAGTAGTGTACCCACATGACAGGATGACTACTTCTCATCTCCGCTAGTTCTACTCATTCCATTGCTCTCTTTTTTAGAAATATTGTTTACTCATGGGGACGGGGAGAAGATGGGCAACTAGTCCATGGGGATGGTGAAGATCGACTTTTATCTACTCAAGTGAGTGCCTTAGATGACCAAGAAATAGTGTCTGTTACTTGTGTAGATGACCATACGACTTCATATTCAGAGTCGCGGGTGGAAGCATATAATTGGGGATGGGTATTTTAATAGGTTGAGTCATGGAAACTCTAGTGACTTGTTTACTCCTCAGCCCATCAAACCATTATATGGTCTACGAAGAAGGCAAGTTTCTTATGGGGACAACCATTGTTTGGCAGTGACTATGGAGGGTGAGGTCCAGAGTTGGGGACAGAATCAAAATGGTCAACTGGGTCTAGGAGTATCTATCCAAATGGTTGTTGCTGGGACCAAACACTCAGTTGTTGTTACAATATATGGTGAGATATATGGTTGGGGCTGGGGCATATATGGAAACTTGGGCTTAGGTGACAGAAATGACCGCTTAGTTTCGTAGAAAGTCTCAACTGTTGATAGAGAGAAGATGCTTCTAGTCACATGTGTATGGAGACATACGATATCTGCCTGCTCTCATGGTGGTTTATAAACTTATGGGTGGAGGAAATATGGTCAACTAGTACATGGGATTTTTAAGGCCATCTCATCCCTCATAAGATCCAAGCCTTGCGTGAGAACTTTATATCTCAGATTTCGGGTGGTTAGAGACACACCATGGCATTGACATATGATGAAAAACTATTCAGATGGGGATGTAATAAGTTTGGACAAGTTGGTGACAACCATGACCATTGTTCTCCCATGAATGTTCAATTTCCTTAAGACCAGAAAGTGATTCAGATTTCGTGCGGATGGAGGCACACCCTAGCTGTTACTGAAAGATAATTTATTTTCTTGGGGAAGAGGTAGAAATGGATAACTTGGGCACATGGATTCTATCGACCGAAATGTTCCTAAGATTATAGAGGTGTTGAGTGCGGCTGGATCTAGTGGACAACAAAGAGAATCCTCTAAAATTGATCTATCATCAGGGAAAATTTCCGTCTGACTATCTGATAGATACATTGCTGTTTATGATGATAATATCCAAGGGCTCACAGTCACTTCTGTTGAGGGTAATGAAAATGATGCAAATGTCCCAGAGAGAGACATGAAACGGATACGCCTGTGATAATTTTATTTTTTTCAACTCACTCGAAACCAATTGTCCCCTCCAACTTTGACCTTCCAGAATAGTCACATTTTAACCTGCAAATTGCATAATTTTATTCTACAAGATGCTGCAACTATTTTTCTTTTATTTGAAGGATATGAATTCTACTTTGTTTTTACCTTCACTTGAATATTAATATAATCAATGCTTTTTTCCATCGGGGAAAAAAATTATTACTATACATAACACTTTCGCAACATCCACTTTCGTAAAATTCCCCCCCTTACAAAGTCTCAACCCCTCCCTTATAGCTAAGGCTTCCATTCTCGGATCAACATGACTTGCATCAACCATGAGATCGGAGTGTTACATGAAAGTCCTTCTAACTTTCTTACTAGTACGTTACACCTCATTTTGGTTTTACTAAAAACTTTCTTATGAACAACAATCTTTTTTTAATTAAGCAAGTGTCTACATTGCGACCTAGCTTAAAGCATTTACCACAATAAGGTGGTATTTTCTCATTTGTGATATCTTGCCAGTCTTTATTACTTATTTTCTCATATGTGACATCGTTATCAATTTACAGAAATCAAGGCTTGATGATCAACATTAATGTCTCTGTTGTCTTTAAGCCATAGTTCCAACATAATGCCAAGTATTATACCAATGGATTTATTGTCTGCTTGTGTAAAAGCAAATTATTTGCATATGTCATTATTTTTTTGTCACTTTGTGCCACGGCTACTACCATGTCTTAATATGAGTTGTTAGTTTGAAACCAGGAATATTGATGAAATTATTTTCTTGGGATCTGAATATTGATTGTTGTCATTTTAGAATTTATCATTATTTTAGCACTTCACCATAAGTTTCTTGTTGGAAATTAAATAGACCATGCAGGAACCCTAATAAGGTTCTCATAAAGGATTTGGGGTGAAATCTCGTTGTTAAAAATATAAATGTAACATTGACATTTTAAATCTCCACTCGTGATTTCTTCTAGTGTGACTGGACGTAGAAGTTTATGTCTTAATTTACAACTCCCTACTCATTTTCATGTTTCTTAATGTTACACAAATTGTGTTGTTATTAAGAGGTGTCTTTTTACTACTTCTAATGTTCTATATATTGCATTGACACACCTGTAATGCAGGGATCTCTCTCTCAACAACTTTAGTTGAGAAATTCCCAATTCCTTCAGTTTGTTGTTAAATATTTCAACCTTGTGAGTATATTCAAGTGCCACTTATTACTAAATTTTTTGTTCAATTTGTTTGAACTACTCACGATGTCTGCAATTCTGATTAGTTTACCCTTTACTGATCTGTAAGTTCAAATTCTCACATTGGTGCTTGGTTCGATTTGATTTGGACGATTACCTTAGTAATCTTAAGCCTTAAATTTTCCACAAAAACGTAGTAAAACAACCCTTTCAATGGATGGATACCACAGGAACTTATTTCCACCTCTAGATTTATGTAAGAATTATACATCATATTACTGCTATCTCGTATGTGTTGTAGAATTTCAGTCATGTTATATATCTAACATATCATTTACAATAGAACAAATATGATGGAAACTCATTTGATAATAGTCCCGCTCCTACGCCGCCACTATACAACCCACGTCCTCATAGTAATCGTAATACTCGCAATCTCCGCGTGCCCTCGCGGGCTGCGGCTGAATCGTGCCCACGGGTTTGCGCAGCTGTTGCCATTTGCTGCTAAAACACGCCGACGACCTCCCAAAACTGCTGTAATATGCATATTGCAGTTGTAATATTACAGTGAGTATTACAACTATAATATGCATATTACAGTGAGTATTATAATTGTAATATGCATATTACAGTTAATTGTTGTAATATGCATATTACAGTGCATATTACAAGTTGTAATATGCATATTTTCACCAAAATAATTCTTTTATCTCCTTTTATCTCTCTGGTCTTCATCCCGCTTGGCAATATGGTCCTCATCTCTCTTGGCAATACGATCCTCCATCATTAACTTCAGATCATCATATGATAGCCCTCTTGTTGTTATGGGAGACTTTAATATTGTTTTGGGTTGTTATGAATTTAAAGGGCCAAATATGCCTTCTAGAATATAATATCATATGATGAATTCAAATCTTCCACTGACCAATGTGATCTTATATATGTTTCCACCCAAGGAATGCCCTACACATGTACCAAATCCACTTATTTACCAGATAGATTTGTCAATATAGAATTTAGTAGTCATTAGTTGGAATCATATTTGATGAAATGAATTCAAATCTTCCACTGACCAATGTGATCTTATCTATAATTCTCAGTAGCGTCTTTGCATCTGATTACATTGTTTGGAGGCATTGATCGTTTGATATTGTTCAAAGCTAATATTCATGAAGAAGGGAGCTTTGACGAGGCTGTAAAAGGTGTGTTTTATGTTGCTACATCAATGGAGCTTTGACGATGCTATATATATATATATATATATGTATATATATATATATATATGTATATATATATATATATATATATGTATATATATATATATATATATGTATATATATATATATATATGTATATATATATATATATATACATATATATATATATATATATATATATATATATATATATGTAACATAAATAGCTGTTATATGTACATATAACAAGGTTGTTATATATATATAACAGCCCTGTGAAAGCTCTAAATTTTACCAAACTCTAAACTTTAGTCTCACATTACGTAATTCACAATTGAACTATAAAAATCATCAACTCAAACTTAAACATCATTCCACATTCTACATATGCACACGCTCACTTTAATATTCAATTATATACTAGGTACTAAAACCAAACATCCCATGTAACTAAGATTCGCAAAACAAAACCCCCTTAAGCCGTTGAAGGGTGAAAACCCAAATCAACCACCAAATGACCCCATAAGAAGAACTAACACCTCGAACGGGACCAACATAACTCATAGGAATTGATCGAGTAGTCACGGGCCTCTCGATTTGAGATAATGACGATGACTTCAAAATATGTATATTAGGCTTGAAAATAAGTCGTTTGAGGGTGAAAACCCAAACCAGCCCCCAAACGGCCCCGTAAGAGGCACGAACACCTCGCACGGGACCAATATAACTTGTACGAACTGACCGCGTAGTCGCGGGCCTCCCAATTTGAGATAATGATGATAATTTCAAAATATGTAGATTAGACTTGAAAACAAGCCGTTTGAGGGTGAAAACCCAAATTAGACTCTAAACGTCCCCGTAAGAGGCGCGAACACCTCACATGGGACCAATGTAACTTGTACGAATTGACTGCGTGGTCGCGGGCCTCCCGGTTTGAGAATATGACGATAATATCAAAATATGTAGATTAGGCTTGAAAACAAGCCGTTTGAGGGTGAAAATCCAAACCAGCCCCCAAATGGCCCCGTTAGAGGTACGGACACCTCGCACGGGACCAATGTAACTTGTACGAACTGACCGCGTGATTGCGGGCCTCTCAATTTGAGAATATGACGATAATTTGATAATATATTGATTAGGCTTAGAAACAAGTCGTTGAAGGGTGAAAACCCAAACCAGCTCCCAAACGATCTCGTAAGAAGCACGAACACCTCGCACCGGACCAATGTAACTTGTACAAACTAATCACGTAGTCACGGGTCTCTCAATTTGAGAATATGACGATAATTTGAAAATATGTAGATTAGACTTAAAAATAAGCCGTTTGAGGGTGAAAACCCAAACCAACCCCCAAACGACCCCGTTAGAGTCACGAACACCTCGCAAGGGGCCAATGTAACTTGTACGAACTGACCGTGTAGTCACGGGTCTCTCGATTTGAGAATATGACGATAATTTCAAAATATATAGATTAGGCTTGAAAACAAGCCGTTTGAGGGTGAAAATCCAAACCAGCCCCCAAACGGCCACGTAAGAGGCACGAACACCTCGCACGGGACCACTGTAACTTGTACGAACTGACCGCGTAGTCGCGGGTCTCTCGATTTGAGAATATGATGCTAATTTCAAAATATATAGATTAGGCTTGAAAACGAGCCGTAATTTTTCAAAATAATTGCAACTCATATATGTAATTTTTTAGCTTTAGTAAGCCTTTTTTATAAATTACTTGGTTACCAATATCATATTTTTTTTGTATCCTATTTTTTTTGCAGGATAACATTTTATCGTTAGCATTTATGCATGTGGAACACACGAAGAGCTCAATGGTTTACAACAAGGGGTTTATTCATGATTCTATTTTTTTGTGTTATGGCCGTGCGGGCTTTTGTAGTTTTATTATTAAATTTTATGATCGTGCAGACTTTTGTAAGTTTATTGTTATATTTTGTGGCCGTGCGGGCTTTATGTTACGCAGGTTTTATATTAGCAAGTTTTAGAATGTCAAGAAAATAGAGGAAACTTTGCCCAATTTTTTTTTTGTTTGTGAACTACTAAAGGCTTGTAATATTTTAAAGTTTGTATGTACTTTAGTTTATTAACAACGTGCAAGATTTACAATTTGTGAATTTTCTTATTTTCAAATAATTATTTTTTTTTCTTTTATCCAAAAATTTGGCACAGTTCAAAATCGTGCCAAAAGTGTATCAAATTTTTTAACGGTTTTGAACTGTGCCAAAAGTTTATCAAAATATGCTCAATTTGGCATAGTTCAAAATTGTGTCAAAGTGTGCGAGAAATATCAAATTCTGGCATGGTTTAAAAATGTGCCAGAAGTGTTCATGTTTGGTCAAATCTGGTACACTTTTAAACCGTGCCAAAAAAAATGGTCATTTTGGAACACTAGATTCTGGCACAGTTCAAAACCGTGCTAGATTTGATCTGGCACAGTTTTAAACCGTGTCAAATTCTAGTTTTTGGTGTAGTGCTTTTGTAAGTTCAATTCATCACTCAAAGTGTTATTCTCTTCTTCCAACAACTTGGCGATGGCCCTGGCCTCCTCTATCTCACGATTAAGCAGAATTCCTGCCTCTTGAAGAAAGATGCATGCTTTTCCAATTTTTGCTCAAAACTCCAACCTTAACTCAGAGCTTTGTACTTTTATTCGTAGTCGGCGTGTAAAAGAACTTCAGCCTCCTAATGAGCTTCTTGAATCTCTTCTATCATTTAAAAGTATGCAACAGTATTGTCTACCTCCCGATCAAGAAGACACTTCAAGTATATGTAAGCTTCTTTATCCTGATCTGAGACATCAGCCAGGTCTTCCTCGGATAAAGTCATATGGCCAGCCTTGAAGAGATCATTATAACTTCTGAGTAGCTCAGAGTCAGTGGAGGAAAATTGATCCAGTTTAGCCATGAACTATAAAAAGTACGAAAACGCTCCAATCAATAACAGAATAAAGCATTTAAAATAGAGGAAAATAAGGGCAAAAGAAATGTTCATTCACATTAATGGAAATCAAGTCACAAGTACATTGATATGAAGTAGAAATAAAAAATAAATATGAAAACAAAAGTTGCTCGCCAAGCAAGTCTACACCTTCTTTTTGTCAGAAGTGGTCCCAGCTTGAGAAGGGGCATAGATAGGTGGATTGAGTGTGGAGTGACTTGCTCAGAAGAAGAGGGAGTGAAGACCCAACAGCTGATTGTGGTTGATCGACAGAGTCTAAGATAAGAGTAGAATCTTATGATCCTCCATCATCCTCCATATCCTCATCTAAGTTGGGAGGAGAACCAGGATCATACCTGAGGAACCAATCAGAGTCCTGGGGTGTGCTAACCCCAGTGAGTGCTGCCGACCAGCCATACTTGAAGCATTTCTTTTTTACAAATTTAATCTGAGAAGAAGAAGCGATGATAACCTTCTCCCGGCCTCTGTTGAACGCGAATTACTTGGTCTTCAATCTCTTAGCCTTCTCAGTGGTCAAATTGCTCTGTAGCTCGACAACCTTCCCTCGAGCAACTACAGCATCATCTTCTGTAGCTTTTATTTTGGTTTTCCATTTCTTCTGTTCATTTATCAATGCCTGTTGGGACTCAAGAAAGGACTTCTTCAGGCATTAAAATGGCTCCTCTACCTCGTTTGAAGAAGAACGAAGGAAGTCATCCTTCTCCAACATCTGGTTAAAATCACCTAGGAACTGCAAAAAGAAATCAGAGCAAGTTAGTACAAGAGAGTTGTCAAATAAGTGAATAGGAAAAAAATCACAACTTTTACCAAAGCAAGGCTTTGAGCAGCCCTTTCAGATATTTTATAGCGAGGCATTACGGATGCAACACCCTTATGGTCTGGAAGAGTACCAAACTTTATTAATTATCTGGACAAACTAGGACCAATAGACACTGAAGAGATATCATCAGACAAATCGACCAAGTCTCGTTGGTCGGCACCAGAAGTAGTTCCTTCAGCCAACCTAGAAGGAAGACCCTTCCTCAAATGCTTGAGCTGGACTTCAACATTCCTCTTGGTTAGGGGATTTTTACCAATTTCATCCTTATTACTGACCCCACCAGCAACAAATTTTCTGGAGCCAGCGGTGGTAATATCTTCCATAATTTTAGGGAACTTTCTCTTCACCATGGCAGTGGCAAGAGGTAAATCTGAGTCAATAGAAGATGAGGAACTTGTAGCAGCTTCACCATTACTAGATACGGTGGTAGAAGAAGTAGAGACTGGGTCTTGGTCCAGCTCAATCACCAAGGAAGGAGCAACAGAAGTTAGGCAAGCAATAAAGGAAGTAATGGAGTTTTTATACTCCAACAGATATGAAACCGACCTAATGTGTTCCTCTCAAAATTTCTCGTGAATACCTCAAAGAAATTTCAGCTCGGTAAGTCTAATATCACTCTCCTTGGGACACTTTCTTTTCTTATCAACTGTAACCAAGAGAAAATAAATACAGTTAGTAAGTAGCCCATGAAGTTATCAAGAAAATCTCTACAATAGTGTTGCAACCTATCCCATGTCCATATTAAGGGCATCTGGGCCCCTAGTATATTGCATCCCCTATCATGGGTGAATGTTGCCACTTCTTGGCAATCACTTCATGATCAAAATAGTCTCTGTTGGAGTCTGGGAGATTAACTACTAAAGCCTTATTTACAGCCCTAGTTTTTAAGTAGTAAGTGTTATCACTGGTGATCCATTTATAGCAAAACATAATCTTTGGGATGCCTATATGGGTCCCATAGAGCTGATTCAATCTATAAAGCCCATTTATAACTCTCCAAGTGTTAGGGGCTACTCTAGTAGGAACAACGTCAAAATATTGATAAAACTCAAGATAAAAGGGGTTTGGGGGAAAAGTAAATCCACATTCAGCAATGAAAAGAGAAAGGAACCGCTCAGATAAGAAAAAAATGTCTATAGGAAGATTAGGGAGTTCTAAATAGCCTTGGTAATTCATGTTGGCGAGTAGGGTTCGGGTGGTGTCGAGAACCAATGTATTCTGATAAAACCTCCAACCTGGACATGACCCATTTATTAATCATGTCAAAAGATAAAACTCGAACACGACCTGTTTAACAAATGGGTTACACGACATGACCGCGGACCTGTTTAATAAAGAGGTCGTGTTCGACTCGAAAACTTGACACGACCCGCTAACCCATTTAATAAACAGGTCGTGTTAAACTCAAAAACCTAACACGACGAGCATAACCCGTTTAATAAACAGGTCGTGTTTAACTCGAAAACCTGACACGACCCGTATAACCCAACTAATAAACAGGTTATTTTTCAACCCATTAACATGATATTAAGAACATGTTTATAAAATATGTTTAATATTTTATAAAATAGGTCCTTCGTCGTACGTAATACATTATTAACCATTAAGATGTTTATTTAACATAAGTTCATACATAAGATAAGTAACATACTAGTTTTTATCAAATCCACAAACAAGTTCAAAACGGATCCATAAAAGGTTTTGAAAGTTTCATCATACAATCCAAATCCAAAATATAAACAATCAAACTACAAAGATACTTAAACGAATCCATAAACAAGTTTATCGATTTTGATCAAATTCATAAACAAGTACAAAATAATACTTAAACAAATCCACAAAAGGTTTAAAGTGTCATCATATGATCCAAATACAAAATATAAACAACCAAACTACAAAGATGTGAACTTAATCTTCAAGACTTCAATCTACGCAAAAAAAGTTCAACTCATATACCTACAAAAAAAAGTAAGCATCCATTAAAAATGATACGAATGAATAGATGTTAAAATACTATAACTTAATTTTTTTCATGAAAATCAATCATTACAAACTCAATGTTCATATAACAATTAGATTTTTTTATTAAAGTAGTTATAATACGATTTTTCTTACTAAAATATGATAATTACACACCCGAAATCGAAAAAGAAGTTTAGCATTGGACCGACGATGATGAAGGAGCATTTTTCGTGTTGATATCAAAGTTTAAGATATTTTTCGTGAGATCATTAAGTTGATCTTGTGCAGATTCTGCATTCGCAAATGAAACTTAAATCAAAACAAAGAAATAAAAAATGATAAAAATAAATTCAAATATACAAATTACCAATAGCACCGAAGAGCCAATCTTTTGTGAAAAGTAGCGCTTCTGCCACCTCGGGTTTAAGTGAACTTCTATATTGATCAATAACCTTTCCACCCATACGAAATGCAGATTCTAAGGCTACCGTAGATATAGGAATGCTCAAAACATCTCTGGCCATTGCATCAAGTTGGGGATACCTAAATTGATTTGCTTTCCAAAAAGCTAAAACATCTAAGTCGATATTCCTATCAACTATTGATTCATCCAAATAAAGCTCTAGTTATGACTTTTGAGGACAAGAACCAAATTCCTCACTTACAAAATCATCAAACTCCTAAACAAGTTATATGAATAAAAATTAGATACATTTACCTTTATTACAAGCTATATGAATAAAACAAGTTATATGAACACAAATTAATAGAAATAAAATTACCTTTAGTACATCTCTTGTATCCATGCTAAAGGAGGCATCATTTAAACTATCAACGGACCTGTTTTGCACCGAACTACAAGAAGGAGGCTTCACATCATATTCACCAAATAATACAAACAAATTTTCTCAAACTTCCCCAAATTGAGGTGAAGCAACCCCATACACTTTCTTATAACAAAAATCAACAAAATGATTTTTTTACCTTGGATCTAGTGTCACGGCTACAGCCAAAATCATGCTAAATTCAGCCCAATATTTCTCAAAAATTTCAAACATCATAATCACCATGTTTTTCAAGTATGGATCATTACTTTCCATTTGGTTTCCTAATGTCATGTACGCCATAAACACTAAAGGAAAGTACAAATTTGCTGTAGGATACTTCGTGCCGGAGAAAACACAAGTTATATTATAAAAAACGCCCCAAAACTTGCATATTTTGCTAACTTTCTCCCACTCACTTTCTATAGGGCAATGCTTATAATTTGAGGAAAAACCTCACGGTAGAAAAGAGCACTCTCAAGTATTAAAAAAGTTGAGTTCCATCTTATCGGAACATCTTGTCTCAAGCCTTTCTTAACATCTAGAGATAACAATTTGGCACATTGAATGAAACTTACTTTTCTATGTTGCAAACCTTTGATATATTTGATGCTTTCATGAATATTTTGAACACCCACATCAATTTCTTTCAAGCCATCGTGAACTATCAAATTAAGCACATTTGCACAACATCTTATGTGAAAGAAATCTCCATTACACAAAAGAGCATTTCTAGCATTTAGTTGTGTTTGACACACGTCATTGATGGAAACAAATGAATCATTTGAAGAAGCATTATCTAAGGGTCACATAAAATAATTTCTTTCAATCCGCCACTCCCTAAAAAAAGATCAAATTTTATCACACAAAGAAATCCCATTATGTGGGGGCGCCATATAAGAAAAATCTAAAATTCTCTTTTGCAACACCCACTCCTTATCAAGAAAATGTGCCGTAACACATATATACCCATCCGTAATGATTGATGACCATAAATCTGAATTTAGACATACCCTTCTAGGATCTTCATCAAGCATTTGTTTAACCCTAGCCTTCTCCCTATGGTACATTTTTAACACATCCGCCTTAGTGGTGTTTCGAGATATGAGTGGTACATCATCACGTAAATAATAAAAGAGTGCTCTTATGCCCTTACACTCAATAAATGAAAATGTTGAATCATGCATAATGAGGGAAGCAACCAGCATGTCCCTAAATACTTCAGGATTAAACTTTGGGGCACCCAGTGACATAGTATTTATCGCTTGTTGTTGTTGAATAACCAATTGCCCTATGTCACGGGTGCTTGTAATTTCACATTTATCTATATGACACTTTAAATTACCAGTTCCATACCTGCTATCACAAATGAAGATAGTTCTGCATTTCTTGCACTTACATCTTGTTTTACCATCTACGCCCTTTTGCTTGAGAATCTCAAAAAAAGGCCACACATTAGAATTACATCTCCTTTTACGCTTGCCTGCTTTGATTTGGCCCTTAGCACTAGTAGTGGATTTGTTTGCACCTTCTTGTGGTTGTACTTGATCCACTTTTACAACGCCATCATCGTCATCATTACATAAACATTGGTTAACAGTTTGCAATTTCCCCTATCACAGAAAAGGCTACTAAATACATAGGCATATTTAGTATCAACTTGAAATAGAAATTGGTTAAGAGTTTGCAATTTCCCCTATCACAAAACTGTTTATTACCAATTTCATGAGGAGAACAAAAGCAATTGAGTGAGCTCTAAAGAAACATATTACCAAATTGTTTATTACAAAACTGTTCATTACCAATTATGAAACTGTTTATTACATATTACGAAATTGAGCGAGCTCTAAAGAAACATATTACCAATTTCCCTTATCACAAAATTATTTATTACTAATTACAATTTAAACATCGTGAACTATCAAATTACCAATTTCATGAGGATAACGGAAGGGACCTGACAATTGTGTAGCTACATTCCAAAAAATTAGCTGTTGTGTAGTTCTATATGCGTGTGTGGTCTGTAAAAATTAGTCATGTGTGTGCTGTGAAAATCCGTGTGTGGTGTGTGTTCTGTGTGCGTATGTTGTGTGTGTTCTATGCGTGTGTGTTACTTGTGCTATGCGTGTGTGTCTGTGTGTGTGTGTGTGTGTGGATAAGAGAAGAGAGAGAGAAGGGATAAGAGAAGAGAGAGAAGGGAGAAGACCTGAGAGGAAAAGAAGACCCGAGGAAAGAGAGAAGAAGGTCGGCGCAGGAAGAGAGAAGGGTTGTGCGTGCTGCTTCCTTTTTTTAAATGAGTTTGGTTAGGTTAGGTTTTTTAATTAACCCTTTTGGTTTTTCATTTTTTTGACCGTTAGATTAGAAAATCAACGGTTTAAAATTAATCGTGTCTAAACGGGTTTAATAGGTTTTTGACCCAAATGTGACCCGAATTGAACTCGAAAAATAATCAGGTCAATTGCGGGTTAGAGGGTTGACCCGAAACACGACCTGTTTAATAAAAGGGTTTGACGGGTCTGACCAGATTTCAACTCGGACATGTTTAGACATGACCTGACCCGCAAAAATCGTTTCGAGTTTGAGTCGGGATTTCGGGTCGTGTAAAAAATTGTCAGGTCTAGTTCCAAATCCACCCACGAAGGAATATTTTATTCTTTCCTAAATTCGTCTAGAGAAACTACTGAATAAACCATGATTGAAGATGAAGAAAAAGAGAAAGAGAAAAGATTCTTACAAAGATTTAAGGATCGGCAAGAACTGAAGGACAAAAAGAACGATCACGTGAAAAGATCAATATATATATATATATATACACACAGAGAGAGAGAGATAGAGAGAGTCAGGCTCTCCTACATACCTCCTAGCAACATACCCTTTTTTTAAAATTGTAAAAAAAATAATTTTGAGATGATATTTTTTTATATAGGTGCGTGATATTTCAATGTGCCCCTATAAAAAATCAATTGAAAATAATGGTTTTTGTTATTTTTAAAAAATAGGTAAAAAAACTGTCGGTTTTTACCCTTTAAGACTGCCAGATTTTTACCTATTTTTTAAAAATATCAAAACACATTATTTTGATCTGAATATTTTTACAAGGACACATTGAAATATCATGAACCCATATAAACTCAAAATTATTTTTTTACTATTTTAAAAAAATAGGTATGTTCGTAGATATATTTAATGAGGTATGTTGGAGAGCCTAACTCTCTCTCTCTCTCTCTCTCTATATATATATATATATATATATATATATATATATATATATATATATATATATATATATATATATATATTTTTTTTTTTAAATAAGTAAAATTTATTTATTGGGACGAGAAAAAGCCTCTCCTATGGCACTTACAAGCATTAAAGGAAAGGAAACTTAAGATAATTTACGAAATCTATAACGAGTAATAGGAGGCCTTGCATTGCGTTTTCTCCTCGGGACTTAAATATGGAAAGGAATCATATTTCTCTTTTCTCTTTTTATTAATTCCTTCTTCCTCAAAATTATTTAAGTATTCCATATTCCCTAAAACCTCAAAAGAATTTCTAACTGGAGTTTTGGACTTTTGGTTTCCACATTTTTTGTCGATCGACTCTTCAATAAACTCTCGAGCTTTTTCTGAATTAGATGACATTCCAAGATTAAATTTAGGAATTTCCACGTATAAGTTAATATCATGGACTTCTGTATCCTTTATAGGATTTGACGAGTCTGGAATTTCCTCTAAAGGCAGCATTTCCCCATCTGAATCCTCATTATTCGAAATATATATCGAAGAATTATTTGAATATCCATATTTCCTTCCATATGTCTTTTTTTTTATTAAAAGCCGCTGGGTCAAAATTAATTCCATCGGGAAATTTCTTAACAGTTAGAGCCGTATTAATTTGGGCTTCCGAATCCATAGAAGTATCTACAATGCTACCCTTTGAAGTCAACATTTTTGAATTGGTAGTCAAGTTGTTTAAACAACTTTTTTCGAATTATCAATAAGATCGGGACCTTCCTGATATTTAGGGATATTTATGTTATTTTTAAAATACTGATTTACCTTTTGGTTACAGTCGACCTGAGCTTCGAAAACAGATATGGTCTCGTTCTTTTTCAAGAAATTCACTCTGTTAGAACATCCACAATGGTGGATGCTCTAAATAGGCAACCTTAAAAATCTGAATGGAGTAGTTAGCTTTCGTGAGTTAATAGTTCTCCAGTGGTGATAAGTAAACATGGGTAAGGTTTGGTGGATGATAGTTCCTACGTACTATTAATGTTCGTTGGAAGTTAAAAATCAATTCTTAGGAACAACAATTGTTCCTAGGAAATGTTACGAACAAACGTTATTCGTAAGAACCCACAAATATAATAAACACGATTATTTATATATTTCTACGAACTTCATTTGTTCGTAGGAATTTCTACGAACAAATAAAATTCGTAGCAACCATTTACAAATTCAGTAGTCATTCCGTAACTTTACAAAACGACTACCATTTTTACTACTAAATTTTCTTCTCTCACCCCACCACTACAGACCTTCCGATTTGCAAAACTATAAATTCTTTCGTCTTTTAACTTCACCGCTAAAAATGCTCTTAGTAGGTAAATCTGTTGCCACATCTAACATAGGTTGACTCACGACATGAACTGCAACTTCAATATATGTTGTTGACGTGGAGGAAGGCTAAAAAATTTCGACAAGTGGTTGATGGACCCTTGCACCATTGTTTTCAGACATGACCTCAATGTTCATTTCTCCATTCTTTTTTTAAAAATGGGGAGTGTCCATATTAGTTTCCACAATTTCAAGAATCTGCTGACCAACCTTTTTTGGTCGTTCAGTTTTTCCTTGATTCTCATATTGGGTCATTTTTTAGGTTTCTACATTCATTTACAGAGTGTCCAACACTTTTGCAATACAAACAAAATTTTGGAAGAGACTCGTAGACTAGTTTAACAAAAAAAACTTGCCATTACCTTTTTCAACCAGGAGTTTTTCAAGAGGTAATTTTTCCATGTCAACTTCAACAAGGATTTTAGCATAGATTCCATAGGATCTTTCCAGAGTATTTTTATCAAGATGTAATGGAATACCAACTCCTCTTGCAATTTGTAACAAAATACGAGGATCCTAATACTCTTGAGATAAACGAAAAATTATAATCCAAACCATGGTAGTGGAAGAACATAGTTATCAGGTTGAAAATCAGGTGACTATTGAAAAAGCTTAAACCAACTAGTTGTTAGCTTAAAGATACGTAAAGACCATACCTTATTCATCTCCAAATAACAAGAAAATTGAGATTGTAGAAACCTTTACTAATGTGAGTAAGAACCCATTCTTTTTTAGCTGTCAGACGGAGGAGAAATGAGCTTTTAACTCCTCTAATATTATGGATTGTTGCCTTTGGAAAGAATAAGTATGCCACTGGGGTTATTCGATCTACAATCAGTAATAACTTCATTGTAAACCTCATCTAGTAGTCTAACTGGCATGGTATCCCCACACAAGTATGTAGCTCTCAAAGGAGAGAGAAATTTAGGATATTTGGGGGTTTGAGAATAGATGTTTTGTTAGAAATGATATCAGCGTATGATAGTTTTTTTGAATCATCATTATGAACAGGAGAGGGATCATTATAAAAGGATTTGAATCCACATCCACAAGGATTATATTTTGGATCCATTTCTAATAAACGTGTACTAGAGAATGGGAGAGAAAGCACTTCTCCATGGTAATTTACTTCGATGGTACTCAATCTTATTATATATATATATATATATATATAAAGTCGGTTATCGTGCGTAATATCGCTTGCAACACTAGCCTATCCAATCCCAAAGTCCAACCCAACTTTTTGATTTTTGGCTAAGTATTCACTTACTTATAATTGAACTCAATGATCCTTATAGCCAACATGATAATCTACCCAAGCACTAGCCTAGCCATCTCAAAATCCTAACCCGATTTCCACCTATGATCATTTACTCGCTTAGTCACGTATTTCCTTACATGGAATCTATCCCCGGTTAGCCTACGACACTGCCTATGACTTTTGAGAATAAATTAATATGAGTTTTAAAAAGTCCTCCCATGAGATCCCATTATATAGATAAAAACATAAGGGTCGTTATCTATTAGAGTCTTAAAAATCACAAATTCGTACAGATGTAATGTTCTGACAAATTAAACACCATTTACTAAAATGACTCTTACTCCCTGCACATAAATCCAAATGACCTGATTAAAAGCTCATTGGAAATCAAATATCCATAACTTTCTTTACATCTATGGGTCATTACTCGAAAGGTTTAATCGAAAAGTGACCGTTTTGAATTCTTTAGGAACTTTGAACTCTACTGCAAAAGTGGTGATCACTTAAATAAGCTCTGATACCGATTTGAAAATTCCATGTGATACTTATTTAATCAAATTTGCAAGTTTCCAATTTAGACTTATTTAATTGGGATCAATTTTAAACCAATTTAATTCAGCCCTAAAACACACATCTAGGTGCAGGGGATCATGCCAATACAAATAAACATGAATTGTTGACTCACAGATTTTAGAAAAAAATCCCTGAAGGGCAAAACCTTTTATTTCACTAATAACACTCACAATGATTACAAGCCAAATCTGCAATGAATATCCTCGGATACCCACAAGAATTGCAATTTTGAATCCACCCAGCAACGCCCACGAGCACTTTTTATGACATACAGTCAAGTTAGTCCAGCACCTCCCTTAAGTGACACATAAATCAACAGTAGGTTATCCTCCCTACAAGAGAAACTCCAGCAAAATCGTATCTTGGATTCCAAAATAATTCACTATAAGCAATTGAGATTTTTGAAAATAAAAGGATTCAACCCTGAATTGAAGAAGACAAAAGTAATCTGTTGTAGGTAGTTTTTGCAGAAAGAAATTCGTCAGGTCTTCTTAACGAAAACGGAGTGGTTTAATACGCTTTATATAAAAAACTTAAGTCAACGAGTTGCTTGAACGAAACAGGGATGTCGCTCGAACAATATTCACTGTCACTTGAACGACAGCTTCGCGCGGCATGCCCTTGTCGTTTAAGGATTTATTAGTGTGAATTAAATAAAGGATTTAAAAAAAAATAAACAACCAACTTCCATATTTATCCACATCCGTCCAATATAATTCAACAGTAACAATAAACCAATAAATGTGTGTCCCGTTCTCCTTCTAATTCATCTATTCAATTAATTCATTTTCAAAAACATAAGAAATTAAATACATATGACTAATTAGCTTCATGCCTTCAATAATAACACCCAATCAACATTAGAAATTTCCAACGAATTTCAAACCTAAATAAGAATACACAAACAATATTTATAATGTAAAATTAATTTCATTCTCTAAATATAAGATTCAATCAATATTAATAAGAGATTTTATGGGTCCGAGGCGAACTCATCCCCCCACCCCCTGTCGCCCTACCCCAACCCCCTGCACCCCTCCCACACACTCGCATATACACATCAACACACACTTCCCCTACCTCCCCCCCCCCACACACACCACCACCACCACACGCACACACATAAAAATAAGGGTTCTACACACACATATACACATACACACACATAAAATGGAAAAAGAGAGGGAGAGAAAAACATACTTGAGAGAGAGAGAGAGAGAGAGCAGTTGCGTGAGAGAGGGAAAAAAGGAGGGAATGGAAATGGGGGGAGAAAAGAGGAGGTAGGGTTTTTTTATTGGCAAAGATGTCAGGGACCTGTCAAGGTCTTTGACTGTGACAAGTCCGTTACAACTGCCCTTGTCATGATCAATGACCATGACAACCAGTTGTCACGCCCTTTTCACGGTCATTGACCGTGACAAAAAAGTGTGTTTTTTATCACGGTCAAAGACCGCGACAAGGCTGGTCGGCTTAAAGGGGATAACTTAGCCTTTTTAGTGTAGTGAAGGACGAGTCAAATAGATGTATTGGTTGTGAGGTTTATGGCCATAGAGTAGTCGAATGTCTAACTAAACTAAGGAAGGAGGCCAAGAAACCAATTGCATACAATGCCACCCTTAGTGATAGTGAACCGGAAGGGGGGCACGATTCTCCCATTGAGCGAAACTTCACCCCGTTCATGGCTAGTCATGTGAGCATTGATGACAAAACTTTCCATGGAGATAGTTTCTTTCATGAAACTTCTGAGGACATTATTTTTTAACACAAGTGTTTGATGGTAGAGAAAGTGGAGAAGAAAGTGAGAATGAAGAAGGGGAGGAGGAGATTGAACTCCAAGTTTCCTTCCATAAGTTGAATGACGAATTATTGAAATTGAAAAAGGCAAACTTAAAGTTGGAAGCTAGGATGAAAGAACGTGTCGTAGGTAATGATGAAAGTGTTTTAATTAAGGATCTTAGAGCACGTGAGATGACTCTTTGAAAGAAGCTAGCGTATGTTGAAGGTCAGAGTAAGAGTGCGCTATCGGGATTTTATGGATTATTTATATAATTAATTGTCCAACTCAAATAATTCAAAAAAAATTCATTTTACCCTAAGCAAGAATCTAGGTTATAAAGCATATAAAGTAAAACATACATTCAACAGAGGCAAATTGAGAAAAAAAAACTTGCGGGTAAAACCTTTATTTTCAGCACTTTAGAAATTTACAAGACTATCGACTTACAAACTACTTGATATCAGCCACAAGTATAATGAAGAGTGTCTTCGTAGAATCTCCAAAGAATACTACTCGATGAGGAGCAGTCCACACGCGGTCTTCCGCACTCGGTATCCACCGATAAACCTTACACTTCAACAATGATCCCCTCGAGAATCACAGTGGTTTATCATGAAGAAACTCTCCCCACAAGAGTTGTGTGCAAGATACAAGCAATAGTGTTTAAATTTGATTCACTTACATATATTCTGGGGATGTGATTTGTGAATAAAAAAGATTTTCCAAACTCAAAAGGTTGAAAACTTTTTCAAAATATGTACAGATACAGTTTTGGCAAATTCTTAACAAAAATAAACATCAAACACGTGTATATATATATATATATATATATATATATATATATATATATAACATGAACATAAATTTTGAGGCGATAACTCATTTGAATGAAAATGAGGCTCGTTATAACAAGAACGGAGTCTCGTTAGAACAAAGAAGCCATCTCGTTTGAACGAAGTTCAAATGACCTCCAAATAACCTAAAACAGTACGCCCTCGTTCGATATTCGATGGAAGTAAAATTCAAACGAGACTTCAAAAGAAAAATAGATCTAGTTAGAACGAGATTCCCATCTCGTTTGAACGAGATGCGTGAACTTGGAAAAAAATAAATAAAGAAAAATGGCTTGATTTTTTAAATAAAAAACTTTTCCAGTTTTAATAAAAATAAACATCCGAAAATAAATTTAAAGAATAAATTTAAACACTTAATAACATTATACCTTCGTAGTGTGGAGATGCTTGAAAGTTGAAGATGTTGGTATTCAGACTTCGTGTTGGTTGGAGTCAAAGTGGTAACATGATACACTAAAATCTATGCAAGCCTAAACTATTTGAGCAATGACAAAAAATATGTTGTTACAAATCTCCCACTTTTGTCTCTACAATATAAACATAAAATCGAAAACCAAATTACATGAAATCCCCTAAGACATAAAACAATATCCTAATACCCTATGAAACCCTAAAATGGAGAGGTAAAAGAATAATGATGTCTTCAAAATAAAGTCTTCGAATCACCACTTCTTCTTTGTCTTCTCTTAGGCACTTTGTCTTCATTGAGTGTAATTCGAATATGATCTTCCAAAAGTATCTATACACATGAAACAAAGTAAATACTCCATGATGCATCGAGTTTTAAATATCTAATAAAATGCATAAAGATAAAATATCTCCAATAAACCAAACTCATATAATCTTCCCCGTAATTTGTTATCCCCCTTTTATTTTGTTCGAAATTGACAGGGAGTAGAAACTGAACATGGAAAATATATGGAACATCACGAAAAGAATAAGATATCATCACAAAAAATTTGAATGAATAATATGCAATGATAATCTCAAAGGCTCCACAAGCTATTTTTGAAAATTTTTAATTTTTTCAAGAAAAAAATTTACAAATACAACACACCACGGAGAAACACAAAAATAACTGAATCATGGAAACGGAATGAAGGGGTGTGAACATATTCTATAGGTTAATCAACATAGAAAAACATAACATATGTGAGCTAAGGAATGGGACACCACTAACGAAAGATCTCAAAGTCTACCTTAGGTGTAAAAATGCTGAACTCAAGTGAGATTGACTTAACTCAATCAACTAATCAAAATCGTAAGTGATTTTCACACCAATAACGCCCAAAACCATGTATTTCTTTACAAGATTTTTAAGGGCGTGAAAACCATTGATCTTCAACTTAACTCCCTCAAAACTCACTTATTGAAATTATTTTCCTTTCAATTCTTATTGAAGAAATTGATGCTCATATGTAGCTAAGCATCAATGTTCTTAGAAATTGGCCTAGCACGTTTGTTTTTATGTGCCTTTAGTCTTTTTTACTCTTTCTTGCAAATGGTGACTTTTCACGCAAAGTCGAATTGTCTTTTGCAGACCGATTCCATTGCTTAAAATTTACCAATTTTACCAAAAAAACTAAAATTCAGTTTTTCCAATTCGGGAAATGGTTCTTACACGCACTTCTTTTATTATCTCGTTTTTCACATTTGGTCCGTTTAGCAGGATTGAGATGAAAACAATACAATCGACACGTGAATGGTACGTGAAATACCCAAATAAGCTCGTGCTCATGTGCATTAAAGGTGTCAAGGAGTAAAAAAATTACAAGTTGTCATCATATCACATCTTAATGACTCCACACATTATAAAGCCGAAAGATGAAATGGTGTCACGTCTCAAAACACTATAAAATAGTCACGTGGATATTAAAAGAATGAGAGACTCGAACATCTGTAATGTTCATCCACATATGGCGTTAAAAAGTATAAAACATTTTTTGTATTTTTCAAAAAATTTAATTTGTCACCTTTTTCAAAAAGAAAGTGAAAATCTTTTGGTATTTTTCAAAAAAAAATAAGAAAAATAAAACTCTTTTTGGATTTAAAAAAATATATCAAAATGAAAAATAAAAGTAAAATTAGAGTACACACTAGTAATATGCATGTAAAAGTTGAAAAGCATCATATGCTAAAAACAAGTATCAACCTCAATCATTAGGCACGGAGGAGTTCTCTAAAGGTGACGACATCCAAGGAAAAACACACATCAAATCTTGTGAAGTCTTGACTAAATATTATACCTGCTCTCGAAACACTCTTAAATTCTCTCATGTGATGTGCGGGAGCATGCAGAGTAACACGTGTGGGAGTGCCTACGAGAACTCGTGTACGTGCTGATGTGATAGCATATCGTGGAAGATACCTATGAGACACTATCCCCAACTTAAAGAAAAATTCCCTAAGGTGAACTCTTTATTTAAAAGGAACAAATATAAACAGGCTTTGGTCCACATTTCTCAAAACATCTAAGATGAGCTCTCCTATTTGGGCTAGGTTGAGGGCCATATGAATCTAACACAAGCTCGAGAACCGACTCGAGTGCAACATGGGAAGTATATGCACCATCATAAACTATTCTTAGCCTCTCAACGTTAGCCAAGGCGGGACCAAGGAACATATATCCAACCTTATTAGATGTGTCCTCTAAAGTGATTTTGACCTCCTGATCACGTTTGAGATCTCTCTCTAGCTGGGATACACAAGCTTCAAGTTTCTCATGAGTATTAATAAAGATTGAAGATCTCCCGTAAGACTATGGTCAAGTCATTCTTTTTTCGACCTAAAACTATTAACTGCTCACATAACGAAACCTTCACTTTTAGAGTTGACTCGTCGACGCCTCACACACCCTCAAACTTTCACTTCTCTCTCCAAATCTAATACCCTAAGAGACAAATACTTATTAATCTTTTTCATCTTTAACGTCTCACTGTAAAGATCACTAAACACATTTTGGAGATCACCTTCTCCCTCACTCGAAGTACAATCCTCACTCTCACTATTTATTGAATGAGTCGATACCTCATCGAGGCTTTCACGTTTACATATGTCCTCATCATCCTAGGATAAATTAAAAGGGCTAACATGACTAACCATGAACACAACGCACAATTCATGTGGTAATTCTCCCCATGAATCAACCGACCTGACGTCACTATTGCTAAGAGTGACTTTATTTGCAATCTTTTTTCCCTTTCCCTTTAGCCTAGTGGGACACTCATGTCCCTTATGCCCTTTGCCCTCACACTCATAACACCTTATATATCCCTCTTTCTCATTGCTATTCTTGACCTCCTTATTCTTCTTTTTTTTCTCAAAAATCTTTTTATTAGAAGAATTATGTTTGGAAAATTTAAGAAAATTTTTAATTTTTTTATAAACAAGGCCAAGTCATTAAAATCACACTCACCTTCGGATTCAGACTCACAAGCTTTCTCTTTCTTCTTTTTATTAGTTTGAGTCGTTAAACCTACCCTTATATCCTTAGGTTTAATTATTTTGGGGAGCATATCAATCTCATAAGTTTGAAGGTCTACTACGAGTTCTTATAAGATTGTTTAAAATCCCTACGAATTAAGCACAGTGACCTTAGGAATAAAGTAGGCATGGAGTGACCTCAAAATCATTTTCAAAACTCTCATCTCTGGAATTTTCTCACCAAAATTAAAACTCAAATTAATATGTCCGATAAACGTGCATAAAACTCATCAAATAACTTGGACTCTAACATACAGATGGTCTCAAATTGGGTGATCAAATTGTAAAAATGGTGATCGCTTAAATAAGCTATGATACCGATTTGAAAAAGTAGTGATCGCTTAAATAAGCTTTGATGCCAATTTTAAAAACGTGACAGTGTGATAATTGATTAAATTTGCAACTTTCTAATTTGGAACACTTATTTAATTGGAGTCTATTTATAAACCAAATTAATTCAGCCCCTAAACATTCAACTACGTGTGTGCGTGTGTCAAACCCATAAATAAATAAACCATGTGACACAAATTTAAGGAAAAATCCCCAAAGGACAAAACTTTTTATTTCTACAACTTTGAAGAATTCACAAGGGCATTGACTTACATACAACCTGATAATCATCCACAAGTGTAACGCACGGTGTCTTCGTGCTAGAAATGTCGTCGACTTGAATCTCCCATAAGAACTCCAGATGGTCAGCAATGAAGAAGAAAATGGCTTCTTCACAAGTGTGAACTTTATAATGACTCCCTCCATAATAACACGTAGCTTTCCGATTGTAGAGTTCTCCCCACAAAGGTAAACAATAGCAAAGTGTGTTCTTGAACACCAAAACAATTCACCAAAGCATATGGAATTTTTTGTGAATTGTAAAACAAAAAGGGATTAAACCCTAAAAGGAATCAGCCAAAAGTATTTTGCTTTCGCAGTTTTTCTGTTTTGTAAAACGTTGGGACTTCTTAATGAAAACGAAACCATTTAATGAGTATTTATACAAAAATGCGTCGCCTCGGTATTAGAGCTCATTCAAACGAGATAAGCATGTTGCTCGAACGAAGGACATGTGTCATTCAAACGACATCGTGCGACATACTAATCTCTCTCGAACGAGATACTGATCTCACTTGAATGACCTGGTCGTTAAAAAAATATTATTTTAATATCCGCTCCAACACATAGAAAAAATACTCATTCTCAAATTTTGATGAAAAAGTCCGCTCCAACACTCAGAAAATATTTTGTAAAAATATCCCAAAAGCTCTAAGTGTAAAGTTAAGGTATTTAAAACAAAACCTTACCAAAGTGAACTTCGCGGAGTCTTTTTGATGAAGAACTTGATATTCGGATCCATATTTGGTGCTTGAATGTTCTTGAAAGCTCTTCAACGGTGTAGCGGTATATGACATACTAAATTGATAACGGACTTATAAAATAATGTCCTTACAAATCTTCCCCTATGTCTATGCCGGTACATACCTAAAAAATCTGAATTATCAAATACCAAAATGCCTATACAAATCTACCCTCCCATTGAATAAATTTGCAAGATCTCAAACTGTTTTCCAAAAAGTCTTCATCAAATCTCAAAGCTTTTCTCATCAGGGTGTGCATCATAATAATTATCAATCTTTGTACCTACACACATGAGATAAATCAAAAACTTTCGTGACGCATCGAGTTTGAAATGATATAAGAATAAATCATTAATAATAAAATCTCCCCCATAATGCAACAACTCCCCCATAACATGATAATTCTTTCTCCCCCTTTTTATGATGTCCTAAATAGACCGATAAGAAGAAATAATCAAAACATGGAGTGTCACGATAAAATGCATAGCAAACATGAATCAAGCTACGTGCATGCAAAGGTATGTCCCAAAAAAATTCACTAACTTTTTTTGGATTTTTCAATTTTTCATACAAAAATAAAATACCAACAATCACACCATGGATTTAAACTAAAACAACCAAGTCATCGAAATGGAATAAATGGGTGTGAACACATTCGATAGGTAAATCAACTCAATCAATCATATGTGCATTTTGCATACGTGTACTCCTAACGAATGAACATCAAAAGTATCCTTAGGTGTAAAAATTATTGAATTTAGATGACATCGTCTTATGTAAATCAACGAATCAAAGTCTAAATGATTTTCACACTAATAACGTCCAAAACTTTGTGACGCTTTTTCAAGATTTTCTAGGATGTGCAAACCCGTTATAAAATCTCCAACCGAACACCCTCAAAAATATCTTTTTTTAGAGGTGTATAAACTAAATTCTCAAACTTTGGAGAATTGGTGCAAAAACCTAATTGGCCCGTAATTGGCATGAATTTCTTTTTATTGCCTTTAAATTTTTTCGGGCTCTTTTAACCCTCTTTGGACCCCGGATAATAAAATTCCTTATTTTTTTAGGTCCAATTTAAACGGTGGCTTAATCACAAAGGATAGATGAGTATCTTTTGTAGCCCTTCAGCGTTTTCAAACAAAGCACACAAACTCACAAACGGCTCTTACATACACAACTTTCTTATCAAGTTTTATCGCGCTTAATTCATTTTAAGGACAGGATTGAAGTGAAAACACCCAACCAACATGTGATAAGACAAGCACAATAATCAGACAAATTCGTGGATGTGTGTAATAAAGGAAATCATGAGTCAAACATGTAGGAAGTAACACTTAATTACATCTTAATGACTCTATATATTATAAAGCACAAGGCTGAATTGACATATTATCTCAAAGCACTGTCAAATAGTCACATGAAATATGGAATGATGTTGTGACCCGGTCATCCTAAGTGTTCATACATAAAGGTGTAAACAAAATACAAAACTCTTTTTAGATTTTTCAAAAAAATTTATCAAAATAAAATCTCTTTGAATTTTTCAAAATTTTCAAGAACAAAAATCTATACAAAAATTGCATGTTACAACGCTAGTAAACATAAATATCATGAAACAAAAACTAGCGTATGACAAACATGCGAACACAATCATCTATATGATATAGCAAGAGAAGAATCATGTGCAAGCAAACAGAAATCAACTTGTCTAAAATCTAGTGCCTCTAAAAGTGATTTCCTAACCCAAATAGATGTGAAACGTCATGTGGGGGATTTAGGAACCAAGGGAACACTAGACATAAACTTCCTAGGATATTTTCCAAGACCAAAACAAAAACGCCTAAGGTGACCTTTCCTACCACAATATGAACATGTGTAAATGGGAGGAACGACACGTATGGTTTGACCTTTTCTAACATCCTTGAAATTGGTTGACCCTCTAAAATAAATAATGGTTTTGGCTTTAGCACTAGAAGCATGAGAACAAAATGAGCCATTACCATCACTATCAAACCTACTTGAGTCTGTCAAATTAATTTTTAACTTCAAAATTTTTGACTCAAGCAAAGAATTAGACTCGTCCAATTTAAGGGACGCCTTTTTCAAATTATCAATAATTCCTAAAAGGGTATCTCTCTCTCCCTCAATTAAAGCAAACTTTTCCCTAAGAGTCTCTTCATGTGCCACAAACTCATTGACTAAAATATTTTTATCCTCTTTGGCACAAACACAACCATCGAATTTTTAAGGTCCTTTATTTCTTTTTCTAAAAATAGGACCCTATCATCACTCTCCTTCTTGGACAATTTTAAAGCAACAAAGTCATGGTCCAAGGAAACAAATTTTTCATGACAAAAATCTCTTTGATTTTGAACCGTTTGCAAAAGATCCAACGCGGATTTAAAACGAGAATTTTCTTTTTCCAAAAAATTAATTCTTTTCGCAAACGTCAAATTCAAACTATTTATATCATTAAAACTTTGACTCGTGTCATCAAAGAGGGGCATCCGATTACATAAGTGCTCCATAGGAAAAATTGCGATTTTTCACAAAACTGCATTTTAAAAAAAAATCAATATCACACAAATTTTGTGGAAAATAGGAATACGCGATAAATTAGCGCAATCCGCTCTGATACCAATTTGTCAACATGAGTAGACAAATTGTATTAGAATTTAAATCCTCGAAAAATTCGAATCACGCGATAAATTAGCGTAACCCGCTCTGATACCAATTTGAAAAAGCGGTGATCGCTTAAATAAACTCTGATAGCAATTTTAAAACGTGACGGTGTGATAATTGATTAAATTTGTAAATTTCTAATTTGGCACACTTATTTAATTGGAGTCTGTTTATAAACCAAATTAATTCAGCCCCTAAATATTCAATCACTTGTGTGCGTGTGTAAACCCATAAATAAATAAAGCACGCGACACAGATTTAAGGAACAATCCCCGAAGGGTAAAACCTTTTATTTCTAGAACTTTGAAGAATTCACAAGACCATTGACTTACATACAACCTGATAATCGCCCACAAGTGTAACGCACGGTGTCTTCATCAAACCTTCAAAGCAACGGCTAGAAATGTCGTCGGCTGCAATCTCTCGCAAGAACTCTAGATGGTTAGCAATGAAGAAGAAAACGGCCTCTCCACAAGTGTGAACTTTATAAGAACTCCCTCCACAATAGCACGTAACTCTTAGGTTGTAGAGTTCTCTCCACAAAGGTAAACAACATCAAAGTGTGTTCTTTAACACCAAAACAATTCACCAAAGCATATGGGATTTTTTGTGAATTGTAAAACAAAAAGGGATTAAACCCTAAAAGGAAGAAGCCAAAAGTATTCTTCTTTCGCAATTTTTCTGTTATGTAAAATGCTGGGACTTCTTAATGAAAACGAAACCATTTAATGAGTATTTATAAAAAAATGCACCGCCTCAATATTAGAGCTCGTTCGAACGAGATAAGCATGTCGCTCAAACGAGGGACACGTGTCGTTCAAACGACATCGCGCAACATACCAATCTCACTCAAACGATATACTGATCTCGCTTGAATGACCTGGTCATCAAAAAAATATTATTTTAATATCCGCTCCAACAATTAGAAAAAATACACATTCTCAAATTTTGAAAAAAAAGCCCGCTCCAACACTCAGAAAATATTTTGTAAAAATATCCCAAAATCTCTAAGAGTAAAGTTAAGGTATTAAAAACAAAACCTTACCAAAGTGAACTTTGCGGAGTCTTTTTGATGAAGAACTTGATATTCGGATCCGTCTTTGATGCTTGAATGTTCTTGAAAGCTCTTCGGTGGTGTAGCGGTATATGACATACTAAATTGATAACGGACTTATAAAATAATGTCCTTACACAAATTTTAAAGTTTTAACGCTTTTACAACGTTGGTTCCCTCATGAGTGAGCTCGAGGTTATCCCACGCTTCTTTAGATGTGGTGCATGTCATGATGGAATGGAACTCTTCAGGGGTGACGGCTCCAGAAATAACACTAAATTCATGAGAATTAAAACTACTCCACTTAAATTCCTAATCATTCCTTGAAGAAACAGGTTTAGGGCCAACAATATTATCAACAATGAACATTGGATGAGTTCACCCTCTTTCACAAACTAATCAGACTCGTTCATCTTGACTTTCAAGACAAACCTTATCCTAGATTTCCAGTAAGCATAATTGGTATCATCAAATATGGGCACTCTATTATACAAAATTTCCATTAAAATCTGGCTTTTCAAAGATAAGCAATTTTTTCAAAAATAAAATTGATATCAAGGGGAAAAAAATTAAAAAAATATCACACCGTAAATTTGTGCAATAGGCTTTGATACCAATTTGAGAGTGTACTATCGGGATCTTACAGGATTATTTATATAATTAAGTGTCCATCACACACAATTCCAAATTTTATCTTTTTACCCTAAACTAGCATCTAGGAGATAGAGCAAATAACGTAAAACATGCACTCAACAAAGGCAAATTGAGGGAAAAAAACTTGCGGATAAAACCTTTATTTTCAGCACTTTACAAATCTATAAGTCTATCGCATTACAGACTACTTGATACTAGCCACAAGTATAATGCTCAGTGTCTTCGTAGAATCTCCAAAGAATACTACTCAATGGGGAGCAGTCCATATGCGGACTGCCATGCTCGGTAACCACCAATTAGCCTTTGTCTTCATCTATGATCCCTTCGAGAATCAGAACGGCCTGTCGTGAAGAAACTCTCTCCACAAGAGTTGTATGCAAGATACAAGCTATAGGGTTTAAACTTGATTCACTCAAATATATTCTAAGAACGTGATTTATGAATCAAAACGGATTTCCAAGCTTCAAAGGTTGAAAACTTTTGCAAAATAAGTGTAAAAAAAATTCTGGCAAAAGTCTTAACAAAAATAAACACGAAACGGATATATATATAGCGAACATAAATTTTGAGGCGGCGGCTCGTTCGAACGAGAACAACTCGATAGAATAAAACAGAGTCTCGTTATAAAGAATAAGACATCTCATTTGAACGAAGTTCAAATGAACTAAAATAGTACACCCTTTTTTATATTCGATCGAAGTAAACTTCAAACGAGACTTTGAACGTAAAAGATATCTTGTTTGAACGAGATCCCCATCTCGTTTGAACAAGATGCGCGAACGTTGAAAAAATTATAAATGAAGAAAAGTGCCTCGATTTTTTAACTAAAAAATTATGTTCCAGATATAATAAAAATAAATATCCCAAAATAAATTCAATGACTAAATTTAAACACTTAATGGCATTATACCTTCATAGTGTGGAGATGATTGAAAGTTAGAGATATTGGATTTTTGGACTTCTTATCGGTTCGAGTCGAAGTGGTAACGGGATAGACCAAAATCTATGTAAGCCTGATCTATTTGAGCAATGACAGAAAATATGATCATATAGAGAGAGATAGTCTTAGAGGTTTAATGGAGGCTATGAAGAAAGTGCTTCTTGAGTTTGAAGAAACTAGGAGTTTACGTGAGTCTACGATAGTGGAACTTGAAGATAAATTGAGATACTCGAGTCGTGTGAAGTTTGATATGGAGTCTTGGTTCAAAAAATTAAATATGATGTTAGGCACCATCCAAATAAAAAATAATAAGTGTGGCATTGGTTTCGATACTCAAAATGTTTGCGCTACTAAAGCCAAAACAACTATTTTGAGAAAATGAACTAGGAACGCTAGAAAAAATCAACCCTTAGGTAATACTTGCCGCCATGCCTTCACTTGCACACATTGTGGTAGGAAGGGTCATCTTAAGACGTTTTGTTTCAACATTAAAAATGGTCCTAGTAAGTCCAAGGGTAGAGTGACCAAGGTGACCAAAACTCGAGAGCATCATGTTATACCTATGTGGTTTAGGATATTCGATTTGGAGGCTCTACATGATAAACTTTATGATTCTTATTTTCTTGCACATGATACTTCTCATGCTAGATCTAATGGTTGATTGTGTTAGCTTTGTCTACATACACTAGTTATGCTTCAAGATCTATTCTTTCTATTAGTATGTTTGTTAGTCATATTTTAGTCCATACTTCATCATATATATTTTGATAGAATTATGACAAGTGTATCACTTGTATTTTGATCTTTCATTTGTTGGGTCTTATTAAAAATAAAAAAATATTTTGTTCGTCCTTTGAGTTGTTTTCATTTTTTTTTTAAATTCGTTTAAAAATTTGAAACTCAAAAAGATTTATTTTGTGTGTGTATTTTAGTTTTACACATTTTGTGTAGCATACCCTTGTGTTTAAATCCTATATTATCTCCCATATCTGTGTGGCTCGAATTTTTGGTTATGAGTTTCAATTCTTAAAGTGTTCTTTATCATGCTTGCATGGAGTAGGTTGACTTTTATTTGATTAATGAATTCTCTTTATATATGCCTCCACACTCACATGCACGAGCTATTTTGAATGTTAACTTCACATGTATATTATAGCTTTATGAGATGTTCTCCCATTAATTTTGTTATCGACATATTCTATGACTATGGGATTTGTGAATGTAAGAATCACTGTCCGTGAATTTTATTAGAATTGTATTAAAACAAATAATGGTGCACGAGAAAGGGCTACGAAAGGAGCAAAGATCCTTTGCGGGAAAACCTCCATTGGCAAGAGCCTAATCAAAATATTAAAGGCAATAAAAACAGAAAAATTGTCAAAGGCCAACATAATTTAGTTTGTTTGATCTTTCAAAAGAAATCGCTTTAAAATAATTGAGAAACGAAAAGAAAAGAAAATATGTAATATATTTATCTTTTCACGATATTTAGTTAAAGATCAACTGGTTTGCATAATGAATCATGGTCATTGATTTTTGTCATAACTTTTTTAATTTGTAGAATCATCAAAATTCTAGGATTGTGTACAATGTGCTTGTTTGTTCTTTGAGTTGGCTAAATTTAATTTTGATAAAGTTTTGCGATAAAATAGAACTCCTTGAACATGTTTACCTGATTGGGTCACAATTTTTTTGTATCTAGTTCACACCCCTCCATTCCGTTTATCATATGTTAATTTAGATACATTTATGCCATATGAGAGTGGAAAGCTTATCGTGTTTTATGTTTTGTGTTGTGTTTATACCTCTCTCTCTCTCTCTCTCTCTCTCTCTCTCTATATATATATATATATATATATATATATATATATATATATATATATATATATATTGTGTAACACCGTGCCTAATTAAATACCGGGTGATCAGTCCTTTATTAAATTAATTCACAATATCCAGTTTGTTCATTCTTAGCATCATTGTCGAAAAATAATTTCTTTATCAATTCAACTAATAAATAATTAAGTTAATATCAAAACTTTTACATTTTTAATTTACGAAACACCATTCCATAATACGGAATAATAATTTAGTAACATCACATCACATCACAACTGAACTAAATGTAATAGGAATAAATGACCCAAATGACCATTCAATACCATTCAAAAATCAAAGCACAGGTATGTGCGTAACATCACATCACATCACATCACATCAAAGCACATAGTCCTAAGCCTTTGGGCTACGCACATACCTACTCACCCAGATGACCATTCAATACCATTGTTTTCACTAATGGCAATCTAACATAAGTCTTATGTTCTGAGGCAACAAGTCAAAAATCCCCCATAAGGCTCATCAGGATATGACTGCCCTCAACGCGCAAACCTCCCGTATATAGCAAGTAGGCTAGTTATGTCATACATATAAATCATCAAGCAATATGTTTATACTCAATCTATATAATAATAGGTACACACTCGACCTATGTCTCATATTAGGAATTCATCCTACCCCGAGTACCCGTGGTATTTCTCGAATATTACCCGTACTTGTTAATTACGATTAAATCTCATTATTTTATTTTATTATGTAGTTATCACTCACATAATTCCTTTCTTAATTCAATATATAATTTCTCAACATTAACCCAAGTCTCTCACTCTTTGTTAATGTACCCAAAATTATTCAGAACTTATTGTGGGCCAAAATATAAATTTCCAAACTTTTCTGGGCTAAAACAAGATTTCTCAAATATCGATAGAAGTCCCTGAATTCTCGTTCAAACGACATAGCACTTCATTCGAACGACTTCCCAGTTCGTTCGACGTTTCAGCAGTTCGTCCCCAACCTCAGTTTTCTGCGTTTTTCTCCATTTTCTTACACCCAAACCCACATGGAATATATTCCAACGAATCCCAATTATCCCAACATCATTTATAAATATTTATGGGTGATTATAACACATAGAAAACATCTAATTCCTTATTTTTAATAAGGGTTTTTATCTAAATCAATATAATCTTTAAAATCCTCTAATATTATATTCACCATTTATGTTTTTCATAAAACCCAGAAAGAGTACGCAAATCCCAACTTCAAATGATCCCAACCTCTAAAGAATCAATCCCAATTGATACACCCAAGTATATACATGATTTATAACATCAAAACATATCAAAATCATCATGGAGTTTCGATGAATCATGCTAATCTTATTATAAATTCAAGAAATATGCATTATATAATTCTTTATAAAGAACAGATATAAACCCCAAATTTCCTGATCAATTAAACCCAAAATTTCGTGGTGTTAATTCTAATTTCATTAAAGGAATAATCCTAAATGATTTCCATTTCATGAATTACATCAAAATCGTCAAATTTTCATCTTTGATTCATAGTTTTCATTGATAAACGCGGGAGTTAGTAGTGAGGTGCGGACTCACAATACAAATAAAAATAATGCGGCTAATGATGTATGGGCTATTTTTATTCGAAAGTTGTTTAATAAGAGCACAATGTGAGGTGCATTTATCGAAGATTATTCTGAAAAGGTATCAAGTATGTTAAACAAGCTTATTGTGAAGCGAGGGTCTAGTGATTTGGGCTTTTCTTTATAATTGTTTTGAATACTGGAGCATACCTAATTTTTCCAGGCGTGCCTTACTTTTTCGAATTTCGGGATGAAATTCTGTTATTAGGGGGGAAGTATGTAATACCCCGTACTTTTATGGATATTTATTTATGGGATTAATTAAATTAAATGTGAATTAATTGAGAATTAATCCGGATAAAATACTAACGAGATGTGAGTTGGTATTTGATTATAATGTGCATATATGGTAGTATATGAATATTGAAAATATTAAAATTGTCGCGAGACTGAAATACGACAATTTGGGAAATTTTGTTGGGACGCGCGTGACAGTCGCGTCAGGAATGTAATTATTTAAATTAAAAAGTGAATTTTATTTTTATCAACCGCATGGTCATTTTGAGTGCACCAACGAGTCCGAAAGGGTCGAAATAGTCAGAAAACACTAGTCGGGGGTTTAGTTTGGGTCCCAGGGCATTTTTGGGCCATACCGGCAACTTAAAAGGGTATTTTGGTAATTTTGAAATTTTAGGATAATTAACCAACGAATTTTGGGAGTTAAATATTTGGATATTTAGTGACCCACTAAGCCATTACCAGCACTTAACCAACTAAAGGGCAACGGGAGTTTTAGGAGAGGTTAGGAGAAGTTCCCAAAAGAGAAACACAACCTCCATCTTCAACCTTCAACCTTGGGAGAAATGGTAGAGGAAAAGAGAGCAACATCCATCATTTAACATCAAATTCAGAGAAAAATCCGAGGCAAGTGGTTTAATTACGTTAATTTCAAGCGAATGTTTCTTCCATGCTTAGACATTTATGAAAATTGCATTTTTTTGGGAGATTGATAAAAACCCATGAATTTGAGGATTAAAACTATAAACCATGTTAGGAATTGCATGTAGACATATTCTGGATGAATTATGAATCCAAAATATAACCCTTGATGATCTAAAAATGGATTTAAGAAGAGAATTATTATTGTTCTTGAAAGAAATAGAAAACTAGGGTTCTTGATGAAGTTTTGATCCAAATAAAGCCCTTGGTTGATGATTTATTGGTTTTAGAACGTTAACAATGTTGTAGGATGGTTGTATGATGATATTATAATGTTAGATTAGAGTTTCATGCATTATAATGGAATTTTGGGGCGAAACTTGGACTGCAAAACAAAGCAGTCCGTAGCATAACTGGTGCGCTCGATCGATCGACATTCATAGGTCGATCGATCGATCACCATCGATCGATCGAACATACAAGGTCGATCGATCGACCTTCCCAGAATGAGTAAAATCTTCCCATTTAAAATTTTAAGGATGTTAACACTAGAAATTTTTTTATGGAGACTTTGTGAGTATTCTTAGACTTAAGGAAGACCAGTAGGTATGGTTGTGAAATCGGACCTTAATTAGAATTTAATTTGGGATAGTTGTCTAAAATCCAATAAAGCTCGACGAGTGAGATAATATTAGGGTTAAAGGAGTAAATTCGAATAATTTGATGAAATGAGGTTTGGGGCAGAAGTAAGGATCTTAAGAATAATGATGTTATATGTGAGAACAAGTGACGGCTTAAATAATTGTATTAACGGATATTTGGGATATATTGCGGAGTAAAATATAGAAGTGTGATTGGAACCAAATAATATTTGTGGATTAGGACGCGAGTGACTAATCACGTTGTGAGAATAATTGATGACTTAAATACATACGAACCGAACATATGAAAGGTGTAAAATTATAAGTTGGTATGAGAATGAGAAGTATACCACTAATCAATTATGGTAATTACTAAGATGTGTGCATGCTTAGTATATGTATATGATTTTATATGTATGGCATACCTACCATACTTGCTATCACGGGAGGTTTGCGTTCGCTTAGGTCCATCTAATCTTTGTGTGCCTACGGGGGGATATAGATTGGTACCTCGAGGACATAGGTCAGAGAAGGACTTATTGGGAAGTTAATAAGTCTGTTTATCGTGGGAGCGTAGGTATGTGCGTGACCCATGTGATGTGACTGTGTTCGCCTCCATTGATTGTGATTATTTTTATCTGAGAACGATTACTGAGAGATTCGGAATGTGTGATCCTTATGTACGTGATGTACCGGGATGGATAACAGAGTATGTGTGCACCACAGCTTAGCCTCGGGGTGCTTGTATTGTATATTTATGATGTGAATGATATACGGTTAAATGAACAGACTTGTCATGTTAAATTATGAGAATAATTTATAGTAACTCCTTGAGAAGATAAATAAGGGGATAACCTCTAGAAAATGGTAATGCTAATAATTTAGAATCCGAGTTTAAGTAATGTTATCTATTCAAGTGATAACATTGGGAAATTATATTGTGAATCGAGTAGATGGGTTAGATCTTATGTCGGTTTAGCTAGATATGAATACCACTTAGATGGGTACTGTACGTTAGGAGTGCACAATTAGTCGAGAGGTGAGTATTTCATGTGAAAGCACGTCCTAACATGTATTTTGCATTCATTGTTTTAATGTTATTAAAGCAGTTGCTATTTTTAAAATACTCTCCACTTTCAGGCTCTGACCCGTTTACTTTCAAATCTATTTTTTTGTAAAAACCTTTTAGGTGCCCAGCCACAAGGACACCATGCATAGTAATTCCATTCAGGTGACGAGCTATAGCTGTTGTGGAAGTTACAGGGCCTTGATTGTAAACGCCTCCTTTTCTAGTATTGACTCTATATTCAGTTTCATCATTTGTAGGGCATGTCGCCCATTTCTATTTAGAGACACTTCATATTCAGTTATTCAGATTTTTGGCATGTAATTGATTCAGGATACACTGTTTTATTTATTTTAGTTTGTGGGATTGTTGTGAGGAGTTTTCCTCCGGACTTATTATTATTTGTTGGTTACTTTATTCAGACTTTATGGTGTATGGTGATGTTATTCTTTTACATTTAATTTATTGCATGATAATCAGATTTAATTTAAATTTGACAACTTACTTATTAAATACTAGGTGGTTAGCAATCATTAAATGTTTTCGACAGTGATGCTATTAACTGAACCAACTTGGCATTTTGAATTAATTTAATAAAGGAGTAGCTACCCGGTATTTAGTTAGTCGGGTTGACACAGGTGGTATCAGAGCATCAGGTTCTAGTGTCCTTTAGGATCTGTACGGCTTATTGTGCTTCCAGCATAATTCTCTTTGATGTAGAGCCCTATGCTTAGGATTGTTGATATCTTTGGTGAGGTTTCGTTCTCCTGCTTCGATATATATGATAGTGAATCTTATTTGCAATCAGGTGTGTTCGTGTGCCAAACGATGTAGTACGTCAGGTGAAGACAATTGGACGAACAGCAGGAGGCAAGGATTAGTTGAGATTAATAAATTAATTAAGAGAAGACCGTAGTCGAGGTCACCCATATCAGGGTACGGAAATTCTGGACGGTCCAGACAGCCAAGGCGCGACTTGTGACTTCCAAGCATAACAATAGTTGAAGGTAGGGTCAATTGAAACTCACCCAACAAGGTTAGATTGAGAGAGAAAGAGTTGGGTGGGACATCGAGAAAACCAGCGGTGGAAATACTTGAAAGGCGGAGATGGCGTGTGCTAGCCAAATAAACATAATACACCCGAAGGCTTGGACTTGTGTCGGAGTATGGCCAATCGAGAGTGAAAATTTGAGGAAAATTTTTCTTGTCTCGTGAGAGCGGAGCTTCGATGGGGAGAAACAATCACCACACTTATAAGTGGAATGTGACATCGAGAGAAGGCGTACACGAATGGTTTGACCATAAGTTCCTTGATCAGATGTTTAGGATGAAAATCGAATGTCGTTCTGAACTCACACGAGAGGTCCGGACAGAGGTCACTTTGTGAGAAGAAATTAAATTATTTAGGGAACCCTACACCGGGTGAAGTAGGTGGAACGGAGAAGGGGATATTAAAGGGAGAATCTACATACAAGAAGAATTGTTAGCTCTTATGGGGAATTTTGCTTGGATGATAAATACAGATAGTAATTATATCGCGTGGTGTAAATTTGGAGGTAAATGTTCCCTTGGGTAGGGAGATACAAAAATCGATTTTTTTTTTTAGAATAAGACTGGGAAAATGGTGTTGGAGAAACACCACAAGGAGGAAGACCCAATGGAGAAACCGTTAAAATAATTCGATAGCGAAATTACTATCGAGCAATGGTAATTTCAGTAAGAGAGGTGGAAAACTAGTAGCGTGTTCCTTAGGTACATCAAGCAAAGGGAACAATGGAGATAGTCTTCAGAGCTGAGACTACCAACGTCCGAGGAAAGGACCACTTTAACATGGTCAGGGTGACCGAAAATAAGTGGAGTATGTGTAAAGGTACTTTGTGGGAGTGAAAACCCGTACATTATAAATTTTTCCCGATGCAAGAGTAGGGATCAAGGTATTGTGCCTGGCGAGGGCAACAGTTATTGAGATATCCGGTTTGGGACAGACATGTGTGGTAAGTCCATGAACCATTTGAGCAGCCGAGACGATTATTAGGATAGAAGTGTGAGTTATATCCTCAGACGAAGATGCATGTTATTTGTGGCATGAGTGAGTTACTACATTTTTTACAATTGTATTTTCACTTGAGAGTCGAGTTTAGTGAGTATATCAGTAAGTTTATTGTATATAAGAACATTTTCCCTGATAGTGTGGGGGTTACTTTTATTGTCATCCGCGGAGGATGAATGGGTATATTAATAGCGGTTTATGCTTTATCGAAATTACTCGTTTTAGTGCTGTGTTATACGAGTATGATATGATCTTAATTATTGTTTTATATATATGATTGTACCGATAGTGTGCTGGTATTACAAGTTTATCGAAGTTACTACCTTGGGGTAGAATGTTTTGGTTCTTGAGAGGCCCCATGTGTGAGAGGGCCGGGCTCAAAATTGTACTATTGTATATATGTATATATATATGTTGTGATTTCAAAGTATAATGGTCTCGGACATTTAATCCCAGTATGCGTAGGGATTTCATTATTATGAGTCGTATGTAATTTATTTACTAGTCAACAAGGAGTTAGTTGGTTTTTATAATTAACGATAGAGAGGTCGTAACCAAAAAGAGTGCATTATTTTATCACCCGTTAGAGATTTGGAAGTTTATACTCATAGTTGTGTGTTTGGGGACGGGAATTTGAGGGTCTCAAAATGTCTCACATGTTGTATATGAAATGTGATTTCCATCACTGTAAAGAGAAAGGTATCTTTCAGAAGGAGTTCTTTGTTTATGTATAATTACGAACTGAGATGAAACTTTGTTGTTAAAAGACGAGAGTGTAGGGGTACATATTATGGACAGGGCTTAACGGATTCCGATGACCAACAATGTTAGGTAGTAGTGTATCGGGGGGTTCCTTGTTTGGATTTCGCTTTGCGAGACACCCCACACATGAAACTTAGCGTAAGGTTGGTAGTAAGGAAATGTGTGGCCCTTCGTTCATGATTTAAATACCTCTATCGTTATGGGAGTACGTAGTTATAACGGGAAGTTACAAGGAGTAAATTATGATGTACGGCCATTAGAGCCAGATGTTAGTAAATTTCGATATAAGTACTAATAATGTTGGTTTTGTCACGGCGTGTTGAAGGATGCATTGAGGATAAGGAGAATTTAGGATTTCTAATCCAGAGGCGATTGAGAACGCCCAAGTGGTATAGCACCGTTGTATTTGCAGTGACAATAAAGAGTTTGGGATTTGTACCGTATGGTTAGGTTATAAGGGGCGTAGACATCTTGATTTGCTAAAGTGTAAATCAAAGGAAGAGGGAACATAGACGGGTGAGATTATTACTTATGAGATTAAACTTCATAAGAAAAGGTGTAAGTGAATATCATGTTTAGTAAGTGTAGCACGTTCAAACTTGGAGAAAAGGCAGCAGAAAGCCATTTAATAAAGGGATATCTCTTGAGAAGGCAAATAAATTATTATGAACAATTTGGAGTAGAGTTCCGATCAATCGAATGTTGAGGGTGAGTCAAAGGTAAATAGAATGAGAATGTCAATCAGGTGTAAAGTTCAGATATGCACAAAGTGGTGAAAAGTGTGAAGGTCAAAACTTTTGGTATTCGTCGGGAGAATAAGATCATTAAGTATCATTTAACGGGGAAAAATTTATGTAAATATCGGCATTGAAAGAGGTATAGTAAGTAGTAGAACAGTTGGGGTTAGATGATCAACTAAATAATTTTGTATCAAGACGAAGATTCCAAGAATGGAAGGGTCAAGTTGGAGAATTTTCTTGAGAGGTAGCCAACTTATTGATAAGTAATGAGTTCCTTCGATTATGTGGGACATGTTGTCCAGAAGGAGAGAAGTTGTTTTATACTTGGGGTGATTTACACTTTTAGATAGTGAACACGCCGGTACGTGGCTCGACGTAGTATTATTTAGAACTGGGATGAAATCCCCGAAATCCACATTTAGGTGGGGTGACAATAAGTAGTGGGAAATAACGATTCAAACTGAGGGTTGTATCACCTATAACCCAAGGTGCAGGCGCAAGGTGACTAACGACTGATGGATTGTATGAAAGAAATTTTGGATTCATTGCGATATTTTCAATTCCAAATCGGGTATAACTAGTGAGGTGTATTGTAGTCATGAGGAGGAGATATTACCTAATGGTAGAGTTGGGGGAAAAGCACCCGTATCTATTTATGGTGGACAAGGTGCTTACAAAGGTTTGTGCGACACCAACAGGCTGAAGTGGTTTTCCATTGTGTAAAAGTCACAACGTTGGGATACTTCAAGGAATGGACAAGCGTAGTCAGATGTGCTATTGATTCATCCCAAGATGGGAGTTTGGAGTTTTGATAAACGCAGGAGTTAGTAGTGAGGTGCGGACTCACAATACTAATAAAAATAATACGGCTAATGAAGTATGGGCTATTTTTATTCGAAAGTTGTTTAATAAGAGCACGACGTGAGGTACATTTATCGAAGATTATTCTGAAAAGGTATCAAGTATGTTAAACAAGCTTATTGTGAAGCGAGGGTCTAGTGATTTGGGCTTTTCTTTATAATTGTTTTTAATACTGGAGCATACCTAATTTTTCCAGGCGTGCCTTACTTTTCCGAATTTCAGGATGAAATTCTGTTATTAGGGGGGAAGTATGTAATACCCCGTACTTTTATGGATATTTATTTATGGGATTAATTAAATTAAATGTGAATTAATTGAGAATTAATCCGGATAAAATAATAACGAGATGTGAGTTGGTATTTCGTTATAATGTGCATATATGGTAGTATATGAATATTGAAAATATTAAAATTGTCGCGAGACTGAAATACGGCAATTTGGGAAATTTTATTGGGACGCGCGTGACAGTCGCGTCAGGAATGTAATTATTTAAATTAAAAAGTGAATTTTATTTTTATCAATCGTATGGTCATTTTGAGTGCGCCAACGAGTCCGGAAGGGTCGAAATAGTCAGAAAACACTAGCCGGGGGTTTAGTTTGGATCCCGGGGCATTTTTGGGCCATACCGGCAACTTAAAAGGATATTTTGGTAATTTTGAAATTTTAGGATAATTAACCAACGAATTTTGGGAGTTAAATATTAGGATATTTAGTGACCCACTAAGCCATTACCAGCACTTAACCAACTAAAGGGCAACGGGAGTTTTAGGAGAGGTTAGGAGAAGTTCCCAAAAGAGAAACACAACCTCCATCTTCAACCTTCAACCTTGGGAGAAATGGTAGAGGAAAAGAGAGCAACATCCAACATTCAACATCAAATTCAGAGAACAATCCGAGGCAAGTGGTTTAATTACGTTAATTTCAAGCGAATGTTTCTTCCATGCTTAGACATTTATGAAAATTGCATTGTTTTGGGAGATTGATAAAAACCCATGAATTTGAGGATTAAAACTATAAACCATGTTAGGAATTGCATGTAGACATATTCTAAACGAATTATGAATCCAAAATATAACCCTTGATGATCTAAAAACGGATTTAAGAAGAGAATTATTATTGTTCTTGAAAGAAATAGAAAACTAGGGTTCTTGATGAAGTTTTTATCCAAATAAAGCCCTTGGTTGATGATTTATTGGTTTTAGAACGTTAACAATGTTGTAGGATGGTTGTATGATGATATTATAATGTTAGATTAGAGTTTCATGCATTATAATGGAATTTTGGGGCGAAACTTGGACTGCAAAACAAAGCAGTCCGTAGCATAACTGGTGCGCTCGATCGATCGATCACCATCGATCGATCGAACATACAAGGTCGATCGTCGACCTTCCCAGAATGAGTAGAATCTTCCCATTTAAAATTTTAAGGATGTTAACACTAGAAATTTTTTTATGGAGACTTTGTGAGTATTCTTAGACTTAAGGAAGACCAGTAGGTATGGTTGTGAAATCGGACCTTAATTAGAATTTAATTTGGGATAGTTGTCTAAAATCCAATAAAGCTCGACGAGTGAGATAATATTAGGGTTAAAGGAGTAAATTCGAATAATTTGATGAAATGAGGTTTGGGGAAGAAGTAAGGATCTTAAGAATAATGATGTTATATGTGAGAACAAGTGACGGCTTAAATAATTGTATTAACGGATATTTGGGATATATTGCGGAGTAAAATATAGAAGTGTGATTGGAACCAAATAATATTTGTGGATTAGGACGCGAGTGACTAATCACGTTGTGAGAATAATTGATGACTTAAATACATACGAACCGAACATATGAAAGGTGTAAAATTATAAGTTGGTATGAGAATGAGAAGTATACCACTAATCAATTATGGTAATTACTAAGATGTGTGCATGCTTAGTATATGTATATGATTTTATGTGTATGACATACCTACCATACTTGCTATCACGGGAGGTTTACGTTCGCTTAGGGCCATCTAATCTTTGTGTGCCTACGGGGGGATATAGATTGGTACCTCGAGGACATAGGTCAGAGAAGGACTTATTGGGAAGTTAATAAGTCTGTTGATCATGGGAGCATAGGTATGTGCGTGACCCATGTGATGTGACTGTGTTCGCCTCCATTGATTGTGATTGTTGTTATCTGAGAACGATTACTGAGAGATTCGGAATGTGTGATCCTTATGTACGTGATGTACCAGGATGGATATATGTGTGCACCGCAGCTTAGCCTCGGGGTGCTTGTATTGTATATTTATGATGTGAATGATATACGGTTGAATGAACAGACTTGTCATGTTAAATTATGAGAATAATTTATAGTAACTCCTTGAGAAGATAAATAAGGGGATAACCTCTAGAAAATGGTAATGCTAATAATTGAGAATCCGAGTTTAAGTAATGCTATCTATTCAAGTGATAACATTGGGAAATTATATTGTGAATCGAGTAGATGGGTTAAATCTTATGTCGGTTTAGCTAGATATGAATACCACTTAGATGGGTATTGTACGTTAGGAGTGCACAATTAGTCGAGAGGTGAGTATTTCATGTGAGAGCACGTCCTAACATGTATTTTGCATTCATTGTTTTAATGTTATTAAAGCAGTTGCTATTTTTAAAATACTCTCCACTTTCAGGCTCTGACCCGTTTACTTTCAAATCTATTTTTTTGTAAAAACCTTTTAGGTGCCCAGCCACAAGGACACCATGCATAGTAATTCCATTCAGGTGACGAGCTATAGCTGTTGTGGAAGTTACAGGGCCTTGATTGTAGACGCCTCCTTTTCTAGTATTGACTCTATATTCAGTTTCATCATTTGTAGGGCATGTCGCCCATTTCTATTTAGAGACACTTCATATTCAGTTATTCAGATTTTTGGCATGTAATTGATTCAGGATACACTGTTTTATTTATTTTAGTTTGTGGGATTGTTGTGAGGAGTTTTCCTCCGGACTTATTATTATTTGTTGGTTACTTTATTCAGACTTTATGGTGTATGGTGATGTTATTCTTTTACATTTCATTTATTGCATGATAATCAGATTTAATTTAAATTTGACAACTTACTTATTAAATACTAGGTGGTTAGCAATCATTAAATGTTTTCGACAGTGATGCTATTAACTGAACCAACTTGGCATTTTGAATTAATTTAATAAAGGAGTAGCTACCCGGTATTTAATTAGTCGGGATGACACACTAGCCTTCAACTATTCGCACCTTAGTAGATTAATCGTTCTTTAGATACATACGATCTCGTCTCGCAACTATCACAGATAAGTAGGTTATTTGTGTAGTATATGTTTTACACACATTATATACTAATTATCAATTCATCTCTAATCTTCGTAATAGTACCTGGTACCCTACCTTTAACTAACAAGCAGGAGAACAACAAGGCTTACCGTGCCATACCTCAACTAGCAAGATGCCCAAAAGTGAACTTATATGAGTTATTATACACAAAGTCCACTAGTGGAAGGGGCTGCTCTCGTCCTCCCCTAAGATCCAAGGGTACACATATAATTTATTTCCCAACATCTGATTAGTTCTCTTGTTCCGCCCATTCATCTACGGATGATAGGTCACACTCAATCACAACTCGTTATCTATGGCCTCGTGAACACTCTTTCAAAATCAAAATACAAAGATCTTATCCCAATCGGACACGAGATCAAGAGGTACGCCATGTAACCTCACTATCTCGGTTTTAATGATTTGTGCATACTATCCCGTAGTATGATCAGTCCTAACTTCCATAATGTGAGCTACTTCGGTCAACTGATCCACTATCACCCATAAAGGATCGTAACCCCTCTAGGAAGTAATTGCCTTCGCGATAAAATTCTTGGAATGCTTTTCCATTCTACTGGTTGAGAAATCCCTACTAGTTTCGGATGCACTCTTTACCAACAGACAGGTGACCCACTGCAAAACGAATTTAGCAATATTTACCTTCATTGCAACCCATCACCACTGTCATTTATAACATGATACATCTTATATTCTCTTAAATGTACTTCTAATTGTGATCCATGTGACTTTGCCTCACTGCGTGTCCTAAGTCCTTTCCCCGCTCTAAAAATCAGTTTCTTGTGAAACATAAGCTTCTGACAAATCTTACGGAATAAGCTTCGACTTCCCTGGCTAAATGTTATCGAATTCACACAACAATCATAATCCACTGCCTAATTCAATCACCTAGGGTGCCTATACACCCTATGTCTCGCGCATTATTGCACCAATGATATGTACCACTTTTAAATCAATTCTCGCGCAGTTTGCATGCTGATAGGGTAGGAGTACACTCAACCACCCTACTAATCATAACTTAATCACTCTTTCAGTGGCATAATTGTTCTATTCATAATGATACCAGGACTAGGCGACTCTGTCGGCCTTAAGTCGTAATAGAATTATCAACTCTTAATTATATTCTTGTATATGTATAATGACCAAAGTACGAAACCTATGTACTATCGGCCAAACTTCTCACCAACTCCCTACGTTCGCTAGTTTCATGCATGGGATGTCTCACAAAGCGAAATCCAAACAAGGAACCCCCCGATAGACTACTACCTAGCATAGTCGGTTATCGAGATTTGTAAGGCCCTCAGTCCATAATAGGTACCTTCCTATAATCTCCGTATGTTAAAAAAAATCTACTTATATCCCTTAGAAATAACATGAAACATGGAGCTCTCACTATCTCAAGTTCTTGGTAAGTTATATCTCTTTGTTCGATAAAGAACACAATGTATCCTGAGTCACATCAGTAAATAAATCCCTACGCACCGGGATCACATATAACTACACAATATACTCACTAAAGTCTACGATACCATGAAATTTACACACACACACACACACACACACACACACATATATATATATATATATATAGGCCCAACCTTATTTTAGTTGGCGCCTCACCAAAGTAATATTACTCGCACAGAATATCCAGCCCGATAGTCTTATCATTCAATCTACTATTGTTCAAACATTCGATAATTAATCACCACACATTACTATAATAAGCTATACTTTTCTAACTCAATGTAGTAGTAAATTATAACGATAAAATATGTTCTTAGTGCCCACCCGGCTCACTCACGGGCGACATTAAAAAGTCCCATTATCAACTATAGATACGTTTGCAACCCGACTGTTAAAACCAACGTACCCACTAAACCCAACTCGCACATGAATTTTAATGTTAACAATTCATATATATTGTGACACACCCATGCCACTCAAATTAATCCTTTACTCATAAGGATGAAATAAAACTTCACGAGTCTCGCACAATCGTAGGTTCCCAGCACTTAGCTGCCAACACGACCCATGAGCATCTGCAATTGTTATACAACTAGGATTTCATCCAATAGTTGCCCCTCCTCATAGTGGGAAAATTATTCTATTATGCGGCTTACACGCCTATCACTGAAATGTTGGCCCAAAATTTATAGGCCTCACTTAACGCTTTACTAGCCTCCCTTTTACTTCCTTCGCCTTGTCGACTCTCGTGTTGTAAATTCCTAGGCCCAATTCTCTTGAGCTAATTTCTTCGCTAGGAATCTCACTCCTCCAGTTATTATCCCTACTTGGCATGGTCTACCATTACCAAACTTATCGGTCTCACTTCTCAACGTGGATACATTCAACACTAGTTGTCTCTCTCTCTCCATATAGGGTAATTTCCCCTGTCATTCCCTCGTCACTGGTCCCACTGACTATTTTAGAATGTCCTTCTCTTGTACCTGGAAGTATTATCTCCTAATTTTTATTTCCGTTGTTCCTTTGGCTCTACTAGTCCTATAAAACACATGGCCAACCTCGTTGGTCTTGGTTGAATTCATGGCCGCTTAGTAAGGATTTAAATCAGTCCTCTACTGGATATACCTTTCGATAAGGTTTCACTATCACAATTGAATTCAATCTTTCCTTTCGGATAGCTTTTCCCAACCCTCCGGTCTCCCCTTCTTTTGGAAGAGGTTATAAATTTCGTGGCGATATTGACCCTAGTCATCTTCATCAAATTCCCATCCATATTTGAGTATTTAACTCATGAGTTCATTCATAACAATGAACTCTTCTTATCTTCGTTATACTCCTTCTTCATTGGGTAAATATTTCATTAAGATTGTTTACTTCCATCTCGTATTGGGTTTTCTTTCTTGCCCATATGAGATAAGTTTCAAGATTCTTTCACATCCCTATTAAAATCGAAGATGGACGATTTCACGATTGAGACATACCCAAATTTCTCATTTTAGCTTCACACATACTTCTTTATATGTGATGTCTAACTCTCATCACTATAGCTTGCTCCTATGAGCAAAAATTTCATCCGAAATTTTTAAACCTAGGTGTTTCTACACTTCACCATATAATTGCCTTTGAATTTCTTCCTTCACAAGTGTCTTTCTGACTCCTTCACCTTTCACTAACAGTGATGGGTAGGTTTGGAATGGCACAAATGCCATCCATCACGGTGCTTGGGGAAACTACAGCTCCCGAACGTCTTTTTTTATTGTCCTCGACCTGAATAATAATTTTAGTGGGTTCTATCTCAAACACCATTTCCTAAACACTCTATATCTTTGGTTGAATCCTCCTTATGATGTTCTTCTAACGACCATCGCTAGTCATCGATGCCCGACTGAGCTCGTATAAGAATTACATCACTTATATTTCCTAGCAGGAGCACGTAAGTCGTAATACGCAGAGGAATACAACATCCTAATAATAGGGACCTATATCAAAGAACGCTATGCTAAAACGTACAAAGCCATACAGATCCTAAGGACACTAGAACCCGATGCTATGATACCACCTGTGACCCCCGCCTAATTAAATACCGGGTGATAAGTCCTTTATTAAATTAATTCACAATATCCAGTTGGTTCATTCTCAGCATCATTGTCGAAAAATAATTTCTTTATTAATTCAACTAATAAATAATTAAGTTAGTATCAAAACTTTTCCATTTGTAATTTACTAAACACCATTCCATAATACGGAATAATAATTTAGTAACATCACATCACAACTGAACTAAATGTAACAGGAATAAATGTGATTGGAATAGACTCTCCAGTTTAAATATATCATTACCACCAAATAAAATGATATCCACAGTACTGACATAACTAATTACAACCTCTAGAATCCTGGGCGGCATGCCCTAAATGAAAGTAAATACTACAGATGTATGAATCAATAGATTGGAAGCGTCTAAACAAAGTTGGCATCTCCATTAACAGTTATACCCTCTTCGAGACATCCATATTTTATGTCGGCATCCCTGATACTAGACACCTGAAGTACAAGATACAATAGAGAAGAGAATATGCAAGAAAACGGGTCAGAGCCCGATTGTAAGAGATTTTGAAAACAGGAAGTGAATAAATGCTACAATTAGCAATTATTATATACTTGTTAAATTCTCGGTCTCTCTCTTAAGATTCTCCCCTCTCATCTAGTGTGCATGCCTAACGTATCTCCAAATTATTCTAGTTACTATTCCCACTTTCACTATATTGTAACACTGTGTCAACTAACCATGGCCCTTATCTTTCCCACGTATATCCTTCGCAATACATGTAATAAATATCTATTAATTCATTTCTTAGTATAATTAAGTATTTTCAAACTAAATTAATTTCCGATTCCACTATCTCCCATGTATACTTATACCACACAATAAATTATATCACAGGTATATATATACATTCACTCTGTTATATATATACAATACTTCACCCCAAGACACAACTGTGGTGCATGCATACTCTGCTATCTAGTCCTAGTACATCTCGTCACTGCATAAAGGACTGTTGGTTCAGTATATCCCTCGAACCACAAATATCAAAACACAAGTATTGGAGGTGAATATAGTCCTAAGACTTTGGGCTACGCACATACCTACTCACCCAAATGACCGTTCAATCCCATTGTTTTCACTAATGGCAATCCAACCTAAGTCCTATGTTCTGAGGCAACAAGTCAAAAATCCCCCATAAGGCTCATCAGGATATAACTGGCCTCAACGCGTAAACCTCTTGTCAATAGCAAGTAGGCTAGGTATGTCACATACATAAATCATCAAGCAATAGGTATATACTCAACCTATATAATAATAGGTACACACTCGACCTATGTCTCATATTAGGAATTCATTGTACCCCAAGTACCCGTGGTATTTCTTGAATACTACCCGTACTTGTTAATTACGATTAAATTTCATTATCATATTTTATTATGTAGTTATCACTCACATAATTCCTTTATTAATTCAATATATAATTTCTCAATATTAACCCAAGTCTCTCACTCTTTGTTAGTGTACCAAAAATTATTCAGAACCTACTGTGGGCCAAAATATGAATTTCCAAACATTTCTGGGCTAAAACACGATTTCTCAAACATCATTAGAAGTCCTTGAATTCTCATCAAACGACATAGAATCTCGTTTGAACGACATCACGTCTCGTTTTAGCTACTTCCTAGTTCGTTCGATGTTTCAGCAGTTCGTCCCCAGCCTCAGTTTTCTGCGTTTTTCTCCATTTTCTTACACCCAAACCCGCATGGAATATATTCCAACAAATCCCAATTATCCCAAAATCATTTATACATGTTTATGGGTGATTATAACACATTAAAAACATCTAATTCCTTATTTTCAAGAATGGTTTTTATATAAATCAAAATAATCTTTAAAATCCTCCAATTTTATATACACCATCTGTGTTCATCATAAAACCCAGAAAGAATACGAAATCCCAATTTCAAATGATCCCAACCTCCCAAGAATCAATCCCAATTGATATACCCGAGTATATAAATGATTTATAACATCAAAACATATAAAAATCATCATGGAGTTTCAATGAATCATGCTAATATTATTTTAAATTCAAGAATATGCATTATATAATGCTTTATAAAGAACATATATAAACCCCAAATTTCCTCATCAATTAAACCAAAAATTTCGTGGTGTTAATTCTAATTTCATTAAAGGAATAATCCTAAATGATTTCCATTTCATGAATTACATCAAAATCGTTAAATTTTCATCTTTGATTCATAGTTTTCATGGATGTTTATCTCTTCTAATTTAACATGGATATTATACTCACAAATTGGAACAATAATTACACTTGCCTTAATGTGTAGGTCTAATCCTTTGAAGAAGATATGCGTAGGATATCCCCTCCTCTTTTTCAGACACTTTTCTGGTGGTGGTGGTGCAAGGTGGTTGTCCCTTGGTTTGCTCTAGGGGTGTAAGCGGTACGGTTTGGTCGGTAAATAGTATATACCAATACCAAAACCAAACTCTAGATGGTAAAACCAAACCGTACCAGTTTAGCACCCGGTACACCAAAATCAATACCAAAACCAACCCTGCTAGTATTTCGGTTTTTTCGGTAATTTTGGTTTTTTTCTGGTTTCGGTAAATTCTGGTTTTTTCTGGTTTCTTCTGGTTTTTTCTAGTTTCGGTAAATTCTGGTTTTTTCTGGTTTATGGTTTCGATTTTTTATGGTTTCGGTAAACAACACTAAAAGTCCCAAAAAAACAAAAACAAAACCAACCAACTTTTTTAAATATTAAAACCAAAACCAAAACCAACTTTTTTCTGTTTTTGGTAAATTCGGTACGGTAATTTTGGTAAATTCGGTACCATACAGTACTTTCGGTACGGTTTTTTTTTGTCTCGGTAAATTCGGTACAGTATGGTAATTTCAGTACGGTATTTTCTGATTTCAGTAATTTCGGTACGGTAATTTCGGTAAATCGGTTTTTTAAATATTAAAACCAAAACCAACCAACTTTTTTTCGGTAATTTCGGTTTCGGTAAGACTAGTTTCTGATATTTTAATATATGAAACCAAAACCATTTTTTTCGGACCAAAACGGTACGGTATGGTAAAAACCCGTACCGCTTCCACCCCTAGTTTGCTCTCAAAACCTCTTCGTCTCCTTGGAAAAACCTCTCACTCTCCTCAAAGACCTTTCCTTTTTTTTTTGGGTGAATGAACCTAAGTTCTCTAATCTCTTCACTTATGTAATAAAATCCAATTTTCATAGTTACTATTCACCTCCCAAATTAAATGATCAAAATACCCCTCTAGGATGTCCTTTTGGTTCCTAATTTACCCGAGACCTAAATTAAACCCCCGGGTAAACTTTTCTGTCTATTTTGACCCTTTTGAACTCAACGGTGTACTCGAAACGACCATCCGGATGACATAAAAATAATTTACCTTTCATTCCATTTACATATAGTCCCGACTAGGCCTGTCAACGGGTCGGAGTCGGGTCGAGTTTAGGGAGATCCAAATCTGTATAATCGGGTCTTCATCGAGTTCGGGTTCGGGTCCGAGTCCGGGTCTTCATCGGGTCTATAATATTAGATCCAGACCCGGATCCATTCGGGTCTTCGGGTCCGGGTCTGGCCAAATATATATATTTATTTTATATTATCCCCCTTCTTTATTTTTAATCTTAAATTAAAATATTTTGTAATGTATTATAGAATATTTTTAGTATAAATAAAACATATATTATTTATATTTATTATATACATAAATAAATATTTATATATATATATATTACTTACATGTTATATTGATAAGATATATTTATAAATTTATAATATATTTATATATATTTAAAAAATAATAATTTATAATTCGGGTCAGGTCTTCGAGTCCGGGTCTTGTAAAAGATCCAGACCCTACCCGTTTAATAAACGGGTCTCGGGTCCAAAAAAATATGCTCATACCCTATTATACAGATCGGATCCGGGTCCAGACCCGACCCATTAACAGGCCTAGTCCCAACACGACTCAAGCGCGCGCCCCAACTTAATTACCGTAATTGTCACTACACCAAAAGCAGGAATCTGGCACGGTTTAAAACTGTGCCAGATCAAATATGGCACAGTTTTGAAATTTTCCAAAATCAGGTGTTCCAAAATAGCCATTTTTTCTGATACGGTTTAAAAGTGTGCCAGATTTGACCAAACCAGAACACTTCTGGCACACTTTTAAAACGTGCCAGAATTTGATATTTCTGGCACAGTTTTGAACTGTGCCAGATTGAGCACATTTTGAAAAACTTTTGGCACAGTTCAAAACCGTGCCAAAATTTGAAACACTTTTGGCATGGTTTTGAATTGTGCCAAATTTTTGGATAAAAGAAAAAAAAATTATTTGAAAACAAAAAAATTCACAAATTGCAAATTTTACACGTTGTTGATAAACTAATGTACATACAAACTTAAAAATTTTACAAGTCTTTAGTAGTTAACAGACCAAAAAAAATTGGGCAGAGTTTTCTCTATTTTCTAGACATTCTAAAACCTGCTAATATAAAACATGCGTAACATAAAGCCCGTACGGTCACAAAATATAACAATAAACTTACAAAAGCCCGCACGGCCATAACAAAAAAAAATAGAATCATGAATAAACCCCTTGTTGTAAACCATTGAGTTCTCTGTGTGTTCCACATGAATAAATGCGAACGATAAAATATTATCCTACAAAAAAAATAGGATACAAAAAAGAGACGATATTAGTAACCAAGTAATTTATTAAAAAAAGCTTACTCAAGCTAAAAAATTACATATAGGAGTTGAAATTATTATTATATTCTAAAATTTAAAATCTTACGCAAGTTATGACCACCTGATCAGTTCCTACGAGTTACATTGGTCTCGTGTGAGGTGTTAGTGCTTCTTACAGGGCCGTTTGGGGGCTGGTTTGGGTTTTCACCCTCAAACGGCTTGATTTTAAGCCTAATCTATATATTTTGAAATTATCATCATATTCTCAAACCAGGAGACCCGTGACTACGCGGTCAGTTCGTACAAGTTACATTGGTCCCGTACGAGGTGTTCGTGCCTCTTACGGGACCGTTGGGGGGTTGGTTTGGGTTTTCACCCTCAAAGGCTTGTTTTCAAGTCTAATCTACATATTTTGAAATTATCATCATATTCTCAAATCGGGAGACCCGGGACTATGCGGTCAATTCGTACAAGTTACATTGGTCCCGTGCGAGGTGTTCGTGCCTTTTACGGGGTCGATTTGGGTTTTCACTCTCAAAACGCTTATTTTCAAGCCTAATCTACGTATTTTAAAATTATCATCATATTCTCAAATCTCGAGACCCAAGACTACGCGGTCAGTTCGTACAAGTTACATTCGTCCCGTGCGAAGTGTCCGTGCCTCTTACGGGGCCGTTTGGGGGCTAATTTGGGTTTTCACCCTCAAACGGCTTGTTTTCAAGTCTAATCTACATATTTTGAAATTATCTTCATATTATCAAACCGAGAGACCCGGGACTATGCGGTCAGTTCCTACAAGTTACATTGATCTCGTGCGAGGTGTTCGTGCCTCTTACGGGGTTGTTTGGGGGTTGGGTTGGGTTTTCACCCTCAAACGGCTTATTTTCAAGCCTAATCTACGTATTTTGAAATTATCGTCATATTCTCAAACTGAGAGATCCGGGACTACGCGGTCAGTTCGTACAAGTTACATTGGTCCCATGCGAGGTGTTCGTGCTTCTTACGGGGCTGGTTTGGGTTTTTACCCTCAAATGACTTGTAATTGAGGTCGAGATTTCCCCGCTAGGAAAGAATGATGTGCTATTCACCGTAAATGTTATTTAATTTTGATATGCAGAGGGGTTTTATTCATATTCTGATTAATTTGTTGTTCCTCCATTTCATTCAACTTAGCCCGACTAACAACGACATGAAATTGCTTCCTATAGTCAGCAAACAACAAAATATTTTGCTATTGAACTCGGGTGAATAAGTCCCTAACTTAAGCCTTTGATTTCCCTTAATCAACTTAATTGCATATCAAGTGCCCCTTTTCCCTGAGATTTGAAATTTTCCTTAATTACACACCTACACCTAATTCTGGATCGCCCATTATATAACAGTTGTTATATATAATAGTTGTTATATATAACAACTGTTATCAGCTCTATTATATATAACAGTTGTTATATATAACAGCTGGTCGTCTCTATGTTTACACGCTAAATCTAGTTGTACATATTGCCCAAGATTAGGCCAAAAAAGTTAGGATATTGAGTAATTTTATAGTATGCATATTGAGTAATATTATAGTATGCATATTGAGTAATTTTGTAGTATGCATATTGAGTAATTTTATCCATCTAACAAATTCAAATCACCTCAAATATGCCAAATGAGATAGTTGGTGTTGGAGCAAGCTTATAGAAGCATAAATTAGGAATATAAGTAGAGATTTTGCAGATTTGTACCTTAGAGGGAAGTACTTCGAAGCAAGGTGGCGTAGGTCATCAGTGTCACCAATGGGAGGACAAAGGTCATTCGTCGGTGTCACCAATGGGAGGACAAAGGTCGTCGAGCCAATACATAATTCCATTTTTACCAACATCTTCCAAGTTCTCGCAATGAGCTTATTTTCCACCCTAAACTGGATACTCAGGCACTTTGATGTCATCGAATAAAACTCGCACTTCATTGTTTCTCAACGTAAGGAAGTGAATGGTCGAGATGGCTCCTGGTTGTGTTTTCCTCCCATAGCCAACAAGTTCAAGTATGTGGGATAGTATTTTGCATTCAATTAGAGAGGTCAAATTCGGAACCTCGAATGCAGGGGAGAAAAGAGAACACGAAGGAGTTCCAGTGCCTAAAGTAGGTAACTCCTAAACTTTGTGTCCAACACATGAAAATTTCTCAGTTTTGAAGTCAGTAATGAATTCTGATAATGAGGACTTTATCCCCTCTATGTCACTCCTAAGGTGATCAACACGATCCTTCCAATTTTCGGTGTCCTCTTTCACCTGTTCAAGCATTTCTCTAGCAAATTCCGATCCAAATATAGCGGTTCTCGAAACTGTGGACCCAACACAACGAACACGTCCTCGCGTATCTTTTTCAAAAATCTCAAAAATAGGCCCGACATCCAAGGTCTCCTCCTGACCACTCGCTTTGTATACATCTAGAAGCAATCGAATTTGGTCATGTACAAAAATATATTAACATTAGGTTTTATGATACGATACTTTTTTTAGACAAAACGAACATTAAAAATTTAAATTACCTCAAATATTTTATCATGAGGGGCGTAACCACCTCCTTTGATTATATGAGTTGCCAACCACAATTCATCACGAGTGGATGCACGCCCATGATCCTTTCTCCAATTATCTGAAGCTCGGGCATAACCATGATGACCTGTGTTATGAGTTGTCTTTCTGATATAATTTTGTTTAGTCTCTTTGTTCTTTCTTTGCAAAGTTTTTTGAACATCTAAAGCTTAATTATTGAAAAACACCTCCCAGTCCTCAGATTTGACATTTCGTGGCACTTTCTCCTTCCACTTTCCAACATCACCATCCTTCAAATTAACCCTTAGCTTTGACTTGAACTTTTTCCAAGTATCGTTCGCTTTTTTCATAAAAATTTGCTTCTGACTTTCATGCACATCTGGGAACTATTTTTACAATATATGAACAAATAAAATTAAAGAATCACATACTTGAATTTACATTCTTTGGAATAGAAAGGAATAGTATACCATTAATGATGACCAAACCGAGTTCTTATAATGCACATCCACTTGTTTCCAACTCGTATAAGAAGTGGGAACATGTGTCCTTGCTAAGTCTCCTAACTTGGTTGAGAGTGTATATGAGTCTTGACCAAGTGGAAGGTCCTGCTCATTAAATTTTAATTTCTTAGCGGAAGAGTCATCACCTACTCTTGAATCACCCGAATCAGCCTTAGAACGGGAGATTAATATAGGTGTCTCCCCATTTATCAACGGTTGCGAAGTATCACCCATATGAGACATTTATCTAGAAAAAAGTGACAATTGGACGCCAAAATAATCAGAATAAACATTTACAAGAATATAACATGTTTAAATAGCAATATAAAGAAGATTACATGTTCAAATAGACACCAGTATATTACATGTTCAAACATCAGTAAACATAGAATTACAAGTTCAAACAGCCATACCTGTATTAAATGTTCAAACAGCAATAAACTATTAAATGTTTACAACAACAACAACAAACGGAATAAATAGAATATTAACCGTTCAAAATAACAAAAAATATAATATTGCATATTCAAAAATAAGTTCAGAACTAAATCATTGCACTATAAATCCGTGTCCAAAAGCTCCCGCAATTTATCATTTTCCTCGAGAATGGAGTCATACATCGTACGGTCAATATCAATCGCATCTATTTCTTTTGTCAGTCTCTTGGGAGAGTGTAAAACAACTGAACACCCCTTAAACTTTACATCTTAACAAAAAAATACTTGACTCGCTTGAGATGCAAGGATGAACGGATCATCTTGAATGGTATTTTCACTCACAAGCTTACTAAGATTCACCATCACTAATTTTGAGGTGGGTTCAACTTTGCAAGCATTCTTATCATAAACATCCACCCAATTACAATAAAAGACAGTATGTGTGAACTCAATGTAATTGAGATCGAGTATTTGTCTAATAACTCCATAAAAGGTTATCATAATCTCCTTCTTATTAAAGGCCTTAGTGGATACACCACTACTCTTAAAGTTATGATTCTCTTCATGTCCAGAAGTATAAAAGGTGTACCCATTGCATTGAAATTTCTCATAACTACTAACCCTATGGAGCGGACCATCGACATATGGCAAAATTCCCGTATCATTAAATCTTGAGGCCTGTAAGGAATTGATAATTTTTTAGAGTTTCATTAAAAATAATTACGGTTGATAAAAAAGTACATGTATAAATAAAGACTTGCCTCGTTCCTTAGCCAAGGGATGAAATCATCAATTCCATGCCTTGACTGAGTCTCAGTTACCACAAATTTTCTATAAGAAATTAGTTTCAAAATTAAGAAATATCACATTACAATCAATTAATATGAATTAACATAGAACTAAGTGTGTACCTTCTCCATTCATCAACACCGCCGCATTGAGATAAAACCCCTCTTCACACTTGCTCATATTGTACATTATTTAAGATCAATTCTTTACATTTACCTAATGCTCGTTGGAATTCCGAGTCATCAAACTCATCGTCAAGAAAATCCTCAAGATTCCTGTAATGAGTTATTTCACCTCTTTTCAACATGTACTCCATGGCATACAAAGAAGCTTCATGTAACAAATATGCATTAGCAATGCTCCCTTAAATGTACCTCTTGTTTCGTAACCACTTTTTATATCTTCCCATTTCTCTCTCAAACAACCACATCGCCCGATATATTGGTGGCCCAACTATCAAAGCTTCATCGGCTAAATGGTGCATGAGGTGGATCATCAACACAAAAAAGGCAGGTGGAAAATAAATTTGAAAGACACAAAGTTCCTCTACCAATGCATTTTTAGCCTTCAAAAGATGTTCCCTAAATATCACTTTGTCACACAACACATTAAAGAATATGCTTATCCACTGTATAGCTTTAAACAAAGGCTTATCATCCATACATGAATGCATAAGCAATGCAGGAAGCAACCGTTGCATAATGACGTGATAATTATGGGACTTGAGATTGGTAAATCCAGGTGGATCGAGGTTAACATTGTTCCTAAAATTTGATGAAAATCCAATTGGTACCTTTAATGTTTTTAGTGCACGAAAAAAGGCTTCTTTCTCTTCCTTTCATAATTCGAAAGGTGCCTTTGGCATCAGCCTTTTGTTATTGCCTTCAACATCTTTCATCCATAATTTCCTTTTAAGATTCAAATGAATTTTCAAGTCTTCACGGGCTTTGATCGTATATTTATTTGATGAACCATTCACCGAGAGTATTATACCTAAAAGAGTCTCTCTGACATTCTTTTCAGCATGCATAACATCTAAATTATTGTGACACCCCGACTAATTAAATATCGGGTAGCTACTCCTTTATTAAATTAATACAAAATGCCAAGTTGGGTCAGTTCATAGCATCACAGTCGAAAACGTTTTAACAATTACTAGCCACCTATTATTTAAAAAGTGAGTTGTCAATTTTAATTAAATCCGATAACATACAATAAGTGAATTATGAAATGCTAACATAACCACCACAACATAGTCACAATAGAATAACCATCAAATAATAATGAGTCTGGAGGAATACAATCAGAATACTGAAATAAATAAATACCAAGTCTGCATCACTAAATTAATTACAACCCAAAGTCTGAAATAACTGATAAGTAAGATGTCTCTAAAAGAAATGGGGCGACATGCCCAACAAATGAGAAAATCTGATAATGGAGTCAAGATTGAAAATGGAGGCGTCTACTGTCAAGGTCCTGTAACTTCCACAGCAGCTACAACACGTCACCTGAATAGAACTCCTATGCATGGTGTCCTTGTGGCTGGGCACCTAAAAGTTTTTTTACAAAAATAGATTTGAAAGCAAACGGGTCAGAGCCCGATTGTGAAAATAATTTAAAATTTTGCAAGTGTTTAATATCATTAAACAGTGAATATTAAGTACATGATAGTGTGTGCACTCACATGAGTTCCTCACCTCTCAACTAATTGTGCACTCCTATCGTACCCATACCCAGTCTAGTATTCCCATATCTAACTAGTCCAATACTAAAATCTAATATTACTTTACGATATCCATTTCAATTCCCAACAACTTTTATTTAACACAGTGTTATAACTTGCTACACAGTTTCCCATGTTAGTACTACTAATTACTAGAGATCTTCCATTTCACTTTACAAACTGTTGCTATTATTTATACTCACATTTATTCATGACAATACATTTCATTTAACAGTATATTATTCTCATCATAAATATACAATACTAGCACCACGAGACTAAGCTGCGGTGCACACATACTCTGCTATCAAATCCCGGTACATCATGTACATAAGGACCACGTATTCCGAATCTCTCGGGAATCGTTTCATTAAACAATAATCACAAACAATGGAGGTGAACATAGTTCACATCACATGGGTCACGCACACACCTACGCTCCCATGATCAGCAGACTTGTGAACTTCTCAATAAGTCCTTCTCTGACCTATGTCCTCGAGGTACCAATCTAAATCCCCCCCCCCCCTCCGTAGGCACACAAAGATTAGATGGCCCTGATCGAACGCCGACCTCCCATGATAGCAAGTACGGTAGGTATGTTATACACAGATAACTACATATACTAAGCATTCGCACATCTTAGATATCACAATATTTTATTTGTGGTATACTTCTCGTTCTTATACCAACATTTAGTGTTATACAACTCACAAGTCCCCGGTTCATATGTATTTAAGTTATCAACTCTTCTCACGTCGTGATTAGTTACTCGCTTACCAATCCACAAATGTCATCCGGTTTACTACAAGATTCTAAGTTTTACACTTCAAAGTACCCCAATCTCCCAACTGTACCCACTAATTAATAAGGGGAGGTTATCTCACCATTTAAATAAGTCTACAGGATACTAGAAATAAATTCAGGCCAAAAAGGACACTCTGTCAACTCGTTAGAAATCTCGTTCGAATGAAAGGCTTCGAACGAACTACCAACCAGTTAGAAGGGATATTGTCATCTCGTTAGAAGTTCGTTCGAACGAGGTCGTTCGAACGACCTGGGTAGGTCTTCTAACGAGATGGCAGTTTCAGCCCAGAAATTCCCAAGTCCGTTTTTCTTCATTCTTCACTTCTCTAAATCCACCCTAAGACCATTCAATTTATGTTTTAACGTATATGAACCATTTCTAATCACCTTAGATCATCCCTTAACATATTTTAGGGGTCAAATCTTACAAATCATCATGGAATTAATATGAATCTCGAAATATATCCCCAAACCCTATGAACATGAACCCAAAATTTTATTATGTCTAATTACTCATCATAAATACGTTTTTAAATCATCAAATATCACTCTTCGAATACTAAATTAGTCCATCATCATTCTACATGCAAATCCTAACCCAAATTTAAAGTTTCTCCAACAATTTCATTGGTTTTCTTCAAAACTTTCAAGATAAGATAATTCCAATACTAAACATGGAAGAAACATTACATGCACTAAAAATATCAAATCACTTGCCTTAGATTGTTCTTCAGAATTAATGTTGGTGAATGAAGGTTGATCTCCCCTTTCTTAAAAGATTTTCTCCCAAGGTTGAAGATGGTAGTTGGAGGTTTCTTTTTGGAACTTCTTCAAACTCTCCTATAACTCCCGTAGCCCTCTAACTCACCTAATGCTGATAATGGGCTTAGTGGGTTCAAAAATAATATAAAATAAACCTCTAAAATTCGTGGGTTTTAATTCCCATATTTTTAAAATTACCAAAATACCCTTTGGGGTTGCCGGTATGACCTAAAAATGCCCCGGGACCCAAACTAAACACTCGGCTAGTGTTTTCTGACTATTTCGACCCTTCCAAACACGTTGGCGCACTCAAAATGACCATTCATTGATAAAAATATAATTCACTTTTTAATTAAAATAATTTCATTCCTGACGCGATTGACACACGCGTTTTAACTAAATTTCCAAATTGTCGTATTTCTATCTCGTGACAATTTAAATATTCAATACTCATGAAGTTTTCAATTTCAATATCATAATCAAATACCAACTCACATTTCGCTAGTATTTATATTCGGATTAATTTCCAATTAATTCTCATTTAATTTAATTAATCCCTTAAATAAATATCAATAAAATTACGGGGTATTACAATTATGTCTAATATCATGATCCTTCTAGTACTCTAAGTCAAAGAAAATTGACCTCCTTGAAAAACCCTCGGTACCCGCTAGATTCTCATCGTCACCCTCACTTGGATAATCATCATCTTCCATTACACCATCCTCCTTCTCCTTCCCCTTCCCCTTCCCCTTTGCCTTTCCCTTTTTGTCTCCCTCTCCCTCTCTTTGAACACCTTCTCGAGCGATAAGTGACACTATCTGCTCAACTTCTACACTTGTTAACTTTCTTCGAGCCATAGCATCCTCTATTTTACCATTAAATGTTTGCTTTGATGTGTCAAACCTATAAGGATGGTCTTTAGGAAGGAACATACGAGATCGTTGGTAACAACATTTCGTTGACTTAGGAAGATATTGAGAAGGTGTATTTGTAGAATAGATAGGACACCCATTGTAACCTTGAGTTGAACAGCCTGTTAACATCCCATAAGCTGGAAAATCATGAATGCCCCACATGAACATCGCTTTTAACTGAAATTTCTCATTTTTGTACGCATCCCAAGCCTCAACTCCACACCATAAGATCTTTAACTCATCGACCAACGGTTGGAGGAAGACATCAATATTACTTGATGGTGACTTTGGTCCGAGAATCAATACAGATAACATTGAAAACTCATTTTTCATACACATTGATGGAGGAGGGTTAAGAGCAGTGTTCTAAAAAATGCGCCTAGGCACAAGGCTTTTTAGATACATCAAGTTTTGGCCCTAGTCATGGATCAAGGTGTGGTCAATGATGTTCAACATTTTTTGGGGTAAGGCATGAAAAAATGCGAGTTTTTTAGAAGTAACGCGTGAAAAAATGAAAAAAAAAATGTATTTTAAAAAAATAGTATTTTAATTTACAAATATTTAGACATATTTTTAAGGTGTGTACCATTTTAGTATTTTTAATAGCCTTGTCATGGTAAAAAAATATTAAAATATATTTAAAAAAAGGCCTAAACGCCTTTTTACGCCTAAGGTCCGCCTAGGCTTCTAAGGCTTAAGGCTTGGCCTCCACGCCTCGGTCAAGCCCCGTGTTTTTTAGAACCTTGGTTAAGAGGTTGAATTATCACTGGCCAAAAACTATACTTACGGCTGAAACCATCAGTTGCTATTGCAAGTCGAATATTCCGCGGATCTTTTGCAAAATCTCTCCACATAATGTTTGAATTTACCTATTCTATTGAATCTCGGGGATGACGCAAGAATTCCATACAAGAGTTTGTGACACCCCGACTAATTAATTACCGGGTAGCTACTCCTTTATTAAATTAATACAAAATGCCAAGTTGGTTCAGTTCATAGCATCACTGTCGAAAACGTTTCAACAATTACTAGCCACCTAATATTTAAAAAGTGAGTTGTCAATTTTAATTAAATCCAATTAACATACAATAAATGAATTATAAAATGCTAACATAACCATCACAACATAGTCACAATAGAATAACCAACAAATAATAATGAGTCTGGAGGAATACTCCTCACAACAATCCAAATACTGAAATGAATAAATACCAAGTCTGCATCACTAAATTAATTACAACCCAAAGTCCGAAATAACTGAAAAGTAAGATGTCTCTAAAAGGAATGGGGAGACATGCCCAACAAATGAGAAAATCTGATAATGGAGTCAAGATCATAAATGGAGGCGTCTACTGTCAAGATCCTATAACTTCCACAGCAGCTACAGTACGTCACCTAAATAGAACTCCTAAGCATGGTGTCCTTGTGGCTGGGCACCTAAAAAGTTTTTACAAAAAAAAGTAGATTTGAAAGAAAACAGGTCAGAGCCCGATTGTGAAAATAAATTTAAAAATTTGCAAGTGTTTAATATCATTAAACAGTGAATATAAAGTACATGATAGTGTGTGCACTCACATGAGTTCCTCACCTCTCAACTAATTGTGCTCTCCTATCGTACCCGTATCCATTCTAGTGGTTCCCATATCTAACTAGTCCGGTACCAAATTTTACATTACTATACGATCACCATTTCAATTCCTAACAACCTTTTAATTAACAGAGTGTTATAACTTGCTACACAATTTCCCATGTTAGTACTACTAATTATTAGAGATCTTCCATTTTCACTTTACAAACTATTGCTATTATTTATACTGACATATCTATTCATGACAATTCATTTCAATTAACCGTATATTATTCTCATCATAAATATACAATACTAGCACCCCGAGACTAAGTTGCGGTGCACACATACTCTGCTATCCAATCCCGGTACATCACGCACATAAGGACCACGTATTCTGAATCTCTCAGGAATCGTTTCATTAAACAACAACCACAAACAATGGAGGCGAACATAGTTCACATCACATGGGTCACGCACATACCTACGCTCCCATGATCAGCAGAATTATTAACTTCTCAATAAGTCCTTCTCTGACCTATGTCCTCTAGGTACCAATCTAAATCCCCCCCCCTCCGTAGGCACACAAAGATTAGATGGCCCTGAACGAACGCCGACCTCCCATGATAGCAAGTACGGTAGGTATGTTATACACAGATAATTACATATACTAAGCATTCTCACATCTTAGATATCACAATATTTCATTAGTGGTATACTTCTCGTTCTTATACCAACATTTACTGTTATACAACTCACAAGTCCCCGGTTTATAAGTATTTAAATTATCAACTCTTCTCACGTCGTGATTAGTTACTTGCGTCCCAATCCAAAAATGTCATCCGGTTTAATACACTATTCTAAGTTTTACTCCTCAATGTACCCCAATCTCCCAACTATACCCACTAGTTAACAAGGGAAGGTTATCTCACCATTTAAATAAGTCTACGGGATACTAGAAATAGATTCAGGCCAAAAAGGCCATTCTGTCAACTCGTTAGAAATCTCGTTCGAATGAGGTCGTTCGAACGAGTGTCGTTTGAACTAAAGGCTTCGAACAAACTACCAACTCGTTAGAAGGGATACTGTCATCTCATTAGAAGTTCGTTCGAACAAGGTCGTTCGAACGACCTGGGCAAGTCTTCTAACGAGATGGCAGTTTCAGCCCAGAAATTCCCAAGTCCGTTTTTCTCAATTCTTATCTATTTTAAATCCACCCCAAGACCATCCAATTTATGTTCCAACGTTTTTGTTCCATTTCTAATCATCCTAGATCATCTCTTAACATATTTTAGGGGTCAAATCTTACAAATCATCATGGAATTAATATAAATCTCCAAATATTTCCCAAACCCTATGAACATGAACTCATAATTTTCTTATGCCCATTTACTAATCATAAATCCATTTTTAAATCATCATATATAACTCTTCGAATATTAAATTAGTCCATCATCATTCTACATGCAAATCCTAACCCAAATTCAAAGTTTCTCCAACAATTTCATGAGTTTTCTTCAAAAATTTCAATATAAGATAATTTCTACACTAAACATGGAAGACATATTCAATGCACTAAAAATATCAAATCACTTGCCTTAGATTTTTCTTCAGAATTGATGTTGGTGAATGAAGGTTGCTTCTCTCCTTTCTCTACAGATTTTCTCCCAAGGTTGAAGATGGTGGTTGGAGTTTTCTTTTTGGAACTTCTTCAAACTCTCCTATAACTCCCGTAGCCCTCTAACTCACCTAAGGCTGATAATGGGCTTAGTGGGTTCATAAATAATATCAAATAAACCTCTAAAATTCGTGGGTTTTAATTCCCATATTTTTAAAATTACCAAAATACCCTTTTAAGTTGCCAGTACGGCCCAAAAATGCCTCGGGACCCAAACTAAACCCCGGGCTAGTGTTTTCTGACTATTTTGACCCTTCCGGACTCGTTGGCGCACTCAAAATGACTATTCGGTTGATCAACATAAAATTCACTTTTTAATTCAAATAATTACATTCCTGACGCGACTGACACGCGCGTCCCAACAAAATTTCCCAAATTAATTTAAATCTCTTCAATATTCATGTATTACCATACATACTCGGAAATACTAAGTTTTAACATAATAATAAAATACCAACTCACATCTCGTTATTATTTATACCCGGATTAATTTTCCAATTAATTCTCATTTAATTTAATTAATCCTTTAAATATATATAAATAAAATTACGGGGTATTACATACTTCCCCCCTAATAACAGAATTTCGTCCCGAAATTCGGAACTAAAGAGTACCTGGTAAAAACAACTCTGGATAACGTTCGCTCATCTCATCCTCACGCTCCCATGTGGACTCCTCGGCATTATGATGCCACCACTGAACACGTACTAACGGTACTATCTTCGACCTCAGTTTTCGCTCACTTTGGTCCAAAATAGCAATCGGCCCCTCCTCATAGGAACTATCGGGCTGAAGATCGATGTCCTCCAGAGCAATGTGAGTATGGGCCAAATCATCCCTAAGATATTTCCTTAGCGAGGAAATATGAAACACATCATGAATTCTATGCAAGTGCTCCGGTAACCCAAGTCTATACGCAACTAGCCCAATCCGCTCGATGATAGGAAATGGCCCCACATATTTTGGCCCCAGTTTCCGCTTCTTCCCAAAATGCATAATCCCCTTCATAGGAGATACTCTGAGTAACACCTGGTCCCCCACTTTGAATTCTCTAAAGAACCTCTTCGCATCAGCATAGCTCTTCTGCCGATCCTGAGCTACCCGAATGCGACTCCGTATCAATTCTATCCTTGTCGAAGTGTCCTGAATCACTTTTGGCCCAAGGAGTTTGTTATCCCCCACCTCTAACCAACATGCTGGGGAACGACAAGGTCTACCGTACAATGCCTCAAATGGAGCCATGTCAATGGTGAACTGGTAGGAGTTATTATAAGCAAACTCCACCAGGGCTGTAGAAGTCCTGCCGGTCTCTGATGATCCACCTTTACTAGCTGACAAGTGGCGCATTTAGAAACAAACACAGCAATATCTCTTTTCATCCCGCTCCACCAATACTGACGTCTCATGTCTTGGTACATTTTGTCCCCACCAGGGTGTACCGCGAACCGTGAGCCGTGTGACTCTGCCATTACCTCGTGTCGCAATTCCTCCCCTTCTGGAACGACCAGTCTCCCATTGAAGCGTAATCCCCCATCTGAGCTAACGGTATAGGACTCGGTTCCCTCGGCTAGTAATCGAACTATCTGCTCCTGACAGAACGAGTCATTTGCCTGGGCCTTTACCACTCTTGTAACAATCTGCGGTGTAACAGTCATCACAGACATGAACGATCGGGCCACTGCATCCTGGTGTCCCAACTCCTTCCACTTTACTTTCCACACCTCGGCCACTTCATCTACTGGCCTGCGGCTCAACGCATCTACAACTACGTTAGCCTTCCCCGAGTGATATTGGATATCAAACTGATAATCCTTCACAAACTCAAGCCACCGTCGTTGACGCATATTCAACTCCTTCTGCGTGAAGAGGTACTATAGAGACTTGTGGTCCATGAACAATCGAAACTTCTTCCCCAGGAGATAATGTCTCCAAATCCGAAGGGAAAATACAACTACTGTTAACTCCAAGTCATGGGTGGGGTAATTCTTTTCGTGAGGCTTAAGCTTACGGGAAGCATAAGCTATGGCCTGACTCTCCTGCTGTAATACACCTCTAAGTCCTTGTAAGGACGCATCGGTGTAGACTAGAAACTCAACTCCCGATCTCGGCAATGCTAACACATGTGCTGAGGTCAACTTGTCCTTCAGCTCATCGAATGCCAACTGACAGGCATCGCTCCAGATGAATGGCACACCTTTGCGAGTCAGATGTCTCAAAGGACCCGCTATCTTTGAGAAATCTCGAATAAACCTCCTGTAGTATCCTGCTAGGCCCAAGAAACTACGGATCTCAGTCGGTGTTATGGGCTTTCCCCACTCCCTCACCGCGGATACCTTCCCCGGATCAACAGATATCCCTCGATCTGAAATGATATGCCCCAAAAACTGAACCTCCTTCAGCCAAAACCCACACTTTTCATACTTTGCGTACAGCTCGTTCTGACGTAGCGCCTGCAAAACATGTCTCAAATGCTCGGCGTGCTCCTCTTCTGTCTGGGAGTAAACCAGGATGTCATCAATAAAGACGATGATGAGCTGGTCTAGGAACTCTCTGAACACCTTATTCATCAAGTCCATAAACAAGGCTGAAGCGTTGCTCAAGCCAAAAGGTATAACCCGAAACTCGTAAGAACCATATCTTATTAAGAAAGCAATCTTTGAGACGTCCTGCTCCCTAATACACAACCGATGGTATCCCGATCGCAAATCAATCTTTGAGAAGAAGGAAGCTCCTCTCAACTGGTCAAATAAGTCATCGATTCTGGGCAACGAATACTTATTCCTATCGTGACTTTATTCAACTCCCGGTAATCTATGTATAATCTTAATGATCCATCCCTCTTCTTTACGAATAACACGGGGGTACCCCATGGCGAAGTACTCCTCCGGATAAACCCCTGACCCAATAACTGCTCAATCTGATCCCGTAACTCTCTCATCTCTGCTGAAGCCATACGGTAAGGTGCGCGGGAAATAGGCAGAGTGCCCGGCGTCAAATCGATCACAAAATCTATCTCTCTACTCGGAGGTAGTCCAGGTATCTCCTGAAATACATCGGCAAACTCTCTAACAACTGGAATCGCATCAAGTGGTATCACCACTTCCTTAGAGGTCTCCTCCTCTATATAGTACAAATGAGTGGACGATCCTCCCTCAGGGCGAGGCATCGCCACTAAAAACATCTCCTTCCCGGGAATGGCAAAGATAATACTCCTACTAAAATAGTCAATCATGGATCGGTACGCAACTAGCAATCCATACCAATAATCGCATCGTACTCAGTCATCTCTAATACTAACATATCAGCGGGTAAAGTAAACCTCCCAATCTCTATACCCACACCTCTACAAATAAGTGAAATCATGGAACCCCTACTCAATGGTGAATCTACACAAGTAATCGTGCTCTCTACGGTGTCTAATAAACCAATAGTGCGTGCAAATCTCGTGGAAATGAAGCAATGTGTGGCCCCCGTATTAAATAAATACGCCCCATTGTCCCCTGAATAGAGAACATACCTTTAATGGCAGGTGGATCTTGTGGGGCTACAGCATGCTGAAGCTGATACACTCTCCCATACTGAAGTTGTCCCTGCTGAACTGGGACCGCTGGAATGGGTGGTAATGCTGCCATCTGTGGTGGTGTTGGGAGGGCGGTGGGAAACATAGGCCTCTGTGGCTCGTGTCGAGCACCCTGTTGCTGCTGCTATGGAGCCCTGCCCCTATCAGGACAATCCTGGCATTTATGGCCAGTCTTGCCACAAACGAAGCACTTTCCCGGGAAGTTTCCCCCTCGCTGTCCCTGCTGCCCACGGCCCTGATGGCCGTTACCATTCCTACCCTGACCATGCTGGCCCTGCTGAAACTGCTGTTGCTGACCATTCTGTCCCTACTGGCCCTGATGGTCATGTCTGAAACCTCCAGATAAGAATCTCTTATAATCCCCCTGTTGGGAACCCTGGTCACCCTGCCTATGCTGACCTTGAGCAGATTGTGCCCCGCTGGCACCATTTCCCCCTGTCCTTCCCTGATGGCTGGACTCTCCTAATTTTTTACTCTCAGTCATATGAAAGCGGTGATCCTGGCAGTGAAGTAGTGCCGCGTTAACCACATCAGAATATGTGGCCAACGAGAGAGTACCCAACAAGTGCTGACGGATCCTCCAAGTCAATCCATCCGTGAACTTCTGAATCTTCTTCTCCTCAGTCGGTATCTCATCGGGAATAATGTTCAAGAGATTAGTAAATTCGGCCTCATCCTCGGCCACTGTCTTCCACTCCTACTTGAGGTTCATCAATTTCCTCCTCATTTCAGTGTGAACAGCTGACGGAAAATATTTGCTGTCGAACCGCACCCAGAACTCCTGAATAGAAAGGGCGTCCCTCTCCTCTGTGGTGGTAATGGACTCCCACCACTGCAATGCAGATCCTACTAGCTTGAAAGTAGCCAGTATCTTCTTCTGAACATCTGTGCACTCGTACATCCTTAAGTGCCTCTGAATGTCCTTCCTCCACTGACTGGATACTACAACATCAGAGCTACCTGCAAACTCCGGAGGATGTGCTTTCTGAAAAGCATCACGAACGCGTTCCCAAGCAGATGGGAGTGCATGAGCCTGAACTGGCACGACTACCGGCGCCTGGGGTGGTGTCTGCTGTACAACAGCTAGGGCGACATTTACCACTTGGGCTACAATAGCTGCAACCTCGGCGGCATTCATAGTGCCCTGAACTGGTGCAGGCTGTGGCTCTGGCTGTGCATCCCTAGGAACTCACTGCGCACGTCGTTGAGGCATCTGAAATGAGAGTAAAATCTTATAAGTTCGCAGTTATTATCTCAAAATAGCTGAAGAGCGAAGTATACACAAAAGAATACAACAGTCCTAAAATATAGGGCTCTATATCAAAGAAAGCTCAGCGGAAACATAATAAGCCATACAGATCCTAAGGACACTAGAACCTGATGCTCTGATACCACCTGTGATTGTGACACCCCGATTAATTAAATACCAGGTAGCTACTCCTTTATTAAATTAATACAAAATGCCGAATTGGTTCAGTTCATAGCATCACTGTCGAAAATGTTTTAACAATTACTAGCCACCTAATATTTAAAAAGTGAGTTGTCAATTTTAATTAAATCCAATTAACATACAATAAGTGAATTATGAAATGCTAACATAACCATCACAACATAGTCACAATAGAATAACCAACAAATAATAATGAGTCTGGAGGAATACTCCTCACAACAATCCAAATACTAAAATGACTAAATACCAAGTATGCATCACTAAATTTATTACAACCCAAAGTCCGAAATAACTGAAAAGTAAGATGTCTCTAAAAGGAATGGGGCGACATGCCCAACAAATGAGAAAATCTGATAATGGAGTCAAGATCAGAAATGGAGGCGTCTACTGTCAAGATCCCGTAACTTCCACAGCAGCTACAGCACGTCACCTGAATAGAACTCCTAAGCATGGTGTCCTTGTGGCTGGGCACCTAAAAGGTTTTTACAAAAAAAAAAATAGATTTGAAAGCAAACGGGTCAGAGCCCGATTGTGAAAATAAATTTAAAAATTTGCAAGTGTTTAATATCATTAAACAGTGAATATAAAGTACATGATAGTGTGTGATGATGCTGAAATCTAATACCACCAAATAAGTGATGATGAGCTCGAACTGTAAGTACCATGGCAGCCATAGGTGTATAGGTGTGTAAGTATGTAGAAGGAGAAGAGTATAAGAGGAATAAGACAATGATGTATAGTGGTTCAGCCAATTTGGACTACATCCACTGTGAGTGTGTGATACACTAAGTATGGGAACTAATGGCCTTGGATACAATGCTCATAAGCTCATTTTTTCTCTCTACTGTGTGTATCAGCAGAGTTTTTGCTAGGGTTACAATTATCGATCGATCCCACCTGTTGGGTTGTAGGTGATAAGTATATATATGTCTTGGGGGGTGTAGTGTACCCCCCAAGTATGCATGGTGCATGTGAATGATCATTTATCCAGTCTCCTATTGACACCCGTAGATGCCAAATGATGACATAATATTCCCTCACGTGAGGGTGTGATTTTGTTATAACGGTCTTCCACGTGCCATGTGAGCCTCACGCGCACTGTTCCACGCATCTCCCAAGCCACACACTGTGATGATGTCACCCTCGGCCTATGATATGAGGCCGAGGGCAAAGTTCCTTCCGGCAGTGAGTCTGGCCCAATTTGGGCCTCGTACTGCCGTACCCTCGGAGGGTCGTCTGAGCCTAATGGAGGGTCGGCCCCTTGAAGGGTCGGTTGGGCCTGGTGGAAGGTTGTCCCCTTGAAGGGTCTGCTGAGCCTGATTGAGGTTCGGCCCCCTGGGGGGTCATCTGGAGCTTGATGAAGGGTCGGCTCCCAGAGGGGTCGTCTGGAGCCTGATGAAGGGTCGTCTGGAGCCAAGTGAAGGGTCGGCCCCTCGGATGGTGGGATAATCTTGGACTCGTCTTATTGTAGGGCACCCCCGGCCTGGACGAGGATATATATGGGCATATCAATCACCCCCATCCCTTAGCCATTGATGTTGTTGAGGTGGCTGAGGGATAGTTTTGTAATTAAGATAAGTGTATGACTAGTTAGGTGAGTGACACCTGTTAATTTGATATGACACCTAGGCAGGTACTCATTGTCGTTTCAGTTTCCAAGGCGTGGAGGCTGCACGCTGCTTGGGGCTTTGTGCCCTAATGATGCCCTCATTGTGGGTTGTGCTCTGCATTGATTAGTGGGCCCACTCATTGGCAAGGTATTTAAATAATTTTTTAAGTTTCTCTTTCTTTCTTCTTCTTCTTCTTCACGCATGAACTCTCTCTCTCTCTCTAGCTTCTAGCCTTCTTGCCATTTCTGCAGTTTCGAACCTTCAAGCTTGGCATCTTCGCCATTTCTCCTCAGGTAACACCTCGACCCTAGTGCCCTACTTATCTTCATTTCTATTTGTTTTCCTGTTTTAAGCTCGTAGGGTTAGATTCTTCTTAGGATGTTCCATAGCTTTTTCGATGTGACCTCTAGTAAGCTGTTCTTGAATTGTTCTTGATAGAAAACCCTTCAATTCCTTGGTTTTGATCAAAAAGTCCACCCTGGTCAATTGTGAGGTTTGTTTGTAGTTAGGTTACCCAAATTTTTCCAAGTGTAGGGTCCCCCCCTTAATGCTTAGGAGGCTTTACAGCTTAGCTGAGGAATTCCCTTCCCTGAGAGAGAAGTTATTTGTTGAGATCAGACGGGTAGAGGAAGAGGAGGAGAGGAGACGAGGGGCCGACCCTAATTGGGTACGACCCATTTTTCCCATTCCTCTTACCACAATAAAGCCATTTGAGCCATCTGAGTCTTGTGGTTCGTCCTGTCGTCCAGCCGAGAGTTATTCAGGAGAGATGGATGACAGAGCATCGTCGCCAATTGGCGCTGGACCTTTTGGGAGAGGAGAAGCGTCTGACCTAAGCCCAGGCCGACAGGCCTAGGGGTGGTTGCTTCTGAGGCCGTACCTGTGACTACTCTATCCCCACATGCCTTCCAGATGGCTTTTCCCCAGAGATCTCTGACAGGTGATGAGGCCGAGGGAGAGGGGACTGAAGACGTGGGTGAGGACTCAGATGTCGACCCAGTTAACACCTCCCATGCCTCGTCCTATATCCCTTCGGTCAGGGACCGTGACCTCTTGTTGTGGAGGCATGCCTATGGAGTGTCCCCCAATATAACTATGAGGGTTCCCTCTGAGTCTGAGAGGGTCTTCGAGGGTGAAGAGGGAGAGGTTGCAGTATACGAACAAATGTTTAAGGTTGGTGTTACATTCCCTCTGCATCCTGCTGTCGTAGATATCTTGTCAGCCCTCGGTGTTGCCCCTCTCAGCTTCCTCCCAACTCCTGGAGGACGATCCTTGGCTACATCTCCCTGTGGAATAATGCTTTCACTGATGAGCCCTCGGCCGACGTATTTTTGTCCTGTTACAATATCACCTCCTCGTCCAAACAGCCTGGGTACTCTCACCTGGGGGCGAGGAGGTCTGATAAAAAACTTCTCCACGTGGCACAAACCTCTAACCACGATTGGAAGAAGAGATTCTTCTTTGTCTCTAGAGAGTGGGAATTCTCCACCGAGACACAACATTTGGACGACAGTCCAAGAGTTCCCAGAAGATGGTCAAACCCTTCGATGAAGGCCAGGTCTGATCCCAGACTTAGTCTGAATGAGAAAGATATAGTAGAGTATCTGGGGGAACGAGGGAGAGGGGGTGAAATTGCAAAGTTCAAAGATCTGATGACCCCCAAGTTCCTCAAGGAAAATTTTCAGAGGGTCGGCCCCCTAACAGAGCTATGTGAGTTACATTATTTTTTTCCCATTCTTTACTTTTTTCAAGTGTTTTATCTTTGTCCCTGCATTCATCTTTGTCTTTGCATTTTTCTGACGTGTCGTCCTCCTTTCAGGTCGTCCTGCTGGTATATTCAACCATCTTTGGGAAATGACTGCCCCTAGTTTGCTGTCAGGCTTGGCCAAGAAGAAAGGCAAGGAGCCTCAGCAAGCTCTAAGGAAGACGAGGGTCGTGGGGCCGACGCTTGTTGAGACGACTACTGACAATCATAAAAGGAAAGAGCCTGAAGCTCCTGCTGACCCTCGACCGGACTCAAGGACGAGGGCGAGGGTAGAGTCCTCTGAGGGGACTGGCTCCTCTTCCATCAGGGGGCCTTCTGGTCCCAGAACTTGGCGCTTCTGAAGGCCGAGACATCTTCCCTTATCGCGAACCTGAGGGCGGCCAAGGCTTCCATGTTTTCTGCCCCCTCGGCTACTGATTATGAATTTCTATCAAAGATGCCTCTAGAAAAAGTGTATGACTATGGTCTACACGCCCTAGCTCAGGTATTTGTTCTTACTTCATTCCCTTGTATTATTTCACAAACTATTTTCTCAGCCTCTTGACATCTGCTTATTATTTCTGTGCAGTCTGTATGTGCCTTTACCTCGGCCACCAAGTGGATAGCGAAGAATCAGGAGAAATTCCATGAAGCAAAGAGATCCATCCAGCACGAGGCCGATTTGCAGACGGAGCTGGAGACTGCAAGGGATGAGCTAGAGAGTGACAGAATTGAACATGCAAGGGTTTTGGACAAGCTGACGAGGCAGTATGATGCAGACATAGCGGCCAAGAACTTGCTTATAAAGGAGAGGGATGAGACCTTGACCAACATGGGGGATCAGCACAAGACTGAGCTATCTGAGGCAGTGAAAAAGGCAGAGGTCGATGCTATGGAGGCCTACAAACTCTCAGACGAGTTCCAAGGCTTCGGTCTTGAGTACTTAGAGAGGGGGATTAGGACGGCCTATCGGTGGGTCGTCCTTAAGTTTGCTGAAGCAGTATCGTCCGTTCGCCCCTCTCTTGAGGCAGTTCAACTGGACGATCCACTTATTGCTAAAGCCCTAGCCTAAGTGGAATCTCAGCATGCATAAGGCACAGGAACGTCTGAGGCTTGGCCTGTCATGGTTATAGAAGAATCTCCAATAGATGTTGAGGCCTTGCCCTCTGACATTGCTCAATAGGGTGGCTGTCTGTAGCCCATACCCTCTTCGTGTGATTAATATTTTTATACTCTTTTATTAGACGAATATCTTCATTTTGTAATGCAATATAATGCCTCACTTTCTTTTGTATCTGTCTCTCGTATGACCTTCATTATGATGTTTTTAAAAATATCACTAACCCCTCCCTCGTCTTTCTTAAGGGCAATGGTGGGTTCGTCCCCTCCATTGACCCTCATTATAGACCGAGGGTAGTAATAACCAAATTAATAATTTTAACCAGAGTATTCCCTCATCTTTCCTGGGGACAATGGTGGGGTCATCCCCACCATTGACCCTCATTATAGCCGAGGGTAATAATTACCAAATTAATGGTTTTAATCATGGTATTCCCTCGTCTTTCTTGGGGACAATGGTGGGGTCATCCCCACCATTGACCCTCATTATAGCCGAGGTTAATAATTACCAAATTAATGGTTTTAATCATGTCCTTCCTCGTCTTTCTTGAGGACAAAGGTGGGGTCGTCCCCTCCATTGACCCTCATTATAGCCGAGGGTGGTCTTCACCAAATTAATGGTTTTTTAATAAAGTCTCCCCTCGTCCTTCTTGAGGACAAAGGTGGGGTCGTCCCCTCCATTAACCCTCATTATAGGCCGAGGGTAGTAATAACCAAATTAATGGTTTAATCATGTCCTTCCTCGTCTTTCTTGAGGACAAAAGTGGGGCTGTCCCCTCCATTGACCTTCATTATAGCCGAGGGTGGTCTTCACCAAATTAATGGTTTTTAATATAGTCTTCCCTCGTCCTTCTTGAGGACAAAGGTGGGGTCGTCCCCTCCATTGACCCTCATTATAGGCTGAGGGTTATAATTACCAAATCAATGGTTTTAGCAAAGTGTTCCCTCGTCTTTCTTGAGGACAGTGGTGGGGCCGTCCCCACCATTAACCCTCATTATAGCCGAGGGTAATAATAACCAAATTAATAATTTTAACCAGAGTATTCCCTCATCTTTCTTGAGGACAATGGTGGGGTTTTCCCCACCATTGACCCTCATTATAGCCGAGGGTAATAATTACCAAATTAATAATTTTAACCAGAGTATTCCCTCGTCTTTGTTGAGGACAAAGGTGGGGTTGTCCCCTCCATTGACCCTCATTATAACCGAGGGTTCCAATTACCAAATTAATGGTTTTTAACAAAGTCGTCCCTCGTCTTTCTTGAAGGCAATGGTGGGGTCGTCCCCACCATTGACCCTCATTATAGCCGAGGGTCGTTCTCCAAAGATGATCCCATTCGTATTAGAGCTGACAAACACAGGATGAGAGGAAACGCTGATTTTTCTCATTAATTTTCCGAAGTATACTACTGGAGCAACACCCATTACAATTATGGTCCATCGGGACATTACAATACTACTGATAGTATTTTTTCAAATGATCTGCATTCCAGGGGTTGGAAAAGGGCTCTACTTCTAGGTTTTCTAGTCTATAGGTCCCTGGGACAACTTCGTCGATGACCCTATACGGGCCGTGCCAATTAGGATGGAGCTTATTGGGCTTCTGCCAAGTCTTTTTGAGGACCAAGTCCCCCACTGCAATTGGTCTCTGTCTCACCCTCTGATTGTAAAACCTTGCAGTCCTCTGCTGGTAGGCGGCTTGCCTTATCTCGGCGTCTTCCCTCCTTTCCTCAATTAGATCCAAGTCTAGCCTCCTTTCTTCCATATTTCTCAGGGGGTCATACATTTGGACCCTATGAGTATTAAACCCAATCTCAGTGGGGATGACGGCTTCTGAGCCATAAGCTAGCATGAATGGGGTCTCTCCGGTGGAGGTCTTTTCCGTCGTCATGTAAGCCCACAGTACAACATATAACTCCTCAACCCATCTTCTTTTTGCCTCTCCAAGTCTCTTCTTGATCCCGTCAAGGATCGTCCTGTTTGTAACTTCCATTTGCCCGTTGGCCTGAGGTCGGCCTGGGGTAGAGAAGAATTATTTGATACTCACCCTTTCACAGTACTTCTGTAGAGATGTATTCTTGAATTGAGTCCCGTTATCCGAGATGAGGGTGTTTGGGAGATTATATCTGCATATAATGTTTCTCCATATGAAGTGGAAGGTCTTCTGTTCTATAATCGTGACCATCGATTCGGCCTCCACCCATTTTGAAAAGTAGTCAATCGCTACGATGAGGAACTGATAATTATTGACTGCCCTTGGCAAGGGTTCTACTAAGTCGATCCCCCACACTGCAAACGGCAATGGGGATGAAATAGAGGTAAGAGGCTTATGGGGTTGGTGAGGGATGGTAGCAAATCTTTGGCATTTGTCAAACTTTTTCACATATGCCGCGGCATCTTTTCCCAAGGTCGGCCACCAGTACCCTTGGGTGATCACCCTCTTTGCTAAGGATTTGCCCCCAATGTGGCTTGAACATGATCCTCCGTGCACATCTTATAAAATGGAAGGGACTTCAGAGGGGCGCACACACCTAAGTAAGGGGAGCAAAAACCCCTTTTTATACAAAGTGTCTCCGATGACAGTGAATTTTGCAGCTCTGTATCTCAACTTCTTCCTTTCTTGCCTTGCTTCTGGCACCTCTCCTTCTTTAATGTATCTGATTAGAGGGTCCATCCATGAAGCTTCCTGAGAAACATTCAGGCAATTGCTAAGTGTTCCCTAAGCATCTTCAATAGTTGGTCGAAGCAAAATTTCCATTGGGACCGTCCTCCTAATGTCTGTCCTGGTCGCCGAGGCCAACCTAGCAAGGGCGTCATCTCGACCATTATCGAGCCTAGGTATCCTCTTTAATCTCACCTCTCTGAAGCTCTTCAGTAATGACCGCACCTTCTCAAGGTACCTAGTCATCCTCTCGTCCTTAGCATCGTAGGCTCCTAGTATCTGATTCACTACTAGCCGCGAATCACTATGAGCTAAAATCTGGCCGATACTAAGAGATTTGGCCAAGGAGAGGCCTGCTATCAAGGCCTCATATTCGGCCTCGTTGTTGGAGGCCTTAAAGTTAAACCTCAGGGTGTACTCAATGTCTGTGCCATCGGGTGCTGATACTATTAACCCAGCCCCACTCCCGCTTTCGCAAGAGGATCCGTCGACGAAGAGACTCCACACGGTATGCTCTTCTGAGAAACTTCCCTCGGTGAGGGATCCCTCTCTAAAGAGATATCTTCCCTCTTCATTTTCGGCCACTTTTCTTCTAGCGGTGCTTGTCTCAGCCTTATCTGTAGGTGTGTCAGTGAGCCTACCTTGCTGGGTATTTGTCTTCCCGTGGCTCTCATCCTCGGCTTCATCATCTTCCCAAGTAAACTCGGCCACAAAATCTGCCAACGCTTGCCCCTTAATGGCCGTCCTAGGCTAATACACAATGTCAAACTCCCCTAGCTCTATAGCCCAGGCCATTAGCCTCCCTGATTTTTCAGGCTTGTGCAAGACCTGCCTAAGAGGAGAGTCAGTGAGGATGACCATCGTATGGGACTGGAAGTATGGCTTCATCTTTCTCAATGCATGGATCAAGGCATAGGACAACTTCTCCATCCTTGGATATATTTGCTCTGCCCCCTGGAGTGCCTTGCTGTTAAAATACACAAGCTTCTGTACTCCATCTTCGTCTCTCACAATGGCTGCACTGATGGCTGACTCTGAGACGGCGAGGTACACATAAATTCGTTCACCCTGCACGGGCCGTGATAATAGCAAGGGAGACCCCATGTATGATTTTAACTCCTTGAAAGCCTCATCACACTCTTCACTCCATTCGCAGGCTTTTCTGAGAATTTTGAAGAATGGTAGACACCTGTCTGTGGCCCTAGACACGAACCTGTTCAAGGCAGCAACTCTCCCTGTAAGTCTCTGAACGTCCTTAATGGACTTGGGGGTCTTCATCTCTACAAGGGCTTTTATCTTTTCAGGATTGGCATCGATGCCTCTTTGGTTGACAATGAACCCCAAGAACTTCCTTGCTCTGACCCCGAAGACACACTTGGTCGGGTTGAGCTTCATTTGGTATTTGTCCATCGTATTAAAGGTCCTCTCCAGGTCTGCCACATGATCCTCTTCCTTCAAACTCTTAGTCATCATGTCATCTACATAGACCTTCATAGACTTCCCAATTTGGTCCTCGAACATTTTATTTACGAGGCGCTGATACGTTGCCCCCGTATTTTTTAGGCCAAAAGGCATGACCCTATAACAGTATGTCCCCTTGTCGGTAATGAAAGTTGTCTTCTCTGAGTCTTCAGGGTTTATGAAGATCTGGTTGTACCCTGAATAGGCATCCATGAAGCTCATGAGCTCATGGCCTTCGGTAGCATCTACCATCTGATCAATGCGGGGGAGAGGGAAGTTGTCTTTGGGACAATGCTTGTTGAGGTCTGTGAAGTCTACACACATCCTCCACTTCCCGTTGGCTTTTGGGACAATGACTGCGTTGGACAGCCATTCAGGATAAATGACCTCTCTGATAAACTCAGCATCTTCTAACTTTTTAACCTCATCCCTTATGACCTCATATTTTTCTCTAGAGCAAATTCTCCTCTTCTGCTTTACTGGCTTTGCACCCTCTACCACGTTGAGCTTGTGGCACATGATTTCGGGGTTGATTAAGGGCATATATGTATGACTCCATGCAAAGACACTATGTCTTCTTCTCAACAGCTTGATGAGGTCTTCCTTGATATTTGGCTTCAGAGACTTGCCGACTTGGACGGTTTTTTCTGGGTCATCCTCATTGAGGATTATGGATTCTACCTCTTCCGCGGCCTCTCCTTTCTTTAACTTCGTCTCATCCCTGGGGTTTAGGGTATTAATATTGTAAGTGGTTGTAGCCTTCTTGTGTGCCTCTCTTTCTTCAACGAAGTTGTAGTAACATTCTCGCGCTGTCATCTGGTCTCCCTGAACTTCCCCCACCCCGTAAGGGGTTGGAAATTTAACCATCTGATGGACCGTAGACGGCACAGCTTCGAACCCCTTGAGGGCTACAAGCCCCAATATAATATTGTAGGCCGAAAAGATATGTTCATCCATCACAAAGAAGCTGACCTTCTTTGTAAGCCATCTCGGCCACTCGTCCCTCATCCTGACATCAGCCTCATACACTCCGAGGGGATGAACCTTTTCTCCACTGAATCCAATCAATGGGTGATGGTATGGGACGAGTCTAGCACAGCTGAGACCTAAAGCTTTAAAGCATGGCCAAAACATCACATCTGCAGATAAGCCCCCATCTACTAGGATCCTCGGCACCTCGCACCCGTGAACCCTGGTAGTGATGACGAGAGGGTCATCATGTGGGGCTAAGAGGCCTTTGAAGTCCATTCTTGAGAATCCCACTACCAGGGTGTCCATGTCGACCTTCTTCCTTTTTTCTGAATTTGCCTCCATAGAGGTTGAGTGTACCCTCTTCGTCACTGCCTTGACCTCAGCCACATGGGCCTTCCTGTCAGCGACCTCTGACCCTCCTCCTGCTAGACCCCCAGAGATTATTCCCACTCCGAGCGAGATTATATTAAGCCTCTTGACAGAGCCTTGGTCGTCTCTCGATGGGAGGTCAGGGTCGTCCTCATCATCAGAAGGGTCGTCCCCTCTTTTTTGAGGACCTTCTCTACATGCATCACCTCGCTTTTTTCTGGGGTCGTCCACTCGGCCCCTCTTGAAGGCACCTTTGTCGACGTACCTTCTGAGCTTCCCTTCTTTTAGCATCTTCTCAATCTCATATTTCAGAGCAAAGCATTTTTCTATTATGTGGCCGTGGTCTTGGTGAAATTCGCACCACAGGTTCTTGTTCCTCTTGTTGGGGGCTGCCCACAACTTCTCAGGCCACTTCAGGGATCGGTCACTCTTTATTTCATTGAGAATATGTTCACAGCTGACCGTTAGTGGGGTGTAACCAGCGAACTTATCGTCCGTAGACCTCTTCTTCTCCTCTTTGTTCTTCTTAGAGTACTTACCCCCACTAGCGCCTCCTTTTTCGTCCTCGTATTTTGCGGCCATCGCCTCTTCGGCATTCATTACCTTTCGTGCTGTTGACAGCAATTCAGCCATCGTCCTCGGAGGGTCTTCAGCAAGCTGCCATAACAGCTTCCCCTTTTGGAGTCCTCCAATCAGGGTTGTCATAGATATGCTCTCCTCATAGTCTTCAACTTCTAACTTCTCTTTGTTGAATCTGGCTATGTAGTCTCTTAGACTCTCATTCTTCCCCTGCTTAACATAGAGAAGGTGGGTGGTCTTCTTCTGTGGCCTCATCCCGAAGCAAAAGTTATGGATGAACCGGTCTTCCAACTGCTTAAAACTTTTAATGCATTTTTTGGGAGAGACGTGTACCAGACATGTGCAGCCCCAGTCAGGGTACCAGAGAAGGCACGACACCTCATCTCATCTGAGATAGAGTATATGTCTGCTGCTGACTGATACATCTCAACATGGTGAATAGGGTTGGTGCTCCCGTCATATCTTGGGGTGACCACAGGTGGCTTGAACTTTGATGGCGTAGGGAAGTTGACTATCTTCGCCACAAAGGGTGAGTCTATGGTGTATCCCCTCTGAAGAAGGTCTCGGCTTTTTAGTATATCGCCAATCTTATCCTCCAATCGTTGGATCAAGTCATTCCAGGGCCTCGTAGGGTCGGCTTGGTCGATGTTATACCCTGCCGCCTCTTTGAGATGGATGGACGGTCCTACCGCGGCTGGCCTGTGTCGGCTGTTTACTTCCCCCTGGCCGTCGTCCCGTCCTAGGGGCCGGCCCTCGTGGGTTCGGTCATCTTCTGTCTCCCTTCTGGACCTCACGGCACTCCTTGACCTGGACAATTTTTCCTGCAGGTCATTTACTGGGCCCAGCCTCTCAAAGGCCGACCCCCTGCTCAAGCGATCGAAAGCAGAGCCTCTCGGGCGATCGTCAGGGTTTTACCTTTATCACTTCCCTCTGCTCTCCTGGAGGGGTCGTATAGTATTGTTGGAGACCTCATACGGCTCCCAGCATTCTATGGGGGCCTCCTCCCCCTCCAGATCATCATACCTGTCTTCAAGGCACGGGTTTCCTTGCCTCCCCAGGCGTAGACGCCGGGGATCAGCAACATCCCAACGCTGCTAAGGGGGTGGTAGGTCTTTGCGTGGTGCCTGGGGTGGTCCCCTGGCCTCATGTTGTCCTGGAGCTGCTGCCGGAGTAATCATCTCAGGTGAGACCCCTGGTGGTCTTAGTATGTTCTGGCTCAGAGCTGTCAACTGCTCCTGCATGATCCACTAGGTCGCTACCAGAGACTTCAAGGCTACCGCCACATCAGCCATCTCAGATTGAGGTGGCGGAGCTAGGTCCCAATCCACTATCCGGTGGAGGGAGTGGTGGTGGTGGCATCTCTGGTGCCATGTGTTTGAGCTGTGAACAGCTGATCTTGGAAAAAAAGACTGGTGAGCTTGAAAACCTTAGTGGGTCTCTTTCAATGGTGAAACATCTCCTCTCAGGGGGAGAACTGGTTCACCACCAGAGTGCCAAGTGAGGTCAAGCTGTACAAAGGAAGAGATGTCTTCTCGTTCCCACAGACGACGCCAAACTGATGATGCTGAAATCTAGTACCACCAGATAAGTGATGATGAGCTCAAACTGTAAGTACCATGGCAGCCATAGGTGTATAGGTGTGTAAGTATGTAGAAGGAGATGAGTATAAGAGGAATAAGACAATGATGTATAGTGGTTCAACCAATTTGGCCTACATCCACTGTGAGTGTGTGATCCACTAAGTATGGGCACTAATGGCCTTGAATACAATGCACATAAGCTCACTTTCTCTCTCTACTGTGTGTATCAACAGAGTTTTTTCTAGGGTTACAATTATCGATCGATCCCCACTGTTGGGTTGTAGGTGATAAGTATATATATGTCTTGAGGGGGTATAGTGTACCCCCCAAGTATGCATGGTGCATGTGAATGATCATTTAGCCAGTCTCCTATTGACATCTGTAGATGCCAAATGATGACATAATATTCCCTCACGTGAGGGTGTAATTTTGTTATAGCGGTCTTCCACGTGCCATGTGAGCCTCACGCGCACTGTTCCATGCGTCTCCCAAGCCACGAGCTGAGATGATGTCACCCTCGGCCTATGATATGAGGCCGAGGGCAAAGTTCCTTCCGGCAGTGAGTCTGGCCCAATTTGGGCCTCGTACTGTCGTACCCTCGGAGGGGCGTCTGAGACTGATGGAGGATCGGCCCCTTGAAGGGTCGGCTGGGCCTGAGGGAAGGTCGGCCCCTTGAAGGGTCGGCAGAGCCTGATGGAGGGTCGGCCCCCTGAGGGGTCGTCTGGAGCTTGATGAAGGGTCGGCCCCCTGAGGGGTCTTCTGGAACCAAGTAAAGGGTCGGCTCCCTGAGGGTCGGCCCCTCGGATGGTGGGATAATCTTGGACTCGTCTTATTGGAGGGCGCCCCCGGCCTGGCCGAGGATATATATGGGCATATCAGTGTGTACACTCACATGAGTTCCTCACCTCTCAACTAATTGTGCTCTCCTATCGTACCCGTATCCATTCTAGTGGTTCCCATATCTAACTAGTCCGATACCAAATTTTACATTACTATACGATCACCATTTCAATTCCCAACAACCTTTTAATTAACAGAGTGTTATAACTTGCTACACAATTTCCCATGTTAGTACTACTAATTATTAGAGATCTTCCATTTTCACTTTACAAACTATTGCTATTATTTATACTGACATATCTATTCATGACAATTCATTTCAATTAACCGTATATTATTCTCATCATAAATATACAATACTAGCACCCCGAGACTAAGTTGCGGTGCACACATACTCTGCTATCCAATCCCGGTACATCACGCACATAAGGACCACGTATTCTGAATCTCTCAGGAATCGTTTCATTAAACAACAACCACAAACAATGGAGGCGAACATAGTTCACATCACATCGGCCACGCACATACCTACGCTCCCATGATCAGCAGACTTATTAACTTCTCAATAAGTCCTTCTCTGACCTATGTCCTCTAGGTACCAATCTAAATCCCCCCCCCTCCTCCGTAGGCACACAAAGATTAGATGGCCCTGAACGAACGCCGACCTCCCATGATAGCAAGTACGGTAGGTATGTTATACACAGATAATTACATATACTAAGCATTCTCACATCTTAGATATCACAATATTTCATTAGTGGTATACTTCTCGTTCTTATACCAACATTTAATGTTATACAACTCACAAGTCCCCGGTTTATAAGTATTTAAATTATCAACTCTTCTCACGTCGTGATTAGTTACTTGCGTCCCAATCCAAAAATGTCATCCGGTTTAATACACTATTCTAAGTTTTACTCCTCAATGTACCCCAATCTCCCAACTATACCCACTAGTTAACAAGGGAAGGTTATCTCACCATTTAAATAAGTCTACGGGATACTAGAAATAGATTCAGGCCAAAAAGGCCATTCTGTCAAGTCGTTAGAAATCTCGTTTGACCGATTTTTTTAAAATAGCAAAAAAATTCATTTTGAGTTGAATTTTTTTTATGGTCCTATTGAAATGTTTAGAAACTATAAAAAAAATCACATCAAAAATATTTTTTTTACTATTTTATCAAAATTGGTCCGCGCCAGCGGTATGCAAACTGGGGTATGCATGAGAACCGCTCTCTCTCTCTCTCTCTCTCTCTCTATATATATATATATATATATATATATATATATATATATATATATATATATAACTCTCTCTCTCTCTATATATATATATATATATATAACTCTCTCTCTCTCTCTCTCTCTCTCTCTCTCTCTCTCTATATATATATATATATATATATATATATATATATATATATATATATATATATATATATATATACAAAAAGGATTTCATGCATACCCTCCGTGGGGAGCATTTTTTTAAAGCAGTAAAAAAATAATTTTGCGCTGTTTTTTTTATGATTTTTAAACATTTCAGTAGGACCATGAAAAAACAATCAGCTCAAAATGAATTGTTTTGCTATTTTAAAAAAAATCGGTCAAACTCTGTCAGTTTTTAAGTTGTTAAAAACTAACAAAGTTTGACCGGTGTTTTTAAAATAGCAAAAAAAATCATATTGAGTTGAATTTTTTTTATGGTCCTACTGAAATGTTTAAAAATCATAAAAAAAAATTAGCTCAAAAATATTTTTTTTACTATTCTATCAAAAATGGTCCGCGCCAACGGTATGCATGAGAACCTCTCTCTCTCTCTCTCTCTCTCTCTCTATATATATATATATATATATATATATATGTGTGTGTGTGTGTGTGTGTGTGTGTGTGTGTGTGTGTGTGTGTGTGTGTCACACTGCTTATTTACTGTACCGTTACAAATAACATGAAATTTAAATACACTGAAGGTATATAATGGCGATGACAAGTTACAACAAAAATTACGATTTGCAAAAGGGGAAAGATGACTCGACACTAAAAGTTCACCTTCCAAGGACATGGACGTCTAAAAATTTCAAGAAAAATGTTGAATCATTTCACTTGACATGCTAATGCTTGATGAGGACGTAAATACCAATCTTATTCCTAAATTTAAAACTTATTGTATTACTATTAACATAACTCAATAATTTAACAATTCTTTATGCACGTGGTGATACAATTCACACTTGCATTCGAAGTTATATGCTAGAGAAATACTCGAAGAAAATAACAGAAGGGATATTTATTATATTTCAAGCATTAGAATCCTCGAAAATAAACTCAACTACAGACCAGTTTCTCAAGATTATATGTTACAATTCCTACCCTAAGCATCAATAAAAGAAGCAAATGACATAGACGAATTTTTCCTGATGCATCATTTCAATTTGGTTGAATTCAGTGTTTTACGACCAAGAGTAGATAGGCACATTTTATATCGACCTATGTAAGGATGGATGTACGAATCGAATTCTAACTTAATAATACTTCTCAGATGTCATGGGAGCTATTGCTAGCAGATCCCCAACAACTGGTTAAATGTCAAAAGGAAGAATGGTGAGAAAACGATTTATAGAGTTCATTAATATAATGTAATATCTATATCTAATATTATAACATATGACGCTATCTTACAATTTTAATCTCAAATTTGTATGGCCGATTAACAAAGTAACAAATAATGACAGATGAGAACGAATCAAGTAACTCTTTGGGGGTAATAACGCTTATGACATTATAGAGGAACATTGTCATAATAGTTCATCTACAATGATAGTCATTGTCACATCATCAGCTGTCAGATTGTTCAATGGTAAAATTAGTTAAAATATTATAATTTGATTATTTTTTTTTAACAATATATCTTTACATACATAAAATGTGTGACAAAAGTTAACAATAATTTACATTAACAGGGCATCATTCCCTCTCAATAACCAGCGCATAAAAAGTTTACATAAATCTTAACATTGAAGAAGTGCATGACTTCAAATAGAGTTATGTACTATTTTATTGTTATTTACTCCATAAAACTTATTATGTTCTAAATTCTTATTTAATAAAATAAATGATACAGAATCTTCGGAAAGACACATGATATCAACTATATTGGACAAAATCAAACAAAAATTGGAATAAAAAACCAAACAACCGAGCATCATATGATATAATGAACATAACAGATTTACTAAACATACGATCAGAATCAAGCGATGAGGTTTTCTCTCCTTGAAATTACCAATTCATACTAATTACTTTATGATTATTGTTGTCAATTTTATAAAATACCGCAAGTGCACGGGCTATTATTAGAATAGCGAGTGTAAGTATGGGTCGAACCCACAGAGATTTATCAATTTTTTTCTTTAAAAATAATTGTGACTGTCCAACTAGACTAAATTGGGTTGGAGATGAGATGTAATAGTAAACTAAGCAACACAAACAAGAAATAGGAGTATGCGAGATATAATATTAAACTAAGCAACAGAAACAAGAAATAGGAGTATGCGAGATATAATCAAGGTAGCGTGAAAACTAGGATGTTGGATCCATTTATCACGTTAAACTAACACTGTGCAATAATTTAAATTTGTCATTCCCGATTTTATAACTCAAATTAAACTGAATCTCGTTGTATTTAATTCGAAAAAATAACACGTTAGAAGTCCAAAATAAAATTTAACGTCTCTAAATTTAGACGCCTAAAATCCCTTAAAATTTTCACTTTTAAATTTTAAAATATAGTCTTTAAGCATGGGCTATCGATCAATTTAATAAAAGTATAACCCATAAAAAAGTACTCATAATTAAAATGTAAAATTGATTTTTTTTTTCAAATAATGCCGAAGGTTTAAAACGCATTCTCGTGTCGTTTTAAATGAATACCGAATTTTTTAAAAGTATTTAAATATCGGGAAATAAAGATGAAATTAAATCACACACAATATTAATCACGCATGATAAATTTCACCTAGTCCTATTGAGGAATTACGCTAGCATAATTGTAGACATAATAAAATTGCAAGAATAAATACTCAATTTCATTAAATAAACAAATTTACAATTGATGTGTCATAAATATTCTTGACAAAAATTACACTCATAAAATAATTATTGCCCCTCAATAAGGAACCAAAAACTATACCTAAAGCTCTCTCTACAATTTTCTGTCAAAAATAAAAAAAATCAAGGGTTCTATTTATAGGCTTGGGATTAGAGTATTTGGATGAAATGAGATTCCTTTTTAAATTGGTAAAAATGAATTTTAAAATTCATTAACCAAGTACACAAAATCTGAGTGGGAGTTTTGTTGGGATTTCATCTTTATCTGTGGAGATTTTGATAGAGTCAAAAATCTGCTAACTTTGATTGATATGGATTTGATGATGCGGTAGTTGAATGTTGACCAACTGATGACGTGGCAACTGAGTAATCGGATGATGTGGATTGGCCTGATGACATGGGCATTGGCTGCCAAATGGCGCTGACTGGACTGCTGATGTGGGCGATGACTGGGCATGCCTTTTACTATAAGAAGTGTCAGGGGGAGAATTGAACCTCTAACCTATTGCCTTTAAATCACGCATAGAACCACCAGGCTAAGAGCCTTCTCTGTTAATATATCTTCTTCAATAATATATAACCCAATCTAATTTCTGAAGTTCATTTTTTATTCTTTTGGCCCTAACATTCTTTTCTTCTTTCAATTCTTCCCATAATTTTCATATCTTCACCAAATGACCTCGAATCTTCACCAAAATTCAGAGGTACCTATAAAAATATAAAATAACTTATATTAATTCAAATTCAGCCCCCTAAAGTTTAGGAAATTATCAATTTTAACCTTAATTGGAATTTAGACCCCGAAATTCATAACGCTTTCGTTATAACTCCGAATCAACCAAATTTCAGGAAGAACTTTATTTTGCCTAGATAAATATTTATAAATTATTTTTATCCCCACAAAGTTTCCAAAATTACAGTTTCACCCCCTAGATTTATTAAAATCACATTTTTAACTCAAATTTGATTCAAACTTGCATTTTTCTTTCAATTTACGAAAAAGACTTTAAAAGCTCATTATTTAAGATACGAAGGACCTAACAAGGCCTATATTTGGGCATATTTCATGAAAAATAATGCACTCATCAATTATGACAGGTAAAATTCATATGATGCAATGTGAAGATAAATGAGATTGAAACGGAACGTGATTGGTACTATAATTCATGCAATATGTGTAACAAAAAGGTTCAATACGTCGACAATCAGCTTTGGTGTCAATCATGTAACATAGAGAATAAGTAACCTATACCACGATAAGTTTTATATAAAATAAGTAACTTATAAATTATAATGAAATACACCAATTCAAATTTAAATTCAATAGTTATAAAAAAAAATCACATTCTTAAAAGCTAATTTTTTTCTTATTGTGACAGTTACAAAATCCAAGTAAGTCTAAAGGATGATTCATTTTACACTACCTTCGTCATCTTTGATAGAGTTGCCGTATCTCTTATCCTATTACTAATTACTGATGTTGTCAACTCCGATGACAGTATCAACGTATGCATTCGAAAAACATACAGATTCATATAACAGACATATATTTTACTATCCTTACCAATAACAAATACTAAATTACTTCTTAAGAGTTGCATGATATGAGTATACCGAAGGTGCTAACAAATTTTATTATAACTAACCACATATTCTATATAAAGTTGACGTACCACAATTTGGTACTTGGGTGGCAGAACTACACGGTGAAAACATTTTTACCGAAGAGATACCAATGAAAATAATATACCAAGAATTTCCAAATAAGGTAAAACAATAATCGTATACTCATAGATAACTATGGAAATGTTTATCATTTATTGTCATGTGTCTGTTTCTATTAGTAAGACAAGGTATTACATCCATCTGTTGGCCAAGAAAAATTAAACAATGAACAATGTTGCAACAGACGACAATATTGCTATTGGGATTTTGTTATGTTGCATGAATAATACACCGATGACCAAATGGAGAAGTAAACCTTCCTAATTTACATATCTCAAACTGTTTTTGAGCAATAAGAACAAAAGAATGCATTTTTCTTGCTGCTATCTACTTTCCTCTATCTTTAAGTGTTGCCCAAAAATCGGTCGGCCGACAAACAACAGCAAGGCGATGTCAGTCAACCGACACAACTACCGATCAACCGACGAATTTTTATTACTGCTACCAATTTTTCTGTCGCATTAAGACTTATCTCATGACAAAACCAAACTTCAAAAAATATTTCGTTAGAAAAACCTTGTTGTTATTACAAATTTTTATATGGGCTCCAAATTTACATTTTTTTGGTTGCTATTTACTTTCCTCTTTCACTAAGCATTGTCGAAAGTCAGTCGGTCGACAAACAACAATAAGGTGATGTTTGTCGACCGACACAACCGCCAGTCAACCGACACAATTTGGTTAATTCGATCAATTTTCTTACAGTAAAAAGACTAGCATGATGACCAAGCACAACGACGAAAAATACTTTGTTAAAATAACTTTGTTGCTGCTAGAAATTTTCATGTTGGTCGAAGATTTTCCCGATCATGACATGTATACATAGACCTTCATAATATACATATTTTTACATGAAGTGTGAAACATGGAATTAAACACAAATCTCAAACTATTTTTTAGGAATATACAAAAAATAATGTCGGTCAAACAACAATGACGTCGGTCGACCAACCCATTTTTATTAGTCCTACCTACCTTCCTATGTCTCTAAACTTTAAAAAATTAGGTTGCCCTATAAACAAAAGCAAGGCGAGGTCGATAAGCAAGAAAAACCATCAGTCGACCAACGCATTTCGGTTACTTCTACCAATTTTCCTGTCACGTTAAAACTTGCACGATCACCAAACCTAACTACGAAAAACGCTTTGCTAACACAACTTTGTTGCTGGTACAAATTTTCATGGGGGGAGAAGATTTGCATTTTATTTTTTGCCATTACCTAATTGTGTAACTAAGAATTTCCCAAAAGTTGGTTGGCCACTGATCAACTGATGCATTTATTTTACTGATATTAATTTTAATTCTTGGTTAAAATAACTTGTTGCTAGAATATATATTCATGTTGAACGAAAAATTTCCCAATCAACATATGTCTACACAGACCTTCATAATTTACACATTTTAATATGAAATATCATTTAAAAAATCATTACATACTAATCTATGAATAAATAAAATGTTACAGGATGTAGACATTTCAAATTATGAAATGTCCATTACACTATATCAGTAGTGAGAAGACTCAACGAAAAATAATATTTCACAACATTTAACCTCGCAATATTTATACATCAAAAGGGGACAATGATAGCAAAAATACTCGGGCATCAAAAGACTCAAATTATTAAGGTACCATTCACTACTTTCAAAATTATTTTAATATCTTAAACATACAATTCTAATAACCCACGAGAGTTTAGGCTTAATCATAAATTTACTTAAATAGATCGTATTCGTGTTATTTGGATTAATCAATGTGGGATACTAACAACATCATGTAATCAACACGTATCTATTAAATTCGTAGTATGAAAGGCACCCTTAACATTATATAGTTGCTCATATGATCCACTACTAGCTACAATGATATATTTCACGTGTCTTTAGGAAATGCTACGATACCATATCGCCTCTCGTATTCTATTGCATATTTAAAGCCTATTATAATTTACTACTCAATCTTCACAGTTCTCTTTTAATTATTAATACAAATACCAAGAACGATTTAGAACGTCCTCAACATATGTTTTCTAATACTGCTATCTAATTACACCCCAAATTGATTAATATCAATAAAAAAAGTGAGTAATTTAAACATGCTAAAACTTTAACATATAATTCTTATATTTTGCAGGTACAAAGGGATAGGCATCTTGGATTGATTGAACACAACGATGGTTGAATACTCATACATATTGGAGGTTTTCAATTTTTTTAAACTGCAGTCCACCATTTAAAACTAGTTTACACAGTACTTTATGTACTTCATTGTCCTTTTCCATAAATATACTTTCAATAAAGGAATTATTATATTTGTTTTCATAATTTAGCCTATTCCATAATTATGCTCGCGCATCGCGCGGGCTCCATGCTAGTTATATAAATAACCCCTTTGTCCCAAATTAATAGTCCATGTTTAAAAACAACGGGCATTAAGGATATACTCAATTAATTAATAGCCAAGATCAAGACATCTTCATTATCATCGAATTTAGTTCACTGATTATATCTAAAAAATAAAGTGGACTCTTAAATTGGGGTGTATGAGAATTTAAAGTAGGATTTCTATTGATTTGGCATGGGGGGGGGGCAGTTTTTTGTGACTTCAGTCAAATGGCTTAGGTTAATTCTTTCAGAATTTTAGATCACTTTTGCTCTTATTTTTCACTGCCTTAGAACCAGTCTCTTAAATACATCAATCCATCGGGGATTCAATTGAGTTCTAAGAGAAAGAAATATATATTTAAATTAATAAACCTAGGTGGATTTTTATACCATTTTGGACCATTTAGTTAGGGGCCCATTTTGGGTCCAAGCCCAATTTCGAAAATTAAGGGGCATAATGAAATGTTAGAAACCTCATTATTCACAAAACGCAATTTGGAGAATCCGACGAGCTTAGAGAGGGAATGAGGCTCGGTGGAGAAAAGGGAATTGAAGAATCTTAGCTTTATTTTTATCTAAATTATTAAGGCAAGTTTATTCAGAATGATTGTATGATTGTTGTTGGTTTATATTATACCTATTTATATGAATCTAAACCTAATTATTTACAAATGCCATTTTATGCTTTCGCAAGTTAAATGGCTTAGTATAAATGGTGTTTATTATAAAAAGATTCAATTTAGCAGGCATTTTAAGTATTGTTGTTTTTATAAATTTCAAAAGTATTATAACGTTTCATAGAAAGTGATGATAAATTAATTGAAGATTTGATGGCACGTGAGAAGATTCTTAAGGATAAGTCCGCTTACATTAAGAAGGAGCGAGATAACCTTATAGGAATAATTAAAAATTTGAAGAAGGATTCCCTAAAGTTTGATGAGTCTAAGCTTTTGCTTAAGTGTATAATTTTGGAGTCAGAAAATAAATTAAGAGAGTCAAGTTGTGTCAAATTTGATTTGGAATCTAGGTCAAAAAAGTTGGATAAGATTTTAAGCACCATCTAAATAAAAATTGACAAGAATAATATTAGCTATGATAATCAAGATGCTTTTGCTCCCAATGCCAAGACTAAGATTTTGAGAGAGTTGACCATTGACAAGGACATTAGAAAAAATCAATACATGGGGTAGATTTCCATGTGTTTATGCTTGCATACATTGTGTTAGGAAATGTAACCTTAGGAAGTTTTGTTATGATCCTAAAAAAGGTCCTAATAAGTCTAAGTTTCGTGTCACCACGGTTCTCAAAACCCAAGGCATTAAATCGTCATCTATTTGGGTTAGAAAATCGAATTTGGAGGCTTTGAACATTAGACTTGTTGATTCTCGCATACTTTCACATGATTCATCGTAAGATATATCTTAGGAGTGATTGTGTTTGCATGTTTTTTCATACATAAATAAGCAGACGGATATATGGATTCACTTGTATATTAGGGTTACCACATAAAGATTCACTTTTTGCCAAATATTATCTTGTTTAGAATTAAGTGAACTTGCGAACTTGTGTGAAACTAAATTCAAATCAAATCTCAAAACAGAACAGGAAGTAGAAGAAAAATAGTAAAAATCCCTTTTGGGAAAAACCTTTAATTCAGCAGTGTTAAAGATAAGACAAATATCTAACGAGGGAACGTGAAACCCCTATAGCAGACAAACCCTCTAATACATTTGACGACTCTGTTGGGGAGGTATTCTTTTAGTAGGATGGCCCAAGATAATGTTAATCGTGTTCTTAATGTAACACCCCGTAATTTTAAAACACTAATAATTTAATTTAATTCAAAATTGGGAAAAATAAAATCATTGGATTTAATTATTTTTAGCAATTGAATATGTTGGATTTCATTTACGAAGAGTAGGATTTCATTCAGAATTGAAATTAGGATTTTATTTAACATATATAAAAGTCGGGCAAACTGTCAACCTGATCCATACCAAATCAATTCGGCCTGTAAGGCGGATCGATTCGGAATGGATCAGATCTAGCGCTGTTTTGATTTTCTTAGAGTTATAATTACACTTAAAATCCTAATCTTTTTCCACATTAAATTAACTCAAGGTTAGACTTTTCTAAACACTTTATCACGAACTTTTCAACTAGAGGACTTCTACATCTTTACCACCTTTCATCTACAAACCCTAGCCCCAAATTTAATCAAGACTCAACTCAAATTTTGAAGGTTTAATTGGTGTTTTCTCGAGATTGTTCAAGAACGAATCTTTCTTAGTTTTTTCAGAGGAACTCAACCGTCCGATCAGATTTTTCATTCGAATTTTCAGCATGGATGAATACTTATATTCTCTCTTTTTAGTATTATGCATTTTAAATGCCACCTGAACATTAATTATATGTTTTTCTTAAAATAAATTAGCAACCTTAATTAAGGAAAGTGAAATCTAAATTGAGACTTTTTGGGGGTGAAAAATCTTAATCTGAATTAAGACTCATAACCCTTACGTGCTTAGGGTAGAGATTTGGTTTTGTTATTTTGGGGGTAGGTTTTCATGTAGAAAATTATAGTTGCGCTATTTAAATGGAAAAGTGACTTGTGCAATCATATGAAATTATGTAGGAATGATCAAAGTGAATTATTATTGTGCGTTTCATAAATTCGCATGTTGTGGAAATTGTAATTATTGAATAAAATAAACTGTGTTAATTACTACAATGGATTGAAAGAGTGAAATTAAAGTAAACTGTGACCGTATGATAAATTTGTGTAATTATTGATAAGTTGGATTGTGTAACGTATTGTTTAGATTATAATTATCATCGCAGGAGCGACGGGAATTTTGGATAGTTATGCTCTCACCTTAATTTTAGGAATACTTGTTAGGTATGGGACTAGTGGGCATGCCTTAGTTTCAGTAAACACTTTCTAGGTATGGGATTAGTTAGTGTAGATTTTCACGGATGGGGTATTCCGATGTGAGATTGATTTTGGTCTTTTTCCGTTGTTTTGGATAGTCTAGGCGCGAGATTAGGAAGAGATAAATGATAGAAATTCATCCTACAAAATAGGATAGGATGTGCTTATATTTTGGAGACCTCTACGTATAGGACTAGGGGTAGACTTAAGGTATTATGCCCTATAATAGGGTGGGGCTAATATAAAATAATGCGAAATTGAGAATTAATGCCTAAAATAATAAACGGGCATTAAAATAAATTTATGGCGCAAGTATGTGATGGGGTGACAGAATACGGGCCAACTGGCTATAGCGATGTGGGTGTGTGTTGACGTCACGAGTATACGCGGGCTGACAGTTAAATGACCAGCTGACTGTAGTGATGTGTCGTGCATAGAACCTCACGATTATGTGCAAAAATGATAGAATAGGGGTTGATTGACTATAGTGAGGGGAATGAGGGTGATGTGTAAAACTTTAAGTGTGCCAAGTGTGTGTGCATGATCGAAAAGGGGTCGACTGTCCATATTAGTGTCGCTGGAATTAAAATAATTGGTTAATTAAATTAAGTAAGGACAAGAATAAAATTGCAAATAACAATGCTAATGAAATATTTGGACTTACACATTAGGGTGGATCGGTTGTATGGCAGATAGTGGTACGTTTATTCGCACATTAACAATGATCTCATATAATTTAAAATACTCTATTGTGGTGTTGATTATGTATAATACTATTGTCTGGGTTCACGGGCCCTAATTGGGGAGAGTAGTTTGTCTTCATGCTGTGTGATCTGACCCATTGCGTTGACTAATATTTCAGATATAGCACTGGAGTAGCTACATAGGAGTTTTTGGAGATATTTTGGAAGTGCAACTGAAGACTTATTTACTTTAGATGCTTTGGTTGTTAAGGATTTACTTTATATTTCGTCGCATTATTTTGAGACTTTTATTATGGATTTGGTGGGCCAATCGGTTTCACAATTGTTTACGTTTTTCTTCAGATATTCACAGTTGGATTATTTTATTCGAATTTATATTTAAATGGAGTTGGATTATTTTGGAGATTAGTATGGTGATGGATTTATTATTGCATCAATGGTTAATTATTATCGGATCAAATTTAATTATTATCTCGTGGAATGAAATTTTTATATGTTTCATATATGTCACATGTTAAGAATGATATTTAATTTAGTAACGCCAGAATGCGCCAGGTGTTACACTTAAATTTGATAAGATCCAATGAAGAGAAGAGCAGGAGGAGAGGGTACATGAAACCCCTAGATATGGGGTACCATAGGTGGAGGTCTATCAGATGCAAATGGCCATAGAAGTTCCCTCGGTAACACGTGCCTACACGAGCACTATGATGGGGCCAACTCAGATAGTCTATCTCATGGGAAAGTTCATGGAGTTTTTACAGACGCCTATAGCAGCAACTGCTTTTGGGGCAGCGATGGACCCCAGTTATTTTGTTACTCATATGGTGAAAATGGCCCCAACAGTTCCTTCAAGAGTAGTTACCACAACAACCATTCCCACCATTGCACCAATCGTGGGAACACCAATTATAGTTGATCTTACACGTGTGGTTGTTGGACCAAGTGCTGTAATGGCAGGGGCAGGTCCCTCGCCTTCTTTGATGGTGGAGGAGATAAATAAGGAGATTTTAAAGATAATGGCTTCCTTGCTGACAGCCAGTGCCCAAAGGAGTACAACGATGAGCCATACCCCAAGGACTATATGCCCTTTATCTTTGAGAAGTATATTGGGAAATGGGGGAACTCGAAGGAACACATCAAGTAGTTTATGGAGAATTTGGGGCTCATTGTAACAACAAGAAGCTATATTGGAGGGAGTTATCCGAAACCCTCACAAACAAATCCTACGCATGGCATTCACACTTAGACCCTAGAAGTGTGGCAACTTGGGAAGAAATGCAAATCTAATTTATTCAAAAGTTATTTTTGGCAGATGATGAGTCCACCCTCACTTAGTTGGCAAGGGAGAAACAACGGTTTGGACAAGAAATGGCGGCATACATAAAGAGTTTTAGAGAAAGGTCTCACGATGTGAGCGAGGAGGCCAAAGAGTCTAAGCTGCTCCAATTCTGTGCATAGAGAAATATTTCACTGGTGGTTCACCCAAGTCCCACCACAACACCTTTGGTGTTCAGACCACAAGCTGTAGCAGGGAGAGGTGATGACCCATAACTGGGTTATGCAGATGGAGGAGAAAACGCTGGAAAGGGGCAGAGGAATGGAAATAAAAGAAAGTTTAGGAGAGATAAAGAAGATCCACACCAATTGCCTTTCACAGTAGAGAAGGCTATCAGCTGTTATAGCTCTATGTTGCGTGGGGGCAGTTTATGTACCTAAGGATGTTCCCCAAAATGAGCCAGGACCAGATGTCCAAGAGGATCATAAATACGTCCAGGTGCATTGGCATATTTACCACCTAATAAGTGCCTATTTCACCTTGAGGAGGATTATCAAAAACACTTTTTGACTGAAACACTACAAATCCCATGGAGAGATGTCAACAACAACCCACTACCAGACTATGGAGCAAACTTGGTTGTGGCTTATGATGAAGAAGATGAAGAAGGAATGGGAGACTGGGAAGAGAGAAGGAGGAGTTTGAAGCAGCTCTTAAATATGGCACAATTGGGATGGAAAATGTGGTGATTTCGTATGATGAGGTGAGTGCTAAAGATATGGAAGAAGTTTACAACGTAGAAGGTCATGTGGTGGAACCTAACCTAAAATTTCAAGTATTGTCACAATCCCCCAAATTCGCATGGTTCTTCGACCAGGTGGGGATGCCTCTAGAGAGCAGGATTGAGATAACCCAAGGAATACTAGACATTACAAGGAAGAGCATAGTTCCCTCATTGAGGTGGAAGGGCCCAATGGCCAAGTTGGTGAGAAAGTTCATGTCTGAGATTACTTTCATGGATGTTGATAGGACAGTGAGGGTCCCACACAACATGCCATTATATGTCACAATGAGCATGAATGGAGTTAGCTTTGCCAAAGCATTGACGGATGGAGGTACCTCCATAAACATTATGCCTATTAGCTCATTTTATGCATCTAACATTTCTGAGGCAAGGCTAATGCCAATGCCTTTGGTTATTTGTGGGTATGGTAATTAATCCTCAAAGTCTATTGGTTATGTGAACGTTGCGATTGTGTTGGGTAATCCCACATCATACATCAAGTTCCATGTTATAAAGAATGCATCTCCATACCACCTTTTGATAGGAAAGGTGTGGATGCACAAGCATGGCCTAGTTCCCTCAACCTATCATCAGTGTGCTAAGGCAAATGTGAAGGGAACTGAGATAATAATATGAGCGACCAAAAATCCATTTGCCCACGAAGAGGCCCATTTAGTGGACGTTGTATTTTACACAGCCTGGAAGAGGATACACACACTATAATACGGTGCATAGAGAGGGTCAGAGTACCATCGATCAGAACAAGAATGGGGCAACCATGTAAAAGAAGGTGCAAGTGGAATCCAAAGAGTAGAAGATGTGAGCAATCCCTTTCCTAAGCCCCAAGCTATCTCTAAATAACTGAGAGATGGGGAAAAGGCCAATGATTAACCCCATAGAGCATGAGTTCAAATGATAGAGCGTGTTAAGTAGGTTTTTAAGGGGCGGATTAGAGGAAGCTTATAGAGACAGAAAGTATAAGGCAATTGCTTCACCCAACCGTCAGTGAAATAAGGTACAATTAGATGATAAAGAGTGGTTTATAGCCTTTGAAAGTGTGTATAGGCAACTGAGGAACCTGATAAGGAAGCTAAGCCGGAGTATGAGTGTTTTTTAGTGGATAACCAACGACAATGCCTTGTCATTAAGAAATTTAATATCCATGAGTTTGTTGAAGATATAGAGGATGAGCCTAAGTGCATAACCAATTGCATAAAGCCATAAGTTTAAAAGATAGAGAGAATTGACTTGGTTGAGGAGGAATAAGATCCAAGGCCCATTTTCATTTCAAAGGACCTAGATACAGCGAAAAGGTAAGGTTTAATTGTGCTCATTCAGGAGTATATTGATGTTTTTGCATGGAAGTACGTCGAAATGTCTGGACTGAATCAAGAAGTAAACTACCATAAATTAAAAGTTATACCTTCAGCCACACCACTAAAGCAAGCAACCAAAACTTACAAACTAGAGATGAATCTTAAGATAAAGGATGAGGTGCAGCGAATACTGACAACTAGGTTTATCAAAATAATCCAACATTCTATTTGGCTCTCTAACACTATGCCAGTAGGGAAGAAGAAGAAAAATTAAATACGCATATATGTTGAATTTAGATATATCAATAGATCTTGCCCAAAAGACAAGTTTCCTCTGCCCTCCATTGATAGCTTAATAGATGAAACAATAGGCCATGAGATGTATAACTTCATGGATGGGTATGTAGACTATAATCTGATCAATATGGATTTAGTAGATGTGAACAAGATAACATTTAGAACTCCATTATGCAATTTTATGTACAATATTATGCTTTGGGATTGAAGAATGTTGGGAAAACATACCAAAGAGCAATGATGGCTATTTTCTATATTAACATCTTGGAGTTTTATATGGATGATTTAGTTATCAAGTTAAAGAAGGAGGAGTCTCACTTGGTTGACCTTAGGAGGGGTTTTAACAAATGCAGGAAATACAAGTTGAAGACGAACCCACTTAAGTGTGCTTTGGGGGTGACAACTGGGAAATTCTTAGGCTTTATGGTTGATCGCCAATAGGTGCAGATGGACGAGGACAAGCAGAAAGACATTCTAAAGATGCTTTGCCCAAGAACTGTAAAGGAGACCAAGAGTTTCCTAGGGAAAGTCTCCTACCTGAGTAGATTTGTATAGGGTTAGCCGAGATAACTCATCACTTTATAGACCTGCTGCGACAAAACATAAAGTTTAAATGGGAAGAACCCCATTAACAAGCCTTTGACAAGATCAAGAAGTTTCTCACTACTCCATAAACCTTGATCCCTCTAAGAGTTGGAATAGCGTTACAACTCTAGATCACTTCCACTATGAGATCAATCGACACTCTGCTGGAACGAGAGATTGAGGGGAAAGAAAGACATGTCTACTATCTGAGTAGAATCATCCATAACCCAGAAGCAAGGTACATCAGTATTAAAAGGCAATGTTTGGACTTAGTGTTTGTTGTCCCAAAACTTAGACATTATATGCTATATTTCACCATTCACATTGTGACAAGATGTGATCCCATTAATTTTTTATTCACACGAACCATTTTGATTGGGAGGGCAGTAAAGTGGTTCCTTATCCTCTCAGAATATGATTTGAAGTGTGTGGTCCCTTGTGCAATCAAGAGCCAGGCATATGCATACCTGTTGGTAATTTTTTCATCAGGGATATCTAAGTTATCACGAGAGAGCATTCCAGGAGATAATTTAGTGGCAAACTTTTTGAAATCAAACCTTGAGGACTGGGTTATAAAGTTTAATGGGTCATTAGCATAAGAAAAAGGGGCAGCGAGAGTTATTCTTTCAAGGGGAAAATAGGAGATTTGCCTATCCTTCAAGTTGGATTTCTCCTGCTCTAACAATGAGGTTGAATATAAAGCATTAGTACTAGGGCTGCTAGAGGCCCTTTGAAGGATTATTCGTTCACTATGCATCAAGGGAGATTCAAATTTGGTGGTTAAGCAAGTGAATGGGTGCGTTGAAGCACCTTAACTTGACACCCAATTGGACAATCATTTAGAGGTTGATCAGTCAGTTTCATCAGGTCAGGGTGAAGAGGCATCCTAAAACGATAAATAAGCATGTGAATGCATATGCCACCATTGCGAAGAAAGTGGTCATACATGGTGACACAATAACTGTTATGATCTAATAAAGAACTGCTCTCTCAATGGTGCAAGCCATTTTGCCAATGGAATATGATTCAGACTAGAGGGGTGATATTGGAAGGCAGCTTGAGTCTGAAGAAGGAAAGATGGAGCTCATAGAGTTAGCCCAATACTTTATAAGCTAAGAAAATTTATACTTCAACAACATGGGATGATGGTTGGCAAGGTGTGTTGGGCAAGATAAAGCAGAATAAAGGTTGAAGAAGACACACGAAGGGCATTATGAGACTACTGAGATCCTTCCCTCTATATAGAAAAATCCAAAGAAAGAGATACTTTTTATAAATAATGAAGCAAGATATGGTAACAATGGAAAGAGACTGCACTAAGTGCCAGCTCTTTGTTCAAGCAGTTGAGTGTAACTTCTTGGAGACTCAACCAGACAAGAGATAATCCTATATTTATTTCATCAAAGATGGAGTTGTTCCCCCGCAAAACATGGATGATATGGGGATTAGAAGGAGGTCCCTATACTTTTATTTTTAAGAGGAGTAGCTCTATGACAAGGGATACTTCAATAGGCCTTTGAGATGCATAATAAGAGAGGAAGAAGCACACATCCCAAAGTAAACATATGATCCAACTCATATTGGGGAAGCCAATCTATATGATCAACTCATAATTTTGGGCTACTATTATACTATGGAGAAGGATTCCGTTAAGGTTGTTCAAAAGTGCAAAGCATGACAACTGTATGGGAATATGATTCATGTTCCTTCGGTGGATCTTCACTCGTTGGCTACTCCATATCCATTCCATACTTGGGCATTTGACCATCCATATTCGAGGGGCAAAATATGGATACTTGTAGCAACGAAGTGTTTCACGAAATGGACAGAGGCATTACCACGGAAGAGATAAACAATAGGAGTGGTGGCACAATTCATTATAGAATATATAATTTGTCATTTTAGAATTCTCGAGGTTATTTTATCTGATAATGAAACTCCATTTATCAATAAAGAGGTAACCTTGCTCTTAGAAAAATATTCAATCATACACCACACCTCAATGGTAGCATACCCCAAGGGCAATGGTCAAGCTGAAGCAACAAACAAGTTCTTGATCAATATCTTGGCCAAAATGATGAAAGACTTCTTAGGAGCATGGGATGACAAGATTTCAGTAGTATTATAGGCCTATCAAATGACCAAAAGAAAGCAAACTGGTTATACGCCTTTCTCACTATCATATGGAGTTGAATCCATCTTACAAGTGGAACTAGAAGTTCCCTCTGCTAGATATACCTCGCGAGGAAGAATGCTCCCTCAGAGCAGACATGTCATATTAGAAGCATTAGATGAACATAGAGATAACGTGATGCAACACTTCCAAATATACACGGAGTAACTTTCTAGGTATTATAATAATTTAGTGAGTCCAAGGAAGCTTGCGGAAGGAGACTGGGTGTTGATGGCAACTGTGAGGCACGTCAGAGGGCTCCCATTAGCTAAGTTTACTGCTAATTGGGATGGGTTATTCGTAGTGAAAGAGGCACATGACTCAAGTGGCTTCTCAATCTCAAAGATATAAGAAGATACACCTTTCAAAATTAACAGTAAGTGGCTGAAGGTTTATCATATTTAAAGATAAGCTTAGCTCATTTTGAGTTTTATCTTTGCATTGTTAATTATTTTTTTTGCTTTTTTCCTTTATTATTAGATTAAAAAGGGAGAAATGTACAAAGTTGTTGTAGATTGTAAATAAACCACAAATGTTATGAACAATATTACACTCACATTGTGATGCAAAATTTGGAAGTTGTGCAAATATTATATGAAATTAAGTGAAAAATATAGTTTATTTCATATATTTTCTTAAATAAAATTATAAGTGTTTGGGAACTATTGTCCAGGAGTACATGAAAAAAAAGGTGCAAAAAAGACCTTAGCTAAGAAGAAACCATAGGTCTGGGGAGGAAAAGAAGTTCCCAAGTAAAGTGGAGGAAGCTTGGAGGCGAGTTTGTTGAGATACCACAGATGTATAAAGCCTCATTTGGACTTACACATTGGTTAAGTATGGCCTCAAGCTCACTCTAAGCTTTATCTAAAAGACTCTTCATCACTATTGACCTTTTGGTTTATCTTATCAACTAAGGGATCAAGCTCCCTGAGCCTAGCCTTCTCTACAAGCTGAGCCTCCACGTGCTACTGATAAAGCGTTCTCTCTCCAAACGGGCCTCCTTTAAGAGCTTCAAGTGATTGATGAGCCAACCAAAGCTGAATCCATCTTTGGCTAACTCCCTCAAGTTGATCAAATATTAGTTAGGGATGGCCCTATCCAGGTTGGTAATTAGGGAATTCACAATCTCTGTTACTATAGTTGCCCCCTCCCCCCCATGAAGCCTATAACCCATTATAACACGATTGTTCGTAAGGCATTCAATGGCAAATGTCTCTAGGTGGTGGGAAATTAATTGCTCTATCACCGTTCGGTGACCACCCTTGATGAATGAGTATTATTGGATAATTTAAAGGAAAAATTCATGAGGAGCCACACTCGGCAGAGGGACCTTGTAGTCAGATTCACTGTCCGCGGGAGCATTGTTCGTGGAACCACGATCAATATCGGTGAAGGACTCAACTGGAGCAAGGGCCTGTGAGGTTAACATTACGATGGGCAAGGGAACATGCTGAGTTTGTTCTTGAGTAGAAGTGGGATCCCTCTAAGCCTACAAAGAATGAAACAATGAGTAATTAAAGTGTTGAGTTAAAACCTTAGCAAGTGTATTTTATTGCTAAGTCACCAAATTGGTGTGAGTTTTGAAGTTAATAAATATCTTAGCAAGTTTTATTTATTTTGCTAAGTCACCAACAGGTGTTGAGTTAAAATGTTAGAAAATGAGTTACATTACTAAGTCACCAAGCAGGTGTGAGGTTATGAGTTAACAAAAATCTTAGAAAGTTTTATTGCTAAGTCACCAAGCAGGTGTGAGTTGTATTTTGCCTTTTTGATATACTTGTATATTGCAAGAAGAGAAAATAATTTAGAGGAAGCTAAAGCATACCTTTGGAGCTTGAACGTTCACAAATAGGGCTGGGGGAATTTTACTATCCCCAGTATCCATAGCAGGCCTAGAATGGGCTGCCTCTTGGGGAGCTTCCTCTCATGATGGCAAGGTAGTTTCACCACCTGCAGGCACAAGAGCCAGCTAAAGCATATACTCCACAAAGGAGTAGTGTACCTCCATGTGGATGGCAGAGGGACCAACTCCCATTGAGGCCAAAGGTACCTCAGTGTTGAAGGCAGAGAGACCACTTAGTGGGAGCTCCATTAAAAAATAAAGAATTTTTTTAAGTGTTAGCAAAGAGGTGCTAATGAAATATGGGAAAATGAAAAGTCAAATTAATCACTATTGTTTATCTCTTCAATAGTTTCCCGTGGAATCCAGTCCACAATGGGCCTCATAAAAGGGAATAGGGGCAAAGACTCGGTGAAAGCTCTAACAATTGATACAACATCCACCTCGAAAATAAACATGTCCAATAGTTATTTTTTTTTCAATTCAAGCAAAATCTATAGCAAGTGTACTTAAAGAAATTTGAAGAGAAAGGAGTTACCTCTGGTAGACTCTAAACGGGCACAACTGCAAGAGGAAGGACACTTTATGTTGGAGAATCAAGAGTGTTTAAGCGAGCCTCCTCTAGTAATGAAGTGGCTCCATTAACACTCATAGAGGGAGCATCGCCACCCTCCGCCAAATAAATAATGCGATCAGCCTCGCTCTCACGCCTAGAAGAAGGACTATGAGAATATGTAAGTCCAATTATTGAAGAATAGGGAGCAGAAGCTGTTTCACAAACAGGTTCTTCAATGATTAGACTTGAGGGAGGAGAATACCCAGGGAATTGATGTCCCTAAAGAGCAATTTTTTTTTATTAAGTGTCAAAACAAGAAAGTTAAACTTATAAAAAAAAATAGAGAATTCACCTCTTGAATTGGAGAAGGAGGTGACTTTGTAACAACTGGGGGTATCCACAGGACTGCCATCAAGAACGATCGGCTCAGAGGAATCAAGAAGTTGAGGAAATGAGTTTGGGGTTAAAATAAGGATGGTAACATGTACTTCGTAAGCACGTTTCTTTAAAGATATTGTGCCTAAGCGCTTTTTCCTTTACAAAGCGGCACCGACAGAAGATGTAACTCCCTGAACCGAATTTATGGGTTATCCGTGGTCAATTCGGTTCCTGAGCATTAGGTGTGAAGTGAAATGAAACAACCTACATAATGTTCTTAGTCCAGTTTAATTTAATTAACATTTCGCTTATTTAGGATGCGATTTCCATTTCAAATAAAGCTACGTGAGGGACCTGTGGAAAGCATCCTCAGAATCCAAGTATACAGAGCTACTAACCCAAATCAAAAAGAACACTTACCTGTATAACGCCCTCAAAATACGAAAACTCGCCCAACCTGCCGTAACAAATATGAGGGAATGAGCCGAATGCCCATTGGAAAAATATAAGAATGCAGTGTAGAATCAAACGACAGAGAGAAGACTCTAACATATTATATATATGTGCACATGCAACTACCGTATGAATATACATACATATATATACACTTATATGCACAAAATCATTTTTATTCCAAAAACGTTGCTCATCCCTATTAATTTATCCTAATCTTGTGAGAGAAATCCCTTTTTCTTGACTCAACCTTTAATTGTGGATTTAACACAGCTGGTTAAATACTTAAAACGAATACGCTTTGTTTAAGGAAAATCGTTTCCTTTCCCGAAATTACCCCTTTAATTATACTAATTCGCGTTAGTACTTTCCTATGAAATTACCCTTTCAACACACTTAAATACCATGTTAGAAAATGCTTATTTTCCTTTGAAAACCTTTTATAAACACGCCCTTGTGTTAATTATGGGTTAAACCTCTCTAGATTGTTTAACTACCCATTCAACACCTTCATTTTACCATTCCCATACTTTATGGACATTAATAAATTTTCACTCCTTATCCACTTTATTATTTACCGAAACATTTATTAACTAATTCAAGTCAGGCTGCATTTTCATATATTCACCACACAACCTATTTCCTGACATGTTCCAAATTTTTTATCTTTTTCTTGGAATATTCCAATATCCGCATACTTTAACGGGCTCCACACCATCGGTTATACTACCATATGCTATGACCAGTGATTTTGGATCTTTCACTCCAGGGCTCTGGGACGGTGCCATCCGAGTTTTTATTAACGTGTTTTAACATTTTGCAAATGTCCACATTATTTCACTTTTTTCTTTTCCCCCGCCAAAGCCAAAACCTGGGGTTTCACCACAATTTGTGTTACACTTTTGAAATCATCATTTCTTGTCCTTTTTACTCTAACATCAATTTTATCCCCAAATAATGTTCATTAAGACCCTTTTTGTGTACACATTTTCCAATATTTTTATTTTGTAAAAATGTTTTACTCTACGTAAAATCACCATTTTATCCATTTATTTCCAAGCTTGTACTATCTCCATTATCACAACTGTTATTCCTCAAAACACCCTTAAGTTACCCACATTAACTTATTAAATGTTTTAACTCATTAACGCTTCTTTAACATTTTGGAATAATATTCCTCTCGAGTTGAAAATATCTTTATTTCATTACTTTATTTTCCAAGAAATCATTGAACATATAAGACGGCTTTGTAAGAAAAATACTATTTCTCTATAAATTCATGTAGTCTTAAAACCATACACTTATCACCTTTTCAACACCTTTTTCTCATACCTTAAGGGCTGAAATTTCTAATTTCCTTATTCATGTTTACACCCAATAAAACTCTCATTAAAATTGTTTATATATTTTACCTCAAAATACTACAAGTTTATTTGTATAAGAAGATGACTTGTTAAGCCTAAAATTCCTATTAAATGGGTTTAACATATGATTTACTCTAAAAAATCCATAATACTTGCAAAAATATACTTTTCAAGTCTAAAGGACATTTTTATTCTTCAAAATTTCAACAAATGTCCAATCTTCTAAAATCTTCATTTTGCAAGAAACTTCAAAACATGGTTCACCTAAAATATCTTTAGCACGATGAATATCATTTTCAAAACATTTTATTCCATAAAATGCTTAACACCAAACTACATAAATACATCATTTATTCACCATTATTGAATCATAATATTTTTCTTCAAACCTTTGAAACCCTTTGTAAACCCATCTTCACAAATCATAAGAAATATCATTCTTAACTCATGAATGCATTCTACTCTTATAAACTTTCACCACATGACTAACACTATGAAAAATAGAGTTTTTATAGTAAAGAGTACAGTTTTTCCACCTCATATGTAGCTCTAAATGTTGGATGAGGAAGAAGAGGATGGCAAACCCCCACCTCCTAAAGTGGCCTCAAGGAGGTTGTTTAGCTCCACAAAGATTGCCTCCATAAAAGCTCCTAGCAAAAAAAACCTTCAAACTCCATAAATCTTCCACCTTCATCTTCTCCAAAACTCCCAAAAACACCTCCAAAATTCATAGCTCTACCCAACAATAGTGGAAATGGGTATATGAGGTTCAAGTATGGTGGAATACTAGAAGGAGATGGTGGCATGGTGGTAAGAGTTAGAGAGAAAGAGAAAAGAAATCTGATAGTGGTGGTACCTCCCCCCCCCCCCCCCCCAACTCTCTCTCTTCTCCACACTTGATTAAACCCACAATAACCCCCAAACAAACACTTATAAAACACCCTTAAACCCCAAAATCACGTTTTTGCCCAGTCAGGGTTCATCAAAACTCGACACGTCATTGATCCATCGACCCAAAATGTGACAGCACACAAGGACAGCCCTTTTTAGAATTTCTAGGCAATCTCATTCGAACGAAAATGAGGCCTCATTTGAGTCAAACAACCTTCCAACGAATTCAGACAGTGAACCTCATTTGATCCTCGTTCGATCTCCACTTCGAACGACTTTGGCTTCTTATTCGAACTGCCTGTCTTTGATCGAATGAAACAACAATTTCGTTCGAATGACCCTTAACTCATTCAAACCACAATTTCCAATATTTCCAATGATAATTATCCAAATCCCAAGGTTCTCATGCTATTACAATTCATACGAAAAAAATAATAAAATATTAGGCACGGGTATTACATTATTTCGTCCTTTCCTTAAAATTATCGATCTGCTAATGTCTCAAGATCACATCACACGCTCTTACATGGGGGTTGTAACCAAAAGCCCAACATGTGACATGCTTTAATGCTCATCGTCACGCTAACCATCAACATCACACAACTATCACGAGTCTTTACTCACTTGATCATCACACGCAAACAAGCCCTAAGACCACCTTTGCTAATAACCAAAGCATACTGGCACCTCTACCGGGTAACCTTCTCTTGTAATCGATAATCATCCAAGATTGAATCGTAATATAACCAATCATAAAATTTATCACCAAGAGCCATTTATAAACTTAGGACTATGTATCCGGCATCCCCACGAATTGTCAGGTCATCCTGACGAAATAATTTCGCCCGGCTTGATACTAACCTTACATCACTAATTTTTCACTTTGAGGAGTAATACGCCGACTAAATAGTCATCGCGCACTCGACTGACACCTTCCGCTGCCTCACTCTGATGATCCTAGTATTACTCTAGGCGTCCAACTGTGGAGCACTCACTTGAGTATCGCACCAATCCACTCATCGGGCAAAGTAACACTGTGTGCTAATTTTTCTTGAGTTAAAACACTATACAATTTCCTCAAGTCAACATCCTGCTCTTTACAATCAAAGCCACTATCGTCCGTGTCGGCCAGTTGTAAGGTTGGTAATCCTAAAGGAAGTAAATGTTAAGAGCAAAACGTGCAGCCGAGAGCGTCGCCACCGGTACACAGAACTTTATACAATAACAAGAATACCTCAGATAGGGGCGCACCCAATTACCAAGATGCATTAACCATGATAGGTCCACCTATAAGGACATAAATTTCCAATTGAGTCCCTGTATTATTTTGACTTAATTCCGTGAACAAAACTGTGTTTGTAATATGTCATAGGGAGAATTTTAATTTGTCACGATCCCACTTGGTCTATGACGTATTGAAGAAATTGAAGACGTTGCGGCAAAGCTTCAAAGATTTAATCATGTCGATGTTTATTTGGTGCAAGTTTACTCGTCTTCAAAGTTAATTTCATTCCGAGATCATTCAGGTATGAATGCGTATAATTAATGGTACTCGGGATTATTTTATAAAAGATAAGGATGTAATTTTTTATAAACAAAAATATTTTTAAATGTTTTAAAAGTGTTTTAAAGGTTTAAACTTCGTTTTATGATGATAAGCTCGAAATAGAGTTTGACTAAATTGAATCTCTTTATTAAGAGACGTTTTTATCAGAAAGCAAACTTTCGCGAGGTCGCTCGAACGACATTGGATCTAGTTCGAACGAGATACAATGTCGCTCGAACGACATGCTTAAGTCGTTCGAACGACACGTTTTTCGAGGCGGTGTTTAATTCCTATTTAAAAAGTGTTTGCATCATAATTTCGTAAGAGTGCTTTTCTGGAAAATAGTTTTACGAACCAGAACCTTGTTTGCACATGTTTTCTAAGGTTTACAAAGCTTAAACACATCCTTAGAGTTTGCAAAGATCTGAGCTATCATTCTTATATGTTTAAGTGATCTTGCTGCACCAAAGTTATTTGTTCTACACATTGAACATCAAAGGGTTTTGCTGTGAAGAAGCGACGGACATCGTGTTCGACATCGTAGACGTATCAAAGCCATATCGGTGGATACCGAGACATACGTGGACGCGTGTGTTGTCGACAGAGATCGTGGAAGACGGAATTTATACGTGGGCACTATTGAAGAACGGTTGAAGATCAGAAGGAGCGTCAAGACCCATGGGGATCGAGTCTTAGTGTAAGGCTAATCTGTCTTTGTAAAACCATTATTCATAGTGATTGTCTAGCTTGGGCCGTCCGAGGTTATTTTCTTATTTTGGGTTTTTTCCTCGTACATCTGGCGTTATGAGTATTCTTTACTTTACTTTACTTGCTTTAATCACTAGATGCATGTTTAGGATTAATCAAGATAAAATTGGTTTAAAGTAAGAATTGGGATTTCACAACTTGGTTTGGTGCATAATTAAAAGTTTGATCTTTTTCGGAGAAAAATTGGTTTTGTTTGAAAACACACATCGGGCACTCCTCAAATTGGTATCAGAGCTAGAAAACATTTTTATTTGTTTTGTGATCCCGTGTGTTTTCAAAGATGAATTCCGGATATAATGAATTTTCTCGAACTCCTATTTTTTATGGCACTAATTACACTTATTGGAAGATGAGAATGAGATGTTCTTTAAAATCTATTGATGAGCGAATTTGGCTTGCACTTGAAAAAGGTTTGACACCCCCAGTCACTATTGTAGGTGAGGTCACTAGTTTAAAGCCTGTTGAGTCTTGGACCGAAACTGAACAAAGACTTGCACAATACAATTCTAAGGGTCTGCACGTTATTGCTTCACATGTCACACACGAAGAATATAACAGAATTATGACTTGTGAAACATCAAAAGAGGCTTGGGATATTTTGGCACTCACTCACGAGGGCACTAGCACGGTTAGGGCGTCAAAACTTTAAAATCTCACTCCACAGTTTGAGACCATTAGGATGTTAGAGAGTGAGACCTTTGATGAGTTTTATGCTAGGTTGTCCAATATTGTCAACTCGTCTTTTAACCTAAGTGAGAAAATTCCCGACAACCGTGTCATTAAAAAAATCCTTAGGTCGTTGCTTAGTAGGTTTGATGCGAAAGTGACCATTTTAAACTCCTTGGGTAGGTTAGAGTCAACGAAACTAGAAGAGATTGTAGGTGACTTACAAACCTATGAAATCGACATGATTACCTCCAAGCAAGTGCCTAAGAAAGAAAAGAGTGTTGCTTTGAAAACCCAGAAGGAGGAAATTAAAGTTTTGGATTCCGATTACGATTCCGATTTTGAGGATGTTGCTTTGTTGGCAAAGAAATTTAAAAAATTTATTAAATTTCAAAAGCAATCGAAAGATGCCAAGAAATTAGAAAAATTCAAGAACAACAAAGTAGATCCCACCTCTAAGGATAAGTTTGAAAAACCTAAGAGAGATGAGTTGGATAAGTGTTTCGGGTGTGAGGGGTACGGTCACAAGGTTAAGGAGTGTCCCACTAGACTTAAGAAAGAGGGCAAGCAACCCATTGTCTATAGTGCCACCTCAAGTGATAGTGAACCGGAAGAGGGAGAGAGTTCCCCCATTGAACGTAACTTTACTGCGTTTATGGCATGTCATGTGAGCGACAATGACAATACTCATGTGAATGACACTTATGAGGAGGTTTTGAGTGTATCTCATGTTAGTGAGGGTGAAGAGAGTGACTAGGAGGAGATAGATGTGAAAGAATTACAAAATGCGTTCAATGAGTTGTATGCCGAAACGGTGAAGGTGAAAAAGACTGACTCAAAATTGTAATCTAAGTTGAATGAGTGTGCCATAGAAAATAATGATAGTTTGATTGAGGATCTTAGGGCACGAGATAAGAAGTTTAGGGAGAAACTAGAGTTTGTGGAGAAAGAGAGAGACAATCTCCGTGGTTTGATGGAGTCCTTGAAAAAGGAGATTTTAGAGTTTGAGAAGAATAGGCGTTTACTCGAGTCTAGGATTATTGAGTTAGAGGAAAGGTTGAAAGACTCGTCTAGAGTCAAGTTTGATTTAGAGGCTAGGTCGGAGAAGTTAGATAAGATCTTAGGCACCGTCCAAATTAAGGGAGATAAGGGAGGTATAGGTTTTAGTGAGAGAGTTGTTCCCATTCCCCCCGCACGTGTGAGAAACACTAGGATGGTTAGAAAAGGTCCCCATAAAGGTAATCATTCCCACCACCGCTACACTTGCACATTTTATGATAGGAAAGGTCACCTTAGGCGTTATTGTTACGACCTTAGACAAGCTCCTAGTAAGTTTAGGAATAAAGTTGCCCCGGTCCCCACACCCCCATGCGTCGTTTTACACCTACTTGGGTTAGGAAATCGGATTTAGTGGCTTTAGGAATTAAACTTCATGATTCTCGTTTGGGTGCACTTAATTCTTCCCATGCTAAATCTAAAGGATGATAGTGTTGCCATGTTTTTCATATGCTAGTTTGCTTCATGATATACTTATTGCTAGTATTATGACATGTGTATCATATTGTATTATAGTTTGAGTCCTATTTTGAAAAATACAAAAAGATTTTGTTTTTTTTTTAGAAAACTTTTGAAAATCTAAAAAGATTTTGCTTTTCTTTGAGTCAAAATATGTTTGAAAAGCCAAAAAGATTTTCGGTTTTTGTTTTTGAGTTTACATGTTTGATGTGGCATATTGGTGTGCTTGGACCCCCCCCCCCCATCGTTTCATTATCCATGTGGCTAGGACATTTGGTCATTATTATCGATGCTTAGAATGATCTTAACTAGTGTTTATATGGGGTTGTTTCGAAGTTGATATGCATCTTGATTCGACTTTGTATATATGCCAATATCGCACATATGCACGAGTTTATATGAATGTTTGACTTCTCTTGCATATTTGAATTTGGTGAGGCATTCTTATCTTAATCATGTCATCTATGCGTAAGTAAACTTAAGGAGAAGTGTGCATGTAATAACCGTTTACCATGAGGATTTATAATTTAAAAATGATGAGTGATTCACGGGAAAGGGCTGCGAGAGTTCAAATTCAACTCATCGTGAAAGCCACCGTTTAAAAGAGCCCAAAAGAAAAAGGCAAGATGCTAAGAAAAGGGCCAATAAGATTTTCTCTAAGTTGAGAATGCTAGAAACCTCAAAAGAACTTGAAAAAGTATGCTTATATGAGGGTGTTTGGTTGGAGAAAATTTAAACGGGTTTGCACATCTAATCCTAATGTTGAAACACTGCAATTTGACGCCACTGTTTGTAGAATCGTCAAAATTCTAGATTTGTGTGCATGTAGTAAGTTTAGTTCATTAAGCTCACACTTTAATTGTCATTTGGCTATGATAAAGTTTGATGATTTATCGCTATCAATTAGAGCTACTTGATCGTTTCGATGTGTTGGAATTGTGACTCATTTGTTGTAGTTTCACGCCTATTCATTCCATGTCCATGTTTGAGCACATCGATACTATGTTTGCATGTAACTCGCATTTTTAGTTTTTATGAGTTTTTGCGTTTTGTGTTAAAAGCTTACTGTTTTAGCACTGTTTTGCTTCTGCCAGTCCCTTCCTGGAATTTTTTGTGAATTTTTTTTCACTGGGCAATACTTTATAATATTTCTGGGAAACTGGGAAATTTTGGCAGGTTGTGCGAAGTCGTTCTAACGACATTGTGTCTCGCGCGAACGACTTTGTACTTCGTTTGAGCGACTTCCTCATCTCGTTTGAGCGAAGTCCCTGGCTCGTTCGAACGACAAGGTGAAAAATGTCTTCTGATTGGTTTGCAGTCCTCTGACTTAATTTGATATATTTTTGGTACTGCAGGAAGTATTTTTTGGATTAATTGATTTATATGCAGGTTCTTTTCTGTTCCACATTGGTATTTTGCATATAAGTCCGTTTATCACACTTGATTTGATTTGTATACTCTTTGTGTGATTCATTGGTTTACTAGCTACTATTTTGGCATTACATGATCTTGTTTAGCTGGTTTTCTCATGTTTATCTAGCGGTTTTCACTTTTCACAATTGGTATCAACTTGATTCAATTTGGTATCATATTCTCCTGCTAGATATTTTATATTAGTTTATCTTTTCACCGGATTGTCTATTCGAGACAAAAAGGGGGAGAGATGTATGTGATGTAGGGGGAGATTTGTTGAGCGTTACTTTATGTTTAAAATTGGTATCAAATAATTGCTCACATGTTTTTCAAATGATATGCTCTTATTGAATATATAAATTGGTTTCATTTGTTCCTTCGTACTTCACTTGGTATTTGTTTGTCTGTTTCATGTGTGTAGGTATGCTTCAGCGATTTGAGATTTCGAGTCTACATCACATTCAGACAGTTCATGCTTGCCGATGCTACATATATTAGTCTGTGTCCTGTATTTTTTATTTTGAGTTTATGGGATGGGATTTAGGCGTCATACGGCTTAACGGCCCGGTTAGGCATTTCACTGGTTTAGTTTTGTCTCGGAATAGTCAGAGGGGGATATTTGTAAGGACATAAATTTCCAATTGAGTCCCTGTATTGTTTTTACTTAATTTCGTGAACAAAACTGTGTTTGTAATATGTCATAGGGAGAATTTTAATTTGTCACGATCCCACGTGGTCTATGACGTATTGAAGAAATTGAAGACGTTGCGGCAAAGCTTCAAAGATTTAATCATGCCGATGTTTATTTGGTGCAAATTTACTCGTCTTCAAAGTTAATTTCATTCCGAGATCACTCAGGTATGAATGCGTATAATTAATGGTGCTCGGGATTATTTTATAAAAGATAAGGATGTAATTTTTTATAAAGAAAAATATTTTTAAATGTTTTAAAAGTGTTTTAAAGGTTTAAAGTTCGTTTAATGATGATAAGCTCGAAATAGAGTTTGACTAAATTGAATCTCTTTGTTAAGAGACGTTTTTATCAGAAAGTCAAACTTTCGCGAGGTCTCTCGAACGACATTGGATCTAGTTCGAACGAGATACAATGTCGCTCGAATGACATGCTTAAGTCGTTCGAACGACACGTTTTTCGAGGCGGTGTTTAATTCCTATTTAAACAGTGTTTGCATCATAATTTCGTAAAAGTGCTTTTATGGAAAATAGTTTTACGAACCAGAACCTTGTTTGTACATGTTTTCTAAGGTTTACAAAGCTTAAACACATCCTTAGAGTTTGCAAAGATCTGAGTTATCATTCTTATATGTTTAAGTGATCTTGTTGCACCAAAGTTATTTGTTCTACACATTGAACATCAAAGGGTTTTGCGGTGAAGAAGCGATGGACATTGTGTTCGACATCGTAGACGTATCAAAGCCATATCGGTGGATACCGAGACATACGTGGACGCGTGTGTTGTGGACAGAGATCGTTGAAGACGAAATTTCTACGTGGGCACTATTGAAGAACGGTTGAAGATCAAAAGGAGTGTCAAGACCCGTAGGGATCGAGTCTTAGTGTAAGGTTAATCTGTCTTTGTAAAACCATTATTCATAGTGATTTTCTGGCTTGGGCCGTCCGAGGTTGTTTTTCCGTTTTGGCTTTTTCCTCGTACATTCGGCGTTAGGGGTTGAAGCGGCACGGGTTTTTATCGTACCGTACCATTTTGGTCCGAAAAAAATGGTTTTGGTTTCATATATTAAAATACCAAAAATCAGTCTTACCAAAACCGAAATGACAGCAAAAAAATTGGTTGGTTTTGACTTTAATATTTAAAAAACCGATTTATCGAAATTACCTTACCGAATTTTATGAAACCAGAAAAAACCGTACCGAAATTACCATACCGTACCGAATTTACCGAAACCAGAAAAAACCGTACCAAAATTACCGCACCGTACCGAATTTACCAAAACTAGAAAAAAGTTGTTTTTGGTTTTGGTTTTGGTTTTGGTTTTAATATTTAAAAAAGTTGGTTGGTTTTGTTTTTGGGGATGTTTAGTGTTGTTTTCCAAAACATAAAAAACCAAAACCAGAAAAAACCAGAATTTACCGAAACCAGAAAAAATCACAAGAAACCAGAAAAAACCAGAATTTACTGAAACCAGAAAAAAACCGAAATTACCGAAAAAACCGAAATAACAGCCGGTTTGGTTTTGGTATTGATTTCGGTGTACCGGGTGGTAAACGGGTACGGTTTGGTTTTACCATCTAGAGTTTGGTTTTGGTATTGGTATATACTATTTACCGACCAAACCGTATCGCTTACACCCCTATCCGGCGTTGTGAGTATTCTTTACTTTACTTTACTTGCTTTAATCACTATATGCATGTTTAGGATTAATCAAGATAAAATTGGTTTAAAGTAAGAATTGGGATTTCACAACTTGGTTTGGTGCATAATTAAAAGTTGGATCTTTTTCGGAGAAAAATTAGTTTTGTTTGAAAACACACATCGGGCACTCCTCACCACCCGCACTCTACTAGGCCCAACCGCGTCGTACCACGACATGGTATGAATTCAGGCTACCACAGTCATGGGAATACCAATCCTCGATTATCGGAACCGAAAAGGACACATATAAGAATCAAAGAAACAAATAACTATTTCGAGAAAATTCCATCCATATGCAATGGGTTGTGGTCTATGAAAAGTGAACCTATGCTACATGCTTTAAAGTCCATAACTCCTCTCAAATTTCTCACTAGGCACTATCCCAGCCATGCAGCCAGGCTCGAGTCACGAACCATGATGAATCTAATCGTAACCATTTATCCTTATTAGACAAAAGCAACATACAAACCCGTTGTTCTCTGGAAAGTCAAGCGTCAGACTTCCCTCCTTATGAGTAAGGCTCTCCCCCTTACATCCTTGACACGCACGAACCACTCTGGCTGATGAATGCCTAACTCCTTTGTTAAAGCCGACCTCATCCACAAATCTATTAGCATCGTGACGAACCTTACACTCCCAGGTCATTGTCATACCATGATCGTGTCCCAAATTTCCTTAGAACTAACCCCGTTAAGTGAAACACTCACCTTATAATTAACCTTCAACCACATAAGGTTGTCACTGAGCTTATCTCCGAGTTATCGCCAAACTGAATTTACATACCGGCCACATCGATCATCATTGGCATTCCAAGGGTAGTAAGTACCACATAGGCTACATCTTCTAATCCGTGCCATCTTGGCAAGACGTTCCAAGAACTAGTCTCTCCCTTGCTAGGGCTATCCTAACTTAAACTGTCGACTCATGCCAATATTCTAATAATGCTTCGATATCCCCCTTTTAGGGATGATATTTTCAAGTATCCACATGGCATCATCAATATAAGTCTCGAATATGTTTCCTAGTATTCCTTAAATCAAGTGTCACTCCTCTTACACTAGTCATTCCATGACACTCGAGCTTCACGCTCATTCACGAAAAAAGGTTCCAATTTATCTTAAAAGGCTACATCACCCATTTATGCCAATTTGAATGACAACACCTGGCACGCACACTATTCGAACCTTTTAAACTTTAACTAACTACCTGAGGCCATTACGTGACCGTTACCATGATCATCACCGAATACTAGTACTTCTTCATACCAGACTTAACTGGTTTCCTTAAGGTCACCAACATGTTCCACATAAAAGTCCTTAAAACCCTATAAGATTTCATTATCCATGACTTTCTCATTGTAGGTGCTCTCTACAAATTTTCCAATACCACATCATGATTATTACGTGCTCACAAAGATACTAGTCTGGGAGCTTCTACTTATGGCGCACCTTAACCATCGAATACCTCAAGATGTCATAACAGTCAATTTCTATTCCCAATTACGCCACACATAATTTATCCTACAGACACTCTTAGAGGCCCTTAAATCACATTCACACTAGGATTAATTCGTACCCAGCCATTAATTAAGCCACTAAAATGACCCTAACACTTAGATAACAATCTTATCCTTTTTCCAATGGTTGTGACCTTAGGCCACGTACTAAATCACAAACTAGCACCACTTAAGGATTTTGGCAAGATAAGGGGCATTGCCTACAAGCCATAAACTTCTAGGTTTGTATCATCGACATCACTAAAGATTCTACCCCTCAAAATCGTATCATGTCTCCTAAAATTCTAACATGGAAGACTATCTAGAGTTCACTCCTAGGTCTCCTCAACTATTATTATTACATATATAAGATACTTATCACAATTTGCCCATAACTCTCATTGCACCTTGTAAGGTACAACTTTCAATCAGTAACCACTATGACACTCACTAATAACCATAGTATCTTACCAATCGACGTTCTTACTAGGAACTATCCTAGTCACGCACCTGGCTCGAGTCACCAACTGTGATGAATCTAATCACAATCATTTATCACTATCAAATGAAAGCAACATATGAAATCGTTGTTCTCTAAAAATTCAAACTCCAGACTTCCCTTCTTAGGAGTAAGTCTCTCCCCCTTACATCCTTAACATGCACAAACATGTCCGACGGGCGAATGCTTAACGCCGCTGTCAAAGTCGACCTTGTCCACATATCTAGTGACGTTGTGACTAACCTAACACTCCTAGGTCATTGTTATATCGTGATCGTGTCTTAATATTTCCTTAAGAAGAACCCTGTTAAGTGAAACACTCACCTTATAATGAACCTTCAACTACATAAGGTTTTCACTGAGCTTATTTCTGAGTTTTATTCAAAATGAATTCACATGATGGACACACCGGTCATCATTGACATTCTAAGGGTAGTTAGTACTACACAAGGCTACATCTTATAATTTGTGTCGACTTGAAAAGTCGTGCCAAGAACTAGTCTCCACTTTGCTAGGGTTATCCTAACTTATACTGTTGACACATGCTTACATTCTAATCATGATTCAAGTATCCACATGGCATCATCAATCTAAGTCATGAATAAGTTTCCTAGTATTCCTCAAATAAAGTGTCACTCCGCTTACACTAGTCATTCCACAACATTCGAGCATCGCGCTCGTTCATGACACAAGTATCCAATTTTTCTTAGAAGGATACATCGCCTATCTATGCCAATTCGAATGACATGATTCGACACGCACACTATTCAACTCTTTTAAACCTTGACCAATGACCTGAGGTCATTATGTGACCCTTACCACGATCATCACCAGGCACTAGTACTTCTTCATACCGGAGTTAACTGATTTCCTTAAGGTAACCAACACGATCCACATAAAAGTCCTCAAAACCCGATAATATTTTATTATCCATGGCTTTCTCATTGTAGTTGCGCTCTACAAATTTTTTAATACCTGCATCATGATTACTAAGTGCTCGGATACTAGTCTATGAGTTGCTACATATGGCACACCTTAACCATCGAACACCTCAAGATGTCATAACAGTCGATTTCTATTCTTAGTAATGCCACACAAAATTGATCCTACGGATACTCTAAGAGGCCCTTAAACCACATTCACATTAGGATTACTTCGCACCCAACCATTAATTAAGCCACTAAAATGACCCTGACACTTAGATAAGAATCTTATCCTTTTTCCAATGGCTGTGACCTTAAGCCACTTACTAAATGACAAACTAACACCAATTAAGAATTCTGGTAGGATACAGGGCATCACTACAACCTATAAACCTTTAGGTCTGCATCATCGACATCTCTAAACATCCTACCCCTCAAAATCATATCATATCTACTAAAACCCTGGCATGAAAGACTATCCAGAGTTCACTCCAAAGTCTCCTCAACCATCATTATTGCACACATAACATACTTATCGCAATTTGCCCGTAACTCTCATCGCGGCTTATGAAGTACAACTTTCAATTAACAACCACTATGACACTTACTAGCAACCATAGTATCTTACTGACTCTGACCGAGTGCGAATCCCTATATGTTGATCAACACGGTTCCTCATGCCTATCGAATCACCAATTATCATACGATATGATACTATCATAAGGGTTGAATTTGCCTAATTACATCATTATTATCAACTATATGAAAGTACCGCACCCCAGAACTTAATGCATTCTTATCACAACCAATACTGACTAGGCATGACATACTAACCACCTTATCTCCACAGTTGATTTTACAACATTCATCTTTCCATTTAAATGGACGTTATTTACAATTTTGCATCTTAATTGTCCTCTCACTTCATCAAAGGTTTACACATAAGCACCTCACACTAAAACCGCAATGTCATCACTATTGAATTTCAAGGACACTCGCAACTTACTAACATGTCTAATCAGAAGGCCGAAAGCGACTAATGAAAACTAACTTGGTCGCATGTGACTTGGCAATAACTTATTTGTTGTTCTAATCTCTTTGACTCCACCTTCGAGAATACAAACTAAAATCGTCACCAATCTAGCGTGATCGGCCTAAAACCAACGCTGATGTTGAAAGATCCAATACCGACCAAACCACGTCACTTTCGAAAGGAACCTTGTAACTAGAGCTCTGATACCATTTGTAATGCCCTAATCTGAATTTATGGATTACCAGTGGTCAATCCAGTCCGACCCGAGCATTAGGTATGAAGTGTAATGAAATAACCTACATAATGTTGCTAGTCTAGTTTTATTTAATTAACATTTTACTTTTTTAGCATGCGATTTCCATTTCAAATCAAGCTACGTGAGAGACTCGTGGTAAGCGTCCCCAAAATCTAAGCATACAAAGTTACTAACGTAAATTAAAAAGAACAGTTACCTATATAACGCCCTCAAAATGTGGAACCGCACCCAGCCTGTCATAATAAAGGCGAGGGAATTAGTCGAATGTCCAGTGGGAAAATATAATAATGCAGTATAGAATCGAATGACATAAAGAAGACTCTAACATGTTATACCCACATGCACATGAAACTACCGTATGTATATATATATATATATATATATATATATATATATATATATATATATATATATGAATATAATTATATGCACGAAACCATTTGTATTCCAAAAACGTTGTTTATCTCGATTAATTTACCTTAATCTTGTGAAATAAATACCTTTTTCTTGACTCAACCTTCAATTCCCAATTTAACACACCCTGTTAAATTATTAAAACAAATATGCCTTAATTAATAAAAATCATTCCCTTTCCAGAAATTACCCCTTTATTTATACCAATTCATGTTAGTATTTTTCTTCAAAATTACCCTTTCAACACACGCAAATACCGTGTTAGAAAATACTTATTTTAATTTGAAAACCTTTCATAAACACACCCCAGGTATGGGTTAAACCTCTATAGGTTGTTTAACTATCCATTTAACCCCTTCACTTTACCATTCCTTTGTTTTACGGACATTAATCAATTTTCACATTCCTTGTCCACTTTATCTTTTACCGGAACATTTATTAATTTATTCAAGTTAGGTTGTATTTTCATATAATCAACACATAACTCATTTCCTCACATGTTTCAATTTTGTTATCTTTTTCTCGGAACCTTCCAATATTCGCATACTTTAACCAGCTTAACTCCGTCGGCTATGCTACCATATGCTCTGGCCAGTGATTTGGGGTCTTTCACCCTAGGGCTATGGGCCCTCCTTAATTATTTCGGTGACATAGAGTTCTTATTGATGTGTTTTAACATTTTGCAAATGTCCACATCATTCCACTTTTTTACTTTTTTCGGCCAAAGCCAAAACTCGGAGTTTCACCCCAATTTGTGTCACACTTTTGAAATTATTATTCCTTGTCCTTTTTACTACAATGTCGATTTTATCCCCAAATCATGTTCATTATGACCCTTTTGTGTAACACTTTTTTCAACATTTTCATTTCATAAAAATATTCCACTTTACGTAAAATCACCATTTTACCCATTTATTTTCAAACTTGCATTTCTCTATTATCAAAATTGTCATTCCTCAAAATACTCTTAAGTCACCCACGCTAACTTATTAAGTGTTTTAAATCATTAACACTTCATTCAAATTTTGGAATAACATTCCTCCCACGTTGGAAATATCTTTATTTCATTACTATCTTTCCCAAGAAATCATTAAACATATATGACTGCTTTATAAGAAAAACACTATTTCTTTATTAATTCATATAGTCTTAAAACCATACACTTATCACCTTTTTCACACATCATAAGGGCTAAAATTTATAATTTATTTATTTCATGTTTACACCCAATAAATCCCCTATTAAACTTGTTTATATGTCCAACCTCAAAATACTACAAGTTTATATACATGAGAAGATGGATTATTCAGCCCACGCCCAAAATTCCTATCAAATGGTCTAACATAAGATTTATTCTAAAAATTTCATAATACTTGGAAAAATACATTTTTCAAGGTTAAAGGATATTTTTATTCTTCAAAACTTCAACAAATGTCCAATTTTCTAAAATCTTCATTTTGAAGGAAACTTCAAAATATGGTTCATCCCAAAATCTTTAGTAAGATGATTATTATTTTCAAAATATTTTATTTTGCAAAATGATTAATTCCAAACTTCTTAAATACATCATTTTTTAAACATTCTTGAATCGTAGTATTTTATCAAAACCTTTAAAATCCTTTGTAAACCCATTTTCATAAATCATAAGAAATATCATTCTTAACTCATGAATGCATCCTACTCTTATAAACTCTAACCACGTGACTAACACTATGAAAATAATAGAGTTTTTATACTAAAGAGTAGAGTTTTTCCACCGAAGATGTATCCCTAAAAGGATAGATGAGGAAGAAGAAGATGGCAACCCCCCACCTCCAAAGGTGGCCTCGAGGAGGTTGCCTAGCTCCACAAATATTGACTCCATAAAACTACAAGCAAACCCCCCTTCAAACTCCATAAATCTCCCACCTTCATCTTCTCCCCCCTTCCCCTCCAAACAACACTTTCAATATTCGTAGCTCTATCAAACAATGGTGGAAATGGGTGTATAAGGTTCAAGTATGGTGGAATACTATAAGAAGATGGTGGCATAAGGCGATGGTTGTGGTGGTAAGAGTAAGAGAGAGAGAGAAGAAATCAGATGATGGTGGGAGACCCCCCCCTTATCTTCTCCACACTTGATTTAACCATCGCCACAACCATCTCCACAATAATCCAAAAAAAAATTATAAAACACCCCTAAACCTTAAAATCACCTTTTTGCTCAATTTGAATTCACCGAAACTCGACATGTCATCAATCCAACGGCTTAAAATGTGACAGCACACACGGTCATCCCGAATTAAAATTTATAGGCAACCTCGTTCGAACGAAAATTAGGCCTCGTTCGAATGAGAAAGGAGATTCATTTGAACGACCATCAAACGACCCTCTAAATAGTTCAGATAGTGACACCTCATTTGATCCTCATTCGATCTCCACTTCGAACGACTTTGGCTTCTTGTTCGAGCCACTTGTCTTCGTTCGAACGAAATAATAATTTCTTTCGAACGACCCTTAACTCGTTCGAACCACAATTTCCAATATTTCCAATTATATTGATCCAAATCCTAAGGTTTTCATATTATTGCAATTCATACGGGAAAAATAATAAAATATTGAGCACATGTATTACAAAAGATTTCTTAGAAGTCCCAACTCGTGAACTTGTTTCCTCGGGAGGTTGCGATGTAAAAACTAAGGGAATTGGGGGAACCATAGACATTGCGGGATTAGCCTCCCTAAACATACGTAATACACGATCGACCTATGCATGAACATTCTTAGCCAACACAGGATCAACGATGCGAGTAACTGTAGGGGGAATCCCAATAAGCTCAGGAGCAACTGGTTGTGACTTAGACTTGGTGGGATTCCTGGACTTAGATGTTTTAGGAGTTGGGTTAGAAACACCTTCACTTGATGGATCCGCGAGAGGAGTGGTGGTGGCAGGTTTTCTGTGGGCAATATGAGCATCCTTCTTACCCTTTTGAGGAACGTCACTCATAGGGGCAAATGTGGGGCAGTTCAGAAGAGGGAGATTTTTGGGTGGTGTTCAGAGGAAACTCAACCCCTAGTGTAGAGTTATTCTTCAAACCCATCTCATTCGCAGGAAATTTTTAGATTGCTGGGTACACAGGTGGAGTTCGAATCCACTCATCAATTTTTGGGTTATACGGTAAACTTGGATTTACACCCGAGGAGTTGTAAACATGTAAAACATATTAAACCAAAATAGGATCTCGATTGAAAACTTTAGGTTATTTATGATTCCAAAACATGTAAAACAAGTATAACGACATAACATACTGAAAAACATAGTAGAATAAGTTATTGACGCGACTCGAAAAGTGTCTCTAATGTGCGTTCACTCTAGGCTCAAGTGCAATCCTGCGCGTTAGTAATAAACCCGGCAAGTCAGGATCGTATCCACGGGGAAATAGGACAACAGAGTTGTGACGACGTTGGATAGATAAGGAAATCCTAACTCTGACTCTAAAGGAAAAAGAAAAATGATTGGGTTTGTGGGATAACTATACTAGATGAAATTATGAATTTATGAAAAGATGCAATTATACTAAATCACCTAGAATACTGATGAAGACTGATTTAAAATTTTAAACTATATGATGAAGAAATCAGGACGAGAATACAATCCCCCAACCCTAGTGTATTGCAGTTATAATACTAATCATAAATTTCACTGATTAATTAGACCCAGAATTTAGTACTCCCAAGCATTACGTATATGAGGTTCAAGCCCGCATCATACTTAATCTGACGGCAAGTTAATTGGTATCACGATAAGTACACTTAAATTGTATTCTAAAACATCCCGGTTACTCATAAGCAAACGAGATATAAAGATCTACAATTGTCATGTCCCTACGCGATATGCTCGTAATCAATCACTAAATTTAGAGGACTAATTTTATACACATGCAACTATCACATCAGGCTGGCTTCATGCATCCCGACCTTAGAAAATCTAGCCTAACATGCTGAAAGTAATGAAAACAATTTTTGAATTACAGAAAACCATAATTAAACTAAGGAAAATCTGTAGACTGATGTATAATGAAATTGAAGAGAGGAAATAACTCACTAATCTTACTAAAGCATAAACAACAGCAATTAAGAACACAGAATTCTGAATAACCTTCAATCTTGAAATTAAAATTGTAAACTATCTCTAAACTACGGTTTTCTGGAAAGAAAGGAAAATTATCCTAATTCTCCGTCCTAAAAATGATAAAAACTCGGGTTTTTATACCCTACAAAAATTCAGGATTTTTAGTTGCACTAGGACTCTCCATTAGAGAAGGATAGAATTTCAAATCTCAATAGCCGGACCGGTCCGGGGCTTAGGCTGATCGGTCTGCCTGGAAAGCGGATCGGCTCTTTTAATTTTCTGGCGGATCGGTTCTTTTATTTTTCTTCCTTCTTCGATTTGCTTTCGATCCGGGGTCCTCTGGATTGTTGCACAGCAGACCGGTCCGGTCCTACTGCGGACCGGTCTGCCTCTTTGAATTTTTTTTCCAACTTTGACTGCTCATAACTTTTGTTCCGGGACTCCGATTGAGGTTTCATTTCTTCCTATGTGCTCATGAGCTTGATATCTTCAACTTCTCTTTAATACCTCATCCGAATTTCGGTTAGAAATTACACTTTTACCCTTTTGACTTTTCTTCTTGCCTTTCTCAATTCTTCCGACTACACCAAAAACAGCATTTTGGCACACCCTGATATTAAAAATCTGGCACGGTTTAAAACTGTGCTAGATTTTGGCACGGTTTAATAGAAATTTGGCACACTTTAAAACAGTGCCAAAATTTGGCACTGTTTTAAAGTGTGCCAAAATTGAGTACACTTTACTAGGATATAAAATACCTCAAAATTTTGGGACATTTTAGTCTCCCTCTTCTCTCTCCTTCTTCGTCTTCTCCCCCGCTCTCCCCTCTCTCTCCACCAAAAACCCAAGCCCTACCATCGGGTCACCAAAAACCCAAGCCCTACCATCCGCTCTCCCCCTCTCTCCCCTGCTGCTTCGGCCCTATTCCTCATCGGGTCACCTCCCCCCTTGGGTTTATCCCCTGCCGTCGCCCCTATTTTCCGGGTTTATCCTCCTCGGGTCACCTCCCCCACTCCCCTGGTTTCGGGTTTTTGATATTCCGGTGTCGTGGTGTCCCTTCCGGCGACCTCGTGTTTTCTCGGTTTGAGGTATTTTATCTGGTGTCGTAATTTCTTTCCTTTATAAGGATTATATATATATATATATATATATATATATATATATATATATATATATATACTGATATATATTATATATATACTGATTTATATACTGATTTATATCATATATATTGATATATAAATATAAAATCATATATACTAACTCATATATAAATATAAAATCATATATACTGATATATATATTATATATATACAGATTTATATCATATATACTAACTGATATATAAATATAAAATCATATATATATATATATATATATATATATATTCGATTAAACTCTAGAATTAGATTTAATCTAGAATTATTTAGAATTAAATCTAATATATAGTGATTTAATAAAATATATAGTGATTTAATAAAATATATAGTGATCTAATATATATATATATATATATATATATATATATATATATATATATCAGTATATATTAGAATTAAATCTAATCTATTTTATTAAATGACTATATATTAGATTTAATTCTAGATAACTCTAGATTAAATCTAATTCTAAAGTTTAATCTAATATATATATATATATATATATATATATATACAGAGGTGGAATTAAATCTAATATATACTGATTTTTGGAATGTGGAGATAACTTTTCAATAGTCCAGTTTAGGAAAGAGAAAGCCATGTGCAGATAACATTTTCAATCTTGAGGTGGGTGATATAGGAGGTGATTGTGTTTTCTTGGCAAGATCTGATGGGGGTGATGGGATTTCCAAGCACTTGAGGTGATTGTGTTCTCAAAGGTCCAGTCAGGGCACACTCCCTCCAAGGCTGTTGTCGCCCCTCTAAGGTATTTCTCATATTAATTTTTTGAATGGGTTTTTTGTTTTGCAACAAAATGCATTTTTTTTGGCACAAAAATGGTTCAATGTGCACAAAATGCATTTTAGGGCATAATAATCTCATATTAATATTTAAGTGTTTAAATGCTAATTGTGCCTGTTCATGTTTGTGACAATGTTAATGTGCACATAGAGGGGTAAATCTTGGATAGTCCAATTGTTAGTTGTGGCCTGTTTCTCGCTAGCAACAAAAATGGAGGAGATTGAAGTGCCTCCCATTGTTGATTTACAGGTGAGAGAAAAATTAATGTGAATATTTATTTATTTCATTATATATTGATCCATTTTACTTTCTGATATGTTCTTATATGTAATGGACATATGGATTTTTGTGAGTAGGTAGGAGATCCCAAATTTTTATTTGAAGGTAAAACCATACAAAGAATGACACTTCTTATTTTGAGAACCTTGAATGGAGATCCCAAGTTCTTTCATAGACTACTTTCTTAAAAAGATTAACCATGATCATCTTCCATCACAATCTTTGATCTCTAGATCAATTCAATACATCTTAAGCACAATCAAAGGTAGATTATTCACTATATATATAATAAAGCCCAATATAACGCGTGTCCTAATGGCACATAATGATACCTAATTATACTCATAAAAGGGACATGTTATCAATTTCACACACGTGTGTGTATAATCATATATGGGTACTGTAATATTAAAGAGTTTGATCCAGTGCTCGGTGGGAATTGAATGCAGGTTTTGGGGAGGTTTGGAGATCAAAAGGCCAGCATAGGCTGCCAGTGATTTGTTTTGTTTTGTTTTACAAATGTTCAACTCAGGCCAGTTCCATCCAATCTTAATCAAGTTACTACATGTAACTATTATTTAGAACCCATTCATTAACCTTTTAAAATGCAATAAATTATTTCTACTCAATATTTATAGTTTATCCTTTTCATTCTATATCAGATCATTCCTTTTAAAATTTGAAAATCACTTCATGGCTTACTTTATGACCTTATTTAGTTAAATTGGTGGAAGGGACATGCTGGTGGTTTGGTTTTGGAATTTGCTGTTGCTGTTGAGTTTATATTAAATGTTAAAACATGTTGGATTTAACGAATAAACAAATGAAACTATGTCAAAATTTTCTAAAATCCATAAACGTTCAAAATTGATTAAAAACGTACCGTTAGAGAATATGACGATATATGACGATATAGGAGGCACGAACACCTCGCACGGGACCAATGTCACTTGTAGGAAACTGACCGCGTAGCGCCGGGTCTCCCGATTTGAGAGTATGACGATAATCTGGAAAAATCACACTTAGAGTTAAAAACATGCCATTAAAGGGTGAAAACCCAAACCAACCCCCAAACGATCCCGTAGGAGGCACAAACACCTCGTACGGGTCCAATGTAACCGGTAGGAACTGATCGCATAGTCCTGGGTCTCCGGGTTTGAGAGTATGACGATGATTTACAAAAATCACACTTAAGACTTAAAAGCAAGCTGTTAAAGGGAGGAAACCCAAACCAGCCCCCCAAATAACCCCGTAGGAGGCACGAACACCTCGCACGGGACCAATGTAACTTGTAGGAACTGACCGCGTAGTCCCAGGTCGCTCGGTTTGAGAGTATGATGATAATCTGCAAAAATCACACTTAGAGTTAAAAACATGCCGTTAAAGGGTGGAAACCCAAACCAGCCCCCCAACGACCTCGTAGGAGGCACGAACACCTCGCATGGGACCAATGTAACTTGTAGGAACTGATCGCGTTACCCCGGGTCTCCCGGTTTGAGAGTATGACGATAATCTGGAAAAATAACACTTAGAGTTAAAAACATGCCATTAAAGGGTGAAAACCCAAACCAACCCCCAAACGATCCCGTAGGAGGCACGAACACCTCGCACGGGACCAATGTAACCTGTAGGAACTGATCGCGTAGTCCCGGGTCTCCCGGTTTGATAGTATGACGATAATTTGCAAAAATCACACTTAGACTTAAAAACAAGCCGTTAAAGGGTGAAAACCCAAACCAACCCCCCATCGACCCCGTAGGAGGCACAAATACCTCGCACGGAACCAATGTAACTTGTAGGAACAGACCGTGTAGTCCCGGGTCTCACGGTTTGAGAGTATGACGATAATTTGCAAAAATCACACTAAGACTTAAAAACAAGTCGTTAAAGGGTGAAAACCCAAACCAGCCCCCAAACGACCCCGTAGGAGGCACGAACACCTCGCACGGGACCAATGTAACTTGTAGGAACTGACCGCGTAATCCCGGGTATCTCGGTTTGAGAGTATGACGATAATTTGCAAAAATCACACTTAGACTTAAAAATAAGCCATTAAAGGGTGAAAACCCAAACCAGCCCCCAAACGACCCTGTAGGAGGCACGAATACCTCGCACGGAACCAATGTAATTGTAGGAACAGACCGTGTAGTCCCGGGTCTCACGGTTTGAGAGTATGACAATAATTTGCAAAAATCACACTTAGACTTAAAAACAAGCCGTTAAAGGGTGAAAACCCAAACCAGCCCCCAAACGATCCCGTAGGAGGCACAAACACCTCGTACGGGTCCAATGTAACCGGTAGGAACTGATCGCATAGTCCTGGGTCTCCGGGTTTGAGAGTATGACGATGATTTACAAAAATCACACTTAAGACTTAAAAGCAAGCTGTTAAAGGGAGGAAACCCAAACCAGCCCCCCAAATAACCCCGTAGGAGGCACGAACACCTCGCACGGGACCAATGTAACTTGTAGGAACTGACCGCGTAGTCCCAGGTCGCTCGGTTTGAGAGTATGATGATAATCTGCAAAAATCACACTTAGAGTTAAAAACATGCCGTTAAAGGGTGGAAACCCAAACCAGCCCCCCAACGACCTCGTAGGAGGCACGAACACCTCGCATGGGACCAATGTAACTTGTAGGAACTGATCGCGTTACCCCGGGTCTCCCGGTTTGAGAGTATGACGATAATCTGGAAAAATAACACTTAGAGTTAAAAACATGCCATTAAAGGGTGAAAACCCAAACCAACCCCCAAACGATCCCGTAGGAGGCACGAACACCTCGCACGGGACCAATGTAACCTGTAGGAACTGATCGCGTAGTCCCGGGTCTCCCGGTTTGATAGTATGACGATAATTTGCAAAAATCACACTTAGACTTAAAAACAAGCCGTTAAAGGGTGAAAACCCAAACCAACCCCCCATCGACCCCGTAGGAGGCACAAATACCTCGCACGGAACCAATGTAACTTGTAGGAACTGACCGTGTAGTCCCGGGTCTCACGGTTTGAGAGTATGACGATAACTTGCAAAAATCACACTTAGACTTAAAAACAAGCCGTTAAAGGGTGAAAACCCAAACCAGCCCCCAAACGACACCGTAGGAGGCACGAACACCTCGCACGGGACCAATGTAACTTGTAGGAACTGACCGCGTAGTCCCGGGTCGCTCGATTTGAGAGTATCACGATAATCTGCAAAAATCACACTTAGAGTTAAAAACATGCCGTTAAAGGGTGAAAACCCAAACCAGCCCCCAAACGACCCCGTAGGAGGCACGAACACCTCGCACGGGACCAATGTAACTTGTAGGAACTGACCGCGTAATACCGGGTATCCCGGTTTGAGAGTATGACGATAATTTGCAAAAATTACACTTAGACTTAAAAACATGCTGCTAAAGAGTGAAAACCCTAACCAGCCCCCAAACGACCCCGTAGGAGGCACGAACACCTCGCACGGGATCAATGTAACTTGTAGGAACTGATCGCGTAGTCCCGGGTCGCTCGGTTTGAGAGTATGACAATAATCTGCAAAAATCACACTTAGACTTAAAAACATGCTGTTAAAGGGTGAAAACCCAAACCAACCCCCAAACGACCCCGTAGGAGGCACGAATACCTCGCACGGAACTAGGCCTGTAAACGGGTCGGATTCGGACCGGATCAGGCCAATCCAAATCCGAATCCGTTTATGTTAAACGGATTCGGATCCGATCCGATTATCCGATTATCCAAATCTGAATCCGATTATCCGAATCCGTTAAGAATCCGTTAATCCGATCCGTTTATCCGATCCGATCCGATCCGATTATAATATTATAAATAACTATTATAAATTTTAAAATACAATATATATTATAAACAACTATTATAATATATATTTCAAAAAATATATTTAAATAACTATTATAATATAAATTACTATTATAAATAAATGCAATATATATTAATATAGGACTATTATAAATAACTATTAAAATATATATTTAAAATATTAATAAATTTCTAAATACAGTATATATATTAATTAAAAATATTATATATATAGATATATATTAAACGGATCGGATTATTAACGGATCGGATCATATGAATCCAAATCCGCTCCATTTAATAAACGGGTAATCGGGTAATCGGATAATCGGGTAATCGGATTTCAAGGGGTGATCCAAATCCGTGTAAACGGATCGGATTCGGATTCGGAAAAAATCCGATCCGTTGACAGGCCTACACGGAACCAATGTAACTTGTAGGAACAGACCGTGTAGTCCCGGGTCTCACGGTTTGAGAGTATGACGATAATTTACAAAAATCACACTTAGACTTAAAAACAAGCCGTTAAAGGATGAAAACCAAAACCATCCCCCAAATGACCCCGTAGGAGGCACGAACACCTCGTACGGGACCAATGTAACTTGTAGGAACTGACCGCGTAATCCTGGGTATCCCGGTTTGAGAGTATGACGATAATTTGCAAAAATCACACTCAGACTTAAAAATAAGCCATTAAAGGGTGAAAACCCAAACCAACCCCCAAACGACCCCGTAAGAGGCACGAACACCTCTCACGGGACCAACGTAACTTGTTGGAACTGACCGCGTAATCCCGGGTATCCCGGTTTGAGAGTATGACGATAATTTGCAAAAATCACACATAGACTTAAAAATGTGCTGTTAAAGAGTGAAAACCCTAACCAGCCCCCAAACGACCCCGTAGGAGGCACGATCACCTCGCACGGGACCAATGTAACTTGTAGGAACTCTCCGCGTAGTCCCGAGTCGCTCGGTTTGAGAGTATGACGATAATCTGCAAAAATCACACTGAGAGTTAAAAACATGCCGTTAAAGGGTGAAAACCCAAACTAGCCCCCCAACGACCCCGTAGGAGGCACGAACACCTCGCACGGGACCAATGTAACTTGTAGAAACTGGGCGCTAGTCCCGGGTCTCTCGGTTTAAGAGAATGATGATAATTTGCAAAAATCACACTTAGACTTAAAAACAAGCCGTTAAAGTGTGAAAACCCAAACCAGCCCCCCATCGACCCCGTAGGAGGCACGAACACCTCGCACAGGACCAATGTAACTTGTAGGAACTGACCGCGTAGTCCCAGGTCTCTCGGTTTGAGAGTATGACGATAATTTGCAAAAATCACTCTTCGACTTAAAAACATGCTGTTAAAGAGTGAAAACCCAAACCAGCCCCCAAACGACCACGTGGGAGGCACGAACACCTCGCACGGGACCAATGTAACTTGTAGGAACTGACCGCGTAGTCCCGGGTCACTCGGTTTGAGAGTATGACGATAATTTGCAAAAATCACACTTAGACTTAAAAACAAGCCGTTAAACGGTGAAAACCCAAATTAGCCCCCAAACGATCCCGTAGGAGGCACGAACACCTCGCACGGGACCAATGTAACTTGTAGAAACTGATCGCGTAGTCCCGGGTAACCCGATTTGAGAGTATGATGATAATTTGCAAAAATCACACTTAAACTTAAAAACAAGCCGTTAAAGGGTGAAAACCCAAACCATCCCCCCATCGATCCCGTAGGAGGCACGAACACCTCGCATGGGACCAATGTAACTTGTAGGAACTGACCGCGTAATCCCAGGTAACCCGATTTGAGAGTATGACGATAATCTGCAAAAATCACTTTTAGAGTTAAAAACATGCCGTTAAGGAGTGGAAACCCAAACCAGCCCCCCAACGACCCCGTAGGAGGCACGAACACCTCGCACGGGACCAATGTAACTTGTAGGAACTGACCGCGTAGCCCCAGGTCTCCCGATTTGAGAGGATGACGATAATTTGCAAAAATCACACTTAGACTTAAAAACAAGCCGTTAAAGGGTGAAAACCCAAACCAACCCCCGATCGACCCTGTAGGAGGCACAAATACATCTCACGGGATCAATGTAACTTGTAGGAACTGACCGTGTAGTCCCGGGTCTCACGGTTTGAGAGTATGACGATAATTTGCCAAAATCACACTGAGACTTATAAACAAGCCGTTAAAGGGTGAAAACCCAAACCAGCCCCCAAACGACCCCGTAAGAGGCACGAACACCTCGCACAGGACCAATGTAACTTGTAGGAACTGACCGCGTAATCCCGAGTATCCCGGTTTGAGAGTATGACGATAATTTATAAAAATCACACATAGACTTAAAAACGTGCTGTTAAAGAGTGAAAACCCTAACCAGCCCCCAAACGACCCCGTAAGAGGCACGATCACCTCGCACGGGACCAATGTAACTTGTAGGAACTGACCGCGTAGTCCCGAGTCGCTCGGTTTGAGAGTATGACGATAATCTGCAAAAATCACACTTAGAGTTAAAAACATGCCGTTAAAGGGTGAGAACCCAAACTAGAACCCCAACGACCCCGTAGGAGGCACGAACACCTCGCACGGGACCAATGCAACTTATAGGAACTGACCGCGTAGTCCCGGGTCTCCCGGTTTGATAGTATGACGATAATTTGTAAAAATCACACTTAGACTTAAAAACAAGCCGTTAAAGGCTGAAAACCCAAACCAACCTCCCATCGATCCCGTAGGAGGCACGAACACCTCGCACGGGACCAATGTAACTTGTAGAAACTGGGCGCTAGTCCCGGGTCTCTCGGTTTAAGAGAATGATGATAATTTGCAAAAATCACACTTAGACTTAAAAACAAGCCGTTAAAGTGTGAAAACCCAAACCAGCCCCCCATCGACCCCGTAGGAGGCACGAACACCTCGCACAGGACCAATGTAACTTGTAGGAACTGACCGCGTAGTCCCAGGTCTCTCGGTTTGAGAGTATGACGATAATTTGCAAAAATCACTCTTCGACTTAAAAACATGCTGTTAAAGAGTGAAAACCCAAACCAGCCCCCAAACGACCACGTGGGAGGCACGAACACCTCGCACGGGACCAATGTAACTTGTAGGAACTGACCGCGTAGTCCCGGGTCGCTCGGTTTGAGAGTATGACGATAATTTGTAAAAATCACACTTAGACTTAAAAACAAGCTGTTAAACGGTGAAAACCCAAATTAGCCCCCAAACGATCCCGTAGGAGGCACGAACACCTCGCACGGGACCAATGTAACTTGTAGGAACTGATCGCGTAGTCCCGGGTAACCCGATTTGAGAGTATGATAATAATTTGCAAAAATCACACTTAAACTTAAAAACAAGCAGTTAAAGGGTGAAAACCCAAACCATCCCCCCATCGATCCCGTAGGAGGCACGAACACCTCGCATGGGACCAATGTAACTTGTAGGAACTGACCGCGTAATCCCAGGTAACCCGATTTGAGAGTATGACGATAATCTGCAAAAATCACTTTTAGAGTTAAAAACATGCCGTTAAGGAGTGGAAACCCAAACCAGCCCCCCAACGACCCCGTAGGAGGCACGAACACCTCGCACGGGACCAATGTAACTTGTAGGAACTGACCACGTAGCCCCGGGTCTCCCGGTTTGAGAGGATGACGATAATTTGCAAAAATCACACTTAGACTTAAAAACAAGCCGTTAAAGGGTGAAAACCCAAACAAACCCCCGATCGACCCTATAGGAGGCACAAATACCTTGCACGGGACCAATGTAACTTGTAGGAACTGACCGTGTAGTCCCGGGTCTCACGGTTTGAGAGTATGACGATAACTTGCAAAAATCACACTTAGACTTAAAAGCAAGCCGTTAAAGGGTGAAAACCCAAACCAGCCCCCAAACGACCCCGTAGGAGGCACGAACACCTCGCACGGGACCAATGTAACTTGTAGGAACTGACCGCGTAGTCCCGGGTCGCTCGGTTTGAGAGTATCACGATAATCTGCAAAAATCACACTTAGAGTTAAAAACATGCCGTTAAAGGGTGAAAACCCAAACCAGCCCCCAAACGACCCCGTAGGAGGCACAAACACCTCGCACGGGACCAATGTAACTTATAGGAACTGCCGCGTAATCCCGGGTATCCCGGTTTGAGAGTATGACGATAATTTGCAAAAATCACACTTAGACTTAAAAACATGTTGTTAAAGAGTGAAAACCCTAACCAGCCCCCAAACGACCTCGTAGGAGGCACGATCACCTCCTACGGGACCAATGTAACATGTAGGAATCGACCGCGTAATCCCGGGTTGCTCGATTTGAGAGTATGACGATAATCTGCAAAAATCACACTTAGAGTTAAAACATGCTGTTAAAGGGTGAAAACCCAAACCAGCCCCCAAACGACCCCGTAGGAGGCACGAACACCTCGTACGGGACCAATGTAACTTGTAGGAACTGACTGCGTAGTCCCGGGTCGCTCGGTTTGAGAGTATGAAGATAATCTGCAAAAATGACACTTAGAGTTAAAAACATGCCGTTAAAGGGTGAAAACCCAAACTAGCCCCCCAACGACCCCGTATGAGGCACGAACACCTCGCACGGGACCAATGCAACTTGTAGGAACTGATCGCGTAGTCCCGGGTCTCCCGGTTTGATAGTATGACGATAATTCGCAAAAATCACACTTAGACTTAAAAACAAGCCGTTAAAGGGTGAAAACCCAAACCAACCCCTCATCGATCCCGTAGGAGGTACGAATACCTCGCACAAGACCAATGTAACTTGTAGGAACTGGGCGCGTAGTCCCGGGTCTCTCGGTTTAAGAGAATGATGATAATTTGCAAAAATCCAATTAGACGTAAAAATAAACCGTTAAAGTGGGATAACCCAAACCAGCCCCCCATCGACCCCGTAGGAGGCACGAACACCTCGCACGGGACCAATGTAACTTATAGGAACTGATCGCATAGTCCCGGGTCTCCCGGTTTGAGAGCATGACGATAATTTGAAAAAATCACACTTAGAGTTAAAAACATTCCGTTAAAGGGTGAAAACCCAATCCAGCCCCCCAACGATCTCGTAGGAGGCATAAACACCTCGCACGGGACCGATGTAACTTGTAGGAACTGACCCCGTAGTTTCGGGTCTCCCGGTTTGAGAGTATGATGATAATTTGCAAAAATCACACTTACACTTAAAAACATGCTGTTAAAGAGTGAAAACCCTAACCAACCCCCAAACGACCCCGTAGGAGGCACGAACACCTCGTACGGGACCAATGTAACTTGTAGGAACTGACCGCGTAGTGTCGAGTCGCTCGGTTTGAGAGTATGACGATAATCTGCAAAAATCACACTTAGAGTTAAAAACATGCCGTTAAATGGTGAAAACCCAAACCAGCCCCCAAACGACCCCGTAGGAGGCACGAACACCTCGCACGGGACCAACGTAACTTGTAGGAACTGACCGCGTAGTCCCAGGTCTCTCGATTTGAGAGTATGACGATAATTTGCAAAAATCACTCTTAGACTTAAAAACATGCTGTTAAAGAGTGAAAACCCAAACCAGCCCCCAAACGACCCCGTAGGAGGCACGAACACCTCGCACGGGACCAATGTAACTTGTAGGAACTGACCGCGTAGTCCCGGGTCACTCGATTTGAGAGTATGACGATAATTTGCAAAAATCACAATTAGACTTAAAAACAAGCCGTTAAGGGGTGAAAACCCAAACCAGCCCCCAAACTACCCCGTAGGAGGCACGAACACCTCGTACGGGACCAATGTAACTTTTAGGAACTGATCGCGTAGTCCCTGGTAACCCGATTTGAGAGTATGACGATAATTTGCAAAAATCACACTTAAACTTAAAAACAAGCCGTTAAAGGGTGAAAACCCAAACCAGCCCCCCATCGATCCCGTAGGAGGCACGAACACCTCGCACGGGACCAATGTAACTTGTAGGAACTGACCGCGTAATCCCAGGTAACCCGATTTGAGAGTATGACGATAATCTGCAAAAATCACTTTTAGAGTTAAGAACATGCCGTTAAGGAGTGAAAACCCAAACCAGCCCCCCAACGACCCCGTAGGAGGCACGAACACCTCGCACGGGACCAATGTAACTTGTAGGAACTGATCGCGTAGCCCCGGGTCTCCCGGTTTGAGAGGATGAAGATAATTTGCAAAAATCACACTTAGACTTAAAAACAAGCCGTTAAAAGGTGAAAACCCAACCAACCCCCGATCGACCCTGTAGGAGGCACAAATACCTCTCACGGGATCAATGTAACTTGTAGGAACTGACCGTTAAGTCCCGGGTCTCACGGTTTGAGAGTATGACGATAATTTGCAAAAATCACACTTAGACTTAAAAACAAGCCGTTAAACGGTGAAAACCCAAACCAACCCCCAAACGACCCCGTAGGAGGCACGGACACCTCGCACGGGACCAATGTAACTTGTAGGAACTGAACGCGTAGTCCCGGGTCGCTCGGTTTGAGAGTATGATGATAATCTGCAAAAATTACACTTAGAGTTAAAAACATGCCGTTAAAGGGTGAAAACCCAAACCAGCCCCCAAACGACCCCGTAGGAGGCACGAACACCTCGCACGGGACCAATGTAACTTGTAGGAACTGACCGCGTAATCCCGGGTATGCCGTTTTGAGAGTATGACGATAATTTGCAAAAATCACACTTAGACTTAAAAACATGCTGTCAAAGAGTGAAAACCCTAACCAGCCCCCAAACGACCCCGTAGTAGGCACGTACACCTCGCACGGGACCAATGTAACTTGTAGGAACTGACCGCATAGTCCCTAGTCGCTCGATTTGAGAGTATGACAATAATCTGCAAAAATCACACTTAGAGTTAAAAATATGCTGTTAAAGGGTGAAAACCCAAACCAGCCCCAAACGACCCCGTAGGAGGCACGAACACCTCGCACGGGACCAATGTAACTTGTAGGAACTGACCGCGTAGTCCCGGGTCGCTCGGTTTGAGAGTATGACGATAATCTGCAAAAATCACACTTAGAGTTAAAAACATGCCGTTAAAGGGTTTTAAACCCAAACTATCCCCCCAACGACCCCGTAGGAGGCACGAACACCTCGCACGGGACCAATGAAACTTGTAGGAACTGACCGCGTAGTCCCGGGTCTCCCGGTTTGATAGTATGATGATAATTTGCAAAAATCACACTTAGACTTATTAACAAGCCGTTAAAGGGTGAAAACCCAAACCACCCCCCCCCCCATCGATCCCGTAGGAGGCACGAACACCTTGTAAGGGACCAATGTAACTTGTAGGAACTGGGCGCGTAGTCCCGGGTCTCTCGGTTTAAGAGAATGATGATAATTTGCGAAAATCACACTTAGACTTAAAAACAAGCCGTTAAAGTGTGAAAACCCAAACCAGCCCCCCATCGTCCCCGTAGGAGGCACGAACACCTCGCACGGGACCAATGTAACTTGTAGGAACTGACCGCGTAGTCCTGGGTCTCCCGGTTTGAGATGATGACGATAATTTGCAAAAATCACACTTATAGTTAAAAACATGCCGTTAAAGGGTGAAAACCCAAACCAGCCCCCCAACGACCTCGTAGGAGGCATGAACACCTCGCACGGGATCGATGTAACTTGTAGGAACTGACCCCGTAGTCTCGGGTCTCCCGGTTTGAGAGTATGATGATAATTTCCACTCATATATGTAATTTTATAGTTTAAGTAAAAAAAAAATTTGCAAATTATTGGGTTACTAATATCATATCTTTTTTTTATCCTATTTTTTTTGCAGGATAACAGTTTATCGTTGACATTTATTCACGTGGAACACACAGAGAACTCAATGGTTTACAACAAGGGATTTATTCATGATTCCATTTTTTTGTGTCATGGTCGTGCGGTCTTTTGTTGTTTTATTGTTGAGTTTTATGGCCGTGCAGGCTTTTGTAAGTTAATTGTTATATTTTGTGGCCGTGCGGGATTTATATTAGGCAGGTTTTGTATTAACAGGTTTTGGAATGTCCAAAAAATAGAGGAAACTCTGCCCAATTTTTTTCGGGCATGTGAACTATTAAAGACTTATAATATTTTGAAGTTTGTATGTACATTAATTTATTAACAACGTGCAATATTATTAATTTGTGAATTTTGTGCTTTCAAATAATTTTTTTTTATAAAAAATTTGGCACAGTTCAAAACCGTGGCAAAAGTGTATCATATTTTGGCACGATTTTGAACTGTGCCAAAAAATTTTAAACTGTTCTGAATGTGCCACATTTAAAAACTGTGCCAAAAGTGTGCCAAAAATATCAAATTCTGGCACGATTTAAAAGTGTGTCAAAAGTGTTCCTATTTGCCCAAATCTGGCACAATTAAAAACTGTGCCAAAAGTGTGCCAGAAATATCAAATTCTGGCACGGTTTAAAAGTGTGCCAGAAGTGTTCCTGTTTGACCAAATCTGTCACACTTTTGAGCCGTGCCAGAAAAAAAATTGCCATTTTGGAACACCTGATTCTGGCACAGTTCAAAACCGTACCAGATTTGATCTGGCACAGTTTTAAACCGTGCCAGATTCCTGTTTTTGGTGTCGTGCCAGATCTGGCACAAAAGAAGCTTCTTTCTTTTGTTTTTTACATTAAATACCTGCAAAATTAGTACAAAATACCAGAAACTCTGTGTACTCATTAGGATAAGTCGGTAACAAGATTATGAGATAAAGTCAAATCGATTACGTTGTTCGAGGTACTAAAAGTAACTAAATTAATGGATAAATTAGGAAGAATTTAAGCCTAATTAAACCCCCATAACTTAGAACTTTGCGCGTTCCGAGTAATGTAAAAGAATCCTAGCGCGACGCAACTCTTGAAAAACATGTTATTGGGATAGAATACCTTTTTTGCGGGCAGGCGATTGCATTTAGCGTATGCAACAAGCCTTTAAACCCCTAGGTTACCCTAGTAGGACGAGTTGTGTCTCGTGAAGGTTTGCAGTGAATATACCCACAAAATTCGACTCAAAGAAGATTCAAAATATACAAAAATTGTACAATTTAAACTTTCCCAAAAAATTGTCATCATCAAGTCATATTTACAAGTCTCAAATCATAGCGCGTGTGTGTGAAGCCAGAAATATAACTGCCAATTTCCACCGATTGATCATCGCGTTACTTATCCGAAAATTCATTTTGATTTCAACTTCTCACGAAATGCTCTCATAAACGAATCTCTCGGATTATGGCTATTCTCTCGGTATGCGTGATATAAAGAGTAAATATAGTGGACGCAAAATCACGCATACACGTAGAAAGACGGAAAATTTCTAGTGATAGGATCTCATCAACGGATTACGATTTTAAAAACGGGAACATTGCCTCTTTTTCGCGCATTCAATCTCTTTTATTATCTTTTGGTGTATTAGCTCTCCACGCGGTAACCAATTTCGCAATTTAGACTCGGTTAGGACTTTTTCGGGTTTTAAGATGCATTGGGTAAAATGAAAATGGCAGGAAGGATTGGAATTGGAAAAGTCATTTATGATGTCCATTTGTGCTTTTTCCGGGCTATTGCTCATTTTTTTCTTCTTTTTCTTCTTTTTCTATTTTCTCTGTTTTTCACTTCTTTTCTTTTCTTGCTATTTTTGTTGAGCATATCTATTTTTTTCCTTGCCCCTTTATTATATGCACTTTTTGGACTTAAATTCTGAATTTTTCCATTTTCGCAATGCCGGGTTACTTGGTTTTTCTGGTTGTCAAACGAAAAAGAAAAGTTTATTTGGCTCAATTTGGGTTACAAAAGGGGGTAATTTTTTTTGCTACTTTTTCTGGCCAAAATTTTTGGGTGACAAACGAGGGCCTACTTCATTGTCCAAAATACCAATTGCGTTAGCATATGCGTTTCGAGATGAATTTAAGTTTAGAGATCAATTTTGGCACGTTTTTCAAAGCAATATCACACACGTTTTTCATAACCGATCAAAATGAAAGGATTGAGATCCACGACGACTTTTTAGGCGTGGAAAAGAACTTTGAGTTAACAATTAACTCGGATTGATTTAAAAACTCGCAAAAAATGATAGGCTCGCATTTCACTGGGTTCGTTAATCTCCACATTTATTCGTTAAGTCGTCAATTTTCGCTCAATTTCCATTTTTGGTCAATTTTGGCTTTGTGTATTTGAATTTTTTACAACTTGAGACTTCAATCCGACTTTTAATGATATTTTTGAAAATTTTAAATTTTAAATTTTATTTATTTTGAACAAAAATATTTTTGGGTTTTTCAAAATTTTATGATTTTTTTGGAAATTTCTGGGCATTTTTGAAAATTTGTGAAGTTTTAGAAATATGCACTTGTGACCCCCCCTAACTTAGACTTTTGCATTGTCCTCAAGCAAAAAAGGACTAAAATCTAAACAAGGTAAAATAAGAAGTGCGATAAATAAAACAAACAAATGGAGAAAATGCAGATTTTATAGCAAACAAGACTGTGGTACAATTACAAGGAAAAGCATAAACCCATGTGAAACAGGAAAAGTACATAAAAACTGCCACACACACAAATACAGCTTCACTGGGGCGGTGGTTGGGAGGAACAGGGCACGTCGGGTCCATAGGGGTCATAGAAGTAGGAGGGCAATGGATCGTTGGGGTCCCCTTGGCGTCGATATATGTCCACTTGGAACCGGAACATCATGCTCGTATCGCGATGATAATCGGTCAAAAAGTTATCGAATCTTATCTCAAGAGCCGCCATACGGTTCGTGAGGTCGCTACCCGCCCATTCAAAATTCGGGTCGTCTTCTTCCTCCACTGACTCTTCATCCGGACCGACGTCACCCATTTTGACATCCACACCGGCTGCCTCTTCTTCCTCTTTGTCGCTCTCGCTCGAGGCAGCCTCTTCTTCACTATCACTTCCCCGCCTTGTCCGAAGGACAACTAGTTGTTTGGCGATCTTAGTGCGGGTCCCCTATCCAAAAGGATCGGGGAGGCAAATTCGGTCGAGCTGTGCTGCAATACCAACGTCCTTGAGGATGGAAGTGATCAAACGGGCATAGGGAAGTGGGGCGACACCTTTCTCATCCAGGGCTACGACCATGATGTCGGCGTATAAGGTGCAGGCCAAGTTAATGGAAGTGTGTGGGTTAAAGAGGTGGTAGGTCAAGGTGGCCTGACGGGGCCGCATCGCTGAGTCGTTTGACGTTTGCAAGATGTTTGTACACACGATTTGGAAGGTGAGGCGTGCCTTCTCATTAAGGCGGCCCACTGCGACAGTTTTCCTCGTCCATGCAACATCGGGGGTAATACGGTCCATGATCAATTCCTTGGCGACCGGGGCGATGTTCCGAGGGTAAGTGAATTCTTAGACGTCGGGAACATCGTATTCGGCCAATTTGGCTGTGAGAAGGGCCAACGAAAAGGGGATGACGGTCCCATCCACGTAAACTTGAGCCTCGAATTGGCCCGTCCGAACAAGGGTGCCATAAAAGGAGCGCACCTCGGCCTCCCAAGCCGCTTCATATGGTTCGTTGAGGAATCAGCACCAACCCCTAGCCATGAAAAGGGCGGTGACAGAGTGTAGCAGACCGATCCATTCAACAGCGCGCTCCAAATGGAGTTTACGATCCGAACTGAAGAACCGATGGCACCATCGCTCCTCTTGGCGAGAACGAAATTCCCCATGGCCGGAGGGGTGAATGTCGGTGGAGTCGTATTTGGTGGGGGCAGGGCGTTGGGCCATGATAACGAGAGAGATTTTTGCTGGAAAATTAGGGAGAGAGAAGTGATTTGGTTGATAATGTGAAAAGAAAGGGAGGGTGAAGGTAGGTATTTATAGGTGAAAGGGGTGGGTAGGGTTTGGAATTAGAGGGAAAAGGTTTGGAGGGAAAAGGGGGTGTATTTGGGAGGGAAAGGTTAGGCTTGGGAGTGGTGTGGACGAGTTTGGAGGGAATGAATGGGATTGGGGAGAAGGGGGGTGAACCTTGGAAAAGGGGAAAAATTTCTGCAGACAGCGGACCGGTCTGCCTGGGGATCGGACCGATCCGGTCCTTCAATATACAGGCCAATCCGACTATCGGATCGATCCGACTCAAAATTAAAGGAACCGGTCCGGGGCGGACCGGTCCGGCCCTAAAATAAAGGAACCGGTCCGGCTCTTATTTGTGAGCTGGATTTTTCCCTTAACTTAAATTTGATCGCTCTTCTCCGATAATTTTCAGTTTCACAACATACTCCCTATCAATTTTGGATTAAAAACCTCTCGATACTAATGGTCAACGCAACTTGACTCAATTTCCCAAAAATGTGAATGCTTTCTCCCGAATGTACCCTAATCCTATCGATGCTCACTACACACGTGACTCTCACTACACACACGACTCTCACCCCATACACATTGGGGGACGACCTTGCTGTAACAACTCACTCTACCCCGTAAACGGGGTTCGACAACCAAACGGCGTCGACTTCTTCCACACACGCTTCTAGATATGGCTTTAGGCGTTGTCCATTTACTTTGAATGTATTTCCCCTTTCAAATCGTCTAATTTAACGACTCCATGAGGGAAAACATTCTTCACAACGAACGGGCCAGACCATCGTGATCACAACTTACCCGGAAAGAGATGAAATCGAGAGTTATAAAGAAGCACTTTTTGCCCGGGAAGAAACTCTTTGCGTCGACTGATGCTATCATGAGAGAGTTTATCCTTTCTTTGAAAATTTTAGCATTCTCATACGCATCATTGCGTATTTCTTCTAACTCGTTTATCTGAAGCTTGCGAGCTTCACCGACCTTATCCATGGCATAGTTTAACTCCTTAATCGCCCAATACGCCTTGTGCTCTAGTTCCACGGGAAGATGGTAAGGTTTGACATACACAAAGTGAAAAGGGGACATGCCGAGTGGATTTTTATATACGGTGCGATAGGCCCATAGCGAATCGTTCAATCTAAGTGACCAATCTTTCCGGGTAGGATTAACGGTCTTTTCAAGAATGTTCTTGATTTCCCGATTCGCTAGTTCGGCCTGCCCAATCATTTGTGGGTGATAAGTCGTTCCAACCTTGTGAACGACACCATACATTCTCATTAGCTTCTCGAATGTCCTATTGCAAAAGTGCTTGCCATTATCGCTGATTATCGCTTTCGGTGCACCGAAGCGGGAAAGTATGTGTTCCTGCAGGAGTTTTACTACTACTTTATTGTCATTTGTCTTGGTAGCTATAGCTTCCACCCATTTAGAAACGTAGTCTACCGCAACAAGGATGTATAGGAAACCAAAGGGCGGGGGGAAAGGACCCATGAAGTCAATACCCCAACGGTCGAAGATCTCAATAATGAGTATGGGGGTAAGAGGCATCATGTCTCGTCGGGTAATTGCTCCCATCCGTTGGCACCTATTGCAAGATTTACATACATCGTTCACATCTCAAAATATTATGGGCTAATAGAGGCCGCATTGCAGAATTTTAGCGGTCGTCTTTTTCGTCAAAAAGTGGCTCTAAAAGCTTCCGAATGACAAAATTGGATGACTTTCGGGATCTCATCATCCTGTACACATCGTCGGATTATTTGGTCAGTGCAATATTTAAAAAGGAAGGGATCGTCATAGAAAAACATGCGCGACCAAGTAAGAAACATCTTCTTATCTTGCGGTGTCTAGTCGGGAGGGATGGCTCCCGTGACAAGGTAGTTCACTATATCCGCAAACCAGGGCAAAGAAGAGGTAGCAAAGAGTTTCTCATCCGAAAAGTATTCGTCTATAGGTATGGGATCACTAGTTACGTCGGACGAAGTCGTGATAAGTGGTCGGCAACGGCGTTTTCTACCCCTTTCTTATCTTTAATGGAGAGATTGAACTCTTATAGGAGTAGGATCCACCTTATGAGGCGCAACTCGACATCTTTCTTAGCGAGTAGGTATTTTAGTGTCGCGTGGTCGGTGAAGCAAGTAATGGGAGAACCGATAAGGTATGAATGAAATTTATTAAGGGAAAAAACTACCGCTATCAACTCCTTCTCCGTGGTAGAGTAGTTGACTAGCGTAGTATATGACATGATCCTGCTTATCTTTTCTTTGGCCCAAAACAGCCCCTATCGCATAATCTCTAGCATCATACATAAGTTCGAATGGTAAAGACCAATCCGAAACTTGCATGATGGGAGCGGACACAAGCATAGTTTTTAGTTTTTTAAAAGATCTTTGGCATGCTTCCGTCCACTCGAATGGGGTGTCCTTCATGAGTAGGTTGCTTAAGGGTCTAGTGATGGCCCTAAAGTCCTTAATGAACCTTTGATAAAACCCCGTGTGGGCCAAGAAAGAGCGCACGTCCTTGAGTGATTTTGGTGGGGAAAGATCAGTTATGACATCTAATTTTGCCCTATCAACTTCTATGCCCTTGGATGATACTATGTGGCCAAGAACTATTCCCTCGGTGACCATGAAATGGCATTTCTCTCAATTCAGCACTAAGTTCTTTTCCACACACGGGGCAAGTACTTGTTCCAGTTTTTCTAAACAAAGGTCGAAAGAGGTGCCAAAAATGCTGAAATCGCCCATGAACACTTCGAGTCCTATCTCGACCATGTCGCTAAATAGACTCAGCATACACCTTTGAAAGGTCGCGGGTGCATTACACAAGCCGAATGGCATACGTTTGTAGGCAAACGTACCAAAAGAGTAAGTGAAAGTCATTTTCTCTTGGTCAAGTACATCTACCTCAATTTGGTTATAACCGAAATATCCATCAAGGAAGCAATAGTAAGGGTGACCTGCTACTCTCTCAAGCATTTGATCAATAAATGGTAAGGGGAAATGGTATTTCCTAGTTCCCGCATTGAGTTTCCGATAATCAATGCAAATGCGCCACCCGGTAGTGGTACGTTGGGGCACTAACTCTCCCTTAGCATTCTCAATCACTGTCATTCCCGAATTTTTCGGGATGACTTGAATAGGACTCACCCACTTGCTATCCGAGATTGGGTAGATAATCCCGGCATCCAATAACTTGATGATTTTGTCTCTCACCACTACTTTCATATTCGGATTTAGCCTTCTTTGCATTTCTCTTGAGGGCTTGACATCCTCTTCGAGATGGATCTTGTGAGTGCAAAGCAAAGGACTTATCCCCTTCAAATAAGCAATGCACCAACTAAAAGCACTTTGGTGCTTTCTCAGAATTTTCAACAGTTTACCCTCCTGCTCTTCGTCTAGGCTAGAGGAGACAATAACAGGAAATGTCTCATCCTCTCCTAGGTATGCATATTTAATATGGGAGGGAAGTTTCTTCAATTCAAGGGTTAGAAATTTGTCACTGGAGGGAACCATGCGTGTATCCCTCGGAGGTAACTCCTCGAATCAAGAAACCCAATTTACATCTCTCACGTCCTCATCCAACGCTCTCTCATCGAGTAACTCTCTCAATTTCTCAACCTTCCTCTCGAAGTCGGTGCACGTCCCCTCACTCTCGTGTCTCGACACTAAACAGGACCGTAAGGCATTGCCATAATAATTCTCCTCAAAGTACTCCTCTACTATCTCATTTATAAAGCTCACCACGTGAAGATCATCTTCTTCCCCCGTATGTTGGGCTATATGGAAGATGTTAGTTTCTAAGGTCATGTTCCCAAACGTGAGTTGTATTCGCCCATTCCGAGTATTGATGATTGCGTTAGCCGTAGTTAAGAATGGGCACCCAAGGATGATGGTAACATGGTTGCTCGAGGTGAAGGAAGGCTCCGTGTCCCAAATGACAAAGTATATCAGGAAGTAGAAAGTGTCAACATGGACGATCACGTCCTCAACTATGCCTCTTGGGATCTTCACGGTTCGATCCTCTAATTGGAGAGTGACCTTTGTGGGCTTAAGGTCGCCTAAATCAAGTTGCCTATAGATGGAGTAAGGGAGGATATTAACACTTACTCCCAAATCAAGTAAGGCTTTTTTGATTTTATTTTCTCCAATGATGCAGGAAATGGTGGGTGCACCGGGATCTTTAAATTTAGGCGAGAGATCATTCAGTAGAATTGAGCTAACGTTCTGTGCTAGAAAGACATTCTTCTTTACCTTCATCTTTCTTTTTACCGTCAATAAGTCTTTGATGACTTTTGCATAAGCTGGAATTTGCTTAATGGCATCGAGGAAAGGTAAGTTTAGTTTTACTTGCTTTAGCACGTATAACACATCATCACGTGGGTTTCCTTTATGGGAAGGAATCAACCTTTGAGGAAACGGTGCCGCGAAGGGTGGTTTCACTACCACCTCGGGCTCACTAGTGTCTTCTTTGTCACTCTCATTCAAGGGGACATCTTCGACCTTTTTCGTGCCGGGCGAAATCTCCTTATCTTTCGTTGTGTCGTGTGGGGGAGGTGATAAATCAACTACTCTCCCACTATGAAGAGTGGTCACAGCTTGACATTACTCCTGATGTTCAGTAGACATGGAGATAACACTAGTTTGACCTTGGGGAGGTTTTTGGCTTTGGGCAGGAAACTTGGACTTCTCTTGGACACTCAACGAGGATTATATCTTTGACAGATTTGCGTTTATGTCACTGATTAAGCGATCATATCTAGCATTGGTTGCAGTCTGGCTATTGATAAATTGATTCATAGTATCCTAGAGAGTTCTTCGCAGTGGAGGGATATATGCTCCTTGAGGTGGTGGTGCTTGCACATGTCCTTGCATGTGTGGAGCTTGTTGAAAGTGTTGTGGTGGAGGAGGGGCAACATGTGAAGGAGGGTTAATCGTAGCATGTTGTTGCCCATAGCTAAAACCAGGATGGTTTTTTCATGAAGGGTTGTAAGAATTCCCGTGCGGTGAACCGAAATTACCCTTAAATCCTCCTATACACTAACTTGCTCTTGAAGCATCACTTTATAGGCGGGTATAGTTGGGCATTCCTCAGTTGAATAACACGCCTCACAAATCGTACACACCTTCTCGACGGGGGTTGGTATGGGTTCAGTTGGTCCTCTTCCCAATACCTCACGTAAGTCTCGCAGTCATTTATCAAGCATATCGAGTCGACTGTCCGCTATAGAATTCTTTTCAATATGAAATAGGCCGAACGCCGATGGAGTGGTGGTCACTTGACGATTTTGATTCTGAGCGTTAGGATCATATGTATCCCAAGATTGGGTAGTCTCGGCGACATACCTCAGGTGCATCTCAGCATCATGGGCGTCTAAGTCGACAAAAGGACCACTACCCATGGTTTCAACGAGTTGTTTGGAATTCAGATTCAGCCCATTATAGAGAAAAAAAATGATTTGCGCAGCATCAAATCCATGATGGGGGCACGAAGTAACTAACTCATTGAAACGCTCATAACATCGATGAAATGGCTCATTTTCAGATTGTCTGAATGCTTGAATTTGAGCTTTTATGGAGATTGTTCGATGTGGTGGGCAGAATTTCTTGAGAAATCTAGATTGCAACTCGTTCCAAGATGGGATCGAGCTTGGAGGTAAAGACCATAACCAGATCTTAGCTTTATCTTTGAGCGAAAAGGGGAAGAGTTTGAGGCGAATCACCTCTTGTGTGCAAGTTTGATCATTAAGAGTATCGCACACATCCTCAAATTCCCTAATGTGAAGATATGGCTTTTTAGAATCGATACCATGATAATGGGATAACATATGGATCATCCCATTTTTAAAATAAAATTGCTCGGCATTATACGGTAGTATAATACATCCCGGAGTGACAGTGCGCTCGGGATATAAGATTTCTCTCAGCGGGCGGTATGGGGCCTCTTCCTCACCGGCGGCTGCACTACCGTGTTGCGACATCTCTCTCTCTCTTAACGACTCGATGTTCTCACTTGATGTACTCGAAGTGTGCTCGGATGTGTGTCCTAAGAAAGAAAACGGAGTGTTATTGGAGATTGAGTGTGACCATGTGGGAGGTGGAATCCAGAACTGTGGGGCGTTAGGAGTGTGGGGGCTATCGGGGTCGTACTCAACTATTGGATTTTCGTGAATGCTGGTTGGAGTGTTATGGGGTGTGGGAGTGAGTTCATAATTTTGCATTAATAGCTTATGAGAGATGGTGATGGATCTTTTGTGCTTTTTGAAATTTTTAATTATGTTTTTGGATTTTTTTGAAATTTTTGGTCAAAGTTTTAGATTGACTCGATCTAATCCTAAGTCTACCTAATTCTCCGGCAACGGCGCCAAAACTTGACGCGACTCAGAAAGTGTCTCTAATGTGCGTTCACTCTAGGCTCAAGTGCAATCCTTTCGCGTTAGTAATAAACCCGACAAGTCGGGATCGTATCCACAGGGAAATAGGACAACAGAGTTGTGACGACGTTGGATAGATAAGGAAATCTTAACTCTGACTCTAAAGGAAAAAGAAAAATGATTGGGTTTGTGGGATAACTATACTAAATGAAATTATGAATTTATGAAAAGATGCAATTATACTAAATCACCTAGAGTACTGATGAAGACTGATTTAAAACTTTAAACTATATGATGAAGAAAATAGGACGGGAATATAATCCCCAAACCCTAGTGTATTGCAGTTATAATACTAATCGTAAATTTAACTGATTAATTAGACCCATAATTTAGTACTCCCAAGCATTACGAATATGAGGTTTAACCCCGCATCATACTTAATCTGAGGACGAGTAAATTGGTATCACGATAAGTACACTTAAATTGTATTCTAAAGCATCCCGGTTACTCAAAAGCAAACGAGATCTAAAGATCTATAATTATCGTGTCGCTACGCGATACGGTCGTAATCAATTACTGAATTTAGAGGACTAATTTTATACACATACAACTATCACATCAGGCTGGGTTCATGCATCCCGACCTTAGAAAATCTAGCCTAACATGTCGAAAGTAATGAAAATAATTTTTGAATTGCAGAAAACCATAATTAAACTAAGGAAAATTTGTAGACTGATGAGACGAAATTGAAGAGAGGAAATAACTCACTAATCTTACCAAAGCAGTAACAACAGCAATTAAGAACACAGAATTCTGAATAACCTTCAATCTTGAAATTAAAATTGTAAATTATCTCTTCTGGAAAGAAAGGAAAATTATCCTAATTCTCCGTCCTAAAAATGATAAAAACTCGGGTTTTTATACCCTACAAAAATTTAGGAGTTTTAGCTGCACTAGGACTCTCCATTAGAGAATGATAGAATTTCAAATCTCGATAGCCGGACCAGTCCGGGGCTTAGGCGAATCAGTCTGCCTGGAAAGCGGATTGGTTCTTTTAATTTTCTGGTGGACCGGTCCAGAGCAAATCGGTTCTTTTATTTTTCTTCCTTCTTCGGTTTGCTTTCGATCCGGGGTCCTCTGGATTGTTGCATAGTGGACCGGTTCGGTCCTACTACGGACCGGTCTGCCTCTTTGACTTTTTTTTCCAACTTTGACTGCTCATAACTTTTATTTCGGGACTCCGATTGAGGTGCCGTTTCTTCCTATGTGCTCATGAGCTTGATATCTTCAACTTCTCTTTAGATACCTCATCCGAATTCTGGGTAGAAATTACACTTTTACCCTTTTGACTTTCCTTCTTTCCTTTCTCGATTCTTCCGATTTCTTTCGTTTTTGACATTAAATACCTGCAAATTAGTACGAAATACCAGAAACTCGGTGTACTCGTTAGGATAAGTCAGTAACAAGATTATGAGATAAAGTCAAATCGATTACGTTGTTCGAGGTACTAAAAGTAACTAAATTAATGGATAAATTAGGAAGAATTTATGCCTAATCAGTAATTGTATAATTATTCACTGTATCAACAGTAATCAATAATTTATGAACCATCTAATTTGCATCTTCAATTTTATTCTCAAAATGTTTTGAAGTACTCCATTTTAGATATAATATCACTTCCTTTTCCTTTCAACAACATTCCTCCAATTAAGTAATGAGAAATATAACTTAATAACCTATCTAAATAATGCATTCAAGATATTATTGAAGAATACTTTAAAATTTGCCGAATTATCTAAAAATTTTCATCTTTTTTTTACTAGTGTTCGTTTTTGATCTCATTCATATCAGAGATGATTTTTAAGGAAGGAGAAATTGGACTTGACAATGGAATTCCTTTACTGTTACTATCACCTTCGTTGAGATTGATAATGTCAGGACTAAACTTGATGAGCTCGTTTTCCTGTTATTTACATTAGAGGGAATTAGAATTGAGGAAATAAATATGTGTATTTGTAAATAAATTGTGAATAATTGTATGTTACCTTTTGATTGGTGATGTTGTGTTTTGTGTTGTGTCCTATAACACCATTGCTCAATATGTTGGAAACCCTGCAGTTTTCATGACCACTGACTAAGTTGTAGTTGTTGAGCTTCAAGATGTACCGATGATTTTGTTGATGACCATTGGAATGGGTTCTTCGGCCAACTGGATATAATAATAAAGTTATTGTGAAAAAATATTCAATACATTGATCAAATGTTATAAAAGTAAATTTGTAAGGGGGAAGAAATCATACGTTAACCTCATTTTTTATTTGTGCAAACTCTGAAACTGGTACTTGGATTAAAGTTTCAGCTTTTCTATTGAAAAGGACATATGTTGTGCAAGATGTACTATCCTTAACACTGATTTAGATTTTGTACCTGTTTATAACGGATAATACTTTATCATAAAGTATAAATTTAAAAATGACAAATTAATATTATTAGAAATTATTTACCGAGATGTATGCAGGAAGTCTTCCTTGTTGCATGTTCCACACCAAAAACTGCTTTATTTTATTTTAGTTTCTTATTACAATGGTTGCTTACTGCATAATACCGACCAATGTGTCCATCTATACCAATGATGTTGGCTTTGGAAATGACGTTTGTAACCTGAAATATCTATATGTTTAAAAATAAATTATATGAAGACCGTGAACGTTTATTTGTAAGCATTACCTCATTTGGTGACTTTGAACGTAGTGCTCAAATATCCTTAATAGTTTTCCATTCGCCTGAAATTTTATTTGTAGAGAAGAAGAAGGGTCATTTTTTGTTTTGGATCCTGTGTAATATTAGGATAAGTAAGTTAAATAAAGTTAAGATGTTAGATATTGAATTGTAATGTAGAATAAAAATGTATCTATTTAAATGTAGACAATATTCAAACTTAGTCATTAATTCAAATAAATCTTAAATATACACATATGTTTGATCATTGCAAGATAAGCCATTTAACTCAAAAGAATTATATAATATTAATTCTATTATGTCAAAGCTGTCTACAGGAGTAAATCCAGAAAACTTGAATATGATCAGCCCAAGATTAGTTAGATTTGACTCAATATCAAATGTATTATGGGAATATAAATGGTATACTTGTTCTCATATGTTAACATCCGTGACTGAGTAGAGAAATTAATTTGCTTAACGACTGCTAGAAAATAAAACTAACATATGTATGAATGGAAGTATGATTGGGTAGTGTTCCCTTTTAAACCAAAAATTTGGTTGTTCTTGTTGACTTTTCACTTGACAAAGCAACGTAGAGTTGCCCATGATTATTGACCTGATATGGGAGATAGAATCGTATATTAAACATTATTTGTCCTTGTAATTTGATAATTATTATAGACAAACTTAGATGCATCCAAAGAAAAATAGGCAATTTTTTTCATAAAAGCATTATCTCAGTTCAAACTCGGTGTGACGACTCAACCCACTATTTGCTTGAAGGAGATTATTGAAGCAACCAAATAAAGTACACCAGATTTACCAAAAACTTCTCAAGTCTATAATTGACCAAGTCCAGATATAGCTGCCACCTTCAACAACTAGTTTTTACATATGTGTATCCTTGAAGTAAAGAATTAGTTTGTAGTCCAGTCTATATAGAGAACCTAAGTCGTGTGAATCAAAACTCATGCGAGAGTATTTATTATGTTAAAATAAACTTCTACTTTAGGATATAAAAGTATTCAATAGGCACTTGACCCATCTCGACTAACGTTACATTTTCGATGAGGTGCAGTTGAACAGATTGGCAGTGCAAAGGCCTTACTGGGAGATTGACGACTGGGAAATTATTGGGTCTAGAGAACCCATGTCTATGATTGATTTTAGTGGCATTCCGAGTCTTAAAAAAACTAAAGAGGCCATTTTTTAACTCAAATATGTTCTCTACGAGTCACATCTGTCACATAAAACATAATGGATTCGAGCATCTTTCAAACTCGTACTATTTAGAGACCAAAGCTTATTTTGTTAGCGAGACCACAGTAATTATTGTTGCTTCAATTGCGTGTGATACATATGTATGGAGTGTCATAATGGCAAATGAAGAAGTTGTTGGATTCTTCCAGTCCCACAAGAATAATTTTAACTTCTAGGATATGGATCCTAATATTAAGGAATTAGTTGTTGATGTTGATTTTCAAATTCCACAATCTCTAAAGTGCTTTGATGAGCCTAGTGACTGTGGAGAATCGGCACCTGGGAATTAGTTCTCTGATTATTTACAGAACGTTAGTCTCATAGTGATCGAGATGATGAGAAGTATCTTTGGTTATTTTCAGAGTCTCTTTGGTGGGCCAGTGGCGGGGGAATTTTTCGCAGGAGCTGATGGAAGTGCTAAAATAACTATTTTGGATGGTGTTATGGGAGTATCCTTAATGAGATTAGCGATTATGATTATCATGGTGGTCATGCTTAAGAGAAAATAGACCTAATATCTCGAAGACCTTGATTTGAATTTATCGAAACTACGTTCCCATGTGGAATGATTTGGCTAAAATGTTTTAGTGTATAGTTTATATAAGGATTGCTCGCTTCTATTATTATTTGAATTAGATTATGACATTGAGTAAATATTGAATTCAAATCAATATAAACATAGAATATGATATGAACTTCAAAACAAACTTAAGACCAAAGGTTGAAGGCGAGTATTTGTGATAGAATACACAGACTCATTCTTTATTTATGTTCTGAAACAGAGAGTGAGTAGAACATTTCAACCATCTCATATCATAATAAATGGACGACTTAATAATTTTTCTAAATGAGATTGCATAGTAATTGAAAACAGTGATGATGCATATGTATAAGTTGGAATCGTAAATCTTGAATGTGAAGTCCTAGCACTATGTATGAGTATAACAACTACAATAGATTTCGCAATAATAACGACAATATAATAATCTCGGGCATCGATGTCGCATATGAATTTATTATACTCTTAAATCTTGAATGTGTAGCCCTAGCACCATGTATGATTGTAACAACTTTAATTAATTTTGGAGAGTATCATACATGCAGTAAAATTTGTTACAAATCAACTATATGCTTTCTTACAAACTATACATGCAGTAAATTCAACTTTATTCCATAGCTTTCTTATAAACAGTAAAAAAAATTCATGTATACCCTCATTAAATACATTAAGTCTCTATTTGAAAGTTGAGAGACAATTTTCGTGGTTTTCAATCTAGTGCGTAGGATTTAATCAATTACCAATATTAATTCCTAATCTCACAAAGGAACTTAATGAAATCTCTATATGTAATATACTTATGTTCATTAAATCTGCCCAATCCATATATAAAATGATTACAGTAAGCATTAAATGGCAAGCACAATTTAATGATTGTGCATCATATTTCATAGGTATAGTTTGTTCGTTCCTATATACTACTGATCATGTATATGGTTGTTCACATAATTCTTACATGTCATTTATTCCTCTAAGTCCACCATTAATTATTCTGCAGGCCTATGCTTTATGTTCCTAACTGACTGTCTGTGTAAGTTGCCTCCAATATCCTTTTCTTCGAATCCTTTTTTGACGAACTAATAGTCTCTTTATGTATCATTATAACAATATTTAGACTATTAAGTAAATGAAACCTATGTAATTCCTTTTATCAGATAACATCAAAATAGCAACAAAGCTTAAACGACACTAATGAAAGATTAAAAATTGATGCGAATTATTGATGTGTATTTAAGGTTTAATTGTTACTATATAGACATATAATTGACATGTAAAATCTATAAAAACTATATAATAATGTTTTCCTTTAAATGGTGTAACCAGATTAAAATTTGAAAAAGAAATCCAAAGAATAATAACAATTGTGAAACTCAAAGATTTTATATATATTCATAATAATGTTTCATTAATTCACTCAAATATATAAGTATTGTAATAATTTAATACATAATTAAGTAAGAAATGTTTAAAACTCGTAAAAAGGGAAGTAAATTTAAATAAATATACTGTTGTAGCCTCTTATTTTTCATTAATTAACATCTAGGGTACACTATCGCATTCTTGAAGAAAATATATGGGAATGACTCTTTTCGACAGAATGTTGGTGATTTTGTTTCAAAATATTTTTCTACAGAGGTTATACCGAAGGAATTAACTACACCCTTATTACTTTGATACCTAAGGCTTCCTGAAATTTTCCCTCAGTTTTGACCGATAAGTCTATTTAATGTTTTTATCAAAAGAAGTTCGAACGTGTTGTTGTATAGACTTTGACCTTTGTTGCCTAGTCTCATAGCTCCTACACAACGTAGTGGACATGTCAACATCCCAACCTGTCAAGATGGGGAACAACGTACTTTTGATGCAATCTTTGAGCCAACCTGATGGGATCCTGATATCGGTATGCTCTGCTGGAATATATAGATTGAATAGAATATGGATCGGATCTGGGCCATATGTTGTATATGTATCCTATATATGTTTTTTATTTTGTATGTAACTCTCCCTTTGATTTCTTTTATATATCTAACCTTAGTTATTGTTAGTGATATTTAATTTTATGGTTTAGAAGAAAAGAAAGCGTACGAAGAAATGGAATGGACCGACTTAGGCAAAAAAATATAAAAAGTATGTTCAAAACCACCAACCATTAAATGAATAAAACTAAATGACCTAGTAAGTACACATATAATACATAAAATAATTGAAATTTGATTTAACATTCTAGATAGGTAAGAAGATTAGTATAAGTTGTCAGTTTTGCGGATAGGATGCAAGAGGGAATGCATTGTACTTACTTAGCTTTAAATTATGTAATGGCATGAACATTTATTTTTTTATAATTTTTTGTTGCATTTATTGATGAAAATGAAAGATCTCCCCCGTAATAAATTATTAAAGAAGATTTTTATTATCAGTATAAGTTTGTAACAGTGATAAATATGAAAAAGAAGCACATTATATTATAAGTACCTTTGAACTGCCTGACTGTTGTCAACATACGACTATGATTCTTCGTTTATCAGTGATGTTTCATTAGCCCACAGAGTGACAAAAATCTTTTCACCCCTGTAATGGTACAATAATTTTATTTGCCAAAAACGAAATATGGTTATTTTATACAACAGTTGAAATTAGAAGACAATGTTGATATAGAAATATGAATTACCTTATATTTTCAAGTTGTAGAACTCTTTTTTAACTATTGAACCCTTTGCAGCCTGATCCTCAACAGGCGATATGCCAGTCAAGAGACCCAAAACATTTGAGAAGGAAATAAGTAAGGCCTATATAGATATGAAATTACAGTAAATGCATATCTAATAAGTAAAAATGAATTATGAATATTATTTGCCCGTGAGGTATGTGTCATTGCCTAATTTTGACGTTATTTCTTTGAATTCTATAACTTGGAAACGATGTGCGGTAATGAGAAAGTTCTTTCTTTGATGTTATATTATCTTATATGGTGGTATGAACTCGATCATGAATTGGTGGGATGAAACTCTGTAGTTGTATTTGTTTTCCACAACTCTGAAGTTGCTAATTGTGTAGACTCTGCCTTCCTTTAGCGTATTTTTGAAGTTTCTAAATAAGTATTTTTGCATAATATCATGTATTAAGTCACTTTGCAAAGCATAAATATGTAAATATTGTATTGTACGAAATCTTGTTTTAGTATTTTTAAGGCAAAACATTATAAGATAATTCTAAATGATATTGTTCAAATTACTTTACCTGGTCATCGAGTAATAGCACATCAATTGAGATTTTCTCATTATCGACATATCCTTTTTTAAATTCCACATGAAAAGTTATTTTTCAATCATCATTCCCCTTTCTTAGAGCTTAAAGTCTTGTGATTTAATTTATGATTCGGTTGGATTTTTGGTAGAACAATTATGATGACACGCGTGTAAGGTATGAGAGGAATATTGGAAAGAATTAACAATATTTACAACTCTATGGTTTAGGCAATCGTACCCATTGATATAGATGAAAGAATCTCGTCATACACAATATTTTTTGTGTAATTGTAATTGTAGACCATCGCTTAAAGTTGCTCTTGAAACAGCCACATATAGTTGCCCGTGACTGAAGACTAGTTTGGGTAAGTAAATGGAAACTTGATCCAGTGCTTGGCCTTAGTTTTTGTTGATTGTAATAAAGAAAATAATTTGAATTGAAAATTGGCGCCTTCTCATAATAAATGGCCATTTTGATTCTGTTGCCGACATAATTATTCTTAGGATAAATACCTTTGTTCCTATATTTGACCCTGTGATAATTTTCTCCACGATTACCAGTGGAGATAGTTATGTTATGATCAATCTTGTTCCACTGCAAAGCCCTGCACTCTGATTTATATTTCTCAACAAAATAATTGGTGAGTCGATTTTCAATTATAAGTTATGATTTAGGAGTTCCGAAAAGTTCAAGCTGTTTAAAAGCTCAATAGGGAAAAGCACATCTTGTTCTTAAATGTTTCTAAAAGCCTTGCATATTGAATCTGAGCTTAGATATGTTTTAGAATCTCCTAGGATGATGTTTAAAACATAAGCATTAATGTTGTCAACCATGTGGTTTGTTGAAGTAAGAATAACTTGATCCTTTATGTAATCTGGATCTTCATATGTGTTGATTAGATCGGGGTATGTACTTGAGAAAATATCAACAATGGGGTCATCTCGATAAGGTAGTCTTCGGGTATTTTAACCACGAAGGGTAGTCTTCATATTTGAACAATTAAGTTGGTAGTCTCCCATCTCTTAGAGTAAGAACCCATTCTCTAAATTACTTTGAATATTGTATCCTGGCGTTTTTCTTTAGTTTAGAGAAATGACAAGAATCACAAAGCTTTGAATTGTTAATTGATGCTTCCACAATGTCTTCTCCCCTTCCCTTAAGCACAACCGGTAGCATTTGTCATCAATCCCCACCCAAAAGTATTATAATTCCTCCCAAAGTTTTTTTTGATAATCTTTCATCATCAAACAGCATTGCCTTTCTTAAGGCTCTGTCCACGACTTCAAATGCATAACGGTGGTCCATAGGAGCCTCATCCAAAAATATTAAACTTATTTTTTCTAATAAGTTCTGCAAGATGATTTCCTTGATGAATATCACATGTTGATTCAACGTGGATATCAATTGGTATTTTAACCCTCGAGTGAACATTTCTTCCATCGGGTAGCAATAACGATGCAACCTCCAGAACTATATTTCATTTTGAACGTAAATGTGCAAGAATGGTATTGTGCAAATACATCTCGCCTGTTCCACCTGCGCCATATACGAAATAAAATCCTCCTTTTCTTTTGTATGCCGAACTTAAGACATGATTATAAACATTTAATTGCTCATCATTTAGTGCTTTGTGCATTGCAGTATGTTCTCGTGTTAATAACTCTGCATTGTATGAAAGTTCCTCTTACAAGAGCCTATTATCCCTTTTTCGAATGAGTGTATTCTCTGAAAATGGCATGCGTAAAAAATCTTTTAAACTTTTTCCATTTTTGTCTAAGATTAATCAGTTTCATAAAGAGCTTAATTCTTTAATTAAAATTCGCTCAAAATGGGATAAATAAATACTAATATCTTTCTTTGGCATGAAGCATATCCTCATATAGAACCTCCCAATTGTCCTCATAAAGCCTGTTTGGATCATAAACCTTGCAAAAAAGTAGCATTACAGCAAATAGTTCACACAATTGGTTACCGATTAACCACTGTGATGCTTGGGTTAGAGCATCGTGCCATTCTTTATCGTCTTTTAATATCCCAAGCACGCAACACGCAACTTTGCTTGTCGGATAAATGATTCCATTAATAGTTTTCACCTCATCATAATTTCGTGCCCCTTGGGCAATGTTAAGGAGCATATGAAGGTAAATCTTTCACCTGAGGCGGGATAAGCATAAACTATACGACCTAGGTAGGTGCCCTGAGTTTTTCTTCTAAACCATTCCTTTGCTTGTGAGTCCCAAACCCATTTTGAAGGAAAATTTGCATAGGTTAAATGCCTGGCATCCTCGTGCATGCAATTTGTTATCATCCACCCTGTAAACATTGTCTTCTTTATATCAATTCTTCCAATTACAACATCCAAATTTTTTGAATTTTTAAAAGTTACAAAACGCTCGTCCGAGAGATGGAAGGTCAAGCGCTCTACACCAATGCTCTGATATTATATATGAAATTGATTTATTCACCGTCAAGCTTGACATGCAAATAGATATCGATAATCTAAAAATGATTTTATTTCATCAACCTTTGATATTTCTTCTTTACTACTATTATCTTTTCGAATGATTGATTCCGTAAGTACCATTGGTGTTCAATCTGGACTTTTATTTATATACTTGAAAATGTACTTAATTTCCATTGATTCATTTCACCATTAAACATTTATGTGGGCCTGGTATTTGACAAATAAGTCAATATTATAGGGAACTGCGAATCTATGATCAAGATTGATCCCCATCTTTTCTGCAAACCTACCATTATCTCATTGTCTATATATTGGGAATCCATTTTTATCCAATGTTATTTTGTTTTTGAATTTTTTAGGAAATTGTTTTGAGCAACATCCGTTTGCCATTTAGGGTGATCTTGTATCTGCGTGTCCACATGGGCTGCGCATCATCAATTGTGAAACGGCTACATAACTAGTTGGGTCGCTATTGCAATCTGGTAATTCAACATAAATAATTTTGTCAATCTCAACTGTTGTTGGTTGTTTAGCATCTACATGTAAAAATAAAAGTATGTGTGCATGGGGTAAACCTTTTTTTTGAAATTCAATTGTGTAGATAACTATCATAAGAATTATTTATTAATACGGTTAGTGATATATTCGACATAGTTATGATTAATAATAATACGATTAATAATTATGTTTTATTATTTATTTAATATAGAAGCATGCTCCTGCCAATACTTTATAAAAGTGATTTCTTTACACCAAATCTTTTATTAGAGCATCAAGTTTAATTTTAAATGCTTGTGTGACAATATTCGCCCTGTCCTCGGGTTTTTGCCCAGGAATAAATTGGAGAAACTTTGTGATTTTGGACCATTCAAGATTTGCAATGAATGTGATGAATAAATCCTAATTACGAACGAATCTATAAATAGTGATTGCATATTGGAAGTTTTGAGCCATATAACGTAGACCTCCTATGAAACTGAAGGGAAGGATAATATGTTTTCCTACAGATGATGGAGTTGAATCTCCTTCAAAAATAACATCTTTTAAGCCTTTATATAGTTCTGTCCCTAATTGTGGTTGGTTTGTTCGAATCCACATCAACCTTTCATGTTATATGCAGGTATTTGCATCAATAACATATTATTAGAGAAGTCTTCCTGATCGCAGCATGGCGTGTGCTTCATTAGTTCTTTGATGCAAATGGTAGGCATAATACTCTTTCATAGTTACACAATTCCGTTTAGTTTTGCACTTCCCATTATATTTATGTAAGTTATACCGAACTGATAACCATCATCCCTATAAGGGAACAACAATGGATATTGCATAGCTATAAATGATGGATGAATATCGCTGATCCTTTGCATCCCATTTGATTTATGATCAACAATAATATCTCTTATAACATTCTCCTCACTAAGGTTACCAACAATGAGTGCGGCTATTTCAGACGCAGTCAGTAAATTATAAACCGATGGGTTTTTGAAAAGAAGTTTAGTCAAGTGTATTCTTATTGGTAGGACATCTGAATGTTGGAAATATTCACACACCATTCAAAATATTCACACACCATTCAAAATATTCACACAGTACATTCATAAACAATCTCATTGTGTTCATCAAGCATTTTTAGTAAATTAGAAATTACTGTAGGGTCCAACCTCGATGAATTCATATTTCCTCCTAATGAGTTAATTCCATTGTTTATCTCATTTTTGGTATCATAATATATAGTCGAGCAAATTTAGGATTATGGCCTTCAATATGAAACAAATATCCAATTAGATGATGGTTTTGCCCTCTAATGCGGTAAACGTACGGTGCTCCTCCACTATTTATTTGGTGATGAACTTTGGCCCCAGTAGAGGTAACTGCAAACATTGAATTATAGGCTCTAATGTTTTCCTTAAAGTTAGATGAAATCCATCTATTTTTAAAATCTAGTTGATCCTTCAAAATATGCAGGGCTTCATTTAAAACTGTAAATTGAACATTTCCTTCCAGGCAACACAATGAGAATTTAGGCGACGCAGGATTTCGATGATTATCAGTTCTCTCCTCATACCATAGAATGGCCCCACAATTGTTGTAAACTTGGCTTGGGCCAATGAAATCCCATGTTTCAACAAACTTTCCTGTATATTCATTAAAAATATGCATTAGTGAAATTACATGTGAAGTAATAACCACATTCTTTATGAATGTACTGTGTAAATGATAATTAATACCAAATTTACTTTATGGAATTGTATTCAATCGATCTTGAACGTCATCTCGTTGAATGTATGAGATCCTATGTCCTGGAGTTTTTAGATAGACATGTCAAGCTATATATATTATGCTAAATTATATTTAAAATAAGTAAATATTAATTTATAGTAAGAAGGTGTTTCAATGTTTCTTGTATTTATTTAATGGATAACTTGTTTCAGGTATGTATTTGACTGATTATAGAGCTTGTTTTACCGAGGCAGTGGTGTATCTACAATAGTTACCAATGCAATCTTGAGCATCAGATGAATCATCAATGCTTATTGTTATTATAATATTTCCATTTGCTAGTACTGTAGTTAGAGACACGATTTTGTTGTGCTTTTTTGTAGTGACATTCTTTCGTTTCTTAACATTTCAAGACTCCGGTTAACAAACGACATGTTTTGAATAAATGGGTGGAGATTGTACGACATATTACGTAGTGTAGTGCTTGAGGTTAGTGTACAGCTACACCTACGACGAAATATAGCAAAGTGATATTGCTCCAAATGATCCATCTAAGAATGATCAAATAACGATAACACGTTAATGGATGAGTAATCGTACGAAAGATATATAATAACGTGCTACCATAATTTTTTTATATCGTACGCAAACAAATCTATAAAATTTTAGCATGACTTTTTCTTATAAACTAAATTATATGACATAAGTATTATTTATTATTTTTTTGACATACAGTTATTCATCACCAACAAATTGTTAATTCCTACGTAGGAGAGTTTGAGCTGTTAATTTAAGTGGAAATAATTAAAAATATTTAATGTACTTTGACTATATTAACATATCTCAAGCAAACGGATTGTCACAGGAACAATAAACTTGAATGATAATATTGCATATAATAGATTAGAATGAAAAAAGAGAATACATGTGGCCGACCTCATATGATGGGATTAAGGCAAGGATGATGATATGATGATGAATGCAAGAGTGAAACAAATATAAGTGAATATGCTAGATATCACAATAAAAGAGCTTGTAAGAAAACTTGGTTTAGAGGATAAAGGTAAATCTATATAGCCAACTACAAATTAAAGACTAAAATTCATCTTTGGAATCGATATCGACATACAAATTTAAGTTATAACAAGATTAGTCCCAAATGACGACACCTATGCCCGCCTGAACAACCAAAACGTCCACCACTCTCATAACGACATCACACACAAACAACCACACCATCCAATTATGAGGTGTTTGACATCCTCATTTCTTATTTGAGTTCGGCCAGTGTCTTCATTGTGAGGTGTATATATATACCACACATAAAGGAATACAATTTCCCATTTATTGCACTCACGTGCACCCGCACACATGCCCACAATCATCTTAGGACAACACAATGTAATTTTGTGAGAAACTAATCACAAGATCAAATAGATTAAATGTATAGTAAATAGACAAACTCGTCTTTTATTCATTAATCACGCAACGCTAGGAAAAAAGAATTCATAAGATTATCGTTTTAAAATTTATTTAAAGGATCAAAAGAATAAAAAAAAAACATACACATAATGTTTCGATAACTTTATCATTATATTCCCACTAAATCAATAAAAGCGTCAGCAGTGCCTGTAAGGTTTGTAATATATCCATTAAATGATGTTGGAATATGCAACATTGACGAAATGATTCAACCTATAAATTCCTCAACATCATTCGGTTATACTGTTTTCCCTTAATTATCAATTGTTTTAATAATAGGATCACTCTTTAAGAACTTGTAAATGTCGTCAATCTTATCTACATTTATTTTACGTTTGTTCTTATAATATTTAATGAAGTCACACAACTCTCGGTAATGACAACGAGATTGATATCTCAATTCTCGTGGGGTAGGATTGTCGATGTTAATAACCTATTTTATAGTGAAAATTTCATTCGCTTTGAGCAAAATCGAAAGTTCGTTCAGAACCATTTTCGTCTTATCGACAAATTGCACAAAGTTATGTTATGGCAAATAAATAAATTACTAAATAACTATTGAAAATCAATTAAACTTTATATATACTAAAAAGTACCTATAAAAGTGGAAAACTAAGGGGAAAACTCAAATATGCATTCAAGAAGAAATCATTTAAGAAGTTAATATATGAAAATAGTTAATCTAAATGAACATTCCTTAGTCTTATCAATATTTGACATAAAAATATGAATTACGTTATTAGTTGGGCAAAAATCACTCGGTGTAACTTAATTTCCAATTTAATTAACATATTTGTGAAGTAAAAATAGGATTTCAGGTTACTGCTGGTTGTCATCCCAATTAACGGTTGAAAAAAATTCCATGAGAAATATTTATGTTAATATAATAAAAGAATGTATTGTTCAAATGCTATGTTTCTGTTCCCTTTCTTACTTTATAAATTCCTATGCTTATTATATACATAAGTTGAAAAAAATCAAAAATTATAAAACTCCCAAATATGCCCGCCCTCCCACACATGTGCAAAACACCACAAACATATACAATCAGTCATACACCACATCACTCATTGACTCCCACCCTTGCACACCTCAATACCTTAGAACATATCCAAAAAAATTGAAATAAAAAAGTAGACAAATAGTACAAAAGAAAAAATGTGTAACGTATGGTTAGCGAAGAGACATTAAAGTGAAATTATGCATTTATCATCTAGATGCATCTATAATTAATCAAAATGTCTATAATACTAAATGTGAGTCAATTGTTTTTGCATGAATCATTTTGAGAAAGACAATTCAAACCAATACCTGATTTTAATATTTTTATTATTTTAAGTATTGTTCAATAAACTGTAAGTTTATACTTTTCTCTAAGATAAGGTTACTGTTGTGTTTAAGGTTTCGAAGATAACTATAAGAATCCATACATACGAAATGCAAAGAAAATTCATGGAATTTTTAATCAAGATAACTAAATAGTTTTGACAGTTAGCTGACACATAATACATACTATCATTAGATTACAAAATAATGAGGTAATAATCAGATAAATATTTCATTAAAATCAAAATGCATGTGTATTTCTTAAACAAAGCATCAAAAAATACCAAAGTAAAAATTGGGTTATACCAGAATTAAGTTGTAAAGAAGTAAATTCTTTTTATAAGCCTCAACTTCTGAATAACACGTAACTCCATTGAAGTCTATTATGGACATGACATGTTACTCATTGAAGTCTATTATGGATCGCAAAAGGTATTCATTCACCAAGCAAACAAATAACAAAAATATCCATCTCTAGCAAAACAGAGAAACATTACCAAATGATAAAACCCTGACTCATAGTGTATGCACACACACACAATGTGTTTCTGCGTCTGTGAAAATAAGGAAAAGTTAAAAATAATCTGGTTCAAATGATACTTTAATTCATAAAAAAAGATATACATACATATGATGGGAAAATCAACGAAGGCAAACTAATTCACGCGATATGCTAACACTTCAAGCAAGCATAAACATAACATTACATCATGGAAAAAGTAAATACCTAATTGTAATATTACATGCCGATTCAGACTCCAAAATTTCAATCTTGAGAAAATATTTATTTGATTCATAATGTAAAATACATAAATAAGAAATGAAATATATTAATAAGAGAATATAACTTCACCTTATACCAAGGGAATTTTTGCGAAATGAAATTTCTCATCTAAACTGAATTTTTTTCAACAAATGAATAAATGTCCAATCAAAAGAAAGCAAGAATTATACTAGTTTAATTTTTAACAAATGACCAAATGTTAAAAAATGACCAACTGTGCAAGAAAAATGAAATTTCAGGACTATAGATCAGTTTTTTAGGAATGTATTAATTATTACTCAAAATATGACACAACAAACAATGCATAAACATTCATAATATAAAAAATAGTCCGGTTGAAAAAATCAGGTTACTCGTAGAAGTCTATTATGTATCGCGAAAGTTATTCATTCATCAAGCAAACAGATAACGAAAATATATGTCCATAGAAAAATGGAGAGCCATTACTGAAAGACAAAAGCCTAACTCATAGTAAATGCACACACAAAAATTAATGGATTTTTTCAAAAAAGCATTATTGACTCGACCCACTCTTCGCTTGAGAGGGATTATTGAAGCACTCAAAACAAGTACACCAGATTACCTAAAACTTCTCACATCTATAACTAACAAAGTCCAGATATAGCTATCACCTTCAATAATTAGTTTTCAATAGCTAGTTTCTAACAACTAGTTTCTACACATGTCTCGCCTTAAAATAAGGAGTTAGTTTCTAGTCCAGTTTATATAAGGAACCTAAGTTGTATGAATAATAACTCAAGTGAGAGTATTTATTCTGTTTTAATAAACTTCCACTTTGAAATATAAATGTTTTAATAAAATCCTGAAATGACCCGATAAAATTTCAGCAACAATGAAAGTATTCTCACATCACGACATATAAACCTTATACCATTATGTATAGCAATATTTGGGTTGAGATACCTTAGAAGTGTTATAGGTGATCCAACTTTCAAAATGAGTGTATGAGACATGATATGGGAGATAAATTCCTAAACGTGGCGTGTTTATCTTTGTGATTTGTTAATTGTTAAAGCCAAACTCAAGTGCACAGGAAATTGCGTATGGGCCATCTCAAACGAAAAATTCATATTTTCAGGTGTTTTTTCCATCTCATACATGTTTAATTTTTAGTAAATGAAATTTCTCATCTTGATAGAATTTTCTTCAATGACTGAACAAATGTCAAATCAAACTCAAGCAAGAAAAATACCAATTTAATTTTCAACAGATGACCAAATGTGCTACCATAAGGAAGTTTTAGGACTACAAATTAGTTTGTTAGGAATTTATTAATTATAGCTCAAAATATGACACAACAAACAATGCATATTAAAAATAGACCAGGAAAAATTACACACATGTACACAACCAAAACATAATTTTAGGACTATATATCACTTTGTTAGGAATGTATTAATTTTAGCTCAAAATATGACACAACAAACAATGTATATTGAAAATAGAACATAAAAAAAAATTACATACCTGTACACAACCAAAATGAAATTTTAGGACTATAGATTAGTTCGCTAAAAATGTATTAATTATAGCTCAAAATATGACACAACAGACAATGCATATTAACAATTGGTCAGGAAAAAAATTTACATGCCTGAACACAGCTTCGTATAATAATGCTAATGAAGGCGTTGATTCGAAAATGATGATTTCGAAACCTTGAATAGAACTAGCCGTATAACATGCTAAGATTACTGAACGAAATAGAAAACCATATCTCCGAGATAGAGTGTGTTGATGATGGGAAGAATCTATTTAATGTAAAACACTTTTTATTATGTGAAATGATATGGAGACATCGGTCACATTAAAATTATCTTTTTGGGAGGTCCGTTTGATATTAAAAAATTGCTCAACAATAGTCGGACAAGTGAGAAATGTTAGGGTGAACCTAAAAGGTTTGGGTAGCGCCGGATCTAAGCGTTGGCTAAGTAAGCATTCCCTTTTTATGTAATTCCAATTGTGAAGTAAGTATCCCTATTTTATTTGTACAACTGTTTACTTGAAATTCAACAAACCCATTATTTTCTTTGTTTTCCTCTTACAAAATAATTGAAATGAATGAGCTTTTTTTTTTTTATCATAAAAGAATAGACTATTCAATGTGGAAGCCATTAAATGTATCGCGATTTGAGAGGTTCAAAAGAGGGAGAAGAAGAGGGGGGGGGGGGGGGGGAATACATCAAAGCTTCATAGGTTGAAAGAGGAGGGAAAAGAAAGACAATTGTATGTGATGAATCAATAGTTTTAAGAGAAAAAATTGATTATGCGTTGAGTTAAAAATAAAGACCATGTGAACAACCTAAGACCAAAGTAAAATTAATACTTTGTAAAACAGCTTATAATATACGGAAGATGTAATACAGACGTATTGTAATTTTTTTTAATGACCCTAATTAGAAAATGTGTTATGTACTCAAAATTCCTAAAATGAAAAAAATAAATATTTTTTCTTTATTTCATTTGGGCTTTTTAGCCTGGTGCCTAACCCGACCCGCCCTAAGCCCCATCATATAAGTAGAGTGAAACCCATTCTGATTAACTTCTTCAGCCTCCACAAGGAACACGAAATTAGGGTTTATCTAAAAACCCCTCTCTCTCTTAAGGTAATAAGCTAATTCCTCTCTCCCTCTATGTATATATATGATTGTGTAACTGTGTTAATGAATTTGTATTAGTAAAATGGGGGCTAAGGCGAAAAAAGCTATGACGAAGAAACTGAAGAAAAATTCGTCAAAATTATCGGTTGTTAGTCGCAAAAACGAAGCTGCTGATTTTTTGGTATGATTGAGTTGTTATTTATTTGTTTATCGTGGTATGATTGAGTTTAGTTGATGTGTGAATTTGATTGTATTATGTGTTTGTTTGTGTTTAAGCCACTAGAGGGGGGTCCGGGTCAGAAACTTCCCAAGCTGGATAGTACTGCTACTGTGTTGTATATTGGTAGAATTCCTCATGGATTTTATGAGAATGAAATGGAAGGTCAGTTTTTACTTTTTTTTTTGTTGTGTCTGTGAGTATAGCCCCAATTTTAGGAGTAAATAAATGGTTTTTTTGTTGAAATTTGGTAGAGATATTTCTTAGGGTGTGTTTGGCAACACCAATTTCACGGTTTAAAATTGAAATTAAAAAAAATCAGTTCATTTTTTTTTTAAAATTTGAGTTGGAAAATTTCCAATTCCATGGCATGAAATTAGGGTTCCCAAACACCCCTAAAAAAATTCAAACCATCAAAAGTGTGGGATTGAAATTGAATTTATATGTGCATTTTGTTTCGTTGAAATTTTCTCATGTTTTCGCAGAATTTTTTAAGCAATTTGGTGCAATCAAGAGGCTTAGAATTGCAAGGAATAAGAAGGTTTTGTCTCTCTCTCCCCTCCTCTCTCCAGTTTGAATCTCTTCTGATATTAAGCTGTATTTTGATGAATGTTTTGGGTTTGTGGTAGTCCCGAGGTTAGATAAATGGATGGTGTGGATTCCCTTTTGGTTAGTTATAACTTATCCCTGTTGTATTATCAGTTAGAATGGAATGTCTAACCCTGGTGTTTATGTTCATTTATTTTCGAGATGTCCCTCAGTGATATTTCAAGACACTGCATGTATTAGTTGGAAGAGCAAACTTAAAACCTTTTCCATTACTGATGGAACCTATTCATTTAAAATGGGGAATGGCTGACTGGGTTGCTATTGGCAAGTATAATTTCATATGTCTAGGTAATGCGGAAATCCAAAATCACAGATACTGTGACACTAAAACTCCGTTATGATGGTTGGAAAAAAATGACGAACAAAATTGTGTTTGAAAACTTTCATGTTAGAAATGAGGTAAAAAAAGGGTGAATAAATGATGAACTTCGCTATGCTCTAATTTGGTTCACTAAGAGATTGAAAATATAATATTACAGGAGCAAAGATTTTGCACCGCACACCTCATCTACAAATATGCACATGTGACGAGAAGGCGTATGACCATATGAGTTGGGAGTTTTTGGATTATGCGTTGGAACTTAAAGGACTTGTACAAGGGGATCCTCTCCCATTTTTGTTCATTATGGTCTTGGATGTTTTGGGTAGGTTGATAGATAGAGCCTGTGGCTTAGGTGTGGGGAATATAATGATAAGAAATGTTGTGCTCTTATGAAATGGCTTTGGAGATTACTTTGGCGTTCTATTGTTCGTAGTATGGCCTCCAAGTCGAGGGTTGGGATTTTTTTTTTGTCTCTATGGACGTTTATTTCTCAAGTGTTGGATTCTATTATATCTAATGACTAATTTGTTGTGGGAGGTGTAATAAAATTCGGTTTTGTGAAGATTTGTCACCTCATGGCGTCTGTTTCGAAGGAATTTGTGGGAATCGGATATTGGAAATTGTTTTACAACCGGAAGGAATTAGTTACCTAACGATGGGCTGTTCCATGGGTCAGGCTTTTTACGGGGTGGGGTCTTCTCTATTGAGATCTAGGCTTCAGTTGTGGTTGTGGTGGAAGTGGGGCAAGATTGTTGTTTTGTCGCCTTTATCTCTCTTTTTTCCCTCTGATTTTGTGACTTCTCTTTGTCACGTCTTTGTAATTTTATCTGATATTATCAGTAAACTTTGCTCGTTATCATTTTTTTCGTCAAATAGAATTTGTTGCACATGTTGCAAGTGGGTATGCTGTGTCATGTTATCAATCCCTTAACCAATTCTAACTTTTTCTTAATTTGATGTTCTAGACAGGAAAATCCAAGCATTTTGGTTTCATTGAATTCGAGTCTCCTGAGGTTGTACAATCCTCTAGTAAACATTTAATTTATGTTGGTTATTAGTTATTTCTCTTAACCTCAGTTCTTGATTGTTACGCTTATCCATTACTCTTTGCTAAGTGCAGGTGGCAAAAATTGTAGCTGAATGTATGCATAATTACTTATTATTTGAGCACTTGTTACAAGTATATCTTGTTCCTTCTGAGCGTGTTCATCCAAAACTGTGAGCATTTAAATATATTTTCATATTATTGTCTAGTTATTTGACATATATATTTCATGAATGCATGCTCTTTTTCTAATTTTTCGTAGGAAATTTCGTGTAAAGTTGTTTTTCTCATTGGGTTCTTTTGTCTTCTACGATAAGTAATATAGCGAATCAATTATAATGTCTTAATTGTAAATTCTAATCTCACTATATTCTTCCATTGCATAGGTGTTCCTTGGAAGCAGTTTAAAATGATTCAATTGTAATTTTTGTCATTTGGATCTGTGTACATTACCAGATAATACAAAATAATTTGTAATAAATATGATTAAATTTTCGAATTCAGTTTTTATTTTAATCAAGAGTTTACACCAAATTAGGGACTGTATATATTATATTCGGAATGGACTTGAATTCAGTAAGCAAAAGTGACCTTATATTTAAATTAGAGAAACTCTAATGATTTGACTGCCCAAATGGGCCATACTTTGTAGGGGCTTTTGGGCTCATTACCCTCTAGTAATGATTCCATATTTGACGTAATTTGAGATACCCTATAATTTGTTATCGCTCCCCTTCAATCAAAAGGGAACTAAATTACACCCCCCCCCCACCCCCCACCCCCGGCTAAACTTAAAATTGAGCTTTTGCTTCCAAAAAAATAAAAATGGAAAAGGTGCTGAACTTCTCACCCCCGGTATATACTACGGTACAGATGACTGCACACAAACTTCCAGCTTTGCCAAATATTCACATATCGTATATGACGTGTCATTGAAAGCCATTGATTAGGGCCTTGGACGTCGACTCATTTAGAGCCAAGATATTAGGCTTTACCGCGAGGAAGGATTATATTATATTTATTGTGGAAAGAAAAAAATGGGGGCAAGATGGGTAAGCGATTTTTGCATACTGGCATTATTATGTCTAATTATCAATTAGAGGCCATTTTTTTTATGGAAGGTGACATTAAAATTAGAGACATGACAAATAAATGATATAATCTAACGTGACATTAGTACTGGGGGAGGTACGTTGAAAGTAAAACACTACCAGTACTAAATAATCCATCAAAATCCCAAAAAACTTGTGTATTTGCAATGTTGCTTAGTTGATTTGAAAAGATAATTCTTAAAAAATTGTGGCTCATACGCTATATTGAATATTTATTTTAATACAGTGTAATATTACCTAAAAACATAGCTCCGTGTGGTTAATTTATTAATTACTTCGTAATGTGGTGAAGATTTTATTCATAATCAAATAGTTGACTCTGGCAGTAGCCGCTTCGTGAATGATGACCAGATGTTCTGGATCTATTCCGAGTCTTCATTGGTGGCTTTGTCAACCAACTTTATGACTGTTTATCTTTCTAACGTATACGGCCAAGGATTTGACCCTATTTAGTTAATAGAGAAAAAATTTATTGTTAAATAATAAGCATGGATTTAAACTCGCTCACCAAATCACGATTATACATAAATGTATGTGTTGAAAATCGTAAATTTTCTGGACTCGTGTAACATTTCAACCCCTAAAAAACTTGACTCTCTAATTTTTAGGTGGAAAGGTGTTAACCGCTGGTACAAACCTTTGGATTGGGTTCAAATCGAACGGAAGAGGCATAACAAGGTATAGTGTGGATGGATATAAAGTCTTCCGGCAAATCATCCTTCTTAATTCATAGGAAATCAATAAAAGGGAAAAATATATGCTACTTAATGAAATTAATTTTATTATTAAATTGCTATAATTGTTCAATCTATCTATGCTGATTATCAGGAAAGAACACTTGAGGAGCACAAGAAATTGGTGGAAGGAATCTTGAAACGGGACCAGAAAAGGCGAAAGAGGATTGAGGCTGCTGGTATTGACTACGAGTGCCCCGAAGTTGTAAGAATTTATTTCGTTTCCCCTTTATTTCTTTAACAAAGTCTTCACTCCTTGGATCCCATAGATTTTCCAAAAAACCACCTTCTAAAACATTTTCTAAACTATCCACAATCAATGATCTTTTTGGAAATTGTTTTACGAGCCTTATTTTTTTTCTTCATGTAAATACATGTAGGACAGATCTGTCATTAACTTTAAAAAGAATAAAATTGATTCTGTTAATTGAATTTTGATAGTTGGTACTATACTCTTTACTTAGCTGCTGTTTTGTATATTAATTTACTGCAGGTGGGTAGCAACCAACCCGCGTCAAAGAAGATTAGATTTGATGAAGATTAGGACTTTGTGGGACTAGACAAGTATGCTTTCTGTCATTGTTATTTACACTCACATTGCAATAATTAATTATCAGTGGAAATATACAAATTATTACTTGATAGAATTATTAAGTGCCCTATTTTGTACTTTTAAGTTCCATCTAATAATTTTATTAAATAATATATTTTTCATAAAATTTATCAATAATTGGATAAGTTTTTTTTACTATCTACCGTATAACAATAAAGTTGGTTCCTAAAAATATATTAGTTAATGCAGTATAGATTAAAGTTAATTATTCGAATGCCAACTGCTTTTATTTCATGCACAATCATAATGTGCTTTAAAAATATATAGCAAGGCTAATTTGATTTTCTGTTTTCCTCTCTGGCAGGTTGGTTTTGGATCAAGGCAAAAGAAATGGATGATCTTCATTTGTTGAAATTGTGTTGGGATTCCAGCTATAATCTTCCATGCAATGTTAAAGCTTATATATCAGTGTTTTTAGCTTAGAAACTTTCTTTGATGCAAATGTTGCAAGCTATATGACCTTTTAAATTTCGTTACATTTGGATGTCTCAACAAACTGGGTAGACTGAAGCAACGAATGTTTACTGAAATTTGGCTTGTTGATAGTCATCACATGATTTCTTAAATTCTGTTGTGTTGAGAGCTGTTGGTTCCTGTAGAAATTTAATGCTGTGATGAGATAAGGATTTACTGAATCTCCAAAGGTAGTCTATAATTTAGGGTTGACTACACTTTGACCCCAATGGTGGTAATTTTTTGGATAGAAAGGTGGCCATGTGCATTGTACGAGGGTTCCAATATGAAAAAGTTAGTATCCCTAGTAAGGTTAAAATTGTAAATTGCAAACAACACCTCCCTTCTCTCTCTCTCTCTCTCTCTCTCTCTCTCCCTCCCTCCCCCCCTATTATATATATATTTAGGACATAATAGTGGTCCAGTGGAACAATCAATTTTTTTTCTTCCTCAATCATAAATGAAACTTTGGTTGATACTTTCATAGATACTTGAAATAATTAGGATTCATAGTATCCTTGGTACTGTTCGAGAATTTGAACAAAAAAATATGAAAATAGTTCATAGAAGAATGTTTTTAATAGGAACTTATCATTTCTTAACTTTAACTAAGTTTGCTTTAGAATCAAGATCGATACACTTTAACTAGTAAGTTTGCTCAACTCTCTCGAGTAATCAAACTAAAAAACAAGGGGATAAAAAGCCCTTGAGTTTAGGAAAGATTTGGCTGTAAAAAGTTTTGCACGTTTTCCAAAAATATATTTTGTAAAATACCTAATTTATGGGTCAAGGTTTGCGACCAACTAAGGTCTTGTCGCAGGTGTGACATGATTTTGCGTGGCACAGAACAACCAAGGAAATACTCTGGACGGTATTGCAACTAATGAAGGCAAGCTACGGTGCAGCGAGGCACCAATGAGGGACCCAACTTATATAGTTTAAGAATGAAGTTAAAAAGATGTTGAGTTTAAGGTGTATGATGATCTTTAATAAAAATTAGGAACATAAGAAAGGTAAAAAATATTTATAAACTCGCTAAACTTAGGGCTAAAAAAATAAAATATTTTAATAGCGTTAAGTCTATTTAGAATGATGATTCGAGAGTCCTAGCCAATAATGAAGAAATGAAAAAGATATTTAAGAGTCCATGAGCAAAATCATAAGAAACTAATGAATTTTTTATTATTGTAGGATTGTAAAAAGGTTTTGCGTTAAATCCTTATATTTTTCTCTTGATACGGATATATTGAGGGGAAATATAAAAGATGAGGTGTCGCGGTATATGTTATTTACTGATAATAATATCCTAGGAGAAATGGGCATGTGGTGAGACTTAGGGATCAAGACATACCTAAAAGTGGTCAATTCACAAAATTGGAAACGAGACTATTCGTGAAACATTAGAAGTAGCAACTTAAAAAGATAAATTGAAAGAAAATCGTGTTAGGTGATTTAGACACATCAAACGTAAAACAATAAGTGATCCCATAAGAAAAATGATTCAGGCAGTGTTAATGATAACATTAGGGGGGTGTAGGTAGATCGAAATGGACTCGGTGAGATATTGTAAAAAAGAACCATTATCATTTGGTTTATTTGAGGATACTATGTTGAACAAAACATAATGATAAAATATGATTGATGTAACTTATCCCAAATAATTGAGAAAAAATTCTTGTTGAGTTGAGTAATATTCACACTGAGTTAATTAATCTTGGAGCCCCTCGAACGTTACCCCTCTCATCACTTTACCACCCGAACTTTCAGTTTCCGCACTCAACTCTCTTAACTTTCGACACGACTGCAAAATTTTCCCTATCGTCCAACTCCGTTATTTTTTGGTGAGAAAGTTCAGTCGTGCGCGCTGCATATGACTTATAAAGGGTATTTTTGTCCAAACAATATAAAAACTTTAAGTAAATAAAAACCATTGAATAATTAATTTAAAAACTTGAAAATTGTAGAAAACATTAAAACAAAGATTTCCAATAAAATTTAAAAGATAAAAAATAGATTTCTAATAAATAAAAAACAAATTTCCAACAAAAAATAGATTTTCAATTAAAAAATAAATTTCAAATTAAAATTAGAAAAATACTGAAACAATCTAGAAATAAATAAAAATAGTAAAAATATTCAATAACTAGCTTGCCACGCATTGCGTGGCTGTAAAAGGTTACATAGAATATGTAAAGAAAAAAATAAAGACAAAAAAAATTAATTTTGCTACCCTATTGGATACCTTATTGTTTATTCTCATTTTCACTACCCTTCCAATTTACTCATGGAGTACCCTACTTGTAATTATGTTTCATATTTTCTTTATCAAATAGGAGTCAATAGTGAACATCTAAAAGTAAATTATCAATTACCTTGAGTTTGTTTATTCCTCTCCTTTTTAATTCTCTCTATAGTCTTCTTCTCCCCGTGATTTATTTCTTATGAGTTTATTTTTATGTGTGGCATGTTTTATTTTGGACATAATTTTTCGAAAAAATTAATGATAATAATAATTTTCAAAATTATAAAATTGAATAAATCATTAATTTTCAAAATTTTGATAAACTCTATTTTACGAATAAAGATAATTTTTCAGCGTATATGCTTAGTGTGAATATGTTTAATTTTGAACAAACTTTTTTAACTCAATTTGCTTACGGACATATTTTTAAAGCTGGTTTGGAATCATAAATATGTTATAAATTTCCCCCCGTAAAAAATTAGGTCCTCCTAGAAGAATCCTTTCCATCAAAACTTGTTAGAAATGTTTGTAGATTGACGTGTTTGAAATGTTTCTGATTTGACCATACATGTTGATTTTAAAACGTTTTTCAATTGTCCTATCCCCCATCCATAACCTATTTATATAGTCTTCTTATTCCCGTGATTTATTTTTTATATCAGTAGATCATCTGAAAGAACAAACGAAAGAAATAAAAAAAATAAGTAGCAACATTCTAAGGTCAAAGCTGACAGTAATAGAATATCGATTATTTTATAGGGGGCTTGAAGGTAATCTCTGAATTAGAGAGAGCTTCCTTGCTTAACAGAAGAGACATAAGGGAGGAAACAACAGAGGTACTGAAGCAAGCTCACTAACCTGCTCACATTGGAGGGGCAAAGCTATATGACCAATTAATGACCTTGGGTTATTATTCGCAAACTATGGAGAAAGATTATGCTGAGTTCGTTTGCAAGTGTAAGGTGTACCAGTTGCATGGAAACATGATCTATGCTCCCTCGAGGGACTTACACTCTTTGCTCACTCCTTACCCATTCCATACTTGGGCATTTGACCTGGTAGGAGCAATATATCATCTTCGAGAGGACAAATCTGGATACTGGTGGCAACAGAGTGTTTCACCAAGTGGGCTGAGGCAATACCTTTGAAGAGAGCAACAACAGGTGTGTTGAAAAATTCATTAGGGAGTATATAATTTCCCGATTTGGTATTCCAAAGGTAATTATTTCTGATAATAGAACCCCATTTGTTAACAAAGAAGTAACGATGCTAACAGGCAAATACTCCATCATTCACCACACCTCAACGGTGGCATACCCCAAGGGCAATGGTCAAGTAAAAGCAACTAACAAGACATTGGTCAATATTTTGGCCAAGATGATGGAAGATTTTCTAGGGTTATGGGATGATAAGATCCTAGCAGTCCTATGGACCTATCGAACAACAAATAGGAAACCAACAGGGTATACACCGTTCTCACTAGTCTTTGGAGGTGAAGCCATCTTTCCAGTAGAGCTGGAAGTCCCCTCAGCCAGATATGCCTTGTGAAGCAGCATGCTTACCCTGAGTAGGCACGCTTAGTTGGAAGCGCTTGATAAACACAGAGCTAACGCGATGTAGCACTTCCAAATGTACACGAAATAACTCTCCAGGGTATACAAGAACTTAGTAAAGCCAAGGAAGTTTGTGGAATGCAGTTGTGAAGCACATTTGAGGGCTCCCATTACCCAAATTTACAGCCAATGGGGAAGGAACTTTCATAATAAAGGAAGCTCACGATTCAAGTTACTGCTCAATCTCAAAGATAGAAGAAGATAGACCTTTTAAGATTAACAAGTGGTTAAGGGTATATCATGTCTAGAGTTGTGACACCTGAGTTGGAATGTTGTACCAACCTCCATCATGTCAAAATTCAATATTTTGGTTATTTATTTTTGTTGTTGTTATTTCTTTTATTCTAAGAAGTTAAAGTTAGAAGGGAAAGAGTAGACTTTAAATTGTAAGAGTTTTCACTTTGCAATAAGAATATAGAAGAAACAATTTGAAAACATAATTGAGAAAGCATGATATAGCCAAAATAATATCTTTTTATATATTTCGCACTTCAAAATATTAAAAGTAAAGGGAACTGTTCATCAAGAACTACATATATGAAATGAAATAAATGAAAATACAATGAAGGATCTCAACCCAAAAGAAACCAAAGATCAGGGGAGATAAGCAGGCAAGCCTGAAGAAACTTACATGCATGATTATTGGGAAGCAATGGAACCTTCAAGCCTAATTTGGACTTGAGTGCGTTGTATGGACAAAGCTTCCCGTTCTTGCATGGATTTGGTCAGAGCCTCCTAAGTTGCCTTCACCTTCAGATCTACAGCTGCCAACAGAGGTGCCAGTTCCCTCAGTGTGGCTTTCTCAGACCATTGGGCCTCAACATGCTTTCGGTATAGTTCCCTTTGACTTTCTAATTTAACATCCTTCAACAACTTTAAATGATTGATCAGCCAATCAAGCTGGAACCCATCCTTGGCTAGTTCTCTCAAATTGCCCAAGTGCTGATTTACGAGGGGCCTTGAGACGTCCACAGTTTGGGTGTTAACGATATCAGCGATGATACTAGCCATGCCAAAAAGTCTGAAACCCATCCACACTTTATCTAATCGCAAGCAGTCGAGGGTAAAAGTCTCTGAATGGTACGAGGCAAGTTGTTCAATGATAGATCGGTAGCAGGCTGGGATTTGGGAAGATTGCTGAAGGACCTGAAGGCAGAATTCGTGAGGAGCCATATCAGGCAGAGGAACCTCACAACCAAATTCACTGTCAGCTTGAATATAAATCGTTGAACCACGATCGTTGTGAGTTGACTCATCCGAGGAAGCAGGTTCTCAATGATGAAAGGGAACGGGAAAAGGAGCACGCTGAGGTTGCCCTTCGACAGGTGTGGGCTCCTTCGTGACCCGAAACGTGGTACGAAAAAAAGATATTTCTAGAAAATCTTAACAAGTATTTTTTTCATTGTTAAGTCACCTTGAAGGTGGGAGATTTTGAGAAAATCTTAACAACTATTTTTCATTGTTAAGTCACCTCGCAGGTGTGAGTTTTCGAAATATCTTAACAAGTGGATTTTTCTTTATTAAGTCACCTTGAAGGTGTGAGATTTTGAGAAAATTTAACAAGTGCTATTTTTCATTGTTAAATCACCTCCCAGGTGTGACTTCTGAAAAAATCTTAATAAGTGGTTTCATTGTTAATTCACCAATAGGTGTGAGTTATGTTTTCCTTTTTATTTTCGTCTGAACACATGCATAATGGTAAACTTATGCAAGAGAAGGATAAGCATAAGTTACCTCAGGAGAAGGAATATCATTGGAAGGGGCAGTAGCTTCAATACCCCTAAGGGATTCAGAGGAACCTCAGTTCCTTACGAAACAACTTCCCTATTATAAGAGGGTAATCCCCTTAAAGTCTGGGAGGATTGTAATACCAGTAGAGGTTCAATCCTATAGGTATGGTAATAAACGATAACCCAAATACTCTTAACAATGATAAATGAACACACAATATTGTGTATAATAAACACTCAGATTGAATTCAAAAATCTCTCGTGTATAACTCAAACGATAATAAAGGAAACTCAGAAACCACTCATTCAAAGGGAGAAAGAAGTAACCATCTTAGATACACCTTGGTAGGTAGCTCAAACACCAAGGTCTCGTACATAATAAATGAACCTAAAAAATAACTCGGTTAGAGGGAGAGAAAAACAATCACTCTCAGATACACTTTGGTAGGTAACTCATAGACTAAGGTCCCGCAAACAAGGATCACAGCAAACAAGGATCACAACACTAAATGGTAGTAAAATCTTGGCAATTATTAATAATGGTGGGTGGTTAAATGCTCTGGTTTGCAATAACTATGGCTTCCAGAAAATCTCTCTCTTATCTTCAACAAGAACTCTATTTTCTCTCTAAAGAGAACCCCTTTTCTCTGAAGTGGCTGGGCTTTCTAAATATCCACCAATCCCTCCTGAGATGTCTCAGTCCCCTACAGTGTGAAAGACCTCCCACTCATAATTTAAGTCAGAAGCATTAAATGCCCGATGGGTTATCAGACTCTATGTCACCGTGCGTCTAAGGATTGTCACCACAAAGATGGCTCACCAAACTTTCTGACGACCCCAATACCACAGCGGTTTACTCAAGTTTTGATGGGACAATGTTTATCTATCTAATGACATCACCTAAAGTAGATGTGACATTTGGTATAGGGTTGTTTGGCTCGAAGCTCAATATACGATTGAACTCAAGGTTACTTTGCACAAGCTTCCACGGTGAAATATCTTTAAGAGTTTTACCAGGTGTGTCTAAGATGGACAAGACAAGCCTTAATGATGTCTCACTTCCATATCCTCCAAACCAAGTCCCTCTTAAGTTCTCACGGTGAGGTCATTCGATAGAGCATGTGATCTCTCCCATGCCCTGTCAGGTCTGGACTCTCGTGAGTACGTTTGACCTCACCCTTAATATTACAATCATTACAATATTACAATCAATGTAACTAAAAGATTCAATTTTACTAAGTAAGAACAGAAGATAAAGAAGAGCTTTCTCGATAAGTTTCCTCACTGAGCTGCATTAATGAGCGTCCTTACTGTGCTGCCTCACTGAGCTGCCTCGTTATCTTCATGTTGCTTCCTTCTCTTGAGTTTCTTCTTTTAATTGGGAAAGATTTCTCTAATTCACAGATTACCTTCAAGGCCCCTACATTTACCCCTTCGTGTAGAGATTTGTTGTGAGTGCAAGAAATGTCTGAACGAAAACTTCTCAATCCGGTGGACCATCTATAATCCCTTGGAACTTCTTTCCGTCACATCTGCCTCATTCTCTTCGTTAGGACTCCCCCTAGTAATAGGAATTCTCTCCGTTTTCTCTAATAAAAAAATTCCTGGCGTTTGAACTTGTGAAATTCTCCCTGATGTATCCGAGTTATGGTTGTCCTCGTTTTAACTTGTTCAAAAAAGAAAAAATTCTCCTCGATGTACCTGAGTCAAAGTTATTTCCGTTTAGACTTATGACGAGGGGACATCGTGAATTTTTTGAACTGTGTGCTGTGAGAAACCTCCTTTTCTTGGATGTTTAAAATTCTCCCCAATACATTTGTGTCCGTCCCCATTTCAACATGTTCAAAAAAGAAAAAATTCTCCCCGATGTACTTAAGTCAAAGTTATCTCCGTTTAGACTTATGGCGAAGGGACATCGTGAATTTTTTGAATTGTGTTGCGAGCAAACTCCTTTTCTTGGATTTAAGGTTAAAATTCTCCCCGATGCATCTTCAACCTGTTGTACCATCATTCGGTCTTGCAACATGAGGACAATCTTTAATTGGGCTTTATGGTTTCAAATATATTTTAAAAAATTTGGCGCCAAATATCATTACTTCTTTTGAAAGCAACACTTTCTCTCCCAAGTGCCACATCATTAATGATGTGAGATTATCTTTTCAACTGTTAGAGCACTCCCCGAAGCACCACGTGTCCATTTGTGATCATTATGGGAGGCTAAAAATGTGCATTAGTGGGGAAACTCGACCGTCTATTTGGATTCCAAACGTTCAATACCTTCAACACTTAGCGTTTTTTTCTTTTGACGCCTTCATTTGTTATTGTTGTCTTCAGAGTGTTAGAGAGAGAAAGAAACAAAACCCTTTTCTCCATTATTGATTTATTCTCAAGCTTTTCTTTGCCACCACTTTGTCTCTTTTCAGCCTCATCCTTCTGTTTTCCAGAATTTTCCTTTCTGGTGCCATAAAAAAACATCGATGGCTTCTTCTTCTACTGCCCCAGTTGCTCCAATCTCCACTGCTACTTATGCTACCACCCTGGATGCCACCACTCTAATGGAAGCACGCCAAGAGTAACTGTGCTTCTAACTTCGTTATCCTAATTTTGGTGAGGACGATGCTTATTGTCCTACTTGCAAGATGGTTGTTCTAAATGCCAAGTGTGAGGCATTGACACTTGGTGATGAAGATGACTTAGTATATTCCTGGGGTTTCTTGCCCCCAAAGGGAACAATGCACTTTCATCTTGTCCGAGGTGACTTCCCTTACTCTCTGATTAACTTCGAAGTCCCAGGATGTTCCCCGACCCACTTTGCTTCTTGGAACAATTACATGCAGTCCACTTGCGCAGATGTTCTTACTAAGGTTGGGCTTCATCGGGCAACCTGGTTCGGTGAGTTCACTCTATCTAAGCACAATGCTGCCCTCCAGGTGTTGGTATCACGCTGAAATGTTACAACCCATACCTTCCTAGCTGCGTGGGGGGAATTCACTGTCACGTTGAAGGATGTCTGTGAGTTGCTTGGGCTTGAGCCTATAGGTACCTCGTCTTATTCTGATGAGCCCTTGGATGTCGAAGAAGTTGATGCTCGAACAATGTTGGATCAAATATGTCGAAACTGAACGAGGTCTTTCAATAATTTATCAACTATTTCTTTTAAGCCCCTTCTGAAAAAGGTAGTTCTCCGGGCTTTAGAAAAGGCAAAGGTACACCCTTGGAGTGACTAACTTACATACTTGTTACCCTTTCTTGCTTTGTGCGGCCTAGAAAACCTAATGACCAGCCCTGTCGGTATCTAATCATTTCCATTCGTTTAGCCAGGTGGTTCAAGATTCCCCCCCACAACAATGGCTTTGGGGTCCCTATATTCCTGGTTGGATAAGACCTATCGAGACATGGATCATTCCCTTGTCGCTATGACTTTGCCATTTTTTCCAACGCTATAATTCTAATCGATTTTCTTTATGAGCGTTTTCCTAAAATAACAGCAAACGAAAGACCTTATCCAGTTTCTGAACTCATCAAGCCCCATCACCTATTTCTCTTTCACAAGAAAGAAAGCCGGAAGGGCCTTATCTCCATGTTTGATAAACCCAATTGCTTCGTTATGAGGCTGTATCGTGAGGATTCCTTTGCCCAGAAAGTTAGTAATCTTTAACTTTCCATAATGAGGTATATTCTCTAACACTTTTGCAAATTTCTTTTATCTCATTAGGATGATAAAGCAGACAAACCTTCTCCACCCGTGAGATCTTTCGTGGGACGTTTCGATATTCCTGCGATCGTTGCATCTCCTCCCTATTTTCCAATAATTGGGCTGACCTATTCTCACCGTTCTGCCTCTCAACGTGCAAAGGAGGCTGCCAGAAAAGTTACTGCATATGTGGAAAATATTGGAGCCTCCCATCAGTCATAGGAGACTCCTTTAACTTCTTTTGAGGCATCTCCCATTCCTGTGCTTCCTGTGGATGTTTCTCCAGCCCCTTCGAACCCTCTAGAGGTAACGACTTTTTCCTCCTTCAACTATCTTTCCAGCTCGAATTCCTCTTTGCATTCTAAGTGTTTTTTTGTATTTCAAGTCGTTGTAGTTACTTCGCTAGCCTGAACTCTTGCTGGCTCACTTCTTTATTTTCATCTGACAAGGTATATCGCTGGACTTGCCCCTTATTCTACAATTACTGAGGTAAGATCAATTCTTATCCCTTTACCCTCCTTTACAAGGTGTTCTGTTGTTTAATACTTTGGTGTTATTTGGAGTTGCCTCCAGGCATTTCTCCTCGTTCTCATCCTCATGTTCCCCTGGGTCCCAAAGCTAATGTTGGTTCATCTGCTCATCCAGAGCTTCCTTTAGCCTCTGTGGTTGTTGATACATGTGTAGTTTAAGAGGCTTCGGTGGAACATTACCCTCTCTTGGAACTTGTGCCATATTGCGGGGAAGTTTCTTCATAAAAGACTGGTGCCCCTCAAATAGAAGGTTCATCTGAGACCCCTAAGGTTGTTAAAGTTACTACTCCTTCGCCTGCCATTTCTCCGATTAAGGTAACTTCTGCCTTCTCGTTCTTTGCATAAGTCTGGTCATTATGCCAGTTAAAATTACGAATAAGAAGCAAAATATAGCTTCCTTAACAATGAAGCCATTTGTTAAGTTTTTTTCGTTAACTCCGCCTATAACAACGACTTAACAATGAAAATACATTTGTTAAGATTTTTTGCCAACTCCACCTATAACGACTACTTAACAATGAAAATACACTTGTTAATATTTTTTCCAAACTCCACCTATAATGGTGACTTAACAATGAAAATACACTTGTTAAGATTTTTCTCAAACTCCAGCTATAATGGTGTGTTAATATTTTTCGCAAAGTCCACCCATAACGGTGACTTAGCAATGAAAACACATTTGTTAAGATTTTTCTCAAACTCAACCTATAATAGTGACTTAATTATGAAAACACACTTGTCAAGATCTTTTGCAAAATCATTCTTCGTTATCGCGAGGGAACCCGCTCCTGTCAAAGAGCCATCTCAGCGTGGTTCGTTCCCTGTTGCCTCTACTCATTAAGGACTAGTATCTTTAGAGGAATTCAATCACAATGATCGTGGATCAACTACCAATTTACCAATTGATAGCGATTTCGGTTGTGATATTCCTCTACCCAACATGTTTCCTCATGAGTTCTGCCTCATGGTCCTTTGCCAGTCTTCCCAAATCTCTGCGTGTCATCATTATATCATCGAATAAATTTCAACTCATCTCCCCAAAACTTTAGTGTTGATTGTCTCCGTTCAAACATAGTGGTGATGAGCTATAGGCTCCAGAGTATGGCAACCTTTATTACTGAGGTTGTCAATACCCAAACTTCAAGTCTTACTAGGCTCCTTATCAATCGATATTTGGATAACTTGAGGGAGTTGGGAAATGATGGCTTCCAACTGAACTGGTTGATTAGTCACTTGAAGATTTTGAAGAGCAATCATTTGGAGAGCTAGAGGGAGCTCTATAAAAAACATCTAGAGGCCCAACGGGTTGAGGAGGCTAGGTTGGTAGAGTTGGCCCCTCTGTTGGAAGTAGCTGATTAGGAGGTTAAGGCTGCCAAAGAAGCTCTGCTCAAAACTAAGCAAAAAAGCGAAGCCTTGGTCATTGAATGCGCCTAAGTCCAGACTAGACTTGAAGGTTCTATTGTTGCTCAGCGAACGTGCTTGGAAGCGTCTTCGAGCTTGCCTGGGAATTTCTTCTCTTCTCCCGACCTGTGGTTCTTTTTGGGTTGAAGTTATTTTTTGTGTTATAATTTTTCATGTTTCTCCCATGTAATTCTTAGGCAATAGTTTTCGATTTTGTAACCCTTTTTAAATATATAAATGAAAAAGAAATTCCTTTTTACGATGTCATGCTTTCTCATTTGTTATAAATCTCTTCTATTCATTGCAAAGATGAAACTCTTATAATTTACAAGCAAACTCTTTCTTCTTAACTCATGAGAAGAATCACTACAAAAGAAATAACTCATAACGGATTGTAACATAACTTCAATAGTTTAACACAAAATAGATCTCTAAATGAGGTTACTCTCTCAAACATGATAGACCTTTAACCACTCGTTATTAATCTTGAAAGGTTTATCCTCTTCCATATTTGAGATTAAGTAATTACCTGAATCATGAGCCACCTTCACAATGAAATGTCCTTCCCAATTTGCAGTAAATTTAGGCAACGAGAGCCCTCGAATATGTTTCACAACTGACTTCAAAACTATATCTCCTTCTACGAACTTTCTTACTCTCACCAAATTATTATATGACCTTAAGAGATGCTTCGTTTACATTTGGAAGTGTTGCATCATATTTTCTTTGTGCTCATCGAGTGCTTCCAACTGTACGTGTCTACTATGAGGAATCTTACTGCTTCGCAAGGCATATCGGGCAGAGGGAACTTCTAGCGCCACTGGCAGAATTGCTTCAGATCCAAATATAAGAGAGAACGATGTATACCCTGTGGGTTTCTTCTTTGTTATTCGATAGGCCTACAGAACTGCTGGAATCTTATCATCCGATGAAACTAGGAAGTCTTTCATCGTCTTGGCCAAGATATTGTCTAAGGTCTTATTAGTTGCTTCGGCTTGACCGTTGCCAATGGGGTAAACCACCGTTGAAGTATGATGGTTAATGGAGTAATTATCTATGAGCATCACTACTTTTTTATTGAAAAATGGGGTCTCGTTATAAGAAATAATAACCTTTGGAATCCCAAATTGATAAATTATGTACTCTCTTATGAAGTTGGCCACCACACCTATTTTTGCTCTCTTTAGTGATATTGCCTCAGCCACTTTGTAAAGCATTCTGTTGCTATTAATATTAAGATCATTCCTCTCGAAGATGGATGTATTGCCCCTACCAAGCCAAATGACCAAGTGTGGAATGGGTAAGGAGTGTCCAAAGAGTGTAAGTCCACCGAGGGAGCATAGATCATGGATCATGTTTCCATGCAGCTGGCAGGCGTTGCATTTACGAACAAACTCAGCAGAATCTTTATCCATGGTCGGCTAATAATAACCCATGGTCATTAACTTGTCATATAAATTTGCCCATCCAATGTGAGCTGGTTCATGATCTTTGTTCAAAACTTCTGTTGCTTCCTCCTCCATGATGCATCTTAATAGCCTGTTGAAGTATCCTCTGCGATAGAGATGATCCTCTCTAACGTAGAACCACGTGGCCCTTCGCTTGAGTCCTGTCGGGTCAATTTTCTCTGTAGGAATAACTCCATCCTTGATGAAATCATTGTAAGGCTACCTCCAATCTGTCTGAGTTTTAATTAAGAGATATTCAGCTACCTGAATATTTTTTGACATTTATCGCACCTTTGTTATAACTCCGCTGCATCCTACTTCCTCGTTGACCAGAAGTATCCCTCTCTCTGGTTTCTTCTGTACATAAGGATTTCAATTGTTTCACAATGCTCGTCACGTGTATTCTTTAACTTTCTCTCTTTTTTCTCTGGTCCAATGCACCTTGATAACCATATTTCCACATTTTTAAAGTAAAGACTTTATTGGCTTGCAAAATACTGTGCTAACTCTCCGAGTTCCATCTTGCCTTTCCCAGACACCATCTGTTTCCTGACCTCGCCTCTCTAATCTGATTTGTCTTCCTTCGATAATGTACGAGGAGTCCTCACTAAAGGTTGATTAGCTGAGTTGATCCTATACTTAGCAAATGAAGAAGGAAAGCAAAGACCTTTAGAGGGACTTCCCACTAAGACCCTCCATAGACACTCCTCAAAGGACTCCTTTCGAAGACCAAAGTTATTCGAATAACAATATTTTGTAATACACAGTAGAATGTATTTGATCATGCACTTTATCTATTGAATAAGTTTACTTTGTAATTTGGGCAAGGTTGGGTACCCTCGAGGGACTATACCTGGCAGGTCATGGGAGAGCTCACATGCTCTATCGAACCACCTCCTCTTGGGAACCTCGCAGGGACATAGTTTGGAGGATTGGGAGAAAGGCAACATTGGGAAGGCAATAGCCAACCCTCTTGGCACACTTGGAAAAAACTTCATTCAGTACAAATATTTTTTCGAGCCACTTCTAACCGCGCTACCATGACTTTAACCTATTCAGGAGAACCTCCTTGAGGAACCCCAAACTTGTATCTTTGGCCTAGAAAGAGTTCTTAGCTAACAAACAACATACCAAATACTCGAGCTATCTTCTTATCGAGAAACCTTAAAGCCATACACCATCCATTTGATTGATGTGACCACACGTCTAGTAGCATCATTGTTCATCTACTTTATGATGTCATAATGCCTGGCATTGAGGAACTAAAAGTTACCGCACTCAAGTGAGTTTATCCTTAGGATGGCAGGCCTAGTCAACCAAATCTGATTTCATAGCCGTTTTAAGGTAAGCCTTTGAGCTCCCACATCACATCCTCATTAATGTCACCATGCTTCCAACTGGATGAGAAGTTTTCCACCAAAATATAATATCCCATACATTTAATTCAGTATCTTCGATATTAATGCTAAAGTACTTTAGCATTTAATGCATGTCAATCACATTTAATGGCAGTAGGGTTACTCGAGTAACATTGCCTCCATATAAATACACCAAATAAATAGTTTACACGGACGACACTCTTGATCTCTAATTGCTGTTGTGGATTTCCTTTGTACACAAGAGCTTCTCTAAGAATATTTATTGTCCAAACATTCTTCCTACACCCATTGATACCCTCATTATTAAGCATTAACTGAGCTTGAGGTTCCTACCTAGCATTTATTGTGTCGAGAGTGCTTGCTCTTTCTCCCTCCGACCAACTTACTTTCTAGTCCTATCTATTTATTGTATTTACAGTGCATTTATGATGCAAAGATCTCATTTAATTTATCTTGAGTGTTGAATGTTATTGTCTCTCTTGCCCTCATTTATTGTCATAATTAAATTCTGCCTTGAGCATTAATACCGATCTTGATAAGTGGTTATGCCTCGCTTAATACTAACTGTATTCCAAGAACCCACATCTCACATTTGGCGACTCCGCTGGGGAGGTATTCTCTTTTGAAAATATGTCAGAGGATAATACTTCCAGGACTATTGATTTTGACGCTCTGCAGTGTGAGGAAGAGGCAGATCTCACTGTATTGTCTGAAGGAGTAAGAGTAACACGAACGAAGCTAGCGCATCTGCTAATGGTGTGATAAAGACGACGAACGTGCAGGCGGGAATAGGCTCAGTACAAATGATGGGGCTCATGGGTTTGTTCGCAGGGTTCATCAAAACTCCGGTGGCCCAGGTAATGTTGGGGATCACCGAAGGAGCGAACTCTTACATGACACCACCGACGGGAATACCAACTCCCTCTGTCACGAGGGGGTTGCCAAACCCACCTTAAGTAATGTTCCTCCCACTTCCCCACCTCCCATTATTCCACCGATAATAACTGGGCCAACGACGTAAGGCTAGGGGATGGCTTCAATGGCACATGCAACGGCTGGTGGCGTGGGGAAAAGTGCACCAGTTGCATCGGCGACGCCAGCTATGGTGATAACATCGACAATCAATTCTCCACCACCTAGTATGGATAAAATGAAGAAGGTGCTGCTAAAATTCATAGCAGTGTCCAAGGATGGAGATAGTTCCTCGATTTATGACGAGTTTCGTACTAGGAGGAATATAATAATGAACCCTACCCAGTAGGGTATATTCCACCCATCTTCGAAAAGTACACAAGGAAGGGTGCAAACCCTAAGGAGCACGTGAAAAGGTTTATTGAGATCCTTGGGGCCCATTATAAGGATAAAAAGCTGAGGCTTAGGGAGTTTTAAAAATACCTGACAGAAAAGGCCTACACGTGGTACTCCCTCTTGGCCCCAGGTAGCGTAGCCTCCTGGGAGGAGTTGCATGTTTTGTTTGTATATAAGTTCTTTTTGGCTGAGGATGAGTTTACACTCACGCAACTGGTGTGTGAGAAACAAAGGCTGGGAGAAGATGTTGTTGCCTACATCAGGAGGTTCTGCGAGGACTTTCTAGATGTGAGAGAGGAAATACGAGAAGATAAGCTCTTGCAAGTTATGCAGAAGGGCTGTTGCCAGAACATATCTGCCACTTGATCAACGAAACATGAGAAGGTACGTTCACAGCATTCCTAAAGGCTGTGAGGAATATTTCCCTGTTGGTAAAACCCCCACCACCCCCACCTACCTTGTCTAGTTTATTACTAAGACCATCAGTTACCTCATGGAGGAGAATACCCTTGAGGGTAAACTGCGCAGATGATGGAGGAAGGGGGGAAGGTGGTGGCGGCCGAGGAAGAAGGTGTAGAGGCAACAAGAGAATATTTAAAGGCAAAGAAGATCCACCGAGCTACCATGCATGGTGGAAGAAGCTCTAAACCTATATGATCTAATGGTTTGAGATAAGGTTTGTAGACCGGTCAATGTGAGTACATCACCACTCTCTCAAGAGGATAAAGAGAAGCCGAATTATTGTGCACTTCACATTAGAGTGAACCACCCGACCAAGGTGTGTTTTTCACTAAGGAGGTGAATCGATCATCACATGAAGAAAGGATATATTAAGTTTCCCCAAGACAATGTGAATAACAATCCTCTACCACCTCACGAGGCCCACATGGCCAGTGCTTTTGACGTAGAAGCTGAACAAGTGTCGAGGGAGCAGTGGATCCTCGAGGAAGACTTTGAGGAATCTCTGGAGGAATGCACCTTTGAGATGGCTCAGCTACAACTATATGATGAGATAGATGAAGAGGATGAACGAGAAGATGAAGATGAACCCATTGAGAGCCTAAGTAGGCAGATATGAGCCTGTTCCCTAGAAGCAGTAAACGCAGTGATAGACTATGGAGAGGCTGCTTACAAAGATGTGGAGGAAGTGTACGAACTCAAAGAGGAACAAATGGACCCGTGGGTTGAATGCGCAACAATTGCATGCTCACAGAAATCCACTTAGTTCTTCGACCAGGTCGGGCTCCCCAAGTATTCATGACTGTAAGTCACACAAGCCATCTTAGAGATTACTAAGAAGAACATGATGCCACACCTGAAATGGAAGGGGCCCATGGCCAAGCTTATGAGGAGATATGTTTCTGAATTTACGTTTTCGAAAGCTGACAGATTGGTTAGGTATCCTCACAATAGGCCACTTTATGTTACAGCATCAGTGTGATTGTGGTTTCTCTCATGTATTATTGGATGGAGGGGAATCCATTAATATAATTCCCATTGGATAATTTTATGCTTCTCGCTTGCCTGAAACAGGAATAGTGCCACACTCGTTGGCAATCTTGGGGTATGACAATCAGTCATCTAAATTTATCGGCTACGTTAGCGTGGGTATCACAATGGGGAATATCACTTCCCACATTAAATTCCACATTATGGACTGCGAGCCATTATATCAATTGATAATCGCGAGGGTATGGATGCACAACCATGGGTTGGTTCCCTCTACTTACCATCAATTTTCCAAGGTAAACATAAAGGAAAAAGTGGTAATTTGAGCATCTAAGAAGCCTTTTGCAAAAGAAGAAGTTCACTTGGTAGATGTTACCTTTTACACTAGCTGTCCGAGGAAGCCACAGTGGTAACAAAGTATACTGGAGGAATAAGGATTCCAAGCACTCGAGAGATGGGGCATGCACCTGATCGATCAGTAGTGACCTATGAAGAAGAGCATGATCAGGAGACAGTGAGGCCCCCCAGTTTGTCGAGGTAGTTTCACAATCGAATTACGCCACGCGTTGAGCCGATTGAGCCTCAAGTCTGACCAAGAGTTTTCTCAGTAGGCATTCTGCGAGAGAGTTGGAAGAATATTTTTGGAAGAGGCCTCATATGGAAGAAAGTTCCCGGTAGTACAAGAGAATAGTTTTGCCTAACAGTAAAATTATTTATAAGTTATGAAGGTGTGAGAGGTTAGCTAAAGGCCTAGATGATGAGGCTTACCCGATTTATGAATACTTTATGGTAGACAACCAAGGACAATGCTTGGTGATTGACAACTCGAGCATCAAAGAATTTGTAGAAGAAATAGAAAAAGAGCCTGAGTGCATGAAGGACAAACCCAGGCCATAAATTCAAGAGTTAGAGAAGATAGAATTAGCTAAGGAGGGTGATGACCCTAGCCCTATCTTTATCTCGAAGGACCTAGAAGGGTAACCTCAAGAGGATTTGATCAAGATGATCCAAAAATTTAAAAACATCTTCGCATGGAAGTATACCGAGATGCTTGGAAATGACAAGGAGGTGAGCTGTCACAAGTTGAACGTTTTGTCTTCTGCCATCCCAGTGAAGAGGGCCACCCGAACGTATAAAGCAGAGTTAGATTTGAAGATCAAAGAAGAGGTTCAAAGGCTTCTTATCCAACACCCGATTTGGTTGTCCAGCATTGTGCCTGTAGGAAAGAAAGATAAGAGCCAAATATGAATTTGCATAGATTTCAAGGACCTGAATCGAGCGTGTCCGAAAGATGAGTTCTCATTGCCTTCCATAAACAGATGGATTGATGCCACTGCGGGACATGAGATGTATAGCTTCATGGACGACGGTTGATGTAAAAAACTAGATTTGATCTAATTAATTAATCACAGATAAATATGAAATAAGAAATAAGACAAAGGATTTTTAAAGTGGTTAATCCTTATGAAAATGGCCTACGTCCACTGTTTTGTATTGCTGGATGTCTTTGCCTTAATCTCGATCACAATTGCTAATGATCAATTACCCCGTTATGGAGGGTGTTACAATGTATTTATAGCCTTGGGGCTATCAGTATGAATAGACGATATGTCATTCTTTAATAGACATATACATCTGTACAATAAGAATGTTCATTAAATAAGATGTTCATTGAATGTGCAATTATCGCTTGATCTTATTGGCCAGATGCTCTGCACGTTGAGTAGCTCGGCACGCTAAGTAGGTTGGGGTGATAAGTTTCTCGGTCTGCTAATATCTCGAAGGCTGAGCAGCTCGGTGTGTATAAGCATTTGCCACGTAAGATGACACATGTCTTCATATAATTGGTCCACGTCAGTTGACTAATTTTTGTATGAACACAAGCCCCCAATGTTTCACAGTTGAGTTTTGATATGAGAGTGTGGAATATTTTACTCGAAAGTTGCTCGGGCACCTTTTTACGTCTTGATTAATTACAGATCTCCAACGCTTAGGAATTTTCTCTTTAGTCTTGTCATTTGAGCGCGAAATGGTAAACTTGTAAATATTTTGAATCTGCGACAGACGCTTGGGTATTTACGTCTTTTTTCTCATTTAACCGCCGGAAACACAATCGTCTTTTCTAGTAATCATTTCTTTTCCCACTTCCCGATGTAAGACATTTAAAAGCGATAGAAACAGATCGTTATCTACTTTTTACTTCTAGATTTCAAAACTCTTTATGTTCTCACTCTATCCTTGTATTGTCGTTCTTTCTATTATCCGCCTTAGCAGATTTCTCAATCCCTCTGTAAGAACTTCTTCTTACAGAGGGTAGTTAATGGCATACATAGATTAAAGCAAATTCATGGGACTTATTTAGGGATCCCTGAAATTATGTTTTGTTATAAATGGGTTACCAGTGACACCACATTTTATTTAAAAACTGGATTTTTCAATAGAGCTTTAGTGGTCAATCTTCCCGATGCTAACAGGGACTATTTTGATCATGGAGTTGTGATGAAAAATTGGCAACACCCCCCATTAAAAGGAAATGATGTTTACCAAGGTCCCAGATGTCCACTTTATGGCAATGGGATAGGTTATTTTTAATTTTTCGATTTAGCTCTATTTATGTTTGATGAACTGCGTCACTGATATTTATTTTACTTTTTGCAGTTGATAACAAAAGAATGCCCCCAAAAGAGAGTGACATTAATATAAAAGATTTGAAACTCATCTGAGGTTTGCATCAATCAATTATTAGGGAGAATGTCAAATCTGTTTCTTATTTGCTGAGATACAAGAACACTACTTCCTCTTTTATTGCTCGTCCTCTTGCCCCTCCTGTGATAATTGATCTTGATAAAATTCCATCATCTCGAGCCAGCGTAGAAGAATCTTACTCTCATTTGGGTACATCTATTGCTAATTTGATGACGAGGAAGAGGAGAATGCCTGAATTTTTTTGCCAAAGATGCTCCTGGGACTGATGGGGCAAAGAAGGGAAAAGGGGATGTCCCAACCGAAGGGACGAAGAAAATAGATATGACTCCATTTAAGGGAATAATTACAACTATCAAGGAGGTCGGCAAGAAACCACCTGTTGTCCCAAAAGAGGCAACACCTTTGATTGAAGGTGTTGCTATTACACAAGAAGAGGCAGCACCTTTGATTGAAGGTGCTCCTTTAAGGAGATTGAGGAGAGGTCTCACAGAAAGACCTATACAAACTGCTGCTCAACCTTCTGATGTTGAGGATTCTTCTTTGAGGACTAACACTCCAACTCTCATTTCTCTGAGCTCGGCCAAAGGTCTGATCAAGTCTCGGACCATTCTAAAATATTGACCTGCTGAGGGTTACCTTTCTCGAGAGAAGGTCACTAACTTAGCCGCCCAAAAGAAAAGATGGAACAAAGCCTTAACTGATATTACTTGCCAGATGGAATATGCAAGTTTGAAGTACTTCAGAGATGGATGGGTCGCAACACTGAAAGACTTGAGTGTTGCAGAAGATTCTGAATTGTTTCAGAAATACACTCATGGCCCTCCTCCTGTTATTGACGAAGAAGAAGAGGATAAAGCTGCATCTTCTATGATGATAGTAGAACAAGTACCTATTATTACCATTCCTCAGCCATCCGACCAAGTTCAGTAGGCGATAACTTCTACCGAGCAGTACCAACTGCCTTCCGAGTAGCCAACTTCTTCATCCAAAATAGTTGATGACGTTGTAGGGAACAAGGAGAAGGTGTAGAGTTGTTTGGATTTTTAATTATGTTGTTATTTTTCTTTTACCTTTTTGTTGTAGCTTTGGTTGTACTTGCTTCTCTCGTTGATCAATAAAAAGTCCTTTGTTATTTATTCTCTATCTTTTACTTTACTTGCTCAACATGTAGTTGCACTGTAGTTAATTGAATCCTGTTTGCCTTGCTAGTTTGTTGCCAGAATAGAACTCTTGTCAGTACATGATACGGAGTTGATGAAGAAATGTAATGATTACTTCAAAGCTGGTCATGCCGACTTTACTGAAGCACAAATAGTTAATATCCTTGGACCCGATGCTTCTGAGCGAGCAGTTAATGCATACCAATACTTAAAGTGCTTACTTGATCGTGATGTGGCTAATAATGTGGCCTATTATAAAATGATTGAAGACCCCCAAGGAATGATCGAGGAACTCCAACTTCAACATAAAGAAACCACTGCACTCCTGCATGAAATTTATGAGAAAAAGTACCAACAGTTGAGTGTTAATCAGGGCTATGACAAATATATCTCTGCCCATTAAAAAAGGAAAAGTGTACTGAAACTTGAGATCGAGTAACATAGGACTATTGCCAAGCTGTTGGAGGAAGAGAATATTGCCTTGCGATAATAAGTGAGGCAACTCAAATCTGTTGCCTCATCTTCTTTGGGAGCTTTAGTCCCAGTTAATGATGAAGGTTTTTACTTTTTGGAAACTGAAAATGCTGCCTTGAGAGAAGAGCTGGAGACTTTGAAAAGAGACGGATCTACATCGTCCACTTGTGACAGGGCAAGGCCTTCTACCCGTGGCCGAGCAAGGGATGGTCGGATTAATATAAAAGAGATGAGGACTCAACTGGTTTAGAAAATCAATCCGTTCAACTGACAGCCAAAAATTAAGCCTTAGTTGAGATGTCCAGAAAAATTCAAAGTCTTACCGACCAACTCTCCAAGCAAAGTTCTGCGTTGGAGAGTAAAGAGAATTTTGTGAAGAAGCTCTAATAAAATGTTGAGCGATTGACATATCAATTTCACAAACAACCTAGAGAATTTGGGAATGCGGGATACAATGAAGCTCTATGCCATCTCGATGATCGGTTGAGACAATCAAACAATGAAGGGTACAAGCAAGGATGGTTGAATGCTGTTGGTGTGATGCGTCTTGAGAAAGGAAATTCCCTGTGGGATTGGTATGAACCTGGGTTTCTTGACCTACCAGTACCTCCTTTCAACTTAGACGTTAGTTGAATTCCAGCTCGTGCCATACTTCAATGTTTGATTTCCAAGTATCTTGGTGATTACAACCTTCATGAAGATTATGAGATATCCCGACCTCCTCATCTGCTTGATCGGCCAAGTTCGAGCAATACTAGGATGCTATGAGATATAAATTTCATCAATTCTCCTTATGCTTTTGATGACCCTCCAGCTGGAATGGAACCTGTACCAAAATCTGAGGGAAAAAGGCCAATAGAACAGGAAATTTGTATTGAATGAAGAAAACTTCATCTTTTGTAATTTGCTTTCCTGTATTTAATGAAGAAAAAATTCATCTTTGTGCACTTTTCTTTCCTGGGAAATAGTTTGTAACATATTGTTTGTTGATTAATGCATATATATCTATAGAGGGACAATTTGTCCTATTCTATGTTAATTGCCTAGGCAATGGAGCTTGCCCCACTTGCTGTCTAGTTGTAGTGACTTGTCACCCATAAGTGCCTAAGCAATGGAATAATTTTCATCCTGTGATCCTGCTTAGTTGTAGTAATCTTTTCTAGATTACCTTGGTGCCTAGACAGTGAATTCCCCATAAGGTCACCCATCTTCTTGCCTAGTTTGGGATGCCCTTTGAGGTCACCCGTGATCAAACAGGCTTTACCTTGTATGATTGTTATGCCAACATTATTGGTTAAATTTATTGATACCGACCAACCGTGGTTGGTGGTTACTGATATGCCGACCAACCGCAGTTGGTGGTTGCTGATATGCCGACCAGCCGTAGTTGGTGGTTTAGTGTGTAGCACGAGTACTCCAAAAAAAATTGAACAAAAAGAATATCGAGAAAATATCATCTTTATTCATACTGAAAAATATGAAATACATATGAATCTGTATTACTGATAATATTTGCGCAGATTCTTCGCATTCCATGCATTTTTGAATTCTTCTCCCTCCGAAGTTTTGATTCTGTAGGTCCCAGGTCGAACAACTGTAGTTACTTGGTAGGGCCAATGCCAGTTGGCCTCTAACTTGTTATGCTTCTGAATCACCTTCTTGAGAACATAGTCTCCCTCCTTAAGGTTGCATTGCTTGACTCTTTTGTTGTAAAACATGGCAGTTCGTTGCTGGTAAGCTGCGTTCCTGATCGCTACATCTTCTCTAACTTCTTCGAGCATATCCAAGTCTGAACTTCTCATCAAATCGCTTACAGGGGAGTTAAAATTAAGCACCCTGTGTGTGGGTAAGCCTAATTCAGCTGGTATGACGGCTTCACTGCCAAAAGCTAGCATATAAAGGGATTCCCCAGTTGCTGTTCGAGGTGTTGTACGATAAGCCCATAACACAGAATGTAACTCGTTAATCTAATTTCCTTTTTCATTATCCAGCCATTTCTTCAACCCGTTCAGCAGAGTTCTATTTGTCACTTCAGTTTGTCCATTTCTCTAGGGATGACCTGGTACAGAATGGATTTTCTGGACATTTGATTGATGACAATATGCAACGAACTCCTCATTATCCATTTGGGTACCATGATCAGTAATGAAAGCATGTGGCAGACCATATCTGTAGATAATATTCTTCTAAATAAACTGGTAAACCCTTTTATATGACATGTCAATGAGAGGATCAGCCTCAACCCACTTGGTGAAGTAATCAACAATGGTTACTAAATATTTGAATCTCCCTTTGGTGGTTGGCAAAGGCCCGACCAAGTCTATACCCCACATGGAAAATGGCCAAGGGGAAGTGATGGGTGTTAACAATGCCTGTGGAGTTCTTCGAATGGAAGAGAAATATTGGCACTTATCGCACTTCATTGCATAAGCTATACAGTCAACTCTCATCGTTGGCCAATAGTATCCCTGCGTCGTCATCCTCTGCAGGAGAGCTTGACCTGCTATATGAGCTCCACAAGAACCTTCATGAACTTCCTCTATTAAATCTTTAACTTCTGAAGGATGCACACATCTCTGTAGACCTGCTATGATACCCCTTCTATACAAAACACCATTGTTCAATACATACCGAGTAGCTTTAAACTTCAGCCTCTTGGCTGTAAGTTGGTCCGCTGGTATAACACCTTCTTCGATATATGCTCTGATGAGGTCCATCCAGGATGGTCCCATATCAAGGGTTATGAATCTCACCATTAAATCTTCATCTATGCTCCGGTCTGTCAGAATCTTAATAGGAATTGTTCTTCGTAGCTCGGTGCGAGTAGCTGAGGATAACCAAGCTAGTGCGTCTGCTCTCGCATTTTCTAATCTTGGTATTCTGATTAATTTGACTGCTGTAAAAGTGAACACAATCTCCATAACCTTGGCATAATACCTTGACATCAAGTCTCCCTTCGCTGCATACAACCCAAGAATCTGATTTACAATTAACTGTGAATCACTAAACATAATAACTTGCTCTGCATTAAGTGTTTTAGCTAAACTGAGGCCCACAATCATAGCTTCATATGCAGCTTCGTTGTTGGAAGCTTTAAACTAGAAATGCAACGCATATTCCATATCCAATCCATCTAGGCTGTGAAGAATTATACCGGCTCCCCTGCTTGTGGCACACGAAGAGCCATCAATATATAAATTCCATATGGGGATGCCATTATCAAGCTCTTGGTCTGACAAAGTTCCTTGATGGAATATTTGATATTTACTTTTATCATCTCCTAACACTGGGCTGTTGTCTAATGGTTCTCGTTGCTCGGTGCTTGTCTCCCTACATCCACAAGTTGTTTTGCATTAGACCCTTGTTAGTCGATAATATATGGGCATGTGAATTCCGCAATGAAATCTGCTACCGCCTGCCCTTTGAGTGAGGTCCTTGGCTTATAAATAATATCATACTCTCCCAGTTTGACTGCCCAATACATCAGTCTTCCAGATTTCTTTAGCTTGTGCAAAGCCTGCCTGAGCGGCATATCAGTGTATACCACTATGGTATGGGCCTAGGATATCTTACGTCTTCTCCTCGGAAAGCTTTGCTCGTATAATACACAGGTTTTTGTACTCCATCTTCAACTCTTATTAACACTGAACTGACTGCGCCCTCAGAGACAACCAGATATAAGTATAATCTTTCTCCTATCACTGGTCGGGAGAGCATATGTGGCGTCCCCAAGTATTTCTTCAAAGCTAGAAATGCCTGCTTGCACTCGTCATTCCACTCAAAAGTCTTTCTAAGCACCTTGAAGAATGCTAGACATTTATCCGTCGCTCTGGAGATGAACCTGTTTAGAGATGTAATACGCCCCGTAAGGCTTTGCACTTCCTTCTTAGTAGTTGGAGATTCCAGTTCTAACAAAGCCTTGATTTTATCAGGATTTGCTTCAATACTTTGCTGATTCACAATATACCTGTTGATACCAAAATTAGTATGCTGATGTGGACGAATAATAAGAAGACACGTGTCAATCTACGTGGCACAATAGCAATGAGGAAAATTATTCCCCCAACCAACATACTCACTCCGAGCAACAGGTATACTCCGAGGAACGCCAGTCTTCCGAGGAACACCAACCCTCCGAGGAACTCTTATCCCTCGAGGAACTCCAATGCTCCGAGGAACTCTTGGATGACGAGCAACTAATGTGGTTCGATCTGCATCTCGACCACAACATTAATTGCCAAATAATCAACAGTTCAATTATTCATTGAATGATTATCATCTTGACGCGCACGTTTGAAGAACATTAAGTGAATTACCCTTTCATATGTGTATCATTTAATATAACATCCTTTCATGTACATCCTAAGGGCTATAAATACCTTGTATCACCCTCATTCAAGGGGACCGAAATTTCTTGATAGCACTTGTAATCAAGAATTCCTAAACACTCAACAATAACATAACAGTGGACGTAGGCCATTCATATAAGGCTGAACCACTTTAAAATCTTTTGTCTCATTTATTTATCTGTGATTAAATTATTAGAGTAATCTAGTTTTATACATCAACAGATTGGCGCCGTCTGTGGGAACGATTGTTATTATCGTTTTTCACCAAAAATCATTCATCATCAATGGCGAATAATCCAGAATCTAGCAATCGAAACGCTGGAAATGCTGGAAATCCTCCAAATCCCTCTGCACCTCCAGATCTGGCCGGGATTATGACGAATCTGGCTCAAGGACAAACCGCCATGCAAGAAATAATGAGGCAACTCATACAAACCCTTCATGGCGGTGCACCTGCACGTTCAGGACAGCGAAGTGGTCAGAGGCAAACTTATTTACTTTCTTCACGATCCAGGCGTAGTGAGTCATATCGTAATGAGGAGTCTGATGATTTCTCTTATCAACCTGGGAGAACTTCGTCAATAAGGGCTACAGATACTGATCAACGTATCACTCTCTCTCTAGAAAGACCCAGTGCCTTAGAAAGACTGAGTAGGGTATCTCCTTTCAGTCGATTAGGCCCTAGGAGGAATAGGAGTCCACCTAAGACCATGTCGAGGAGTTTTCGACAACCATCAGATCTAAGAGAAGGATCAGCACAATCACGACCAGTTGCTCGTCAAGATAGATCTCAGGAGGCTACTTCAGAACGATCTATTGCTCGAACCAATAGGCCCGAGGAAGGAAATGAAGCGTGGAAAGGATCCCTTCAACGATTGGAGGATAGATTGGGAGAAATGGCTAAGGCGAAGAATCCCCTACAACGAACTTTTGTTCAAGGGACACCTTTTGTCCAGGCCATTGTGAATTTTCCTACACCGTCAAAGTTTAAAGCACCAGTAGTGACCCCCAAATATGATGGAAAGACAGATCCTGTTCTTCATATAGAGCAATATCAAGCTGCCACCGATATCTATGCTGTCCCCGACGAGATGAGATGCAGAGCGTTCTCAGGAACTCTTATTGGAGATACCCAGATATGGTACAACAATCTTCCTCGGGGTAAGATTTCAACTTTCTTTCAGTTGGCCGAGTTGTTCATCGGCAATTTCTGTTTTAGAGCAAAGCCAGTAAAACGAGTAGCACACTTGTTAAGTGTTAGACAAAAATCTGGTGAGAGTACTAGAGATTACATAACTCGTTTTAATAACGAGAAGCTGGAAGTCATAGATTACGAGGAGAAGACATCAATCACCGCCTTGATGAGTGGGTTGTTACCTAATAAGTTGTATTACACCTTGGCGAAAGATCCACCTAAAACTATGTCAGAGTTGATGGCAAAAGCGGCCAAAATCATGAATGCTGAGGAAGCTATGGATGCAAAGAAGAATATGGATAAAGACACCAAGGTGGACGTCGAGAAGTCTAAAAATAAAGAGCATAAGGGCAATGGCGGTGACAAGCATTCCAGAAATAATAAGTCATCATGGGAAGTCCTGAAGAAATTCGATAATTATACTCCCTTGAAAATGGGTATTAATCATGTCTTGGAAGAAATCAAGAATAGCGAGGAGGTAAAGTGGCCGAAGAAATTGAGGTCAGATCCTAATGCGAGGAACATGGATAAATATTGCGAGTTCCACAAAGATCATGGCCATATGACTAAAAATTGCATAGCTCTTCAGAACGATATTGAAACACTCATCCGAAGAGGAAAGCTAGAAAAGTATGTTGATCGGGGAGGTGAAAGAAAAAATAATGATCGAACTAGAGAAAGATCTAGATCTCCTCGTCGAGCAGAGGAGAAAAAGAAGAGAGGTCATGAAGATGATGCCGAGGATGACCCCGATCTTCCCAAGAAACCAAGGCATCCAGAACAAGAGGTATTTTCCATACGTTTTGGGTCATTTGATTGTAATGTTATTACAGGAGGAGATGCAGGAGGAGGAGATCTTACTGAAGAAAGAGAAGCTTACCTCGGAGAGGCACAAGCTTGCTCGTACATTCAGCGAATAAATTTGGCCGAGGAGGATCGTCTGAGGAAGGTAAACAAAGATAAGCTAGTTATTGGCTTTTCAAAAAATGACCTGGCAGGTGTTCTTTACCCTCACGACGACCCTTTGGTGATCAAAATGAGGATGAAAGAAGTAGTGATTTCAAGGGTGCTGGTAGACAATGGCAGTTCGACAGACATCATGTACTATTCATGCTTTGACAGTTTAAATTTGAAATTATCTCAATTGGAGCCTTATCACAGACCTCTTCTGGGTTTTGCTGGTGAGAAAGTTTTTCCACTTGGGACGATCAAGTTGGATATATTCATTGGAACTTGGCCTGCTTGTCGAACAGAGATAATACGCTTCTTTGTGATGGATAAGAATGTGCAGTCAGCCTACAACATCATCATGGGAAGAGTTGGTTTGAAGAAGTTCGAAGCAGTCCCATCTACAGTACATCAATGTTTAAAATTTCCAACAAATTTCGGAGTGGGAGTGGTGAAAGGTGATCAAAAAGTAGCTCGAGAATGCTATTATTCATCTGCCGAGCAAGAGGAGCTTGAAGAATCAAGGAAAAAGACTACTACTTACCAGGTGGATGAAAGTACAGAAATTGAAACACTTGATCCGATAGATGAATCCCAACTTGTAAAAGGACAGGTGGTAGAATCTACAGAAAATGTTATTCTGGACGACGAACACCCTGAACGAGTAACCCAGATAGGTTCGTCGTTGGATGCTTCAATAAAATAGGAGTTGATAACTTTCTTGAGAAACATAAAGAAAACTTTTACGTGGAGTCATGAAGACATGCCAGGAATAGATCCAAACTTCTTATGTCATGAGCTCAATGTGAATAAGGAGATCAAGCCTGTAAAGCAGAGAAGAAGGGTATTTAGCCCCGAGAAGAATCAAGCTATTCAAGAGGAGGTCGACAAGCTCCAGAAATCCCAATTCATTGAAGATGTGAAGTATCCGGATTGGTTGGCAAATGTGGTGATGGTAAAGAAGAAAAACAATAAATGGAGAATGTGTATTGATTTCACTGATCTCAACAAGGCCTGCCCAAAGGATCACTTCCCATTGCCCAGAATTGACCAACTAGTGGATGCTACCTCGGGGCACGAGTTGCTCAGCTTCATGGATGCTTACTCTGGTTACAACCAGATCAAAATGAAACCTGAAGATAGGGAAAGCACTTATTTTATTACCCCTAGGGGAACTTATTGTTATAATGTTATGCCTTTTGGTTTGAAAAATGCAGGAGTGACATATCAACTGCTGATGAACAAGGTTTTTGCCGAACAAATCAGTTGCAACATGGAAGTCTATGTGGACGATATGCTGACAAAGAGAAAGAAAGCTGCTGAGCATCTAGTTGACTTAGGTCAGACCTTTGATCAACCGGATAAATACCAGATGAAGCTCAACCCGACGAAGTGCACCTTGGGAGTACGAGAAGGAATGTTCCTCGGGTACATCGTCAACCAGCGAGGCATTGAGGCAAATCCAACAAAGATCAAAGCTCTTTTAGGGTTGCGATCTCCAACGACGAAGAAAGAAGTGCAGAGTCTTACAGGACGAGTTGCAGCGCTTAATAGATTTGTATCTCGAGCAACTGATAGGTGCCTTCCATTCTTCAAAACAATCCGAAAAACTTTCGAGTGGAATGATGAATATGAAAAAGCCTTTCAAGACTTGAAGAAATATCTGGGAACACCTCCATTGCTGTCCAGACCAGTGATGGGAGAAAATTTGTACTTATATCTGGCAGTATCAGAAAATTCAGTCAGCTCGACATTGATCAGATTGGAGAATGGAGTCCAGAAGCCAATTTATTACACAAGTAAGGCTTTCCGAGGTGCAGAGATCAGGTACCCAAAGTTAGAAAAATTGGCATTGGCATTAATTGAGGCAAGTAGAAGAATGAGGCCATATTTCCAGGCCCATACCATCATCGTGTATACCGACATGCCATTAAGACAAGCCCTTCATAAGCCAGAAAAGTCAGGGAGACTGATGTACTGGGCAATAGAGCTCGGTGAATATGATATTGTGTATGAACCCAGATCATCCTTAAAAGGGCAAGATGTAGCAGACTTTATAGCAGAGTTTACATATCCTGATACCCCCGAGGAATAAAAGTTGCTCGCTGACCAACCTGTGGATGTTACAGGATCAACAGACATAAGTCCAGATCAACTCCGGTTGGTAAAAGGGCTTGTGGAGGTAGAAAGATCATCAAATTCAAACCCATACCAACTCCGGTTGGTAAAAGGGCGAGAAGAGATGGTCGACGAAGAACAAAAAATACCAGGGGAGGATGAAAGGAAACAACAGATATTTCTCCGAGGAACTCTGTCAGAAAAGAAATTTGAAGACGAGTTACCTACATGGAGATTATATGTAGATGGGTCATCTTGTACAACAGGTTGTGGAGCAGGAATTGTTTTGAACACCCCAGACGAAATTGACATGGAATATGCCTTACGATTCCAATTCAAAGCTTCCAATAATGAGGCTGAATATGAAGCCTTGATAGCAGGTCTTAATTTAGCAAAGATTATGGAAACGCAACAAGTGATGGTATTCAGTGATTCTCAATTAATTGTGAATCAGATGATGGGAACGTATGCAGTTAAAGGAGAATTAATGGTCAAGTATCATGCAAAGGCGATGGAGTTGTTGGCAGAATTTGATGCCATTCAGTTGATCAGAATACCAAGAATGGAGAATGCACAAGCAGATGCACTGGCCCGACTAGCATCAGCTACTCGTACCGAGTTGCGAAGAACGATACCAATTGAGGTGTTAGAAAGTCGAAGCATAAATAAAGGCCTGACAATGAATGTTATTTCCCTTGATTTAGGACCATCTTGGATGGATCCCATCAGGGCATATGTCGAGGAAGGAGAATTACCGGAGGATAAGATCGCTGCCAAGAAATTGAAGTTTAAAGCTGCTCGGTATGTGCTAACTAATGGTGTTTTGTATAGACGAGGGATTATGGCAGGTTTGCAAAGATGTGTACATCCCTCCGAGGTGAAGGAATTGATTGAAGAAATCCATTAAGGGTCCTTTGGAGCCCATGTAGCAGGTCGAACACTTTTGCAAAGGGTGATGACGCAAGGATATTACTGGCCAACGATGAGGGCTGATTATATAGCCTATGCTAAGAAATGTGATAAATGCCAACGTTTTTCTTCCATCCGACGAACTCCACAAGCATTGTTGACACCCATAACTTCCCCTTGGCCTTTTGCCATGTGGGGAATTGATTTGGTTGGACCACTACCAACGACCCGAGGAAGATTCAAGTACCTCGTCGTCGCAGTGGATTATTTTACTAAGTGGGTAGAAGCTGAGCCACTGATTGATATGACATACGAGAAGGTGTACCAATTAGTTTGGAAGAATATCATCTGTCGATATGGTCTCCCTCATGCCTTCATCACAGATCATAGAACACAGTTTGATAACGAGGAGTTTGTCGCCTATTGTCATCAGTCAAACATTTTGAAGGTTCATTCAGCACCAGGTCATCCTCAAAGCAATGGACAGACTGAAGTGACGAACAGAACATTATTAAATGGTTTGAAGAAGAGGTTAAGTGAGGCTACAGCTAATTGGATTAATGAGCTACAATCAGTATTGTGGGCTTACCGAACAACTCCCCGAGCAGCAACTGGAGAATCACCATATATGCTGGCGTTTGGAAGTGAGGCTGTAATACCTACTGAGTTGGGTCTCCCAACACACAGAGTGCTGAATTTCAATTCCCCAGTCAGTGACTTCATGAGAAGATTAGATTTGGACATGCTCGAGGAGGTTAGAGAAGAAGCAGCCATTAGGAATGCTGCATATCAACAACGAACATCTTTGTTCTACAACAAGAGGGTGAAGAAATGCGATTTAAAAAAAGGAGATTACGTGCTAAAGAAGGTCATTCAGAAGCACAATAAATTGGAAGCAAATTGGCATGGACCTTATCGAGTTACAGAAGTTGTTCGACCAGGAACTTACCGAATAGCAACTCTAGAAGGAGAGGAATTCAAGAATGCATGGAATGCTGAACACCTACGCAAGTATTATCAGTAATGTAAAATGTAAAGCAGTTCTATCAATATGAATAAAACGATGATGTTTCACCATCTTCTCTCCTTTTATTGAAAGTTTTTCGGGGAATACTAGTGTACAACACTACGCTGCTCGACAGCAAAAAGAAGACGATAGTTCAGACCCACAACCAACTCCGGTTGGTAAAAGGGCGAGAACAAACTATACTCCTTTGGTTAGGAGGCATACACTAGCGTGACCAACTCCGGTTGGTAAAATAACTAGTGGACACTGATAGTTCAGACCCACGACCAACTTCGATTGGTAAAAGGGCGAGAACAAACTATACTCCTTTGGTTAGGAGGCATACACTAGCGTGATCAATTTGGTAAAATAACTAGTGGACATGATAGTTCAAGCGAGAACAAACTATACTCCTTTGGTTAGGAAGCATACACTAGCGTGATCAACTCCGGTTGGTAAAATAACTAGTGGACATGATAGTTCGAGCGTGATCAACTTCGGTTGGTAAAATAGCGATAACAAACTATACTCCTTTGGATAGGAGGCGTACACTAATGTGATCAACTTCGGTTGGTAAAAGAGTTAGTGGACATGATAGTTAAAACCCATGACCAACTCCGGTTGGTAAAAGGGCAAGAACAACTTTCTTAAAAATGCCAATCTCGATTGGCTTGAAAACAAAATATGCTCTCAAATGCCAACTTATGTTGGTCGGGAGGTAAGATTATTACAGAAAATATAAAAGTTCCTCGAAGAATAAAATATTCCAAACTGAACCAAGTATGGTTGGTCGGGGATAAAAATCCACTAACTGTAGTTGGTCGACGAGGATAAAATTATCGACCTTGGTTGGTCGGACACATTTTATGAAAAAAAATTACCAAGTATGGTTAGTCGGGGATAAAAACTCTCACTAATTATAATTGGTCGACGAGCATAATTTAACAACCTTGGTTGGTTGGAAAAATTCTAAACATTTTTATACTCATTACTTTATTATTAAGTGATCGAGCAACATTTTTGATACTTGTAACCTTTTATTACTAGATTGGTCGATGAACCACAAAGTATTGTTATGCAATCAAAATATAAAAGTGTTAGACAAGTACAAAACAATAGCAACACAGATTTGCAAACAGAAAATGAAAGTCTTTCATTAAAATTCAAAACGAATTACAAATTACATGTATACTAATTATTACATTGAGATCCCTACTCTATTGGTTTCTTTCCCTCAGCTTTTGAAATAGGTTCCTCGCCAGCAGGAGGATCATTCAAGGTCTGAGGAGAATTAATAAAATTCAAGTCCTTCAGCATTCTGACATTCATTACTGAAGGTGTGTCCAAAAGATGCTCGGGACGAGATACCTCGATCTGAGAATGAAGATTGTAATCACCGAGGTATTGTGCAATTAAGCTTCGAGGAATGGCACGAGCTGGGATCCATTCCTTATCCAAATTAAACGGTGTCACAGGCAAGTCAAGCACCCTGGGGTCATAATAGTCCCACAAGTAATGTCCCTGTTCAAGTTTCAACATGCATAAGGCATTCAACCAGCCTTGTTTATAGCCCTCATTAGTGGCATTCTGGATACGAGCATCTAAATGGAATAATGCCTCGTTGTACCCAGCCATCCAAAATTCCCTGGTCTGCTTATGGAATTGGAAGGTTAGTCTCTCCAACTGCTCGTGAAGGCTTTTTGCAAAAATGTCCTTATTCTCTAAAGCAGACTTCGTCGCAGTAAGTTGATCTTCCAAAGTTAGGATTTTCTTGGACATTTCAGACAAAGCCCGATCTTTTGCATTCAGTTGGTACGCTTGGGTTTCCAATATTGACAGAGTACGAGATTCTTCAATACTACAAGGAGTTCTTGATCGACCCCGAGCAACTGGAGTACTTCGTTCCTCGATAACATCCTGGGAAACTCTTCCTCGCCCACGAGAACCTCTTCCTCGTCACCGAGTAGAAGTAGAAGTACCAGATCTTCGCAGGATATCCAACTCTTGCCTTAATTTGGCATTCTCAACCTCTAAGAAGGAAAATCCCTCATCGGTCACTGGGATTACCGCTGTTGAAGAAGAGGCTGCAGACTTATATTGTGCTAGTTCTTTCTGCAAATTATTATTCTCTTGCTCCAGCAGTTCAGCAATTTGTCAAAAAGCTTCAACTTCTCCCTTTAGGGTCCTCTCCCTGACATCATACCCAGCAAGGAGTTTGTTGTAGCCCTTCTCGGCAGAAAGTTGTTGATATTTCTTTTCATACCCCTCATGTAGCAAGGCATATGACTCCTTGTATTGAGTCTGAAGATCTTCTAGAGTATATTGGAGCTCCTTGATCATATCATAGTAGGCCACGTTATTGGCCACAGCTCGATCAAGTAATCCCTTCAGATATTGATAAGCTTCTACTGCCTGCTCTGAAGCACCATGGCCAATGATGTCAGCAACTTCTGATGCACTGAGGTCTGTGTGACCAGCTTTATAATATTCATGGCATTGCTGCATCAACTTTGTGTCATTAGCAGACAAAAGATCCATCCTGGCCAGAAACTAACAGAGAAAGAAAAAGAAGATCAAGACAGAGTGCAGATAAAGAAGAGACAATCATATGGAAGAAAAGAACTCAAATTTTATTAGATCATAAGGCAAAGTTACAAAGATCTGGGATACAAAGTACAAGTAAAAGAAAAATAGAAAGAGAATACCGGACAACTTTACACCTTTTCCTTGTCTCCCAAGACTTTCTCGGGAGGCTGGGACGAGGAGCTTGGTTGCTCGGTGGAAATAATGAGTTGGTCGGCGGGAGCTGGAACTTATTTTGAAGGAGCTGGCAGAGATGAAAGCTCCTCGTCAGCAGGCTGGGTAAGGATGATATCACCCACTACCAATGAAGATTCTTCTGAGGCAGCTTCATCCTCTTCCTCATCCTCGATGGCTGGGGGAGGACCAGGGAGATGCTGTTGAAATAGCTCGGAGTCCTCGCTCACCTTCAATTCTTGCAAAGCTGCAACCCAACCATCTCGAAAGTATTTCAAACTTCCATATTGCACCTGAGTCATCATAGCAGATAATCCCTTATTCCACCCCTTGTCCCAACCTGTGCTGAAAGACTTCTTTATTGCCTTCTTTCTTTTCATTTTCTCTGAGGAGAGCTTCTCGGATAGAAGGTCCTCGGAGGCTTTCAGCTTGGCCTCCAACTCCTCTTTCTGACGATTTGCTTCGCGCAGAAGGGTCATCTCTTCCTCAGCTGATTTCAGCTTATTTTCAAGCTCCCCGAAGGTAGTGAGCTTCTCAGAGTATTTCTTATTCTCCCTCTCCAAGTCCTTTACTTTATTTCCCAACTGCACCTTCTCTGCTTCAGATGCAGCCAGTTTCTTCTCCCATTCACCTTTATCCTCGTCTTACTTCTGACGGGATTCCTTCAGAGATTGGGCCAAACCCTGGAATGCATCCTCTACTCCAGACGAGGAGCTTGAAGCCTTGAGCGCTTCATCTTTCTTCACAATGGTGTTAAAGCAACTCACCAGCTAAAAAAAGAAGGTAGTGATGAGTTAGTGACGAGATACATATATTGATAGAAGGAAATAAGAATTCAAGATAAGAAGAAACTTACTGAAGCGACGTGACGAGTAGCTAGGGATGTCAGCATATCCCTAGGCATGTTTTCCTTGATGCCTTGGACTTCAGGAATAATCCAAGTCTTTACCGAGCTCATTGCAGAGCTCGAGGGAATAATGGTTGGAACACCAGCTCCACTAGTTTGGAGCTGGGGAATGACTTCAGAAAAACTAACTGAGGAAGACTTCTTCAATCTTCTCGGTGTCTTCTCAACAACTTCAACCAAAGAAGAATTTTTGGTTGGAGAGATAGTGATTACTTCCACAGGCGCATCCTTCTGTACAGGAGCCACGGGGGGCTTCTCGACGACCTTCTGAGGAGCAGAAGAAGGGGCAGCATCAACTTTCTTTGTCCCCTTTGGGACATCGGCTTTGCTTCTCTTTCCATCTCCAGCAGAGGAGGTCTCTTCAAAGAGAGCAGGAACTCTTCTCTTGCCCATCTTCTGACTCAAAAGAATGTGAGAGTCTGGTGAAGAGTCTTCAGAAGCTGGTAATGGTTCGCTAATGCTAGCCACAGGACGAGCAGTATAAGAGGATGTATAGCTCCTGTACTGCAGCAAGTATGAAGCAGACCTAATGTGCTCGTCTGCAACCTTCTGATGCAAACTTCAGATATGTTTTAAATGCTTGATATTAACTTCTGTTTCTTTTGGAGTTTTTCTCTTGCTGTCAACTGCAAATAAAAACATAGTTAAATATCAGTCATACATTTTGTCAAACACAATGAAATCATAATTTCAAAAAACAAAATAAGATGAAAATAACCTATCCCATTGCCATATGGAGGGCATTTGGGACCCTCATATACTTCGTCTCCAACCAAAGGGGCATGTTGCCAATTTTTTACAACTACTCTATGTTCAAAATAATCCCTGTTGGCATCAGGGAGGTTGACTACTAGAGCCCTATTCAAAAATCTAGTTTTTAAATAATAAACATTGTCTAAAACAACCCATCTATAACAGTACATAATCTCAGGAATTCCTATACGAGTTCTATGAGTTTGATTTAACCTATACACCCCATTAACTATTCTCCATGTGTTGGGGGCTATTTTTGCAGGGACAACGTCGAAATACTGACAGAACTCTAAGCATAAAGGGTTTGGTGGAAAAGAAAATCCACATTCAGCAATGAAGAGGCTAGGGAACCAATGTCCCTCAGCCAAATCAAAATAACTTGAAGGCTCAGAAAGAACCTCTAAAATTACCCAAGATGGAATAGAGAAATCAGAACGCAATTTCTCAAGAGACTCAATAATGTAAATCATGATGAATAAAAGAAGAAGGAAGAAGAGCTTACAGGGAAAAAGGAGATCTGTTGACAAACAAACGAAGAAAAGGATGGACGCACAGGAGAGAGAAAAGCTATAGAAAACTCGAAAGCAGAAATTGAAAAGGTAGAAGATGATGGGATTGCCTCTGAAGCTTAAATACTTTGCCTTGGAAAATGACGAAAGAGATGATTACAAAAAAGAAACTATTACGCTACCGGCGGCTAAAAGGACAAAAAGGGCACGAAGATCGAAGCGCCTATAAAAATGCAAAAAGGCGGATTCTGCGAATTTGGAAGGAAATTCAAATATGAAGAAAAGGCTCATAAAACCCAGGAAGGTCATTTAATATCGCCATATACCGAGAAAGAATGTTCCATACTCCTCAAAGTTCGAAATATAAAACATTGGGGGCTTCTGTTGATACCAAAATTAGTATGCTGATGTGGACGAATAATAAGAAGACACGTGTCAATCTGCGTGGCACAATAGCAACGAGGAAAATTATTCCCCCGACCAACATACTCACTCCGAGCAACAGGTATACTCCGAGGAACTCCAGTCCTCCGAGGAACACCAACCCTCCGAGGAACTCTTATCCCTCGAGGAACTCCAATGCTCCGAGGAACTCTTGGACGATGAGCAACTAAGGCGGTTCGAGCTGCATCTCGACCACAGCATTAATTGCCAAATAATCAACAGTTCAATTATTCATTGAATGATTATCATCTTGACGCGCACGTTTGAAGAACATTAAGTGAATTACCCTTTCATATGTGTATCATTTAATGTAACACCCTTTCATGTACAACCTAAGGGCTATAAATACCTTGTATCACCCTCATTCAAGGGGACCGAAATTTCTTGATAGCACTTGTAATCGAGAATTCCTAAACACTCAGCAATAACATAACAGTGGACGTAGGCCATTCATATAAGGCTGAACCACTTTAAAATCTTTTGTCTCATTTATTTATCTGTGATTAAATAATTAGAGTAATCTAGTTTTTTACATCAACAATACCCGAGGAACATGCCTTCTCGTACGCCAAAAACACACTTAGTCGGGCTTAGCTTCATCTGATATTTCTCCAATTGATCAAAAGTTTGGCTGAGATCAACTATGTGGTCTGTGACTTTCTTACTCTTCGTTAGCATATCATCGACATAAACCTCCATGTTGTTGCCGATTTGTTATGTAAACACCTTATTCATCAATCGCTGGTACATTACACCTGCATTTTTGAGACCAAATGGCATAACATTATAACAGTATGTACCCCTTGGGGTAATAAAAGAAGTACTTTCCCTGTCTTCTGGTTTCATCTTAATCTGGTTGTAGTCAGAATAAACATCCATGAAGCTCAGCAATTCATGGCCCGAAGTAGCATCCACCAGCTGATCAATTCGGGGCAAGGGAAAGGGTCTTTTGGGAAGGCTTTGTTGAGATCTGTGAAATCTACGCACATCCTCCATTTGTTGTTTTTCTTTTTCACCATCACCACATTGGCTAACCAATCTCGATATTTGACATCCTCAATAAAAGAGGCCTTTTTGTAGTTTCTCGACTTCCTCCTGGATAGCTTAGTTCTTCTCCGGGCTAAATACCTTTCTTCGTTGTTTCACTGGCTTGATCTCTTTATTAACATTTATCTCGTGGCACAAGAAGGCTGGATCAATCCCTGGCATATCTTCATGACTCCACGCAAAAGCTTGCTTTTTGTGCCTTAAAAATGACACTAACTCCTGCTTTATTGACGAGTCTAATGAGGTGCCAATTTGAGTTGTGCGTTATGGATGTTCTTCATCCAGCATGATGTTTTTCGTAGCCTCCATGACCTGACCCTTCACAAGTTCGGATTCATCTCTAGGGTCCAAGGTCTCAATCTCTGCCTTTCAGACTCCTCCACTTGGTATGTGGTGGTCTTCTCCTTAGCCTCCTCCAACTCTTCCTGTTCGGCAGATGAATAATAGAACCCCCGAGCTACTTTCTGGTCGCCCTTCACAACGTCGACTCCGAAATTGGGCGAAAACTTAAAGCATTGATGTACCGTGGATGGCACTGCCTCGAACTTTTTCAGGCCTACCCTCACCATGATTATATTATTGGTTGATTGGACGTTTTTATCCATTATGAAAAAATATTCTTTTTTTGTTCTGCAAGCAGGCTAGGTTCCAATAAGCATATCCAACCTGATCATCCCAAGTGGAAATACTTTCTCGCCAGTGAAGCCGAGGAGAGGCCTGTGATATGGCTCCAACTGGGATAGCTTCGGATTTAAACTGTCAAAGCACGGGTAGAACATGATATCTGCAGAGCTGTCATTATCTACTAACACCCTTGAGATCACCACATCCTTCATACTCATTTTGATAACCAATGGGTCGTCGTGAGGATATAAGACACCTTCCAGATCATTTTTGGAGAAACCGATGACTAGTTTATCCTTGTTCACTTTCCTCGAGTGATCATCTTTAGCCAGGTTTATGCACTGTATATAAGAACAAGCTTGGGCCTCATTGAGGTAATCTTTCCTTCCAGAAGTATGATCCCCTCCTCATGCATCTCCACCTGTAATCACATTACATTCAAATGATCCAAAATGGATTGAAAATACCTCGCGTTCGGGTTGGCTTTTTAGGGAGATCGGGATCATCTTATGGATCATCTTCGTGGTCCCTTTTCTTGTCATCTTTTGTTCAGCGAGGAGATTTGGACCTTTGTTTTCCTCTTTTGTTAGCCTTTCCATCATTCTCACAATCAACGAACCTGCTCAATTTTCCTCGTCGAATAAGTGCTTCAATTTCGTTCTGGAGAGCTATACAATGCTTGGTCGTATGGCCGTGATCTCTGTGGAACTCGCAGTATTTGGACTTATCCCTCTTGTCAGGGGCTGTCCTCATTTTCTCCGGCCAAGTTAGCTCCTCGCTATTCTTGATCTCCTCCAGAATATGGTTTATATCCACCTTTAAGGGAGTATAATTTCGATACCTCCTCAACTGCTCTAGCGTTTCTTTGCCTTTTGGCTGCTTGCTTCCCCCATTGTGCTTTTGATCATTTCTCTCGATTTTACCTTCAACTTTAGTCTTTGCTTTGGTCTCACCGTTCTTCTTTGCACCATAGCTTCTTCAGCGTTCATGATCTTAGCTTCTTTTGTCATCAGTTCCGCCATGGTCTTGGGGGATCTTTGGCCAATGTGTAATACAACTTATTGGGTAATAGCCCACTCATCAGGGCTGTAATGGCTATCTTCTCCTCGTAGTCGATTACCTCAAGTTATTCGTTATTAAAACGAGTGATGTAATCCCCGGTGCTCTCTCCTATTTTCTGCCTTACACTCAGTAGGTGTGCTACTCTCTTCACTGGCTTCGATCCAAAACAAAAATTCCCTATGAAGAGCTCTGCCAGCTGATGGAATGTAGCAATCTGCCCCTGAGGAAGGTTGTTATCCATATTTGGGCTGACCCGGTGATAGTTCCCGAGAATGCTCTGTACCTCATCTCATCAGGAACTGCATAGATTTCAGCAACAACTTGGTACTACTCTATATGAAGGACGAGATCAGTTTTTCTATCATACTTAAGCGTTACTACAGGAGCTTTAAATTTTGATGGTGTGGGAAAATCCATAATTTCCTGTACGAAGGGTGATCCTTTGACGAAAGTTCTTTGGAGAGGGTTCTTAGCCTTAGCCATTTCCCCTAACCTATCCTCCAAACTTTGAATGGAGCCCTTCCATGCGTTGTTGCCATCCTCAGACCCATTTGCCCGAGCAACAGATCGCGTTGATTTCTCCTTTTAGGATCTTTCATTATGAGTTACTGGTCGTGACTGGGCAAAACCTTCCCTTAGATTATGTGGTCGTTGAGAATTTCTCGACGCAATACTAGGGGGACTTCTAGTCCTCCTAGGTCCCAAATGGTCAAAGGGAGAGGCTCTACTCAACCTCTCGAGAGCACTTGTTCGTTATGGGGCTAAAGTAATATTTCGTTGAGAATCCGTAGCTCTTATAGAAGAGGTCCGTCCAGGCTAGTATGAGGGATCATTGGTCCTCTCAGTATGATGACAATCGGTGCGTTTGGACTGAGAAACATCTGGGAATAGCGTACGTCGGGTTCTTGAAGATGGCAAATGGGTGGTTCTCTGAACTCTTCATTGACCTGACTGGACAGGCGCACCGTTACGAATAGTTTGAATGAGTTGACGCATGGTCTCTTGCATATTTGTTTGCCCTTGGGCTAAATTGGCCACTATGCCGGTGAGATCTTGAATAGTTGGGGGAGCAGATGGATGGGGGGGGGGGGAACTCGATCATTATTCCTGTTACTGAATTTTAGAATCTCAGCCATTTGTGATGAAGTTTTTAATGAAAACGCTACGTATAGTCATTCCCACAGACGACGCCAATATGTTGATGTAAAAAACTAGATTTGATCTAATTAATTAATCACAGATAAATATGAAATAAGAAATAAGACAAATGATTTTTAAAGTGGTTCAACCTTATGAAAATGGCCTACGTCCATTATTTTGTATTGATGGATGTCTTTGCCTTAATCTCGATCAAAATTGCTAATGATCAATTACCCCGTTATGGAGAGTGTTACAATGTACTTATAGCCTAGGGACTGTCAGTATGAATAGACGATATGCCGTTATTTAATAGACATATACATCTGTACAATAAGAATGTTCATTAAATGCGATGTTCATTGAATGTGCAATTATCTCTTGATCTTCTTGGCCAGATGCTCTGCACGTTGAGTAGCTCGGCACGCTAAGTAGCTCGGGGTGATGAGTTGCTCGGTATGCTAGTAGCTCGGAGGCTGAGTAGTTGGTGTGTATAAGCATTTGCCACGTAAGATGACACATGTCTTCATATAATTGGTCCACGTTAGCTGACTAATTTTCGTATCAACAACGATTATATGGGATATAACCAGATTAAGATGGACACAGCAGATGCAGAGAAGACTGCTTTTCGAACGCCTTTGGGCAACTTCATGTACACAGTTATGCCCTTTGGTTTGAATAATGCAAGAGGCACCTATCAGAGGACTATAATGGCTATTTTCCACGAACTCTTTCACAAGATCGTGGAATTTTACGTCGAGGACCTGGTAATCAAGTCTAAAAAAGGGGCTTCCCACTTAGATGATTTGAGGAAGGTGTTCACTCGATGCAGAAAGTACAAGTTAAAAATGAACCCTCTAAAATGTGCGTTCGTGGTGACAAGTAGGAAGTTCCTCGGGTTTGTGGTGAACCAACAAGGTGTTCAGATGGACTTGGACAAGCAACGGGTCATTCTTGATATGCGTGGGCCAAAATCAACGAGATAGTTGAAGAGCTTACTGGGGAAAGTCTCCTACCCGAGCAGGTTTGTGCCGGGGTTAGCCGATGTGACGAATCCACTGATGGAGCTACTGAGAAAAGGCTCCAAGTTTGCATGGGAGAAGATGCACCAGGATGCCATTGAAAAGTTGAAAACGCTCCTCACATCCCTTCATACGATGATTCCCCTGAAGGCAGGTATCTCTTTACGTCTTTATCTCACATCTACTAAACGATCTATTGGGGCGTTATTGGCCCAAGAGATGGATGGTATAGAGAAACCTGTTTATTAATTGAGTAAGATTATACATGGTCCAGAGGCCAGATACACTATCATCGAGAGGCAATGTTTCCCTCTTGTATCTGTAGAATAAAAACTTAGGAATTACTTACTGTCATTCACAGTCCACATTGTAACTAGGTGTAACCCTATAAAGTTTTTACTGGCTAGAACTGTACGAATAGGCAGGCCAACCCGATGATTCTTAATCCTCTTTGAGTACGATCTTAAATTCATTATTCCTCGAGCTATTAAGAGCCAACCTTATGCAAATATGTTAGCCATCTTTCCCTCTGGTACATTCGGGCCACTAGTGGAGGAGCTTCTGAGTGATGATCTCCAAGCCAACTTTGTAACAACCAGCCTGGATAAATGGAGCATGGAATTTGATGGCTCTTCGGTTGAAAATAAAGGGGGAGCAGGTGTCATTTTGAGAAAGAACGGGGAAGAAAATCGATTGTCTTTCAAGTTGGATTTTAAGTGTTCGAACAATGAAGCTGAATACGAAGAGCTGGTACTGGGACTGCTCGAGGCCGTAGAAAGGGCATCTAGGTCCTCACGATAAAAGGGGACTCTAACTTAGTGGTTAAACATGTGACAAGTAAGTTTACGTTGAAGCACATGAGCTTAGTGCCTTATTGAATGATTATACAATGGTTGCTTGGGTAGTTCGAGGTGGTAAAAATCAAAAGACACCCTCGAACGATGAATCAACATGTTGATGGTTATGCCACCATTGCCCAAAAGATTTCTTTTGATGGAGAGTCAATAGTTGTTTGAATCACCAAGAGGACAACTCCCTCGACCATACTAGAGAAGCTGCCCACAGATGATAACGATGATTGAAGGGGAAAAATAAGGAAGCAATTGGAGACAGGTGAAGACCCACTGAGTTTTGTTGACCTTGCATAATATTTCATTTTTAGGGGCAACCTATACTACAAGAATAAAGTAAGCTAGTTATCCAGATGTGTGGATCCAGAGGAGGCCAAGAGAAAATTGATCGAAGTACATGAAGACTGTTGTGAGACCACTGAGGTTCCCTTGTAGAGAAGGGTCCAACGTCTAGGTTAATTTTAGCCTTCGAAGAGGCAAGATGTTGTAGTAGTACAAAGGGACTATAGGAAATGTCGGTTGTTTTATTAGGCGACGAAATGAAACTTCATCAATCAACCTCAGGACTGGAGACAATCATAAATGGATATATTGGTAAATGGAGTAATGCCAGCAGATAAAGATGATGCTACGAGGTTAAAGTAGCGAGCACCCATATATTATGTCCAAGATGGACAATTGTACCGACGAGGCTATCGCGACAGGCCTCTGAGGTGCATCAGGGGGGAATAAGTCAAAGATGTGCTAAAGCAGGCTCACGAGCCAGGGCACATCGGAGGAGCTAAACTTTATGATCAACTCATGACCTTGGGGTATTACTAGCCTACGATGGAGAATGACTCAGCGAAGTTTGTTCGCAAATGCAAGGCTTGTCAATTGCATGGGAATATGATCTATGCTCCTTTGGTGGACTTGCATTCTCTCTCCATATCATTCCCGTTTCACAATCCCTCTTTGAGAGGTAAGGTTTGGATACTTGTGGCCACTGAATATTTTACCAACTGGTCAGAAGCCATAACCCTAAAGAGAGTTATAACGGGGGTTGTTGCTCGACTCATAAAGTTGTACATCATTTGCCATTTTGTTATCCCAAAGATCTTCCTATCAGAACACGGCTCTCCTTTTGTGATCAATGAAGTAAGTTTGCTAATAGATAAATACTCCATTATACACCACAAGTCAACTATGTCATATCCAAAGTGTAATGGGTAAGCGAAAGCAACCAACAAGACTTTGGTGAATTTCTTAGCCAAAATGCTAGAGGATTTCTTGGACACATGGGACGATAAGATACCTGTGCTTCTATAGGATTACCGTACGGTAAAGAGAAAACCAACAGGGTATACCTCATTTTATTTGGTCTTTAGTGTATAAGTTGTTTTCCAGTAAAACTTGAGGTACCTTCTACTCGATACAACTTACAAAGTACCATGCTTCCCCATAGCCAGTATGTACAACTCGAAGCACGGAGGATCATAGAGACAACGCTGCGAGGCACTTCGAAATGTATAGAAAACAGTTATCCAGATCCTATGATCAAATAGTAAGGCCAAGAAAGTTCAAGGAAGGAGACTTAGTCTTCAAAGTTTTCACGAGGCACATGAGGGGGTTGTCGTTGCCTAAGTTTGAATCCAACTGGGAATGACCCTACATTATTTGAGCAACTCATGATTCGGTCTACTGCGAGATATCTAAAGTGGAAGATAATGTCACTTTCTAACTGAACAACAAGTGGCTCAAAACTTACTATGTTTGAATGTACTCGATTCACACCCAACACTTCAATTTATTTTATTATGTTTTGTTACTACTTGTTTGGGAGAATGTTCCCTGGAAATATTGAGTTATCTATTTGACATGGTATAAAGTAATATTTGCTTCGAAAACTTCGATCCATTTTTATTTTCCTTATTATACATAATGTAAATTGCACGGATGTACTGGTTCATTGAATATTTAAGCAAGACATAAAAGGAAGAGAACCAAATGCCAAGTAGTAACAGAGAAAACATACTGTGTTACATGCCACGAAGGTTCCAAGATAGAAAAAAGGGAAACACAAGCAAAAGGGAAAATTAAACAAAAGCTGCTAGGGCTCATCCATTATAAAGCGTAGATTGGCTGAGCCAAGAAGCCGATGGTGGTGCTGAAGAAGTATTTGCTCAAGGTTACTTTGATCGGAGGCTAGATCGGCCAAGTCCTTCTGTCGATGCTCTTTCTTTTGTTGAACATTATCCAGTTCTTGCTCAGATTTAAGTAACTCAGCCTCCTCTTGGACGACAACGTTGTGATCATACTCCACCTTTTGTTCAGACATAACCAATTCAGCCTCTAAGCTTACTAGTTCCTCTGAGATAGTCACCTACAAGCGATGAGAAATCTGCATTTGAGCATAAAGAGCAGGAAAGTTAGCCTTCTTGAGGTCATGTAGAAGCTTCACCAACCAAGATAACAAAAACCATCGTTGATAAGTATATTTAACTTCCCCAATAAAACCTTGATTGTATCAGAGCTCAAAGATTCTAGAGGAGTATTGCGTATCTCATCTAAAACAACGACCATGCCAAGTAGTCTGCAGGCCATCATCACATGTATGGTTTGAACGTTGTGAGGGGCGAAAGTTAAAGCAAATCGGGCTAAGAGCTGCTCAATCAATGTGAAGGACCATTAGTCAAGATATGGGAGAAATCGAGCAAGGTCTACCTCACAACCACTTCTAGGGATGCTTTAGGAGGATGCACACTAAAAATACTATCGCTAGTAGAAGGGCGTCAAGTGTGCAAAGCGTTGTCACTTTCGAGTAACCTGGAAGCAACCACTTAGGGCATCTCACCAACAATCGGAGCCACTGCCTGAACTTGTGAACCAGGCGCTTTGCCCATCACTGCCAAACCACCCACTATCCTCGCTTGCATAATTTCACGTGCAACACCTTCAACTTCTTGATCGCGTGCAACCGGCTGCTCAAATTCAACCTGAAATGCAAGAGATTATCAAGTCAGAAAAAAATATACAAACTGGCTTGTAAGCAAGATTTAAAGTCCAATATAACTTGGCCCGCCTAACCCTCGATTATGGGAGATTTAAAGTCCAATATAACTTGGCCCGCCTGACCCTCGGTTATGGGAGATTTAAAGTTCAATATAAGTTGGCCCGCTTGACCCTCGATTATGGGAGATTTAAAGTCCAATATAACTTGGCCCGCCTAACCCTCGGTTATGGGAGATTTAAAGTCCAATATGACTTGGCCCTCCTGACCCTCCGTTATGGGATATTTAAAGACTAATATGACTTAGCTCGCCTGACCCTCGGTTATGAGAGATTTAAAGACCAATATAACTTAGCCCGCCTGACCCTCGGTTATGGGAGATTTAAAGTCCCATTCACTAGGAAATTCTAACAACATTTTAATGCAGGAGTAAAACAAAAGAAGAGCAAATATCTTACTGTTTATCGTCAGCAAACTATTGGGTGTCCATTTGCACTAAACCTTCCTCCTCATAAAAATCTCCAGGAGCTACTAAAAGATGCTGCTCCGTGAGAACCACATTAGTACCTCCAACTTCACCAACTTCTTCCTGGATGCCTCCTACCTTACTAGTAGCTACAACCTCTGCCCCCTCAAGATTGATGATGGAGGACCCGAAGATAGTAACCAAGACCTGATCAGTGGAAGGGGAGGGGATAGTGAGACAATTTATTCGGGGAGTGAAACCTGCAAAGAACAATATAAAACAAGATGAGAACAACAAGAATATGGCAAAAGGAGTTCAGAAAGAAAAGGTTTTTTTTTACCATAACTGGTGGTACTACAACATCAGGGGACTTTCCAATGATAGACTCAATAACACCTTTATCATGAGCAACTTCCTCGAGACCATCGTGATGGCGTAAGACAACGGAGTCAGGTGAATAGATACTATTGAATTGAATAGAACAAAGAGATATATATACCCTTGGGGGAAATTAATAGTTACATGTGAGGTTATAAGGGAAGCTATCTCCTTTGGCACAACTTCTTTCGAGACATATAAAATTCCAACTTCCTCCACCAAAGGACCTTTGGGTTCATCACCAACTTCAACATCATCGTGAAAGTCACCTCGAACATCAACCTAAAGTGGGGAGACAGGAGTAAATATCAGAAGGGAAAAAGGACATAAAGTTAGAAGTAAAAAAGGACAATAACAGACATACATCTTCCTCAAAAACATCCTCAAAAACTTCATAATCATGAGGAGGCAAAGCAATCTAGAAGGAAGAAACCACTCTTCTCACCCTACGTCTTCGAACATGGGGAGACTCTTCTTCCTCTTCCTCTTCTTCCACTTCCTTCCCTTCTTATCCTTTCTTCTCTTCATCATCATCATCACCTACCAAGACCTCATCAACAACTACCTCTTCCTCAGAATGCTCCTCCTCGCTCGTCTCACTTGTCTCTTCCAACACAATTTTGACAGGACTAGCAAACTTTCTTTTCTTACTATGTTAAGCACCTGGGGGAGCATAAAAAAACCCTCGAGAGGCAATATTCGATGACCTAAAAGGCCTATCTTCCACATAAATATTATCCCAAGTCTGCTAAAGCCGTTCAAGCATCATGTTAATTTGCTGAGTAATTTTGGAATCAAGAGTCAAGTTTGGAGAGACTTCTTGGGTAACTTTGAGATTTTTCTTAGGAGCTTTTATGATGGTCCTAATATCTTCCCCAGTCGAAGCAGCATGAGGGGTATCACCCCCTTCGACACAGGAACATTGTTCACTGAAAAGTTCCCGACTAACAATTCCTCGATGGGGGTAATGAGACGTTTCTCATCCGTAAAAAATGGTTTATAAAAAACTGATTTACCCCAACATACGAGTGAGGGACAAACTTCTCAACTTTATCAATTAAAGAGATAAAGGGATTTTTGGAACTTTTATGATTCCAACAACAGATTCGAGGGACCTTGATAGGCTGAGGGATGGGGTAATTACCAGCCGAGGCATACTCTGGGAAATGATCATAAAGAAAGGCTGTCAGCATCACGTGGTAGGTACAGTTCGAGACATCAAACCTGTCAATGCTCCGGGCCAAATCATCTTGCACACGGTTGAACCAAGTGTACAATGGACCATAGGTGATGGCAATGAGAGGAAGTTTGATTCCACTGGCCATGCGAACAACCATGTTAATTATATCCTTCCTAGGATAGTCATGGGGATTACTAGGAAGAAATATCTTCGATAAGACGATCCAAATATAACCTGCAAGCTAAATCCTCGAACCAAATCTTTCCCAGCTGGTAGAAGACAAACCAATCAAATCCGAGTGCACATGATACTTGGCATGGATATAGTCGGTCCAGGGACCTAGACTTTCACAGGTACCTGAAGTGGAATTAAGCTCCACCTTTGAAAAAGGGTAATCACCTCGCTCAATATGAAACCGGGTTATGGCGGCAACAGGGATATAAGAAAAATCCTCAACACTATCACTCCCCTCCATCAGCAGATTTGCCAGCTCCACCAGCACAAGGTCACTGGGGAAATGCTCAGCTAGTGTCCAGAAGCAATCGGACTCACCGAAATATGACGCACACTGGTAGCGGGCCCATTGGTGTTGGCATGCTTGGGTATTGGGGAAACTCCCCTTATAGAAGGAGTTCTCTTCACTTTGGGTGCCATGGATACAAAATAGTGAAAAGGGAAAAAAAGTGTCTGGTTAGGGTTTGGAACAAAGGTAGAAAGCAAACACTTAAATCTCTCTCTTAAATCACACGATATCATATAAACCCAAGGGTGAAGGTTTGAAAATGTAAGTACGCCTTTTATAGGGGCAACACAAAACCCAACATGAGGCCAAATGCCAGTGGTTTGGGAAACTCGGTGGCAATCTAGTTCCCCCGCGTGGCCTACACGCGCGCGTGGGGGCATGAATTCAAAGCCCCAATGATGACGCTTCAGGAAGCGACGTGCGAGTTCACTTGCGTGAGAAAAATGCACTAACCCCAGATCCACCACATGTAAAGCGTAGAAGTACAAGCGACAACCTCATTAAATATGACACGACCAGAGTAATGATGGGCATGCATAAAGTTTGTTCAACTTGGGGGAGATGAAGCTCTTTGGGGGAAATTTGAAAAAAAACTCTTCACTTCCCCCAAGGCCACTGCCACACGCAAGCATAATGTCCCATCAAGGAATGGCGTTATCAGAAACATCATAAGGCATCTAAAAGATGAAGTAGTTCGAAAGAAGGATTAAATAAGATCCTCGCACACACTTCTCTTTAATGAATAACTTGATATTTATATTGATATGATTATTTGCCTATGGATGTTGCCTCTCTTTACAGAAAGGTTTAAAGATTAATCAGGTGTTTCGTATAGATATTTCTTCATGCAATAAACAAATATCTCTATGTAGGGGTAAATGTAGGGGGAGTTCTCACCAAAGGTTGATTAGCTGAGTTGATCCTATACTTAGCAAATGAAGAAGGAAGGCAAAGACCTATCGAGGGACATCCTACGAAGACCCTCCACAGGAACTCCTCGAAGGACTCCTTTCGAAGACCAAAGTTATTCGAATAACAATATTTTGTAATACATAGTAGAATGTATTTGATCATGTACTTTATTTATTGAACAAGTATACTTTGTAATTTGGGTGAGTTTGTTCGGTACCCTAGAGGGACCATACCTGGCAGGGCATTGGAGATCTCACATGATTTATTGAACGACCTACTCTTGGGAACCACGCAGGGACATGGTTTGGAGGATCGTGAGCAAGGCGATGTTGGGGAAGCAATATCCAACCCTCTTTGAACACTTGGGCAAAACTTCATTCGGTAAAAATGGTTTCTCGAGCGATTTCCAACCGAGCTACCATGACTTCAACCTATTCGAGAGAACCTCGTCGAGGAACCCCAATCCTGTATCTTTGGCCTAGAAAGAGTTCTTAGCCAACAAACATCATTCCAAATACTCTAGCTACCTTCTAGTCGAGAAATTTTAAGACGTCCATACACCATCCATTTGATTGATGTGACCACACGTCTAGTGGGATCACTGCTCACCTACTTTATGCTGTCATAACGTCTGGCATTGAGGAACTCGAAGTTACCGCACTCAAGTGAGTTTACCCTTAGTATGGAGGGCTAATCAACCAAATCTGATTTCATAGTCGTTTGAAGGTAAGCCTTTGAGCTGCCCCGTCACATCCTCTGTAATGCCATCATGCTTCCAATTGGATGAGCAGTTTCCGCCAAAATATAATATCCTATGCATTTAATGCACTATCTTCGACATTAATGCTATGGTACTTTAGCATTTAATGCTTGTCAATCACATTTAATGCTAGTAAGGTTACTCAAGTAACCTCGCCTCCATATAAATACACCAAATAAATAATTTACACGAATGACACTCTTGATCTAGAATTGCTGTTGAATTTCCTTCGTACACGAGAGCTTCTGTAAGAACATTAATTGTCCAAACATTCTTCCTACACCCATTAATTTCCTCATCATTGAGCATTGACTGAGCTTGAGGTTCCTGCATTGCTTTTATTGTGTCGAGGGTGCTTGCTCTTTCCCCTTCTGACCAAGTTACTTGCTGATCCCATCTATTTATTGTATTTACAGTGCATTTATGGTGCAAAGATCTCATTTAATGTTATTGTCTCTCTTGCCCTTATTTATTGTCATTATTAAATCCCGTCTTGAGCATTAATCCTGATCTTGTAAGGGGTTACGCTTCGCTTGATACTAACCATATTCCATGAACCCACATCTTGCAGGCAAGATCATCTGTACCACCGAGGGAGATGTTCTTCATTGCATCACGATCATAGTTGTGTCACTTGTTATGGCCACTTTTTGAGCAATGGTGGCATAAGCTTCAGCATGCATGTTCATATTTATAGGATACCTCCTTATTTTAATCTGATGGAACTGGTTGACCAATAGTTGGATGATTGTTCAGTAGGGTGCCAGGCTGAGCTGCTTCAATGCATATTCCTCATTCACTTGTTGAACCACCAAGTTCGAATCACTTTTGATGCACGGTGAACGGATGCCCCTGCGAAGGGCCTCTAGTAATCCTCGCACTAATGACTCATACTCTGCTTCGTTATTGGAGCAAGAGAAATCTAACTTGTAGGAAAGGCAAGTGTCTTCCTCCCATTTTGAAAGAATAACCCCCGCTCCCCCTTCTTCTCTGCCGAAGAACCATCAAACTACATAGTTGTAACACCCCGTAATTTTGAGGACTTAGAATTTAAGTATTTTTGGGAGGAATATTACTTATTTAAATTGGAGAGATTTAAATTTATTATTTGGAGAATTTATTTAAATTGGAGGAATTATTTAAATTCGGTAAAAATTTAGATTTAATTATTTGGATCATTGTTGTGTCGCATTTTTTTGAGGTAAAAAATTGGAGAATTCTACAAAATATTTCGGATGTCATTTCTGAGTGCACGATTGAGTCCAATGGGCCAAGAAAGTTGAAAAAGTGTGCCCGGGGGTGGTAACTGGGTCATGGGGTACTTTTAGGCATAATCGGGCCCACACAGGGGTGTTTGGGCCATTTTAATGAAGCTCATATGACTAAAAACGGAATTTGGAGATAAAAACCTAAGTTTAGGAGTTGTGGACAACCATAACACAATTGGGACAATCTGAGAACGTAGAGTGACAAAGAGGAAGGACTCGTGAGAACCAAAGATGAAGAACAAGAGATGTGTTCTTCATCACACAATAATCTCTATACACAAAATGATTGATCAAACACTACGAATCTTAAGGCAAGTGGTTAGACTTGCTTTGAAATTAATTGCTATTTTCAATTCATATCATGGTAGGTGTATAAGCAAATGATTTTTAGGTTGAATTGATACATAAATTGGGCTTTTACGAATTTATGGAAGAAATGGGTATTATATTTGGAGGAAAAATATTCTATACTGTTAGGAAATTGGGTCGTGATTTAGGCCTAGGAATTTATCTCTTATATTGTTGATATGAGACAAAGATAGATGATATTTTGGTGAATTTGGGTATTTTGACTCATAATAGGTTGGGGCAAATTGTAGATGATGGTGTAAAATCTGTGAAGCCGGATTCAACTAATGAATGAAATCTGAGACTTAAGATTTTATTCTGGAATTTGAATTGGTTTAGAATTAATTAAACGATCTAAAGCACTTGGTAGCCATTTACTTGGGTTATAAGATCAACTAGTAAGTTTATGGGTTTGGAGAAATAGCAAAAAACCTCCATGGCGTCGAATTGAAGAAGGGAAGAGAGAGAAAATCCTCAAGGTCGTTCAAACGACCTGGTATATGGTTCGAGCGACTGTGGTTGTCGTTCAAACGACATCACCAGTCGTTTGAACAACGTCATTTCTCATTCGAGCGAGATGGGCAGTTTGGGCGCAACTTTGATTTATGCGGTGGATTTCATACAGGTCTTTAGATTGTTTGGGACTTTAAGGGATAGATAGTGTGGTGATGCGAGGGAAACATTAAGGATAGAATAATTCATAAGAATGTGTGAGGGAAACATTAAGGATAGAATAATTAATAAGAATCTGTCAAAATTATTAAGGAGAATTTAGGCAATAAATTCGGATTATTTAATTTCGGGCCAAGTGAGCGAGTCCGGGTATATTGGTTGAGTGACGCCAAGGTATTAAATTAATTATTGAGAAAGTTGAATTAATTTGGAGTCGGAAGATAGGCTCGGGTAATATTTAGATACAGGCCAAGTGAGCGAGTCCGGATATATTGGTTGAGTGACACCAAGGTAATAAATTAATTAATGAGCAAATTAATTAAATTATAGTCGGACCATAGACTCAGGAAGTTAATAAATTAATTAATGAGCTAATTAATTAAACTAGAGTCGGACCATGGCTCGGAGAAAATATAGGCTAGTGCTACGGATTTTGTGCATGGTAAAGCCGGGATTTAAATAATATATATACGGTGTGTGATAGTATATATATTGTGTGTTTATAAATATCAGTAATTAGATATTTATTTAATTTATATACCGTAGTGATGTCGGGGGAGGTTGCGCGATCTGGGTGAATCCCCTAGCTTGAGGAGTAGGGTGAGTATATCCCCAGGTAATAGCGTCCAGTTTCAGAGATGGGACATTGAGATGATATCCTCATACTCGGGGGAATATGACCGCCTCCATTACGTTTATTATTTAGGTTCTGATTCGGCGGACCGTAGTTGTCTCAAAACTCCAGGTGGGACGGAATAACCTGGGTTGATAGCACTTTAGAGAATACATCCAGTGGGGTATTACTCGGGAGGATGGATTATATATATATTCAATATGTGTGAATGTTGTAATATAGTGTTATGTATATAATGGGAGAAGTAATTAAATACGGGTAATCTAGTACGTGGAGAAAAATTGTATATATTATATAACTAGTGTGAATGTTATATGGACTTAAAGAAAAGATGATTATTTAAGTTCAGGTGATAAATAGCTTATAGATCATATATTAAACATACTCGGGTTAGAGTACTGTGTTAGGGAAGAATTTTTTCAAGATCTAGTTACGGGGTAGAGGACTAGGTGGGATATAAAGAAAGCGTTAGGTGTGCACATTCTGGAACCAAACACATTGAAATTAGACATCATTTTTTTACAAGATCATGTTCAAAAAGTAGACGTTAGAATTGAATTTATTAGTACGGATATTCAATTAGCAGATATTTTTAAAAACCATTACCCGAAGATCATTTTTGTTTTATTTGTTGACAACTCGGTATGACATCTTTGAGTGACTTAGATATAAATATATTTTTTACATTATTTGTAGCTAATCAATTTTATTGATATTTTATTAGAAAATGTTAAAATACTTTTATCAATATTTTATTCACACATATCTAGGAACACTAGCTATTAAATGCACTTCCGTCCTATATATAGTCTCATACCCTATGCCACTTTCTTCACACTTCAAAATGACTAAAAATTTCTATGTTGTATGCGTTGGAAAACAACTCGAAATTTGCTCTTCTTGGGGGGAACGTGAGATGCAAATTAAGGGAGTGAGTGGAGCTCAATTTAAAAAAATATCCTTCCTTCAATGAAGCCCTAAATGTTATTTGCCTTGCTCCACATCATGCTCCTTGGGTAAAACTACCCCCTTGACGAGTTGTCTTACCTCCAAACATGCACACTTTTGTTCCTACCTCTTCTTGTGATAATATTGAAAGTTCATCTTGTGAAACTACTCCTGAAAATTCTGTTAAGTTTTCTGTTGAAGAAAATCTCTATTGAAGGTTATCCCAAAGATAGATGTCATCTTATTAACAAGCTTAAGATGTAACTTGTACTGTGTGCTTGAAATAAATATGTTTATATTTCCTTTATTTTGTTTACTCCTTGCACTTACTACTTTTGTTAGGCCATCTCCAATGGACAGTCTAAATGTATACATTTAGACTGTCCAAGTTCACACTGGGTAAGAGAATGTATACATTCAGGGGAGGGAAAGTCTAAGCGGTGTGGAAACTTGCATTGCCGGAAGGCATTGTGTAGGATGGAGGGCCCACATCTGGGCGGCTAAAACTTGTCCGCCCAGAATGTGGGCGGCTAACACTCATCCGCCCAGACCCTGTGCGGGAAACATTCATCCGCCCAGCTTCTCCACCGGAAATAAAAAAAAAATTAATTAGCCACCCAGCTGCGTTATAACGACAACAAAAATTACAACGGTAATAAAAATTAAAACGGTAACAAAATTTTTTGTATATATATATTATGCTCCCCTAAAATCTTTAACACCAACTTTGATGTTTTATTTTACACCATATAAATTCAAAAAAAAACTCTATGGATACTCCTTCACAAAGTACTCCGCCCAGTTCTAGTCGGCTACCGAATTTCACTCCACACGACGAGGTGTTACTTTGTCTGGCATACGTTAAATATTCTATAGATAGTCGTATGGGGACTAACCAATCATGAACAACCTTGTGGGAAAAAATGAACAACGAATATAACTCAAGCGAGGGTGTCATTTACAAATGAACCGAGAATGCGTTGCAGGGAAAATACAAAAAAAATTAATGCAGAATGTTTGTTATATACGTCGAATTTGTCGAAAGCTTACGGAAACGGGAAAGATAGCGGCACGACGGAGGTTACGTGGGTAATTACAATTAAATTGATGTTTTTTATTTATTTATTAGTAAATTCTTAAATTGTCATCACTAATGTGGGGATTTTTTTTCATATAGATCGAACGAGCTAGAGATAACTTTCTAAGCAAAACATGTCATAAATTCAATTACGACCACTGCTACAAGGTGCTGAAGGACTTGCCAAAGTATTCCATGTCAACCACCGGTTCACAATATACGGATGAAGAAAATAACGAGAGCCCGCTTTATTCCAACGACAACGAATCAAGAGAATTCAATAATGCTCTTAGAAGACCGGAAGGACGTAAAATGGCAAAACAGAGAGGAAAGAAACGAGCGGCCGCCAGCAGTGCAGCTACAAACACGTCCCTTTTAGAGAACTCCGAAGAATTCAACACACTTTATGACAAAAATTCGGCTGAATCACAAGCAATCAGGAGAACTTTAAATGAAAAGATTGATGGTTTAATTTAAATTCGCACCAAAGAGTTCGAAGCTCAACTCCAACGTGACAAAGATCAGATTATTTACATGGATACAACTAAATTCACTCCCCAACAAAATGCCTTTCACTAGATGCAAATGAAACAGATAATGCAGCGTCGGTCTTAAGCATATCGTAACTTCTTAGAATAGATAAATAGTTTTTGTCGAGTCCTATATGTAATCTAAATTTATTAGTTATTAAATTTTGTACCAATGTTTATGAATGACTATTATTATCAAACCAAATTTTATTTAGCATGAAGATAATTGTTATAAGATCCGAAATGTGTTCAAAAATGAAATTACAATCAAGTTGATGATTCTGCATGACGAATCCAATTGTGTTCCTTAAGATCGTCACGTAACTGGTTATGAGCTTCCTTGTTCCACATCTTTGCGTGCCGCACCTGGTACTGATAGTGGCCAGCGAGACTCTGCCTGCTTAAGCATGGGGGTGGGTCACGCAAGGGCAGGTCAGCTCGCCATGTCCCGTCACGCAACTCCTCCTCGACAATCATATTGTGTAATATGACACAAGCCTTCATAATTACACGTAAGTCTTTATATTCCCAGAAATTCACCGGGTTGTGGATAAAGTGGAACTGTTATTGTAAGATCCCAAATGCCCTTTCCACATCCTTTCGGTCTCCTTCCTGAGCTCGTGTGAACACCTTTTGTTTTTGAGTGACTGGTCTCTTGAAACTCTTGACAATAGTTACGATGGGCGGATAGATACCAGCTGCAAGGTAGTAACCTGTGTCATATGTGTTTCCGTTTACTTCGAAGTGCATAAGGGTGCGATTTCCTTCTAGAAGTTCTTCAAACACGTGAGATTTGGCAAGAACATTCAGATCATTACATGCACCGGGCATCCCAAAGAACGAATGCCAAATCGAAGTATCATAAGATGCCACTGCCTCTAAAATAATAGTGGCAGCATGACAATGTCCTTGATATTGTACTTTCCATGCATGTGGACAGTTATTCCATTCCCAATGCATGCAGTCAATGCTCCCAATCATCCCGGGAAAACCGCGTCGTTCATTTTCGGGCTGCATGCGGGCAATATCTTCGACTGTAGGTGTGCGACAATACTCCGGGCTAAACACCTTCACTATAGCCCTGTCGAACCGTTTTAAAGTCTCAATCGCTGTCGTCTCGGCTATTTTTAAATATTCGTCCTGCAAATCCCCGCATCCACCGTACGCCAACATTCGAAGTGCACAAACAATCTTCTGGTGAGAGCTTAATCCCATTCGTCCAATACAATCGACTCTCTGTATGAAATATGAATCTTTTTCACAGCATGCTTCTAAAATACAATTGAAGCTCGCCTTGTTCATCCTGAACCTACGTCTGAACATTTCTTCAGGATAAGTGGGGTTCTCTTGGAAATAATCTTTCCATAAATTCCGATGACCCATCTCTTTATCCCTATACACCGTTCTTCTCTCATATATTTCCCTACCACTGTATAGTAAGGACGATTGATAGATTGCACTCTGCAATCTGTTGTGTATCGCGACGGCTTCATCATCTGAGTCAAGATCATAAGATTGGGCGATCTGCGCTAATATCATCTCCTCTAGATCGTTGTTAGACATTTTTTTTATGGACGTGGGAAAAAATATTATACGAGTAGGAAATATTGTTATGCTCAATATCTATCTAAATCGATTATTTATAGTATTGAACGGTACTTGAACGGTACTTACAATTATTTTGGTAGTCACTTTCATCTGACCACTCGTACTTGGACGGTAAAAAAAGAACCGCCCAAAATTGAACGGTAAATAAGGCTCCTCTGACTTGTTCATCTGACCACTCGTACTTGGACGGTAAATAAAGAACCGCCCAAAATTGAACGGTAAATAAGGCTCCTCTGAATTGTTCATCTAACCACTCGTACTTGTACGGTAAAAAAAGAACCGCCCAAAATTGCACTCATACTTGGACGGTAAAAAAAGAACCGCCCAAAATTGAACGGTAATTAAGCCTCCTCTGAATTGTTCATCTGACCACTCGTACTTGGACGGTAAAAAAAGAACCGCCCAAAATTGAACGGTAAATAAGGCTCCTCTGAATTGTTCATCTGACCACTCGTACTTGGACGGTAAAAAAAGAACCGCCCAAAATTGAACGGTAAATAAGGCTCCTCTGAATTGTTCACTCGTACTTGGACGGTAAAAAAAGAACCGCCCAAAATTGAACGGTAAATAAGGCTCCTCTCACTTGTTCATCTGACCACTCGTACTTGGACGGTAAATAAAGAACCGCCCAAAATTGAACGGTAAATAAGGCTCCTCTGACTTGTTCATCTGACCACTCGTACTTGGACGGTAAATAAAGAATCGCCCAAAATTGCACTCGTACTTGGACGGTAAAAAAAGAACCGCCCAAAATTGAACGGTAAATAATGCTCCTCTGAATTGTTCATCTGACCACTCGTACTTGGACGGTAAAAAATGAACCGCCTAAAATTGAACGGTAAATAAGGCTCCTCTGAATTGTTCATCTGACCACTCGTACTTGGACGGTAAAAAAAGAACCGCCCAAAATTCAACGGTAAATAAGGCTCCTCTGAATTGTTCATCTGACCACTCGTACTTGGACGGTAAAAAAAGAACCACCCAAAATTGAACGGTAAATAAGGCTCCTCTGAATTGTTCATCTGACCACTCGTACTTGGACGGTAAAAAAAGAACCGCCCAAAATTGAACGGTAAATAAGGCTCCTCTGAATTGTTCATCTGACCACTCGTACTTGGACGGTAAAAAAAGAACCGCCCAAAATTGAACGGTAAATAAGGCTTTCAACCATTTTCTTCCGTATAAGTAGATCGTCTGGTTATTAGTTATAGCATCAATAACTTTGTTTTCATTTTGTCATACATATACACCAAAATCTTAGCTATACTAACTTCAGATCATAAACTACAAAATGCATAACCAAATGTACATGCCTGATGAAGATTCACCCTCCTTAACCCATGTTCCCGTGAAAACTTTGTCAGGGTAAAAACTTCCCTACTATAACTGGTCACCGCCAAAACAAGTTATGCGAAATGAATTCCTCTCATATGGGGGGATAAGAAGGATGCAACAGGTCAAGAAGAAAAAGTTTAAGTCTAAAGCGTCAACATCATTTGGAGATGACCATGATGAGGCGGCCCGCAACAATGTTGAACAAGTGTTGACTAACCCAGGGATCTACCAAGATCCCCATGGAGGTGGTTGGTTTGGTGAGAAAAGGGTGTTTGAAAACATCCCTATATGTACACTCCTTTCCCTAGGCGATGTTAATCATGTGATGAAATGGTTAACGCCGACGAAAGGAAATATTCCATGGGATGATCATTTGAAATGTCCTAGGTTATTTGATAGACGTTGTGATTTGGAGTGCTATTGTCAGTGGCATGGTTTACCCGTGCCACAGGCAAAATCAGCAACATATTGCAAAGATGTAAAGAAAGATAATAAAAAATGCATTCGTTTATTGGAACGCGAAATTGCACAGATGGAGAAAAGGTTAGAGCGGTGGCATTCTAAACATTTGATAAAGACCGAACGTGACGATCCAATTTATGAATCGGATTCGGAACTCCCGGATTACAAATGTATAGATTCGGACTTGGATTTCGTACATCATCTACCTAACATGTTGATGGGGGATCGGAATGCCTTATGTTGTGTTCCTTGGTTGCATAGGAAATAAAAATGATAAGATTATGTAACTTTTTAATATTTTTATATGTTAATATTAATAAATTATAACTGGTATTAATGTCCATGATTGTAACATAAAATAGTTAGTGGAAAACACACTGGAAAATCCCTCTGTATGAAAAATACACTGTAAAATTACATATGGAAAATACACTGAAAAATGCAATTTACGTTGGACCTCTTCCCTCATATTGGTCATAAGGAAATGTGTTGAAAATCCCAAAAACGTCATCGGCAAGAGATGGTTGAGAAGACGATCCCATAGGATCTTGGGAGGGTGGATGTCCAATATTGGGAGAAGCACTACGATATTCATCTCCATATATATATGGGGGTGTACGTTGCGGAATGGGGTAGTGTTCCGTGGCCGAACTCGGTCCCGCCCCACGTAGATTTGCAATCTTTTGATCTTTCTCACGAATTTGCCTCTGCAACATCATCTCTCGTTCTAACGTTAAGGACCTTTTTTTTCCGGATGAAGTCCTCTCTATAAAAAACCATATCACGCCATTGTTCGCGTGAGTAAAATTCAGCCGGAGCCAAGTCATTCGTGGTACTTGGTGGATCTACCTGCATAAATCTTGTGCCAATTCCACTATTATGTGTCACCTCACGTTCCCGTGATAACGGTTTCAAACTCGTGGAAGAAGGTTGACCCTGTGTGTTGTACGAATGTGGAGCTTGCCATTTATCTGTCGGTGCGATGGGTACTCGTAAATCATGTGGTACAATCGAGGCAAACCCAACCCCGTCATGGTTCTGCCACCGAATTAACGAAGGTAATATTGGTCCCTTAGTTACAGCTCTCCAGTATGTAAGCCATTCATCCTGCCCTGTGATTGTTACATTAGCAATTGCAGGTTGCCAATTGCCAATATGTTGCATATATATATGGAGAGGAATGAATGCCATTGGATATAGTGGGTTATTTGGGATAGCAATGTGGCTTGTCATTTGACGGTAACAACGGTCTCCGAGATACCAACTCCCACCTAATTCCGGATCAAAGAGCATGTACCGTCTCTGAGCAAAATCATGAGCAACTACAGCAGCAGGAAACTCGTTTTGCGGCAATTCCATAAACGGTTGCCATATAATTGACTCTGGTGATCGCATTTCGAGCTGCTCCTGCATGACTGAACTTTTAAAACGCATTTATCCCTGAACATTATCGCGATTATTTATCCCCCATCGTAAAATGCGCGGCCATCTTTCCACTGCATCATTGTGCAATAGGGGAGCCATGGTATGGAGGTACTCGTAGCCGTAATACTGCGATTTATAAGAATAAGCTATTAATAAATTTGTATTTTCATATAGTAACTATATTTATATTATTTGAAAAAAAATGAAATGTTCATTTCATAAATACTTTACCTCTATTAATTGCCAAAAATAATTAACCGTTTTCTGGACATTTGCAGCACATGCGTCAAGTGCGTAGTAAACTCGGGCAAGAATGGCAGAACCCCAATCTTTCGCAGCCATGTCATTTATGTCGTCTAAATAAGTTGCCCAATCCACAAACACTGAATTGTGGCCCGTTGGAAAAAATATGGAGCTCATGACATAAACGATAAAAGCTCGAGCGATTTGATCCGCGTTCGCTAATCTATGCTGCGGATCTTGTTGTCGCCAATGCAACATGTATTGTTTTAACGTTGCACACGAAATATTTTGACCTTTGTACTGTGGGTAGCCTATTCCAGGATAATATAATTCAAATATTTCCTCCACCGTAAAAGGACTAGAATGAGGAAATGGTGGCAAAATGGGATTGGTACCAATTTCAATTCCTGATACGGGAGAATTTTACAATGATTTAAAGTTGCAAATATGATATGTAAAAATAGTTAACATAAATAAATTGCGTAGCAAGATATTGATAAATTACCGGTTAAATGAAAAAAATCAAATGGGGTTATCCCCAATTCTACTGACGGTAGCTGAAATGTGTGTGTTCTCTCCGACCACCTACTAATTAAGGCACCGGTCATTTGGTTATCCGAGTTGGGATAAATTTCACTAAACAAATGACTGAACTCAAAATTGTTTATGGTGTCTCGGACAGCAGGAACGTCAGATAAACTTGCGTACACTTCAATTGGACCTTGTACACTACCACACATGTGAAATTGACTCTCATTTGCTTGTGCGTTTGGATCAATAATTGTGTCCGTCGCACGAGGTGTTTCGTCGGATAAACGAAATAAATTTCGATAAACGATTGGTAAATTGGGTGGTGGAGGTGGGTTTTCATTTGGTTTGGCCTTTTTGGCACACCATTTTCTTTGAATGTGAAACATTTTGATGACTAAATAAATTATTTTGGGAAATATATAATGTGAGCTATTTTCAATGAAAAATATATAATAATGGGTATGATAAATAATGAAGGTAGATGAGTGATTTATATAGGGGCTGTTTTGAGAAACGTGTGTGCTCGCATTCAAATGATCAAACCATATATAAAACCCTTTTAACACAAACAAACCCTAAACATGCAGCAGTATGTGATTGAATAAATAGATAATCTACGCAAGAACATTCAAACGCATGCAATTAAGGAAAAATCCCCCTCAGGGGCAAAACCATTTATTTTCACTATAATTTGTAAGAAAACGGCTTACAATCGGATTACAATGAAAATACAAGTTGACTAAGAATTACCCTCGGGTATCGGATTCTGTAGTCGCGGCTGGAATTATCCCTTTCCAGTAGGGCTGCAATGAAGAAGAAGAACGGTCTCCTCCACATGGGTTGAACAAACCAAAGTTGTGTTCTTGGGTTGCAAAAGGATTCACAAAGGTTTGACAATGATGTGTGAATCAAAACATGAGTCTTGGGACTCAAAAATATGAAGACTAGATGTATTTGGACTCTCAAATTCGTCTCCTAAAGTCTTGCAAAACAACTCCCCCGAAGTTGGTATTTATAGGAAAAAATATGAAGAGTCCCACGTTCTTGAAACTCTAAAATTCTATCCAGCGTACAAAAAAAACAGCATTCTTTAAGGAATTTTTTCTATCTTCAAAAGGTCATAACTCCTTCACCGTAGCTCGGATTGAGGTGCCGTTTTTTCCAGTATCTTCGTTGCGGCGAGCTCTTTAACTTTCTAGTTGACCAGACCTCCGAACTATGGATGTGAAATTACGAAAATGCCCTTGAACTCTCCTATTGTGCCTTTTTTTCACTGTTTTGACTTCCCTTGCGTACCACTTGCATTAAGTCCCTAAAATCTTGGAACGTGAAGTCATTGAGGCAGATGTGGGACATATTAGTGGAGATAATGCATGCTTGATTCCCGGAATTCGGATAGAGGCCGTCATGTGAGATCGTGAGGAGACGTGCCAAATGTAGCGGCGTACGACATAAATAAATGAAACATTTCGGACATGTGAAAAATTTCCTTACAAATCTCCCCCTATGTCTATGCCGGTACATACATAAAAAATCCGAATTATCAAATATGAAATTGCCTATACAAATCTACCCTCCCATGAACCCAAAACTGGAAAAGGTACGAATGAATAGTCTTCATCGTTTGTTCTTTAATTCTTCAGGAATCTCAAAACTTTTCTCATCAGGGTGTGCAACATATAGATCTGCAATCTTCATACCTACACACATGAGATAAAGCAAATACCACGTGACATATCGAGTTTGAAATGAGATAACATGGATATCAATATATGATAAAAATATAAGCAACATCTCAAAAACTCCGCCAGAATTCAAACTCCCCCATAATATGATAATTCTTTCTCCCCCTTTTTATGATGTCCCCAAATGGAAAAATTAGAGAAATAAATCAAATAAGCAAGTGCGGGGTGTCATTAGGATAAAAACACACCATGAATAAACAGAAAGCAACCAAGTCAATGATAGCGTAAATGAAGTGGTGTGATCAAATTCGATAGGAAAATCAATGCATACAAACATGACATATGTGCACGATGAATATTGGATATTCCTAGCGAATGAACTCAAATGATTCCTTTGGTGTAAAAGAGTGACAGTATAAGATATTGACTCAATCAAATCAACAAATCAAAGCTCAAAATGATTTTCACACCAATAACGTCCAAAATGATTTTATGCTTTTTCAGGACTTTCAAGGAAGTGCAAATCCGTTTAGATTCTCCAACCAAACTCCCTCAGATATTGTATTGAATAGAGGCATTCTAAATTCTCAAACTTTGGAGAATTGATGGTGAAACCTAAGTGTCCCATATTTGGCATGAATTGCTTTTTATTGCCTTTAAATTTTTTCGGGCTCTTTTAACCTCTTTGGACCTCGGATATTAAAATTCCTCCATTTTTTAGGTCCTTTTTAACGGTGGCTTTTGCGTAAAGGATAGATGATTACCTTTCGCAGCCCCTCCCCGTTATACAAAAACACACAGTCTCACCAAAACGGTTTTTACATGCATTCCAATCTTGTCAAGTTTTATCGCATATTGTACATTGTATAGACAGGATTGAGATGAAAACACGCAAGCCAACATGAGATAGACAAGTGCAATAATCAAATATAGCCGTGCATGTGTGCAATAAAGGATATAGGAGTCAAACATGTAGGAAGATATCACTAATTACATCTCAAAGACTCCAATCAATGTAAAGCACATGGATGAAATGATGTAGCCTCTCAAATCTCTATCAAACAGTCACATGGATAAATGGAATGAAGTTGTGACTTGGCTATCTTACATGCTCATCCATAAAAGAAGCAAAATACAAAAATCTTTTTGGATTTTTTCAAAAATTTGGAAAAAAAAATAAAATCTTTTTGTGCTTTTCTCAAAATTTTTCTTAAAGGAAAATCTTTTTGTATTTTTTTTTTCAAAAGAAATATAAAAAGTAAAAGGAATAACACAAAGCTGTACAACAAAGTAATGGTACATATAAAACAGACTAGCAATAGGAAGCATATGATATGAACATGAAGAAGCATCCTATTCTAGACATAGACCAACCCCTCAGTCAACTATGCAAATCCCTAAAGATTTCCTAAGACTCTCAAATCTAAGGGCATCTAAAGGTTTCGTGAAAATATCCGCTAACTGACGGTCGGTAGGAACAAAACTCAGGGATACGACTTTCTCTTAAACTAACTGACGAATAAAGTGCTCACGTATCCTGATGTGTTTTGTGCGCGAATGCTGAACTGGATTGCGGGATATGTGTATCGCGCTCGTGTTATCACAGGAAATGGTCATGGTGTCCTGTGATATCCCATAATCCTCCAGCATTTGCTTCATCCACAAGAGTTGTGTGCAACAACTCCCGGCGGCTATGTACTCAGCCTCCGCAGTGGACAAAGAGATGGAATTTTGCTTCTTGCTCAGCCAGGAGACAAGAGCAGAACCAAAATAGAAACACCCACCAGAAGTTCTCCTACATCCATCTACATCCCCAGCCCAATCGGCATCCGAGTAGGCGGACAGACGGTCATCGGTATCAAAGGAATACCAAATCCCGTATGAGAGAGTCCCACTTACGTATTTAATAATACGTTTTAGAGCAAGTAAATGTGACTCTTTTGGGGATGCCTGATAACGCGCACAGACTCCAACACTAAAGGCGATATCGGGACGACTGACAGTCAAGTAGAGGAGACTACCTATCATACTCCGATATAAGGTTTGCTCTACGTCCTTGCCTGAAGTGTCCTTACTAAGCTTGGTAGTGGTACTCATAGGTGTACGTGCATGCTTAGCGGAGTCTAAACCAAATTTCTTCACTAGGTCTCTAGCATACTTGGATTGGGAGATGAACATCCCATCCTCTAGCTGACGAACCTGGAGACCAAGGAAGAATGTAAGCTCACCAACCATGCTCATCTCAAACTCACTTTTCATCTCCTCCTCAAAGTGGTGAGCATGCTGGGAGCATGTGGATCCAAAGACTATGTCGTCCACATAGACCTGGGCAACCAAAATAGCACCGTCATCTCTCCTGACAAACAACGTCATATCTACTCCCCCTCTCTTGAAGCCACGAGCTAAGAGATAAGAAGTAAGCCTCTCGTACCAAGCACGGGGTGCTTGCTTCAAACCATACAAGACTTTCCTCAGATAGTAAACGTGCTCAGGGTGCTGAGGGTCTTCAAACCCTTTTGGTTGTTCCACATAAACCTCCTCCTGTAGAATGCCATTCAAAAAGGCACTCTTGACATCCATCTGATACACCTTGAAGCGCAGATGACATGCGATGGCGAGCAGAAGACGGACAGACTCAAGCCTCGCAACAGGAGCAAATGTCTCCCCAAAGTCTACACCCTCTATCTGTGTGTAGCCTTGAGCGACCAACCTAGCCTTATTTCGGATTATGGTACCATTTTCATCCATTTTGTTCTTAAAAATCCACCGGGTACCTATCACATTAATCTCACTAGGTCGGGGGACAAGTTCCCAGACATCATTCTTTTTAAACTGAAGCAACTCATCCTGCATAGCAGATATCCAGTGTTCATCCTTGAGTGCTTCTTTATGGTTCTTGGGCTCGACTTTGGACGTGTAGCAAAGATGGCTAACAACGTTCTCTAGCTGAGCACGAGTCTTGACCCCTAGAGTGGGATCACCAAAAATGGCAGAAGGGTCATGACTCTTGCGAACCCAAGCAGGTGTGTCCCCTAACACAGGAGTAGGGTCCACAGAGTGTGAGAGAGGAACAGGTAAATCACTGTCAGAACAATCCTCATCCTCACACTGAAGGTTAGGATCAATAACCGTCGGAGGTTCGTCATCTTGCACGGTGACGTTTATTGATTCCATAATCTTAGAGCTCTTTAGGTTAAAAACCCGGTACGCTCTGCTATTCGATGAATATCCTAGAAATATTCCCTCGTCGCTTCGGGAGTCAAACTTTCCTAATTGCTCTTTATCCCGTAGGATGTAGCATTTACTCCCAAAGACACGAAAATATGCCAGGTTGGGCTTCTTACCAGTCCACAACTCATAAGGAGTGTGAAGTGTGTGTGGACGCAGATACACCCTATTCACCGTGTGGCATGCAGTAGACACTGCCTCTGCCCAAAATCTCCTAGAAACTTTACGACCTAGAAGCATAGATCTAGCCATCTCTTGGATCGTTCTATTCTTTCTCTCAACAATCCCATTTTGCTGAGGAGTTCTCACAGCAGAAAACTCATGTTTGATCCCAAGGCTATCACAGTACAAATCCACCTTTGCTTCCTTGAATTCAGTGCCGTTGTCACTACGTATTCTGTTAATAGTGACACCGTATTGATTTTGCAGGACACGACACTTGGTCGTTAAGAAATCTACAGCATCGGATTTCTCTCTCAGAAAACCTACAATGGAGTATCTGGAGAAATCATCTACCATCACGAGGATGTACCTCTTACCACCTAGACTCTCAGTACGAGTGGGACCCATAAGATCCATGTGAATCAACTCCAGAACACGAGAGGTGGTAATGGAATGTAACTTCCTATGAGGACTACGAATTTGTTTTCCCAACTGACAGGGTCCACAAACGGTCGAAGTTGACTTTCCAAGAGATGGTAAGCCACGTACTAGGTCATTTTTAGATAAACGATTGAGATCTCTAACGTTCACGTGACCTAGACGTTGGTGCCACAGATCCATAGGAGTGATCGTGGCGCTGTTGCAGACAAGTGAGGATGTAGGCTCAGTCCCATAGCAATTATCCTCGGTCCTCACCCCTTGCATCAAAAGTTTACCGGCTTGATTGTAGACTTTACACGCGTCCCGGTCAAACTTTACTGCAAAGTTAGTGTCGCACAGCTGGCTAATGCTGAGAAGGTTTGCTTTCAAACCTTTGACGTACAAAACATTTTCTAGCTTAGGAAAACCAGGTAACTCGATAGTACCTCGTCCTATAATGCTAGACTTACTCCCATCTCCAAAGGTGACTCTGCCATCTTGATAATCCTCAAGAGTAGTAAAAAATGAGGCATCACCTGTCATGTGTCTGGAGCACCCACTATCAAAATACCACTGTGAGGTATTATGTGCTTTGAGAGCAACATGAACAACAAAGGCCTTTTTATCTTTCTTAGGCACCCAAGCAGAGATGACCTTTTGTTTGCCTTTGTTGGTTTTAGCTGGAATGTAAGAAGCATTCACTAACGGCGAAGACATCCGTTGGAATTCTTTCATCAAACTCTGAGTCGTGGCAGCTAAGAACTCAACTCGCTCTCTCAGACTAGAAAACTCATCAGTATGTCGTGGTGGAGCAGTAGTACGTCATGTCCGACCCATGCTATAGCAAGTTTCCCTAAGGTGGCCTTTTCTTTTGTAATAAGTACAAAAGAGCTCAGTCAAAGGCGGACCTTGGTTTGCTTTTCTTGGTCGAACTCTCCTTCGAGGTTTTTTACGGTGACCATAAGGAGTTGTAGTAAACTCAGGAACTGGTCCAGGTGCAATTTGGGACGTCGAGGCACCATCATATCCAATTCCTTGACGATCACCAAAACCTAAAGCGGGGCCGAGGAGCATCTTTCCCATCTTCCCAGATCTGTCCTCGATTTGTACCTTGACTTCCCGTGCTTTATCAAGATCATGAGTCAGCTGGGCAATAAGGGCTTCAAGTTTCTTCCGAGTCTCCACGGAGGAATGAAGCTGACTCGTAAGACTAGCCACTTGCTTGATCAAGTCCTCTCTCTCTTTCTCTAGAGTACTCTCTCTCTCTCTAAACAAATTCTCATTCTCGACACAGGTAGATTCTCTCTCTCTCAGGGCGGTGCAGGTCGAGAACTCTCTTTCTCTCGCTTTCCTTAAATCTTCCTCTAGGCAAGTGATCTTAAGAACTAACGCTTTGTTACGCTTTTTAGTTTTAAAAGACTCAGAATATAACTCAGCGTAGGCGCGTTGTATATCACTCTCGCTCTCACTTGTGTCATCCTCCCCCTCACTCACATCGATCTCACTGTCGAGGTGTCCCTGTGAAGCATCATCATCATCATCGTCGTGAGGAGAACTAGGAGTGCTCACTTGGCTGGCCATGAATGCGGTGAAGTTACACTCATGCGGTGACTCATCTCCAGAATCCACCGTCTCGACCTCACTGTCGTCACTAAGGGTAGCATTAAGGACAACTTTCCCTTTCTCTCTATTCAGACGATTGGCACACTCAAAAGCTCTATGACCCCTACCATCACACTCAAAACATCTCTCACTTTCTTTCAGAGAAGGATTTTTGGAAACTTTTTCATTTTTCTTTTCAAACTTATTTTTCTCAAATTTCTTTTTATCTTTAAAATTGCCATTTTTCTTAAATTTGAGAATCCTCTTGAAATTTTTTGCGAAAAGAGCCAAATCATCTAAGTCAAAATCGCACTCAGAATCTGACGTGTCAGTCTCTCTCTTTCTAGATGACTCTACCCTCTTTCTAGCTGACCCCTCACTCCTTCTCTCTTGGGCTTTAAGTGCAATTCCCTTATCTTTAGATTTAGCATTTTTAGGGAACATATCAATTTCATAAGTTTGCAAATCTCCTACAAGTTCTTCCAATTTTAGCGTATTTAAATTACCCATAGAATTTAACACAGTGACTTTAGGGATAAAACGCTTAGGCAAAGAACGAAGAATCTTTTTAACAACTCTAGCATTCGGAATATGTTCACCAAGATTAAAACTAGTATTCACAATGTCAGAAAGTCTAGCATAAAATTCATCAAAGCATTCAGAATCATGCATGGTGATTGTTTCAAATTGAGTTGTCAAGTTTTGCAACTTAGACTCTTTCACAGCATTAGTTCCTTCATGGGTGAGTTGTAAAACATCCCATGCCTCTTTTGACGTGGTACACATCATTATGCGTTTGAACTCATCAGGTGTGACAGACCCAGAAATAGCACTTAGACCCTTAGAATTAAAAGATGACCATTTAATTTCTTCATCAGACCAAGAAATGTCAGGTTTCAAGTTGGTCACATTATCAACAGTCACGGTGGGAGGAGTCCACCCTCGTTCAACCAAAATTCAGACACGTTCATCAATGGCTTTTAAAGCCGACCTCATACGGGTTTTCCAATAAGCATAATTTGTCCCGTCAAAAATAGGCATTTTATAATATGACTTCTCCATTTGAACACGCACTTTTTCAAAAATCATTTTTTTCAGAAAATTGATATCTTAGAAAAATTTTGCGGAAAAAAAAAGGAATACGCGATAGATTAGCGTAACCTGCTCTGATACCAATTTGAGAAACGTGTGTGCTCGCGTTCAAATGATCAAACCATATATAAAACCCTTTTAACACAAACAAACCCTAAACATGCAGCAGTATGTGATTGAATAAATAGATAATCTACGCAAGAACATTCAAACACATGCAATTAAGGAAAAATCCCCCTCAGGGGCAAAACCATTTATTTTCACTATAATTTGTAAGAAAACGACTTACAATCAGATTACAATGAAAATACAAGTTGACTAAGAATTACCCTCGGGTATCGGATTCTGTAGTCGCGGCTGGAATTATCCCTTTCCAGTAGGGCTGTAATGAAGAAGAAGAGCGGTCTCCTCCACAAGGGTTGAACAAACCAAAGTTGTGTTCTTGGGTTGCAAAAGGATTCACAAAGGTTTGGCAATGATGTGTGAATCAAAACATGAGTCTTGGGACTCAAAAATATGAAGACTAGATGTATTTGGACTCTCAAATTCGTCTCCTAAAGTCTTGCAAAACAACTCCCCCGAAGTTGGTATTTATAGGAAAAAATATGAAGAGTCCCACGTTCTTAAAACTCTAAAATTCTATCCAGCGTACAAAAAAAACAGCATTCTTTAAGGAATTTTCTCTATCTTCAAAATGTCATAACTCATTCACCGTAGCTTGGATTGAGGTGCCGTTTTTTCCAGTATCTTCGTTGCGGCGAGCTATTCAACTTTCTAGTTGACCAGACCTCCGAACTATGGATGTGAAATTACGAAAATGCCCTTGAACTCTCCTATTGTGCCTTTTTTTCACTGTTTTGACTTCCCTTGCGTACCACTTGCATTAAGTCCCTAAAATCTTGGAACGTGAAGTCATTGAGGCAGATGTGGGACATATTAGTGGAGATAATGCATGCTTGATTCCCGGAATTCGGATAGAGGCCGTCATGTGAGATCGTGAGGAGACGTGCCAAATGTAGCGGCGTACGACATAAATAAATGAAACATTTCGGACATTTGAAAAATGTCCTTACATGTTTTATAATAACGGATTGATTTTTATAACAGTTGGATTATAACGGCGAGATTGTAACGGGCAGAATTGGAGGAATTTTGGGCGGACAAATGTCCCCCGCCCAGCTCGTTTTTACACCCTACCCACTGTGGCAACCGCACTCCACAATCTACCCAAAAAATCTAAATATACATTGTTTGTGCATCTCCCATTGGAGATGGCCTTTGGGGGAGATTTCAATTAACATCTTATCATTCATATTTTATCCATGCTGATATATGTGATTCACCATTTTTTGTGCAAATTTTTTTCATATTTTAGTTTTGTGAATCATTTGTTTGTCATCATAAAAAATGTGAAGATTTTTAAATGAAAATGTAATTAATCAATTGATAAATTACATTAATTATAATTAACGTTCATTTTAATTTAATATATCATTTTGATTTTGATGATTTCAAACATATTGTTTTTATCATATAAATATTTTTCTTTTATTAAATCTGTTTATAAAATAGTTAATATATTTATTGATATATTATTAATTATGTTATATATGTATTTACTTATTTTCTTTTACGCTAACTGTTATTAACTTTCATTTTATATTTCCTTAACGTTCATATTGATATATGTTTAAAATACACTTTTAAATTTTGACCGATTTCATATCTTTCCCATATCTCCAAGTCAACATGACCTTAGTTTGACACAATGAATGGCTGTTTTATATTAATTCATAGACTAGTTTTATAGTGATCAAATTTTTGATCGAATTTTGATGGATAAATTGATGTGATCGGTATTTATTGGTTGATTTTTAAAGCCCTGTTTGATAGAAGTGGGTGGAATTAATTTCCAAGTCATTAGTTTCCTGCCCCAAAGAATTGAATTACATGGCAAATCAATTCTTTGTTCTTTAGGTGTTAGTACATTAGTGTAAGTGGTAATTATTTTACAGAGCAAATAAGTGCTATCAAATGCAACTAAAAGCTGAAAAATGAGAAAAAAAATTTATTTATCATGGCAAATATTGCTATCAAATGAATCCTAAGTTCTATTAACATAAATCTTAAAAATTAATCAATAAAATTTCATCACGTTAATTTATTTATTAAATCTCGATCAAAAATTCGGTCACCGTAACATTTTTGTAATCCATAAAAGCTGATGTGATCTACTAGTTGTATAATTTTTACCACGTGTTTTCGCACTTACATAGTTGTTGGCGCGGTTTTGATATCTCAGTCACGGGTTACTGACAACATTGGAACCCGTGAATGTCTACATTCAAAGACCTTTCCTATCATTTTTAGTCTCATTGTTTTTGGACAGTATCTGTACACATACTTATATTATTAATGTATACACATACAAATCAAAATTACTTGCAAAATGTTTTTTTTACTTCTCTTCTATAACCAACATAACCTCTCGTATTTTCCACCTTCGTTTGCATTGTTTTTTATATAAGTTGTACATATTTTTTATATAAAAATTATTATATGTATGCATCCAAATATATCTTCATGAGTTTTAAAACTCATGCTTATGTCAGGCATATATCCTTTGCTAATATCTTCACGCCAATCTAGGCACATCACATCTGTCTCTTGTATCTTGCCTTGGTTATAATTTATTTCAATTTTTGGGCCACACGAATGATAATAGTTGGCCTTGTAATAGTTGATGAAGACTCAGTTGTTTTTGGTGATTTCCATCACATGTCCTTCATTGTTTGTCCGAGCAAAGATTATATAAGGTTTATTATTTTTTTCTGTTTATATATTTACTTACATGTACTGTATAATATGTTATGTTGTTTTGCTGTTTTATCCATAATATTAAGCTCTCTAATTAAATAATAACTAAACGTTTATTTTTTAAATACATATATTTGTTAACACATCACTTATCCCCTTTGGCCCACACGACTGAAAGATATCTATTCACTTTCAAACTGTTCTGAATTAACTTCGGCAAACTGAACTTATATATTATATCCATTGTTCAAATCCACTAGATCAACATATATTGTTTTGTATTATATTCGTTGAATAATTTTTAAAATACTCATAACTATTGTTTGAAACTGATATCATTTTATAATACAAGTCTTAATATACACAAAATATAGATGTTCTTATCTGAACTCAGACAATTGCTTTCTTCGATGACAACAAGTGATTTGTAAATATTTGGGACCCATATTTATTCGCGTGTGGAGATGTTATCATTTATTGACTATTATCTACTAACTCTCACTATAATTTATTGTATATTTTCTTCTTTCTTGTGTCTTATAACCTCTCTCTATCTATCAGTCTATACATTTTCTCTTAGACATAAAAGAAGTCTTCAATCAGATACGTTTTATTTCTGTCAAGATTGTGTGAATTTAATGATACTCCTAGTTGCATACGCTCTCTCTAATGTTCATTTTCAAGAGTCATATTTATCTCCTCAGAAGTGTGAAACACAAGAGACTGAGACACATATACAACAAGAAAGATCAAGAAAAGAAATATCAGATTCTTCAAAGAGCAAAATACTTTATGAAATCAACAACAACAAATACACAAAGAACAAGATCATTCTCTGATTTGTTTGTGTTGAACAAGAAATAACACTCAAATTTATATTTGTATTGTTATCTCTATTATTTATAAATAACAATTGTACAAAATTATGAATTATTAATATAATTACAGAATTAAAACAGAATTACAGAAATGAAATACTTACTTGAATTTGCAGAAATAATAAAAGAATTAAAGATAAATCCGAGCCCTGTTATGAACAGTCTCCTTAAGACAATTTATTCCCTCCAATGTACTCCGAGGTTGATGAATATTGTCTCTCAAGATAGAACGGATTTTTCAATTAATTATGTAGCACGACAATAATTAATTACAACGAACTCAAATTCTGTGGCTTTTACTCAACAACAATGCAACAGATGTTATGCAGGAAAAAGAATTTCTGAAACATATATGACAGGAATTTTTTGGGACAAAAATGACAGCAATTCTGGAGGAGGGAAATATTTCAGTTTTTAATTCTGTAGGGGAAATGTTTAATTTATAGCTTTTGTGTTGACTGTTGGAACAGTCAACCGAAATTAACTGTCAAAAACAGTTAAACGAAATTAACTGTTGACTGTTGGCAATAACTGCCAACAGTTTATTAATTAATTAAAGCCCTGTTGGCAATAACTGCCAACAGTTTATTAATTAATTAAAGCCCAGAAAATTAAATAAACTCGGCCAAAAATGTAGGAGATTTTTATAAGCCCAACCCGAACCGAACCGAGCCGAGCCGAGCCGACCGGACGCGCACGTGTGGACTTTTGACCGAAAGTCAACCCGTGCATAGCTTAGGTCATCTTCCCTTCAAAGAGTTGTGATACCCCAAGGCATCCAAGCCTTAGTCTATACTTCGGGTGTTATTAACTCATCAAATTTCCACTACTCTTTCAATGTGGGACAAGAGTTAAAACACACCCAATTCATTAACTTTCATTGCTTTGTGAGTCACTTTGGAGACATATTTATCATTCATAACTTATTAAAATTGGACGTATGAATATACTACATTAATCTCCTTGCGGAGGTGAACGCGTTCGTATATGGTCCCACGATTTTCGTAGTGTGGATCCCACCTAAATTTGAGCTCAAAGTTGCTCAAAATTCTGGACAGCTTTCTTAAACCCAATTCATGTCCAATTTTCCAACAATCCCCCACATGAATGATATATCGCTATAAATAAAACCAAACAGATGCTAATGCAGATGCAGACACAAGTTGAGTAAAACTAAAGACTTATTGCATCGGGAGAAGTAGCCTAGTGGCCTTGAACTTTCCTTAGTGATATACTATCGGATTTACTTGGTTAATCAGTAGACTTCACGTCCTTGAACAATCAACCGTTTTTGTAAACCTAGACAACAGTATTCACACAACAATTCTTCAACACAGTTGATTCTCACGTTTGTGTTCATTTTGGTAGTGAACACCACTTGGTTCCGCAAGTATTTTAGAGAATATGCCTTTCATTATTCTCATAGAAGTGGCCCCCTTCTTACTCACGTAGGTGACTTCCATAAAGAGTATTCTGCAATACCCCACTTAATCGTATTAAGATATAGATGTCATTAAAAGCATAACTTATCCTAATTTCGCGACAGATATGCACTGTTTCATCTTTGGAATGGATAGGATTAAATATCCTCCAGTGCTTACTGAATACAACGTAGTTCGGTTTGCCCATTGAACCTAGATCTTGGGATCTCCAGTCAGCTAGGTTGGGTTGCCACTATATTGATTCTTATTTATTTATAGGCTTTAGACACATTCCTCTCGATGATCTTTCAACTTGCTCTCGGTTTAAACCTTTCGTTAGTGGATCCGATATATTTTCTTTTGACTTTACATAGTCAATTGAGATAATTCCGTTTGAGAGAAGTTGTCTAACGGTATTATGTCGACGACGAATATGTCGTGACTTTCCGTTATACATGTGATTTTGTGCCCTTCCAATAGCTGATTGGCTATCGCAATGTATATATATTGCGGGCACAGGTTTAGACCAATTTGGAACATCCTCTAAGAAATTTCGAAGCCATTCAGCTTCTTCTCTAGCTTTGTCTAGTGCAATGAATTCAGATTCCATTGTCGATCTAGCAATGCACGTTTGTTTTGAGGATTTCCAAGATACGACTGCACCTCCGAGGGTAAACACATACCCACTCGTAGACTTAGAGTCTTTTGTATCAGATATCCAATTTGCATCGCAATGTCCTTCAAGAACAGCTGGAGAGTTTTGAGTATATTTTAAATAACCCAAAACTCTCAATATAGCTTTCCAGTGATCTCTTCCTGGATTACTCGTAAATCGACTTAGCTTACTTATTGAGTATGCTATGTCCGGTCGCGTACAGTTCATAATATACATTAAACTGCCGATAATACGAGAATATTCTAGTTGAGATATACTTTCACCATTATTTCTTGCAAGATGTAAGTTTATATCTACAGGTGTCTTGGTATGACTAATATCATACTTCTTGAATTTTTCAAGTACTTTCTCTATGTAATGATATTGAGATAATATAAGTCCATCCGATGTTCTAGAAATTTTAATTCCTAATATAACATCGGCGATTGCCATATCTTTCATGTCAAATCTACTACTCAACATTTGTTTTGTAGTTTTGACAATTTCCAAGTCACTACCCATGATAAGCATATCATCAACATAGAGGCATACAATGACATATCCATTATGAATGTATTTAAAGTAAACACATTTATCGCATTCATTAATTTTGAAACCATTTGATAACATTGCATTATCAAATTTTTCATGCCATTGCTTAGGTGCTTGTTTTAATCCATATAGTGATTTAACAAGCTTACATACTTTTCCTTCTTGTCCGGGAGCTTTGAACCCTTCAGGTTGCTCCATATAAATTTTCTCGTCTAGTTCACCGTTTAAGAATGCAGTTTTTACATCCATTTGATGTATTTCAAGTCCAATAATAGCAGCTATTGCTATTAACATCCGAATGGACGTTATTCTTGTTACCGGTGAATATGTGTCGAAGTAATCCAACCCTTCCTTTTGCCTATAGCCTTTAGCTACAAGTCTAGCTTTATATTTATCAATTGATCCATCGGCCTTCAATTTCTTTTTGAAGATCCATTTATAACCTAACGGTTTTGAACTCGGTGGAAGATCCACTAGTTCCCATGTATGATTTTGTAATATGGATTCAATTTCACTATTAATTGCTTCTTTCCAATTGGAAGCATCGGGTAAGGATATAGCTTCTTTATACGATTGAGGTTCATTTTCTAACAAATATGTTAAAAAATCCGGACCGAAAGAAGTCGAGGTTTTTGCTCTTTTACTATGTCTTGGTTCATCCTCTATTGATTTAATAGGTTGATGAGTACCATTTGTAGTAGCTTAATTTGTCCTTTTAGAAGGACCAGATTCTCGGGTCATGTTATACGGGAATTCATTTTCAAAAAATGAAGCATCCCTCGATTCAATAACCGTATTTACATGAATGTCCGAAATCTCAGATTTACAAACTAGAAATCGATATGCACTGCTATTAGTAGCATAACCGATGAATACACAATCCACGATTTTTGGCCCTATTCTTACCTTTTTAGGTTTAGGAACCATCACTTTGGCTAAGCACCCCCACACTCGTAAATATTTATAGGAAGGTCTTCGACCTTTCCATAATTCATAAGGTGTCCTGTGAGTCTTTTTGTGAGGTACTTTATTGAGAATGTAATTAGCAGAAAGTAAGGCTTCCCCACAAATTTTGTGGAGCTCCTGAACTTAATAACATTGAGTTCATCATTTCTTTCAAAGTACGGTTTTTGCGTTCAGCAACACCATTCGATTGAGGAGAATAAGGAGCGGTTGTTTAATGAATAATCCCATTTTTAGAACAAAATTCCTCAAATGGATATTCATATTCACCTCCTCTATCACTTCTAATAGCCTTTATCGTTTTGCTTAATTGATTCTCAACTTCATTCTTATATTGTTTAAATGCATTAATAGCCTCATCTTTACTATGTAACAAATAAACATAGCAATATTTTGTGCAATCGTCAATAAAAGTAATAAAGTACTTTTTCCCACCTCTAGTTTGAACAAATTTTAAATCACAAATATCGGTGTGAATTAAATCTAAAGGTTCAGTTATCCTTTCAATAGAATGGAAAGGTAATCTAGCTAATTTAGATTCCACACAAATTTCACATTTATGATTTTTATCAATATTAAATTTTGGCAAAAATTCCAAGTTAATTAATCTACGCAATGTATCAAAATTAACATGTCCCAATCTAGCATGCCAAATATTAGATGACTCAATCAAGTAAGAAGAACTAGCAATTTCATTCATTGAAACATATGTTTTTGGGGTTACAGTAAGAACATTGAGTTTAAAGAGCCCCTCATTTAGGTAGCCCTTTCCTACATACATGTCATTTTTAGACAACACAAAACGATCACACACAAACACAAGCTTGAAACCATTTTTAGTCAGGAGAGATCCAGAAATCAGATTCTTTCGGATATCAGGCACGTAAAGAACATTGTTGAGAGTAAGTTCCTTTCCAGAAGTCATTTTTAAAACAATCTTTCCTTGTCCCACCACCTTAGAAGTGGAAGAATTTCCCATAAAGAGATTCTCCTCATTTTTCAAAGGATTATAGGTGGTGAACATCCATTTGTTTACACAAATGTGTCGTGTGGCTCCAGTGTCCACCCACCATTCCTTGGTATTTCCAACCAAGTTACATTCAGAGAGCACGGCAGAAAGATTCATATCCGCCAAATCATTGGCGATATTCTCACCCTCGGTTACATTTGCTTGAGGGTAATTTTTATTTTGCTTCTTCGGCTTACGACACTCTCTTGAGCGGTGTCCAGGTTTACCACAATTGTAGCATTTGCCTTTGAACTTTTTCTTGTTATGTTTGGAAGTGCCTTCCCCATCATACTTTCGTTTGTTCTTCTTAGGACCTTCAACGACATGGACCTTTATTTCCATTGGATTCTTTCCACTTTTCTTTTGAGATTCACCGTTGTCTTCTTCGATTCTTAGCCTGACCACCAACTCCTCCACATTCATTTCCTTACGCTTGTGCTTGAGATAGTTTTTGAACAAAGTCCAAGATGGTGGCAACTTTTCAACAATTGCAGCAACTTGGAAAGTTTCACTAATTGACATTCCTTCAGCATGAATTTCGTGGAGGATCACTTGGAATTCATGCACTTGCGAGATCACAGATTTAGAATCAACCATTTTGAAGTCCAGAAAATGCCCAACGATAAATTTCTTCATCCCAACATCTTCAGTTTTATACTTCTTTTCCAAAGAATTCCATAATTCCTTGGATGTTTTGATCGTGCAGTAGACATGGTACAATGTCTTGTCCAAGTAAGCCAAAATATAATTCCGGCATAGATAGTCCGAATGCTTCCAAGCATCGACAGCAGCAACCTTTTCAGCGTCATCTCCCTCTTGAATAGAGGGGCAATCTTCATATACAAACCTGCCCAGTTGGCAGGTAGTGAGATAGAAGTACATTTGTCCTTGCCAACGTTTGAAGTCAGCCCCAATGAACTTTTTCGGTTTCTCCCCGTGTGGCATAGATACGGGTGCAGTCACATTTGTGTTGGTGACAATCATTTTCGTAGGAGTAGTGTTCTTACTTTGCGATTCCATTTCTGTTACAAAAACAGAATTTTTATCAATGATAAAATTCATATATAACGAATTAACCAAAACAGAATACAAAATTCTGTGCACCCATTTCCTCCAAATATAATTCACAATAAATGAATTCCAAAAGAATTCAAATAAAATTCAGAATTAAACTATAATATAAACAGAATTCCGTACAAAACAGAATTAAATATAAAATCTGTGTCACACTAATTTTTAATAATAAAAACAATTCTGTACAAATCAGAATTATAATTTAAAGATTAAAAATTTTACATAAACAGATTTTAACAAGAATACACAAATAAAATTTTATTTTCTAAAACAGAATATAGAACAGTATAGAAATTAATTTCTATATCAAAACTGTTTTACTAATTTCTATAATAAAGTAGTAAATTCATTCATTTTATTCTGTCAAAACAGATTTATTTTCAACAAATAAATTTATGTAATAAAAAAAATTCTGTACACTAAAAAACAGTAGAACTTTATAAATTGTCTTAAGATTGTTATCTCTACTATTTATAAATAACAATTGTACAGAATTATGAATTATTAATATAATTACAGAATTAAAACAAAATTACAGAAATGAAACACTTACTTGAATTTGCAGAAATAATAAAAGAATTAAAGATAAATCCGAGCCCTGTTATGAACAGTCTCCTTAAGACAATTTATTCCCTCCAATGTGCTCCGAGGTTGATGAATATTGTCTCCCAAGATAGAACGAATTTTCCAATTAATTATGTATCACGACAATAATTAATTACAACGAACTCAAATTCTGTGGCTTTTACTCAACAACAATGCAACAGATGTTATGCAGGAAAAAGAATTTCTGGAACAGATATGACAGGAATTTTCTGAGACAAAAATGACAGCAATTCTGGAGGAGGGAAATATTTCAGTTTTTAATTCTGTAGGGAAAATGTTTAATTTATAGCTTTTGTGTTGACTGTTGGAACAGTCAACCGAAATTAACTGTCAAAAACAGTTAAACCAAATTAACTGTTGACTGTTGGCAATAACTAACAACAGTTTATTAATTAATTAATTAATTTTGTAATTAATTAATAATTAAAGCCCAGAAAGTTAAATAAATTCGGCCCAAAAATGTAGGAGATTTTTATAAGCCCAAGCCCAAGCCCGAACCGAGCCGGCCCACCGGACGGACGCGCGTGTGGACTTTTGACCGAAAGTCAACCCGTGCATAGCTTAGGTCATCTCCCCTTCAAAGAGTTGGGATACCCCAAGGCATCCAAGCCTTAGTCCATACTTGGGGTGTTATTAACTCATCAAATTTCCACTACTCTTCCAATGTGGGACAAGAGTTAAAACACACCCAATTCATTAACTTTCATTGCTTTGTGAGTCACTTTGGGGACATATTTATCATTCATAACTTATTAAAATTGGACGTATGAATATACTACGTTAATCTCCTTGCGGAGGTGAACGCGTTCGTATATGGTCCCACGATTTTCGTAGTGTGGGTCCCACCTAAATTTGAGCTCAAAGTTGCTCAAAATTCTGTCCAGAAAATTCTGGACAACTTTCTTAAACCCAATTCATGTCCAATTTTCCAACATGTATTCCTTGAAAGAGTGTAAACTTCAATAAATTTCTACTTCATTTGTGTAAAGATTTGAATCTGGGTTTTCAGCTTTTGAAGTTGTACTTGTAGCTGGTTGTGCTGCTGTAAAGTGGTGGTTTGATCCTACATTCAAGTGGATCAGCAATAGTGATGCACGATAGATGGGAGCTTTTGGCGCGTGGACGTAGGTCGTATTTTTTGGCCGAACCACGTTAAAAACCGATGTATATTATTTTGAGTCATTAACTTGCTTTTGCGTGTGACTGCCTTGATTTCGTCTTATATCTGTTCAAATCAGTAACCTACTTAACTTAGATTTTAGGTGGATTAATTTTAAAAAGTTAAAAACATTTTTTTGAGTTTAACATCATCTTGAAATATAAGCAAATATTTATAAAATGAATTTTAGATTAATCATATTGTGACCCATCTCAAACATTACTCTATACTTATTCTGATTAAAATTTGCTAACTTAGTATTTCTGACTTAAAATACTGAAATAATTTTAGCTAAATCTTAAAAGTTTGTTAAACTCAATTCACCCCTCCCCTCTTGAGTATAATCTGGGCAACATATACAAAGAAGATTAACGTTACCTATGATGCAGTAGGGAAAGGAGAAAATCCAGTGATGGGCCTCGCTAGAGGAACGTGGACTAATGAATCCATAAAGGCCGTGGCTAAGGACGAAACAATAGACTGACACAAGAATGAAACAACAACACTTAGTATGAAAAGAAGTCCAATTTGAAAAGGTGTTCAAAAGAAGAAACCGTTACCTCTGGGAGGGACTTGATGAAACATGAAGCAAGGTCAGGGGAAGCACCAGGGAGGGGGATGCCCTAGAAGAAGTCAATGGAGTCTCCTCTTCCTGAGAGGTGTGTCCAACGGAGTCATAGGAAATTGATGCCTTGCGAGAAGCCTCCTCTTCATGCTCATAGGTAGAACAGGGAGGAGGTGCAGCGGTGTCAGAAAGACCAAATCGTCCTCCCACAAAAGGACTTACAGGAGGATAATTTCCACCTTAATGGCGTTCTTATAAAGTAAAAGACCATTTTTTTATATTTTATGCTAAGTGTTGGGAGAAGATACTATAGCATATGCTATTTCTGGGAAACGGGTATACAGGATACCCGTTAGGACTATAGCATTGGCAAAATTGGCCAAGTTGTATCGGCCAAGAGATCGTTCCATATTTAAGTGGGTCCTATCCAGCCAAGTGTATGTAATAGCCCTCGCTTGTGGGACCGTATTTTATAAGTGATTACATAGTATAGTAATTAGAGACAAGTGTTGGGTTATGATTTGAATGATAATTCAATGTAGAAAAGTTGATATTTATTATGAGTTTACATACATATCATAACTATGGGTAAATATTGCTATGTCATGCTTATTAATATCATCTGAACTCAAAATGATATTTGGCTTAATAATGAGACCGGAACCTAAATTGAATTTTAAAAATGTCCAAATGATAATTTGGAGGTTGCAGTTGATTCCGGAACGTTCGAAATAGTCAAGTAATGTACCATATTGTATTTTGAAGCTTTGGGCATTTTTGACTGATTGTACCTAATTATGCAGTTGCGTATCATTTTATCGCACTATTAGTTAATTTAGTGGAATATTTATCTTAGGTCACGACTTAAGTTTTCCAAGTCTTCCAATTTCCCTAATTTCCTTCCTAAACCAAAGAGAGAAAGAGAAGAGTAGAGAGAAAGATTAGAGCTTTGGAGATTTTGAGAGATTCTTGCTCCTACAACCAAGAGACCTGCAATTTGCTGAATCAAGGCAAGTTTCTACTTGCTATTTATGACTTAAGATAGATGATTTGTGATGATAATGATGTATTGATCTTGATTTAGTTAGTTTAGAGTTTTTCTTATGTTTTTGTGGGTTTTGATTCATTCAAAGATGATTGGGATGATTCATGAGGTTTAAGATGGTCAATTGTATCATTGATGTTATCTTGGTGTTGGTATATAAGTTTGGTGGGGAGAAATTTGAGTTGGGATAGAAAATGGAGTCCAAGACTCCATAGCCAAATCTTGGCAAAATCGCAGGCCGCGAATCGATTCGGTTAGGTCCAGTGCTCAGGTCTTGTGAACCGAATCGATTCGGAATTGGTCCGAATCGATTCGACAGTTATGCAGAAACCCAAGTTTTCTAACCGAATCGATTCGGTTTCCATCCGAATCGATTCGGCAACTTTGCAAAAACTCATATTTTCTGGCCGAATCGATTCGGCCAAGGGGGCGAATCGATTCAGTAGCCCTAAAATTTTCCAAAATTTTCCTTTTTCATTTTTAACCCTTTTCTTTAGGATTAGTGATTAGGGACCTTCTTAAATGAAGTAAACATAGGGTGCTAGAGTCCTAGTTGAGTTGGGTCGACACCCTAGATTCGAAAGGGTTCATCTGGGGTTCTTTCAAGGGGGAGTTTAAAGAAATGTTTAGGCATTTCTTTTGTCTTATAGTCTTATAAGGGTCCAGAACATATTAAGGTCACTTTGGAGACTTTAGGAATTAACTTGAGTTAGATTTGACTTGAGGGTTTATATTAAAGTCTAAAGGAGGTTTTGGGAATAACTTTGGAGCCTGAATCCCTTATCGAGGATGTTATGACGGTACGAAATACATATAGTCCCGGTTAGGCTTATACCTTTGTTAAAACGTGAAGATGATAAGGTAAATGATAATTTACTAGGTCATGAAATGGAAATTAATAAAATGGATGTTACACACCTCTCTAAATACCATCTTAAGGGAAGTCCGTGCGATAGGTGAAGCCCCCTGGCTAATGAATGCAGGGTGGATATAGTCCTAGGCCATATGAGCGCTTGTTTTATTTTTCTGCGATGGGTAGGAGATTCTGGGTGTGGTCTTGACTACCCCGCAGGCATATGGCCGCTTCCCGACGATTTCGATAGGATCCCAGGTTGTCTTATGTTAGGCCCTGGAAGATGATGGTCATTTAGGAACGCGCACAGTGGGGAAACCCGGACGGGCGGTCTTAGAATCGTTATATGTATATTTATGACTATTCTAATTATCGAGTTGGACTCGATGGAACTTTAATGCCACATAGAGCAAATTTATGCCACAAAGAGCATGCTATTGAGATTAGTGCCATTAAGAGCATATGATGATAATTGTATTCCTGATAAGGAATGTCAAAGAAGATTGAAATTGAAATATGATGAAAGATGAAAAAGGCTCATTAGTACTTTAAATTCTTGTATAAGTGAATTTCATTTTATATAGCTATTTATCAGTTTAGTCCCTTACTTGATGCTACCATGCTAGATTATCATTCATGCTTACTTGCGCATCATTGTCATACCTGTCATTTATCTATTGATCACATATATCCGGCCATGACCGGTTTTCACTTCTTGTTGTGTATATATATATATATATATATATATATATATATATATATATATATATATATATATATAATCCGTTCAGGTGTTCCGCCGCACGGTCGCCAGAAATGATCTTTCCTTCCATATGTTTTGAGGAGCCGTGACATCGTGCGGGTCTCACGGGATGTTTTGTGTAGACGCCTCCATTTATGCTTTCTAGTTATGATCAGTTTATTCGGGCATGTGGCCCAAACCGTTGTAATTGTATAATGGATCTATTATGTAACACCTGGAACTTATTGAATGTTGTATGGTTATTTTGACCGACGTTCCATTCGGTACTTTTGTATCCTTTTAGTTTCTTATGCGCTTGTGGGGGTTTCCACCCTCTATTTCTATCATGGGTTGTTGAAAATGCTTTCTTATTATTCCAAAACCAAAATTTTTGATAACCCGTTTTCTGGAATATAGTGTGGTTATTCCTTATACTTTATATATTGTTGTGAATGCTGAGAATGATATTTATCTATGATTTCCTATTTTATCGAGGTATAGGGCTGGCCACCCTTTATTTCGGATAGCGGGTTGTCACAGTGTAGAGGGACCTCAAAGACATTGATGCCAGAGGGAGCTTGAACCCCTGTCCAGTCAAATAAAAATGTTGAGAAGATCCCTACGGGGTTGATCGTTGGGCATATCAGGCAAGAGGAAATAATAAAGAATGACAAGGATGTAAGCATGTAACTCCATAAGTGTACCTTTGCCTTTGTCATAAGCAGAAGAACCTTCTTTATCAGAAGGAGCATGGAAGAAATTGCTGATGAGGGGAGTGAAGGTAGATTTGTTCGATGCCCCTATGCAACTTTGATATATTTGATCCAAGTCTGTCCGGGCTGTCGCTTCTTCGGTGTCCAAAGCCTCATCAGAGTAGGGCGATGTACTTATGGTCTCAATCCCAAGTAACTCACAAATGTATTCAAAAGTGACAGTGAACTTTCCCCACATAGCAATGAATATGTGGATCGTGATGTTCCAAAAAGACACCAACACTTGGAAGGCAGTGTTATGTTTAGACATAGTAAACTCCCCAAACCAAGTGGCCCGATGGAGCCCAACCTTTGTAAGGGCGTCAACATAGCTAGATTGCATGTAGCTGTTCTAAGCATCAAAGTGGGCAGGGGAGCCACCGGGCCTTTCGAAGTCTATTTGAGAACAGGGGAAGTCACCTTGGTTAAGGCGAAATCGCATAGTCCTCTCCGTGGGCAAGAAACCCCAAGCACAAGATGAATCATCCGCATCACCAAGTGTTAGATGGTCACACCTGGCATTTGCAAAAAATTTCTTACACTCAAATAAAAAATCGACACCTTTGCCAAAAATAAGAGAGCGGCGATAGAATCAAAGTCTCTCTTCGCATGCCGCCATTAAGGCGGAGGTGACTGGGGTGAGGGATGGTGTAACAACAGTGGTAGTGGATGTTATAGCAGTACTGGAAGAAGCCATTGGAGAAATCGAGAAAAGAAAACTTAGGGTAGAGAAGGAAGAAGAAATGGAGAGTGGCGGAGCAGTGGCTATGGATGGTGTCAAAGGGAGGAAGAAGAAAATTCTTGCAAAGAGAAAGCTTGAGAAGGAATTCAACAATGTCGGAAGTTTGGTTTCTCTCTTTAAAATATCTGTAAGTGACGAAGGAAAATGAAAGTGTGAATAAGAGAAAATGATAAGTGTTGGAAATATTAGCCGGTTGGGATTCAAATGGACGTTTGGGTTTCCCGCAAAGGCATGTACCCAGCCATCAACAATGATTACAAATAGGCACGTGACGCTTTGGGAAGTGCTCTCACAGTTGAAAAAATAACCCCACGTCATTAATGAGGTGATGCTTGGGGGGAGAGAGAGGGTTGCTTTCAAAAGAAGTAATGATTTGGCAACAATTTCTTTTTGAAATTTGATATAATCCAAAAAGCCTAACGAAAGAGTATTCCCTCACTACAAGCTTAGACGATGGTACAACGGATTGAGGTACATTTGGGAGAAGTTTTATTAATGGTTCGAAGTGATATAGAACAAAGGTCAATCGCAGAAAATGGGTTCCAGCCGTTACCAAAGTGCAAAAAGGTTACGATGTTCCCTCGTCATAAGCTAGAACGCTGATAGCTTTAGCTCAAGTACATCGGGGAGAATTTTCCATTTTGAGAAGTCGGGAAAATGACAGACTGGATTTAGAGATACTTCAGGGAGAATTTCAACACAAATAGACAAGTTCGAATGGTTGGAGGCTATTCGCAGAAAAAAGTTCACGATGTCCCCTCGTCATACGCCCAGATATTGAAGAACATTGCTCAGGTACATTGGAGAGAATTTTACTTTCTTGAACAATCATAATTATAAGAGTCTCAACGGAGGTGCATCGAGAAGAATTTCACCCGCAATAACAAGTGGTCCATCGGATTGAGAAGTTTTCATATAGATATTTCTTGCGCTCACAAAAAACCTCTACACGAAGGGGAAAATGTAGGGGGCTTGAAGGTAATCTTTGAATTAGAGAGAGGTTCCCCGCTTAACAGAAGAGGCTCGAGAGAAGGAAAAAGCATGTGGGCAGCGAAGAAGCTTAGCGAGGTAGCTCAACGAAGCAGCTCAGTGATAAAGCTCAGTGAGGAAATTGGCCGAGAGAGCTCATCTTTATCTTCCGTTTTTACTTAGTCAAATTGTATCCTTTTAATACATTGATTGTAATGCTATAACGATTATAATCTTGAGTGTGAGGTCAAACAATACTCACGAGAAACTAAGTCTGGCAGGGGTTTGGAGAGCTTATATGCTCTATCGAATGACCTCGTCGTGGTAACTTCAGAGGGACTTGGTTTGGAGGATTGAGAAGTGGGTAGCATTAAGGCTTATCTTGACACTTTTAGATACATCTGGTAAAACACCGAGAGACCATTGATTGTGGAAGCCTGTGCAGAGTAACCTTGAGTTTCATCGTATATTGAGCTTTGAGCCAAACAATCCTCTACCAAGGGTCACATCTACTTTGAGTGATGTCAAAAGCCACCTACCCACTATTCAATCAAACTTGAGTAAACCACTGTAGTATTGGGACTGCCAGACGGTTTGGTGAACTGCCACTGTCGTGACTATCCTCTAACGCACAGTTGGTATCCAAAAGGCATGTACTAGCATTGAATGAGTATGACATAGGGTGCGCTGATCCATCAGGCATTTAATGCTTGTGACTTAAAGTGTGAGACGAATGTCTTTCACATTAATGAGGACTGAGACATCTCAGGATGGGTGTGGGACTATTTATTGGCCTCAATTACTTCTGAGAAGAGAGAGTTCTTTCAGAGAGAGAGTAAACACATCGAGAGCAAAAGAAGTTATTACAATCCAGAGTTTATCCACCCACCATTGGCATTTATTGCAAGGCTTTTATTAGCTAACTAGAGAGATATCGGAGGTCGGTGGTGTGTTGCCTGCCTGCCAAGATGTATCTAGGGTGCTTACTTCTTACCCCATTTGAATGAGTTTTTTTTGAGTTTTTTTTTATAATTATTCGAGTTATACAAAAGAGATTTGTGAGTCCAATTTGAATGTTTGTTCTATACGATACTGTGTGTTCATTTGTGATTGTTGAGAATATTTGGGTTACTATTTTATCACCATATCTATAGGGGTTATGCATTTATTTGTATTACCATACTTTCAGCCTTCAAGAGGACCCACCTCTTACAAATAGACCGTAGAAAATTTGAAAAATACATAAAAAATTGAAAAATAATAAAAAGATGGAAAATACATTAAAACACATAAAACATACTCAATAAAAAGAAAAAAATATTTTTGAAAAATTTGCAAAAAAAAATTGAATAAATATTCTAAAAAGTTTGAAAAAATATTTCCAATTACAAATTAGGTTTCCAATAAAAAAACAAAATTCTTGATAAAAAAATATTCAAAATATTCAAAATTACAATAAATATGAAAGATACACAAAATACAAAAAATATATGTAAAAAATAAAAATCTGGAAAATATATAAGAAAACAAAAAAATATTCAAAAAACATTTATAGAGAATTGTCATAACAACATATTTCAAATAAAAAATAAATTTCTAATAAAAAAAATAAAAAATCTAGAAAATAAAAAAAAAAGCAGAAAAAATATTTATAGAAAATTTGCTTAAAACATATATCCAATAATAAATAAATTTCTAATAAAAAGATTAAAAACATAAAATAAAAAAATAAAAATATTTGTAAAAAGTTCGCATAAAAACAGATTTCCAATAAAAAATTATAATAAAAGACTAAAATAGAAAAACACAGAAAAGAGGAAATATATCAAACATGAAAAAAATTTTAAAGAAAAAATAAAAAATTTGAAAAATAAATTATAGAGAAAATATTTGTAAAAAATTCCTTAAAATCAGATTTGTAATGAAAAAAAATTCTACTAAAAAGATTAAAAAGGTAGAAAATACATATAAAATAGAAATTACGTAAAATAGAAAAAACATTTTAAACAAAAAAATACAAAAAATTTGGAAAATAAAAAAAAAAACGAAGAACACCCTTACACATCCCAGACCTTGACAAATATAAGATTGAAATCCGATCAAAATGTTTACAAATCTAATAAAAACCTTTACAAGTCTATGATCCAAACCCAACCAAATCATTTCTGAATCCAAACCCAACTAAAACCTTTCCAAACCAAATAGAAATTTATGTGTGTGTATAATGAGAGACGAATGAGAGGGCGGGGTGGGTAGCAGTAGGGGGCGAGGGTAGGGTTGGCAGGGGCGGGGGGCAGGGGAAGGGGCAAGGGAAGGGTGGCTCTCCGTGGTTGAGAGAGAGAGAGAAGGGGGGAGTAAAATTAAACGAAAGAGAATAAAGAGGGAGAAAACAAAAAACCCTTTAAAAAGTCTTGTATATCAGACATGACTAAAATTTCCCACTAAAAATTAGTGGAGTTGGATGGTAGGAGGTAGCATTTTTGTTGGAAGTTAAGGGGGTTAAGTGCAGAAACTGAAAGTTCGGGTGGTAAAGCGACGAAGGAAAAAAAGTTCCAAAAAACGATGAAATAAAGGGATCAAAACCTAAAACCCTTGAATTCACAAGGCAGAAACCTCACAAGACCTCAAAAGAGTCAATAAACTCTAAATTATAATGATAGTAAGAATGATCTGATTACAAGTTTACATCTCTTGCCTATATATATGCAAGTAAAAAAAATTAAAATTAAAATAACACACCATTAACCCACTAGAGTAAGCAATAGGGGAAATAAATTAAAACCTAAACCACCCATTTATTGTAATCTTTAAAAATTATAGAATTGGTGTTTGTGATTAATCACTTCACATAGTGCATATTGTGGTTTACCACTTATCACAGTGCAAGTGGCATTTGATTTATGTTTATTCAATCCAAGGTGCGTTGTTACTGTTCATATGAACAGTACTCTCAATCATTGTTTATATAAACAACACTGATGTTCCACATCAGTCCCCTATACTTGGACAAAACTCGTTCTGGAGTTAGGGTAAATCGGCTCGTCTGGAAGATGATACTCAAATAGGTCAACAATGTTTAAGGTAATTGAAATATTAATATCTTTTGGTACTTCCACCGCATATGTATTGTCGTTAATCTTCTTGGAGATACGAAATGACCCATACTTCTTATTCTTCGATTTACTATAAGTACATATTAGAAATCTGTTTCTGCACAAATAAGCCATGACTAAATCTCCAACCTCAAAAACTTTGATCATCCGATGTTTATATGCGGCTTCCTTATACTTTGCATCAGCTTGTTCCAAATTTTTCTTCACTTAGGCATGTGTTTTCTGGACCCTCCTCGCCATATTCTCTTCTGCAAAGCTAAACCCCGACAACCTTTGTATTGGGACCAAATTCAAAGCATGTCATGGGGTTTAATTTACACGATCTCAAAAGGAGTTTTCTTAGTCGATTGGTTCCTTATTCTATTATATGCGAACTCCATTTGAGGAAGAACTGCATCCCATTGTTTGGGTCTATCTCCACACCTGTAACGAATCAAATTACCTAAAGTTTGATCCGTAACTTCTGTTAACTGTCGATCTGGGGGTATGATGTGCTTCCATACTTCAAAGTACTATCAAACTTCCCCCACAAAGTCTTTCAAAACTGACTAATGAATTTCACGTCACGGTTAGACACAATGAAATGGGGCACCCCATGCAAACGAATTATCTCCCTGAAATATATTGGTAATATTAGAAGCCGCTACACCATATGGGAACATTTGTAACGACGTATATTTGGTTTTGTAGCAGTTAGAGTGCATTAGGAATTTCTAACGATATTTAAGTGTTAGTAATTACTTATGTCCATTACAATTATTTTTGAGTGTGTTTATATTTAATTATAATATATATTTTTTAAAATTTAATTTTTTACACCCTAAAAACAAGTGTTAGCAAAACAAATTGGCAACAAATTGGAGGGAGTTCTTTAGTGAGTTATTTTTTTACCCTAACTATTTTTTATTCCCACATAAAAGTTGGGAGACACACACAAAAATTGGGATACACCGTCGTTCCGTTGCTTCCCTTCTGTTGTCGATGTTCTCCTCCCACCGCCGCCCCTGTCCAAAGAGAGTCTCAAACCACGTTCTCCATCTCAGACAACATTCTCCATCTCCTAAATCCGATCGCAAAGGGAGGTATAAATTCTTAAATCTGATCGCAGAGACTCGCCCCTGTCTTGTATTGTTTTTCTTTCATTTTTTTTAGTTTATGGATGATGTATTCAGAAAAATATATTGTTTTTATTTTTCTCTATTTCTTGAACAGTTCTTGTCGAGGTACAAATTCTCAGTCCGACTCTCTTCTAATCTGGTATTTATATTTACATTCATATAATTATAATTATTTGTGTAATCATTGTGCATTGCTCATTTCACCGATTGATATATACACAATTATGCCAAAGTTTTGAATTTATTAGTTTATGAGAGTGATATGTACGAATATATTTATTATTATGTTTTTTTTTTGTTTAAATATAAGATTGTAAAAAGGAAAAATATATTAAAAGATGGAGAAAATGTTCACTTTGATAACCCATTCTTTTATGTGTGTTATTTGTTAATTTATGTAATTACTGTATATCTTTATTGGGTAATAAGGATATTAGTTTATGGTTTTGTAGTTGGAAAATTACATCCGTTAATAACCATATTTATTTGGTTGAAATCATACAATCATGGTTGATATGTGACATCACGTTTAAAATTGAAGGTTGCAATCAAAGCTAAGGCTTTAAGTTAGATCAAATCGAAAGTTTAAAGTATGAGTTTGTTATATATCCTCCTGCCACAATAATGTACAATTTCATATTTGTAGTTTTAAATGTGTTTGAAATCGAAGTTTGAATATTATAGATGTTTATTTCAATCGAAATACATGTTTTGAGATGATTATTTAGGTGGTAGAATTACATATAAGTGTTATTGAAATTTTGAGGAAACACAATGTGCCTTCAACATTAAATAATTATTTATTATTTTCATATGAATGTATGGTCTTATTATACGACATTCTCTTGTCACTTAACTCTTTTATGTTGCAGAATGTCTTGACCAATTAATAAAGGATGGACGGGTGAAAAGAACAGATTTAGGTTAGTGTATAAACAATGAGTTGAAGATTTTATTGAGTTTGTGACTGAAAATAATGATCAACTGCTGTAAACTTTTCCATGTCCGTGTTCGAAATGTCGGAATAGGATGTTGTTTACCATGACAGAAATTCGAACACATTTACTGAGCCATGGTATAGATCAGTCGTATACTACATGGGCTTTATATGGCAAAAAGTCTTCCACGAATGATGAAAGACTTAGGGATGAAGGCCAATTTCATTCATGCATGTGTCAATAATTGTATTTTGTATTGGAAGGAAAATGAAGATAAAGAGGAACGTCCTCAATGTGGAGAGACGAGATATGAAGTTGACACGAGTAAAAGGATTAGAGTATACAAAGAACCTAAGAAAGTATTGAGGCATTTTCCTCTAATTCCTAAACTTGTTAGATTGTACACCATACCATGGATAGTATGGGAAATAACATGGCATAGTCAAGCAACCAGTTCATTGGATTTTCAACGACATCTTTCCGATTTATCTCAGTGGAGAAATTTTAAACTCAAATGGCCAGATTTTTTCTAAAGAAGAGCGCAATGTTTGGGTAGCAATAGCAATAGCAATTAAGAGTATACTAAAACGGAATAATGCGGCTTCTCAAATAAATTCAATTTTAATTATGTGACAAACCAACTAGTTTTAATTAAACCCAAATTTTAGATAAACCATAACACATGCATCTAGGTGATTTAGAATCATAAATCAATAAACATGCAAAGGAAACCAATTTCAAGAAAAATCCCCGAAGGGCAAAACCTTTTATTTCACTATAATTTGTAAATCACAACTTATATGGATTACAATGAAATACGGTGACACACGAATACCTGTAGGCGTCTGTCGGCGTCGTCAGCAGTGGAACAATCCCAATAGCCCCATAAGAACACGCAGTTCTATCTTCAGCAAAGATCCACACGCAGTGAACCTCAATCACCGCAGTCGTAATCAGCCCAGTACCATAGAAGGTAACTAAATCTGCAGTAAAGATCCTCTCTACATGAGAAAACTTCAACAACATGGTATCTTGGGTTCCAACACAATTCACATAAAGATTGGTATGTTTTGTGAATTGAAAAACAAGCTTTTAAACCCTAAAATTGAAGAAGACAAAGTGTTCTGCCGTTTGCAGATTACTGGTATCGAAAATCGCCAGGTCTCCTTAACGAAAACGAAGCGATTTAACACGCTTTATATAGAACATTTGAGGTGGCGCGTCATTCGAATGGGATAACATGTCGTTCGAATGAGATCCCGTGTCGTTTGAATGACATAGCATGTCGTTCGAACGAGAAATCGCAAAAAATAAATTAAATTTTTTTATTTCAAAAATTCTTCTTTTAATCCTGAAAATTCATTTTGATGAAAAACAATGCCTCAACACTTAGAAAATAATTTAGAAAAATTTTCAAACCTCCTTTAAAAATTATCCCAACACCTTTAAGTGAACCATAAAGGGACTTAAATACTTTCTCATCGAAACTAACCTTGCAGAGGCTTGAATGTTGAAGAAGCTTGATATTTGGATCCGTCTTGATGTTTGAATGATCTTGAACAATTCTTCGACGATTGTAACGGTATACGACATACTCAATTGTTAACGGACATTTATAAAATCATGTCCTTATAAATCTCCCCCTACATCTATGCTGGTACAAAATAAAAACATCGGGATTATCAACTCAAATATGGCCTATACAAATCTACCCTCCTATGAACCTAAAAGTGGAAAGATAAAATGCTAAGTCTTCAAACTTTGCTTCAAAACATCTTCAACTTCAAATCTTCAAATCTTTGAACTTTTCTCATCAGGGTGTGCAACATATGATCTTCAATTGTTGTACCTACACACACGAGACAAAATAAATATCGAGTTTGAAATGATATAAAAATACATTAATCATCATAATCAAATCTCCCCCATAATGCCAAAACTCCCCCATAATTCGTTCTCCCCTTTTTATTTGACCGAAATAGACATGGAAATGAATAAATAATACAAGCATGGAGTTGTCACGATAAACTACAATCAAACATATTTCACAACCTATTCTTGATTTTTTAATTTTTTCATATAAAAATAAAGATCACACCATGAATTTACACTAAGACAACCAAATCATGGAAATGGAATGAATGGGTGTGAACATATTCAATAGGTAATAAAACTCAATCAAGCATATGCGCACAATGCATAAGTTTACTCCTGTCGAATGAACATTAAAAACATCCTTAGGTGTAAAATTGTTGAATTTAGATGATATCGACTAAATCAAATCAACAAAAGCCTAAGTGATTTTCACACTAATAAAACTATTTGGCATCTTTTTCAGAATTTTTCAAACACTACACCAAAATGGCCAAATTGTCACCTTTCCGCCGGCCACCCTTGTCAAGGTCATTGACCGTGACAAAAATCTCACGTTTTGTGTCACGGTCATTGACCTTGACACGACCGTGACAAGAACTTGTCACGGTCAATGACCGTGACAAGTCCGTGACAAATTTACTTGTCACGGTCGTGTCAAGGTCAATGACCGTGACACAAAACGCGAGATTTGTGTCACGGTCAATGACCTTGACACGACCGTGACAAGTTTTGCAGCAAAAAAAGCCCTAGGATTCTTTTTTCCCACCTTTTTTGGTTTTCCCCCTCTCTCTCTCTCTCATCCGCGATTTCTGCTCTCTCTCTCTAAGGTATATTTTTTTTTCCTCTCTTTCTCTTTCATTTCTATATGTATGTGTATGTGTATGTGTGTATATATATGTGTGTATATGTATATGTGTATGTGTTTGTGTAGGAGGGTAGTGAGACTGGGGTCTATGAATAACTGGAAAGGGTGAGGCGTGACCCACTCCAATGGACGCTGTCTGCAAGTCTTCAAGGTCTCCTGGTGCAATTTCTGAAGAAAACTTCTCCTTCTGGTAACAATGGAACTCAAGCTTCAACTCACTCCCTGCAAGAAGATGAACTTTCACAGCAAAAATAGTAATTTTCTCAAGGGAAACACCTGAGAGTGATGGCTGTCAGTGGGGAGTGAAGGAACAAGGCACTCAGCACTATGAGAATGAGCAGGGAGAGAATACTAGGTAGGTCTGGTGATATTTTAGCAGAGTAACAGTGCAATTTTTTCTTGTCTATCTTTTTGACCTTGCCCAGAGGTCTATTTATACTTGGGCACTAAGGCTGGGTTGGCACTTTTGGCGCCAAAACTTAGAGGGTTGGTGAGGGACAAAGTCTGCAGTGTACTATTTGTCCCTACCTGCAGGCAGGTCTGCCTGTCCCCTCTGGCAGATGCCCCCCTGGCGTCGACCAAAGTTCAAAAGCAAATATGTCTTCTAATGGAGACAAAATATCTGATTTGCTAAATATCTTTTGAAACGGTAACTTTTGATAAAAACTTTGTAAACTTGAGGGGGGGGTCTCGAGGACCACCTCCTCTAAAATATTTGCAAGCTTGAGGGGGTCTCGAGGACCCCCTTCTAAAATCATTTTTCTTGAGAGGGGTTTAGAGGACCCTCTCCTCTAAAATCATTTTATAAATAGTTCTTTTCTTGTGAGCAGCCAGCCCTTTGGCTGCTCACTTCACTTGTGACTAAGTGTGAGGTGTGTGAGGACTGGGTGACTCTAGGGTCTCCTACTAGTATTCTCTCAATCCTATAGTGCTAAGTGGTTGAGCTTACTCAACATACCTTATCCCTCAGCCGCCAAGCCAAAACTCCCAGGAGGTCCCAACGCGCCTGTTCGAGTCCTGCTTGCTCGACTAGGCTACCTGTACAAGAAAGTAAAGTGTTAGTGTTGTTGTTCATTTAGAGACTGTTGTTTCATGATGAAAACTCCTGTAGAAGCACTTCTCGAATAACATTTCTGCAGTGACCCTTGCAGTGGCGCTGACTCTTGCGGTGACGCCGACTCTCTCAACTGTCATTACTGCAGTGGCCCTTGAAGCGGCGTTGGCGCTTGAAACGGCGCCGACCCTTGCGGCGGTGCGGACCCCTGCGTCGGTGCTGGTATATGAGGCGGCGCCGACCCTTGTCGCGGCACCGACGCTCGGAGTGGCGCCGACGCTCGAAGTGGCGCTGACGCTTGAATCGGTGCTGGCATGTGAGGCGGCGCCGACCCTTGTCGCGGCACCGACGCTCGGAGTGGCGCCGACGCTCGAAGTGGCGCTGACGCTTGAATCGGTGCTGGCATGTGAGGCGGCGCCGACCCTTGTCGCTGCGCCGACGCTCGGAGTGGCGCTGACGCTTGAATAGGTGCTGGCATGTGAGGCGGCGCCGACCCTTGTCACGGCGCCGACGCTCGGAGTGGCGCTGACGCTCGAAGTGGAGCTGACGCTTGAAGTGGCGCCGACGCCTGAGGTAGCGCTGATGCTTGAATCGGCGCTGACATGTGAGGCGACGCCGACCCTTGTCGCGGCGCCGACGCTCGAAGTGGCGCTGATGCTTGAATCGGCGCCGGCATGTGAGGCGGTGCCGACCCTTGTCGCGGCGCCGGCGCTCGGAGTGGCGCCGACGCTTGAAGTGGCGCCGACGCTCGAAGTGGCGTTGACGCTTGAAGTGGCGCTGACGCCTGAGGTAGCGCTGATGCTTGAATCGGCGCTGACATGTGAGGCGGTGCCGACCCTTGTCGCGGCGCCGACGCTCGAAATGGCGCTGACGCTTGAGGTAGCGCTGATGCTTGAATCGGCGCTGACATGTGAGGCGGCGCCGACCCTTGTCGCGGCGCCGACGCTCGAAGCGGCGCTTACGCTTGAAGCGGCGCTGGCACTTCACCCGGCGCTGGCACTTGGAGCGGCGCTGACACTTGCGGCGGCGCTGACCCTTGTGTCGGCGCTGGTACTTAAAGCGGCGCTGGCCTTTGCAGCGGCGTTGGCAGTTGCAGCGTCGTTGGCACTTGCAGCGGCGTTGACACTTGCAGCGGCGCTGGCGCTGGCACTTGCAGCGGCGCTGGCACTTGCAGCGGCGCTGGGGGTTTCTGCTGAATATGAGTTTCTGTCGGGACCCTGGGGTGGTTCCTTCTCAATACAAGTTTCTACCGGGACCGTGGGGAGTTCCTGCCCAATATGAGTTTCTGCCGGGACCCCGGGGGGGTTCCTGCTCAATATGAGTTTCTGTCGGGACCCCGGGGGGGTTCCTGCTCAATATGAGTTTCTGCCGGGACCCCGGGGGGGTTCCTGCTCAATATGAGTTTCTGTCGGGACCCTGGGTTTCTTCTCAGTATTTCTAATAAAATAATATTTTTACTTTTTTTTTATAGGTAGACACCCTTCTACAGTTTGTATATATGTGTGTGTATATATATGTGTGTATATGTATGTGTGTATATGTATATGTGTATGTGTGTGTATATATATGTGTGTATATATATGTTAGTGATAGTTAGAATTGTGTAAATGTTAGAAAAGTTCTAGAATTCATATGTTAAATTTAATTATATAAATATTTAAATTGATAATAATTTTATTCATGAAATTAATTCAATTAGGTAAAACCCTAGATAATTTTTTAACAGAATTTGATAATATTATATAAAGTTTAGTAAATTCACAAAATGTTGCCAATTGTATGTTTTAGGAATATCATTAGTTACTTTCGTGCCCAACTATGTAGAATCCATACACATGCATGTTGTTAGAAAGTCTTAAATTTAATTCTCACTTTAATTTGTAGAATCTCTGTACTTGGTTGGATTTATCCCTTTATGATAATGAAATTTATGCTCCAATTATAATTATCTCATGTCATAATTTTATTGATAAACAATAAATTAATAAAGGGTGTGCAGGGGGAGGGGGCAAGGGGTGTGGTGGGGGTGGGGGTGGGGTGTGGGGGGTGTGGAGGGGCAATTTTAACAATTGTATATCTTTAATTAAGAAATTGTATAGCTTTAATTGTAATTTTAATTGTATAGTTTTAGATGAAAGTAAATTAATAATTAGTGCCAATTTCATATGAAAGTAGGATTGTCCCTCATTGTAAATTAGTAAATTAATAATTGTATACTTTAATTGTTAGTTTAATTGATGAAATGTTGGGTTGGTTAGTTTTAAAAGTGGCATGACGTGTGCGTGTGTGTGGTGGGGGTGGGGTAGGGGTGTGTGTATGTGTACTATTAACATTTTTTTTATCTGTACTAATAACATTTTTTTACAGCAAAAATGTCTCCTTCAGATATTAAGGCGAAGATGATGATGCTGTTTATGATGATGTCGTCTGGGCTCGGTGGTAGCGGAGGCGACGAGGGCTCCTCCGCCCCTAGGCTCCCCAAATATGGAAAATTTGGGATTATCATCGAGAACAAGTCGGAGCTATTAGCGAGATCCCTCGAGCTGCTAAAGACGGTCATCGGCCCGAGGTTTATGAGTTGGAAGGAGGTGCCATATGAGCTCAAGTTAGCTGTTTGGGCGGCACTACAGGTAATATATTTATATTTATATTTCAATTTCAATTTCAATTTCAATTTCAATTTCAATTTCAATTTCAATTTCAATTTCAATTTCAATTTCGATTTTATATTTATATTTATATTTATATTTATATTTATATTTATATTTATATTTATATTTATATTTATATTTATATTTATATTTATATTTATATTTATATTTATATTTATTCGCAACTAACATTGTATTTGTTGGACATGAACAATTCAACTTGGATCCAAAGCTACGCGATCCCGTCTTGGAGTAGATTAGGGAGCAACTCAAGTCGTGGAAAAAAAATATGCGGGCACGGTACTTTGGGAAAACAAGAGAGTCGATTATCCAATGGCGTGAATCTGTCCCCCCCAAGGAGCCGATCTCATTGGCACAATGGCAAAAGTTCATTGACAATGAGATCGAGGATCGACAATTGGCATCTCACCAATCGGGGAGGGAAAATCGGGCAAAAAAGACGGACGTGCACTACTCCGGCCAGACCTCTTACGCCGAGATGGAGCATAGGATGCAGGAAAGATTTAATTTTTCTATAACTACAGAAATATATTATTCAAAGAAATATATTATTCTTCATTATTTTACTTTGCGGGGCCTATACTAATTTTACTTTACTTTATTTTATTTCAGGGGGTAGGGAGTGGGCCAGGGGGTAAGCCACATAGACTCGATACTTATGTGGCTCTTCGGACGAAGAAGGGGAAGGACAAGGAGGTGTCCCCGAGCATCGCGGCCACGATTGTAAGTAATCCGACAGTTTAATTTTTGTTAATTATGTTATAATTTTTTAGTTTACTTATTTTACTAATCATGTGCTTTTTGTCGTTTCAGGCAAAGCTTAAGGAAGTGCATGAGTCGCAGTCTGATGCCGACAAGGCATCTTTGTCCACAGACGCACTCAGCCAAGTGCTTGGCTCTGATCGCAAGGGGAGGACAAGGGGAGTGAGCTCGCGGGTGGCCAAATCTAGGATTATCGGATTGGAGACGAGCGATACCGGGTTGGCTCGAACGGTGGATTCACACGACGCGAAGTTGTCCCGTTTGGAGGCGACGGTCCAAGATATGTACGCATTCATGAAGCGTACGTTGGGCGGAGACCGTAAAGGAAAAGGGAAAGGGAAGGAGAAGGCAGTGGAGGAGGAGGTGCGGGAGGACGAGGCGCAGGATGACGAGGATGTGGACCTCGCTGCTTCATCACCGACACATTCGTACTTCGATGATCCACTTCCCTATTTGGCGCCCTTCAACAGACCAATGACGATACTTGGTTGACCGAGCGTGTTCATATTGGACGTATTTGATGGCCAGCGGATAGGGCGGGGGTTGAGGGACCCGAATATCGTCGAGGGTGGAATAGTTCATGGACGTGCGCTTCAACAGATGGAGTCCAAGGTGCTCATCACGCATGTCATACCCGGGAAGGAGAACTCCCTATTTTGGTTGCGCGAACAATGCGGCACGACGTATATTAGTGGGTGCGTCAATTCGTATGTCGTGTGGCCTACTCACCTCCTCACATTTACCCAAGACATGTAGTAACATTATTTTTAAGTTTGTCCATTTTAATTATATTTGGATTATATCGTCATGTACATTATTTCTATTTTGAATATTTGGATTATATCGTCATGAATATATATTTGCATTATCTTTAGTTTGTTTGGATATATGATGTTTGGAACAGGTACAACGTTGCTATAACAGGTACAAATATACTGCTGGACAGTGGCAGTGGCCATACTGCCCAGCAGATTTTTTTTTCGTGACAAAAAGTTATCACGGACGTGTCACGGTCAATGGCCGTGACAATTTTTTAAAAAAGGGTCAGGCTTTGTCACGGTTATAAACCGTGACAAACGTGTCACGGTCATTGACCGCGACACGACCATGACACAAAATGCGAGTTTTATGTCAAGGTCAATGACCGTGACACGACCGTGACAAAAAAAGTTGTCTCGCCTTGAAATGTCACGGTCATTGACCTTGACAAGTTGGATTTGTCAAGGTCAATGACCTTGACAATTAGGCAGATTTGGTGTAGTGAAAGGACGTGCAAACCCATTGATATATATATCCAACCAAAACTCCCTTGTAAATAATAATCTTTTTATTTTTCTAACGTGGTTCTAAATTCTCAAGTTAGAGAAAGCCTATTGGCCCAAATTTTGGCATATTTCATCTTTTTATTGCCTTAATTTTTCTCGAGCGGGCTCTTTTCAAACGGTGGCTTTCACGACGTAATTATTATTCACTCGCAGCCCTTTCCCGTGCACTTATTATTTTTTCAAATTTAAACAAATTCCTCACGGGCAATGGTTTTTACATGCACTACTTTTATTACTCTCGTATTATTGCACTTGGTTCGTTTTAAGGACAGTACTAAGATGAAAACACTCGATCAATATGTGATAGATACATACAATAATCAAACAAATCCGTGCATGTATGTAATAGAGGAAATAATGAGTCAAACATATATGAAGTATCAACTAATAACATCTCAATGACTCCAAACATTGTAAAGCACATAGATGACCTGACATATTATCTCAAAACACTATCAATAGTCACATGGATATGGAATGATGTTGTGACTCGATCGTCCTAAATGTTCATTCATAAACAGTGCTAAACAAAATATAAAAAATCTTTTTGGATTTTTTTCAAAAACAATTATCAAAATAAAATCTTATTGTATTTTTCAAAAGCAAAAATCTAATACAACAATGATACACAAGTCATAACACTAGCAAAAATATATTATGTAGCTTAACTAGCGTATGGAAAACAAGCAACACGATCAGCCAAAAGATTTAACATGGGGTGAATCACGTACAAGTAACTGAGAGTCATGAACAATTAATCCAAAAGCCTCTAAATCTAATTTCCTAACCCAAATATATTTGGAACAGCATGTAGGAGTTTTGGGAATTGAATTTACTTTCTCATTAGACTTCCTAGGAGTATTATGAAGTTTATAACAGAAACGCCTATGATGACCTTTCTTACCGCAATGTGTGCAAGTGTAAATTGGGCGGTGAATGTTACCTAAAGGCGAATCTTTCCTAAAGTTTCTACGTGGCGTTCTCCTAAAATTTCTAGGTGCCTCTTTCACGATGTTCATAGGTGGATCTCTCTTAACAACCTTCGGTGCCTCTCTCCTAACAATCCTAGGCGGCTCTCTCACATGTGTAAGATTGGCTTTGCGAATGGGTGCAACACTATCATCGAAGCCTATACCACACCTATCATCCTTAATTTGGACAGTTCCTAACATCTTATCTAGATTTTTCGACCTAGACTCCAAATCAAACTTAACCTTACTTTACTCTCTCAAACTCTTCTCAAGCTCACATATCCTCGACTCGAGTACACGTCTAGAATCCTCAAACTCTAAAAGCACCTTTTTCATAGTCTCCATCAACCCTCTATGATTATCTCTCCCACCCTCGACATACGCTATCTTATCTCTAAGCATATTCTCACTTGTCCTAAGATCCTCTATTAATGCATTCGTGTTATTTTCATCTAAGACACGTTTTTTCAATTTAGCTTCAAGTTTCAAGTTTGCCTTCTTTAACTTTACAGAATCCACATACAGGTTATTTCATGCAACTTGCAGCTCACTCAACTCTTCCTCTTCCTCTTCCTCTTCCTCTTCCTCTTCCTCTTCTTCCTCACTCTCATCACTAGTCATAGGAGTGGGGAGCTCTCGCTTAGTAACATAAAAAACTTATTTTTCAGAATCACTATTACTAATTGAAGAAGCATGAGTTGTCGATTTATTAAAAATCTTCCGCATATTAGTGGGATACTCATCTATCGTGCGACCAATTCATTCACAACCAAGACACCTCTTAGACTCATTTTCAACAGAAGATTTAAAACAAGAGTTCAAGTGAATTTTCCAATTAGTCCTTTCAAAAATTTGACATCTAAAATCATCAAAACCACCAAAGCCATATTAAAATAATAGGATCAAACATAATAACTTAGTGCAACAGACTCTGATACCAATTTGAGAGTATGCTACAGTGAAATAATGCAGCTTCTCAAATAAATTCAATTTTAATTATGTGACAAACCAACCAATTTTTATTAAACCGAAATTCTAGATAAACCCTAACACATGCATCTAGGTGATTTAGAATTATAAATTAATAAACATGCAAAGTAAACCAATTTCAGGAAAAATTCCCAAAGGGCAAAATCTTTTATTTCACTATAATTTATAAATCGCAACTTACATGAATTACAATGAAATATGGTGACACAGGAATACTCGTAGGCGTCGGTCAGCGTCGTTAGCAATGGAACAACCACAACAGCCCCACAAGAACACACAATTCTATCTTCAGTAAAGATCCACACGCAGCGAACCTCAATCACCGCAGTCGTAATCAGCCCAGTACTATAGAAGGCACCAAAATCAGAAGTAGAGATCCTCCCTACAGGAGAAAACTTCAACAAGATGGTATCTTGGGTTCCAACACAATTCACATAAATATTAGGATGTTTTATGAATTGAAAAATAAGGTTTTAAACCCTAAAATTGAAGAAGACAAAGTGTTATGACGTTTGCATATTACTAGTATAAAAAATCGTCAGGTCTCCTTAACGAAAACGAAATTATTTAACGCACTTTATATAAAAAATTTGAGGCAATGCGTCATTCGAACAAGATAGGATGTCGTTCGAACAAAATCCCATGTCGTTCGAACAAAAAAGTGCGAAAAATAAATTTAATTTTTTTATTTCAAAAATTCTTCTTTTAATCCTGGAAAAATCATTTTGACGAAAAACAGCACCTCAACAATTAGAAAATATTCTCCTTTAAAAACTATCCCAACACCTTTAAGTGAATCGTAAAGGGATTTAAATACTTTCTCACCCAAATTAACCTTGCCGAGGCTTGAATGTTGAAGAAGCTTGATATTCGGATCTGTCTTGATGCTTGAATGATCTTGAACAATTCTCTGATGATTGTAATGGTATACAACATACTCAATTGTTAACAGACATTTATAAAATCATATCCTTACAGCAACAGATGGGTTTAATCCACATGGTATTCAATCTGCTAGTTATAGTTGTTGGCTTGTTATCACCGTACCATTAAATTTCTCACCATTATTGTACATGAAGCGATCGTTTCATATGTTGTCTTTGTTAATACATGGGCCAAAGTCACCTGGTCAAGACATTGATGTTTTTCTTCAGCCACTAGTAGACGAATTGAAGCTACTATGAGAAGAAGGAGTGTCGGCTTATGACATGTCGAGAAAAAAGTCTTTCACGCTGAGAGCTATGCTTATGTGGGGGGTTCATGATTTCCTCGCATATGGGAATTTATCGGGATGGGTAACACATGGTTACAAAGCTTGTCTTGTTTGCATAGATAATACTCCGTCCATCTGACTAGAGCATAAACAAAAGATAGTTTACACGAACTACCGTATGTTTCTTAATAATGATCACCCGTTCAGGAAAGGAGGTTATTTGGGGTTTAAAATGATAGAATATAGAGACCCTCCTAGTCGGCTAAATGGTGTTGCACTATTAGAGAAGTTATTCCACATTGATTATATTCCTAAGAAGATCCCAAAAGTTCATAGTAAAAAGTGAAAGGTCGGTGATGTAATCGATAATTGTAATGCTGAAGTTAGTGTAAACGATCTATTTTGTTTGATTTAGAATATTGGATTTCACATCAAGTTCGACATGTTCTTGGTGTGATGAACATAGAGAAGAATGTTGCAGAACATCTAATAAACACAATCCTTGATACTAAACTCAAAACAAAGGATACAATAAATGCTCGATTGGATATGGAGAATACGCACATGCACAGTAGTCAATAGATGAAAGTAGATGGACACACTGGTAAAAAGATAAAACCCAAAGCACCATTTACATTGAATAAGGAGTAGAAAAAACAGTTTTGCCAAATTTTGAAAGACTTGAAGCTCCCTTCGAGTTTTTCATCCAACTTGAGCAACATTGTCACTCTTAATCCACACAGCTTGCACTCGGTGAAGTCACATGACTATTATGTCATAATAGAATTTTTACCACCTGTTTTGCTTCAATATGCTTTCCCTAAACATCGTGATTTATGGAAAGCTATCCATGAGTTGAGTTTGTTCTTTAACATACTGTGCTCGAAGGTTTTAATTCGAAAGGATATCCAAGGAGCCAAGTACATGGTTGTGGAAGCATTGTGTGTGTTGGAAAAATATTTTCCACTAACATTCCTTGATATTAGCATCCACCTTATGGTGCATCTAGCATATGAAGCATTGGTATGTGGACGTATATCAGATCGGTGGATGTTTTTGTTCTATAGGTAAACAATTTATCTTATATTGAATTTTAACATGCAAATGTTAATGACTTTGTAATGTTCATGTTTTTTCGCCCATATGAAATGGGGGACTTTACAAATATACCAAGCAATAAACGATATGTTGAAGGGTCGATTACAGAGTCCTATATTATTTTCGAGTTGGTTTGCTATTGCATGAAGTATATGCCAAACCCCCTAGAGGGAAATCATCGAAAAAACTCGTGAATCATTCTTAGAGGAAGATGGATAGTTCTCTGATGAAGGGCCTTTGCTTGACGATAATATTATGATGTTGGAACCAACATAATTTCAACAAATACATCGGTGGGTACTATTTCGTCTTAATGTCGATGGACTCCATGAATACTACAGGTTTGAGTTTCGCCATGTGTTTATATTAAACGTGTATTAATATTGTTATATTGAAACTTGAAACTAATATGAACAATTTATAGTGAGTATAAAGCATTATTGCAGTCCAATTCTCGTGGTAAAGGAAAGGCAATCAAAATGATAAAAGTACATAAGAAAACTTCTTTCATACCGTGGCTATACGAAAAGGTTTGTAATATATAATAAGAGTGCTTAGACATGTCATTTATTAGTGAGCATAATGTTGGAATTTAGTGTTATAATTATGTTTTGGTCTTTTGCACAGTTGGCCAATTTAAGAGAGACGAAATCGAAGGCATTGTTATGGCAATTAGTTCAAGGGCCAAATCATAGGGTTAATACATACAAAAAGTATCGCGTCAATGATTTTATATTTTCAACTAAGTACCATGATGATAGTGTTATAACACAAGACAACGGTGTTTGCCTAAAGGCGTGGACAAAATTCAGGTCAAGAAAAAACGATAAAAATCTAAAGGATGCTTGGATAATGTGGTATGGGGTTGTTAGACAGATAATTGAACTTGATTATACAATAGTTAAGGAGGTAGTGTTTTATTGTGATTGGGTTAGAGTGGAAGATAAAACCAATGGTTGTCGACAGTGTCCGAAATCTAATTTAGTGATGGTAAATTTTGACAAGCTTGAGAGTTTGAGCAATGACTTGGATGAGCTTGTAAATCTTGCTTCCGAGACCAACCAAGTATTTTATTTGAGAAACCCAAAGAATCCCAATTGGTGGGTGATTGTACACTCACCGAAGAGACTGACCAATCGAGTAGACGAGTTACATATACCAACGAACTTCCAATCTACTATTAAAGACCAACCTCATTTGGAAAAGCTGTTCAAACTTCATGGTTCTTTCTAGCTATTGAATCACCAAACTCATTTGGAAATATGTGAATACCTTTGGAACTATTAATGCCTATTTTCTTATCTTTTTATGATTGTAATGACAATGAATTACTTTATATATTTATAGACATTTCTTTTTATAAATCATGCTATGTATGTAGTTGTCTAGTCACTTTTCTCTGTTTCTCTTTCTTTGAGTTTGTTTATCTTCATATGTGGTTCAATTGGCATGAGTATGAATGGAGAAATATTATAGTTCAAGTGTAAAGGTTGTTATGGTTCGATTGGGATGAGTTTGAACGCAGAGTTTAGGGGGATGATGGTCTAACAGATGTTATCAAAACGTTGATTCAAATACTGTCTATCGATGTTATCAAATAAACCTGATTTCATTTTGTTAAGCTATAGTTCTATATACATATTAATGTGTGTGGCCGGAGACTAAATCTTATTTTTAAGACATAATATTGTGCTGGCGGAGACAAATTTATAATACATTTAACTGGAGTAGTGAAATTTTATGATCAAACTTGACGAGTGTTGGTAGAAATCGTGTACGAAAGCTTGGGCTACTTGTGGGACCCTGACAATAAAAAGGTCAAGGGGCTCATGAGGGTCGTCGCGAAGGTTGTCGAGAAAAGTGAGGCCTATTTTTCTTGTTTTGCGATGCCAGACAACCCCCTCTTCATATCAGGGACAGAGGTTATCACATGGTGTCTAGTGCTGTTGATATTGCCCCTTTAGGATTGGTGCACTCCAGGATGTCAACAATATCACTTTGGATGAGGATGACAAACCCAATGCCAAAGATACTGATGACAAGTACTGGAGTGAGTGAGTGAACGACGCATTGATTTTCAACTACTAGTATTTGACTCTGTTTTTGTATCATAAATGGCCTCTAAATATTTTATGCTTTCTTAGTGATTGTATCTCTTACAAGATAATGTTTCCTTTAAATTGATATTTATCGAATTATTTAAGGTGCAATAAAAATTAAGACCTCTGTTCAATCGTTCAGAGTTTCACTGGGTCAATCCCAGTGAGATTTTAATTGTGCCAATGTCTCTCATGAATGTAAAGGTGAAAGGATCCCATATGTTGCCTCTTCTAATGATTTCAATAAAAGGATACGTTTTATGAGATTACTTCAAAGGGGATTTTCTTCACTTGGAAGACAAGTATGCAGTATAATGTGGAGAGAAGACTTGATAGAGCACTTTGAAGAATTGATAGGATGGATGTTTGGAATAATGTTTCTCGTACTGGCCCGCCTGAGATTGGATATGATCATCACCCACTGCTATTTGAATCTACTTGCATTAATCTTACATGCCCAAGACCTTTCAAATTCTTTTCTTCTTGGGTGGACCATCCTTATTTCATGGATCCTATTAAGAGTGAATGGACTAATATCACCAAAATTGGTTGTCCTATGTATATTATCAAAAAGAAACTCAAACTTCTCATGTGTGTTTTGAAAAAAGTGGAGTGACTTTGTTTTTGGAAACATCCATGATAATATGCTACAAGCTAAATCCTCTTTAGAAAAATTCAAGAAGAAATTTAAGGGTTAGGCCACTCCTGACTCAGAGATAATCTTGAAATTGAAGCACAAAAGCATTTGGTTCAAGATCTTAAAGCTGAGAATCAATACTGGAGGGATGAGGCTTTAATCAGATGGATATTTAGAAGAGATAGATGTACATCATTCTTTCATCGATATGTTCAACATAAAAGAAGTACTAATTATATTTCCTAGCTGAAGAATTTGGATGGATCTATACTCTTCGACCCTAATGAAATTAAAACCCATATTGTCCAGTTTTTTAAAGGTCTCTACTCTGTTCATCTTTCTATCCAGCATGATACTCTTGATGGCAATGTAATTCAAAATTTGGTTTCTGATCAGGAGAATTTCATGATGAAATCTATTCCTACTTTTTTAGAAATTAAATATATTGTATTCTCAATGGACTATTCTCAATGGCTTATGTCCCACTGTGGTTAATTGGATCTCCACTATTTTCAAATCAACATGAAGAAAGCACTTGAAAACCATTGCATACAGAGCTAAATTCAAGATAGAAAGTTATCGAAGCAGAATGCTATTTACTGCTAGTAGATTTCAGTAGATAAAGGCTACGGTCTAACCAATCCTCTTATACAACTTCATGGTTTACAAATGGCTTGGCATTCTGCTTAAGGAAGTGCAATCTTAGGTCAAATGCTTTCTTTGGTCTGGTTTAACGTCCTAAAGGATGATAATCACCGTAGCTTAGAATAGAGTTTATACTCCTATCAGTGAAGGTGGCTTCAGTTTAAGATGTCTAAAGTCTCTTAATTCATATGTTATTCTCAAGCAGTCATGGGAAACTTGTTCCAAAAAGTCCATATGGTATGATTTCTTGAATGCTAGATTCAACCCCTTTAGAGATAAGAGGAGTTATAATATCAGTTCTATTTGGCCTAAATTTTAACTGAGAAATTTTTTTTACTGATTATAAGGATCTTGCATATATATTGAGAATAATATACAAATGAGGTATGTTTATGTATGTTGTTCATTATGTATACATAGATTCCAATGCTTTCCAGTTACTGTCAAACAATTGTTTGTACCAATTGAAATTTCTATTTATTTGGATTGATATGGATATTTCTATTGCAACAGAACAGAGGTTTGAAAAAAGTACTTGTTATGTCTTAATTTCTATTGCAATGATTGAATAAATATGTAACAACCCGCATAATTTTTGGGGTATTTTCGAAATTAAGAGGAAACAAATAAATTTTGAGATAAAATTATTTTTATTGCTCAAATATGTTGGTTATTATTTTTAAAGGAGAGAATTTCAAACGGTTTCGAAATCGGAATTAAAATGGAGTTTTAATTAAATTTTTATTATATAGAAGAATCCTCAAAACATAAAACTCTCTAGGAGTCCTCGAAACATAAAACTTTCTAGAAAAAAAAATATATTTAAAAATATTGAACGGTCTGATCGAGTTGAATTTTTTTTTCTATAGCTTCCTCTCGTCTTCAGCTAATTCTCTATTAAATTTCATCAATTCCAACGGTCCGATCGTCCGGAATAAAATTTTTAGTATTTGTATCTGATTAGAACTATTTTCTTAATCAAACTCTTAATCCTTTATATATCAATAAATTCGTGGCTTGGTTTTTCAAATCACTTTTCTCAAACTTTTCAAGAAGAAAAGCTCTTTAGAATTACTCCCTTTCGTCTACAAACCATAGCCCCAAACTTATTCAAGATTTCAACCTTAGATTAGAAGGCTTATTTGGTGTTTTCTCGAGTTTGGGCTAGAACTTGATTGGATTATTTTCGCGAGAAGAACGTGATGGTGTGAATAGATTTTGAGGCTAAAATTATGTGATGATTCATGTTGATTCTTTTTGGTGGTTTAAGGTATGGGGTTTTACACAATATGCTCCTAAATCTCGCGAGTATTATTCTCGTTGTTTTCTTGTGATTATTGACTCATATTTGAATTGATAAAGTCATTTGAAAATCTGAAAATATTTGTTGGAATTTAATTTTCGATTCATAAGGTATTATTATTGTGTTGAGCATGTTGTCATGAGATTTTAATATGGCACTAAGGTTGGGAACCCGCCAATATTTCTTTTTCCGGATATGCTAAAAAAATGCATAGGCGCGGTACGGTGGTGAGGCCTGGTGACCCGGTTAATGTGTTGTTGAGAAATTATATTGATATAATTGCTTATGAGATTCGCATTTGATTTGAATATTTGTATTCGTATTGTTACGTTTTATTCACCGCTAATATTTATTGAGCATCTTTCGTGTCGTATTGTGTACTTTCCTATATTTTCTTTTAGTTGGCAGGTTAGCGCAGATTTGAGCGCTATGGACCAATTGGGATGATATTTAGCATGGATTATTATTGGAAAGAATATTCGAGAATACAAGATGAGAAGATTGTATTATTTTATGTATAGAGCATCTAAATCCTATAATAGAAAAGAAACCACTAAACTCATCTTCAAATTAAATACAACAAGTCTCTCGAAATAAACCAACTATCTAACTCGAAAATAAAATACAAATCTCCAATGCTCTATACATAAAATAATACAATCTTCTCATCTTGTATTCTCGAATATTCTTCCCAATAATAATCCATGCTAAATATCATCCCAATTGGTCCATAGCGCTCAAATCTGCGCTAACCTGCCAGCTAAAAGAAAATATAGGAAAGTACACAATACGACAGGAAAGATGCTCAATAAATATTAGCGGTGAATAAAGCGCAACAATATGAATACGAATATTCAAATCAAATGCGAATCTCATAAGCAATTATATCAATATAATTTCTCAACAGCACATTAACCGGGTCACCAGGCCTCACCAACGTACCGCGCCTATGCATTTTTTTTAGCATATCCGGAAAAAGGAATATTGGTGGGTTCCCAACCTCAGTGCCATATTAAAATCTCATGACAACATGCTCAACACAATAATAATACCTTATGAATCGAAAATTAGATTCCAACAAATATTTTCAAATTTCCAAATGACTTTATCAATTCAAATATGAGTCAATAATCACAAGAAAACAACGAGAATAATACTCGCGAGATTTAGGAGCATATTGTGTAAAACTCCATTCCTTAAACTACCAAAAAGAACCAAAATGAATCATCACATAATTTTAGCCTCAAAATCTATTCACACCATCACGTTCTTCTCGAGAAAATAATCCAATCAAGTTCTAGCCCAAACTCGAGAAAACACCAAATAAGCCTTCTAATCTAAGGTTGAAATCTTGAATAAGTTTGGGGCTATGGTTTCTAGATGAAATGGAGTAATTTTAAAGAGAAACCACCAAAAAGAACCAACATGAATCATCACATAATTTTAGCCTCAAAATCTATTCACCCCATCACGTTCTTCTCGCGAAGATAATCCAATCAAGTTCTAGCCCAAACTCGAGAAAACACCAAATAAGCCTTCTAATCTAAGGTTGAAATCTTGAATAAGTTTGGGGCTATGGTTTGTAGATGAAAGGGAGTAATTTTAAAGAGCTCTTCTTCTTGAAAATTTTGAGAAAAAGTGATTTGAAAAGCCAAGCCACGAATTTGTTGATATATAAAGGATTAAGAGTTTGATTACGAAAAGAGTTCTAATCAGATACAAACACTAAAACTTTTATTCCGGACAATCGGACCGTTGGAATTGCATGAAATTTTATAGAGAATTAGCTGAAGACGAGAGGAAGCTACAGAAAAAAAAATTCAGCTCGATTGGACCGTTCAATATTTTTAAATATATTTTTTTTTCTAGAGAGTTTTATGTTTCGAGGACTCATAGAGAGATTTATGTTTTGAGGACTCTTCTGTATAATAAAATTTTAATTAAAACTCCATTTTAATTCCGATTTCGAAACCGTTTGAAATTATCGCCTTTAAAAATAATAACCAACATATTTGAGCAATAAAAATAATTTTATCTCAAAATTTATTTTTTTTCTCTTAATTTCGAAAATACCCCAAAAATTATGCGGGTTGTTACAAAATACTCCTATGTGAGCACTAATAATCAAGTGAAGTATTAATAGTGTCCTAATATGAATACCGAACATAGTCAATAGCCACATTCATGCATTTCCCTGCTCCCATACATGCAACATCATTTCATTTGGATGAGATGCCTAAATCTAAATTGTATACCTTGGGTACATGACCCCCCTTGCATCCTCAATTTCTTGGATATGGACAAAATTGTACACAATACCTTGTGTAGATATATGGTGCTAATTTAATGTTCTAACATTTAATGTCGTGTTCTGAATTTCAGAAAATCAATTATGTCTTCAAATGCAAATGCAACACAAGACGAGAAGGAAAAAATAACAATCATAGTTGAAATTGATGGCTCTGTTGTGGGTGATAATTGTAAGAAATGGAATTCTCATGTTGGGGATTTAGTACGAAATCTTATTTCCGTTAGCTATAATGATTGGCTAAAGGTGCCACAACACTTCAAAGATGATGTATGGTGCACATTAATGGTAATATTCAATATCCTTTGAGAATACTATCCATACATGATTTTTTTCCTTTTTAAAATACGAAATATGCATAGATATATCGTGAATTCAACAATTTATTTTTTGAATCATAGATTGTTCGTGCGTAAAGCAAATGTATAAACTCATTTTGTTGTTTTCTAACCTTTTACTATTTTTTATTTACATTTTTCTATAGGTCCAATTTGAACTTAATGTTTCGGTTGAAGTTGCTCGCCCTTTGCTTGGGAAACCTTGGTCCCAAAGGTTTAGGACCTTCAAGTCTAGTTTGCGAGAACATTTAAGGAAAAATGGTCGTGAAGTGCCTCTAGGCGTTGATTCTGAAATTTGGAATAAATTTGTAGAAAATGAAGATAATCCCCAAAAGCAACAACAAAATAGTAAAAATAGTGAAAACCGATAAAAAAAACTTCAAGTCCCCTATTGTCTTGGGCGTTGTAGCTATGCCCAGAAAGCATTCAAAAAGGTAGGCATTCATGTTTATAATTTCCGGTCTTAACACTTTTTAGTCTTACACTTGACATCAAACAAGGAAGAGCCTACCAAAAAATTTAGGTGACTAAATTAGTGGACTGCGGGACACAGTGATGAAAATGGGAATGTGATGGCAAGCGCTAAGGCTAAATATGTGAGTATTTTAGTTTTTGTCTATGATATTATTATTTTTCTCCTTTAGTCTTTCCTCTTTTACATGTATTTATAGTTTAGCGTTTTGTTGTCTATACTATAGGATGAGTTGTTGGCTAATAAGAATAGAAGAAAATGTGGAGTAAGTAGCCATGATGAGGGAGGCATCGACACAGATGTAGTTGCTGAAGTATTTGGGAAGGACAAAAGGGGAAGTGTTCGTGCATATTCAAGCCATATCTCTATGACATAACTTATTCATATTGCGATTGCGAGCAATGCACTTGAAAGGGGGCAAACAGAAAATAAAAAAGATGCACGGAATAATTATGAACTCAACTCAAGACTACACACTCTAGAGGATACCCTCAAGGTAGATTTTCATGTTTTTAAATTTTGTCATCCCATTGATAATACGCAAATATTGGGTATTTCATCCTCCGAACGGATGCATTTTAGCCCCCTCGGGTGTCTTATTCCCTATATTTATGCTCGTTAACTAGACAACCTCGGATTTCTACGTTAACATATTTTGTAGTGGTTAATTGAGCTTTTATAGGTATTTGGATGCTAAGTGTGAAGTATGGACACATCCGCTCGATTTTCCTACGCGATCGTACGTTCAAGGGCATTTTATTCTTTTTACAGCTTGGTCACCTGGCCCAACATCTTCACAGAAGTTGTATCCCTCCTCACTATCTTCGCGTGGCCGCAAACGGTGCGCGATTCCGAGTTCGTATGATGAAGTTACGGCGATTTCAGCGGAGGGAAAAATATTGAAACCAAAAGAGGAGGAGAAGAGGAAGAAAATGGAATGCAGTAGCTACCTTGATTCTTCCCTGCTTGATCGATCGATCGATCTTGCTCGACATGGGATATTTTATTCACCATTGATCGATCGACAAAAGGGGTCGATCGATCGATCCCCTGTTTTCAGGAGATATTTTGGCCTTTATTTTCTTTTGTCTTTTCTTTTATATTTTAATTCCCACTTACTATAAATAGAATTTTTGATGTAATAACATATATAATTCGATTTAGCTTAGGTTAGCTTAGAGTTTGAGGGTTTTGGAGAGTTCTTCTTCAATTGTTCTTAGTTTGACACCCCATTTGGGTTGAATGTTGCATTATTCATCATCCTCTTCCTTAATATAGTTTGTATTTCATTATTTCTTGCTTTCTAGTGTAATTTATATGCTTTCCTAATTAGTTTACATGCTTTGATTTACTTACTTTCTAGGTAGATTTATCGCATTATTTACCGCATTTATTTATCGCGTTTTTAACATGCTTTCTAGGTAATTTAAATTAGGTTGTGTTTGAATGGAACTCACTCGGGTTAACGCGTTTCTTGGCTTTGGTGATAGTGTTTATGGGTTTATTTCGGGTGCATTATCCTAGTTATTATGCCTAGGAGATTTGACGGGGCATATCATGTATGTCCCGTGCTTACAACCTTTCGCGCGTAATTTTTGGGATATTTGTTGACGCCAAAATCTTATTAGGCTTTTATGCGGATTTAGGGGCGTGACAACCCTTGATTTAATTAACTGTCGAAACAAGACGCATTTGTAATAATTCGTCGACCCATGTAACCATTTTATACACATTAACCCGGGTGAGGGATATTCGACGCAACCTATAGTTTTACTCGCTTTCATAATCTAGTTTCAATACCCTCGCCTAGATAATCTTTCCCTTTTATGCATCTTTTCCTTTTTAGTTTGTAATCACCTTTTACACTTTTATTTCGGAACACTAAATCATATAAATTCTAGCATCTCGTCTCAGTGGATCTTTCGATACCCGACTTATCGTTGTGCTTGCCTCGCAAGTGTAGTCGTAATTTAAGTTTTTTGTATTGAGTAGGCGAAACGAAAACAACGATCGACATCTGACACGCGCCGCGCTTTTTGCACTTGATTAAAATGGCGTCGTTGCCGGGGACGAGTTTGTTTTAGACTTTATTTGATTTAGTATTTCATAGTATTTTCTTTCTATTTGTATTATTTTTTAATATTTTGCAGGACTTTCACATTTGAGCACTTAGAAACGCTCGAATTTTTTTCGCGCGCACTTACTTTGTGGAATTCACCATTTCGAGCCATTTTTGGGGTAAGCATGTCTTATTCCAATTCTTTCGGTAATCATTGTTATAATTCTCAAAATTCTCGCAAACCTATGACTTTCGGTGAATACTTAGAATCCCAAAGTATAACAAATTCAAATATGACTTTGGGTGAGTATAACGAAAGTCAAAATTTGGGTTATTAGAATTTTGATGATGATGACAATGATTTTGGGCCTTTACCTCCTTATAATAGGAATTTTGAAACGAATTGCAATAGTTTTCAAAATTCCTATCATAATGAGGTTTCGTTTAAGTCCGATGTTAATTTTCAAACTTCCCATTTTCATGCATCCGCACCTCGACCCATGACATTCGGTGAGGGCTTGCGTATGTATGAGAATGAGAAACTTGAAAATCGTTATCAGGAAGAAAATCATTCGTGGGAACATGACTTCGATTTACTTTTTGAGTTCGACAACGATTTTTGCTTCCGAGACTTTCGAGGTTGAAGAATGTTTTGAACCAAATGAGGTACTTTTATCTACTTTGGAACAAACCATTCTAGACTTTGCCCATTGCATAATAGATATTGAAAGTGAGGATGAAAATGACGTAATATCTATTTGCAATGAAATGATTTCTTCTTTGGCCCCCAAAGAAGAACATTTCATTGAAAATGATATTATTTCCTTCGAAACTCAATCTTCATGCGATGATGATTCATCTCATGAGTTTGAATTTCTTTCATCCCCATTTTCATTCTCTATTATCACACCGTCACAAGTACCCGATGATTCGGTTTCAAACTTTAATGTTTTAAACCTTTTCGCCGACGAGGATTACTTGCTCGAGTCGCCTTCCATGATCGCATCTTTGCCTTCGTGTGCGCCGCCTCCCATTCCAATTTCAAAATCATTGGGAGGATATTCGGATTTTCTCGGTCCCCGCATGTTTTTGTCACTCGTTCAATCCAAACCCCCCATCGTCCCTCCAAAACTTTTAATTGGCGATGGTTCCTTTCTTACTCCTTACACATGCCTTCCGTTGTTAAAACAAAATTCATATTTTTTAGAGGGCATGCTTGTATGTGAGGGTACAACAGTTATCCTCCAAAGTCAAATCGTTTTCACGGTGGACCCTCGGCTATTTCGACTTCTAGTGTATAGTTAGTGTGAAGCCTAAATAGTAGGTTGTATATAGTTAGCTTTTTATTCTTTTGATCTTTTCTTTCCTTTTTAATTTAGTATAGTGTAATTAGTTAACTTTTTGTTATTTGTTTTTGCTATGCTCAGTACTAACTTGTTTTGTAGATTCTTTGGACTTGTTCTTATGGGGATCGTTCCAATTTTGGGTATTATCGCTATTTTCCTCTCTTAACTTGGTTCTTAATTCACATTAAGGACAATGTCAAGTTTAAAGTTAGGGGGTGTGGGATATTCTATCCATTTCTTTATTTTAGTCCATGTTTTTGCTCACATGTTAGTTACTTAGTATGCTTTTCTTAGAAAAATTCAAAAATTTCAAAAATATTTTCTTTATTTTTTCTCCTTTTGGGGCTTTTTGCCTTTGTTTTCGATGATAAATTTCAATAATTTACCGATCCAATAAACAACCCAATGATGCATGTTCTCGATTTTAAAAGTTATTAGACTTTAGTCTCACTTATTGATATTATGAATAACTTCATGAATTAAACTTTAATCCCATGAGCACATGCAACTTTCTTGCCTTATTGATTTGGTTTAAGATTTTTATAACTCGGTAATCTTTTGTTGCATTGTATATACTTACACCGAGTAAGCTTTGTACCTTTCGTCGTTTGTGAGTTTATACACTATTCTTTCCTCTTTGAAAACGTTGAATTCGTTGGTAATCTCTCTATTTTTTCATTTGATCGTTTATTAATTGAGTTCATACTTGAAATGAGTTACTTGATCATGATTTTCATATATTGTTTTGACTCGAGAATTGCGTAAACCTTTGTGAAATGATCATAGACCCTCTTTGTTATATCACCCATATTGACCTTGACCTCACCCTTTTATGTTTACCCTCGTTAACCCCTTTGAGCCTAAATATTAGCCGTTCTTTTCATAACTCAAATCCCATAACCAACTCTAAATTGGAGTTATAAGCCATACATACACCTTCCATACCTTTGTTTGGAATGTTACTTAGGATTGAATGTTGTCGTTGTGATGTCGGTTGCAATTTAAGCATATGAGAGTTTGAAAAGGAAAAAAAAGAAAAGTGAAAAAGGGAAGAAAAAGAGAAAGCAAAAAGTAAAAGAAAAGAAAAGAGAAAAATGAGAAAAAGAAGAAAAGAAAAGAAAGAGAAGGTTGTAAATGTTGTATATATTTCAATAAGCTTTGATTACTCTCCCCAATGATATATCTAATGCTGTTTTGGAACTTGTCTTCCAATTTTGATATTGCCCGCATTTTTCTATTATCCCGAGTTTTCATTCCGAACACTTTGAATCCGTACACATATATCCTTTGTTTCGTACCATAGCCTAGCCTACATTACAACCCTATTAAAGTCCAATGTGATCTTAGGTTGATGTAATTTAAAAGTTTAAATAGTTTTGATAATCTGTGAAAATACATTTCGCCTCTTTTAATGTGCAGTATCTTTCATTGAGATTATAGTTTTTCAGTTTATATATAACGTTCTTCATTTGTGACATGTGCGCAACCTAGTTTCCTTTTACATTTACTCTTTCGCCCGCATATTCCGTGTGTTACCTCCCTGTTTCAAGTGAATTTCATTTGATGAGTGTAATGCCCGTGAGGATTGAATGTATGCTTGCTTTAATGTTTATTCGGTTTATATAAGTTTTTTACCAAATCATACTTTGCATGTGCTCGCTCTCCTCCCACATTTTAAGATTTCAATTCTACGAGGTGCATTCTATAATGTTAATGATTTGAACTTTTATTTGAATTCATTCAATCTGCTAATAATGCGTATGAAATCTTTTTCGCCATTGTTGGGTTTGTCACACGTTGGTTTGGGCGTATTTTGAGAAAACCATGTGATGTTTGTGGGTACCATCCCTGAAAATCCTCACGAGACGACACTCATCCACTAGGGTAACCTAGGGATTTAACGACTTATTGCATACGCTAAATGCAATCGAATCGCCCGCGAAAGTGGTCTTATGCGTTTATACCATACTTTTGTACTATCTCGTGCTTTTGGGTTTCTTGTAGTTCTTGTTGCATCCTATTTTATTGCTAGGGACTAGCAATGTGTAAGTTAAGGGATGTGATGATACACAAATATTGCGTATTTCATCCTTCGAATGGACGCATTTTAGCCCCCTCGGGTATCTTATTCCCTATATTTATGCTCGTTAACCAGACAACCTCGTATTTCTACGTTAACATGTTTTGCATGGGTTAATTGAGCTTTTATAGGTATTTGGATGCTAAGTGTGAAATTCGGACACATTCCGCTCGATTTCCGTACGCGATCGCACGTTCAAGGGAATTTTTGTCTTTTCACAGCTTGGGAACCTGGCCCAACATCTTCAGGGAAGTTGTATCCCTCCTCACTAGCTTCACGTGGCCGCGAACGGTGCGCGATTCCGAGTTCGTATGATGAAGTTACGACGATTTCAGCGGAGAGAAAAACATTAAAACCAAAAGAGGAGGAGAAGAGGAAGAAAAGGGAATGCAATAACTGCCTTGATTCTGCCCTGCTTGATCGATCGATCTATCCTTCTCAACATGGGATATTTTGTTCACCATCGATCGATCGACCAAATGGGTCGATCGATCGATCCCCTGTTTTCAGGAGATATTTTGGCCTTTATTTTCTTTTCTCTTTTCTTTTCTATTTTAATTCCCACTTACTATAAATAACATTTTTGATGTAATAACAGATGTAATTCGTTTTAGCTTAGGTTAGCTTAGGGTTTGAGGGTTTTGCAGAGTTCTTCTTCAATTGTTCTTGGTTTGACACCCCATTTGGGTTCAATGTTGCACTATTCATCATCCTCTTCCTTAATATAGTTTGTATTTCATAATTTCTTGCTTTCTAGTGTAATTTACATGCTTTCCTAATTAGTTTACATGCTTTGATTTACTTACTTTCTAGGTAGATTTATCGCATTTATTTACCGCATTTAGTTATTGCGTTTTTAACATGCTTTCTAGGTAATTTAAATTAGGTTGTGTTTGAATGGAACTCACTCGGGTTAACACGTTTCTTGGCTTTGGCGATAGTGTTTATGGGTTTATTTTGGGTGCGTTATCCTAGTTATTACGCCTAGGAGATTTGACGGGGCATATCATGTATGTCCCGTGCTTACGACCTTTCGCGCATAATTTTCGGGATATTTATTGACGCCAAAATCTTATTAGGCTTTTATGTGGATTTAGGGGAGTGACAACCCTTTATTTAATTAACTGTCGAAACGAGACGCATTTGTAATAACTCGTCGACCCATGTAACCATTTTATACAAATTAACCCGGGTGAGGGATATTCGACACAACCTATAGTTTTACTCGCTTTCATAATCTAGTTTCAATACCCTCACCTTGATAATCTTTCCCTTTTATACATCTTTTCCTTTTTAGTTTGTAATCACCTTTTACACTTTTATTTCGGAACACTAAATCATATAAATTCTAGCATCTCGTCTCAGTGGATCTTTCGATACCCGACTTACCGATGTGCTTGCCTCGCAAGTGTAGTCGTAATTTAGGTTTGTTTGTATTGAGTAGGCGAAACAAAAAAAACCGACCGGCGTCTGACACGCACCGCGCTTTTCGCACTCGATCAACCATGTTACAACTTCATTGTGTTATTCGTGCTCTTAACTTTTATTTTTTGTCCATTTATGTTACAGGTTATGTATCATATCGTATCAAACAAGAAAGAAAGTGGGGCACCGTTGAACACTTCCACAAGTGATCGATCCATCTCAACTAATCGCCCTTCTCCTCTAACCCAAAACGTGGACAATGTTTTCGCATCGCTTGCTGCATCTCAAACTCATCAACCTCCCCACGTTCCCATGAACTAACCTAAAGTCCTATTGTGGAATAAGTTTGGTAAAAATTTGGCAAAAGGTCATGTTGTGACAGATCCATCACGACAAACGAGTCATTTCAGGTTTCCCCCAAATGGAGAAAAGATAGTTTGTGTGGAGGAAGTGTTCGACCCTGATGCTCATTTGTGGTAAGCTCCTCAAGATGGTTTCTATAACTTGACTGGTTTCGCGGATGGGGGATATCTCATATGGCTTGATAGTTGGTTGAAGTACATATGATTCTACTTCTAGATGGATCATAACATTTATTTTTGCTTATGTTTTTATATGTTTGTATGGTTGCTCTATACTTGTTATAGATTATGCATATTTATGCATTTATGGACAATGATATGATGGCTATTGATTATGTCAACTTCATTAATTATTTGAAAATGTTAACAAGCATGAGTCTTTATGAATTTCTTTTTGGTGATTGTCTTTGATTACTATTTTGGCTCCCATTCAATGTTGGCATTGATTTTGAAAGGGTGAGAAAGATCGATTGGTTGGTTTCCTGGAACACACACACACACACACACACACACACATATATATATATATATATATACAGCATTTTCTAACAAAGTAAAATTGTTAGAAAGTTCCACTTCTAACGGTTTAGATCCGTTAGTAAATAAAAGGAAAAGCATAAATGTGAAAATAAGTCCTCACATAAGTAATAGTTTTTATTATTTGTAATAGTTATTTTTCGTTAGAAATAACAAATTTCTAACGATTTTAATCCGTTAGAAATAATAAATTTACTAACGGGTTGATCCGTTAGAAATCATATTCCCAACACATTATTCCTAACGGATATATCCGTTAGAAAATTGATTACTAACATCATTGTGTGTTAGTAAATGGTCATTGTGGTGTAGTGAGCGCCACTGGTCTTCTTGTAGGGAATGAAGTGTGCCATTTTTAAAAACCTGTCAACCACCACAAATACAGAATCCATCATGCGTTGGTTTCGTGGCAGTCTGAACACAAAGTCCATGGACAGATCCTCCCAAATATGCTCTGGCACTGGCGATGGCGTATAAAGTCCTATATTATGTACATGTCCTTTTGCAGTCTGGCATATGGTACATTTCATCACGTATCTTCCCACATCTCACTTCAACTGTGGCCATAAATAACGTTATTCTACCAAGGTAATTGTCTTTTCCTTACCTAGGTGACCTCCTAATCCTTCGCTATGCGACTCTTTGATGATCGTCTCCTGAAGGAATGTTCGCGGAATGCTCAGACGATTAACTCCGAAGAAAAAACCGTTGTGGATGTGAAAGCCTCTAGTATCCATCTTCAACCGAAACTTCTCCAAATGTCTTGGAAGTTTTCATCGTCCACATACTGATCCTTTAAGCAGTCAAATCCCATGACCTCGGTACTAAGAATAGTAAGTAAAAATGCTCTCCTCCTTAGGGCATTGGACACCTTGTTCATCTTCCTTGATTTGTGTCGTAGAGAAAAAGTGAACTTCTATAAGAAAGTGATCCAACAAGCATGCATCTTGTTCATAGTTTTATGACTATTCATAAACTTCAAGGCTTGGTGATCATTGTAGAGTACAAACTCGCGTTGGATAAGATAGTGTTCCCAATGTCGTAAGGCACTTAACACAACAAAGAATTCCAGCTTATAAGTGGTCCGTTATTTGCTCGTCTCATTCATCGTCTCACTGAAATAATCTATTGACCTTCCTTCTTGAGAAAGAATAACTCGAATTCCTATAACTGAGACATCACATTAAATCTCAAATAGTTTATCAAAGTTTGGTAAGGCCAATACTGGTGCAGAGCAAAGCTTTTCCTTCAGTAATGTAAAGTTACTCTCCTGCTCCGCTCTAGGGTTGTCAATGGGTAGGGTCTAGGCCTGGACCCGATTCGAACCTGTAATTTATAATAGGATATGGACATATTTATTTGGATCCGAGACCCGAAGATCTGAAGATTTGTTTATTAGACGGATAGGGTCTGGATCCTATACAAAACCCGGACCCGAAGACTTGACCCGCATTGTACATTATTATTTTTTAAATATATATACTATAAATTTATATACATTTATAAATATATCTTTACCAATATAACATGTAAGTATTATATATATATATATATATATATATATATATTTATTTATTTATTTATTTATTTATTTATTTATATATATATATATATAAAAGTAATAAATGTTTTATTTATACTAATTGTATACTATAATATATTACAAAATATTTTAATCTAAGATTGAAAAATAAAGAAGGGGAATAAAATAAAAATAAAAATAAGATAAATGTATATATCTGGTCAGATCCGAACCCGAACTCGATCCGATACGGATCTAGATCCAATACTGTAGATCCGATTAAGACCCGATTAGGATTCAGATCCGATTAAGTGCCAACTAAATGGATCTATATCTCCCTAGATACGGTCCAAACTTAATCCGTTGACAAGCCTACTCTGCTTCCATTGGAACTGTCATTTCCTCATGAGGAAGTCGCCGGTGCAGCTATGGTGTTGAAAGTTTGGATAAACCTTCGATAGAATGTTGCAAGTCCATGGAAACTACGTACGTCGATCACTATCTTAGGCGTGAGCCAATATCTTATGTCTCACACATTTTCTTTGTCAACCTGAATGTCATCCGACCTCATAGCAAAGGTCCAAAATAACAATTGACTTGTCATAAAGATGCACTTTTTCAAGTTTATATATAGCTTGTGGGCACGTAAAGTCAGTAAAACATCTTTCAAGTTCCCCATATGATCCGCCTCATTATGATTATATACCAAAATATCATCGAAATAATTAACAACAAATTTACCGATGAATGGTTTGAGCACCTGATTCATAAGTCGCATGAAGGTACTAGGATCATTTGACAATGCTAATGACATAACCATCCACTCATATAATCCTTTTTTGGTCTTGAATGTTTTCTTCCATTCATCTCTAGGCCGAATCTGAATCTGGTGATAACCACTACGTAGGTCTATTTTGGTGAAGACCTTAGATTCTTCCAGCATATCCAGCATGTCATCGAGCTTCTCTTCCTTTATCAACTCCCGAAACCCTTTCTCCTCTAACGTTAGGAAAGTCTACCCCTCCACTTTCGAACCATTGGGTACAATTTCTCTTTCATTAGTTAGAACAAGGATAATCTTCTTTTCATGCCATAAAAATTAGTATGTGTTATCTTTTCCCTTGTGGATGGCGTCTACGTCATATTACCACAGCCTCCCAAGTAACACATGACAAATATCCATATCTACGACATCACAGATGATCTCATTTTTATAGTGTTTTCCAATTGAGAAAGGAACTCGACATACCTCTGTTACACGCACTTCTGATCCTTTCTTGATTCGCCTGATTTTATACGACAATGTGTGTTTCTCAGCCTGCGACTATAGGTCCCCAATCGGTGTTTCGGACACAATACTCTCGTTATTTCCACTATCCACTATTACGCTGCACACTTTCTTGTCGATCGTGCAACGAGTTTTGAATATGTTATGTCATTGATAATTAACTTCCTCTCTTAGGTACAATAATTACCTCTGCGCCACACATGCCACACGTTCCCCATCATCAGGCTCTCCAATCTCTTCCTCGTTATACTCGTTTTCTACCGATTCATATTCTTCCCCTTTCGCATTCTAACGAAGTTTATTCGCAACCTCATAGGACACTCGTTAGACTTGTGCCCTGTTTGTTAACATCGATAACATTTAATTATTACAAGATAAGCGTACTGGCTAAGGTTAGGTCGGTTCTGCTGCAACTGACGATTATGTTGACCAACCTGGGTACGATTGGTACCTTCTCCTGGATCACGAACATTGGCTCGAGATTGAAACTGGGTTGCTGGCATAAACTTCCCTTTATCTACTATTGGTGTTGGTCCTACATATGACGCTTAAGTGCTGGTGGGCGTCTGCTTTGTCGATCTTGTCAACTGAACCTCCAACTTGGCTGCAATATTCATTGTTTCTAATAAACTCCACATGGTGCGGAGGCTAATCAAATCACGAATCTCCAGTCGCAGTCATTTTATGATTCTAGCTACCTGTTGGCTCTCTGTCTCAGTCAAATTGTTTCGTGCGTTCAATCTGTATAATCGATGACTAATCACGTTCTCTGCCGACAGTTCAGATATGGTATAGTCCGGAGGTAAGAATCTTGTTTGCATATATCTTTTCATCTTCACCATTTTCTAATATGTTATTTCTCTTGGCGCCTCCTGTTACACTGCATTTGCTCCCATAAAGCTGACGCACCTCCTTTTAGTTTGTAGGTCACTAATTTCACTTGCCTATCTTCAGAGATATTCATGATACTAATCAAGAAAACCCTCAATATGAAGATGTCCATTGAAATGTGGAATATCAATTTTCATCTTATATTCAAGAACATCAACAATCCTATAGTTGCGACGATCCCTCCTACTGCGATCGTTCAAGATATCTACTTCAAACTCGTCTGAGTCTGACTTTGCACCACTTCTACCCATGATTTGACGGCCATGACCTCACGAGCCTGACCCCTACCTGGGTTTTAATGCGCGTTGCCGCCAAGAACAAGTGTAGCCAGCATTCGTTGTATCTCTTGCACCATATAATCCATACATTGGACAATCTGATGCATTTCTTCCACCCGCCATTCTTGAAACAGCTGCCCAAAGGACTTGCACTCCTCGATTTTTGCCGTCAAAGTGGTTTCTTCTAGTTTCGTTGTTCGCCATCGAGCCAGGCGAACTCAAGGCTCTGATACCAACTGATGTTGCGAAAAGCGACAAAATAAAGGGATCAAACCCTAAAACCCTTTAATTCACAAGACAAAAACCTCACAAGACCTCAAAAGAGTGAATAAACTCCAAATTGTATTGATAGTAAGAATGATGTGATACAAGCTTACATATCTTCCCTATATATATAGGCAAGTAAAAAAAAGAAAACAAAACATTAAAATAATACACACTTAATTCACTAGAGAAAGCAATGGAGGAGATGAATTAACACCTAAACCACCAATTTAAAGAAATCTTTAAAAATTATAGAAATGGCCTTTGTGGTTTATCACTTCATATAGTGCATATTGAGGTTTACTACTTATCATAGTGCAAAAGACACTTGATTTATGTTTATTCAATCCAAGCGAACTGTTATTCTACTGTTACTGTTTATATGAACAGTACCATCGGTCACTGTTCATATGAACAACACTATTGTTCCACTTCAAACCCATTCGTATTAGACAAACTTTGTCAGAAATCAAAATAGTGTCCCCCACCACTTTTTACCTACAAGAGAATAATAAGAGAATTTATTCAAATTTAATACCCCTCACCCGACCCAACCCACACCCCTGCACACAAAACCTAACAATATTTTCTATATGGACCCTACACTTTTGATTATAGACAACAGAGTTTTAGATTATTAACTTTTGCCGTTCTTAAAGACTAATGGTATCATTAGAGATACTCTTCTAAACAACTCACTTGAACCTGTTAATATATAAGCTTGAAAATGTTAGAATATATTATAAGTTTTCAAATAGGGCAATCAATTGCTGGGTTTTTCCATGTATTAGTTAACAAAATTAAAGAATGATTACAACTTAATTCCATTGATGTTTTCACTCAAGTGCTTCAAGGGTTTTGAAGGTATAGTTGGATGCTATTTCCCAAATTGTAAGAAAGCAGTTTTGTGACTAAAAGTTTCAAAATATTTGACAAAAATGTTTGGGAATGAACAGGAGAGGACGGCCTAATCTGAACATAGCAGTGGTCTAATCTCAACAGAATTTTCAACCCACGACATTCACAAACCTTTAATAAATTAACAATTATGCCCAATAAATAGTAAAGTTAAAACAGATTACAATTAATTCAAAAAAATCAATTTGTGTTTTAGCTTAAAAATAAATTTGCACGGACTATTTACTGGTAATTAATTAATGTAATCACTGGTGCATAGTCATAAAATATGAACAATAGAAGAATTTTCACAAAGATTCACAACAAATTTGGTGCACAAATAATGATGTTGAGACAAAAATCAAGTATGCAATAACCTTTTTTTGCTAGAGTTGTGGGGGTGTGTGGGGTGGATAATCAAACCTATATGGATATGGATACAAACTTATCCAATACAATGTTGATAACATATCAATTATTCGTGGCAAGTATACTCCTAACTTCCTAAGTATAAAATGAACTAAGACGATGTTTGTTTGATCTCTTAAATTGAGTTGCATATTCCAATTTAGAGGTAATTTTTTGAGTTTAATTTTTACCTCTTAATACCGATTTGGATTAAAAAATCAACATTCAACATAACGAGGCACATCCATTCCTGAATGCTTCATGCTGAATTTCTATAATGAAATTTGATCCAATTTTCCCCTTGTTATCTTGCTAAAAGACAATAGTATAAATAATTATTAATGGTAAAATGGTAAAAATAACCTATACTCAGCATTCAACATTCGAACTAAATAAGTTCAAACAAGCATTCAATTTTTTTTAACAAAAATTTTAACAAAGCAAGCTTAATCACATTTCAAACTCAACGGACTTAATCACCTAAACCTTAACAATTTTTGCCCAAACCTCACAAGTCTACATCCTTGTCAAATTCTCCTCCAAGCCTTAAATTTTATTCACTTATTCATTGGACATTTTTCTGTTAATGTTTCTCTTTCTTTTAGTTCACTACTTGTTGTTCGGCACAAATATTACTGTGTCGAGGTCTCTTTCATTTTCTTTTATGGGGTGAGGGAGAAACTCATACTATATAAACTGTCAATTGCATATAATACATACCTAAGAAGAAAAAAGAAATAAAGGACGAAAACACAACCCCATAGTGAAACCAAAGAAAAGATAGCCAACTTTCATAGCATACAAATTCCTAATAAGAGGAAAGATCCGTGAATATATCAATCAAAACCTATATTCTTGTCCAGGTCAGGTATAGTTTGAGATACAAAAATGATGTAATGAATATATATACTTACAACTTTGTATGTGAGAGGAAGAGAGAGAATGTGTCAAAGAAGGGTAATGAGGATGAAGAGAAGAAGAGCAGCAATGAATGAGTACTTTAGAGCAGCAATCAATATTGCCAATGATATTAATAATAGCTGCCACAACACTTGCACACTCGCCCACGTCAGCAGACCCGTTAATCCAACAGCTACAATGTTATCCGGATCCGGGTCAAGCAGCAGATCAGCCCATCTCAAATTGAATCTAATTCGTCCATTTCCCTTCTTCGGATCTTCATCATTGCCATTGCTTTTGAACCCATTTTCCTTTTCCTTCGGTTCCGCGCTTACTCCATTACCATTCTCTTCTGCATATATCGATACGTTTCTAGGGTTTCTTCGAGTCTGAGATTTGAATGGAATATATGGGAAGTTGAGATTGTGTAGGGTAAGAAATGTGGAGGGTTTAGAAATTGATTGGTTTGGGGGTGGAATGAGGATTGGCATGGGTGAGTTTGAGAGAGTATAGAACCCTAACATGATTGTCAGGGATATGGTTCAACAAAATAGAAAAACATCGAATGAAGCTTAAAACATTGGAACCTGCTAATTGGAAGAAAAAGATTATAATATTAGTGTACAGCTACATGGCAAGATGATTTTAAGCTACAAAACCTGTAAGAACAAGAAATGGTAAAGAACAAATATCTGTTAGTAAACAAGGAGTGTGACTATGCGGCACAAACCTTCAAAATCAGCAGCTAGACACGAGCGCACACACATACAAGCCTTTAGAAACCACAACCTCAAATGCCAAACGATGAGTCTAAAAGTATAAAATGTGGAGCCAAAAATAATATAAATAAGACCCTATGAATTATTAATAGTCCTTCCTATCAAAACCCCATAAAAAACCTACCTTGCCCCTTTCCAAACTTTTTATATGTAATTTAATTTTCAAAGCTTAAATAATCTTCTCCTTTTCAATTTAACGTTCTCATAATAAACTTCTTTCCACAAGTAATTCCTTTAGAGACATTCCTTTTGTAATAACACCCCCATCTCAAATTTAACCCCAATCTCACAAACCCTTCATGTTGCTCAAGAATTTATTTTTGTTCCCTTTATAAACTGAAGAGTAGTGAAATATATGTTTTAGCTACGAAATCCAAGAACCTAATTCAATTTTCTTCTTTCATAAAATTTCCCATTGCAGAAGAGAAACCCGCGAAACAATTTCAATGGGAACATACTCCAGAATATGGAGAAGAAAAAGGTTTTATGTTACTAACTAGTACCGGTAATCATTTGGGTTTGGATGAGTTTTGGCGGACCAAATATGGGTTGAGTTGGCAGGCGGGTTGGTTTTGGGTTGGGCCAACCCACTTTTTATCAAAAAAAAATACTGAAAAACAATTGTGGTATATATAAAAAAGAATAAAAATTGCATTCAAAAAGAATAAAAATTGCATTCAAAGAGAGAAAAAATCAATTTATGACACCCATTTTTTAATACAAATTGCAAAAATCACTTTTCAATTTATGCCACTTCTTGATCAGCACCGTTCAATTTGCCTATAGCTGAAATCGCTAGAGTGATGGTGAATGAGACGACTAGTGCGACGGAGAGAGAGAGAGTTTCAGAGGAGAGAGTTGAAGGTTGCGTTCATAATGATTGAGAAAGAGGGAGGGGGAAGGTTTTGTCCTAACAGGTACCGAATTGGGGCTCTTTTAATTCAAAGTGGGTACCAACTTCTAAACCCATTTGAGCCCATTTTTAACCCCTTTATAAAACAAGTGAGGCCCAAATACAATTAAAAAAACGGGTGACTATGGGTTGCTCACTAAATTTGGGCCGACATTAACATTGCCACTTCTAATTCTGACCATTGGATCTGAAGTCTCTCTCTCTCTCAGATCTGCAAAAAAGGAAAGAATTAGCTGTTAGAAGAATTGGGTCCAGCTGTCACTTAAACAATAAGGCGTGAATTGTATTCAGCTCTTGTGTAATACATAGTCATTTCATTTAGTTCCAACTGATTAATTAGTTTGTTTGCCAGCTGGCACAGTTACTGAGACTGTAACTGAATCTGTTCAGTGTCGGTTATTGCTAAATGTCCTTAAATAGCTGCTGTTAAGTGATTGTAATTCAGTTTTGCAATATATGAAATCTTCATTTCTCTTTCTTACTTTCTCTCTAAATTCTTGATTTCTATTCTCTCTCTCTAAATCAATTCATCTGCCATGGCATGACAAAAGTGGTATCAGTTCTCCTTTCCTGCCAATTCCGCAACCCAATTCAATCCAAAATCCCAATCAAAAATCCCGAAACAGTAATCATAAACCCTAGTTCTGTCACCATGGCTGATACTCGATGGCAGGCGAACGAAACTAGATTTCTGTAGATAAAACAAAGACAAGATACTCGAGAAGCAAAGATTGAATATGTACAATCTTCAATAGAATCCCTTTTGACCAACATGAACAACCAATTTCAGAGATTGGAAGCAAAAGTTGATAGACAAGCTGAGAAACAACCAGAAGAGAAAATTATAGATGATCAGAGGGGAATTCTTGGTTCACCCCTAATAACTGGGTTACATACTCCTTTCAGTTCAGAATCAAGCAAGAAGAACAACAATGTCTTTACTGGCTACAAAGTAGCCAAGGTGGAGTGTCCACGTTTTAATGGTGAGGAACCGAGATCATTAATTAACTTGTTACAAAGTTGTTTCATCTACAATCCTATACCAGATGACCAGAAGGTGTTGTATGCGTCGTTACATCTTGATGGGAAAGCCTTGAAATGGTTTCAATATGAATGTACTGATGCAAGAACTATCAATTGGGACCAAAAGAATATGTGCAAGATTCTCCAAGGATGGTTATGAAGACATAGTTGTTGATTTCAACAAGCTGCATCAAGTGGGATTTGTAATGGAGTAACAGGAGAAATTTGAAGAAATGAAACGGCTTATGTTAGCCCAGAATCCCACCTTATCAGAATCCTATTTTGTATCCAATTTTCTTAGTTGATTGAAGGAGGACATTAAGACCCCCTACACCATGCTATCTTGTTGTCCAGACTTCAAGAATCTGCAATCACCAAAAAAACAAATACTCCCAGCCATATCATCAATTGAGCACTAAGAACCCTAACCCCAGGCCTCATACAGCTAATCCATTCGAACCACCCTTAACCAACTCACTTAACCATTCAAAGAACCTATTACCAACCATCAAGAAAATAACACCAACAGAGATGCAACTGAGAAGAGATAAAGGGCTTTGTTGTTATTGTGACGAGCCCTATGTATTTGGGCACAAATGCAAGAAGATTAGCGTCCACGTGATGGTGGCAAATGATGATGATGAAGAAGTATAGCCACATGAGGAAGGTGATTAAGGATTCCAATAACTAAGTCTCCCAAAAAATTGCAGCAATTAAATGGAAATTTCACTCCATGCTATGTCTAGTTCCAACCCCCCTAAAACCCTAATCATTACAGGTACTGCTAACAAATACTCTATTAACATCCGTATAGACAGTGGCAGTTTTCATAACTTCTTGGATACTATGACTGAAAGAAAAATTGGGTGCATGGAAGTAATCACTTCTAAGATGCTGGTGCTGGTGACAGTGGCCGATGAGAGTAAGGTAATAAGTACTACAGTTTGTCCAAAATTTGATTGGAGTATGCAAGGTATTGAGTTCAGTACAGAAATGAGAATATTGAATCTAGGAGGTTATGATATGATCCTGAGAGCTCAATAGTTAAAAGCAGTGTTCTAAAAAAACGCGCCTAGGCGCGAGGCTTTTTAAATACGCCAAGTTTTGGCCCTGGGCGTGGTCAACGATAGTCAACGTTTTTTGGGGTAAGGGGTGAAAAAACGCGTGTTTTTTGGGGGTAAGGCGTAAAAAAACCCAAGTTTTTTAGAAGGCGTGAAAAAACGCAATTTTTTTGTTTTTTTTTGTATTTTAAAAAAATAGTATTTTAATTTAAAAATATTTAGGCATATTTTTAAGGTATGTACCATTTCAGTATTTTTAATAGCCTTGTCATAGTCAAAAAAATATTAAAATATAGTAAAAAATGCCTTAACGCCTTTTCAAGCCTTTTTACGCCTAAGGCCTGCCTAGGCTTCTAAGGCTTAAGGCTTGGCCTCCACGCCTCAGTCACGCCTCGCGTTTTTTTGAACCTTGGTTGAAAGAGAATAAAAATCAAGAATTTAGAGAGAGTAAAAAAGAGAAACGAAGATTTCATATATTGCAAAATTGAATTACAATCTCTTAACAACAGCTATTTAAAGACGCTTAGCAATGACCGACACTGAACAAATTCAGTTATAATCTCAGTAATTGTGCCAGCTGGCAAACACACTAACTAATCAGTTGGAACTCTCTCTCTCTACTTAGTTACTAAATTTGGGTGGGCTCTGTTTCAGTATAGTATCTTGCAATTGGAAATAAAGCTCTAAAGTCCATGCCATCCTCTTCTTCCTTATTGTCTAAAATTTATGACTGTTATACCGTAAATATGAGATAACTCGTGGACCAATAAGTAGAAAACACCTGGACTTGTACGTCAGCAGCAACCTGGTAGGCCCCAGGATGAAGCTCGGCCAGGTTTGACAGCCCATTTAACCATTTTAGTTAGGGATCAGTTAACATTGTTAATTAACTCTGTTATAACAAGCATGTACTACGTGAGTGGATGACGTCAGCAGTGCACACATGTGGGGGTGATATGCAAATATTCCTCCCATGTACTAATTAATAACTAACTTTATGATTATTCTCTTACATCACATGTAAGGTGTGTACCTGCCTAACCTATAAAGGAAAGCCACGTGGCATTCTCTTTTCTCTCCTCTTCTAACAACCTATAAAAAGCGCACACACTTTTTGGGGATTCGAGATATTTTTCTTATTGTTATGTTGTCCAACTCTTGAGAGAACTTGAGAGCTTCTATATTGTACATGTTCACGGATTTTGGCCAGTAATTCAATACAACAAACACTGCACTTGTAAACATAGACACCTCTTTTGACCGAACCACGTAAATCCGATTCTTATTCTCTTTCTCTCATCTCTGTTGTTTTCTCTAGTTTAGTATTACGGTAATTAAGATCTCTTATTTGCTTATAATTAGTATATTCAAGCTAAGATACTAAGTATACTGGTTTTAGGAGATAACAGATTGGCGCCGTATGTGGAAATGGTTGGCCATCGTCGCTTTCCACCATCTACATTTGCTAAAGCTCAAGGATACCCAAATTTTGTGAACCAGGAATTGCAATCCAATTTGGCTGAGTTTCACTGGGCTAGAGCTATCTCATAATCAATTTCTATTTGATTCTCGTTAATTCCTTGAATCCTCCATTAGGTTTGCATATTATTGTTTTAGATTCACGTTTCCTGCAATTTCATTTGTTAAGTTTGCGATACTCTATTTTTGCTGCTACGATACTCTGTTTTCTGCGCATTTTCCGTTAAAAATGACGGAGAACCCAAAAAACAGTCAAACCGGAGAGGTACTTCCACCCTCTACACTTGTATGTATGGAGGATTTGAAGGGGATCTTATAGAGCCAAGAGGCTATGCAGGAAAACATGAAATAGTTTACTCAAAAGTTAACTCAAAGTATTCTGGCAGGACAAAGCAGGCCGGCGACGAACCCGATCACCCCTGCAGTTGGGAAAAACTTAGATAGGAGGCGTGAAATGCCACCTCCGGCCCCATTGAAGGACAGAGGCAGGCACATCATGATAGGGCAGCAGAGAACCTTAGGAGATTGGATTTGGGCTCACATGACAAGAGGAGCATATCCAAATTCTCAGTATTTGGGCAAGATGATACTACAGGCCTGAGCACCTCCGGCAGGTGTGTAATATCCAAGTTTAGTGAACTTGATTAAGGTGAAGAGACTCTCGAAGGTAATGGGGTCAGCCACGCAAATTCTCTCCACCAAGCTTTTCAATACAAGGGTAACTTGGGAGCCATCTTTACTGAAAAAAGATCAGACAAAAAGTTTTAGCACAAATTCAGTCAAAGGAAATCAAAAAGCAGCTAAAGGAAGGATATATACCAATATGGTCTGGCCAACACCATTCACAGAGAATACTTCTAGATCGATCCCTCGTGTTTGGGCCGAACTCCCAATTGTTTTTCAAAAACACAAATTTGTTTTCCCAGCTATGATTGCTTGTTTGGGACACTTCTGCAAGTTTCAGGTGTGACTTTCATAGGGAGATATTGTAGTACCCCGGGCCTTAGCATTGTCCTTTATTCCATAGAGAAACCTAAAGATATCCTCGCTGATATCAAGCCCAATGTGTCGTTTCCAATACACCATTGACCCTAAAATTTTCCTATAAGCATTGGAGGAAGTTTGGTTGGAGCCACCCCATAGCCTCTTAAGATCGACCTTATAATAGGATGGAGAGGTAGAAGAACTCCGACCTGTAGAGCCCAAAGTGGGAAGAAAATTCCGTCGACATTATGCCGAGCATAGACCCTCTCATCATAGCCAAACTAATGTGTTTTATGATACGTAGCGACACGTATCGCGTGGTTGCGCTCCCAGGAGAAGACTATATTTTATTTTGTATTTTAGTTTAGGATAATATTGTCATTTCCTTTTATTTTTAATCTTTAATTGGTCTTCAAGCATGTTTGGGGCTAATTAATCATTTTTAGTTACTAATTGTCATTTTAGTCTGTTGGGCCATTACTTGGTTATCAAGTAATTTTTCTCCAATAAAGAGGCCCTTGGCATTCATTTGTAATTACACTTGAATATTGAGAAAGAGAATATGGAGAGAGAGAGAAAGAAACCCATTTTCTTAGTTTAGTTTTATTTGTTGTGGTGGTGGTGGAGTGTAGTTAGTAGTTGTTGTGCAGTTGTAATAATAACGCTTCCGCATTCATAGATTCACATCAAACTGGTATCAGAGTTGCATTTGTTCTTGGTGTTCATCGTGGAGCGTGAAGTGGGTATCGAGTTGTGGTTCCAACTCGGACAACCTTTCAATCGTTAGACTGATAAATGTCCAAATAGGAATCGGGTGGATGGAAACCTTAGATTCCATCACCGCTAATTGGGAGAATACCAACCCTTTTATCCACCACTTTTCCACCCTCTTAGCACCTCATCTTCCTCCACCATCACCACCTCCTGCCGCCACACAACCACCACTACACTCCGAAATGCAACTTCATCTGCTTCCCCACCCTCCTATATAGCCCTAACCTAACCCCAAACCCTAACCCCAAGTTTTATCCTAATCTGACCTAACCTCTTTTAACCCTCTTTTAACCCTTCCTCCACTCATCCATGCCCAACCACAATCAAACCCGATAAAAAACGAACCTGCCCTACTTTGACCCATTCCCCTGCCCTACATTTGACCTCAAATCCGATCAAAATTGATCTGATGGCCTATTTTTTACACAACTCAAGACTTCCATAAAAAATGCGTCCCACTTGAGATCCATTTTCGACTATTTGCCATTTTTGGGTCCGATTTTTCAGAACGTCATCGCCTTCGGCTGGCTTGTTTCGTCATTGTACTCGCAAAGGTGCAGTCGTCGGAGTTTTCGTATGGTCAGATTTAAGGGTCCACCAAGCCAAGTAACCATGTGCTCGTGGTTTAGAGAAGGCAGATATGATCGTCAGTTTTTGGTTTCCCGGATTTTCTAGAGGACATTATCGGGATATGGGTATATTAGACCCATTATTGATGTGGTTCATATGCATGGGACTACTTAAAGTTTGGGCAGCCCACTTTTGGTTGATTTTGATTAGGGTCCGAAATTTTTTGATAATTATATCATGTGGCATTGATGAGTCAACCTACAGGCTCGAGGACGAGCTTTTCAAAGACGGGGCGAATGATGTGTTTTGTGATACGTAGCGACACGTAGCGCGTGGTTGTACTCCCGAAAGAGGACTATCTTTTATTTTGTATTTTAGTTTAGAGTAATATTGTTATTTCCTTATATTTTTAGTCTTTAATTGGTCTCCAAACATGTTTGAGGCTAATTAGTCATTTTTAGTTATTAATTATCCTTTTTAGTCTTTTGAATCATTACTTGGTTACCAAGTAATTTTTCTCCTATAAATAGGCCACTGGCATTCATTTGTAATTACACTTGAATATTGAGAAAGTGAATATATAGAGAGAAAGAAACTCATTTTCTTAGTTTAGTTTTATTTGTTATTGGTGGTGGTGTGTAGTTAGTAGCTATTGTGTAGTTGTAATAATAACGCTTCCGCATTCATGAATTCACATCACAAACAGTCTTAATGTGATGCCAATAGGGATAGCGTACAGATCTCGCAACTCATCCAACTCGTCCTCGGTAACATCACAAGCGTGGTACCGAGCCTCAGTATTAGTAGCATTATATGAACTGCCAAAGGTGCTCTCCTCTTCGTCAGGGACGATGACGGGTGATGTAGAAGGCTTGGACGGAGCTTTACACGTGGCCTCCTCGGTTGAGGTCCCAAAGTTCAATTATAATCACTTAAGAGTCTGCGTCTGCGAAGTTTCTACCACCAAACTGACGGTTGGCGCCATCAGAGCTGGTAGACCCTAAGAACTCGAACCTACTGTATTCTACAATTGGAGGTTGCGGAGCTGACCCAATAGAAAATGGAACTTTTGGGGTAAATATGGGGGTGAGATGAATCGTCCGGAGTTGGGAACCTCTCCTCAAGAACCCTGCGAAAAACCTTGTCCAACTCTCTAATATGAGCTAACTATCTATCGACTTAAGAAGGTTCACTCATAAAGGGTAAGCTTTGGCTTGGGGCTTTTTAAGGTTAGAAGAGATGGATTTGAGTGAGGAAACCCTAGGCCTTCCAACTCAATGGGCACCTAAAACGTGAGATTCTCCAACTAAACGTCAATCAACAATCAAACCAGCAACAATAAACAACAGCAAGATATCGCAACAACAAATGGAGAAATTTGCAGAAGAACCCTGAAACTGAAAGTAGGCCTATTAACGGATCGGATCCGGACTAAATTTAGAGTGATCTAAATCCCCTTTTAGCAAGAACTTAATCGGATTCGGATCGGATCTTAATCGGATATTGAATATTGGATCCAGATCCGAATCCGTATAAGATCGAATCGGATCGGGTCCAGGTCCGGCCATATATATACGTTTATTTTTAACTTTTATTTTATCCCGATTCTTTATTTTTTTAATCTTAGATTAAAATATTTATAAATTATTATAGTGTATGATTCGTGTAAATAAAACATATATTACTTCGATCTGTACATATTTATACAAATAATACTTACATATTATATAGATATAGATATATTAATAAATATATAAATTTATACATGTTATATTTAATCGGATCGGGTCCTTTACAGATCGGATTAGACTGGATCCATTTAATAATCGAATAATCGGGTAATCGGTAATTGGATAATCAGATTTTAAAATATGATCCAGATCCGAGTAAACGGATCAGCTCCGGATCGGGTCCGAGTCCAGACCCAGTCCATTAATAGCACTACCTGAAAGAACTACAAAATTGGGGAAAGGCGTAGCTAAAAACCCCAAATAGTGAAAAAACGACTTAGAAACTGCCAATGCACGGACTGTAGGCGCAAGGGCAAGAAAACTATCCCCTTTGGCGGTAATGATTGCGCTTTTTGAAAATAGGCGTAACATCACCCTTGAAAAGACAACTGACGTTTGGTAACTGTGCGCGCACTGCCCCAGACACGTGCAATAATTAAGCCTGCTATTATTGTCAGCGTGTGACATGTGGCAGACTCCAGCCCAAACAAAAAAATTCTGAAAATCTCATAAGTTAATGTGCTCGGATCCAGACGAGCCGAGAACATCTTGAGCCGACAAGATCCTCATAATCCGACCAAAACACGAGCCGATGACATCTTATAGTTAAAACTTCACTCACTCAATTTGCTTATAGCATCTACCCAGAAAATATAACACTTCAGAGAATCTATTATAAGCCGCAATCGTGAGCAAACTCTTGGGGGTATTGTTTTACCATATATATGGGATGACCCGTGGACCAATTAGAAGAAGACACCTAGACTTGTACATTAGCAACAAGGAGGTCGACTTCAGCTAGAAACCTGGTTGGCCGCATAATAAGGTCAGCTCGGCCAGGTCTGACAACCCATTTAACCTCATTAGTTAGCAGTTAGCTAACACTATAGTTAACTTTGTTATAACAAGCATGTACTACGTGAATGGAGGACGCCAGCAGTGCACACACGTGGGGGATATATGCAAATATCCCCACATGTGCCAATAACTAACATTATGATCATTTTCTTACCTCACATGTAAGGTGTGTACTTGCCTAACCTATAAAGGCAAGTCACGTAACACTCTCTTTTCTCTCTCTTCTAACAACCTATAAATAGCACACACCCTCACTTTTGAAGGATCCGAGATATTTTTCTTATTGCTATGTTGTCCAACTCTAGAGAGAACTTGAGAGCTTCTATATCGTACTTGTTCATAGCTTTTGCCCAATAATTCAATACAACAAACACTGCACCTGTGAACGTAGGCACCTCTTTGGGACGAACCACATAAATCCAATTCTTATGCTCTTTCTCTTATCTCTCTACTATTTTCTCTAGTTTAGTATTTCAGTAATTAAGATCTCTTATCTGTTATTTGCTTGTAATTAGTATATTCAAGCTAAGATAATCAGTATACTAGTTTTAAGTGACAATAGTAACTATCCAACCAGACCCTATTTATAGTTATTATTTTCTACAATATTTGACCTCTTCTTATTTTGAACCATTCTACTTTCCCACTTATTGAATTAGGTTACTTACATCCCCAAATCATTATGAAATATTTCGCTGATAAAAAATTGGGTAAACGTTCCCAAATTTTGAATTCTAAGTTTTCGTCCAGTTGGAGAATTGGTTGTCCCACAAATTGTAAATTAGTTTGTTTAAAACAGGGATCATTCAAGAACCGTCTTGTTTGGTTGCAAGAATGAACACATTAAAACATTGACCGATTCAACTGAATTCATAAAATCTTAAATTAGTCAATTTTGACAAAAGCTTGAAATTGCACAATTTAAATTTCGAACGTTAGTATTCAATGGTCTAGTTCTATACAGTTCTTCGACCTTCTCTCTCTCTCTCTCTCTCTCTCTATATATATATATATATAGTCAAACTTTCCAACATACCTTATTAAACATAACTAAAGAACATACCAATATTTTAAAATATTAAAAAATAACATTTTTCAATCAAATTTGGTATAGATCATCTCCATAGTGAGAAGATCATTTACAAAAAAAATCTTCTAAAAATTCCTTGTGGAAATGCACATGTACACCCAATTTTCATTTCTTGCACTTCCAAAAAGAATTTATTGATTAGTTTTCTTTGAAGATAATCTCCTCACTATGAAGATAATATATATATATATATATATATATATATATATATATATATATATATATATATATATATATATATTTCCAAACACTACACAAATTAGAATTAAATTCTTTCCAAATGAATGCATTGAATTTTTTTTTTTTACAGAGAATTAAGGTCAAGGTCATATTTTATCCTATATTTGAATTTTTAAGACAGTGATTTTTGAGTTTATAAATCTAGTCCCTGGAGTACAATAACATTTATTTGTGTGGTCCCTTTAGAGTTAGGAGTACACAAAACAGGTAATTTATTTGTTTTAGTTAAAGAGGTATTTATATTTATACCCTCCTTAGTCATACTCATTTAAAACTCTATCTAAAAATAAACACACAACCCCACCTCCACCTCCATCCAACGGAATCCTCGTCGGAACGCCGAAATTCTCTTCGAAAACCGCCGGAATTCTCGTCGAATTGTTTCTCTCTCCTCATTTCACTCTCCCTTCGTCTATTTCTTCCATTTTTTTGGTCCGCGCCAGCACCGGAGAAGAAGATTTTTCGCCGAAAAAAATATAGTGTTCGCCAGAAAAAATGGAGTTTTCGCCAGAAAAAATGGAGGGTTTAGTGAAATAGTAAATTTATCGATTTCGATTTTTTTGTCAAAAAATATCAAATATGGGTGTTGTTGGATAGATCTCGACGAGTAGATTTCAAATATATAAATTTTGTAAATTTTGGATTTGTAGATTTGAAGTTATGGACTTTGATGGATTTTTTTTGTAAGAGTTGTCAAATGTCATATTGGTCATTTTTCATGTTGTTTTTAGTACAGGGGTAAATTTATAAAATTATGTGGAGGGTTCTATTTTTATACACTTGTTAGATTAGACTTTTCCCAAAACCCCCTTTTTTTAATTCCAAATTGAGTAATTTATGTAATCAAGAAATTTAGGCAATCAAACTTGCCCTAACTAATTACACTTAAGTTACACCCAAATGTCATGCTTTTACACTAGCAGATGGGTTTTTCATTTCAAATTAAGTCAACTTTCACATATTTTGTATTCTAACTAATGATTATCTTCAATGTTCAAAGTCTAGCTCACAACTGATTCATTTAACTTTCATTGTGGCTATACTATGTTTTGAGTCAGATCAACTACCTGCTTAAAACATATCGAAAATGACATATATCTGTATTAATACTATTAGAGAATTAAGGTAAAGGTCATGTTCCTTCCTATATTTGGATTTTTAGGACAATGCTTTTCAAGTTTATAAATTTAGTCCCGGTAGTACAATAACATTATTTGTGTGGTCCCTTAGAGTTTGGAGTTCATTTTTTTTGTCCGCGCCATCGGCACCATTTTTCTTGGTATTTTTAGTACAGGGACTAAATTTATAAAATTATTTAGAGTGTCTTATTTTTAGGGACATATACCAAATAGTCCATCGAACATTTTTTAATACACATTTAATCCAAACCTTTTTATTTTGCTCCAAAAAGTCCTTCACTATGCCGCTGGCGCGGACCTTTAAAAACAAAATAATATTAATTAAATGGGTGTTTGAGGGACTTTTTGGTACAAAATAAAAGGTGTTGACTAAACATGTATTAAAAAATGTTTGAGGGACTTTTTGGTATTTGATCCTTATTTTTACACACTTTGAAAATTATGAGCACCTTTCCCCAAAACTCCCCCTAATACCAAATCACAATAAAAAAAAAAGCAAGGGGGTTTTGGGGAAAAGTCCCCATAATTTTCAAAGTGTATAAAAATAGGACACTCAAATAATTTTATAAATTTAGTCCCTGTACTAAAAACATGACTAAAATACAATGAAAAATGGTGCCGCTGGCGCGGACCAAAAAAATGAACTCCTAACTCTAATGGGACCACGCAAATAAAGGCTATTGTACCACAGGGACTAGATTTATAAACTTGAAAAGCACTATCCTAAAAAATCAAATATATGAAGAAACATGACCTTTACCTTAATTCTCTAAAAAAAAAAAAAAAAAACAATCATCAATCTCAAATAAAAGTAAAAAAAAAAAATCACCATTTCGTGGATGCAGACAGACAACCATCAATTTCATTTTAGGGATTTCAAGCGGGGGTTTTGTATCTCAAGTACTGGTTCAACACCACCATTAATATCATGTACTGTAATATCGAATATCATAAGTTTGAGAGGGTTTGTATTTGTACCATACCTAAATATTCCGATGCGATGTGCGACGGCCGTGGGTGTGCGATGGATTGGGTGTGCCGCGTGTAGATGTGCGCCTCGCCTGAATGGACTGAGAGACCTCAGAGTGAGCGGTGTTTCGGTTTCAGCAGGGTTGGAAAAATGAGAGAGAGAGAGAGAGAAACGGTCCGGTGTAAAAGGTAGGGTTTTTGATGTTTTTTTTTTATCGGACCGACTTGATGATAATGTCGATCAACCATCCCTAATCGGTTCGATTTTTCATAAGGTCAGTCTGATCTAACCCGTCGGTCCTCACACTAATGAATTACATCATTTACAATAATAAAAATATATCGAGTCTATTTTTTTCAAACATTAAAAAATAAAAAACATCAAAACTTCCAATTAAAACAAACCTAGTATTGGATTAAACTGTAATTTAACCTAATCAAATATTAAAATATATATTTTCACCGTTGATTTATCTTATCTATATACATGTATATGTAAGAATATATTATATTATATAGAGTCGATACAGGTCGGTCCTAACAGAGTTTTTGAAACTGTAAATCGTGGACCGGACCGACTAGATCGGTCCGCCAAAAAAATAAACCGAGATCAGACCGATTAAGAAAAAAGACCGCAAAAAATAGTCGGTTCAGTTCGGTTCGTCAGTCCAGTCGTTTTTTTGAACACTCCTAGTAAAAGGGGATTAGAGAGGGGTGTTTGATTTTAGGTTAAGAGTACCCTAGTCACTAGTGTGTACATGTTACTTTATATATGGTATAAATCGAGGGATTCTTTTAAATGGGGTCCTAATTATACTAATAACAAATAAATTTTAAATGTAAAAATGATAACTAAAAATTATTAAAATAAATAAAAATATTATAATTTCAGAAAATATTTTGGATTAGTTGGATCAGCGTGATGTCGGAATTTTCGGATCGGAAATTCGGAAAATTAAATATGATTTTCAATTCCATTCCATTTTATTTCGAAAAATTCGAAAATTTAAAAATGATGCCAAAATTGGGAAATTACGGATCGAAAATCGAAAAAATCGAAACTTTGAAAATAATTAACAGCACTAAACGGGAACAATTTGTTGTAAAATTTCTAGGGCTTGGTATAGACGCTCAAATCAAACTACAAAGAAAAGGGATAACTTCAAGAAAGCTCATTGGTTATGTTCGTTGGGCTTGAAACAATTTTTTTTTTTTAGGGGGGGGGGGGGGGGGGGGTAGTAATTTTGTGTATTTTTAGCTTGTGGTCCAATATTTTGCAATTTTACTTTGGGATTTACTCCTCTTGTGATGCTTCTAATTGAAAGTATCACGAAAAGAATTAAAATCGTTGTTAAAAGTGAAATTGAACCCCAACGTGGCAAATGGGCAAAATTTTAAATCTAGACAAATTATACAATAAATACCTAACCCTAAAATGCAAATGTAGTCATTTAAGGTTCTTCTGTTAAAATTGGAATAGAATTTTAGATAAATATATTCAAATATGTATAAGAAATACTTTAATAATAAGACTCATAAAAAAAGGGAGGGGACGAGTGAGTTTGATTATAATGTAATAGTTATGAAAATGAGAGAGAATGGTCGAGACACGGAAATGATAGTATGTAAAACACATATGCTTCTTACCCACGGTTGATGCGTTCACATTCCTTACATAAAATTTTAGGACACTTTTTCTTATAATATGTGCATTTTACAAAAAAACGAAGTTTATACAACACTCAGAGATTTCTCAAAGCGAATCTAATGACAGCGTAAATCATACGTGTAAAGTAAGCTTTACATTAAACTTAGACAATCTCAAGAGCATTTGGGGATTGCACATCAAAATGCTCAAATGTTATTTTGATACACCAAAATTTTAATGGTGCGCAGAGCATGAAGGATAATGCAATGCCCTGCGACATTTAAAAGACCGCGAGAGGTGGAAAAAGATTATCACGCCATTTGAATTACTGCAAAAGAGGTAAAAAACAAATTGAAGAACTGTAGTACTACGACAATTCAACGGTTGGGGGACACAACAATTCTCCCTAACTAGTTGTGGCAAATGTTGTGACATTTTTCCACATTGGTTGCTAATTGTTTTTCCATAATACGATTATGGCCAATGTTGTGGGGTATGATATGACAAGACCATTAAACACATTACAATCTTATTAGTTTGTCACATTTCTTGGAGATGATCTTATACACTACTTCATTTTGTACTTGAATATTATCCTTTCACCTTTATGTGCAAAAATTAAAAAAACTAAATAGGACACTAAGACACAAAAACATGTAAAATGTACATTTTGATTGATTTTCTTTTAGAAGAATTTCATACTTAATATTAATCTTTTTAATAGATCTTGATAAATATTTTTCAAAAATATAATTATTATAATAATCAGACTTGAAAAAATAAAAAATATTATAAGTTTTAAAAGAGAAAGAAAGTTAATGCGACAGTGTATAATTACTGTGCATTTTACACCTTCATTTTATGCTTTGCTGAATTGGCTAAGACTTTTATACTAATCTTGGAGATAAAAATTTATACACGAGAACTAAAAAACACTTTCATTTTACGCTTTGCTGAGTTAGCTAAGATTGTTTTATTGGCCTAGGTTTATTTGTGCATGAGTATTAAAAAAAATAAAATAAAAGAGAGAGCTACTTTCTTTAGGCCCATCTATTTTTAGCATTTGCACTCGAGCCCTTGAAGTTTCAAAGCTCGAGGACGAGTTTGGTTTTAAGTGGGGGAGAGTGATGACAATTAAAAAAAGCAATATGGTTATGTCATTAATTTTTAGTATTTTTATTTTATTAGTTTTCTCCCTTATGTCATGTTTTTGTTGATTATATTATAGGAATAATGGGAAGCCTTCTAGAAGGGCATTATAGGAATATTATGTAAAAGGAATACTCCTAGGTCATGTGACATCATATGGACCTAGGCTCATTTACTTATTTAGGGTATTAATGCCATCATTCTAGATCCTTCCCATCCCCATATTAATAACCTTTTATCCCAATATAGTAAATCATTATACGTTTCTTCAAATTAAGTAATAATCTTTCACTTTAGTGTCTTTTCATATTGCCATTAACAGCTTTAATTTACATCACTTCCACTATGCCCATCCATTTCATTTTCATTGAGTAATGGACAATATATGTGAGAGTGTGCCTCTCGACAGTAGCTGCCCCAATAAAAAATAATTCCCTTAATTCAGGAAAAAAGTTTATTAATTTATTATTATAAAAGGGTTAAACAATCCCAAAGTCTAAGTGACAAAATATTTTACTATATTTTAGAATTTTCAAGTTTTATCTTCTTATTTAAGGCAATGATTCTTAAAAATGCGGAAAGAATAAAATAAGTACAAGACTGAATGTACGAGAGAAACGCCCACTAACGGAAAAAACCTCAGTGCGATAAAAACGACAAATGCATTATGGTAGAGTTTTACAACTAGAAGACGAAGACTTATAACCATACGACGCTATGACCGACTAGACACTTTTTCCCACCATATTCTTCGTAGAGAGCGTCAACTGTTGGAGAACGAGCGTCAACTATTGGAGAAAGCTGTACAACAACGATAAATTTTGGTCTACAACCAATGCCTTCAAATCTTTCGCCAACATTTTCATCTTTAAAGTTGAAGAAACTTTTATTCCTAGAAAGAACCTTCAAGAAAATAACATGCTACACCTAAGATTTTGAGGGAATCCTGTAGATATGTATGTTGGAGTGTTTGCAAGGTGTGGTGTTTTAAATCTCAAGATGAGTTTTTCAAGTCAAGAAAAAGAAAGTATTTACTCACTGATGAAAATTAGATTTTTGAACACGAGGCGAGTAAATGTACCTCTGATAAAAATAATTGCTTGAAGAACTTGAAGAATAGGAGTAAAAAAATGTGCTATAAAATATGTGAAGTGTTTTTATCAGTAAAAATATTTTTTTAAAGTTCTCACTCTTAGTTTGGAAGAGTAAAAATCACTTAACTCTTAATTTGAAAATATTTTTTATGATGCAAGTAGGCATTTTAGTGGCACTAACTTTCCTACATCAAATGTTTTCTTTGGTGATGTTTGTAAAATTCATCTTTGTTTAATGGAATGGGAGAATAGTGAACATGAATGTATTCGGTTGATGGTTGGCCCAAGGAAAGAGAAGTTTAAAAAATATTGGGATGAAAGTTGATTGGGGCTTACAACGTCTATTGTGCTTAACCCTAGGTATAAGATGGACTATGTGAGTTACTATTATGATAGAATTTATGGGATTGCATCTAGTGTTTACATAGAGAGAGTTCGTAGTTGCTTTGTTGAATTGTTTCATGAGTATGGTGGTGATTCTTCTAATTCGTTGGAGATCCTAGCTTGAGATGTTGATGATGGAAATTCTAGTACCAGTTCTTTAACTTCTTCTAACATGGATGTGGATGATGATTTTGATAAATGGTAAGTTAAAACCCGTTCTTCAAATTTGCATGTATATCAAAAGTCGGAAGTGGAACAATATTTAGAGGAACTGATATTTTCAAGGAAGGATAATTTCAATATCTTGAATTGGTGGAAAGTTAATAGTCGAAAACTACCAATTTTAATGAAGATGGCTCGTGATATCCTAGCCGTTCCGGCTACCATCGTTGCATCCGAGTCGGCATTTAACACGGGAGGAAGAGTGCTTGATGAGACGTATGCCTTTTTGCGTCCCGATATTATGGAGGCTTTAGTAACTACCGCTGATTGGATTGAATAAAAAAAGATAAGTATGCGTAATTCGTTTTTATTTAGGGTCCCTCTATCCCCACTCCAAAACAATCTAACCCCACTTTACCTTTACATCAAATGACTATAATACCCTCAAACCTCACTATCTCTTTTTCTTTCATTCAAAACACATTTTATCACCAACTAAAACAAATCCATTTGATAAAAATAAAAAATTAATATTTTCAATAATAATAATAAAAAAAAAATTATTAAAAAAATGTTCTTAAAAATATTTTTTTACACTTTTTATAACTGTTTAAAAAAAATTCAATTGTTTTAAAAATGTAAATTTTATCTATTTTTTTTTATTAAAAAACTGTTTATAAAATGTAAAATTTGTTCCCTTAAAAAACAGTTTTCTAAAAAATGTGTTTATTTTGTTTACAAATTTTATTTTTGACTAAAAACTTTTTTTTTGTACTATTTAAAAAATAATTTTTTACTATAAAAAAACGGTCTGCGTCAGAGGATGTGTATAGGTGGTCCGACCACCTATACATACCGCTGGCACGGACCATTTTTTCGTATATGTTGGTCTGCGCCAACGGTATATATAGGTGGTCGGACCGCCTATACATACCGCTCGCACGAACCATTTTTTCGTATATGTTGGTCTGCGCCAGCGGTATATATAGGTGGTCGGACCGCCTATACATACCGCTGGCGTGGACCATTTTATTTTAAAATGGTAAAAAGATTATTTTGAAAATAGTACAAAAAAAGATATAATTAATATAGTACAAAAAAACAGTATTTTTTATTAAATAAAACTGTTTTTTTGTACTATTTTTAAAATAATATTTTGGCTCTTTAAAAAAAAATGGTTTGCGGCAGCGGTATGTATAGGTGATCCAATCACCTATATATACCACTGGCGCGGATAAACATATACGAAAAAATGGTCTGCGCCAGCGGCATGTATAGGTGGTCGGATCGCCTATACATACCCGCTGACGCGGAGTGTTTTTTTTAATAGTAAAAAGATTATTTTTTAAATAGTAAAAAAAACAATTTTTAACCAAAAATAAAATTTGTAAACAAAATAAACACATTTTTAAGATAACAGTTTTTTGAGGGAATTTTTTTTACGTTTTATAAACAGTTTTTTAATAAAAAAAAATAGATAAGATTTACATTTTTAAAACAATTGAAATGTTTTTTTAAACAGTTATAAAAAGTGTAAAAAAACATTTTAAAAATAAAATCTTATTAAGCACATATTTTTTAATATAAAAACAGTTTTTTTTTATTGAAAGTATAAATTTTTTATTTTTATCAAATGGTTGTTTTAGTTGGTGGTAAAATGTGTTTTGAATGAAAGAAAAAGAGATGGTGAGGTTTGAGGATATTATAGTCATTTGGTGTAAAGGTGGAGTGAGATTAGAGTGTTTTGGAGTGAGAATAGATGGACCCTTTATTTATTGGTTTACTAATGTTTATGTTTTAAATATAATCTACTCCGTTGTATTTACTGATTTACTAATAATATCAAGCATTTGTTTTTCTCCAGAAATTGAAGACAATGGCATGTTGATGCCGCCTCCCCAACCTAAATGAAGTTGCTGTCCTGTTGGTTGTCTTAGTTAACTGTTGCAAAAATTTCAAGTTTGTCATATGTTTATATTATGAGACTTGAGGAACAATGTAATATTGTATTATGAACTATTTAATTTGCTGCTCTATTGCTACTCTATTGCTCCTAGTATTGTATTTGAATGACACTTTGGAATGAAAGGATTAGGCTGCTATTGAAAATTGTTTGTTATTTGATTTATTAACTTTTGAAAACTAAGCAGTTGGAATATTAAACAAAGGCTTTGAATAATAAACAAAGGCTTTGAAAAATAAGCGGTTGGAATATTAAACAAAGGCTTTGCCAACAACATTTGTTATTTGACCAAGTCGGATTTTCCAGTTAACTGGAAAATGAAAACAATTGAAAACGTTTTGGTCAGTGTTTAATTTCGGGTAATCAGGCCGGGTCCCCGGGTCCTTAATGGATCCGGGTCTGGATCCATTTACTGAGATCCATCGGGTAAACGGGTACGATCCGATCCGCTAAAAAAAATAATATAACCTTACCCGATCCAGACCCGATCCGTTTACAGCCCTAACACCGGATGCACAAGCTAATTCCAACCCAAAATCCACTCGGACTTCATAATATGTAAATCCTCTCATATCCCAACTTAGGCACACAGGTCATCGTACATGCCAACAAATTTTCCTAACCGTTAGAGATAAAAATGGATCCCCATTGGCTAGGACCAAGGGGCCCTTAAATTTGTTGGTTAGAAACGGCCATTATCTCAATGGACTAAATTAGTTTTTTATGTAATGTGATTTTAGGAGATAAAAGGAGGACGGAAATATGAAAAGTGCTTTCTCAACTGAAGATATAAATCACTCGAGAATGAAAATTTAGATTTTCTATTTTTCTGATTGCTTTGCATTTGTGGACTGCTGGTCCACTTTGTGCTCTTGTACATCATTTTCCATCTCAATAATATATCTCGTGTTTCGGTGAATAAAAAATTGTCAAATGCTAAGGTTTTAATGGCTTGCTAATTTCTATCATGCTAAAGGTATGTGCTGAAATGAACAAAGGAAAGTTATAGCAAATACTGCACTTTCTAGACTGTAAAAGTTTGCTGTATATAAAAGTGGAGTATATATATGCTCTATCCTAAGATTTTGAAATATGTCCCTTACAAACATTATTGCAGCCTGTGAAGTATGTGTGCCTCTGCTCATTGAGTCACCGACGGTTTGTGTTCATCCTATTGAGCTAGCCCATGAATATGTCACCAGTAATCACCACACGAACACGAACCATCTCGAAAATGGTGGAATCTATTTCCATCTCGAACAATAATCTTCCGTTGTGTAACCTCCGACACAAATTTCATAAATGTGTGACAGTCACCACAAATTCTAAGGTTCTTCATAATTCGAATAGGTGATCCACTCGGCGAGTTCATAATCCCAAATGCAACAGCAATCTTCTCACTATGGAACATAAGCTCATTCTTTTTTTGCTCTTCCTCCACATCATGAAGAACAAAATTCGTATCGGGCACATATCCCGTTTCTTGAAAGCGCCGATAAAACTCCCTTAACGCCACATAGATCTCTTCACTCTGATCATGTGCCCCATCCCTTGTTGGGAAACAATGCACCTTATTCTTAATCTGAATCCAGCTAATTCCCGGTTCTTTTTTAACTCCTCGATCAAACATCAATTTTCGTACTTCCTTTACTTTGTCCCACATGGCTTGAGATGCATACATGTTAGATAACAAAACATAAGGACCAGATTTTTGAGTACCCATTTGAAAGAGCTTTTCTGCAACTATCTTGCCTAGGTTAGTATTACGGTGAACCCTACAAGCAGCAAGAAGAGCATCCCATATCACAATGTCGGGTCTCACAGGCATGCTTTCGATAAGAGAAAGAGCTTCAGAGAGGCGACCGGCTCGCCCAAGAAGATCCACCATACATGTATAGTGATGAACTAATGGCATGAGTCCATAATCTTGGCTCATGGAATTGAAAAACTCCCACCCTTCATCTACTAAACCTGCGTGGCTACAGGCACACAAAAGCCCAAGAAAACTAATTTCATCTGGAGAAACATTATCTGCCTTCATTTTTGCAAAAACCTCGACAGCTTCTTTACCGAGTCCGTTTTGGGCACAACCGGCTAAAATTGCATTCCACGTGACTATATCTCGTTCGGTCATTTCGTTAAACAACCTAAACCCATCCTCCCACCCGCACTTGAAATACATGGTTATCAGAGCATTATTTACGAATATGCGTGAATCAAATCCTAGCTTATAAATCAACGCATGGATTTGTTCTCCGAGCTTATTTGCACCTAGGGTCCCACAAGCACTTAAAAGGCTAGTTAAGGTCAATTCGTTTGGTTTCATTTGATGGCTTAACATGTCAACGAATAATTGCAAAGCGACCCCTCCATGGCCGGCTTGCACATAAGCTGAAATAATGGCAGTCCAGGACACAACGTCACGTCTAGGCATCTTTTCAAAAGTTCTACGGGCATCATCCAACGTGTCCACCTCTGATTGGCCCTTGACGAGTGATTTCTAAGATACTGTATCTCTTGCACTCATTGAACCATAAACATCCGAAACATCTTCCATATCCTTGCATTTAGCGTACATGGATATCAATCCATTCCCAACATACGAGTTAAATTGGCAACCTCTTTTAATGGCAAGGGTGTGTATTTGTCTACCCACTTCAATAGCTCCCATATTGGCACACGCAAAGAGAGCACTCGTAAAACTGAAATGACTTGGATCGATTCCTGATCTATGAAGCTCAATTAACATTTCCAAAGCTTGTTTACTTTGTCCATTTTGCACAAGCCCAGAAATCATGGCTGCCCAAGAATTTGAATTCTTTTCAGGCATTATCCTAAACATCTCTTCAGCTTCTTTAATCATTCCGTTTTGGGCATAACCAGCAACAATAGCATTCCACGTAATCACATTTGGGTTCGCAATCTCATCAAATATACACCTAGCCTCACTAATCCTGCCATTTTGAGCATAAGCAGTCATCATGGTGGTTTGTGTAACAACACTTTTTTCAGAAACCCAATTATACAGCAAAATCGCATCATCCAATCGACCACACTGCGAAAAGGCTGCAATCATCGTCGTCCATGAGTACTCATTCCGTTGCGACATCGTCTCAAAAAACTTCATGGCAGAACCCAAACTCCCATTTCTAGTATAAGCATTCAATATAGCTGTTCCCACTACCACATCTTCCTCATACCCCGTCTTTATCGCCAACGGCCTTAAAATCCCAATTAATCCAAAATCACTCAAACCCGTAATAGCCGATAACACAACAACAAACACTGCCTGATCTGGCCTCACCTCACTTCTATGCATCTTCACAAAAAAAAAACACCCTTCTCCATACTCATTAACCTTCACATACCCACTAATCATAACCATCCACGAAACCAAATTCTTCTCCGGCATTCGCTCAAAAACCTCTCTACCCTCACTCATTAAACCACAATGACAATACCCAGTCAGAATTTAATTCCAAGAAACAATATTCCTCTCACCCATTACATCAAAAAACCTCCTAGCACTAACCAAGTCCCCATTTTGAACAAACCCACTAATCATAGCATTCCAAGAAACAACATTTCTTTCAGGCATTAACTGAAACAAATTAAAAGCCTCGTCAAGAAACCCATATTTAGCATACCCAGTTAACATTGAGGTCCAAGTCCTGACATTTTTACCCTCAAATGCATCAAAGAGAAGTTTAGCATCATGGACTAAACCATTTAGACAATACCCAGAAATCATAGAGTTCCAAGTGACAGAATCTCTTTGAGACATTTCGTCGAACAGTTTCCGGGCTTGGTTTGGTTGACCTAGTTTGGTGAGTTCTTGGATTCTTTTGTTGCATTGGAAAAGGTTGGTTTGTGGGTTTTCTTGAAATGGTACTAGGAGAGTGGAGAGAGACCGAAAGTGATGAAGTATAGAGTATCTGCATCTCAAAATCATACAGGTAAAAGATTTTCTTGATTTGTTTGTGTTGGAATCGTGTGAAGTTTTTCCAAATAAGGCAAAAATATTTTTTTCAAAAGAACAAATGCGATTTTGAATATAATGTTATGAATACCGTCACAAAATAAACAAGAAAAATGATATTGGCACCGAAAAAATGATAGAAAGTGGAGATACCGAATTAGGCGGCGAATTTTTATTGGTTAGTTTGTGGGTTCGCGTCAGCGGGTCTAAAAAATCAACCAATAATACTCTGCCACGTGTAGTTTGAGTCAAAATTTATGTCATTTTTTCAGTTACAATAGAAGTGTTCAATAAACAATAGGGTGGTGTTAGAGACATTTAGGGTGTGTTTGTTAGACTCCCGGAACTCAAATTCACTTGCGTCATTTTGATTGACGTTGGACAAAAGAGTTGACGTGACAAATTTTACTCTTGGCAAAATTTGCTGTGACAAAAATGATTTCTTACTTTTTGATAAGGTTTATTTGTAGTGGCAGATCCAGAATTTTTGGTCAATCGGGCCAAAGTTTCGAGTGGTGCGGGAGCCCCTGAGACGATTTTTTTGGGGGTTATTTCGAGTTTTATACAAATTATAGTTCATCCAAATTGACTACAAATTATATGTTTCGAGTTTATTTCGAGAGTTTTGGGGGATATATATTTGGGACACAAATTACAGAAATTTAATTGACAAGGGGCGGATTACAGAAATAAGGGTATATGTTTGGTGGGACTACAAAAAATCATATATACAATTTCTCCAAAAAATCATACATACAAAAAATCAGCTTAAGGTTAAAAAAATACCTGATGGTGATGAGTTAGTGGCTCCGGCTAGCATACAAAAAAATCATACACACAAAAATCATACACAAAAATCATACACAAAAATCAGCTTAAGGTTAAAAAAAATACCTGATGGGTTTGAATATAATTAGAGTTATACCTTAAAGTTTGAAATTTTACCAAAAAACCCTACATATATATAAAAAAAAAAATCAAAAATTGAACCGGGGCCGAGGCCCCCCTTGCCCCCATGTGCATCCGCCACTGTTTATTTGTACATTGGCAAAAACTATTTTTTATAACCTTTTGTGTTTGAAAGGCATAGTTTGTCTAGTGAAAGACACTTATTTGCCTACTCATGTTGTTTGATTGCAAAAATTTATCCTGACAAATACAAACTTTGCTAATATAATTGTTGATACGAAAATTAATCAATTGACGTGGACCAATTATATAACTACACGTGTCACCTTACGTGACAAGTACATATGCTCACTAAGCTACATAGCGTGTCGACCTACTCAACATGCAGAGCATCTCGCCGGGAAGATCAAGCGGCGATTGCACATTCAATGAACATCGAATTTAATGAACATTCTTATTGTACAGATGTATATGTCTATTAAACAGCGACATATCGTCTATTCATACTGATAGCCCCAATGCTATAAATACATTGTAACACCCACCGTAAGGGGGTAATTGATCTCTTGTAATCATCATCGAGATTAAGGCGAACATCGGCAATACAAAACAGTGGACGTAGGCCATTTTCAAAAGGCTGAACCACTTTAAAAATCTTTTGTCCCATTCCTTTATTCTATTTTTTATCTGTGATTGATTAATTAGATCAAATCTAGTTTTTTACATCAACAGATTGGCGCCGTCTGTGGGAATGACTATACGTAGCGTTTTTCACTAAAAACTTATCACCAATGGCTGAACTCCCAGAATCCAGTAACCGGAACAATACTGGGGTCCCTCCAAACCCCTATACTCCTCCAACTATCGATCAACTTACTAGAATAGTGGTCAACCTAGCCCAAGGGAAAACGACTATGCAAGAAACCATGCGACAACTCATTCAGACTATTCGTAACGGATCACCTGCCCAATCAGGTCAACGAAGCGTTCAGAGAAACACCCATCTGCCATCTTCAAGAACCAGACGTACGCTATTCCTGGATGGTTCACAGCCCAGGCGCAGTGGCTCTCATCATACGGAGAGGTCCAACGATCCTTCATATCAGCCTGGACGGACCTCATCTATAAGAGTTACAGATTCTCGACAAAATGTTACCTTAACTCCTGAGCGAACAAGCGCTTTGGAAAGATTGAGCAGAGTCTCTCCCTTTGACCGTTTGGGCCTAGGAGGAATAGAAATCCCCCTAGGATTGCGTCGAGGAATTCTCAACGACCAACGGATTTATGAGAGGGCTCTGCCCAATCACGCCCAGCAACTCATAGTGAAAGATCCCAAGAGGAGAATTCAGTGCGCTCTGTTGCTCGGGCAAATAGGCGCGAGGCTGGGAATGATGCGTGGAAGGGGTCCATTCAGAGATTGGAAGACCGGTTAGGGGAAATAGCTAAGGACAAGAACCCTCTCCAAAAAAATTTTGTCCAGGGATCACCCTTTGTCCAGGCAATTATGGATTTTTCCACACAATCAATATTTAAAGCTCCTGTAGTAACGCCTAAATATGATGGAAAAACTGATCCCGTTCTCCTCATAGAGTAATACCAAGCCGCTGTTGATATATATGCAGTTCCTGATGAGATGAGGTGCAGGGCATTCTCAGGAACTATCACTGGGTCATCCCAGATATGGTACAATAACCTTCCCCGGGGTAAGATTGCCACCTTCCATCAGCTGACAGAGCTCTTTACAGGTAACTTCTGCTTTGGTGCGAAGCCAGTTAAAAGAGTAGCACACCTACTGAGCGTAAGGCAGAAAACAGGAGAAAGTACCAGGGATTACATCACTCGTTTTAATAATGAGAAGCTGGAGGTGATAGACTACGAAGAGAAGACAACAATTACAGCACTGATGAGCGGTCTGTTGCCTGGCAAGTTATATTATACCTTGGCCAAAGATCCCCCCAAATCCATGGAAGAATTGATGGCAAAAGCATCTAAGATCATGAACGCTGAAGAGGCCATGGCTGCGAAGAAGAGTGCTGACACTAAAGCAGAGACCAAGGCTGAAGGTATAGCGGAGAAGAAGGATCAAAAGCACAATGCGAATGGAAAGCGACAAAAAGGCAAGGAGATGCTCGAGCAATTAAAGAAGTATTGGAATTACACTCCTTTAAAAGTGGACATAAACCATATCCTGGAGGAGATCAAGAACATCGAGGAGCTAACTTGGCCGGAGAAAATGAGGATAGACCCCGATAAGAGGGATAAGTCCAAATACTGCAAATTCCATAGAGATCAATGCCATACTCCCAAGCATTGCATAGCTCTCCAAAATGATATTGAAGCACTCATCAGGCGTGGAAAATTGAGTAAGTTCGTTAATGGCCAGAATGGTGGGAAGACTAACGAGAGAGGAAAATAAAGGTCCAAATCTCCTCGCCGAACAAGAGATGACAAAAAGAGGGACCACGAAGATAATCCAGAGGACGACCCCGACCTCCCTAAAAAGCCAAGGCAACCTGAGCGTGAGGTATTCTCAATTTGGATCATTTGAATGTAATGTGATTACATGTGGTGATACAGGGGGAGGATATCATACTACTGAAAGGAAAGCTTACCTCAATGAGTCCCAAGCTTGTTCTTACATACAGCGCATAAATTTGGCCGAAGACGATCGCCCGAGGAAGGTGAACAAGGATAAACTGGTTATCAGTTTTTCCAAAAATGATCTTGCAGGTGTACTGTATCCTCACGACGACCCCTTGGTGGTCAAGATGAGAATGAAGGATGTGGTGATATCACGTGTATTAGTAGACAATGCTAGCTCTGCGGACATCATGTTCTACCCTTATTTTGATAGCTTGAATTTAAAGCTAGCCTAGTTGGAGCCATATCACAGGCCCCTCCTCGATTTTACCAGCGAAAAGGTTTTTCCACTTGGGACGATCAAGTTGGATATGCTCATTGGCACCTGGTCTGCTTACAGAACAGAAAAAGTACGCTTTTTTGTAATAGACAAGAATGTACAATCAGCCTATAACATAATCATGGGGAGGGTATGCTTGAAGAAGTTTGAGGCAGTGCCATCCACGGTACACCAATGCTTGAAGTTTTCAACTAATTTCGGGGTTGGAATTATGAAAGGCGACCAGAAAGTAGCTCGGGAATGCTACTATTCATCTGCCGAGCAGGAGGAACTGAAGGAGGCCAGGAAGAAAACCGCCACCTACCAGGTGGATAAGTCTGAAGATGCAGAAATCGGGACTTTGGACCCTAGGGATGAGTCCCAACTTGTGAAGGGTCAGGTCATCGAAGATACGGAGAATGTCATTCTGGACGATGAATGACCAGAACGGACAACTCAAATTAGCGCTTCCCTGGAGCCATCAATAAAGTGGGAACTAGTGGCATTTTTATGGTATAGAAAGAAAGCTTTTGCATGGAGTCATGAAGACATGCCAGGGATAGACCCAACCTTCCTGTGCCACGAGCTCAATGTTAATAAAGAGGTCAAGATAGTGAAGCAATGAAGAAGGGTATTTAGCCCAGAGAAGAACCAAGTTATCCAGGAGGAAGTCGAGAAGCTACAAAAGGCCTCTTTCATTGAAGATGTCAAATATCCGGATTGGCTAGCTAATGTTGTGATGGTGAAGAAGAAGAAGAATAACAAGTGGAGGATGTGTGTAGATTTCAGAGATCTCAATAAAGCCTGCCTGAAAGATCACTTTCCTTTTCCCCGAATTGATCAGTTGGTGGACGCTACCTCGGGTCACGAGTTATTGATCTTCATGGACGCTTACTCCAGCTACAACTAGATTAAGATGAAACCAGAAGATAGGGCAAGTACTTCTTTTATTACCCCAAGGGGAACATATTGCTATAATATTATGCCTTTCGGACTTAAAAATGATGGCCCTACGTACCAGAGGTTGATGAATAAAGTTTTCTTAGAGAAAATCGACAAAAACATGGAGGTTTATATTGACGATATGCTAACTAAGAGCAAGAAAGTCGTCGACCATCTAGCTGACCTCAACCAAACCTTTGATCAGTTGGACAAATATCCGATGAAGCTGAACCCGACGAAATGCATATTCGGTATACGAGAAGGCATGTTCCTTAGGTATATTATGAATCAGCAAGGCATTGAGGAGAATCCGGAGAAGATTAAAGCTTTCCTGGAATTGCGATCTCCAGCTACGAAGAAGGAGGTACAAAGCCTCACAGGTCGTGTTGCAGCTCTCAACAGGTTTGTGCTAAGAGCAACATACAGGTGTATCCCATTCTTCAAGACTCTCAGAACAACTTTCGAGTGGAATAATGAGTGCGAGAAGGCGTTTCAAGAATTGAAGAAATATTTGGGAACACCTCCACTGTTATCCAGACCAGTGATGGGAGAAAGATTATACTTATACCTGGTTGTCTCAGAAAGCACCGTTAGTTTAGCATTGATAAGAATGGAGGATGGAGTGCAAAAACTGATGTATTACACCAGCAAAGCATTCTGAGTAGTAGACATTAGATATCTAAGGCGGGAAAAGCTAGCATTAGCTCTAATAAAGGCGAGTAGGAGGATGAAACCTTATTTCCAGGCCCATAACATAGTGGCGTACACTGATATGCCACTTAGACAGGCCTTGCACAAGCTAGAAAAATTCGGAAGACTGATGTATTGGCGGTCGAACTGGGCGAGTATGATATTGTTTATGAACCAAGGTCCTCACTCAAAGGGCAAGCGGTCGCAGATTTCATTGCGGAATTCACTTACCCAGATATCTCCGACCAACAAGAGTCTAATACAGAATAACCTATAAATGTTACGGGTTCATCAAAGATAATACCTGATCAACTACCGTTGGTAGTTTCATCAGAAGGGACGAACAACGAGCAACAAGCATCATCGGGTAACAACCCAGCAGTGGAGAATGATCAGAAGAAGTACCAAATATTCCATCAGGGAACCTTATCAGATCAAGAGTTTGATAATGGTATACCTGTGTGGAACTTGTATATTGATGGCTCTTCATGCGCTACAGGGAGTGGAGCCGGAATAATTCTTAACAGCCCTGACGGATTAGATATCGAATATGCTCTGTGCTTTCAATTTAAAGCTTCCAATAATGAGGTCGAATATGAAGCTATGATCATGGGCCTCAGTTTAGCAAAAGCAGTGCATGTAGAGCAAGTCACCGTGTTTAGTGATTCATAATTAATTATACATCAAATTCTGGGGTTGTATGCGGCGAAGGGAGACTTGATGTCAAGATATCACGCCAAGGCTAAGGAGATTGTGTCCACCTTTGCAGCGGTTCAGTTGATCAGAATACCAAGATTAAAGAATGCGAGAGCTGACGCACCAACTTGATTAGCCTTAGCTACTCGTACCGAGCTACGAAGAGCGATTCCTATCTAGATATTGGCAGAACGGAGCATAGATGAAGATTTAATGGTGAAATTCATTACCCTAGTCATGGGACCATCCTGGATGGACCCCATCAGGGCATATATCAAGGAAAGGGTTGTGCCAACTGACCAACTTGTAGCCAAGAGGCTGAAGTTTAAAGCTGCTCGATATGTACTGAATAATGGTGTTTTGTATAGAAGGGGTATCATTACAGGTCTATAGAGATGTGTGCATCCCTCAAAAGTTAAATATCTGATTGAAGAGGTTCACGAAGGCTCTAGTGGAGCTCATGTGGCAGGTTGGACTCTCTTACAGAGGATAACGATGTAAGGATATTATTGGCTGACGATGAGAGCTGACTGCACAGCCTTTGCAAAAAAATGCGATAAATGCCAACGTTTCTCTCCTATTGGAAGAACTCCCTAGGCATTGTTAACGCCCATTACTTCCCCCTGGCCATTTGCTATGTGGGGCATAGACTTGGTCGAGACCTTGCCGACCACCAAAGGGATATTAAAATATCTGGTAGTCGCTGTCGATTATTTCACCAAGTGGGTTGAGGATGGACCTCTCATTAACATGTCGTACGAAAGGGTTTACCAGTTCATATGGAAGAATATTATTTGTCGGTATGGTCTGCCACATGACTTTATCACTGACCATGAAACCCAATTTGATAATGAGGAGTTCGCTACATATTGCCATCAATCTAATGTCCAGAAGATCCATTCTGCACGAGGTCACCCTCAGAGCAATGGGCAAACTGAAGTGACGAACAGGACTCTGTTGAATGGCTTGAAGAAACGACTGGATGATGCAAAAGGAAATTGGATTAATGAGCTACACTCTGTGTTATGGGCATATCGCATAACACCCCGAGCAACCACTGGGGAATCGCCCTACATGCTAGCCTTTGGAAGTGAAGCAGTTATTCCGGATAAATTGGGCTTACCCACGCACAGGGTACTTAATTTCAACTCTCCTATAAGCGATTTGATGAGACGCTTAGATCTAAACATGCTTGAGGAAGTTAGAGAAGATGCGGCAATCAGGAACGCAGCCTACCAATAAAGAACAACCATGTTCTACAATAAAAGAGTGAAGCAATGTGATCTCAAAGAGGGGGATTATGTGCTCAAGAAGGTGATCCAGAAGCATAATAAACTAGAGGCCAACTGGTATGGGCCCTACTGAGTAACTACAGTTATTCACCCTGGGACTTATAGAATAGAAACCTTAGAGGGGGAAGAATTCAAAAATGCATGGAATGCGGAGCATCTGCGCAAGTATTATCAGTAATCCAGATTTACATGTACACATTTCTCTTTAAATGAATAAAATTGTTAGTTTTTCCATATTCCTTTTTGGTTCAATTTTTTTCGGAGTACTAGTGCTTCACACTACACCAACTTAGGTTGATCGGCATCAACAACCACCAACTAAGGTTGGTCGGCATTCAGCAACCACCAACCCCGGTTGGTCGGCACTAATAACTTTTACCAATAAAGTTAGCATAATAATCATACAAGGCAAAGCCTGTTTGATCACGGATGATCCCAAGGGACATCCCAAACCAGACAAGAAGCTGGGTGACCTCCTGGGGCATCCACTGTCTAGGCACCAAGGTAATCCTGGCACGATTACTACAACTAAGCAGGAACATTGGATTTAAATCATTCCATTGCTTAGGCACTAATGGGTAACAAGTCACTACAGCTAGGCAGCAAGTGGGGTAAGCTCCATTGCCTAGGCAAAACAGGACAAACTGTCCCTCTATAAATATATATGCATTATATATATATGATAAGAAAAACATTTTAGAAATTATTTCTAAGGAAAGAAAATTGAATAAATACTAAATCTTTCTTCGTTAATATACAAGCAGATTACATAAAGATGAATTTTAATTCATTAAGTATAAATTTCCTATTCTATGGGTTTCTTTCCCTCTGATTTTGATACAGGTTCTACCCCAGCTGGAGGGTCATCTAACGCATAGGGAGAATTGATAAAATTCATATCTTGTAGCATTCTGACGTTGCTCGGACATGGTCGATCAAGAAAATATTCAGGACGAGATATCTCAAAATTTGAATGGAGCTGGTAATCACCAAGTTACCTGGAGATCAAACACCGAGGAATGGCACGAGCCGAAATTCAGCTGACATCGAGTTTAAAGGGATGAATAGGCAAATAAAGTAGTACAGGCTCACACCAATCCCATAAAGATTGTCCTTGATCAACTTTTATCACATACAAGGCATTCAACCATCCTCGTTTGTATCCCTCATTATTTGATTGTTGCAGCCGAGCATCGAGATGTCACAGAGCTTCATTATATCCTGCCATCCAAAACTCTCTAGGCTGCTTGTGAAATTGATAAGTCAATCTCTCAATATGATCATGGAGTTTATTCACCAAAATTTCTTTATTTTCCAGTGCAGAGCTCTGTTTGGAGAGTTGGTCGGTAAGAGTCTGAATCTTCTGAGACATTTCAGCTAAGGCTTGATTTTTTTGCCTTCAGCTGGATAGCCTGATTCATTAAGGCTTGCTCGGTCCTAGTCTCTTCGACACTTCTCTGACCAGCTCTAGTTCTACCTCGCGAGGAGGATGTAGCTCTGGTTTGCTTCGAAGGCTCCAGCTCTACTCGCAAGGCATCATTTGCAGCCTCTAGAAAGGTAAAACCTTCATCATTAACTGGAACCAAGGCTCCCGAAGAAGATGAGGCAACAGATTTGAGTTGATTCACTTCCTCTTACAACGTAATATTCTCTTGCTCTAACAGCTTGGCTATATTCCCGTGCTCTTCAATCTCAAGTTTTAGCATACTTTCCCTTTTCTCATAGGCCGAGATATATTTGTTATAGCCCTGATCAACACTCAACTATTGGTACTTTTCTGATACCCTTCATGCAAGAGTGCAGTGGTTTCTTTGAGCTGTAGTTGGAGTTCCTCGATCATTCCTTGAAGGTCTTTAATTATTTCATAATAAGCCATATTATTGGCTACAACACGATCAAGTAAACATTTCAAGTACTGGTATGCATCAACTACTCGCTCCGAAGCATCAGGTCCAAGGACATCAATTATTTAAGCCTCAGTAAAATCTGCATGACCCGCTTTGAAGTAATTATTACATTTTTTCATCAACTCTGTGTCATGAGCTGATAAGAGTTCCATCATGGCAATAAACTAGCAAGGGAAAATAAAAATGCATCAACAACGATACAAATAAAGCAAGCCAAGGAGAAATTGAGATTAGATGACAAAATTTGTTTTATTGATCATAAGAGAGAGTACAACCAAAGTTACAAAAAAAAGGAAAAATAGAAGAATAACATAAATAAAGAGCCGAACAACTCTACACCTTCTCCTTATTTCCTATCACATCATCAATCGGTTTGGGCGAAGGAGTTGGTTGCTCGGAAGGCACTTGGCGTTGCTCGACAGAAGTTGTTGCCTGTTGAATTTGCTCGAAAGGCTGAGGAATAATAATAGCAGGTACTTGTTCTACTATCATCATAGAAGACTCATCATATGCATCTTCATCCTCTTCTTCTTTATCAATAGTAGGAGGAGGGCCATGAGTGTGTTTCTGAAATAATTCAGAATCGTCCGTAACACTCAACTCTTTCAATGCTGCGACCCATCCGTCTCTGAAGTATTTTAGGCTTGCATACTCCATTTAGCAAGTAATAGCAGTTAAGGCTATGTTCCATCCTTTGTCCCAACCAGAGCTGAAAGACTTCTTCATAACAACCTTTCTCTTCGTCTTCTCAGAAGAAGCACATTCCTCAGCAAGCCTCACCTTCTCCTTGAGATATTTCTTACGCCGTTCAGCCTCTTCAAGCTTGCCATTAGCCTCTTTCTTGCTGGAAATGACGACCTTCAATTTTTCCTCCAAATCCTTGGAGGCATTTATGGCTTGATCTCAAGCTGACTCTGCAGATATAAATCTATTCTCCCAAGCAGCTTTATCTTCCTCGTACTTCTTTCGGGAGGCCTTCAAGGATTGTGACAACCCAGTAAAAGCTTATTCAACCCCACTGGACGAAGTTGAGGCCTTGATAGCCTCATCTTTATCCAGGATGCTATTAAAGCACGTCATGAACTGGGAAAGAAAAGAAACTCAAATCAGAATATGAATACAATGTATGGAGATAAAGTAACAGGAATGATAATATTTACTAACGCGATATGTTGGGCCGTTAAGTCAGTAATCTTCTCCCGAGAAAAGGAACCCTCAGCAGTTCGGTATTCGAGAATAGTCCAAGACTTGATCAAACCTTTAGCCGAGCTCGGAGAGATGAGAGTTGGAGTGTTAGCTCTCAAAGAAGGATCCTAAACAACAGAAGGTTGGGCAGTAGTTTCTATAGGTCTTTTTGCGAGATCTCTCCTTAATCTCCTTAAAGGAGCACATTCAATCAAAGGTGCTGCCTCTTTTTGTCTAATAGCAACACCTTCAATCAAAGGTGCTACCTCTTTTGTGGCAATAGGTGGCTTCCTGCCGACCTCCTTGACATTCATAGTTGATCCTTTAGATGGAGTACTATACATTTTCTTCGTCCCCTCAGCTGGGACATCCACTTTGCTCTTCTTTGCCCCATCCGTGCCAGGATCATCTTTGATAAAGAACGCAAGCATTCTCCTCTTCTTCATCATTAAATCAATAATAGAGATATTTAAGTCAGAAGAAGATTCTTCGGCACTTGCTCAAGATGTTGGTACTTGATAAAGATCAATTACTATAGGAGGGGCAAGAGGACGAGCAATGAAAGAAGAGGTGGTGTTTTTGTATCTCAAAAAATAAGAAACAGCTCTAACGTGCTCCCCAATAATTGATTGGTGCAAACTCCATATAAGTTTCATATCTTTTATATTAATATCGCTTTCCCGGGGCTTTCTTTTATTATCAACTGGAAAAAGAGAAATAAATATCAGTGACGCATTTATAACAAAACATAATCTCAGGGATCCCTAAGTGAGTCCCATGAGTTTGGTTTAACCTATGTACACCATTAACTACCCTCCATGTATTTGGGGCTACCCTTGCAGGAACAATATCGAAATTTTAGCAAAACTCCAAACACAGGGGATTAGGCGAAAAAGAAAAGCCACACTTCGCTACAAAAAGTGAGGGAAACCAGTGTCCCTTAGCCAGAGAAAATAAATCAGATGGAGAAGGAGGATCTTCTAGAATAACCCAAGAGGAAATCACAAAATCAGCTCGAAATTTATCCAAAGATTCGACAAGATAAACCATAATGACTAAAGTAAAGAAAGAAGAAGGAAGAAATTGAGAAATATGCTAAGGCGGACGATGGAAATAACGATAGTATAAAAACAGAGTGAGAAAACATAAAGTTTAGAAATCTGGAGGTGAAAAGTAGATGACTACTTTTTCTATCACTTTTAAATGCCTTGCATTAGGAAGTAGGAAAATAAATGATTACTAGAAAAGACGATTGCATTTTCGGCGGTTAAATAATGAAAAAGACGCAAATACCCAAGCGTTTGTCGCAGATTCAAAATATTTACAAGTTTGCCATTTCGCGCTCAAATGACGAGGTTTAAGGAAAAATTCCTAAGTGTTGGAGATCTGTAATTGATCAAGGCACAAAAAGAAACTCGAGCAACTTTTGGGTAAAATGTTCCACACTCTCACATCAAAGCTCAACTGTGAAACATTGGGGGCTTCTGTTAATACGAAAATTAGTCAACTAGCGTGGACCAATTATATAACTACACGTGTCACCTTACATGGCAAGTACATATGCTCACCGAGCTACATAGCATGTCGACCTACTCATAATGCAGAGCATCTGGCCGGGAAGATCAAGCGGCGATTGCACATTCAATGAACATCGGATTTAATGAACATTCTTATTGTACAGATGTATATGTCTATTAAACAGCGGCATATCGTCTATTCATACTGATAGCCCGAAGGCTATAAATACATTGTAACACCCACCGTAAGGGGGTAATTGATCTCTTGTAATCATCATCGAGATTAAGACGAACATCGGCAATACAAAATAGTGGACGTAGGCTATTTTCATAAGGCTGAACCACTTTAAAAATCTTTTGTCCCATTCCTTTATTCTATTTTTTTATTTGTGATTGATTAATTAGACCAAATCTAGTTTTTTACATCAACAATAATGTTAGAAAATTCTTGTCATTTTCTACATTTGCGTTATAACCAATTAAGCTTACTTATGTTTTTATTTTATTTTCATGATTAACAATGTAATTTTGGTCACGAGTCAAGTGAGTTGCCTCATTTAGATGTGGATGAACCAACAAAAAATTAGTTGGGCATATTTACTGCCATGTACATTTGTATTTATTTTAACTGGATAAACTTCTTAAAATGACATTTATTTGGACACAATCTATTTTGGATGAGAGCACATTTATTTGGACAAAATTTGTTACAATTAAAATGACCTGTTGGTAAAACAATGTGGACAAAATTATTTTAAAAAAACATGTTGATAATGTTGTTACATTGTGTTATACAACCAGATTAAAAACCAAAAATTCAGAAGAAAAAAATAAAGGAAGTTTCAAATCTCAAAATTAAATATTAAAATTTTCCTAATAAACCCTTAATAAACAAAAAGGAAATAAATTTACATATTAATTACTTTGTGGTTTCCTGGGAAACCACGGATCGCAACAGTATACATTCCCATCACCTATCAACATGTTTAGTAGATGTTGAACAAAATCCATGTCTGAATCATCCATTTTGTAGTCCGAAAGTTTCGGGTCCGATGCATACACTGGATCGTCAATGTTTGCATTTATCAGATGTTTACAATGCTAACACAGTAATCTTTTTTTCCATTTGGTCAATTTTCTGTTGTAGTATACGGATACATTTTTCACTCTCTTTGGTTAGATTTTTGCAATATTTCGCAGATTTTTCTTATGGCACGGGTAAACAATGTCAATTACAGTAGCAATCCAAATCGCAACATTTATCATATAACCTAGTCCATTTCAAATGATCATCACAAGGAATATTTCCTCTGGTAGGATCTAACCATTTCATGACATGGCCAACATCACCTAAAGAATATAAGGTGCATATAGGAATGTTTTCAAAAGCCCTCTTCTCCTCAAACCAAGTCCTTCCATGAGGATCTTCGTAGATTCCTGGATTTGTCATAAAGGGTGCGACATCCTCAACTTGGACAACATCAAATGATGTTGATGCTCTTATGCTTGACCTTCATGAGCTCTTTATGGATAGCGTTTGATATAACTGCACCGTATGTGTTAGAGCATATACCTATTTATGAACTAAATGGAATTGTGTTTTATAATCAAATTTCAATATGAAATTGAAATTTGAAATTTAAAATTCAAAATTTCAAAGCAAGTATGTTGGGAGAAAGTAGAATAATTTCTATAAAAGAGGAAAGTTAGCTTGTATGTTCTAAGTGAGAAAAAAATGACTTCACATAAGAAAGGAAAAAAATGATAAGTGATTTTTATGATGGTTGGGAGAAAGTATAAGATTTCCTCTATGAAATTTTGATGACAAATCCCGGTACCTACATCGACCCGTCTGTTATAACTTGATATGGTGAGAAAAGAAAGTTTGAGAACAAGCCCATTGACACAAGTAGTCCATTTCCTGACTATATTGGTCATGTGATATTTTACCTATTGTCTAAAGCTGAGCGTAAGCTGCCGACCATTTTCGAAGGTTACGCATTGTGGCCGCGTTTGTTTGACAGGAGGTATGATCTTGAAGTTTGTTGCAGATGGCATGGACCGGGAGTCCCACAAGCAAGGTGTCCTTGAAAATATATGAGTAGTGAAGTGTCCCATGTTTATTATTAGGGAAGTTAAAAATACAGATCAAGTATCAATTCAATTCAATCATATATCAGGTATTAGGTATCTCAATCATATATTAATGCTCATTTTAATTCAAAAATATATCTGTGCTCAATCATATATTAGGTATTAATTATCAAGCAGTTTAATCCAATATATCAGGTATCAGTTATCAGTTGAATCCAACTGATATATTAATCATATATCAGTTATCTCAATCATATATCAGGTATCAGGTATCTCAATCATATATTAATGCTCAATTCAGTTAAAAAATATATCAGTGCTCAATCATATATCCGGTATTAACTATCAAGCAGTTGAATCCAATATATCAGGTATTAGTTGAATCCAACTAATATATCGAGCATATATCGGTTATCTCAATTATATATCCGGTATTAAGTATCTCGATCATATATCAATGCTCAATTCGGTTAAAAAATATAACAGTGCTCAATCATATATACCAGGGATCAATTATCAAGCAGTTGAATCCAATATATCAAGTTTCAGTTATCAGTTGAATCCAACTGATATATTAAGAATATATTAGTTATCTCAATCATATATCAGTTATATATTAACTCAGTCATATACCAAGCATATATCAGTTATCTCAATTCAATTAGTGCTCAATTCAATGAACTCAGTCAGCGCTTAATTTAATTAGTGCTCAATTCAATTAATTTAATCAGCTGAATCCAATCATTGCTCAATTCAATTCAATACTAAATACATATTTCAAATACAAAATGGATGGTTCTAATTATGAAATACCAAATGATTCAAATTATGAGCAGTATATGCATATAACAGGTATCTCGAGCAATGGCATAGTAGTTCATTTCAAGTAGTGCTCAATCAGTGCTAAATCATATATCAAACATATGTCAGGTATGCCAATCAATTCAATCCAATTCAATTAATTCAATCAGTTGAATCCAATTCAATCAATTCAATCAGTTGAATCCAATCAGTTCTCAATTCAATTCAATACTAAATACATATTTCAAATACCAAACGGATGGTTTAAAATATGAAATACAAAATTATTCAAATTATCAAATTATCCCTATCACATTAATAAATACAACATGGTTTAAATTATTAATCCTCCTTTTGCCCACATTTGGGTCGCCATGGCATTACGCTTCTCTGTATAGGATGTCATTGTTGCGAACGTAATATGCTCATTAGGCATGTCATCAGGTATATTAAGGGGTGTGGGGTTCACATCGTCGTTACTATCATTATCGTCATTGCACATATCATCCCTACCATCGGCCCATAAAAAGTTATGCAGGGCGCAACAAGCTAACACAATCTTAGCCTGCGTGTCAATCGCATGACATGGTTGATGTCGTAGATACACAAATCTGATTTTTTAATAATCCGATAGTGCGCTCGACTACACTGCACAGAGATGAATAAAAAATAATGAATAATTATTTACTAGTTTCGGGATGTTGATGCTCCACGTTCTATACGATGGTAACGTGCCTTGCGATACGGTGATAAAAAACCAGGAACCAGGGGGAATCCGGCATCCGTAAGATAATATTTTCCTAAACACAATACATAGAGTGGTTTTAATAAAAAATATGTCGGTCGTATAAGGTTTATACAAGGGTTATTTAAGTTAGTTACACGAAATAGACCAACATAACAATTAGAATGGTTAACTTTTTGCCTGCACGTTGTATAGCCGCCCTAAGTACACGTTCATCATGGGCGGACCCCTCCTATCCGGACAATACATATGTAAATTTCATATCAAACGTGCATGCAACTAGAACATTCTGAGAGATGGCTTGTTTTCGATTAGAATACATATCTTGATCAACAAGGGAGACATTCACATGTATGTGTGTACCGTCTATCGCTCCTACGGCATCCTGTTGAGATACTATATTTGTTATTTTATTAAATCCATTTAATTTTTTTTACTATTTACACTATTAAGAATGAAGTTTCTTATCGAAAAATAATGATACCAACTTCTGTTGCCAGGACTATCAACCGAGGAGTTATCAGGGGTTACATTTGTGACAATTTCCTTATACAACATCAAGCAGGCCCCAAGCACTTTATGAAACTAGAAACTAATGATTTAACTTGATCTACAAAAAATGTTACTCTTGGAGCGGCAACGCTCATCATGGCCAATAATATTCAAGAAAATTGCAACTTGTTCCTCAACATCAACTGAACGATTGTCGTTTAGCCTAAACACACGAAGATGATCACATAACCTATTAAATGAACCAATATTCATACGTAATGAGTCATGGCATAACCGATCACTCACCCCGTACATTCGGAACAAGGATTGCTTACGATGCTTATTCTAATTATAATGAGGTGCACTAGGAATGTCCGTTAATGACCTTATATATTGATAAATTACTATTATCCGTATCACAATAGACCAAATGACACCAATTCGTTTACGTTGTAACTTAGAATTATATTTAGGCATTTTTGCCTACAAATATTTAATTCACAAGTTCATTTTTCCATATATATTGTATAAAATAGCAAAACATGGATATGATCATAATCGTTACCAACTAAGCAATTAATAAAGGGAAAAAAGTATAAACTAACCGAAGCTAACTGATTCAAACGAATAATTAGGAGAACACGGTTCCTGTAAAATAGGCACAAAATTCGTGTTACATAAAAGAATGCACATAAAAAAAAATGGTTTTGATTTATAAATACAACATTAACTTCTCATTTATTATGCCTCATCTATTTATTTCAACATTTACAAATACCTTTTTTATATGAAACCCCATTTTTCAAGCATATCAAATATATTTAAAAAAACACAAATATAGATGTTGAATACAACCCTAGAAATTAAATCAACATAAATACAAACTAAACCTAGAAAACTCACAACCCTAAATTGAAAATATGGGATGTTTCATTATACCTTTTTTATATGAAACCCCATTTTTCAAGCATATCAAAAATATATTAAAAAACTAAAATATAGATGTTGAATACAACCCTAGAAATTAAACCAAAATAAATAAAAACTAAACCTAGAAAAGTCACCATCATTGAAACTAATCCATTCCTAGCTAAGTAAATATTAACCCTAGCTGTCATATAGCAGTGCATACAAATGGAATGTGAGTATATAATCCCTATATCCATAAGAAAATAAATAAATAAATAAGGATGCGTAACAAACCAGAAAAATAAAAATCACCTTCAAAGAGCTAGCTGCTTCCGATAGTGCTTTGTTTTAGAGAATAGTGGTTATGTAATTGCTTGGTTCTGACATCCCGTCCAATCCTGCTACAATCTCCAAAATTGAGAGATGAAAACACCCGACAAATATTTCCCTCCAAAGGAGCAAAGCAAATTTTCTCCACAATTTCAAGCAAATAGAGGTCATGTGACCAAGTTTGGGAAAAATTTACCATGGGCAAAAATGCCTATCAAACACTACAAAAATGGGTAAAAAAGTGGAGAAATTCCATTTGTCATGGCAAAAATTGGTTATCAAATGGACCCTTAGGTTCCTTTCTGAACCTTAATTTCATGTAACTAAAGAGTGAGGGTTTTGCAATATTGGTCAAGTTCTTCAATGTCCATAATCCATCTTATCAAAATATTAAAATGTTTTGTGAGAGTGAGATTCTATTAAGTTTCAAGCTTTCAAGGTGAATTCTTAGTTTACAATTTCTTCCCGTCTTCTGCATCACCTGAAGATATTAACACGAGTAATCGTGTGAGTGATTAACATGTAGCATACGTGAGGGTTGATTGTCTATAGCAAAGATCAGTGGATACCAAGGTTTGAGGACTGTGCAAGTTGAGTCCAAACGTTGAACAATCGATTGTGCAATCCATTTTGCATCATATCTAAGTGGAACCTTGGATTGGGCCAAAGAAGCAATGTCACTCGATTATTATCAAATTGAATGCAGTCTTTTTATGTCCACGAGGATACCACCAGAGCATCTTCTACTTCTAATAGGCCATAAACTATATCAAAATCATTCTCTAGGACATGCAGAAAACATTATATCATAATGAAAAGGAGAGACTTAGTGGTGGTAATCTTTGTCTTATATGTCAGATGTATTTGTCCATTGTAAGACCTGAATTTCAAAGTACTAGTGTACTTGTTGGGTTAGATGATAAGAGTTTCTTTCGAGAGAATTTTCACTAAAAAAATCATTTGTGCATTGTGTGATTATGTTCACAACTTCTGAACACGTATTTTTAATTAGCCCCATGAAAATTGACTAATAATTTTATTCTGTAAAATTAAAACATGGTTAAATATGAAATAATTTATTTTTAATTCGTTATGGTAATTACTTAAGTAATTAAGTAATTTGACAAGATCCTTAGGGCGCATACTTTTTCAAACTAGTACCCGAGTTGTTCATTATGATGAATCTCGAGCGTATGTCTTTTGAGCATCAGTTGATCTTGCGTTCACTTGTTTTTTATGTAAGCAACTAAGCATATTGGAAAGCGCACATAACTTTTTTTCTTCTTGAAATCCTATTATGAGAGGGTGTGGCCAAACATAGTTAGGGTTGGAAACACCCAATGAAAAAGGTAGGTGAAGTTGGTGTCCTCAAACCTAAGATGATTTGGACTGGGAATGAGAATAGGTTAGTTACATATACCTCTAGGGTAAATGCAATTTGTTGTGTTGTTATCCAATAAAAGTTTCATCGAATCTCTACATTTATTACGCCTAAGGCAACATAGGACATTATGCAAGTCACGCAAAAGGATAATGATAATGTTCAAGTATTAAAGCTCCAACTTCTTGCCACCCGATTTGAGTTATTGAATATATGTTAAAATGAGACCTTTGATAAGTTCTATGCTGAACCCTTATAATGCCTCGACCTGGAATTGGGTTATCCGTTTGGACTAACCAACATGGGCATTAGGGTGTTAGGGGAAATAATACCTTTAGAGGGTGGGTTACAGTCTCACTTAGCACTCTTACCCAAAATCACGCGTTACAATTGTGAATCCACCTTTTAATTATAAGCAAAAATCATGACCAATTGCAAGTGGCTGTTCATTTAATTTATTTAGGAAAGGATTTAGCAGGATATGATTGAATAAAGATAATCATTAATTTATTATAAATTATTACAGACTCGATAACATGAACTTCAAAAGTCCAACTATTACTTGAGATTAAAATGCAAAAAATGTGATTGGGGCGACCACCATCAAGTTATGGCCTAAATGTCAAAGCTTTCTACAGTAAATTATTATTCTCATTTTCTTTCTTAGCATCCTTACCCGAGGTACCTAGGGGGTTTATTAAAGAATGGATATGATCAAGGCCAGTAAAGGAAATAATAACAAGGTGTAATAATACAAGGAAGATATATACATATGCCATGCATTTTAATTATAAAACCATTTATTTGATTACGTCTTTCAATTGCAATTATAATACAAGGTAATTCGCAGTTGGCTATATGCCAAACATACATTTTAATTATTATAACATGACTCCTACCCGAGTCCCCATAATTTCATCATCTTATTTAATTCTTTGACATTTACGAGGACCAAGCTCCTCAATTTTTCTATGCTTATTCCAAAGTTTACTAAACCCATTTATTTTCAAGGGCTTACACCGTCTGCAATAAATGCTACGAAAGTTGCCCCCATGTGCAGTGGTTTTGGGTTTAAGCGATATCCAACACACTTATGGCTCCCTAATCCCTCCTTAAATTTCCCTCTAACTCCAAGTATTTCTCTTTTTACCATTTTAGTTTCATTTTCATACCTTGACCTTTCACACCCAGTCGATGGGGCCAAAATTGTACACGTATTTCTCTTTTTACCATTTTAGTTTTATTTTTAAAGAAAATATTTTTTAAAGGGTTTTAAAAGTGTTTTGTTTGTTTACACTTCGTATTTATCAAATAAGGACGTTTTAGAGTTGGTTTCAGTTTTAACTCTAATCTGGGGATCGTTCAAACGACATATGATGTCATTCGAATGAGAACCACTGTTATTAAAACAACGTAGTATCTCTCTTGAACGAGATGCACCGCGTTAAATTTATTATTTAAAGAGTGTACAAGTCCTTTTCTCGAAGTGCGTACAGTACCAAAAATAGTTTACAATCCAGAGAGTTTTCTGCACAAAGTTTTCTAAGGCTTTTCACTATAAAACATCCTTAGAGTTTACAAAGATCTGAGTTATCATTACCATATGTTTATGTGATCTTTGTTGCACCAAGTTGGGTTTATTCAACACTTGAACATTGTATGGTTTCACGGTGGAGAAGCGAAGAAAGTTACTTTCATGTTCAACATCGTAGACGACACAAGGCTGTTTTGTTGGATACCGAGGCATTCGCAGAGGTGAATGCAGTGGACGAGCATCGTAGAAGAAAGTTACTTTATGTGTGGGCACTGCGAATATTGTTAGAATATCAGAGCAGCGTCAAGTCTCTTGGGTGGATCGAGTCGTTGAGTTAGTCTACCGTCTGACTTTGTAAAACCATATTCATAGTGATTGTCCAGCCTGGGCCATCAGAGGTTTTTCTTATTTGTGGTTTTCCTCGTACATCGGCATTGTGAGTATTGCTTTACTTTGTTTTACATACTTTAATCACTAGTTGCATGCTTAGGATTAAACAAGATAAAATTTGGGTAAGTTAATTTGTGTTACATCTTGGTGTGGTTTAGAAAATTGAAAAGAGTTTTCAAAAAGAAAAAGTTGGTTTGTATTCATCCTTAACTTAATTTCGCTCAAGCAAAAGTTTTTGTTTAAGATAAATTCAGGATATACAAAGTGGTATCAGAGCTAAAAATATATTCTTATTATGTTCGATCCATTCTTGCTTGTAAGGATGAATTTTGGAAATTATGATAGTTTTTGCACTCCTGTTTTTAATGGCATTAATTATGCTTATTGGAAAATGCGAATGAAAAGTGCGTAAAATCCATTGATGAGCGTGTGTGGTTAGCGGTTAAAAAAGGTTGGACACCACCTATCACATGAGAGGGTGAGGTCATTAGTTTGAAACCCTTTAAGTCATGGATTGAGACTGAACATAGGCTTGCACTGTATAACTCTAAAGGTCTGCACGTTATTTCCTCACATGTTACGCCTGAAGAGTATAATAGGATCATGACTTGTGAAATATCGAAAGAAGCTTGAGATACACTTACACTCACTCACAAGGACACGATCACGGCTAGGGCATCTAAGTTGCAAAATCTCACTAAACAGTTTGAGATGATTAAGATGTTAGAGAGTGAGACGTTTGATGAGTTTTACACTAGGTTGTATATGATTGTTAATGCGGCGTTTAACCTTGGTGAGAAGATTCCTGATGACCGAGTGATTAAGAAAAATTGGAGATCGTTACCGAGTAGGTTTGATGCAAAAGTGACCGTTATGAATTCCCTTGGTATGCTTAACTAGTCGAAACTGGAAGAGATCGTACGTGACCTTTAAACCTATGAACTCAATATGTTTACATTCAAGCAAGTGCCAAAGAAAGAAAAGGGCATTGCTTTGAAAACCATGAAGGAGGAAACTAAAGTTTCGAATGACAAATTCAATTCCGACTTTGAGGATGTCGTCTTGTTGGCAAACAAGTTCAAAAAGTTTCTTAAATTTCAAAAGCAATCAAAAGATGTTAAAACGTTTGAGAAATTCAAGAACAACAAGGTAGAGTCCACTTCTAAGGATAAGTCTGAGAAGCTTAAGAAAGATGATTCGGATCATTGTTTTGGGTGTAAGGGGTATGGTCACAAAGTAGCTGAGTGTCCCACCGGACTTAAGAAAGAGGTCAAGAAATTGATATCATACAACGCCACCTTAAGTGATAGTGAATCAGAAGAGGGAGAGAGTATCCCCATTGAGCGTAACTTTGTTGCGTTTATGGCATGTCATGTGAGCGATGATGATATATCTTCCCCCGAGGATACTCATGTACATGACACTTCCGAGGCTGTTAAGAGTGCTTCCCGAGAGTGTGAGGGTGATGACAGAGAGGATGAGGAGATCGACGTAGGTGAGTTACAAGTTGTATTTTGAGAGTTATTCGAGGAGACGGTTAAGGTGAAAAAATTTAACTCGAAATTGCAAGCTAAGTTGAATGAGCGTGCCGTAAAAAATAATGATACGTTGATTGAGGATCTTGGGGCACGAGAAAAGAAGCTTAAGGAGAAGCTAGAGTACGTAAAAAAAAGAGATAGCCTTAAAGGTTTGATGGATGCTTTGAAAACGGAGTTGCTAGAGTTTGAGGAGTCTAGGTGTGATAACCCGAATATAATTATGATAACTTGTGTTTAAATCTTGCTGACCTTATGGGATATGGATAATGTGGTATTAGTGTACATAATGTTAAGTTAGTATGTTTAGTCTAATCCTACCTTCATAAATCTTGGAATATCGAATTAGTAGTTTTTGGTAGGAATGTTCATATTGGAGACTAGTTTTGAACATTATAATATAAAAATTGACATGAGGTGAAAACTAGATAGTTGTGGATATGTGAGTTAAGTTTGTAACACAATAAACGGGGTGTTAAACGGAGGTTCGAGTAAGAAGTTATACCGAAATTTTAAAACCAGGACAAATTCGTCTATTCGTTAAGTGGTATGTTGTCCTATTACGACAACAATTGTTTTGTTTTGATTGGACTAAGGGGAGGTGAATTATGCCGACTTTAAAACCTTGAAATGACCTCCTCCTTCATCCAAAATCAGACATGGGAGAGTTTGGCTTTAGGATAGAGAATTGGGAAGCTCGGGAAGTAGAAAGTGAGGAAAAAATTGAGAAAAATCCATAGGAAATTACGAAAAAGTTCCTAAGGTAATTCTACGCATAAATCTTGTTATTGTTTTGGTATTATTGATTTAAATGATAGAAATCATTAATTTTTTACTGAACTTTAATTCCTTGGTGTCTATAACTTTTTGAATATTTATTGGAATTGAATAATTCCACTTGGAGATGAAAATAGACTCATATATGTATAACATATCCGAATATTATGTGAAAATACTGAGAAATGAATCTTTGGTGATAGTTTGAAGTTCAGGTATAAAATCTGTCGCAAAAGAGTAAGTATGCACACCATGTGTTCGATGTTTTGCTTGACATAGAAAATGAACCTTAAAAAATATGAAACTTTAACTTTTTATTTTTTAATACGTTTATTGATATTGGGTGAAATATCATAGAAATTTATGATATAGAAAAATTATGAAAATTCTTGGAAATTGACTAAACGATAAAGGAGCCTATAGGGTAGATTTGCTATGTAGAAAATAAATGGGCATATCTTGCCTTAGGAAACTTGAAATGATATGTCGTATTTTGGATTGGGAACCCAATATGTTAAGTATGAAACTAATAAGAAGAAATTAAAATATATTTTGCCTATGATTTGGGTATGGTAAATATCTTACCATGAAATTAGATTGGACTTCATTTACGATATATGATTTGAATGGGATTATATGATGCTTATGAATTGGGTTAAGTTTAAGTTATTATTTGGATTTTTAATATCCTTATGACGATACTAATATTGTAAGAATTTATATGTGAAAGGTAAGAAGAACCGGTTGAACAGGTGCCAGACAAAGGCACGGGAAAAACACGTGAAGTGTCCAAGGTGAGTGTACTCACTGGGAAAAGATGTATTATACATGGTTATGGAGATGATTTGAATATCATTTATGGGTAAGATGTATTACACATGGTTATGGATATGATCTGAATATCACTCACGGGTAAGATGTATTATACTTCGTTATGGATACGATCTGAATATCACTCACTAGTAAGATGTATTATACATGGTTACAGATATGATCAGAATAATATTGAATATGAATTTGTTCATTTTGATTTATCAAAATGGGAGGTTACTCCCCGACCCGGAATTGGGGAGATTTTTCTATTAAAGACACTCCTCGACCATGAATGGGGGAGAATTGTCTATTACAGATAGGATATGTGAATCATGATTCAGATTAGTTGGTCATTCTTTATGAATGAGACAAATAAATATATAATTGGTCATTCTTTATGAATGAGTCGGATAAGTATATAATTGGGAATTTTTTATGAATGGGCCGGATAAGTATGCATATATCATCACGGGGATATGATTTATTGCATTTAAATTTTATGCAATAGTGTAGTAGTGATGCATTTGCTGAGCTATTTTGCTCATGGTTCCTATGTTTATGCTTTTCAGGTATTGTGATATCACTGTCAAATCTAAGAGGTCGATGGGGTTAGCAATGAATGCATAAAACCATGATTTTGGTCAAACGTAAATGGGGTAATTTAAGCCCACTTATCTTTTCAGTAAGTTTGAATAAGCATAATTATCTTAAAGTTGTCAAGAGTTTTAGTTTTATTAGTTCATGTTAATAACTAGAAAAGGATACTCGTGTTTATGGTTTGCTTAAGGTAATTATGATTTGATTCACTTTAACTTTCAAACTTAGTTATAATTAACTGGGTTGGGGTGTGTCAACTTTGGTATCAGAGCCTAGGTTTTAAAGGTTCTGGAGTTAGAAGCGCCTAGATTTGACAATGGACGTCGAAATTGTCTTGAATCATAAGTATTCGATGGTAAAGGATACAAATAAGTATGTTAAGATTTAAATTGGCTTTGTTGACTAACATCTGTCCGTTATACATATATATTGTTGCAGGGGATATGAAATGCAAGGATCTTGCAGGAAAGGAAATAAGATGTTGAGGTTTATTCGGGGATGACAACAAATACATGTATTTTAATATGAATCATTGCATTGTTTTATATGTTATATGGACAAACATGTCATTGAAGAAAATTTTTAAAGATAAAAGGTGGTAAGAAAAATTATGAAGTATTGGAAGTGATATCTTCATATACTGGTATATGTGGACTTAAGTCGTGTTACGTACTAAGCGATGAATGGGTGCACTCCTCATCTGTATGGGAGAGTGATGTACAGGAACCCATATCTTACTAACGGAAAAGAAGTGAGAGGAATTATTGTTATATGATTATAATGGGACTTGAATTGTTAGAAGGTGAATAAAATGAAGGTTCACATAATAAAGGTGAAGTGAGAAGATTAGTAGTTGTATATGTTTAAAGTTAATATGTGAAATGGTATGAAATATAATCTATCACAATTGATCCTAACATAGGTTCATAATGGATTATGATAAGTAGAAGAAAAGAGTAATGAGAGTTGAGATGTACTTCTTTAATACTATGAGTATATGCAGTGGATATGGCTCTTGTGATGTTTTGCAATGCTTATAAGAATAGTAAAGTTGAGGCGAGGTGGCTAGGAGTTGGAAGTTTAAAAATATTGAGGAGTCCTTTTAAGAATATGTGTTATGTATAAGTGTGGGAAATATTCTAGTCGGATTTGAATATTAACAACTGATTTGGATGGATATTGAGTTGTATTTGTCATTGTGCCTATGTGCTATCACTAAGGGTATGTTATATAAAGAATATGGTTGATATTATAATGAGTCACTAGAAATATGTATAAGGATAATGTGCTATGTGGAATAATATAATATGATACATTAAGGTATTTGTATAGGTTACTTGAAAGAAATAAGACATATAATAATTAGAAAAGTATTATGGGGCTGGTAGGCATGGTTAAGGTTTTAAATGGTGATGTTACGTTTAACATCCAGGTTACAAAAACTGGTAAAGTTAGTAAATTAATAATGTTGCATAAGACTATCATGTTTTTACGGATTGGGGTAAGATTATAATTGTAAAGTAATTGTGTTGAATAAATGACTTATTAAGGTCATTGTATGTTTAGTTAAAGTCAAACACATGTATTTAGTATTGAATGGAAGATGAGAAGATGGAGTATAATAGGCTAGTCTTGTAATATGATAATTATGAATTGAAATATTGAATGGAAGTTGGAGAAATGAAATATAAGAAGTTAGTCTTGTAATAGAATATTTATTATTTAAAATATTACACGATAATAAGGATGGACCAAAGGAATGAAGGTATGAAGTAATATATGAGTTGGGAATTGACTTCCATTTATAAGGAATCATTAGATGATTATTCTTACGTATCAGTGATAAATAAAATGAAGATGATATGACAGGAGATTTGTCGGGCATGAGGAAATAATATTACCAATTGGTTGGTAAATGAAATTCATACTAAATTTCGGGGACGAAATTTTATAAGGGGGGAAGTTGTGACAACCCGGATATAATTATGATAAATTGTGTTTAAATCATGCTTACCTTATGGTATATGGATAATGTGGTATTAGTGTACATAATTTTAAGTTAGTATGTTTAGTCTAATCCTACCTTCATAAAGCTTGAAATATCGAATTAGTTACAAACACAAAATTGTGAAGTTTTCGGTAGGAATGTTCATGTTGGAGACTAGTTTTGAACATTATAATATAACAATTGACATGAGGTGAAAACTAGATAGTTGTGGATATGTGAGTTACGTTTGTAACACAATAAATGGGGCGTTAAACGAAGGTCTGAGTAAGAAGTTATACCGAAATTTTGAAACAAGGGCAAATTCGTCTATTCGTTAAGCGGTATGTTGTCTTAATATGACAACAATTGTTTTATTTTGATTGGACCAAGGGGAGGTGAATTATGCCGACTTTAAAACCTTTAAATGACCTCCTCCTTCATCCAAAATCAGACATGAGAGAGTTTGGCTTTAGGAGAGAGAATCGGGAAGCTCAAGAAGTAGAAAGTGAGGAGAAAAATTGAGAAAAATTCGTAGGAAATTATGAAAAAATCCCTAAGGTAATTCTACGCATAAATCTTGTTATTATTTTGGTATTATTGATTTAAATGATATAAATCATTAATTTTTTATTGAACTTTAATTCCTTGGTGTATATGTACAGATATATGCAAGTTTAAGCAAAGTTGAACGTGTAAATCATGTATATTGCTTCGATTGGAAACCTTGTGTATTCAAACTTCTATAACTTTTTTATTGGAATTGAATCATTCCAGTTAGAGATGAAAATAGACTCATATATTTATAACATATCCGAATATTATGTGAAAATACCATGAAATGAATCTTTGGTGATAGTTTGAAGTTCAGGTATAAAATATGCCCCAAAAGAGTAAGTATGCACCCCATGTGTTCGATGTTTTGCTTGACATAGCAAATGAACTTTAAAAAATATGAAACTTTAACTTTATATTTTTCAATACATTTATTGATGTTGGGTGAAATATCATATAAATTTATGATATAGAAAAATTATGAAAATTCTTGGAATTTGACTGAACTATAAAGGAGCCTATAGGGTAGATTTGCTATGTAGCAAAGAAATGGGCATATCTTGCTTTAGAAAACTTGAAATGATATGTCCTAGTTTGGATTGGGAACCCAATATGTTAAGTATGAAACTAATAAGAAGAAATTAAAATATATTTTGCCTATGATTTGGGTATGGTAAATATCTTACCATGAAATTAGATTGGACTTCATTTACGATATATGATTTGAATGGGATTATATGATGCTATGAATTGGGTTAATTTTAAGTTATTATTTGGATTTTTAATATCCTTATGATGATACTAATATTGTAAATATTTATATGTGAAAGGGAAGAAGAACCGATTGAACAATTGCCAGACAAAGGCACGGGAAAAACACGTGAAGTGGCCAAAGTGAGTGTACTCACTGGGAAAATATGTATTATACATGGTTATGGAGATGATTTGAATATCATTCATGGGTAAGATGTATTACACATGATTATGGATATAATCTGAATATCACTCACGGGTAAGATGTATTACACTTGGTTATGGATACGATCTGAATATCACTCACTGGTAAGATGTATTATATATGGTTATGGATATGATTTGAATATCAGTTATTAGTAAGATATATTATACATGGTTACGGATATGATCAGAATAATATTGAATATGAATTTGTTCATTTCGATTTACTGAAATGGGAGGTTACTCGCCGACCCGGAATGGGAGAGATTTGTCTATTAAAGCCAAGGGGGTTACTCCTCGATCGGGAATGTGGGAGAATTGTTTATTGCAGACAGGATATGTGAATCATGATTCAGATAAGTTGGTCATTCTTTATGAATGAGCCGGATAAGTATATAATTGGTCATTCTTTATGAATGAGTCATATAAGTATATCATTGGAAATTCTTTATGAATGGGCCAGATAAGTATGGATATATCATCACGGGGATATTATTTATTGCATTTAAAATTTATGCAATAGTGTAGTAGTGATGCATTTGCTGAGCTATTTTGCTCATGGTTCTTATGTTTATGTTTTTCATATATTGTGATATCACTACCAAATCTAGGAGGTCGGTGGGGTTAGCAATAGATGCATACAATCATGATTTTGGTCAAACACAAATGGGATAATTTAAGTCCACTTATCTTTTTAGTAAGTTTAAATAAGCATAATTACCTTAAAGTTGTCAAAAGTTTTAGTTTTATCGGTTCATGTTAATAACTGGAAATGGATACTCGTGTTTATGGTTTGCTTATGGTAATTATGATTTGACTCACTTTAACTTTCAAACTTAGTTATAAGTAACTGGGTTGGGGTGTGTCACTAGGCGTCTACTTGAGTATAGGATTAAGGAGTTAGTGGAGAGTTTGAGAGACTCGTCTAGAGTTAAGTTTGACTTGGAGTCTAAGTCGGAGAAATTGGATAGGATGTTCGGCACCGTCTAAGTTAAGAGAGATTGGTTTGGTATAGGCTATGACGAGAGAGTTGTTCCTGCCCCAAAGCCAATACCAAGTGTGTGAGAGTGCCCACTAGGAACGTGAGGAGAGGTCGGTATTTTGATAATCATTCCCACCATATTTACACTTGTTCCCATTGTTGTAGGAAAGGTCACCTTAGACGTTTTTGCTATGACCTTAGGAATGCTCCTAGGAAGTTTAGGAATAAAGTCATGTCCGGTTCCCAAAGCCCCTATGCGTTATGTTACACCTAATTGGGTTAGGAAATCGGACTTAAAGGCTTTATGACTAAGACTTCATGGTTCTCACTTGGTGCACCTGATTCTTCTCATGCTAAACCTAAAAGATGATAATGTTACTATGTTTGTCATATCCTAGTCTTTGTATTCATGATATATACTTTGCTAGTATTATGGCATGTTTATCATTTTGTATTACATTTTTTTTCATTTATTGCATCTTATTTGAAAAAATAAAAAAAGATTTTTGGTTTTGAATTTTTTTGAGAAAAATCCAAAAAGATTTTGCTTATTTTTTGAGTCAAAATATTTTGAAAATGCCAAAATGATTTTCGATTTTGTTTTTGTGTCGTGAGTTAACATGTTTGATGTGACATATTGGTGTGCTTGAGCCCTTTTCCTTTCATTATTCATGTGGCTAGGACATTTGGTCATTATTATCGATGCTTAGAATGATCTTAACCATTGTATTATGGGGTTGTTTCAAAGTTGATATGCATTTTGATTCGACTTCGCTGATATGTCTTGATTGCACACATGCACGAGTTTATATGGATGTTTGACTACTCTTACATAGTTGAGTTTGGTGAGACGTTCTTATCTCAATCTTGTCATCTATGCGTAAGTAGACTTAAGAAGGGAATTTTCATATAATAATCGTTTACCATGAGGATTAAATTGGAAAATGATGAGTGTTCACGACAAAGGGCTGCGAGACTGTAAAATTGACTCGGCGTGAAAGCCACCGTTTAAAAGAGCCTGAAAAAATTATAAGGCAATAAAAAGAATCATATGCCAAAATGGGCCAAATTAGTTTAGTTTATTCGAAAGAAAAATATGACATATTTGAGGGAGTTTGGATGGATTAAAAATTTAAACGGGTTTGCACAAAGAATCCTAACGTTGAAAATCGTGTCATGAAGCTATTGTTTGTAGAATCGTCAAAATTCCAGATTCGTGTGCATGATTTTTGTTTAGTTCATTAAGCTCATTTTTTAATTGTCACATATGGCTTAGATAAATTTTGATGATAGATTGCTATCAATTAGATCTTCTTGATCTTTTAGATTTACTGGAATTGTGATTCATTTGTTGTAATTCACGCCCATACATTCCATGTTTCATGTTTGAGCACTTCGGTACTATGTTAGCATGTTGGTTATATTTGTTTATTTTGAGTTTTCTTAGTTTAGCTACTGTTTCGCAGTTTTGAGCCCCTTCCAGTTAAAATTTACATGAAAATTTTTCACTGGGAAACACTGTTTAATATTATGGGGAAACTGTGAAAGTTTGATGTTGTCGTTCTAACGAGATCAATTTTCATTCGAGCGAAGTAGCTTGTCGTTCAAGCGACGTCCCTGTCTCGTTCGAATGACCAGTTTGACATTTTGGTTGACTTTTGTTTCAGTACCCTGTTGCATACTGCTCATATTTTGGTACTGGTCTACTTCTAGATATTATGTCTATGTAGTGTACTTTGATTGGTTTGATATTTGTGCTGCATTAATTAGTTTAATCACACCTGCTTGGATTTGATATATTTGTTTGTGTGATTCTCTATTTGCTAGTTACTGATTTGACATTGATTGATCATTTTTAGCTCGTTGTTTCATGTTTATCTAGCTATTCTTCAAATTGATTTAATCAAATTGGTGTTATATTGTGCTAGATGTGTTTATCTTTTCGCATGATTGTCTATTCGAGACAAAAAGGGGGAGATATGTCTTGTGATGTAGGGGGAGTTTTGTGAATTTTTTGCGTGTTGAACTTGATATCCTGATTTATTTATTTTTCACAATTGCACATATTGGTATCATGTTAACACAAAGTGGTTTCATATTTACTCACATAACAAATGATTCTAATTTGAGTTTTCATATTGATTTATATCATTTGTCCCTCCATACTTCACTGGGTATTTATCTGTTTCATGTGTGTAGGTATGCTTAAGAGATTTAAGATTTAAAGTCTAAATCAAATTTAGACATTCAGAGACAGTTTCATGCTTGTCGGTTCATTGTTTATGAGTTTTATCCTGTACTGATGATGTAATTTTATTTTTGGATTTTTATGGGATAGGATTTAGGCGTCATACGGTTTGACGACCCGGCTTAGGCATTTCACTGTTGGTTTTTGTCACACCTTGCTAAATACTGGCATCGTCCGCCGCCAAAACTAAGCCAGATGTATTTAAATAAAATACCATTCTCAGTATGAGACAGATATGAGACATACATAAATCAATCCATATGATAAATGATTGAATCAATCCCAAATGATTAGAACCAACTGTGTGATACGATAGCCATCACAAGCCAAAACTCCAAATAATAATCCAATCTCCAATAATATAAAACTGAATAAACTCCAACTGAATCCATAAAGAAATCTGAATAAAACCCTTACAACTTTGGAACCAAATGGCCCAATCAAAACCATAAATTGTGTCTCAATGTAAATACTACAGAAAGGAAGCTAAAATAAACTACTAAGCAGTAATTTAAAATAAACTCCGGCTGCACCTCCAAACTTTAATCTACAAATAATCCTATGTAGCTTCTCCAGACTTATCCTGAAAAAGTTAGTCAATGCACGAAGTCAGAGCCCTGAGCATGAATACACACTACTCCCCTCAAATAGGGTCCGTGATCCCAGGAAGTAGCATTATACATGATAAATATCACAATGGAATATTTTAATTAATACGAGATAATTAAACGCAAGAAAGGAAAATTACTAACCACCCCAAAGGTTCTTATAAAATCACATTAATATTATTTTTAATATCCCACAGTCCCCTAATTGTTAATTTAATTAAATTAACCCAAATTATCATTATTCTCACTTTTCATTATGGCGGTCCTCCTACCCCGGGTGGTAATTTCCACAAAAGTTTAACACTTCCCCTTGTCAAAACGATCGCTGATCCATTTAAATTGTCGATCCCGCAATTTGACAAGGTTCCACGCACGACACGACATAAAATACCGACTGACCCCGTTTAAACTGTCAGCCCTCGCTATTATGTCACCCATATTTTAATACCCGTCTTATTATCTTAGGTGTTAATTCTCAGTTCTCAATTTCACAATTATCAAATCACCCCACCCTTTTTACCAATGTGAGATCCTCAAAATACCCCTTAGTAACATACCTAAGGGTCCCCAAGTATACATACATCCTATCTTACATATAGGATGAATTACCAAGAGAAAACACATCCTAGTCTCATGCCTAGGCTAGCGAAATATCAATATAACGTAAAAATCTGCCACACCCCGAAATATAAAATCCCCACGAATTTACACTAACTAGTCCCATATCTAGCAAGTATAAATTTTAACCAAGGCCTACCCACTAGTCCCATACCTAGTAAGCATCCTAAAATAGGGTTGAGCAATATACTATCCAAAAGTCGCTCGTCCCCGTAACGACAAACGTGAATATAATAAATCACACAAAACACAATGTTGATGTAAAAAATTAGATCACTCTAATAATTCAATCACAGATAAATAAATGAGACAAAAGGTTTTAAAGTGGTTCAGCCTTATAAGAATGGCCTACGTCCACTGTTATGTTATGGCCGAGTGTTTAGGAATTCTCGATTACAAATTCTCTCAAGAAATTCCTATCTCGATTCCAGAGTTTGGATTCGGTCCATTACAATGAGGATTGTACAATGTATTTATAGCCTTGAGGCTGTCATGTGAAAGGGTAATACATTAAATGATATACATATGAAAGGGTAATACATTTAATGCCCTTTTTGCGTGTGCGTCTGAATGATAAGCATTTAATGAGCAGTTAAACTGTTGGTATCCTGCTTCGAGATGCAGCTCGGACCGCCTGAGCTGCTCGGACCGCTTGAGCTCCTCGGTGCTAAAGAGTTTCTCGGAGAGTTCTTGTTCCTCGGAGCATATGAGTTCCTCGGAGCGTATGAGTTCCTCGGAGAGGTAGTGTTCCTCGGGGAACTAGTCTTGTTCCTTAGAGCACTTGAGTTCCTCGGAAGTGTTTGTTGTTTCCATGTAGATAGCCACGTGTCTTCATATGATTGGTCCATCTCAGCAGATTAAATTTGGTATCAACAGAAGCCCCCAATGTTTCATAGTTCGAAATTTGAGGAGTATGGAACATTCTTTCTCGGAATATGGTAGCTTTAAATGGTCTTCCTGATTTTTAGGAGTGTTTCCCTTGTATTTATTTCTCCTTCCAAATTCGTAGAATCAGACTTTTATGCCCGCTTCGATTGCCGCGTCACTTTTCGTCTTTTTAGCCGCTGTTGTCCGCTTTGGTTCCTGCGCCACTTTTCATCTTCTTAGCCGCCGGTAACGTAATCATCCTTTTTTGTAATCATTACTTTACCATTTCCCAAGGCAAGGTATTTAAACTCCACAGACACTCCCATCGTCTTCTACCTTTTCAAATTTTTATCTTCGAGTTTTTCCTTGTCTTTTACTTTCTTGTGCGTTCATCTCTTCCATCGTTCGTTGTCAACAGCTTCAGTCTTTTTCCTGTAAGATCTTCTTCCTTCTTCTTCATTTCCTTTAATTCATCATCATAGTTTACCCTGTTGAGTCTCTTGAAAAGTTTCGTTCTGATTTTTCCATTCCCTCTTGGGTTGTCTTGGAAGAGCTTTCTGAGCCTTCTGATTATTTCAATTTGGCTGAGGGACATTGGTTCCCCAGTATCTTTTTTGCTGAGTGTGGATTTTCTTTTCCACCAAATCCTTTGTGTTTGGAATTCTGTCAGTACTTCGACGTTGTTCCTGCACGAATAGCCCCCAACACATGGAGAATAGTTAATGGGGTGCATAGATTAAATCAAGTGCATGGAACTCGTATAGGAATTCCTGAAATCATGTACTGCTATAAATGGGCAGTTAATGATAATATTTTTTATTTAAAAACTAGATTTTTAAATAGTGCCTTAGTAGTCAATCTCCCTGATGCCAATAGGGATTATTTTGATCATGGAATCGTCATAAAAATTGGCAACATCCTCCATTAACTGGAGATGAGGTTTACCAGGGTCCCAGATGCCCTCCTTATGGCAACGGGATAGGTTATTTTTATTTCATTTTACTTATTTTAAAATCATGCTTCTTTTATGTTTGATAAAATGTTCCACTGATATTTCAATGTTTATTTATTTGCAGTTGACAGTAAAAGAAAGTGTCCAAAGGAAGAAGACGTAAATATAAGACATCTGAAACTTATCTGAAGTCTGCATCAATCTATTGCCGACGAGCATATCAGGTCGGCTTCATATCTGCTGCAGTATAAGAGCTACACTACATCTTTCACTGCTCGTCCAGTGATCAGTGAAACAGAACCTGTGCCAGCTTCCACCAGTTCTTCACCTGAATCTTACGTCCATTTGAGTGAAGAGAAGAAGACCTCCCACTTTGTTCGAGAAACCTGCCTCTGGTTCTGGAGAGGTCAAAAAGAGTAAAACTGATGTCCCAGAAGGGACAAAGAAAATTGATACGCCTTCCTCGACTGCTGCAGTTGTGAAGGTTGTAGAGAAGCCCGTGGTGGCTCCGATCAGGTCTGTTGCTCCTGGAGAGGTGATTGTAATATCACCGACCAAGGGTTCTTCCTTGGTTAAATCTGTACCTGTTCCCCCGAGGAGGCTGAAGAAGAGCTCCTCGGTCAATTTGGCTGACACCATTACTCAGCCCCCAGCTGCTGGGACTGGAGTTCCCACTTTTGTTCCCCCGAGCTCTGCCATGAGCTCGGTAAAGTCCTGGATCATTCCCGAGGTCCAAGGTACTGAAGAAAACCTTACTCGGGACATGGTCACCTCGTTAGCTGCTCGTCACCTTGCTTCTGTAAGTATTCTTACTTTGAACTTTTCATATTTCCTTTGTTATTTCTTGTTTCTAACTTGCTTTCTTTTTCTGTTCTCAGTTGACGAGCTGCTTCAATATAATCCTAAAGAAGGATGAAGTGATTAAGGCTTCTTGCTCCTCGTCCAGTGTGGAGTGAGCTCTGGAAGAAGCTACCAAATCTCTGGCAGATTCTCGCCAAAAATATGCTGATGACAAAGTTGTCTGGGAGAAGAAGCTTGCCTCCTCCGAGCAAGAAAAAACTCGGGCTGTTGATGCCTCTAAGGAGTTGGAGAAGAAAAAGAATGCCTTGGAGAAGGCAAATAAAGAGCTTTAAGAGAAGCTCAAAGCTGCTGGAGAGCTCGAAGATAAGCTCAGGGTTGCTGAGGAAAGGTTGGGCCAACTTCAAGAAGTAGGTCGGCAGAGGGAGGAAGCAGAAAATAAATTGAAGGCTGCTAAGAACCTGCTGTCCGAGAAACTTTCCTCGGAGGAGCTGAAGAGAAAAGATGCTGTGAAGAAGTCCTTCAGCTCTGGCTAGGACAAAGGGTGGAACAAGGGGTTGGCTGCCATGGTATCTCAAGTGGACTATGGCAGTCTAAAATACTTTAGGGATGGATGGGTTGCTGCCCTTCAGGAAATGAAGGTCGATGAGTCCTCTGAGCTCTTCCAGAGATATATCCCTGGTCCCCCTCCGACTCCAGAAGACTTAGAAGAGGACGAAGCTACCTCCGAAGAGTCTTCGATGGTAATAGGAGATCATGCCCTAGCCATCCAGCCTGCTGCTGAGGAAATTCAGCAAGTCATTTCTTCCTCCGAGCAACTGCCTAATCTCCCCGAGCAACTATCCCTTCCCTCCGAGTAACCTACCTCTTCATCCCAGCCTCCCGAGAAGGTTTTAGGAGATAAGGAAAAGGTGTAGTGTTGTTCGGGTTTCTCTTTATTTTGTTTCTCTTTATCAAATGTAACCCAGAATATGTAACTCTGAACTATGATCTAATAAAACTTGAACTTTTTTCTATACTGTTGTCTATTTTCTATTCATACTCTGCTTATTCTTCTTATTCATGATTGCTCTTCTTTCTCTGCAAGTTTCTGGCCAGGATGGATCTGCTGTCTGCCCATGATACAAAATTGCTGCGACAATGCAACGATTATTTTAAGACTGGTCACACAGACCTAAGTGCAGCACAAGTTGTCGATATCCTCGGACAGGATGCTTCAGAACAGGCAGTTGAAGCATATCAGTACTTTAAGTGTCTACTTGACCGAGCAGTAGCCAATAATGTGGCTTACTATGAAATGATCGAGATCTCCAGTGTACCCTCGAAGACCTTCAGAATCAATACAAGGAATTAACTGCCCTGTTGCATGAGGGTTACGAGAAGAAATACAAGCTGATAATTGCCGACAAGGGCTACGAGAAGCTTTTTGCTGGGTATGATCTGAGGGAGAGAACTCTGAAAGGTGAGGTCGAGGAGTGCAGACAGATTGCCAAGCTGCTGGAGCAAGAGAACAACAACTTGCAGAAAGAGCTATCACAGTTGAAGTCTGCAACCTCTTCTTCAACAGCCCTAATCCCAGTGATTGACGATGGATTTTCATTCTTAGAGGTTGAGAATGCCAAATTAAGGGACGAATTGGATACCTTAAAGAGGTCGGGACCTTCCACATCTTCTCGTGGACGAGCAAGAGCTCCTCGGATTCTTGTCGAGGAGCAGAGGACTCAGTCTGCGTTAGAGAACCAGGCCTTCCAACTATTGGCGAAGAACCAGGCATTATTCGATATGTCAAAGAAGATTAGGGACCTGGAAAAACATCTTTTCGCGCAGGAGTCAATCTTGGAGAATAAGGAGCTTTTCATCAAGAATCTCCACGAGCAGCTAGAAAGGCTAATATATCAATTCCACAAACAGCCCAGGGAGTTCTGGATGGCTTGATACAACGAAGCGCTATTCCACTTGGACGATCGTATCCAGAATGCCAACAACGAGGGCTACAAGCAAGGCTGGCTGAATGCCTTAGGTGTGCTGAAGCTCGAACAAGGTCATTATCTGTGGGACTACCATGATCCCGGGTTGCTCGACTTGCCTGTACCACCATACAACTTAGACATGGGTTGGATCCCTGCTCGGGCCATTCCTCGGAGCTTAATTTCAAAGTATCTCGGTGACTATAATCTTCACTCTCAAATTGAGGTATCTCGTCCCGAGCATCTTTTAGATCGACCATCCGTGATCAATACAAGGATGTTGAAGGATCTCAACTTCATCAATTCTCCTCTGTCTTTAAATGATCCGCCTACTGGCGAGGAACCTGTGTCAAAAGAAGAGGGGAAGAGACCAGTAGAATAGGAATTTTTGATGTAATAGTTAGTATACATGTCAATGTAACTGTAATTTCATTATCAATGTAATAAATTTTGTGTTCAATGAAAGACTTTCATTTTTGTTTGCAAATCTTGATTGCTATTGTCTTGTAGTTATCAAACACTTTATATTTATGCATATCTGTTAAAAAGATAACAATATTGTGTTGTTTGTCGACCAACTCAGTAATAATTAAAAAGTTACAAGTATCAATAATGTTGCTCGATCATTTAATAATAAAGTCACGAGTATAAAAATGTTTAAAATTTTTCCAACCAACCAAGATCGTTAAATTATGCTTGTCGACCAACTACAGTTAGTGGGTTTTTATCCCCGACCATCCATAGTTAGTAAATTTTTCTCAAATGTTTCCGACCAACCAAGGTCGGTAAATTTTCATTGTCGACCAACTACGATTAGTGAGTTTTTATCCCCGACTAGCCATACTTGGTAGATTTTTATCTTTTTCATAAAATGCGTCCGACCAACCAAGGTCGATAAATTCTACTTGTCGACCAACTACAGTTAGTGGGGTTTTATCCCCGACCAGCCATAGTTAGTAACTTTTGCACTTTTTGGAATAATCTTACCTCCCGACCAACATAAGTTGGCATTTCCGAGAATGTATGTACCTTCCGACCAACATAAGTTGGCATTTGCGAGCATATTTTATTTCCTAGCCAAACAGCTTGGCATTTTTAGGAATATTTCGTTTCCTAGCCAAACAGGTTGGCATTTTTAGGAATATTGCTAGGTTGGCATTTTTAGGAATATTTTGTTTCCTAGCCAAACAGGTTGGCATTTTTAGGAATATTTGGTTTCCTAGCCAAACAGGTTGACATTTTTAGGAATATTTCGTTTCCTAGCCAAACAGGTTGGCATTTTTAGGAATATTTCGTTTCCTAGCCAAACAGGTTGGCATTTTTAGGAATATATTGTTTCCTAACCAACCGAAGTTGGCATTTTTAGGAATATTTTGTTTCCTAACCAACCGAAGTTGGCATTTTTAGGAATATATTGTTTCCTAACCAACCGAAGTTGGCATTTTTAGGAATATCTTGTTTCCTAACCAACCGAAGTTGGCATTTTTAGGAATATCCTGCTGAGCAGTCTGAGCTTCGCCGAGTTTTGCCGAGTAGTGTGTAGCACTAGTATTCCCCGAAAAATTCTCAATAAAAAGAGAGACTTTGGTAGAATATCTTCATTTTATTCATACTGACGGAACTGTGTTACATATACATCACTGATAATATTTGCGCAGGTGCTCTGCGTTCCATGCATTCTTAAACTCCTCCCCCTCTAGAGTTGCTATTCGGTAAGTTCCTGGTCGAACAACTTCTGTAACTCGGTATGGTCCATGCCAATTTGCCTCCAGTTTGTTATGCTTTTGAATTACTTTCTTCAGCACATAGTCTCCTTCTTTCAGGTCGCATTTCTTCACCCTCTTGTTGTAAAACAAAGTTGTTCGCTGCTGGTAAGCAGCATTTCTAATCGCTGCTTCTTCTCTGACCTCCTCGAGCATGTCTAAATCCAATCTTCTCATTAAGTCGCTGACAGGGGAATTGAAATTCAGTTGAAAAGGATAATTCCCGGGGGGTTTGTGATTATCTCAATTAAAATCAAAGTTAATTTCCTTTTGCGGAAGCGTTGTAAAACAGGTGATGGTTCAACAAATAAACAAGGCAGAGTTTTAATGTCTTCAAAACAAATTAAAACATAATTCAAGTCCTAGAGTTTGCCTAAGTCATAATTACCAAATTATATCCAAAGTTAGGCGAAACCAATTTTAGTACATGACTTGAATAAACCAATTTTACCCAATTTTTAATTTAAGTCCCAAATTAAATGAGTGTGATAATTAAACCCAATTTTATCTTGAAATTATCCTAAGCAGCAAGATACAATCAACAAAGTCACACAACACCGCGATGTACGAGGAAAAACCCACTAACGGGAAAAAACCTCGGGACGGCCCTAGCCTCAAATCCACTAAAAACGGTATTACAAAATACAAGACAAAAGACTTACTTCCTAAACTCGAACCCTCTCAAGCCGTGATGCTCCTTCTTGTATCAACCTCCAATTAGCGGATAACCAACGGAGCTCCACCGTGATCTCGGAATTCATCGATCGGGCAATTAGGCACACCGTCACCCTAACATGGAGCCTTTCTCCAAATGGGTAGAAATGAAACAAACTTCTCTTCAATTCGGTGTAGAGAAAAACCGGTGCCAAAACAATCTCCAAGCAATTAATATTTATATAGAGACTTGGATAAACAATTGGGTGTAAACTAGAGTGTGTATAAAATTTTTCTTGAAAGAATTACACTCAAAACTTGAACATTTTTCTAAAACTCATTTTGCTCTCAAACTCTCTCTAGGAGATAAACAAGGTTGGAAAAGTTGTCTTGGAAAATGTGTTTCCCGCACATAATAAAGTATGAAAAAGGTTGGTTGAAAACCAAGTGGAGGAGTGGGGAAAAACTGCAAAAAAACTGCCAAATAACTGTTCCCGCTGGAAGTTCGTTCGAACGAACGTGATTCTCGTTCGAACGAGACTTCTAACGAGTGACCAGCCTGGGCTCGTTAGAAGTTCGTTAGATACCTCGTTAGAACGAACATTCGTTCGAACGACATATCGAACGACTGTCCAGTTAGGGTCGTTGGCAAAACTCGTTCGAACGAACCTGGTTCGAACGACAAAACTCGTTCGAACGAAATCTGGTTCGAACGAAAAAAACTCGTTCGAACGACATTTCTAACGAACGTCCAAAAAGTTTATAAAATGCGATTTTGGCCCAGAAACTTTTATATACTTATTTTTAAGTTTCTAATTGATTCGTTCTGAAAATAAAATGCAGTTTTTATTACACCTAACACCCAATACAAATTGTTCCAAGCTCCTATATACATATAATTACATTCATACCTTGGGAGCGTGGAACCTTAGTTGATGACGTAGAAACGAGGCACGCAAACCGGCATTTTGATGAAGCTTTAAATTCTTTGCCGCTACGTCTTCAACATACACTTCATAGGCTTGTGAATATTACAATAAATACTATCCTATGAATAAATGTTTTTGTCCGGAATTGAGCCAAAACTATATATGGACTCAATTGGAAATTTGTGTCCTTACAAATCTCCTCCTTTGGCTATTCCGGGACAAAAACCAAACAAAAATCCTAAAGGGCCGTCAAGCTCTACTAGACTCAAAACATAACCCGCCCAATCTTGACTCAACCCAAGGATCAAACGCTTTGCCATAGAAAGATGCCGCTTTAGAAAGATTCCTGCACACTTAAGCAAACTCATCAAATGCATAGGGAATATCAAAATATTAAATGCAATTAATTAATTACTCCCCCTAAATTAATTCTCCCTTTAAACATATGACCTACTTAGAAAGACGTCTCCCCCTAAGATAAATCTCCCCCAAACGAAGATACGCTAATAATAGGATTAGATACCATTTCTCCCCCTATCATCATTCTCCCCCTTTTTGTTCGGGAATAGACAAAGGATAAAGAACTAATAAACAACACGTGAAAGCTTAAAGTGATAAGACATGAAAGCATATGGGCAATAAAAGCAGGGCAAAGACAAACAAATATCATATATATATATATTAGAAATATATCAATATAGTACTTGCATATATATAGATATAAACAAACACATGACACAAAATACAATAAGTTTGCACACTCGTATGGCAAAAAATGTGTCAGATGGAAACGGAAGTGTAGGGGTGTGAACCAGCAACAATTAAATTTAGACCCAAACACTTAGGAAACGTTCACGGAGTTCTCATTTGATTGCAAACTTCATCACAGTTAAATATAACCTCATGTGACAATATAAAGATTGAACTCAATGAACAAACATACACAATGCATACAAGCCTAGCATGATGATGATTCTACAAACCAAATAGAGTCATGACATTAAAGACAACTAGGATAAACGGACATTGTGCAAACCGTTGATATACCATCCAATTCTCCCTCAATGAGCATATATATTCTTTTGTTTGTGAATGAATATATCAAACAAACATAGGCCTTGGCAATTCCTTTTTTATTAATGCCAAATATTCTGTTTTTAGGCCTTTGGATCACGTATTTCTTTTAGATCCAATCAACGGTGGCTTACTATCGCAAAGGACTTAATTCATCCTTTCGGAGCCCTTCCCCGTGCATATATTAATTTATCATGTTTTCATTTTTCGCACAAATCTCACATGCAACGGATTTTGACATGCACTAGTCCTCCTAGGTCATAGATATGTAGATGACTAGATTGATAGGAGAACACCTCAAAAAGCTCAAATATAACATGTGACATTAAGATTTCAAAAGAGCTCGTGCATGTGTGAATAGAGGCATATAGAAATAGAATCCATTTAAACAATACAAAATCCAACTACTCCATATAAAACATGGTAAAGAACATTTTAAGGATTGAAAATCTAAACCAAAAGTTCTAGCCACATGGAAGCGTAAACGATAGGATTCAAACACAAATATATGCCACATAAAGTGTGTCAAACAAAAATACACACAAAACAAAATCTTTTTGAGTTTTTAACATTTTTAATCAAAAATAAATATTTACTCAAAAAGGACAAACAAAAATCATTTGTATTTTTCATTAAGCTTAAATGAAATAAATAAAACACAAATGATAAACAAAAATCTTTTTATATTATGCAGTCGATTCAAACACAAAATATAATACAAAAAGATAAACAAGTCATAATTTCTAGCATGTGATATGAAATAAGGCAATGACTAGAAAATGACTAAACAAGCATACATTTAGCATATGAATATAGCATGAAGTACAAACGCTAAAGTATGCAAACACTAACACATTCATCCATTAGATTTAGCAAGGGAGGAAGGATGTGAAAGTAAATGAGAATCAAAATCCCTATTTTGTAAGGCAACCAAGTCGGATTTCCTAACCCAAATTAATGAAGAATTACTATCTTGGGGTGTAGGAACGTTAGCTATCGTGGTTACTTTACTATGGGATTTTCTAGGAATTCGTTTAAGATCTAAACAAAATTTCCTAAGATGACCTTTTCGACCACAATGTGTACAAGTAAGAATATGTCGAAAATATGTACTTAAGGAGTGATCTTTAAAAGTATTCCTAGTAAATTCTCCTAAAACATTGGTTTTGACTTTAGGGTTAAAATCATTACAAGAATTGAAGCCTAAACCAAAAGTGTCATTTTTAATTTGGACCGTTCCTAACATTTTATCTAGTTTTTCCGAACGACACTCCAAATCAAATTTGACATTACTAGAATCTTTTAATTTATTTTCCAATTCTAAAATTTTAGATTCTAGTAAAACATTTCGCTCTTCAAAAGCAAGAAGCTCCTTTTTCAAGGATTCCATTAAACCCCTAAGGCTATCTCTCTCGCCTTCTACATAGTTAAGCTTCTCTTGAAGAGTCCTCTCACGTGTCCTAAGGTCTTCTATTAAGGCACTTTCATCAAAGACCTTGACACTCTCTCTTAAACTCGCTTCTAACTTCAAATTAGCTCTTTTCAATTTAATAGATTCTTTATATAATTCATGAAAAGCATTTTGAAGTTCACTCACATCAACCTCTTCTTCATTTTCACTCTCTCTTTCTTCTTCACTCTCACTATCATAAAAAATAAGAGAATCATGTACAATGACCTTGGAAGTGGCATGTGCTATAATTTCATCATTCGATGAGTTCTCATTATCACTCACATGTCTAGCCATAAAAGCCACAAAATTTTTCTTAGTTGGGGAATCGGGCTTTTCTTCCTTATCACTATCACTAAGGGTTGCATTATATGAAATAGGTCGCTTACCATCTTTCCTTAGTTTAGTGGGGCACTCATAAGCCCTATGGCCATAACCTTCACAACCAAAACATTTATTAGACTCGTCCCTATCAATATTTTCATTACTAGGTTTAGGGATCTTATTGGCTTTAGAAATCTTCTCGTTTTTATCATGTTTAGAAGATTCAAATTTCTTAAAATCATTTTAACTTTATCTTTGTTAAATTTAAGAAATTTTCTAAATTTACGAGCAAACAAAGCCATATCTTCCGAGTCACTATCACTATCGCTCTCTACTACTTGTTTAACCTCTTTGCGGGCTTTTAAAGCAACACCCTTTTCAATTTTATTTTCAGTTTTAGAGGGAAACATATCCAGTTCATAGGTTTGTAAATCACCTACAAGCTCTTCTAATTTCATAGAGGCTAAAGTGGGTAAAGAATTTAAAACGGTCACCTTTGGAATAAATCTATCGGGTAGGGACCTTAAAATTTTCTTTACAACACGGTCGTCAGGTATTTTCTCTCCCAAGTTAAAGGATGAATTAACAATATCAGAAAGTCTAGCATAAAATTTATCAAAAGTTTCTTTTTCATCCATTTTGATAGTTTCAAATTGAGTGGTGAGGTTTTGGAGTTTAGAAGCTTTAACGACACTAGTTCCTTCATGAGTTAATTGTAAAATATCCCAAGCTTCTTTAGCGGTTTCACACGTCATAATACGTCGGAATTCATCCGGTGCGACAGCGCTAAATAAGGCATTTAAACCTCGGGAATTAAAATTTGCAAGCTTAAACTCATTTTCGGTCCATCTATCGATGGGTTTGGGAACACGTTCATTTTCAATTAGATGAGTTGGTGGGGAGTACCCGGTAACAACAGACATCCAAACACGTTCATCGATAGATTTAAGTGCCGATTTCATTCGCGCTTTCCAATACGCGTAGTTAGAATCATCAAAAATAGGAAATTTTGAAAATGGGGAAAAATCCATTTTAGCCAAAAATTAAAGAATCTTAACGAAATAATTTATCGTTTTTGGCTCTGATACCAATTTGAAAAGGATAATTCCCGGGGGGTTTGTGATTATCTCAATTAAAATCAAAGTTAATTTCCTTTTGCGGAAGCGTTGTAAAACAGGTGATGGTTCAACAAATAAACAAGGCAGAGTTTTAATGTCTTCAAAACAAATTAAAACATAATTCAAGTCCTAGAATTTGCCTAAGTCATAATTACCAAATTATATCCAAAGTTAGGCGAAACCAATTTTAGTACATGACTTGAATAAACCAATTTTACCCAATTTTTAATTTAAGTCCCAAATTAAATGAGTGTGATAATTAAACCCAATTTTATCTTGAAATTATCCTAAGCAGCAAGATAAAATCAACAAAGTCACACAACACCGCGATGTACGAGGAAAAACCCACTAACGGGAAAAAACCTCGGGACGGCCCTAGCCTCAAATCCACTAAAAACGGTATTACAAAATACAAGACAAAAGACTTACTTCCTAAACTCGAACCCTCTCAAGCCGTGATGCTCCTTCTTGTATCAACCTCCAATTAGCGGATAACCAACGGAGCTCCACCGTGGTCTCGGAATTCATCGATCGGGCAATTAGGCACACCGTCACCCTAACATGGAGCCTTTCTCCAAATGGGTAGAAATGAAACAAACTTCTCTTCAATTCGGTGTAGAGAAAAACCGGTGCCAAAACAATCTCCAAGCAATTAATATTTATATAGAGACTTGGATAAACAATTGGGTGTAAACTAGAGTGTGTATAAAATTTTTCTTGAAAGAATTACACTCAAAACTTGAACATTTTTCTAAAACTCATTTTGCTCTCAAACTCTCTCTAGGAGATAAACAAGGTTGGAAAAGTTGTCTTGGAAAATGTGTTTCCCGCACATAATAAAGTATGAAAAAGGTTGGTTGAAAACCAAGTGGAGGAGTGGGGAAAAACTGCAAAAAAACTGCCAAATAACTGTTCCCGCTGGAAGTTCGTTCGAACGAACGTGATTCTCGTTCGAACGAGACTTCTAACGAGTGACCAGCCTGGGCTCGTTAGAAGTTCGTTAGATACCTCGTTAGAACGAACATTCGTTCGAACGACATATCGAACGACTGTCCAGTTAGGGTCGTTGGCAAAACTCGTTCGAACGAACCTGATTCGAACGACAAAACTCGTTCGAACGAAATCTGGTTCGAACGAAAAAAACTCGTTCGAACGACATTTCTAACGAACGTCCAAAAAGTTTATAAAATGCGATTTTGGCCCAGAAACTTTTATATACTTATTTTTAAGTTTCTAATTGATTCTTTCTGAAAATAAAATGCAGTTTTTATTACACCTAACACCCAATACAAATTGTTCCAAGCTCCTATATACATATAATTACATTCATACCTTGGGAGCGTGGAACCTTAGTTGATGACGTAGAAACGAGGCACGCAAACCGGCATTTTGATGAAGCTTTAAATTCTTTGCCGCTACGTCTTCAACATACACTTCATAGGCTTGTGAATATTACAATAAATACTATCCTATGAATAAATGTTTTTGTCCGGAATTGAGCCAAAACTATATATGGACTCAATTGGAAATTTGTGTCCTTACAAATTCAGTACCCTGTGTGTTGGGAGGCCCAACTCGGCAGGTATGACAACTTCACTTCCAAACGCCAACATGTATGGTGATTCTCCAGTTGCTACTCGGGGAGTAGTTCGGTAAGCCCAAAGTACTGATTGTAGCTCGTTGATCCAATTCAATTTTGCATCATCCAGTCTTTTCTTCAAGCCATTTAGCAGCGTTCTGTTAGTCACTTCAGTTTGTCCATTGCTTTGAGGATGGCCTGGTGCTGAGTGGACTTTCAAAATGTTTGACTGATAACAATAGGCGACAAACTCCTCGTTATCAAATTATGTTCCATGGTCTGTGATGAAGGCATGAGGGAGACCATATCGGCAAATGATGTTCTTCCAAACAAATTGGTACACCTTCTCGTACGTCATATCGATGAGTGGCTCAGCTTCTACCCACTTAGTAAAATAATCCACTACGACGACGAGGTACTTGAACCTTCCTCGGGTCATTGGCAGTGGTCCAACCAGGTCAATTCCCCACATGGCAAATGGCCAAGGGGAAGTTATGGGTGTCAACAATGCTTGTGGAGTTCTTCGGATGGAGGAAAAGCGTTGTCACTTGTCACACTTCTTGGCATAGGCTATACAATCAGCCCTCATCATCGGCCAGTAGTATCCCTGCATCATTACCCTTTGTAAAAGCGTCTGACCTGCTACATGTGCTCCACAGGACCCTTCATGGATCTCTTCAATCAATTATTTCACCTCGGAGGGGTGTACACATCTCTGTAAACCTGCCATAATTCCTCGTCTATAAAGAATACCGTTAGTTAATACATACCAAGCAGCTTTAAACTTCAATTTCTTGGCTGCAAGCTTGTCGATTGGTAATTCTCCCTCCTCGATATATACCCTGATGGGATCCATCCAAGATGGTTCTTAATCAAGGGTAATATAGTTCATCGTCAGATCTTCATCTATGCTCCGACTAACTAACACTTCAATTGGGATTGTTCGTCGTAGCTCGGTGCGAGTAGCTGATGCTATTCGAGCTAGGGCGTCTGCTCTCGCATTCTCCATTCTTGGTATTCTGACCAGCTGAATAGCGGAAAATTCTGACACCAGCTCCTTTGCCTTTGCATGATATCTGATCATTAATTCTCCTCTAACTGCATATACTCCCATAATTTGGTTTACTATCAATTGAGAGTCACTGAAGATCACAACTTGCTGCGCCTCCATAATTTTTGCCAAATTAAGCCCTGCAATTATGGCCTCATATTCAACCTCATTGTTGGACGCTTTGAATTGGAAACGCAAGGCGTATTCCATGTCGACCTCGTTCGGAGTGCTCAAAACTATCCTCGCGCCACATCCTGCAGTGCAAGATGAGCCATCTACATATAGCCTCCATATAGGTAACTCGTTTTCAAATTTTGAATCAGTCAGAGTTCCTCGGTGAAATATTTGCTGCTTCCTTTCATCCTCCCCGGATTTTTCTCGCTCCTCCTCGATCATCTTTTCTTTCCCTTTTACCAACCGGAGTTGGTCTGAGCTCGAATTTAATGATCCTGTAACATCCACTTGCCATTTTACCAACCGAAGTTGGTCTGAGCTAGTGTTTGTCGATCCTGTAACATCCACAGGTTGATCAGCGAGCAACTCTTGTTCCTCATCCGGAGTCCTCACAACTATCTCTGTATCACATCCTGTAACATCCACACGCTCTTTTACCAATCGGAATTGGTCTGAGCTTGTGTTTGTAGATCCTGTAACATCCACAGGTTGATCAGCGAGCAACTTTTGCTCCTCGGGGGTATCAGGATAGGTGAACTCCGCTATAAAATCTGCTACAGCTTGCCCTTTTAATGATGATCTGGGTTCATAAACTATATCGTATTCTCCGAGCTCTATTGCCCAGTACATCAATCTCCCTGACTTTTCTGGTTTATGAAGGGCTTGCCTCAATGGCATATCGGTATATACTACTATGGTATGAGCCTCGAAGTATGGCCTCATTCTCCTACTCGCTTCAATCAACGCCAATGCTAATTTTTCCAGTCTTGGATATCTGATCTCTGCTCCTCGGAAGGCTTTACTTGTGTAGTTAATTGGCTTTTGTACTCCATTCTCCACTCTGATCAATGCCGAACTAACTGCATTCTCGGACACTGCAAGGTACAAATACAATTTTTCTCCCATCACCGGCCTGGACAACAGTGGAGGTGCTCCCAATTATTTCTTCAAGTCTTGAAAAGCCTTCTCACATTCATCATTCCACTCAAAAGTCTTTCTGAGCATTTTGAAGAATGGGAGACATCTATCAGTTGCTCGTGACACAAATCTGTTGAGTGCTGCTACTCGTCCTGTAAGACTTTGCACCTCTTTCTTCGTCCTTGGAGATCGTAGCCCTAATAGAGCCTTGATCTTTTCAGGATTTGCTTCAATGCCTCGTTGATTGACAATGTATCCGAGGAACATGCCTTCTCGTACTCCAAATATGCACTTCGTCGGGTTCAGCTTCATTTGATATTTATCCAGTTGATCAAAAGTCTAACTTAACTCAACTAGATGATCGGTAACTTTCTTACTCTTTGTCAGCATGTCGTCAACATAGACTTCCATATTTCCACTAATTTGTTCAGCAAAGACCTTGTTCATCAGCCTCTGATATGTCGCACCTGCATTTTTCAAACCAAAAGGCATCACATTATAACAATAAGTTCCCCTAGGGGTAATGAAAGAAGTACTTTCCCTGTCTTCAGGTTTTATTTTAATCTGATTGTAGCCAGAATAAGTATCCATGAAGCTCAGTAGCTCGTATCCCGAGGTAGCATCCACCAGTTGATCAATTCGGGGCAATGAAAAGTGATCCTTTGGGCATGCTTTGTTGAGGTCGGTGAAGTCTACACACATCCTCCACTTGTTGTTCTTCTTCTTTACCATCACCACATTAGCTAACCAATCTGGATATTTAACATCTTCAATGAAACAAGCTTTCTGGAGCTTGTCGACTTCCTCCTGTATAGCTTGATTCTTCTCGGGACTGAATACTCTTCTTCTCTGCTTCACAGGCTTGATCTCCTTATTCACATTGAGCTCGTGACATAAGAAGTTTGGGTCTATCCCAGGCATATCTTCATGAATCCACGCAAAAGTTTGTCTTCTGCTTCTAAGGAAAGTTATCAATTCTTGTTTTAATGAGGCCTCCAACGATGAACCTATTTGAGCAGTTCGCTCAGGGTGCTCGTCGTCCAGAATAATATTTTCAGTAGCTTCCACCACTTGACCCTTCATGAGTTGTGACTCATCTCGAGGACCCAGTGTTTCAATTTCTGCACCTTCATCCACTTGATAAGTAGTAGTCTTTTTCTTTGATTCTTCCAGTTCTTCTTGCTCGGCGGATGAATAATAGCATTCCCGAGCTACTTTTTGATCACCTTTCACAACTCTTACCCCAAAGTTTATCAGAAATTTTAGGCACTGATGCACTGTAGATGGCACAACCTCGAACTTCTTCAATCCTACTCTTCCCATGATAATATTATACGATGATTGGACATTCTTATCCATCACGAAGAAAGGTATTCTTTCTGTCCGACAAGCAGGCCACATACCAATAAATATATCCAACTTGATCGTCCCAAGTGGAAATACTTTCTCGCCAGCAAAACCGATGAGGGGTCTGTGGTAAGGCTCCAGTTAAGATAGCTTTAAATTTAAACTATCGAAACACGAGTAGAACATGATGTCTGCCGAGCTACCATTATCGACCAGCACTCTTGAAATCATTACCTCCTTCATTCTCATCTTGATCACCAGTGGATCATCGTGAGGATATAAAACACCTGCAAGGTCATTTTTCGAAAAACCGATGATCAATTTATCCTTGTTCACCTTTCTCGGGCGATCTTCCTCTGCTTGATTTATTCACTGAATGTACGAGCAAGCTTGAGCCTCACCGAGGTAAGCTTTTCTTTCTGCAGTAAGGTCTCCTCCTCCTGCATCTCCTCCTGTAATAACATTACAATCAAATGATCCAAAGCGTATTGAAAATACCTCTCGCTCTGGCTGCCTTGGTTTCTTGGGAAGATCGAGGTCATCCTCTGGATCAACTTCATAGTTTCTCTTCTTGTTCTCCTCTGCTCGTCGAGGAGATCTAGACCTCTCTCTAGTTCGGTCGTTATTTCTTCTTTTGCCTCCCCGATCAACATACTTTGCTAGCTTTCCTCGTCGGATGAGTGTTTCAATCTCATTCTGAAGAGCTATGCAATTTTTGGTCATATGGCCATGATCCTTGTGGAACTCGCAATATTTTTCCCTATTCCTCGTGTCAAGGTCTGCCTTCATTTTCTTTGGCCAGTTTAACTCCTCGCTGTTCTTAATTTCTTTCAGGACGTGGTTGATATTTGCCTTCAAAGGCGTGTAATTATCAAATTTCATCAAGACCTCCCATGATGACCTATTTTTGGATTGTTTGTCACCACCATTGTTCTTATGCTCTTTCTTCTTAGCTTTATCACCTTCCACCTTGGTTTCTTTAGCGTCCATATTCTTCTTCATAGATATTGCCTCCTCGGCATTCATAATCTTCGACGCTTTTCCCATCAGGTCCGATATGGTTCGAGGTGGATCTTTGGCCAAAGTGTAGTACAACTTGTTTGGTAGTAGTCCACTCATCAAAGCAGTAATCGCTGTCTTCTCTTCATAATCAATGACTTCGAATTTCTCGTTATTAAAACGAGTTATATAATCTCTGGTACTCTCACCAGCTTTTTGTCTAACACTTAACAAATGTGCTACTCGTTTAACTGGCTTTGCTCCAAAGCAGAAATTTCCAATGAATAACTCGGCCAGTTGAAAGAAAGTTGAGATCTTACCCCGAGGAAGATTATTATACCATATCTGAGCAGATCCGGTAAGAGTTCCCGAGAATGCCCTGCATCTCATCTCGTCTGGGACAACATATATGTCGGCAGCAGCTTGGTATTGTTCTATATGAAGGACAGGGTCAGTCTTTCCATCATACTTGGGAGTTACAACAGGTGCTTTGAACTTTGATGGTGTTGGAAAATCAACAATGTCCTGGACAAAAGGTGTTCCTCGAATAAAGGTTCGTTGTAGAGGGTTTTTGGCCTTAGCCATTTCCCCTAATCTATCCTCCAGCCTCTGAATAGATCCTTTCCATGCATCATTTCCTTCCTCGGGCCTATTAGTTCGAGCAACTGATCGCGTTGAAGTGGCTTCCTGGGATTTATCTCGACGAGCAGCTGGTCGGTCATAGGATCTATCTTGACGAGCAGCTGGTCGCGACTGGGCAGATCCTTCCCTTAAATATGATGGTCATCGAAAGCTCCTCGACGCCGCATTAAGAGGACTTTTATTTCTCCCAGGGCCTAGTCGATCGAAAGGAGAAACCCTACTTAATCTTTCCAATGCGCTGGTCCTTTTCGGGGAAAGGGTGACACGTTGTTCAGTATCTGTGGCTCGTACTGATGAAGTTCATCCAGGTTGATAAGAAAAATCTTCAGATTCATCATTACGATACGAATTAGTATGCCTAGTACGCGAAGAAGGCGCACGGATATTTCTTTGAATGCTTCGTGGTCCGGAATGGGCTGATGCACCGCCATGGAGGGTTTGGATGAGTTGCCGCATTGTTTCTTGCATGACGGTCTGGCCCTGAGCCAGATTTTCCATTATTCCAGTCAGATCTGGAATAATTAGTGGAGCAGATGGATTTGGAGGGGTTCCAGCGTTTCGATTGCTGGATTCGGGAATATCAGCCATTGGTAATGGATTGTTTTTGATGAAAAACGATATTATCAGTCGTTTCCCACAGACGGCGCCAATTTGTTGATGTAAGAAATTAGATCACTCTAATAATTCAATCACAGATAAATAAATGAGACAAAAGGTTTTAAAGTGGTTCAGCCTTATAAGAATGGCCTACGTCCACTGTTATGTTATTGCTGAGTGTTTAGGAATTCTCGATTACAAATTCTCTCAAGAAATTCCTATCTCGATTCCAGAGTTTGGATTCGGTCCATTACAATGAGGATTGTACAATGTATTTATAGCCTTGAGGCTGTCATGTGAAAGGGTAATACATTAAATGATATACATATGAAAGGGTAATACATTTAATGCCCTTTTTGCGTGTGCGTCTGAATGGTAAGCATTTAATGAGCAGTTAAACTGTTGGTATCCTGCTTCGAGATGCAGCTCGGACCGCCTGAGCTGCTCGGACCGCTTGAGCTCCTCGGTGCTAAAGAGTTTCTCGGAGAGTTCTTATTCCTCGGAGCATATGAGTTCCTCGGAGAGGTCTTGTTCCTCGGAGCGTATGAGTTCCTCGGAGAGGTAGTGTTCCTCGGGGAACTAGTCTTGTTCCTTGGAGCGCTTGGGTTCCTCGGAAGTGTTTGTTGTTGCCATGTAGATAGCCACGTGTCTTCATATGATTGGTCCATCTCAGCAGATTAAATTTGGTATAAACACACAATTCATAAGAATAACATAGCAGTTAATCATAAAGATCCCAATGTAATTTAATTCAATGAACAACACCATCGTCGCTTTCAACATAATTATTTGCGTTCAATAATGTTAAATTAATTAACATGCGATAATATTCAATATGTCATAATCATTATCTTTTATAAGTCATCTAATTTTTATAAGAGTGAGCGCGTCCCAATAACCATATAAATAATCCCATAAAAATTATACATGAGAACCTACACCCAAAACCGTAAAAACCCAAAAATCTATCCTACGCACCCAAGGGCTTCAAAGATTAAATTATATTAAAAAATTTCATAAAAACAGTCCAAAATTTAAGTGTCCACTTTTTCTAATTAAGTTACTAATTGATTTTAATCAAAAACACATGATTAAGGGTTTAGGCGACACTTAAAACACATAATACTAAAGGAAAGGAATAGAGTATTCATACCTGAATGAAGATTGATTTGAAATCTGATTAGATATCTAAATTCCTCTAAAAAAATTAGCAAAGAGTTATTCTTGGATGAACTTGATTAAGCCCCAATTAAGCCTTCAAAACTTGACAAAAACTTGATTAAGTTGGAGGTTGATGATTATGGTGGAGAGGAAAATCTTTTGGAAGATCTCTCTGGTGAAAAACTTGGAAAAAAGTGATTATGAAAGGTTTCCCCATGAATTAAAATGGTTATATACCAATTAAGAATCCTAAACTAAAACTCTACAAAATTAAGAAGCCGAACTGCGCCAAAAATTGTCAGCTTGATCAATCGACTCCCAGGGTCGATCGATCGATCGAGTAGGTCTGGCGACAGTTCCCCCATAAAAAATTATATAAGGCAAAAATTAAAAACTTAATAAAACTCCATTATAAATCCGATTTTAATTACGCTTGAAGTTCTATTCCTCAAATATTAAAACCAACATATTTACTTTATAAAAATTATTAAGTCCAACATTTATTTTTCTCAAAAAAATTCCAATTAATTAATTAAACTAATTATTAAAACGCGTGTTACAGTTTTGTCCCTGAATAGTCAAAGGGGAAGATTTGTAAGGACCAAATTTCCAATTGAGTCTTAATGTAGTTTTGACTTATTCTTGGAACAAATCATTTTTTAGTCATAGGTAGATATTTATTGTCATATCCCACACAGATTATGACGTGTTGGAGAATAATTGAAGACGTTGTGGCAAAGTTTCAAGGAATTAATTATGCCGAAGTTTAATTGGTGCAAATTTTCCGTCTTCAAAGTCAATTTGCATTCCGAGATCACTCAGGTATGAATGCATAATGTTATTGAAACTCAAAATTTAATTTTATAAAAATAAGGATGTTATTTTTAAAGAAAATGTTTTTAAAAAGGTTTTAAAAGTGTTTTATCTGTTTACACTTCGTATTTATCAAATAAGAACGTTTTAGAGTTGGTTTCAGTTTTAACTATAATCTATGTGTCGTTCAAACGACAAACACTGTCCTTCGAACGAGAACCACTGTCGTTAAAACGAAGTAGTATCTTACTCGAACGAGACACACCACCTTAAATTTATTATTTAAAGACTGTCACAGTTCTCAAAGTGCATGAAGTACGAAAAAACAGTTTACAATCCAGAGAGTTTTCTACACAAAGTTTTCTAAGACTTTTCACTATAAAACATCCTTAGCGTTTACAAAGATCTGAGTTATCATTACCATATGTTTATGTGATCTTTGTTGCATAAAGTTGGGTTTGTTCAATGCTTGAACATTGCTGGTTTTTTTTGTGGAGAAGCGAAGAAGGTTACTTTCGTGTTCAACATCGTAGACGACACGAGGCCGTATCGATGGCTATTGAGGCATTCTTGGAGGTGAATGCTGTGGACGAGCATCGTAGAAGAAGGTTACTTTCTAGGTGGGCACTGTGAAGATTGGTAGAACATCAGAGCAGCGTCAATTCTCATGGGTGGATCGAGTCGTTGAGTTAGTCTACCTTCTGACTTTGTAAAACCATATTCATAGTTATTATTTGGCATGGGCCATCAGAGGTTTTTCTTATTTGTGGTTTTCCTCGCACATCGGCGTTGTGATTATTGCTTTAATTTATTTTACATGCTTTAATCACTAGTTGCATGCTTAGGATTAAACAAGATAAAATTTGGTTAAGTTAATTTGTGTCACATCTTGGTGTGGTTTAGAAAATTGAAAAGAGTTTTTCAAAAAGAAAAAGTAGGCTTGTATTCATCCTTAACTTAATTCCGCTCAAGCAAAATATTTTGTTTATGTTAAATTCGGGACCTACAAAGTGGTATCAGAGCTAGAAATATGTTCTTATTGTGTTTGATCCCTTCTTGCTTGTAAGGATAAATTTTGAAAATTATGATAGTTTTCGCACTCCTGTTTTTTATGGCACTAATTATGCTTATAGGAAAATGTGAATGAAAAGTGCATTAAAATCCATTGATGAGCGTGTGTGGTTAGCGACTGGAAAAGGTTGGACACCACCTGTCACACGAGAGGGTGAGGCCACTAGTTTGAAACCCGTTGAGTCATGGACTGAGACTGAACATAGACTTGACTTGATAACTCTAAAGGTCTGCACATTATTTCCTCACATGTCAGGCCTGAAGAGTATAATAGGATCATGACTTGTGAAACATCGAAAGAAGCTTGGGATACACTTGCACTCACTCACGAGGGCACGAGAACGGTTAGGGCATCTAAGTTGTAAAATCTCACTAAACAGTTTAAGACGATTAAGATGTTTGAGAGTGAGACATTTGATGAGTTTTACCCTAGGTTGTCTATAATTATTAATGCGGTGTTTAACCTAGGTGAGAACATTCCCGATAACCGAGTGATTAAGAAAATTTTGAGATCGTTACCGAGTAGGTTTGATGGAAAAGTGACCGTTATGAATTCCCTTGGTATGCTTAACTCGTCGAAACTGGAAGAGATCGTAGGTGACCTTAAAACCTATGAACTCGATATGTTTACCTCCAAGCAAGTGCTAAAGAAAGAAAAGGGCATTGCTTTGAAATCCCCGAAGGAGGAAACTAAAGTTTTAAATGACGATTCCGATTCCGACTTTGAGGATGTCGTCTTGTTGGCAAAGAAGTTCAAAAAGTTTCTTAAATTTCAAAAGCAATCGAAAGATGCTAAAAAGTTTGAGAAATTCAAGAACAGTACGGTAGAGTTCACCTCTGAGGATAAGTCTAAGAAGCCTAAGAGGGATAATTCGGATCGTTGTTTTGGGTGTGAGGGGTATAGTCACAAAGTAGCTGAGTGTCCCACTAGATTAAAGAAAGAAGGCAAGAAACCAATAGCATACAACGCCAACTTAAGTGATGGTGAACCGGAAGAGGGAGAGAGTTCCCCCATTGAGCGTAACTTTGTTGCGTTTATGGCATGTCATGTGAGCGATGATGATATATCTTCCCCTGAGGATACTCATATATATAATACTTCCGAGGCTGTTGAGAGTGCTTCCCAAGAGTGTGAGGGTGATGAGAGAGAGGATGATGAGATCGACATAGGTGAGTTACAAGTTGCATTTCGAGAGTTGTTTGAGGAGTCAGTGAAGGTGAAAAAGGCTAACTCCAAATTGCAAGCTAAGTTGAATGAGCGTGCCGTAGAAAATAATGATGCGTTGATTGAGGATCTTAGGGCACGAGAAAGGAAATTTAGTGAGAAGCTAGAGTATGTCGAAAAAGAGAGAGATAGCTTTAAAGGTTTGATGGAGGGTTTGAAAAAGGAATATCTAGAGTTTGAGGAGTCTAGGCGTCTACTTGGTTCTAGGATAAGGAGTTGGAGGAGAGTTTGAGAGACTCTCCTAGAGTTAAGTTTGACTTGGAGTCTAGGTCGGAGAAATTGGATAGGATGTTAGGCACCGTCCAAGTCAAGAGAGATAGGTTTGGTATAGGTTATGACGAGAGAATTATTCCCGCCCCCAAAGCCAATACCAATCGTGTGAGAGAGCCCACTGGGAACATGAGGATAAGTCGATATTATCATAATCATTCCCACCATGTTTACACTTGTTCCCATTGCGTTAGGATAGGTCACCTTAGACGTTTTTGCTATGATCTTAGGAATGCTCCATGGATGTTTAGGAATAAAGTCACGTCGGTTCCCAAAACCCCCATGCGTCATGTTACGCCTACTTGGGTTAGGAAATCGAACTTAGAGGCTTTAGGACTAAAACTTCTTGGTTCTCATTTGGTTGCACTTGATTCTTCTCATGCTAAACCTAAAAGAGGATAGTGTTACTTTGTTTGTCATATGCTAGTCTTTGCATTCATGATATATACTTTGCTAGTATTACAACATGTTTATCATTTTGTATTATATTTTTTTTCATTTAGTGCATCTTGTTTGAAAAAATACAAAAAGATTTTGGTTTTGAAATTTTTTGAGAAAACCCCAAAAAGATTTTGCTTATTTTTTGAGTCAAAATATTTTAAAAAAGCCAAAAATATTTACAATTTTGTTTTTGTGTCCGAGTTAACTTGTTTGATGTGGCATATTGGTGAGTTTGAACCCCCTTCCTTTATTGATGTGGCTAGGACATTTGGTCATTATTATCGATGCTTAGAATGATCTTAACCATTGTATTATAAGGTTGTTTCAAAGTTGATATGCATTTTGATTCGACTTTATTGATATGCCATGATTGCACACATGCGCGAGTTTATATGGATGTTTGACTACTCTTGCATATTTGAGTTTGGTGAGACAGTCTTATCTCAATCTTGTCATCTATGCGTAAGTAGACTTAAGGAGGGAATGTGCATGTAATAATCATTTATCGTGAGGATTAAATTGAAAAAGATGAGTGTTCATGGGAAAGGTCTGGGAGAGTGTAAAATTGACTCGACGTGAAAGCCATCATTTAAAAGAGCCCGAAAAAATCATGAGGAAATAAAAAGAATCATATGCCATAATGGGCCAAATTAGTGTAGTTCATTCAAAAGAAAAATATGATATATTTGAGGGAGTTTGGATGGATTAAAAATTTAAACAGGTTTACACAAAGAATCCTAACGTTGAAAATTGTGTCATGATGCTATTGTTTGTAGAATCGTCAAAATTTTAAATTCATGTGCATGATGTTTGTTTAGTTCATTAATCTCATTCTTTAATTGTCTCATATGGCTTAGATAAAGTTTAATGATAGATTGATATCAATTAGAGCTTCTTGATATTTTCGATGTGTTGGAATTGTGATTCATTTGTTGTAGTTCATGCCCATACATTCCATGTTTCATGTTTGAGCACATCGGTACGATGTTAACATGTTACTCATATTTTTTTATTTTGAGTTTTCTTAGTTTATCTACTGTTTCAAAGTTTTGACCCCCTTCCGATTAGAATTTACATGAAAATTTTTCACTGGGCAACACTATTTAATATTCTGGGGAAACAGTGAAAGTTTGATGTTATTGTTCTAACGAGATCAATTTTCATTCGAGCGACGTATCTTGTCGTTCAAATGACGTTCCTGGCTCGTTCGAATGACCAGTTTGAACAGTTTGACTTTTTTGGTTGACTTTTGTTTCCGTACCCTATTGCATACTGCTCATATTTTGGTACTGGGCTGCTTCTAGATATTTTTTTATGCAGTGTACTTTGATTGGTTTGATATTTGTGTTGCATTATTAGTTTAATCACACCTGCTTGGATTTGATATATTTTTTATGTGATTCTCTATTTTCTAGCTACTGATTTGACATTGATTGATCATTTTTATCTGGTTGTTTCATGTTTATCTAACTATTCTTCAAATTGATTTAATCAAATTGGCATTATATTGCGCCAGATGTGTTTATCTTTTCATCGGATTGTCTATTCGAGACAAATAGGGGGAGAGATGTTTTGTGATGCGGGGGGAGTTTTGTGAGTTTTTGGCTTATTGAACTTGATATCCTGATTTATTTATTTTTGACAATTGCACATATTGGTATCATGTTAAGACAAAGTGGTTTCATATTTACTCATATAACAAATTATTCTGATTTAAGTTTTCATATTGATTTATATCATTTGTCCCTCCATACTTCATTGGGTATATGTCTGTTTCATTGTGTAGGTATGTTTAAGAGATTTGAGATTCAAGTCTACATCACATTCAGACATTCAGAGACAATTTCATGCTTGTCGGTCCACTGTTTATGAGTCTTATCCTGTACTGATGATGTAATTTAATTTTTGGATTTTTATGGGATGGGATTTAGGCGTCATACGGCTTGACGACCCGACTTAGGCATTTCACTGTTGGTTTTATCCCGAAACAGTCAAAGGGGGAGATTTTTAAGGACCAAATTTCCAATTGAGTCTTAATATATTTTTGACTTATTCTCGGAACAAAACATGTTTGAGTCATAGGTAGATTTTTATTGTTCGATCCCACATAGACTATAACGTGTTGGAGATTAATTGAAGATGTTGCGACAAAGTTTCAAGGAATTAATTATGTCGAAGTTTAATTAATTCAAATTTCTCGTCTTCAAAGTCAATTTGCATTCCGAGATCACTCAAGTATGAATGCATAATGTTAATGAAATTGAGAATTTAATTTTACAAAAATAAGGATGTTATTTTAAAAAAAATGTTTTTAAAAATGTTTTAAAAGTGTTTTATTTGTTTACACTTCGTATTTATCAAATAAAGACGTTTCAGAGTTAGTTTCAGTTTTAACTATAATCTGAGTGTCGTTCAAATGACATACGACTTGTTGCTAGAACGACATAGTATCTCGCTCAAACGAGATGCACCGCCTTAAATTTATTATTTAAGGAGCGTCCCAATCCTTTTCTCGAAGTGCGTGTAGTATGAAAAATAGTTTACAATCCAGAGAGTTTTCTGCACAGAATTTTCTAAGGCTTTTCACTATAAAACATCCTTAGAGTTTACAAAGATCTGAGTTATCATTACCATATGTTTATGTGATCTTTGTCGCACCAAGTTGAGTTTGTTCAACACTTGAACATTGTTGGGTTTGAGGTGGAGAAGCGAAGAAGGTTACTTTTGTGTTCAACACGGTAGACGACATAAGATCGTATCGATGGATACTGAGGCATTCGCGGAGGCAACTGCTGTGGACGAGCATCATAGAAGAAGGTTACTTTCTACGTGGGCACTGTGAAGATTGGTAGGAGATCAGAGGAGCGTCAATTCTCGTGGGTGGATCGAGTCGTTGGGTTAGTCTACCGTCTAACTTTGTAAAACCATATGCATAGTGATTGTCTGGCCTAGGCCATCCGAGGTTTTTTCTGTTTGTGTTTTTCCCCGTACATCGGCGTTGTGAGTATTGCTTTACTTTAATTTACTTGCTTTAATCACTAGTTGCATGCTTAGGGTTAAACAAGATAAAATTTGGTTAAGTTAATTTGTGTCACATCTTGGTGTGATTTAGAAAATTGAAAAGAGTTTTTCAAAAAGAAAAAGTTGGTTTGTAATCATCCTTAACTTAATTTCGCTCAAGCAAAAGTTTTTATTTAAGTTAAATTCGGGACCTACAGATTGTCTTGGAATATTAACAAGTGTATGGATTTTTTTATAGTATTAATAAGTTCATACCCATTTGTAAGGGATTCACACCCACAATAAATGCAGTATTTAGAGATTAACCCAAACAACACAATTACTAAGAAATGAAGGACACCAGATGTACATGGTTCGACAAACCGACCTGAATACATCCACGGGGAAGAGAAGGAAGCTATTTATTATCTCAGGTAAACAACAGACGATTGGACTGATAGGTTTCTATTTAAGAATCCAATTCACCATGAATAGATTAAAATTTAATACCCCTCAATTGGGTGAGATCGCCCTTATTTATAAGCAAAAGCTTCCTATCATTCTAGGTCCCTTTACTTTGTTCCTATCTTAGAGTTGTAAAGTCCTATTAGGATTGATCGTACATATCGTTGTGTGATCTCCTTATATTCTAAATCATCTTTTTCGTGATACTTGGATGACTAGGTCCTTCAATCGTTTTGGAGCCACATGTCAGTCCATGTGGCGAGATCGACTATAATTCCCTTTAATTGCCCCCAAGGCAGGGTGATCAGTCTTGTAGATTATATTGACCCAGTTTTTCCATTCGTATGGACACGCATAACCATGGGTTTACTCAATAATCGTTTCCCATCTTCATATGTGACAACTTTAAAAAGTGGGCAGTAATTATTACTTTCCTGTTATGCCCGATTGCCCTTCCTCAGGTATTACGGATTGCCAATTGACTTTTTTAATTAATGATTTTGCGTGAGCGCGTGGGTTATGCTGCCTTTGGGACATGATCCTTGCATAACGACCAAAATCCGGTTGATTTATTTTTGGCGGCATAAGGTATAAGGTCCTGAGATCCTTATACCTTCATCACTTTGCAACTTTGAGGGTATAGTTCATTTTTACTTTCTCTCTAAAATTTTCTCGGACCATAATTTTTTTCTTCTTCATCCAGTTAATTTTTCCTTCTTATTTATTCATATTTTTGCCATGTCTAGGGATGGGAGGAAGTATGAAGTATTTATAAAAAATGACTTTGAGGAATTTCGTGCCAAGTACTTAATTCCTGACAACGTCCACATCAGAACTTCACCATAATAGGAGGACATATTTTGACTTGGCGGTGAAGTTTCTTTTATGATGGTTGTCATAATGGAGGAGGATTGTGCTTTCCCCTTCACCCATTGCTAGTGAAGTACTTCGTTACTATGGAATACTTCCAATCCAGGTAAACGATAGTTTCTATCAGATTGTTATGGGCATAGTTTCCATAAACCAGCTCTCCGGGACCAACCTCAGGCTCAATGAAATTGGTTATTGTTATGACCTGAGGGGTTCCCCTGGGTCTGACATGTACCATTTTCTTAATAAGGACAAGTCTCATAGATTGGTTACGTTGTTGCTTAGATCATGAAAGGATACTGAAAAAAATATCCTTGTGTTTTTTGGGCTTTTGTATGGTGAGAACTATGGAGGTCTCCGAGTACCTTTAACGATCAGGAAACCTAGTAGTCATCCACCATTTTTACCATTGAACTTCGATCTTTGTCGTGTTACTAATTAGCTTGCTTGTGTGTGAATCACAATTTCAATAGGAAACCTAAGGATCTTCAAGTCAATCTACGAGATCTTAAGATCATCTGGAAATGAAAAAAAATAATCGATGTGAGATCTAATTGGAGGGTGTAACACCCCGTATTTCTGGTACATTTAAAATTTAATTAATTCGAAAATTCTAAATTACTAGTGTGTTGTAATTTAATTAATTAATTATGGTAAAATAATATATAAATATTAATCTGGGATTGAATGGTTAATATTTAGGGAAATTTATTTACTAAGTGAATAGTAATAATGTAATTACGCCGTTTCGAGTATTAATGACGAGGTATGTACTTATCACATCCGGAAGTCAGTATAGACTATATTGGGTGGGGGATAAGTATTTTTATAAATTAATTCGGAGGCAAATTCTGAGTGTACAGTTGAGTCCGGATGGGCCGAGATAGTCGGAAAAGTGTACCCGGGGGTAGTAAACGGATCACGGGACGTTTTTAGAAATAGTCGGGCCCACTCGGGGGCATTTAGGTCACTTGGGCTTGGCCCATTAGTCAAAAAACGGGAATTGGGTAATTAACCTAATAAAAAGAAGTAAGGGCATGGCTGAGTTTAATTAGAGAAAAGAATTTAAGGGTTAGGAAACCCTAACAGCAGCCAAAGCCATTTGGGGATCTCAAAAGAACCAACTAAGGTCATCTTCAACCTTGGAGTCCATCTCAAATTCAGACACTACGAAACCTAAGGCAAGTGAATAACTTGCAATAGCATTAAATCTGTCTTTCAATTCATATTTGTGTGATGTAATGAATTAAAATTCGTTTTGGGGTTTCTTGGCATAAACATGGGGTTTTGATAAACAAAAGAAAATATTAATCTGATTTGCCAGAATTTATGAGGATTTAGGTAAAAATCTGATATTGGAATATTGATGTGTATCTGTTAGAATGATATCCGGATAAATTAGAACGAGTTTGATGAAGAAATTTGGGGTGTAAATGTGTTTAAGGATAAAGATAGATTTTTCCCCAAAATTATGAATCAGTAGTTTATGGACGAATTGATGATTGTTGTGGACTTTCTGGGGGATCCTAATAAGGTTTCTAATATGTACTGGTGTTAAGAAGGCTTGAAATTCATGTTAGAAGAGATTAGGGTTTAAGAAAATCCGTCCATGGCTGCCCTGTCTTCGGGAAGAAGACGAAGACCTGTTCGATCGATCGATCGACGGTCTGGGGTCGATCGATCGACGGTCGCCAGAATTTGGCAGTTTCGCCAGTTAGTTATATAAAAGGGGAAATTCATATAAAAATCTTATGTAATTAATTATTGAGAAATTAAATACACGAGTTTAAATCTAATTAATTGTAGATAAATTAATTAAGGTTTGAGGCTAATAAATTAGAGTCGGGGATTTTGACTCGGGTAAATTTATGGTGGGGGCGACACCAAAAGTAACTTAATTAATTAAGGTGCAATTTAATTAATATTTAGAGTTGGACCATAAACTCTTAATGATTTTAATAGGCTTATGTTACGGACTTAGCGCACCATATAGCCGGGACTTTTATATTTATATACGGATGTGATAGTATATATATATGGTGTATACATTAATATCTGTGATTAGATATTTTATACTATAGTGCTATAGGGGGAGGTTGCGCGTAGTGGATGAATCCCCTAGCTTGAGGAGTAGGGTGAGTATATTCCCGAGGTCATAGCGTCCATTATATGGGTGAGGGACATCTCACTTTCAGGGAAGGAATCTGACCGCCTCCAATTATTTATTTTTATCAAGTTGGTGTGACATTCTGACTTGGGATAACTAGGCTATGTGATTGTACCTAGTGGGATAGCACTTTATAGAATTTACATTCCGTGAGTATTTTACTCGGGTGGATGCAAGTTGTTAAATATATTACAGTATGATTGTGAATGCTGAAATATGATTATAAGTATATAATTGGATAATTAATTATATACGGGTTATTAATGAAAAATATGAGTTAATTCACATGTATAACAAGTGTAGAAGTTATATGAATTTAAAAAGGGAAATGATTTAGTTAAGTTGATGTTACCAATAACTTAAAAATCATAATCACTACATACTCAGTTAGAGTAGGGTGAGTATTAAGGAACTTTGTTAATTATCTAGTCATGAGATGAATAACTAGGTAATTTAATTAAAGCGTTAGTAGCGTACGTTAGAGGAGGGGTAAGGAAGTCCTCAAGAGAGTGCGACACTAACTAAAATATGAAGAGCATGCATATTTATTTATTACTGCAAGTTAATCATTTGTTAAATGTTTTTCAAATGTTTTGGGTACTAACCCTTCCTATAAAAACTTTTAAAAACCCTTTTAGGTGTCCAGCCACAGGGACGCCAGCCTTGACTCAATTCCAGGGATCCGTTGCTGCAGCATATGTGGATGTTGCGGGGCTTTGATAGACGCCTCATTCTTCATTCTTAATGTAGAAATTCATGATTAGTTATTCGAGCATGTTGCTCACATTCCATTTATTTGTAGTAGACTTGTGGGGAGTTCATTCTTGTCTTTACGGGATTTATTATTTGGACCGATGGTTTATTCGGTTAATTATTTTTACTTATGGATGATTATTTCAGTTATCTGTGATTGTTATATTGTTTTATTATCCGCATGGGTTTTTGTTTAAATAATGAAAGATAAAAATTGGCACCAGTCTATTTTCTCACTTAGGTGGTTAGTAATTTAATAAGACGACAGTGATGCTAAGAATGGACCAAATGAGAATCCTGTTCTAACTTGATTTAGGACTGATCACCCGGGATTAATTAGGCGGGGTGTCACAGAGGGCAGCCCAAATACTTATTGGTTATGAACTCATCATTAGCTCAGCTAATAATTTTACAGTCATATTAGATGTAACCGTTTTTGATTATGCTGTGGTCGATGACGAGCTTGTTCCCACTGTTACCCCCATGCCCAGTGAAGCCGCAAGGTGAGTATACCTCGGGGAGTCTTCCCCTGTCTACGTTGTTTCAACCGACTCTAGCGACAACCAGGAGGAGGAGGACGCGAAAGAGAGGGATGAAAAAGAAGAGAGGGAAACTCCCTTTTTTTACGATATCGACCCATTCTTCTCATACGAAGAGTTCAATGTCTCTGGATGCCTTTGGGAGGTAGTAGAGGCGGAACAATAATTTTGTATTGAAGATTTTACTTTCCTACAGTTCCAGATCACATTGAAGAGACGAAAAATCGTCTAAGGAAAATGATTGATATATCAGCCATCAGGGCTAACCAAAAAAACCAAGGTGACCAAGGTAATCAAACTACCTAGAATGCGGTCATGCATCAGAAGAGGAGGGCTATTACCCTAAGGGATAGGGAAAGGCAATTCAAGAAAGACAAAAAGAAAACGTTAGATAAGTCTCCTGTCCATGCTCGTGCCCCTACTCCTCCACTAAAAATGAGAGTTAAAAGTGCTAATTAGGGTAAACGAATTATCAAAAACCAATTTTTAATCTCCAATTAAATTAACCAATTTAGCACTTAATTCAATTTTAATCAAGCCCCTTTTAAACAAACTTTGTGTAAAATAATTACCAATTTTATCTTTCACTTAACATGCATCTCGGTGATTTAGGAAGAATAAAATAAAGCAATAAACCACAACGTCATGATGTACGAGGAAAATTCGTACGAAAAAACCCTCAAACAGCCAACTCACACGAGTCCATTATGATATAGGTCTTATATAAGGACAAATTAGACATACTCATAGACTCGGTGCCTTCAAGCCTTGATGCGTTTCTTTTCTCCTTGTTAACTTTTTCATAACCACTACTTGATGCATTCATCACAATGCAGATGCCTCCCATGTCTCGATATTCACCGATCTTACTTTTCCAACCATCACCAACGCAAACACGGTATCCACCACTCAAAATAGTACTCAATGAAGAGTAAACATTCTTAGTGCAAGACACACAAAATGTCAAACAAGCATATTAACATGATTCTTGGATCTCAAACATATGGGTGTAAACGAGGGTTTAAGAGGCTCTTATTTGTGTATAGAAAACTATTTTTAAAACCCTCTTAAAAATCATTGTGTCAAAACTTTTATTTATAGGAAAATAGTAAAAAAATGGCGGCACCTATCCCTAGGCAAGTTCTTCAAACGAAAAACCACATACTCGTTCAAATGACATTGTCCATTTCATTTGAACCAAAACAAAATCATTTGAAGGACCTAGCTAACGTTGTTTGAATGGGAATCGAACGAGCTTTGAATGAGAACATTCTAATAAGCATAAACTTTTAGATCAAAGGTCGCTTGAAGCTCATTTTAACAAGATGCCCAAACTTGTTAGAAAGAGATAAAGAACTCGTTCAAACAAAACCCATGAATTCGTTTGAACGACTAGAGAAAATCATTCGAACGACTTTAAAACTAAAAAATGTTTTTTTTGAAAATATTTTTTGAAAAACAGCCTCAGAAAAACATATTAAAACTATAACACCCAAAATAAATCCAGGGATCAAACATAATATACCATTCATATCTGACCGAGATCCCATAGAATGAAGATAAAACTCGGTACGAAGCTCGGAATGATGTTGATGTTGCTTTACTTGGATGCTAAGATCTTCAATGTGAATTATAGGCTTGAAGGACAAAATAAAGTAAAAACCTAACCTATGAATCAAATTGTTTTATCCAAACGGAATAAAGAAAATCTTATAAATTTTACATTAAACCTTGTACAGTATGAATCGATATGAAATTTTCCCTTACAAATATCCCCATATGGATATTTCGAAACAAATCCCAAAATAAAAAAATTACTAGGCCATCAAGCTATTAAAGAATCAATCCGAACCCCAAATGGAAGAAGTACACACTGTTACCTGACCGACACAAACTCTTGAGTATCTTTAATCGTGTGAAACTTTTCCGTATCATTCCTAAAACCTGAACACTTAACAAAATTTTCAAATACAAAGAGAATATAAATTATATAAACCGTATAAGAACAATAAATCCATTCCCCATTGTTAAACATCTCTCCCATAGAGAATACTTCTTCCCCTTAGGTTATACTTCTCCCCCTTTTTGTTCGGGAATAGATAAAGGTAAGGTGCATAATATAAAACAACTTACCCCCTATAATGTAACACATTTGAGAAAAAGGGACATGTGATGTGAAGTGAAACGATAACGATAAACAAAGTCGGTAACACAAGCACATATAATCCAAATAATGAAAAATATGATATCAAAGTGATACAAATCTGAAGAGTATAATACCAATGAAATCAAATATGACAAACATGAATTAAATGCATGCAAAGACTCAAAATAAATATACCATATGGCATATATATATATATATATATATGTATATGCACATATTTATAAGAAAGCACATGCATATATAGGTATAAACACCACAAAAGTCGCATAAGCATAAGCTTTCTACACTCGAATGGCATAAATGTGTCTAAATCAAATGTGGTACGTAGTGAAAGGGATTAAACTAGAAAAAAAAGAAACATGTACCAACTACTCAAGATAGTCCAAGTAGTTCTATTTGATAGCGTTAATTTATCAAACTTAGACTTAGCCTTAAGTGAAAAAAATAAACTGATAATGGACAGACATATAAAATCCACATTAGCCTAGAAAATATTGATGATTCTCAAATCAATAGAAACAAACATTAATGATTAAATAGGGATCATTATGCAAACTCATTGATCTTCAACATATAACACCCCCAAAAACTAGATATTCACTTTTTTCCTCTCTTTTTATTTTGAAGATATCACACTTTTGATAATCAATTCTAAACTTGGCCTCGACAAATCTTTTTTTTTTCTCTTTTTTTCTTTTACCTTTCATTTATTTTCTAAGGCTCTTGATAATGGTGGCCTTTCATGTAAAGAAGATTTATCCCTTCATAACCCTTTCCATTACACATTCATAATTTTTTAAATCATAAGAATAAACTTACCGCAATGGTTCTTACTTGCATAAATCCTCTATATAAAGATATGTATTGACAAGATTAACAGGAGAACACGTCACTTATCTCATGCCACATAAGTAGTTATAATCGAAAAGAACTCGTTCAAGTTATACGAAAGTATATGTAAAGATGAATCCGATAAGCAAACCAAATTCGAATAACTCCATCAAAGCATGATAAAGAAACAATCCAAAGCATTATAAACCATACTTTAATGTTCTATCCACATATAAAAAATGGAACGAATGAGATTCAAACACACCGATATACCACACAAATTGTGTAAAACTAACTACGCAAAACAAAACTAAAATCTTTTTGAATTTGTCAAATATTTTTCAAAACAACTAAAAAGACAAACAAAATATTTTTATATCTTTCAATAAGACTCAAAAATAAAGAATCAAAATACAAAAGACATAAACATTATACAACTAGTCATAACATATATCATGAAGCACAAAAACTAGCATATGAAAAACATGTAAACATGATCACTCATAAGATATAACATGTGAAGAATCATGTGAGAATCAACAAGTCTTACATTTAATGCCTCCAAATTAGATTTCCTAACCCACATAGGTGTAATGTGACAAACTTGGGTTTTAGGAACCCTGGTGACACTAGACTTAAACTTCCTAGGACCTTTTCTAAGATCATAACAAAAATGCCTAACGTGACCTTTTCTACTGCAATGTGTGCAAGTGTAGACACAAGGAATTTTACGTTTGGGATGATATTTTTCTAATATACTTGGCAACGGTCGACTCTCTCAAACTTTTGGTCTTCACTTTAGGAGCGAAAGCATTGTGACCATCGAAGCCAATTTCAGCCTTGCCATTTTTTATTTGGACGGTTCCTAAAATCTTGTTTAACTTCTCTGACCTAGATTACAAATCAAAGTTGATATGACCCGAGTCTCTTAATTTCTCTTCTAACTCCACAATGCTAGAATCAAGAAAAACCCTAGACTCATCAAACTTTAAGGACTCCTTCTTTAGCTTTTCAAACAATCCACGAAGGCTATCTATGTCTACCTTAATGTATTCAAGCTTCTACTTAAGAGTCTTTTTACATTCCCTCAAATTTTTAATTAATTTAGCATCATCATTTCCTACGACATGCTCTTTCAACTTAGACCCTAATTTCAAGTTTGCCTTTTCAACTTCAACGTCTAGGTATACAACTCACGAATGCAACTTGAAGTTCACTCTTCTTCTTCTTCTTCTTCTTCTTCTTCTTCTTCTTCTTCTTCTTCTTCTTCTTCTTCTTCTTCTTCTTCTTCTTCTTCTTCTTCTTCTTCAATCACTTGGGAATCATAAGATCAGAACTGTCATGCATATAATTATCTTCAACGGAAGATTATTCATTAAGGCTCACGTGACTAGTTGTGAAAATGGTGTAGTTACGCTCCATGGGAGAATCGCATTCCTGTTTCGACTCACTATCCCTAAGGGTAGCATTATATGCCTTAGGATTATTACCTCCATTCCTTAGTTTAATGGGAAACTCACGCGAATAATGCTCAAACCCTTGGCATTTCGAAACACTTGTTTAGATATCTTCTTATCTTATCTAAGCATAAGAAACTTGGTGAACTTTCTAGAAAACCTAGTTATCTCTTTAGGATTTAAATCACCCTCACTATCGAAATCCGATACATCCTCCTTTGGGTCTTTCAAAGATATGCCTTTTTTTTCTTTGAATGACATATGTTCATCTCATAGGTTTGGATATCACCTACAAGTTCTTGGACTTACAGTATATCAACACCACCAAGAGAATCTAGGACCTTGAACTTGACATAAAATCTCCCGGGTAACGACCTTAAGATTTTTCTAACCACTCTAGGCTCGGGGATATGCTCACCTAAGGAGGAATTAACAATATCCGACAAATTAGAATAATTTTCATCAAAAGACTCATGCTCTAACATTTTTATCGTTTTAAATTTAGTTGTTAAATTTTGTAATTTATAAACCGTAATCGTATTGGTACCCTCGTGTGCGGATTTCAAAATATCCTAAGCATCTTTCGTACTCTCGCAGGTCATAATTCAATCAAAACTCTTTAGTTGCGATGAAAGAGAAAGTAGTGTTCACTCCCTTGGAATTGAAAGTAGAGTCATCTTTTTCAGCCTTTGTCCATGTGGAACACGCTTTAAGCAAACTATTCTCCGTAGAGGAGACCACCTATAATCACCCGAGTTACAAACATTTTCATTGATCAATTTTAAGAAAAACCGCATCCGCGCCTTCCAATAGGGATAGTTTGACCCATCAAATATAGGTGGCCAGGTAATGGATCTTTCCTTATGGTTAAAATCCATGGCAAAACCCTAAACACATTAAACAAGGATCAAACACGATAAGCTAGAGTAACCTGATGTGATACCAATTTGAAAAAATGCACGCTACAAGTGCTAATTAGAGTAAACAAATTATCAAACCCCAATTTTTAATTTCCAATTAAATTAACCGATTTAGCAATTACATCCAAGGAATCCTCTGATTTCAATTGGAGGGTGAGTTCACCAATGAAGAATTTGGTAGTTAATGCTTAAATTAGTAAGCTTGTTAGCCACCATATTCCCCTCTCTAAAAATAAATGAAATTTTACATCTCATATGTTTTAGTTTCCATTTCCATTTGTCTTTTTTTCCTTTTTAGCTCATTTTTCATTATAAAGTTTTAGCTACATGTTATCCCAACTCTTCAAGCAAACCTGATTCTGCCCTTGATGATATATATATATATATATATAACATTTGGGGTTGAAATGTACATACAAAAAGTTGTTGTCTCTGACGTTCAAGTATAATATATTAAGGTTAAACTACATTGGGGTTAAGTTTATAATGTTAAAATGTTATCATAAAAATGTTGTGAGGTGAAACTTTTAAATTCTAAGGTTGTATCATAATTACTTAATATTTCGAATTGAAGTGAGATGATGATGACAATTATAATAATAATTAAAAATGACACAAAATTGAATCACTTTAATAATATGTACTAGCTGGTGCACACGTGCATTACTCGTATGAATTGTATGTGAAGCAACATTTGAAAACCCTATTTATTTAGAATATTTTATATAAGCATTAAAAGGAGACATCAAAACCATATATGTTTATATCCAATGAAACTCAAAAATCTGAGACGATATATATTCTATATGTCTTTAACAGTTTTGGTATGTACGATCACACATGAGATTGCATTCATAACAGGAGACCAATAACTGAAAAATTAAATCTCAACCCATGTGAAATTATTTATATATAGATCAAATTGGTACGTGTGACCAAGGGACATGTAACAATATTATGGTAGTATACATTTGGCCCATACAATCTTACACTGTCTCATTATTTAGAAACCCCCTCCTCTCCAAATCTTTCTTACATTTCTTGTTTGTGCAAAAGATAATGGATAAATACTTCAAACCCGTCTTCAAAAGAAGCCAAGTTTACATATGAGACATGCAAAAAGGAAAAAAAAATACTCCTAAAATATTTTTTATGTGTGTGTGATAAGGTCCCTAAGCAGTAATCTCTAGGCAAATGCAATATTTTGGTAATTTTCCAATTTTTATCTTTAGCACCCACAAACTTATCTTTGTGAAAATAGTTTGATTTACCTATTTTATCTTATTATGCCTATAGTATGCATCTATAGTGATTAAGCAGATAAAGTAAATTAATCAAACACAAGACACATCGATGTACGACGAAACCACTAAGGGAAAAAAATCTCGGACGACCAGGCTAGACAATCACTATGATACGAAAAATTACAAAGAGAGACATAGTTTTACTCAACGACTCGATCACCGACAAGCCTTGACGCCTATCTTCTCTTCAACCACTCATCCACAGTGTCGTAGGAGTTCACCCACACAAGTATCCAAAGTACATGAGTCCATGTGCACATCGGTAAACCCCGATGCAACCTAGCAAACGTCTACGAATTCGAACACGGAGTCCACCACTTCTTCTTCGTAATCAACACGTACGGAGTATGTCGCACAAAAACAATAGTTCAGAGTGATGGAACAATCTCTGGTGCCAAATAAAGATCACAATAACTATGGAATTATCATATTTTGATCTTGAAAACTAAGGATGATGGAAAATTATTAGGAACTTTTGTAAACCAAATGCAGAAACATTTTTCGATAAAAGTTCGTGTGCATTTTGAGTGAAAGAAGTCCATAATATGAAAACATAAATTGCGAGGTGACATGTCATTCGAACGATAAATAAGTCTCGTTCGAACAAGAAATAAATCTCGTTTGAACTACTCTCAGATTCATTTAAACGATAGGAAAAAGAATTTTTAATTTCAAAATCATCCTCGATTTTTTCTAAACAAAATCAACTCAGAAAATATTTTAAAATTACGCTTCCAAAAATATTTTTCAAAATTCCAACACAATTTAATTTTAAAACACATCCTTAATTAACATCCTAAATCTCATAATCCATTTAGCATTCATACCTGTGTGAACTAAGATATAACAATTGTGAAGAAAAACAAAGGCACTAAACATGACACGAATATCATCTTCAAAGCTTTGTCGAATTATCATCAACACTAAATGTCATAGGCTTTGTGGGATCACAACTCAATGACTAACCTACAACTCAAATAGTTTTGTCCAGAATTAAGCCAATTATAAACAAATTGACTCGATTGGAAGTTTTCCCTTACAAATCTCCCCCTTTGGCTATTCCAGGACAAAACTAAAAATGAGTTAAATGCTAAGCTGGACCATCAAGATCAAAATCTACGCCCATCCCATAACCCAAAAAATGAAAAATACAGGACACAGACAAATATCGATAAAATCATCCGGCGAAGCAAGCATGTCTGAATATATATATATATATATATATATATATATATGAATGTCAGTAAACTCCCCCTATATAACATATATCTCCCCTTTTTTTCCTGGAATAGACATATCATGGGATAGATAAACCATAAACATCATATCTAACAAGAGAATAATGAACCAATAAAATCATGACTAGATAAACATCTCAATATTAGAGTAATCAGATGACAATGGATAATAAGCTAGCAGTGAACAAATATATGAAGCACATAAAGAGTAAAGATGTGAAACAAGATACACCAATATAAATCACATGCCTTAGTAAAATAATATAACTTCATATAATGATAATCTAGAAACATCCATGTCCAACAGATAAAATATGCTGATATACAACCAACGTAGGTAAACAATAACGTGTCATCAAATACATCATATCTGAATACACAATAAATAAATACATCATGAACAATAATGTGTCTCAGAATACAATGAAAAATAGAATGACTATTAATAGTCTCCGTGTGAATCCTCCTCCTCATCGAGTGCAATGCCATCATCTCTGGATCGCCTAGATGTCCATTTTACATGGCTATACTCTCGGCATCTCATCTTATCTAAAAGTTCAAAAAGATGGGACTGCTGGATGATCCGCTGCTGCGCCTCTGCCTCAAATCTCACCATTATACTCTTTGTCATCCAGTAATGCTCAGCTAGCTCAGCCTGCAAAAGAATCTTCTTTTGTCGCTCCTCCTCAAACCTATGCTCTACGACGCCTCTACTATCTCTAGTCTCAGAAGAAGAATGTTCAGTGCGAGTAGGACCAAATGGATGTGATGTGAAAACACCTCTAGAAGATGATGCGACAACAGAGGGTACATGACGTGCTGCCTGACCGAGGTGACTCTATGATCGATGAATGGTGTTTTCATTGATCGATGAAATATTAAACTTCTCAACCTCATACTAGAGTAGAGGAACCTGAGCAGCCTCATAGATGCAAGACATAAGGACTCCAAACATAAGTGCAGTACGAAGAAGAATAGGTATGACTAGCTGAACAGAGGACATAATGTGCAAAATGATCGCAGGGAGATCAATAGGACAACCCTAACTCATAGCATACATAAAGTATACTATATCCTAAGATCTATGTGTGTGGTTGGTCTAAGGATAGACCGAAAAGGAAATAAACTAATTAAGCAGGTGAAAATTAGGATAGAGGTACTGGTGGTATATGATGGCGGAACGGGGAGGAAGATCTTTAAAACAATGATGAATGTTGCCATCTGGATCGCGACAACTAGGGACATGACTTGGAAAAATAGCATTTGGTAATCTAGGGATCTGTAGAATCTGGGAGATGGGATCGACGGTGACCACAATGATAACTCCAAGAATAGAGATCTAAGGACTGACTGTAGTCTTAATGGCTCTAAAATAGAACTCTCGAACGATATCAGGATGAACCATATTATACATCTCAAATATAGTCTCCCATGCTCTCCCTCTCAACCAGTCCGGGACACGATACTAGTCAAAAGCAGTTATCCAAAACACTCTCTCCCTAACTACTGTACGTATATGGAGATTGAGTACAAAATATTTCTCGTACTCCACTCGACTAGCCCAACGATCAGTAGATTATCGTGCTAAGAGACTTGAGATTTAGTCGAGGTCGGCTACTCATCAATGTGTCTAGCATGAACTAAATGTTTACGCTGACTGCATGCCATTAGAAAAACAGATAGAGGTGAAAGTATATAAGAAAAGACTAAATCCTAGCCCAAACACAAACTCTCGAACACCCTATCTCCGCACAAACATCCAACCGAACCCCCATAATAAACCGAATCCACAACCAACAACAACAGCAATATAAGATATATTCAGTGACATGCATAATCCAAACATGCGTAAAATAAATACGCAAGGAAAACCGACGTATGCGTCTCAAATATCCAAAAAAATAAAAATCATTTTTTCAATGAAAATCAAGTTTTTGGATATATTGGGACTCACACACAGCAAAACTATGGGAAAATACTCACACAACTCAAAAATAAATAAAACATCAAAATAACCCCAAAAATTGAAGTGTTTTGATCCTAAAATTGAATGAGCCACTTTTCATACATACTCATGTCACAAATAATCATGTAAAAATGGAAATGTATGTAGAAACTAGGTCACTGAATTTTAAAAGAAAAACTCAACAAACCCCAACTAAAAGTCAAAATAAACTCAAAATACTTGATGAAACTGAACCAAGGATGGATGAATCAACAATTGGGATCGAGAAATCTAAAAAAATGAAGCAAAATTAAGCTTCTTATGTTAACAATAGTTGTCGATTAAAACATGTAAAGGGGTAAAATGACTGAAAGAATAGGTAAATAAGCTAAAATGAGATTTTACACATCGTTCAAACGGAATCTAAGGGTCGTTCGAATAATAAACCTATTTTGTTGAAACCAGGGTGAGTGTCATTTGAATGATAGCAATCTTTTGTTTCAACGATAATAGTCTTGCTTTAAACGACACAAAACAGTGGAGGCTCATTCGAATCTAGTCTGAAGAATCCTTCTAACGAACTTTTAACGACCCCATACTGTTTAAACTAGAACCCTCAAACGAAGATCTTTATAACCCTATATCAAATGACATACACATATCGTTCGAACGAGACAATGATTCGTCCAAACGAGACCTTAAAATCTGAATCCTCTCCTGAAAACATAGAAACCTTACCCAAAGCAGTAAAATCAAAGAAACATTCACCTGACACAAACAAAACAAAAAAAATGTAAAAGTCCCAACTCAAACAAAAAGAGATACACAGTACTATGGTATCGATGTTCCTAAACATGGAATGGAATGAATGGGTGTGAACTAACATAAATAAACCATGACCCAAACACTTATATACGTTCAAGAAGCTATAATTAATCGCAAAATGTTATCACACTACGGTTTAGCCACATGTGATAAATATAGGATTAAATACCAAAAAATCCCTCAAATATTTTTTAATACACATTTAGTCCAAGCCTTTTATTTTGTACCAAAAAGTCCCTTATTCTCTTATCTTTAAAGGTCCACTCCAGCGACATGGTAAAGCCTTTTTGGCATTGTGAAGGACTTTTTGGTGCAAAATAAAAAGGCTTGGACTAAACGTGTATTAAAAAAAGTTCGAGGGACTATTTGGTATATGCCCCATAAATATAACTTGAACTTAATGAAAAAAAAACATACATAGTGCACACAAGTCTAGAATTTTGATGATTCTACCAAACAATAATGTCATGAAATGATCATTAAACCTAAGACACATTGTGCAAACGCGTTGTTCTTCGACTATACTCCCTCAAAACACACACACACACACATATATTCTTTTCTAATTCATGGTTCTTTTGAAGTGCTATCTTTTCTTTTAAGATATCCTAGGTTGGCCCTTTTTGACAATTTTTCTCTTTTTAATGCCTTAATATTTTCTTAGGCTCTTTTAAAAAGTGGCTTTCACTCAAAGTCAACCTATTTTTCACTTCCCTTTACCATGCAGACTCATATATTTTTAATAATAAACAAATATCTCATGTGCAATAGTTCTTACATGCACAACTCGCCCTAAGTCATAAATACGTGTAGATGACAAGATTGAGAGGAAAATATCTCACCGAACTCAAATGTACATGAGAAGTTAAACGTTCAAAATAGCTCGTGCATGTGTGTGTGGTGGCATATACATAATCAAATCCAAAATGCATGTCAAGTTTGAAATAACTTCGTAAAACTCATGGTTAAGATCAACTTAAGTATCTAAAGTTATGACCAAATGTCCTAGCCACATTGAAATTGCAAAGTGAAGGGGGTTCAAGCACACCAATATGCCATACCATAAGTGTATACTCAAGACACAAAAATTGAAAATCTTTTTGTGTTTTTCAAAACATTTTGACCCAAAAGAAAAATCTTTTTTTATTTTCAAAAAATATATGAAAACAAAAAATCTTTTTGTATTTTTCTCAAAATGACTCAAGAAAGAAAAAAGAGAAAAATACAAAGTATACAAGTCATATCCCTAGAAAAGATATATCAATAAGACACAAGTAGATTATGATAAACAACGAACAAGCTTAACCATAAGATCTAATATGGGGAGTACTCCTTGAAAGCAAACAAGAATCACTAAGTCTAATACCTAAAGCTTCTAGATTCGATTTCCTAATCCAAGTAGGTGTGTAACGACGAATAGGGGTTTTGTGAACCGAAGCGACTATATTTTTAGACTTCTTAGGAGCGTTCTTAAGATCATAGAAATAACGTCTAAGGTGAACCTTCCTACCGTAATGAGTGCGAGTGTAAATATGGCGAGGAGTGTTACCTCAAGGTTGACCTTTCCTAACGTTCTTAGTTGACTCTCTCGCATGCATAGTCTTGGCTTTGAGAATGGGGGAAACATGATCATCGAAGCCAATTCCACACCTATCATATTTGATTTGGATAGTTCCTAACATCCTATCTAACTTTTGTCACCTAGCCTCCAAATCAAACTTAACTATACTCGAATCTCTCAACTTCTCCACATGCTCACCTATCCTAGACTCATGTAAACACCTAAACTCCTTAAAATCTAGAATATCTTTCTTCATAGGCCGTATCAAACCACTAAGACTATCTCACGAACCCTCAACGTATTCTAGTTTCTCCCGAAGAGTCTTCTGACATGCCCTGAGATCTTCATCAACGCATCATTATTTTCATGGCACGTTCTTTCAACTTAGCTTCCAACTCCAAGTTAGCTGTCTTCACCTTTAACATTTTTGCATATAATTCACAGAATGTGTAAGAGGGTAGTGTGATTAGGGTCTGATAAACACTAAATCGGGTGAGACGTGACCCATTTCAATGAACTCTGCCTCCAAGGTCTTCAAGAGTTTCTAGAGCAGCATTTGATAAAACCTTCCCTTTTTGGTAAAAATAAAACCTAGGCCAGAACCACCTCCTGCAAGAAGATGAACTTCACAAGCAATAATAGTAATTTTTCTCAAAGCGATCTCCCGACAATGATGGCTATCAAGATGGGAGTGAAAGAACAAGCAATCGGCACTTAGAGACAGAGCAAGGAAATAATACTAGGTAGTTCAAGGGTGATTTTAACAGAGTAACGTTTTAACTTGAGTTTCTGATCTGTGATTTGACCTCACCTATGGTCCTATTTATAGGTGAATATTGGCCAGTTTGGGCCTTTTGGGGCTTCGAAATCAAGAGGGAAAACTTAGATATTAGATGGACAAGGTCTGTAATGTACCTTTTGTCCCTACTAGGTTTGCAGTCGCCTGTCCCCTCTGACAAACAATACATGGTGTAAATCAAAGTAAGAAAGAAAATATGTCTCCTAATGGAGATAAAATAGTTGATTTGGTAAATATCTTTTGAAACGGTAACTTGTGGTACAAACTTTGTAAACTTAATAGGGGCCTCAACGATAACCTCCTCTAAAATCATTAATCTTGAGGGGGGCCTTGAGGACCCCCATCTTAAAAATCATTAAAACTTGAGTGGGGCCTTGAGGACCTCCTTCTCTAAAATTATTTTATAAAAAGTTTATCTCTTGTGAGCAACCTCCTGGTTGCTCACTTCAATTATGACTGGGTGTGAACTGTGTAAGGACTAGGTGACCCCTAAGGTCTTTTTACCAGTATTCTCGCAATCTTAAAGTGCTAAATGGTTGATCTTATTCAACAAACCTTGTTATTCATCCACCAAGCCAAAATTCCCAAGAGGTCCCAACTGGCTTTTTTAAGCCCTGCCAGCTCAACTAGGCTACCTGTACAAGAAAGTAAATTATTAGTACTTTAATTCATTCCCAAGTCCAAAAATCCAAAACATTTCCCAAACTTCAGGCTTATTAGTCTTTGTAATTTCTGTTTTAAGATAATTATAAAGATCTTTGCTTCTAGACCATCTCAAGTTCTTCCCACCATCATTGGTCAATCTCAAGCTGAATTTATCAAAGGGAGAAAAATGATCGACAATATTCTTCTTGCTCAAGATCTTATGAAATTTATTGGGAAAAAATCTTTTGGCTCTAATGTGATCATCAAATTGGACTTCTCTAAAGCCTATGATAGAGTTTCTTGGCTCTTCCTTCTTAAAACTCTTGGGAAATTTATTTTTTTTAAAATATGGATTGATAAAATTTGGAGAATCATTTCCAATACTTGGTTCTCTATCATTATCAATGGTTAAAGTGTTGGTTATTTTAAATCTTTTAGGGGTCTCAAGCAGGGGGATCCCCTATCTTCTGGGCTCTTTGTTTTGGTTGCTGAAACTCTAAATAAAGGTCTGCATAATCTCATTCTCAATAGTCATGTAAAACCTTACTCTCTCCTTAGAAATAGTCCTCTCATTAGTAATTTAAGCTTTGCTGATGATACTATTGTTTTTTGTAATGGGAGTTCTAATAGCCTAAAAAATTTGAGCTATTTTCTTAGGACCTTTAAACTTGCTTCTGGCCAATTGATTAATTTTTCTTAAAGCAGTTTCACATTCTATCATACCTTTTCCTCAAAAATGATAAAACTATCGCCAAAGTTTCTCAATTATCCTTAAAAAAAATCCCCTATTACATACCTTGGATGTGTCCTATTTTCTATGGGAGATGCAATCACCTTTATTTTGAGGATCTCATTCTTAAAATCATAACTAAACTGTCATCTTGGCAGATTAAGTTCCTTTCATTTTTTGGAAGAAGAACTTTAATTTCTTTTGTGCTTTCATCCTTACCTATACATACCCTTGTAGCCCTAAATCCTCCGAAAAAGACCATCTCCATTATTCATAACCTTTTCAAAAACTTTTTGTGGAGTTCTTCAAAGCAATTTGGTTCTAAATTAGCTGAAAAAGACGGAGTCGCCTCTGCCTTCCTGTAGAAGAAGGTGGATTAGGGTTCAAACTTATAGATGATGTGTGTAAAGTAACTAGTTTAAATCTCAACTGGAACATTAAGACCTCTCATAGTCTTTGGTTCGAATTCTACTGTGTTAAATACAAGGGTAGTTCTGCTCAGATTGGTTCAGGTACTCATAGAAGGATCAAAGCAATTAAAAATATATTGGAACTTTCTTCTACTGTCATCAGATGATCAAGGTATTGGACTCCTACTCAAGATGGGAAATTCACATCTAAATCTGCTTGGGATCTTATCAAGACTTCTAAACCTAGTTCTTTCCTATCAATTTGGAATTCAAATATCCCTAAAAAAATCTCTCTATTCCTATGGAAATGTATGCATAAAATTGTTCCTATTGATAAAGTTATCCAAGGTATAAGCATCGGGCTTGGTTCTTGATACCACTGTTACCTAAATGATTCTGAATCTCTGCTTCATTTATTCTTAAATGGACCCATTGCTCAACCTGTCGAAAAGCATTTTGCTCAGTTATTTGGTATCCAGGTCTCATTATCCTCTATTAATATGGCTCTAATGTCTTGGTGGTTGAGAATACCACAACAAGACTACCTCCAATTCATATTCTCCATTTTACCTGTTGCTATCATTTGGAAATTATGGAAATCCAGAAATAATTATGCTTTTTAAGGTATTAAAATGGATGTTAAGAATATTATTTCCTAAGTTTTTGACCTGATCTATGTTAATGATTATAACAAATCATTCAAATCATCTCTTAAGAACTTTGAATTCATCATTCAAAATTTTAAGCTTCATATTAATTCTCTTATCCCTAGATCCATTCTCTTGCTTTATTGGATTAAACCATCTGAAGGAGTTGCTACGCTAAATTATGATGGGGTTGCAAAAGGTAATCCAGGTCCTGCTGGTTCTGAAGGTATAATCAACAATCACAGGGGGATTTTAATTGAATATTTCTCATATTTTAAAGGCAATACTACCAATAATATAGCTGAATGTTTAGCCATTTTTATAGGTCTAAATCTTTGAGTTTCATTACATCTTCACAAATTCATTGTTGAATCTGATTTTAAAATGGTTATAAACTTGCTTAATGATGTTCATAAATCAATCCGTTGGTCTATTATTAATGTTCTTTCTCATATCAAGCTTTTTCAAGATAAGATTCCAGTCAATTTTTAGCTCACTTGGAGGGAGAATAATCAAGTTACAGATATTTTGGCAAATCATAGAGTGATTTCTCAATGTTTTGCTTCTTTCAAAGACCCCATTGATCTTCCAATCTCAGCTAAAGGCCATTATAGAATGGATCTTATAGGATTTAATTCGATCAAAATTTCCAAAAAGTCTTTATTTGTTCTTTCCGTTTTTCTAGTTTTCTTTATCTTATATAAACCACCTTGGTAGGTCTTTTCTACTAGATTTAATAAATCCGGCGTCTTATCACCTCTTAAAAAAATAATAATATTTTTGGGTATAAAATATTTGGGAGGAGGCCCTTCTGGATGGACCTCTTCACACAGTATCTTTTATAAGGGGTAACCTGGGATACGTGGGCCACTCTAGGTGGACCTCCTCGCCCAGTATCTTTTTGCAACATGTGAGATGGGGCAAAAGGGGTTGCTCGTGATGCCCCCCTTTACTTTGGCCTTTTTCTGTGGCTTGCCCTTTGGGGACGAGGGGCTTCTCGTGATGATCCCTCCTCGTCCAAGCTAATTATCCGTGGCCTTTAAACTTGGGATGAGGGGATGCTCCCTGGGCCCTCCTCGCCTTTATTCATTTCTCTTGTGTCTTGAGCATTGACGACGAGGAGCTCCTCGTGGTGGTCTCTCCCCGTCATTACTTTATTTTTGTGATCTTTGAGCTTTGGGGATGAGGAGCTCCTCGTGGTGGCCCTCCTCATCCTCTCTTTATTTATGTGATTTTGAGTATTTGGACGAGGGTCTCCTCTTGGTGAGCCTCCTCATCCGATTGAGTTTTATCTTTCCTAGAACTCTCTTTGGAGGGGTCTGCTCGTGATGAACCCCCTCGCCTTGTGGGCCTGCTCACCTATTTATTTAGGTAAATGGGTGAGTACCCCTTTAAATTAGTCCCCTCATAAAAAAAACTCTGTGTTGGGTAGACCAAAGGTTTTTGTATGCAATGATTCACTATGTGTTGGAATACAAATCGTCTAATTCAATCTCATCATATCCCTGTTTGCATTTAATAGGTATGTCACATCAGCGCACATTGAGGGTCTCGAGGTGATATGTGTTGGATGGAGAATATGCATCCCATAATTAGGGAAATGATTTTCTACCCTTTTGATTAGTAGGGGTGCATGTGGCTTAATAGGGTATAAAAGGGACTTTTAAAACCCTTATCTTCTTTACCTTAGCCTTTGCTTTCAAACTTGAGTTTTTAAAGAGAGAGAGAGAAAAAAAAGAGCACAAATTTCTACCGTCGTCTTCCTCCTTCTTTCACCACCACAAATGGAACCCTCCTCTTCTCAAAACCTTTCTTCTACTATCACTACCACAACTAGCGAGGTGCCAATGGGGATGATACCCATTTCTATTACCGTTTCGACGGTTTTGTCCATCGGAGCCACCACCGTTTCTCTTGCCGTCTTGGAACCCATCGCCCCTATTTTAGAAGAGGCGTTTGTTGATATTATCATGAGCGAGGGACTCTCATCCACAAATTACTCCAAGTCTTAGAGGTAATACTTAGATGATCGCACGAAGAGGGACTTTGGCCTCTATTGTCTGACCCCTTACTTTGGTGAGGAGGATACTTTCATCTCCTCCCTTACAAATTTTGAGCAAGAGTTTATGGCAAAGATAAACGAGCAACCCCATGTAGGTTTGGGGGAGTCTTCTGACCTTTCTATTGTGTTGCTTGATTCCATTCTTAGAGTTTGAGTAGATAGGGGTGGGTTTCCCCACTCTATATTGAGATTAAAGTCTGTGGAGGTGACCTAGACGAGTGGGACCTCTGGGTGGCCCATGTTTTGGCCACACCTATCGAATGGCTAGGTCTTACTACTCCTATTATTTCTCTCAAGTCCTGCTCAATTGGCAAGCATGCCATTACGTTACCACTACTGTTGTTGCTCATACTTCCCCTCCCTTGCCAGAAAGGACTAAGGCGATCAAGAAAAATAAGAGGGTTAGTGTTGAAGTTGTTGCTCCTTCTTCAGTACCAGACCGGGGATCTAACACTGATGATCTTGAAGTGGAGGAGACCTACAGGACTATTCATGAGTAGGTTTATGAGGCTCTCAGACTGTCTTCTGAGGAACTTGTTGCCACTTCTATTCCAGTTGGTGAAGGTATTATACCCTACTCCTCTTTACTTATTGCAATTGGCTTTCATGGGGTTTCACTTACTGGTTCCCCTTCTCTTTCATTTGAAGAGGAACTGGTTGATTATAGAATCACTCATTCCTGTGATGATGCCAATTCTTCTTCAAATGGCATGAGTTCCATTGACCCTCATGGTGATCATCATCATGATGCCTCTTATTTGTTACTAGTGTTGAGATATTTCTCCAACGAGTATATTATAATAAACTCCCCCTCTTCTAGAAGTCCTACCACTGTAAGTCTCTTCTCTTTCTTTCTTTTATGTAACTTATTATTTATTTAGAATTTTACATTTTCCTATTTAATTCCCTTGTCTTTGTGGCAATTTCAGGGTGTTTCTGCTGTGCCTAGTGGTCCTTCACCTCTGCCTCCTGCACATGGCCACTTTCCTAGGGGGAGGAACTCTATGTTGGTGTCCTCTTTGAGCTTGTCTAGAGAGGTTTGATCCGTCCTCTCTATTCGAGCATTATTCTCCTTTTATTTTCTTTACTAACATAATTTGTTGTCTTCCTTTGCTTTTATAGCTATCGTATGTGTTCCCGACGACCACAAAGGCATCTTCTGTGTCGTTCTCCTTATTACAGGTTATTATCAACCCTTTTAAGTTCTTTTTCTTTAGCTAGTCATATCTTAAAACTTTCCTTGAGGTCTCTCCTTTTGTATGCACATGTGACTGTTCCTCTTAACCGGGCTTCCTCACCCCATGCTTCTGCTATCGGTAGGGGTTCTTTTGTTGGTCTTCCAGAGGCACTTTAAACTATGTTACTTCTATTATCTTCATTCTTTATTTCCACTTCCTGTGTATAGCTTACGTTGTATTTGTCTTCCTTCTTTACAGGGATTACTCTGCATAGCCCCTCCTCTGTTAGGGGAACGACGCCGTTAACAGGGGTTACTCTTCTAGATTTTTTGCCTTCCAAGAGGATTCCTGTCTCCCGAGTCTTTATGCCTATGGATAATAAGCCTTACATCTAGCCTATACCATCTCAGCCAGTTTTCACCATTGCCTCAGTGATCCTGTTATGCAGACTATCACTTCCTCTCAGGTATTGCCTGTTCTTGACAAATTCTGTTTTCTTTTTTCTTTCTTTATCTATGTTTAATTATTAACGATCCTGTGATTGTTAGGCCACGACTTCTGCTGTGGCTGAACCCCCTTAGTTGGTCAGTGCTGCTACTTCGTCGTCCCCTTCTTTAGTTGCTCTTCTGGTAGCCCCTGTAGCTGCGGGGGGCCTTGTTGCTACTACTGTCTCTATTGGAGGCATTGTCATAGCCCCTCTCCCGGTAATTATTTTTAACTTGACTCTACTTCCTCTTATATTTTTTCTTAGTCATTATGGGTGATTTTGTGAATCTTTACATCCTTACACTATTTGGAAGTTAGTCTTGGTGAGGCTTCTTCATCTACAGTGCCTACGATGAGTGTCACAGAGGCATCTCCCCGGGCACCACCTGCGGGTCTTCCTTTTATTTTTGTAGGGGAAGCTGCCTCATCCAGCCTAATTGAAGTCCCCTTGTCTGAGGGGCCTATTCCTATCTTGACAGGACCGACTTTAGTGGTGCATTTATTTTTACACCTCTTTTTATTATATTTGCTATTCCCTTATTTTCTTAAATATATGAGAACTTTAGCACGGTTTCTAACACATATGTAGCTGTGGTCCCTTTATTTACGAGATCTATACATGGGTTCTTAGGTTAGCACTGCCCTAGTTCCTGTGACTGAGGAGGCTCCGACTAGCATCCCAGAGGAGACTGTTTCGGTATATGCGATATTATTTTACTTTACTACATTTTTTGCATTTTCTGCGCAAGATTTCACTGACACCTCCATGCTTGGTCATCTGGTAGGTTAGTGTTGCTCATGTCCCTGCCGTTGCGGGGTCTCAGACTGGTGTTTCGGAGGAGAGTTCCCAGGTAAATACTGGGCCTGTACTATCTTTTTTTTTGTACTTGCATTTTCTGTGCAAGCGCTTGCTGACACTAACCTGTTTCCTTGTTTTCAGGTTAGTGCCGCAGCTGTTCCTATGGTTGTGGAACATCCAGGGGAGGTCGCTATGAGAGAGGTATTATACTGTCATACCATACTCTATTTTCTATTTCCCATTTCTTCTTGATTTTAGCTATGCAAGTAGGCTCAACCCCATTCTCATGTTTCCTTATTTTCAGAATAGTGAGGTGGCCTTCCCTGATTTTGCGGGACATAATGTAAGTGATGTGCTGTGCACTCCCCAAGTATTGAGCTATCATACCTAGTTCTTTTCTAATTGTTAAGTTAGGACTTTCTATCTATGTTTTATTAAAAATGACATTGATACAAACTCTGTATATCTTCTGCTAGGATGGTGTTCAAGGTCACTTAGTGCCTCCTCGGTTTGGTGGGAGCATACTGACCCCTCTGGGTTGTGAGGTAAGATTTTGCATTCCTTGTCTAATACTCGAGAAGAGATATATAATTGCCTATGCTTATTCCTTTATGAATTATTTTTTTTATTTCTCCTTTTGCAGGATCCTGTCAGCGAGCCCAATGAGGCGACTGGTGAGGCAGAGCAGAGCTCTGAGGCCGGTGGTGATGCTGCTTTCGATGAGTATTCCTTTCTTCCTTTATTTAAGCTCGAGTCTCAGAGCATGGGATGTGAAAATATAGAGGTAGAGGTCCCAGGGGCTTTTATAAGTGGCGTTCAGAGCTGCCTTCTAGGCTTCGTGTGCACAAGCGAGAGGTTCTGGAGATGATTATAGAGCACCATCACGAGACTTTTACATCTCAGAGTGTGCTTAACATTAGCAGCCTTACGGTCTTCAACTTGAAGCCCCTAGCCATCCATCTTCATGGCTTCCTATCTACTTCTCCTGTCGTGAACACTCAGAGGGCCACACTGTTCTTCCAAGATCTTCATGATCTCCGGCGCTGTTATCACTTTCAACTGGACTTGATTGACATTACAGTCCGTCGCTTCCTTAGTGTCACTATCAGAAAGATGATGAATCTCCATACTTCTAGGCAGTCCAGAGTATAGCAGTGTTAGGCTGAAGAAGTTCGAATTCGGGTTCAAATCCAGTCCCTCTAGGCCAAGCTAGCTAGGCTAGAGGTGGGTGATGCTGAGGATGCTGCCAGGATGGCCAGGCTAGAGGAACAGCTTGTTGAGGAGGCAGGTCCTTCTTATGCAGACTTGCACTCTCGACGGGATTTATTTTTCATTTTGTCTAGCGGATAAATGATCTGGCTTTGGAAGCGTCATTTTGTAAAATTTTTTCTCTTTTTTTTTCACATGTATAGAACTAGTTGGTTTATAAATGAAAGATCACTATTGTATTTTACTGCATTGCTCATTCTTTGCTTTTATTTGTTTTTTGATGTCTGTTTATTATGACCTGCTCTAATTTTCTTTGAGCACTTGATCCCTTTTAACTTCCCCGTATATTGTAGGGTACTTGCATAGATCTAGGCAAGCTATACTGTTTTAATGCTGCCCCATTTAATTGTGGGGTACTTTACTGTGCATAATCATTTTTTGAGGAATAACTAGGAGAAAGGATTTAGTCTTTCTCCTTCCCTCTATCTTATGCATTCACAAATGTAGATAAAGAACCAAAATGATTATTTTCTCATTTAAAAAATTGTCCCTCGTCTGCGGGATTTTTCTTCTAAATTTTTTTCTCAAGAACTTTCTTATTCTTAACAAAAAAAAGTTATAACGTTTAGAGAGGGGGGTAGACTCCCTTCTTCATATTTTTCTAGAACTTTATCAAGTAATTTTTCTTTAAGAACAGAGGCTAGTATTTGTTCTCTCAAGCTGTCAACCTGTTTGTTAGATAATAAAAGTAAAAATATATTTTTTTATTATCATTGGGAGAATAACCCCTTGCTGGTCTGATGAATAGAAATTTATCTATTATGTCTGGAAGGACTTTTCTCATTATACTTACCCCTAGGGATGGATGTACCCCTAAGTGTAATGAGACAAGCTTTTTTTTATTTTTATTTTTTTATCACGGGCCCTCTTCTAGTCTAGTAATGGGTATTATCATATATCTCTATTCTTAGCAAAAAATATTCTGGTGTACCCACCTTATATAGCAGGTAAGTGATAAAAAAACAAGAGTCATCATGCGAATGATCAAAGAGAGTTACTATTCATTTATGTCAGAGTTTGTATTATTTACATGTCCGTGCTGCTCTAGCATTCTTTACAATTTTTTTTAGTGACCGCTCAGATTCTTCAAGAGGAATTAATTTTAAAAAGATTAGGCATAATACCTCTTAAGCCTCTTGCAATGATGGATTGAAGACAATCGTTTTCCGGCTCTGATATTTGGCAGTACCCTGACTTGTCCACCCATCTCACCATGAAGGTCTCCTCCCAATTGAGTTTGATCTTTGATGCCGACATGTTGTGGAGATGATGAGTGGATGCGTGGAGGACCGAATCTTCCACTTGAAACTCTCTGCGCTTGACGAGGTACTCATAAGCCCTTGATAACTGTTAGGTGTAGACTTTGAAGTTCTCTTTGGCTTTATCCTTGTGCTCATCTAGCGCCTCTAGATGCAGATGCTGTGGATTTGGAATGAGTCCATTACTTAGAGCGACCCTAGCTGAGGGTACCGCAAATTGTACTTGTAAGACAACTTCAGTACCATAGACCAGTGAGAATGGGGTAAATTCGATCAACTTTTTCTTTGAAGTACGATAGGCCCATAACACCATGGCTAACTTCTCATTCCATTCCCCCAACATGTCCTCTAGCATCTTCTTCAAGATACGAATCAAGGTTTTATTCGTGGCCTCTTCTTGGCCATTCCCTCTTGGGTAGGAGATAATTGAGTTATTGTGTACGATCTTATATTTAGCCGTGAGAAGCGCTATCTCTTTGCACACAAATTGTTTCCCATTATATATGAGAATCTCCTTGGGTATACAAACCTACATATGATATATTCCCTTATGAACTAGGTCACCACTTGGACAGTCACTCTCCTGAGGGGAATGACTTTTGCCCATTTGGTATACAACTCCGTGGTGACAATAATGAAAGCTTTGGCACGAGAGTTTCGGCTAATCTTTCCCACCAAGTTGAACCCCCATATGTGGAAGGGTTAGGGAGCTTTTAGGCTTTGCAAAATGACGGAAGGGTCATGCACCATATTTTCATTCCCTTTACAAGCTCTGCACTTTTTCACATAATAAATGGAATCAACCTCCATAGTTGGCCAGTGATACCCTAGAGTCGTCAACTGGTCATACAGTTTGGCACCTCCCATGTGGGAGGTCTCATGATCCTCCTTCGGTATTCTACTCACATCCTCTTTGGCTACACATTTCAGTGCCTTCTCATTATATCCTTTCATATAGAGCTCCCCTTCTACTAGGTATAAGCGGGAAAATCTCTTTCGTAGATAAATCTCATATGCTCTTTCTGCGGGTAGTTCACCATCTTTCCAATAAGGTATGTGGGGTTTCTTCTAATTTTCAATGGCTTCTACGGGTTAGTCAAATTGGGTTTAGCACTTTAAATAGCACTGCTACAGACGAGCAACCTCTGCACTCATGGTGGGCTAGTAGTAGCCCCTCACTATAACCAGCGATAAAGAGGGATATCGATATCCCCACAATGCTTTTCATGCATTGCCACCAACCTCTCTATATCTTCCTTTTCCCCAACACACCTTGCTAAGAACCCCCTGAGCTCTTGAAGTAACTTGTTCCCTGCAGTAGGTGGTAGTTAGCCAGCTCTAACATCTTTATGGTTCCTTCTCTTATTTTTAATTACTTCACAATCAGGTACCTCTAGTCTTCCAGCTCATCATTTGGAAATAGGGACCTAACTGTGGTAGGCACCATTATTCGCCGTACCATAATGGTCACTTCTGTTTCATTCAGTTCCAACTTCTTTGCTATATTGGCTAGCTCATCGAGGTGACTATTAAACATTTGAGCATGTCTCTCAATGGTTATCTTAAAAAATTAGCCCAGTAGCCTCTGAATGATGGATCTATACGGTGCTAGGTTGGCATACTTGAGGGAGAACTCCCCAGTGGCTTATTTTACTACCAAGTTAGAGTCCCCCCTACACATAACACCCTGATACCTTTTCGTAGCGCCTCCAGTAATTCCAGAATGAGGGCCTCATACTCAGCCTCATTGTTTGAGCACTTGAAGTCTATCTTGAAGGAGAAAGTGATCTTCTCCTTACCATTTGAGAGGATAATACCTGCACCACCTATTCCTTGTGCACAAGAGCCATCAAATTCCATCTTTCGTTCTTCCATCTCTTCTACTAAGCATGTTTAGAATTTTTTTTCGGGCAGCTCTTGATTCGAAGGCTAAAAAATATGGCTTGGGAAGTGGGCTAGAAAATCATCCACTTCTTGACTTTTAATAGCTTTAGCCACCACACACTTCACATCATACTCCGATAAGATCAAGAACCACCTTGCTGCCCTTCCTACCAAAATCATTCGTGCCAAAAGATAGTTGATAGGGTCACATTTAGTGATGATGTGAACTGTAAATGAAGGTAGTGTCTTAACTTTTGGGCCATAAAGACCAAGGAAAGATAGTCCCTCTCAACATTGGTATATCACCCTTGACAAATAGTACACTGGCCTTTCCACCCCCTCCTTCTCTTGAGCGAGTAATGCTTCTATAGATCTTTCTGTTGAGGAAGAACAACAGTTTTGTCCCAGCTTCTGGCAGTATTATAGTAAATGGAGATGCTAAAATTTCTTTGATTTTCTCAAAGGCCTCCTTGTGTTCTTTTCCCCAAATCCATTTGTAAGGAAATTTTTGTCCATTATCAATATGTATGTCATACGCCGTTACACCGTTGAAGAAATTCAAGATCGCATCTACATCAACGGATCCGAATATCAAAGCGTCTTCAACATCATAGCCTCTGCGAGAATGAACTTGGTAAAATTTTGTTTTTACGTTCCTTAAAGTTCATATTTAGTATTGGGAAATTTTTATAAAATGTTTTTTATAAAAATAAAAATAAGACTTTTCAACACGATTTTCAGAGTCCTAAATACTCTAAGTCTTCACCTTTTTGATGTGCAAAACATCTTTTTGATTCACACAAAAATCCCAATTACTTTTGTGAATCTTTTGGAACCCTAGAACACAAACTTTGTTGTTGTTCATCTTTGTGGAGAGATCTTTGCAACCGAGGACTGCGTGTCATTGCTGAGGGAGTCTCTACAAAGTTTTATGGCTGCGTGTCATTGAGGAGAGCTGCGGTTCTTTCTTCGTTGTTTGGGGCTGCGAGTCCTTGGAGGGTGCTGCGTGTATTCTCTTGCTGAGTTCAAGACTGCGTGTCTTTGTGGGTTGGCTGCGTGTTGATCCATTGCAGATTTCTCTATGTAATTGTAAGTTGCGGCTTGTATATTCATATTGAAATAAAGGTTTTACCCGAAAAGGGTTTTTTCCTGAATTCTGTGTCTCAGCATATTTTTGTGTCACATGCTTTATTTATTTATCGGTTGACACACGCACCTTAGATGAATGATTAGGGGCTGAAATTAAATAAGTGTGCTATATTAGAAAGTTGCGAAGTTAATCAATTATCACACGTTCTCAAATTGGTATCAGAGCGGGTTACGCTAATTTATCGCGTGATCCTATTTTCCGCAAAATTTTTCTAAGATATCAATTTTCTGAAAAAATTGATTTTTGAAAAAGTGCGTGTTCAAATGGAGAAGTTATATAATAAAGTGCCTATTTTTAAAAAAGTTCACGACCATGCTGAGAATTTAAAAACTTTGAATTTGAAACTTTGCAAAAGAATTAAAGTTTTGGAAAAAGAAAATTCTCGTTTTAAATCCGCAATGGATCTCTTGCAAACGGTTCAAAATCAAAGAGATTTTTATCGTGAAAAATTTGTGTCCTTGGACCATGACTTTGTTTCTTTAAAATTGTCCAAGAAGGAGTGTGGTGATAGGGTCCAAGTTTTAGAAAACGAATTAGAGGACCTTAAAAATTCGATGGTTTGTGTTTGTGCCAAAGATGATAAAAATATTTTAGTCAATGAGTTTGTGGCACGTGAAGAGACTCTTAGGAAAAAGTTTGCTTTAATTGAGGGGGAGCGAGATAAGCTTCTAGGTTTAATTGATAATTTGAAAAAGAAATCCCTCAATTTGGAAGAGTCTAATTCTTTGCTTGAGTAAAAAATTTTGAAGTTAAAAAATGATTTGACAGACTCAAGTAGGTTTGATAGTGATGGTAATGGCTTATCGTGTTCTCATGCTTCTAATGCTAAAGCCAAAACCATTATTTGTTTTAGAGGGTCAACTAATTCCAAGGACGCTAGAAAAGACCACACTTTAGGTGTCATCCCACCCGTTTACACATGCTCATATTGTGGTAGGAATGGTCACCTTAGGCGATTTTGTTATGATCTTGGAAGAGGTCCTAGGAATTCGAAGTCTAGTGTTTTGTTGGTTCCCAAAACCCCTTGTCGACTTGTTTCATCCATTTGGGCTAGGAAATCACTTTTGGATACACTAGATTTTAGAATAGTTGATTCCCGTTTGCTTGCACATGATTCTTCTCTTGCCATATCATATAGATGATTGTGTTTGCAAGTTTGTCATACGCTAGTTTTCGTTTCATGATCTTTATGTTTGCTAGCGTTGTGACATGTACTTTTTGTATATATTTTTTAAAAATTTTGAAAAATACAAAAAGATTTTTTTTTGCACCATTTATGGATGAATACTTAAGTTGACCGAGTCACAACATCATTCCATTATCTTCATGTGACTATTTGATAGTGTTTTGAGATAATAGGTCAATTCATTCTTGTGCTTTACAAAGTTTGGAGTCTTTGAGTTGCTATAGTGTTACTTTCTACATGTTTGACTCACTTTGTCCTTTATTGCACACATGCGCGGATTTGTTTGATTATTGTGCTTGTCTTATCACATGTTGGTTGGGTGTTTTCACTTCAATCTTGTCCTTAAAACGAACCAAGCGCGATAAATTTTGATAAGGAAATTGTGCATTTCAAGAACCGTTTTGAATGTTTGTGTGTTTTAATTGAAAACGGGGAGGGGCTGCGAAAGTTGATTATTTATCCTTTGCGCAAAAGCCACCGTTTAAAAGGACCTAAAAAATGGAGGAATTTTAATATCCGAGGTCCTAAGAGGTTAAAAGAGCCCGAAAAATTTAAAGGCAATATAAAGAAATTCATGCCAATTATGGGCCATTTAGGTTTTTGCACCAATTCTCCAAAGTTTGAGAATTTAGATTACCTCTAAAAGAATATATATATGAGGGAGTTTGGTTGGAGAATTAAAACGGGTTTGCACGTCCTTGAAATTCTTGAAAATGCTCTATATAGTTTTGGACGTTATTGGTGTGGAAATCATTTGACTTTGATTTGTTGATTTGCATAAGACGATGTCATCTAAATTCAACAAACTTTTACACCTAAGGATACCTTTGATGTTCATTCGTTAGGAGTACACGTATGCATCGTGCACATATGATTGATTGAGTTGATTTACCTATCGAATGTGTTCACACCCATTCATTCCGTTTCCATGACTTGGTTGTTTGAGTCTAAATCCATGGTGTGATTTTTGTATCATATTTGTTCATATTGGTATCCTATCTTTGTATGAAAAATTTGAAAAATCAAAAATAGTTTGTGTATTTTTTGTATACCGTGACACCCCGATTTTGCTTTTTTGATTCATTTTTCCTATTTGTCTATTTGGGGACATCATAAAAAGGGGGAGAAAGAATTATCATATTATGGGGGAGAGTTTGAATTTTGGGGGAGTTTTTGAGATGTAGCTTAGGTTTTTATCATATATTGGTATCCATGTTTATCTCTTTCAAACTCGATATGTCACGTGGTATTTGCTTTGTCTCATGTGTGTAGGTATGAAGATTGAAGATCAATATGTTGCACACCCTGATGAGAAAAGCTTTGAGATTTGATGATTGTTGAAGATTGAAGAACAAACGATGAAGATTTAAACATTTGTATCTTTCCATCTTTAGGGTTCATGGGAGGGTAGATTTGTATAGGTCATTAGTTGATAATTCGGATATTTTTTATGTATGTACCGGCATAGACATAGGGGGAGATTTGTAAGGACATTTTTGTCCATTATCAATATGTATGTCATACGCCGTTACACCGTTGAAGAAATTTAAGATTGCATCTACATCAACGGATCCGAATATCAAAGCGTCTTCAACATCATAGCCTCTGCAAGAATGAACTTGGTAAAATTTTGTTTTTACGTTCCTTAAAGTTCATATTTAGTATTGGGAAATTTTTATAAAATGTTTTTTATAAAAATAAGAAGTAAGTTTTTTCAAGCAAAATGAGGCTTTTAAAAGGATTTTATTTTTCTGGGAAAAACGGATCGATCCGCCCCCAACCGGACCGATCCGCAACCGGACCGATCCGCCCCATACCGGACCGATCCGCTTGCTGCAGATCCAGTATACCCCGGACCGCAAGCGAACCGATGGAGGCCAAAAATAAAAGAACCGATCCGCTTGACCGGACCGATCCGCCTCAGAACCGGACCGGTCCGACTGGGATAAATTCGGCCAGATTCGCTGCAGATTTTTTAGGCTCAAAGTTTTCCTATTTAAAGCCATCTTCGGGGAGTTATTTTTTAAGACTTTTCAACACGATTTTCAGAGTCCTAAATACTCTAAGTCTTCACCTTTTTGATGTGCAAAACATCTTTTTGATTCACACAAAAATCCCAATTACTTTTGTGAATCTTTTGGAACCCTAGAACACAAACTTTGTTGTTGTTCATCTTTGTGGAGAGATCTTTGCAACCGAGGACTGCGTGTCATTGGTGAGGGAGTCTCTACAAAGTTTTATGGCTGCGTGTCATTGAGGAGAGCTGCGGTTCTTTCTTCGTTGTTTGGGGCTGCGAGTCCTTGGAGGGTGCTGCGTGTATTCTCTTGCTGAGTTCAAGACTGCGTGTCTTTGTGGGTTGGCTGCGTGTTGATCCATTGCAGATTTCTCTATGTAATTGTAAGCTGCGGCTTGTATATTCATATTGAAATAAAGGTTTTACCCGAAAGGGGTTTTTTCCTGAATTCTGTGTCTCAGCATATTTTTGTGTCACATGCTTTATTTATTTATCGGTTGACACACGCACCTTAGATGAATGATTAGGGGCTGAAATTAAATAAGTGTGCTATATTAGAAAGTTGTGAAGTTAATCAATTATCACACGTTCTCACCATTTATACTTTTCCTTCATCACGGGGATAAACGGGTGGGTTACCTCTGCTAATGCTGGCATGAATCTTCTTAGATAAGACACTTTCCTAAGAAGCTCTTGAGCTGCCTCTGGTTCTTTGATGGAGGCATCATCATAATAGATTTTCTCTTTTCTTCATCCACCTGCACCCCCTACCGATTAACTAAAATCCTAGAAATTTTCTCCCAGTGACCCCAAAGGCACACTTCGAAAGGTTTATTCTCATCTTGTACTTGTGGCACCTCTTAAACACCCGACTCAGGTCCCGAATATGCTTGCTTTATTTTTTGGACTTCATCACCAGATCATCCATGTAAAATTCTAGCATGTCATGAAATAAATCATAGAATTTGGCCATCATGGTTCGCTGGTATATAGCTCTCGCATTCTTCAAACCAAATGGCATGACAGTGTAGTGGAAGTTCCCCAATGGTGTGTGGAAGGCAATATTCTTCGAATCTATCGGATCCATCTCGATCTGATTATAGCCGACGTACCCGTCCATGAAACTATCTAATGGCTCGTGATAGCATCCACTAAGTTATTTATGCTCGATAAAGGAAAATCATCTTTGGGACATGCCCGGTTCAAATCACGAACATCAATGCATATTTGGATTTGGCTCTTATCCTTCTTTGCCACAAGAACAATACTAGAGAGCCATATGGGGTGCTGAATGGGTTTGATGAACCCTGCCGCCAATAACTTTTCCACTTCCACTTTGATTTTAAGGTCAAACTTGGCCTTATATGTACAGGTCACTTGTATTACTAGGAGAGCATTGGGAAGGACATTTATTTTATGGGAGATCACCTCTGGGTCAATCCTAGGCCTCTCTGTGTATTTCCAAGAAAATATATCGGCGAACTCCTTGAGTAGGTTGATGAACTCCTCCCTCTGCTTTGTATTCAAACCTTTGGAGAATAGAATGGGTTTGCTGTCACCCCCTTTTAATCCCAGATTAATTTCTTCTAGCTCTTACAGCTTCGCCCTAAGACCATTTTGCATGCATTTCGGGGCTTCTTCTGGTTCCTCAATATACTCAATGATGTGGTACTCGTACATCATAAAATATTCTGGCACCAGGTCAATGCTCTCATCCCATAATGCCACCCGTGTAGACCACTATAAATGGTACACTACTTTCCCGTTCGGAAGGACCACTTTCTTGCATGTTTGAGGGGGTTTAGATACCTCTTCTACCATCCTCTTTCTTTTTGCCATATGGGGAATCACCCTCTTCCCTGGCGATCGTGAATAGACTTCCTTAGTTGGGTACTTCCTCAAACTACTTGCCTCTCCTCTAACTTTCTTACAGAACTCTTCCTTTCTTCATCAAGTTCAGTATAGAACGCCGCATCCACCAGATGGGCCTCCTTAATAGAAAATGTCTTCTTAGTTGCTTTGATTATAATTCCAGTTCCTCGTATGTTGGCCTTAACGCATTGATGATACATAGAAGGCATTATTCCATGAGTATACATCCATACTCGACCAATGAGCAACTGGTAGCTAGTATTGGCATTGATGACGTATTAGTTGATGTGGGAAGTGAAATTCCCCAACTTAATACCCACATTTACATACCCAAGGGACTGCTTGCCTACGCTAGTATATCGTGAAATCACCAACGGTATTGGTACTATCTTATTGTGAGGGATCCCAGACTCATACAGAGTGTTAATCGTCATAATGTTGATAGATGCTCCTCCGTCCATCAAGGCCTTGGGAAATGAAATCCTGTTGATCATGGCTATCACATAGAGATGGCGGTTGTGAAAGTATGTCACTTGCCTATCCACTTTAGAAAACACTACCTCTGAAGTGTATTTTTTAATTAACCTCCTGATTACCCCTGCCAATTCAATGAGGGGTCCCCTCTTTGTTGTACTGACTCCAAAATTTCTTTTGTGATGACCACCCTGGTGTCATGTTTCACACTTATTTGGTCAAAGAACCACTTGAACTTGGGACTCCTCACTATGGCTTCACACTCGGAGTTTAAGTACACTTTATATGTTCGGGTATTATAGACACATTCTGCTTCGAATATCCCTCCCTCATATAGAGCAAGGATAACATCCATTTCATTTTCTGGGAGGTTCGCCTGATCAGCCTTACCTCTTTCAGCCTCTTCTTGACCAGGCGTGAAGAACCAATCCTCACATATACTCTCATTCTCTAACTCTTGTTTTCTATTAAGGGCTAGTCCTTTTAGTTCCTTATACATCCTCTCACTGTCTTCCCATTCCTTCATACTATGAGTTGCTTCTTCATCATAGGCTACCCTATGTTGGCATTGCCATAGTGATGCGCCAGAAAAGGGTTCTCGTTAACATCAACTGGGGGTATCTATAAGGTCCCATTGGCCACCTGCTCACTAATAATCCTCCGGAGGTAAAATTAATCTTTTGTAGCGTATTGCACCCTCTGGTGTATCTTGCAATACTTGGCGTTGGCCTTGTCCATTGTTGTTAAAATTTCTTCATTGGAATGAGGGGGACTTGATACCCTCTCTTGCACCGGTGTGCAATAACAATCCATTGCTTTCTCTACACTACAAGGTAGCAGGGACGTGACATCATCTACAAATTTTCTCTTACCGGCTGGGATGTTGCCTTTGAAATTGGGGCCTCTCTTCTTGCTTTTAGCACTTCCCTCTACACAGTTTACTGCTTACCTTGTGTCCTCTAATTTGAGGGTCTGGTCTTGATTATCATGGCAATGTTACTTGTGGAACATGTGAATTATCTAAAAGTCTCCTCTCTAGCTTCATTGACTAGATGGATCTTATACTCTTCAAGGATCCCCTCAATGCATATTTGTAACAACCTAGCTTCTGTTACATCTTTGTGGACATCTAGCGCCTTCTCACAGAAATGCTTAATATATTTCATCATCTCCTCATCGAACCTCTGCACATCCTGGGCTAGGTGCCTCAGTGTGAATTCATCTCCAAGTATGAAAAACTTTAGAGGAACTTCCCGTGCATTTCCTCCCAGGTAGTGATTCTATTCAACGCTAGGTGGGAGAACTATGTGCAGGCTTTCCCCATGAAAGTTTTGGAAAACTCTCACAACTTGAGGTTCTTGTCATTCCCGTGTACTCATAGATACTCCAAAAATCTTTTCACAAGCTCTCAGGGTTATCTCCTTTGCCATTTAATTTTATAAACTTGGGTGGAACATAACCCTCTGGGTATGGCTTCTCATTTACACTTTCTAGGTAGGGTCTTTCTAACTCCTCATATAGATGAGAAGTCTCCATTTAGGAAGAGGTGAGTAACTTCTTAACCTCTTCTATAGTTACAACAGTGGAGGTATATTCCTCCAAACCCACATATTTTTACTACTGGTGAGCTTGATGGTGTCATTACCTGCTCCAGCACCACCTTCTGTGGCGAAGCCACCTCTATCGGATTGCTACTACTGTGGCTGTCCCTTCAGAAGGGTCCGCTGCTGGTGTTACATAACCTTAGCCCAAACTTTCCAAGTTTACATTATTTTGTTTCAAAAACTTAAAAAACATACCCATAAGGTTCATACTTATCAGCGAAGATACCGCCGGTGAGATGGTGTGCCCTCCCTGAGGAACAGGTGCTTTAGCTTCGATCATCACCACATCCTCCTGAATGGTCTCGTCACTCTCAGTTCCATTCCCAGGTGGAGTGTCTTCAAAAACTAGTTGCTTAGAAATGTTAATACCATATTTATCCATGGAAGTATTAAAACCTTCTTTATCCATCAAAGTCAAAAAGAAAATATGTCTTCTAATGGAGGCAAAATAGTTGATTTGATAAATATCTTTTGAAACGGTAACTTGTGGTATAAACTTTATGAACTTAATAGGGGTCTCATGGACCGCCTCCTCTAAAATCATTAATCTTGAGGGGGCCCTGATGACCCCCTTCTCCAAAATCATTAAAACTTAAGTGGGGCCTTAAGGATCCCCTTCTCTAAAATAATTTTATAAAAAGTTCATTTTAATGAGCAACCTCCTAGTTGCTCACTTCAATTATGATTGGGTGTGAACTGTGTAAGGATTGGGTGACCCCTAGGGTCTTTCTACTAGTATTCTCTTAATCTTAACTAGGCTATCAAATATTAGTACTTTAATATTTTCTGGGTATCAAATATTGGGGAGGAGGCCCTTCTGGATGAACCTCCTCACACATTTTCTTTTATAATGGGTCACATGGGATAGAGGGGCCACTCTAGGTGGACCTCCTCTCCCATTATCTTTTTACAACATGTGAGTTAGGGTAAAATGGGTTGCTCGTGATGGTCCCCTTTACTTTGGCCTTTTTTTGTGGCCTTCCCTTTTGGGACGAGGGTCTGATCGTGATGAGCCCTCTTCGTCCAAGCTAATTATCTGTGGCCTTTAAACTTGGGATGAGGGGCTGCTCACTGGGGGCCTCCTTGCCTTTATTCCTTTCTCTTGTGTCTTGAACTTTGAGGATGAGGGGCTCCTCGTGGTGGACTCTCCTTCTCCTTACTTCATTTCTATGATATTTGAGCTTTAGGGATGAGGGGCTCCTCGTGGTGGGTCTTCTCGTCCTCACTTCATTTATGCGATTTTGAGTATTTGGGATGAGGGCCCCCTCACGGTGACCCTCCTCGTTCGATTGAGTTTTGTCTATACCCGAGAACTCTTTGGAGGGGTATTCTCGTGATGATCCCCCTCGTCTTGTGGGCATGCTCTCTTATTTATTTAGGTAAATAGGTGGGCACCCCTCTACAAAAGGCAACTTATAACTCACTCTCCTCTATTTCCCTACCCTCGCTCACTTCTCCCTCACTCACTTGGGGTTCACTCACTATGGCCTCAGAAGTGTTATGAAAAAGAATATCTTCATGGGAACATTTCTCGTCATCGCTCACTTGACTAGCCATGAACTTGATGTAGTTGAGCTCACTAGGGAAATCTTCTCCCTCTTCCAGATAACTATCACTAAGGGTGGCGTTAAATGCTATCAGTTTCTTGCCATCCTTCTTAAATATAGTGGATCACTTCGCTACCCTATGGACACAACCCTCACAACCATAACACCTATCCTAGTCATCACTCTTAGTATTCTCACTTCGATCCTTAGGGAAGTGATCGTCCTTGTTGTTCTTATTTTTCTCAAGTCTTTTTACATCTTTCGATTGATTTTGGAACTTATGAAACTTCTTGAACTTCCTTGCTAACATGGCCACATCTTTGGACTCAATGTCAGACTCATCATCCGAAACTTTTGTTTCCTCCTTCAAGTCTTTAAAAGCTTCACCTTTTATTTCTTCGACACTTTCTTAGAGATAAACATGTAAAGTTTATAAGTTTGTAGGTCTCCTACAAGCTATTCTAGTTTCATCGAGTCAAGCATACCCAAAGAGTTTAAAACAGTCACCTTTGGATTAAATTTTTCAGGCAACGACATTAATATTTTCTTTATCACTCGGTTATCGGACAATCTAGCGTAGAACTCATCAAAAGTCTCACTCGCTAAAATCTCAATCGTCTCAAACTGGGTTGTAAGGTTTTGGAGTTTGGAAGCCTTGACAATGTTGGTTCCTGTATGGGTAAATTGAACTCTATCCCAATCCTCTTTAGATGTCTCACGCATCATAATACGGTGAAATTCCTCTGGGGAGACAGAACAAAAAAGTGCATTCAAACCCTTAAAATTGTATTTTGCTAATTTGTACTCGACATTAGTCCATAACTCAACAGATTTTAAATGTATAACCTCTTAATATCTCGTGACTGGTGGTGTCCACCCCTTAACTAAGAATAGCCACACTCTCTCAGCTATATCCTTAGGTGATAAATTCATACGCATTTTGAGTAAGCGTAATTAGTCCCATCAAATATAGGTATTCTGATAACCTCAAACCCTCCTGTATTCATGCCTAAAAAATAAGGATCACACACAGAGTAAATTAGTGTTCTAGCTCTGATTCCAATTTGAGAAGGCCCCAAGCAGTAATCTCTAGGCAAATGCAATATTTTAAAAATTTTCCAAATTTTATCTTTAGCACACCCAAACTTATCTTTATGAAAACAATTTGATTTACCAATCTTATCTTATTAACCCTATAGCATGAATGTATGGTGATTAAGTAGATAAAGTAAATCAATCAAACACAAGACATGTCGATGTATGAGGAAATCACTAAGGGAAAAAAACCTGGGATGGCCAGACCAGACAATCACTATGATACGAAAAACTACAAAGAGAGATATAGTCTTACTCAATGACTCGATCACCCACAAGCCATGATGCCTCTTATTCTTTTCAACCTCTCCTCCACAGTGCTATGTAGGAGTCCACACATGCAAGTGTCCACAGTACATGAGTCCACGTGCACCTCGATATCAATCTATGCAACCTCGTAACCATCGACGAATCTGAACATAGGTTCCACCACTTCTTCTCTGTAACCAGCACGTACAGAGTCCTCCACACAAAAATAATTGTTCAAAGTGATGGAATAATCTCTGGCTCCAAACTCAAGATCACAATAACTATTGAATGATCAGATTTTGATCTTAAAAACTAAGGATGATGGGATACTAATGGGAACTTTTCTAAACCAGATACATTAATGTTTTTCGATAAAATTTCTTATGTTTTCTGAGTGAAAGAAATCCTTAAATATGAGAACACAAATTTCGAGGCGACATGTCATTCGAACGATAAATAAGGCTCGTTCGAACGAGAAATAAATCTCGTTTGAACGAATCTCAGATTCGTTTGAATGATAGAAAAAATAATTTTTAATTTTGAAATCATCATCGAATGTTTCTCAACAAAATCAACTCAAAAAATAATTTAAAATTACGTTTCCAAAAATATTTTTCAAATTCCCAACACAATTTAATTTTAAAACGCATCTTTCATAAAAATCCTAAATCTCACAATCCGTTTAGCATTCATACCCGTGTGATCTATGATGTACAAAGTGTGAAAAAAATGAAGGCACTAAACACGACTGGGATATCGTCTTCAAATCTTTGTCGTAATATCTTCAACACTAAACATCATAGGTTTTGTGGGATCATAACTCAATAACTAACCTACAACTCAATCAGTTTTGTCCGGAATTAAGCCAATTAAAAATGTGGGATCACAACTCAATGCTAACCTACGACTCAAATAGTTTTGTCCAGAATTAAGCCAATTACAAATAAGCTAACTCGATTGGAAATTTTCTCTTACAGTGTGTGTGCGTGTGTGTGAGAGAGAGAAGAATGGTTCATAACATTTAATTATATGACAACCCCAATTTTCTCATAATTTTGAGTTTATATATGTTTATTTTTTCCGTGTGTTTAATTTAAATTTTAGGGATCAAACTTTAAATATAGAAAGTTTAGGGTTGAATTGTATATATAAAAAGTTGTAATGTATATCGTGTAAGTATAATATCATAAAGTTAAATTATAGTGAGGTTAAGTTTATAGTGTTAAAATGTTAACATTCAAATGTTGTCAAGTTTGATATACGTAAGTGTGGTCTCGTCCATACGACACCCTGAAGAAAGTGACTTGCACAGACATCCTTCAGACGAGACCATTATATCCACCCAAGCCCACATGGACAGTCTCGTCCATAAATGTCTCATCCAGAAAACGTCTCATCTGGTTAACACCCAAGCGACCTATTAGGTTCTATAGTTTCGTTTCATAGAAGAGAACAACATTATCTCCACCTACATTAGTTTCGGACTTAAACGACACTAGTGCACCAAGTCGATAATCCCAGTCTGAGATGGGTGCATCAGTTACAAACGATCACCCAATCTCTTCTCGGCCTTCAACATTACGCAGTGCTACAACAGTCTCAGCTCGGTCGAGGCCTCCTACTTTCGACACATTTTACAAGCACAAAAAGCATGACAAGGGAATTTCAAGCATACTACATGATATAGTTACCAAAGATCAACAACCCACGTTAGGAAATATTCTTTGTGATGATATCTACTCTGCGCACTTACAACTGTCACTCTCTCATTATCCATGACCTCAATCGGGCATAAACTGCATTCTTGGGGGTGACACTACGTGCCCCTAGCCTATATACGGCACCATGTGTTTTCTTCATAGGGATTGACTTTTTGTCACCCTGTTGTTACTCCACTAAACTGGTTACAGAGATAAAGAAAGAGAGGTTGTGTATTGTCTATGGCCTTTTGAGCCCCATTCTAGTGAATACACCATATAACTTTGTACAACGGAGGTAGGCCAATAGATGAACTGCTTATATCTCTGTGTTCATCTCTATTTCTCTCATCTCTTTTACTAAAATTCTCTCTATTTACTTTCTTATTATATTGGTGCAAGACCCAAACTCAGGTTGAATCCCTTGTATGATATTGGTATCATCAAAGTCAAGCATTAAAATTCAAAGTTTGTGTCGTAATTACTTAATATTTTAAGTTGAAGTGTGATAATTATGACAACAATAACAAGAATAAAGATAATAACAACAATAATAAGACATAAAATAAAAATGATTCAAAAAAGAATACAGTAAACTGAAAAATAAATATTCAAAGTAAACAAAAAATAATAATACTTATCGTTATGTTTATGAAGTTAGTAGGTCCCCTTTCATCTAAATCATCTCACTCGAAGGAAGTCACTTGGTAAGATGGGTTTAATAACCGTTTAAGTAGGTTGAAGGGTATTAAATGGTTTTAAAGAAGCAAAGAGATAATTTTGGCCTTATAGCGGAAATGTAAATATAGTCATTAATTATATTTTTAATAGATAATTTGGCATCACCCTTTAGCTAATATTTTAATCCCACAAAACCAAGTTGTGAATTTCATTAGGGACTGAACCTCGTCGCTATCTAATCTCTATATAATAACTTCTTTATGAGAAGAGTTTCATCTTCCCGTCATTATAAGATCGTGTTATGTATTTTCTCTTGCAGATTATCTTCTCTTGCAAATATCTCCTTCCACATAAACGAATTTTGTTGGGTATGTATATTAAATAACATCAAGTAATTATATTTATCATCTATATCTTAAACATTTCAATTGCTTTGATAATCAATAAGTTCCATAGCAATTGAATGATAAGAAGACATCAAGAATTCATGCTTTCGGGAAGTTGCATGTTTCTATCGAAAACCAGTGATGGATGTACCTAAATATTGGTAGAATTTATGGATTTTATTTGGGTTAATAATATATTTGGTCAAATTTTAGGTCATTTTAATACCGAAACCACACATCTTTCGAGACAGTTCGAAGTTGTAATGCGCTTTCCTTCGCAGGGGTACAACGTGGTATACTAACATTTACAAAACCATAAATTAATGAATGAAAAATGATTGTCCACAGTAACCACTTGGAACATTGAATTTGGTTGAAGTGCTTTGCAAAAAGACAAAGTCACACGTAGAAAAAATATGAGAAATATGTGTAGTATATTATAACCCATTTTGACTTTTAGTCTTGGTGCCCTTCTGGTATCCAAACTCTTTGAAGGAGGGAAGACTTATATGGTCTTGGATTGAATTCCAAGCCCAGATATGCACACCATCGCCCGGTGCCCTTGTGGTATCCCAACTATTTGAATGAGGGAAGATCTATATGGCTTTGATTGAATTCCAATCCCACACAAGAGACCACATTATCAAGTTTTCATCATGACCTGCGCTTAGAGCCAACCTCAGATTGAAGGATAATGAACTCCCGAGTCCACCAAAGCTTAAATCCTAAGATGTGGTAACACGTAGTACTTCAAAATCAATTACGAGCAACTCCAGAATTCCTACAGACCTCTTAGACCTCAGGTAAAGCTCTTGTAAATAGTCTGACGGAGTAGGTGGGAAGCAGAACACTATTCCACCTATCTCCACGACCCAACCCTACTTGCATTGAATTTTTCCATAAACATTAAATGTACTCAACAACTAACTTACACCACCTGTAATTACTTTGCTCAACATTCCACCACCTTAATGACACCAGTAACATCCCACTCGTTCTCTCTTCAAAAGTTTTCCTATAAATAGAAGGTCGAGTATTCAAGCAATTAAACACACGAGAGTTCTAGAATTCTACAAGTATTTTCACTCTCTTCCATACTCACGACCCACTGTCGTGAGCTTATGTTTGTAACTTATACCACTTCTATTGTTTATATAACACCCGCCCCTATGATTTTGACCATACCCGTGTAATTTGGTAACTTGATATTACACAAATGAGATTTAGACCTTGTGATATGGATAGTGGGTCAAATTGGGATATTATAGTGGCCTTGGTGCAATTAATTGGACTGAGAATGGCCTAATGACTAACTTAAAGGTAAAGTTTTGGGTCGTTCGAACGAACTGCTTAGTCATCTAAAAGAGAAAGCCTGGGTCGTTCGAATAACCCTTTTAACGACCGTCGAATGAGAAATACCTTTTATCTTTTACATATTCGTTAGATCCTCGTTGGAACCCCATTCAAACGAGATGCTATGTCGTTTGAATGAGGTCTAGTCTCGTTCGAACGAGCCTGCATAAATCATAATTTTTCAGATTTAAAAGATGCTGTCTTAATCTAGACTGTTGGATTAAAACACGTGTCAAACTCCCACAACAACATATCAACTCAGGGCATATGTTCTTGGGCATTTTGGGGATTTAACCATTAAGGGTTATGGGGTATTTAAAGTTTGTTTTGGTCCATTTTAACCCATTTCAGTCAGATTTTCTCCATCCCTTTAACACTTAGAGCTCTCATGGAGCTCCACCACCAACCACCACTTCTCCACCTTAAACCACCATACTTTAACCCGTTTCCACCATATTTAAGCCAAGAAAATCCACTTTCACCATATGTTAGTCAAGATATAAATTTATGGAGATGTTGTTGGGATTTTTGGAGAAGAAAAAAAAGAATAATAAAGGTGCTTGAAAGTTTGTTTTTGTTTGGAGATTTTAAGGAGACAAGCTTAGGGGAGATAGACAAACTCTTTAACTCCACCTTAGGAAGTGGGAGGTTTCCATCTTATTCTACATTCATCCATCCATTTTTGGAGCTTTAATGAGGTGGGAAACTCAACTCTTTAAGTTTAAGAACTCTATTCCCCTAGTATTTGGTCTAGCATGCAGAGTCTTAAGAGTAGAATGTAAGCATGTTTCAAGACAACTATTTTTTCATGTTCTTTGTAAAATGGTCTATAAGAGATCTTAAAAGGTCTTGAGAAAATGATATATTTTCAATAAATCGTAGTGTTAAATATTTTATGAAATAAAATGTTTTAAAATAATATTTATTTTGTTATGATATTTTATGGACAAAGTCTTAGAGTTTCCTTGTAAAAATGAGATTTTATGAATTTACATATATTGAAGTTTTGAAGAAAAAAAATACTTTTAGCCTTGAAAATCATGTTAAGTATTACAAAATTTCTTGAATAAATCACGTGTTAGACTCATTTTATTGGATTTTTGGACTTAAAAAAATCCCTTTTCCCTAGTATATAAACTTGCAGTAATTTGGCAATGATCATATGAACAAGTTTAGTAAAGGTTTTAATGAGTTTTAGCATGAAATAAAGAAAAAAAAATTTATCCCTTAAAGTGTGTCAATAAGTGTAGAAAATGTGATAAGTGTATGTTTTCAAGACTACATTTGATGATAAAGTAAAAATGGTGTTTTCTTTTAAAGTAGCCTTCGAAATGCCAAATGACTTCCTTGACGAAGAATGTAAGGAAATAAAGAGATTTTCAACTTCAGAAGTGTGTTAATGCAAAGTGTTATCGGAGCTTTAATAAGTTAAAAATATTTAAGAAGTTAGTGTGTGTTACTTAAAAATGTTTTTGAAAAAATAACACTTGTAAAAAGGGAGGAAAACGCAAGTTTGGAAACAAATGGGTAAAATCATAATTTTACATAAAGTGGAAAATTTTTAAGAAATAAAAATGTTGGAAAAGGTGTTACACAAAGTGGTCCTAAATGGGAGTGAATTTCAGAATGAAATCAACGTAAATGTGTACAACACATCAAATGGTGATTTTCTAAGTGTAACACTAATACGGGGAAGTAGTCCCCGAGTTTTGACTTTGGTCGGTAAAAGTGGGATAATGTGGACACGGAAAAGTGTTAAAACACATGATAAAGGAAATTCGGAGGAACTAGGAAAAATTAAGAAGGTCCCGATGCCCTGGGGTGAAAGGCCCAAAATCACTAGCCAAAGCATATGGTGGCGTAGCCGACGGTGTGGATCACGTTAAAGTGCATAGTATTTGGGGGATTTCGTGAAAAAGATAAATATAAATGAAATGTAAATAATGAAATTATCGAAGTATTCCGGTCAAAAGAAAATAAATAAAATTGTAACATAATAAAGAAATTGGTTGTGCTAAGAAAATGAGGAAAGACGACCTTTGTGAAATGAAATTGATAGATGTTCCTATTTTAAAAAAGTAATCTGGACAAGAAATATGAAAATGACTAAGTCCAAGTAAAGCGCAGGTCAATGACATAAGTGGAGTGATTAATGGGTAATCAAGCAACCCAGGATGGTTTTAGTCCATAATTAACCCAAGTGTGTGTTGTGAATAATAATAAAAAAACTAGTATTTTCTAACACGGAGTGTGAATGTGCTGAAAGGTAGTTTTCAAGGAAATACTAAAGTGGGTTTTCAGTGAGTAAATGGGAAATCTAGGTAAATGAAATGTTTTTCCAAAAAAAAAAATAGTATTTTGTTTAAGTATTTAACCGGGTGTGTTAAATAAGGGAGATCGATGCTAAGTTAAGTAATAAGGAGCAATAAGGGTCCTTTGTAAGACTAATGAGATTTAATCAAGTCAAGTAACATTTTTGAAATACAAATGGATTCATGCATTAGTATATGTATATGCCTATACATATACAATATGTGCATGTGCACATAGGTGGTATGTTATAGATTGCCTTTTATGCCGTTCGATTATATGTTGCATTGTTGTAATCCTCATTGGGCATTCGGCTCTTTCCATTTCCTTTTTTTACGACAGGTTGTACGTGATTTCGTACCTTGATAGCATTATACAGGTAAGTATTATTTTATTTTATGTTAGTAACTTTGAATACTTGGATTCCGGGGATGCTTCTTACGAGTTCCACATGTAGCTTGATATAAATCAAAATCACATTCTAAATAAGTAGAATGTTAATTAAATAAAACTGGACTAGCAACAATATTTAGGTTGTCTCGTTGCTCTTCAAACCTAATGTTCGGGTTGGACCGGGTTAACACACGGGTAACCTATAACTCCGGGCCAGGGGATCAAAATTTATACCATCTGTATACCTGGTTGATACCTAAAGTAGCACTCAGGAACCCTTAGAGAAGTCATTCAGTTACTTCCTAAGGTCCTCTAGACTACTAACAAAGGATGAAAGACCTCAGACTCCCTTAACCAAATCTCAAGGGGTATCTTATACTATAATATTAACCTAAATTATAATAAAAAAACACAACACCTTTGTAAAATAGACGTAGGACCATATCCTGAGGTCCGAACCACTTTAAATATTTGTATCTTACATTGACACTCTTCTCTTCTTACCCATCTGAGATCCAAAGGGGAGCGCTTGTGGCTTTAAATTCACATATGATTTTAGCACTCATCACATGTATTTCAAGCATTGTCATAATGATGAGGCTCAATTACAAGTTTAATACTCGACCTTTTCTTTTTCGGAGGTCTTATGGATTTCATATGTACTACAACACACTACTTTCTTCATATGGCTAATGTGGGGTGAGTTTAGTTGTTGTAATCAATATATTTTGGGTTTCGAAGTATTGTCACGGACTATCCAAAGGGAGAGATTGAAAACTTAAATATTTGTGTATTTAGTTTGGCTAGATTAATTATGTATCAAAGAATTTGAGTCATGCATAGAATTGAGTAAAAAATCCTGATTCATAATGAGATGATAGGTTAGAGAAAGTATTATTCATTAAAACCTATGGACACTACGTTGAAGATTATATGGCTCCTATACGATAAAAGATGCCACATGCTATAATCGAAGATTTCAATAATCGTATCATTTTGATGTAGTTTTTATTGAATCATGCTAGGCTAACACACATATTCACATTTGTAACTTTTCATAAAATGATTTTCATGATTGATCAAGTAAAAATGCATTTTTGAAAATCACTATCTTGCATAGCTTGTTTAGGATAACTTTATGTTCTGCCTACAAGAGTGTGCATGGATTAGTTTTGGACCCATGCGCATGGCTTGATGTAATATAATTAGACTTTTTTTCTCCTTATATTCATGCGCATGGGTGCGAATCACCACCGTCTACCCGAGCAAGCATGTTTTGGGCATAATTTTTCTAATACTTAAAATCGTGCTCACGGGGTGTGATACCCCACTCCACCACCATCGATATTGTCCCTAGTTTAATCATCGCTAACAGTGGTATGGGGTTTTATTCCAGCTCACATCCATAAATTGGTGCCAATGGGGTTTGAACCCCTAACAAGGACTGTCATAAACCACATGCCTTACCAGTGGTGCTGGAAAGGACTCAGTGTTAGAATAATGAAAATATACTATATTAACCATTACGTTCCCTCACCCTGGTGAAGTGGGATTGTAACTCTCTATTTACAAAATCAACCATGGCACTAGTCTATTAATCGGGGTCACCTTGATACCGTGTACATGATTATCACATTTTTCATGTGACTAGCCTTACTGCCTCAAACCGTATGCATGGGGCTTCATTTCCACCGTGCCTACGAATCGACTAGATTTTTGAAGACTCTATAAATAAAAGTGTTCTCCCTCTGATTTTAAGAGATCATCTTCCTGAATACTACTCACACCTAGAGATAGTATTTTCATGGTAAGTGACCAGATTTAAACACTTCAATAATCATCTTCATTTGATCTTACAAAATTGAGCAAAAAATTTGAATTAAACCTGGAGTAATGAATTATGAGATTTTCGAGTGATTTGAAATTTAACATCACATATCCTAGATTCAATTGTACCTATTATACATTTGAATTTGAAGATCTAGATTCGGAGATCTAAAAGGATGTGTTTGATCTATCAAAATTGTCAATCATGATGCGATCTAAGGATGGAAAATGTGACTTACGTGTCCGATCAATTGAGGTTTAAATGGATTTCTCATTAGAATGGGGGAGAGTCTTAGAGTTCATAAGTAACTTCTTATTAGGGAGCAAGAGAGACATACCTTCTTGCATTGTGTAAACAAACTTTTTAAATCCAATGCGACACTAGGATGAACTAAGTTTTTTTTACCTTAGGTGGGGGTTTCCTTGTAAATCTTGCATCTTTCCTTATTGTGTGTTTATTATTTGCTTTTATAAAGATTTGATTGTACACACACGCACACACACTTAGATATGCGTTTCGATCCAAAATGATCCATTGTAAAATTGACCAAGGGTTTGCATCTAGTTAATTCAGATAATTAATTTATGTTAGATCCTCATCTGTTTAAATTTCTTAGATCTATTATATTTGACACCTAGATGCATCTTAATTAGATGGATCTAAAATTTGGCTAAGAAAATCCAAAAAGTGATAGAAATTCTCATTAAAACCTATCCCCCCGACACGTAGATTATTCAATGTAAAGCATTTAGTAGAATAAACCACCCTTAGAGTTTATAGTAATCTTTTAAAATTCAAGTGTAATACCCTATAATTTTGGCCTAATTTTGTAAATAATTAAATATAATTTTTTTGGGGAAATTTAATTGATTATTTAAGTGAAAACTGAATTTATATAATTTAATTATGAATTTATATAATTATTCTAATTGGAAATTAAATTCTAAAAGGTTTATATGTTGAATTGGAGTTGGAATGTAAATTATTAAAAATTCGTAATTTGTTTGAAGAAAGAATTAAATGTTTTGGGTTAAATTGTAATTTTTTCTTAAAGTAGAATTTAATTATGAATTATAAAAGTAAATTAGAAATGAATTGCAAGGGGAAATGTGATAAAGGAATGAGGGTATAATAGTATTTAAATAATTACATGGAAAGGAGTTTAGGGTAAAGGGTAAGTTAGAAAATAAAATGAAGTTTATCTAAAGAAGGAATAAGAAGCGAATTAAGGCTTAAATAAAAAGAAAAAATTATATAGCGCCTCTCTAAACTAGGCCTGGGCACCATAGCGGGCCAGACTAGCTGCTATAGCGGGTTGATGGCTTCTATAGTAGGGCCTGGTTCCTTTATAGCGGCCCAATGTAGAGAAAGGGGGAGCCCAACCCTTTTTCATAAGCGACGATTTTCTTTTTCCCCTATTTTCTTCTACAACCTCATCTTATCATTTCTACAACAAGTACTAATAAAAAACCTACTTCCTTTCAATTTAACAATAATTGAACCCTTAACCCCAATTCCAAAACACACTCAAATTATGCCATTCCATACCTAAAATTTAGTATCACAAATTCACACTACAATTGATATTTTATGGGTTGATTTTTGGAGTCAAGTTTGTGCAATACTAAGAGACACTTGGGAGTCCATTTTCAACACACATTTCAGAGGATTTCATGTGCACTTAATCTAATAATTTTGTGGATTTACTTCTAGTGATGCAAGTTAACATTCTACCCTTCTTCTTTTATGTAATTATGTAATAATTTTTACATACACCCAATTCATATAATTAAAATCAACTAGAGATAATTAGAGTTAATATTTCTACAAGAAATTTCATAATTAAATGATATATATTTTTTAATTATTAAATTATTAAATTTTGAAATTTTAATTAGAATTTTATGATTTGTGATAAATAGGAATTTGATTAATTTATATGTAAATTTTAATTAAAAAATTCCTATGCCCACTTTAATTAAGTATATTTTTAAATAAAAATATTAATAATTCACTAAACTTTACTAATTTAGTATCACCCTAGACTAATTTTGAATTAAAATTTATATAATTTTTTACAGACTTGGGAATTCACGAGTAATGTCCATTTGTATGATCATAGTAAATTTCATAGTATTTTTCTTATTGCTCAAGTATGATGTTAACCCCTATTTGAATATTGTTAGTAATCTTATAACCCAATTCTTATATTAATATAAAACCCCCTACACGTTATTATATTTAGTTTTAATAGTAAGATTATAAATCATGTTATAAGCATAATATTTCCACATCATACTTTTTATGGAGAAATATTCAAGAAAGAGAGATTAAAAGAAATATCCAAGGGCTCCATTCATTTAGTTTGCATCTATACTTTTTAGATAATTGATGCCTCACCCCATCCCCTTGAAACAATAAAATATTATTAAGGGATTAAAAGAATTAGAAGATTATAAAGAAAAAAATAAAGCATAAGATGTTAAATTAATAAGCGACGCTAGAAGAGTGAGACGATAATGTAAATACATTATTCTCTCTTGCATGACCATACATGGGGGTCCATGATTATTTTATTGTACTTGTGATGGATATGTTTATGGTGTATACAGATGATGTTGGATTCAGTATTATGGGGCTTTGTGAGCCTAAAGGGGATTCAGTATTATGGGGCTTTGTGATTCTGTGGGGTTTTAAGGTTTCTTCTCAATATGAGAACATTTGGTGGAGAAATATCCAATGATGGTGAATCTGACTTTGGATATTGTTCAAAGTAGGTGCGACAGCTGTGCGATCTTGGTTATAGAAAGGTACTAAGATCTTTCATTTTATTTTTAGTTTTTAACTATTTGTTTATGTTGTTAGTTTTGAAGACTTTGGTATCTAACTGTTTGTTTGTTTATATTTATGTTTGATTGAGATGAAGTGGGTCTTTATGTGGTCATCGATTGTTGAGATTTGTGATCAAGGTATCATCATTCATAGTGCTATAAAATATCATATTAGTGTCAAGTTTTACGGGGTTTTTTCATCTCACAATGCTATAAACACTCATTAATCACTAGCATATGTTCTGACAGATCTCCGACCATATAGGGATTGTTTCTTCTTTTAATCCTGTTCTTAAGTCTTTTTTTCTTCTTCCTCAATCTCAAGTTTAACTTACAATAACTCCAATTATGTTGAACTATTTTCGTTTAGATAAGCACACAAAATCTATCAGATGGGAGTTGGGGTTATTGTTGGATTCAACATATGTAAAATGAAGCTTCAGAAAATAATGACTCTAAAAAAATCGAAGAAACTAAAGTTGAACGAGATGTAAAGGGGAAAAATGAAATTAGTTGCATGTTCAATCAATAATTATGTATGGAGATTAGTTTTGTGCCCATTAATATCAATCAAAAGTTATAAATGTATCTCATTTACAAATTCAAATCACATTCTCTTTCATTTGATCCTTTATTCTCACACCGGGAGCTCATTTTGGGTCTTGTTGTCTATCTCTCTCTGCTATATTTCTTTATACTTCTTGATATATCGCGTACTTGGATTTTATGAACTTCTGTTGAGCCACTTTATTTATTGGATTCAAATTTGTTTATTTCATTTAAAGATTTTGTGCAGAGGAACCCCACGTTTTCGATATTATATTATGGTTATAATGGGGCAAAATTCCAAATTTGTAAGTTTAGGATTATTTTGAATTCATTTGTAAACAAGAATCCATGTTTACTATTTATACTGTTGATACTTATTATGTTTTAGTTGTAAAGTTGAGGTATTTTTCTTCATCTGTTTAGATTTCTGTTTGAACTGGTAGGATCATTTTTGTTAGTACTGAACTGTAATATATCAGTGCTTGCATTCATTTCCCAGGAAAAAAGTAATAGTAATATGATTGTTATTAATGTTTCTTCATTTATATTTTACACAATATTAATGTATCAAAACTATATTAAGGGGTCCTGATAGTAGTCCAACAAAGGATTTGATGGATTGATGTTAAGAGTCGGTATGCATAAAAGTGTCCCATGCTTTTATATTTAACTTTTTTTTATCAACAGGAGACTAAATTCCATTTTGTGAATTTGGAATAAATGTTGCAAAACAGGGGAGTAAATGCCATTTTGCAAAACATTGTTGCGAAACAGGGGTGTAAAATCCATTTTAGGATTTTGATGTTTCTTGAGGGTCCGTTTGGCAACCCAATTCCAAGCCATGGAAATGGAATTCGCAGGCCAATTACAATTCCATGGAATTGAAATTGGCCTTCCAATTCCAATTCCAAGCCTTGGAATTGGGTTGCCAAACGGGCCATGAGGGTTTGAGCGAAGGAAGTGGAGTAGCTTCAGAGTATGTGTATAATGGGTTTTGGCATCTACCTCAAATTTGTCCATTTCTACCTCGTATCTTCTTCCTCTTCTATCTCATTTGTTTTTATTTTAGTTTTGGATAAAAAATTTAGAAAACTGACATTTATTAGAAAATGTGATTTTTGTACGGTTGTACACCAGATTCACTACTTTTTATATAAATTTATTAAAAATGGTATATGTATAATGAGAATTCAGTTGATTGATCAACTACAATTTTCTAAAATAAATGGTAAAAATGATGTATTAATCTATATATTGACTTGATCAGTCGTTTAACTATTTTTTATATGGTTTACAACCCTATTATTGCTGAAGTAAATAATGACTAGTTGTTTTTATTAAGACTAGATATAATTGTTGTTTGTTAGACTTTTTAATTAGCCATCATTTAACTTTAATATGACTAGATATAATTGTTTTGCCTCGGTATTAAGATGCAGACCATGGAATCAGTTGGACTGTTATCGCAGACCATGGAATGAGTTGATGCTTGAAACCTCAAGTGGGGTGTTAGATTCAAAACTGAGAGTTAAGATTTATGTACAAATTTATTGCTCAATGGGGGACATGTATACTATAACACCCCAAGACTTTTGAGACTGAGAAATTAAATTTTGGGAAAATAAAATTTAATTAAATTTGGAAAATTCTAAAATTGGGAATTTAAGTCCAAAAATAGAGGACATTTAAAGTATTCCGGATGATGATTTTGAGGGTACCATTGATCCCGGAAGGGTCGAGATAGTCAAAATGACTGTCATTGGGTCTTATTTTGGCTCCGGAATGTTTTTAAGTTATTTTGACTCGAATTGGAGTAAACGAGTCATTTAAAGTGTGTATTAACATTTAAAATTGGGACTTATGTTTTATAGGCTTAAGATGGCTTACGGGTTAAGCCATCTCATTTGAGAAAGAGAGAAAGAGAAGAGAAGAGAGAAAAGAAGAAGAAAGGTAGAGAGAGGAAGAAATCTTGGAGATTCCCGGCCCAAACGCGACAACGAGGACGATCCAACCCCTACAAATCTGAGGCAAGTGTTTAGTCTTGCTAAATAAGTCATTTGTGTATTTTATTTCATAATTTGTGGGTTAAAGAATGGATTTTTGGGTATTAATATCAAAACCTAAAGTTTTGGGTAAACCTTGAAATCAATGATTAAAAATGGGTTTAAATGATGTAGAAATGGTTGGGATCAATTTTGGGTTGATTTATTGGCTTGGAGCCATGTTGTGGTAAAGATTTGGAGGTTAGAATGGAAGTTTTAGGGTTTTAAATTCGTGGGTTTTGCTGAAACTGGAAAAATCGACCAAGGCAACTGGTATGGCCGGTCGACCGCGGTTTGGGGACCGGTCGACCGCGCCTTAAAGGAAAAGCCTACTGCATTTCTTCGTAGGCAAAAATTTGGACCCGCGGTGGACCGGGGGTCTGGGACCGGTCGACCGGTCCCCTGTTTTAGCCCAAAATTTGGATTTCTTTCTTTCCCTCTTCTTTTGGAGTTTTATTCTTGGGGGATTTCTTAGTGGGCTTATTTAGTAAGGTTATGATATTAGATTAAGGGAATAGGGCTCTAGGTCGAATAGGGACTTGCGGGCCTATGTTAAATTGATTTAGGAGGATGGTATACCTCTTTCGATAATGAAAGAAATATGGGATTAAATTGATTGGTGGGTTTCCCTACTATGATGTAGGTGGGAAATTACGGATTGGTTGTAAATGGTAGAGATAGTCCCTTATCGCTTAAGTAGGTATGAAAAATGGAGTTCTATTGAGAGTAAGGGTTCATAAGACCAATCGAACCGTAGGTGAAATTGGGGGCAATTGGGATCGTACTATCGACTAGAATAAGCGGTAGCATAGATTCTAGATAGGATAGTTATACGTAAATATGTGGAAGTAACCATTGGGATTCCAACGCTTGAAATAATGTTGGGATAAATTGGGGTTCATAGGCTATTAGTTATATCTATATGCCAATGGTTAAATAGTACTAAAGACAATTATGTATCTTCGAGTGTAAATGAAAGGTGTAATGATGGTTTCCTACACTAACTTTGGGTGATAACCTTAATGTTGATGTATATATATATATATATATATATATATATATATCCTTATGTTGTTTAGGAGACTATTCACCATAGGAAAATGGATGAATATGCTTCAAGTGAGGAATTATATTCACATATCGAGGTAATTATATGAGTTTGTGGTGACGGCTTGTAAATTGAGGACTATATGTATACTTAAAGCCGAGATGACATTTACTATACATATGAACGAGATATAGTTTGCATATATAGATATGTGGATATGTGAATATATGTATATATATATATCTATATAGATATGACTATATGGATATATTTATGTTATGGACATATGTGGTATGGATATTTAAACCTTATATGATGGTTTAATATTTGATCATATGATTGGATCATATGGATGTATATATATTATGCATGTGAATGATATATATACTTATTTGGTTAAGCATACCCCGCTCATGCTATCATTGGGAAGTTGCGCGCGTAGAGGGTGAGCATCCTGGCTAGAAAAACAGGGTGTGGATATTCCCTAGGTCATAGTCGTCCCGTGTGTTATTATGTGATTTACATTTTTATATTTTGGGATGAGATGTGGTGGGTATGTTTCGTTTCATTGCCGGTTTGGAGCTATGACCGCTTCCCGGGACGTCGTGTGCATGAGTTACCACGAGATGGGTGTCGTTTAGTCCCACCATGGTGGCCCCAGTATTGCTACGTGAGCCGGGCACTGGGAAGATGATAGCATTAATGCAGTTTATCGACGATATATATAGCCGGATATATTATGAGCATGGCCTTGTACATCATATGTAGTATGTACACTTGGCTATTGGATTGATGATTGTATATATATACGGATAGAAATAAATACCTATATATATATATTTTTCTATATATCCTATAGATGAGAGGATATGGACTTTTATGGAGTACATCTTGGATGATTATGATGTACTAGATGATTGGGGGATTGATGCATCGCGTTTAAGGAATATTTCGGTTACATCATCCCAAGGATATTATTGGAGATTGTAGATGTTTTCATATTGTAGTCTAAAGTAGTAGTAGTAGTAGTAGTAGTAGTAGTATATGGTATGTATGGCATTATGGACCTCTTGAATCGACATTGTCACGGAGTAGTGTAACGGGGCGGTTCCTTGTTTGGATTTCGCTTTGCGAGACAGTCCACGCACGAAACGTAGTGCATTGTTGAGATTAGAGAGAAGTTCTGTCAATATTTATGTGTGGCATAATGGATCTCCAGGATCGACGTTGACAAGGAGTAGTGTAACGGGGTGGTTCCTTGTTTGGATTTCGCTCTGCAAGACACCCCACGCACGAAACGCAGCGCAGCGTTGAAATTGGAGAGAAGTTTTATCAGTAATAATTCTGTATGCATGTTAATTAGAAATTAAATCATATGTTTCAACCCAATTATAAATGGGTAACGTATTAAGAATTATAATTAATTAAATTATAAACCGGAATCCACTAAGCCTAATACGGCATATATGTGTGTAAAAATAATTAAGTGTATATAAAAAGGGGTGGATCCTTGGGTTATGATAGGAAGGTAGATCTCGTGGGTATAGGCTAGGCCTATTACAAGTTAGGTTGTCCTTATAAATTGGGGTAATTTAACTAATAAAATTGAGGACGCGAATAGGTGCGCGCCTTTAGATGAGAGGTGAGTTGGGGCTCCACGAGAGTGCGATCCCATTTTTAATTATGAAATAAGTGCACCGATATTTATTATGCACGGTTAACACACTTGCTAAATATTTTTCACAACTCGGGCTCTGACCCGTTTACTTTTCCCTCCTGCCTGTATATATATATATTATTACAGGTATCCTACCGCATGGATGCCGGATGACTTCCTATCCAGAGTCTTGGGAGCCGTGACAGGTGCGAACTGTTGCGGTATGTATCTGGTAGCCGCTTCCTACTTTCAAAATTCTAGGTATGATTCATGTTGTATACCGGGTTTGTACCCAAGGGATATTTATAGATGTTTATATTTGTTCCATTTTAGTTATTGTATTCACTGTGACCCGACAGCTTATTCGGGACTACTTTTTGTATCACATTCTGTTGTAGTTGATTATATCCTTTTATTATAGCATTTCGTTTATCATAGCTCTTTCTTGCATCTTTCTTTTTTATTAGTAGTGTTATAGTGTTGGTTTGTGGTATGTTGCATGTTTTAATTTATTTTTTAACATCTCGCTTATATGATATCGGGTAGTTAGTCCTATATTATATAGTACCGGCAGTTGATGTTGAGACTGGACCATCTGAAATTCCTGATTTAATATAGTATAGGGCTGGCCACCCGTTATTATTTTAAGCAGGGTGTTACAGATGGTATCAAAGCATCAGGTTCTAGAGTCCTTAGGATTTGTGCAAGTTTATGGATTCTTCCGTTAACGTTCTTGACATAAAGCCCTACAAACAGGACTGTTGTGTTCACTGCGTTGTTTTCTTCTGTGAAGTACATTCACTTAATTGACGTTCTGATAACAGTTGCTCTTATTTCGTTTCAGACGTCGCCTAGATTTTGTCGTCTAGGAAAGGATAGGATTAGAAGTACAATACCCATAGCATATTTTGGGTACGCTTTAATCGGGAGTATTTGTTTTCCCTAATTCCGGAGGGGATATTGAGGAGATTTCTTGTAGTGGTTCGAGGTGATTTATCGATGGTTGAGTAAGAAAGGAAAATTTACTCGAATGGCGAACCTTGGACTTAGTAAAATAAGTCTGAGGAGAGAAATATAGTGTAATCCTTGGGAGGCTTAGATGGAGAAACCCGTCACCTTTGTTAGGAATCCTGGTGTTGGTGACTTTTCCCGACATGAGGCGTGTGGAGTTATCCCAATATTGGGAGTATTGCCTTCTGGGAAGTGGGAGTAAGAAATTTGGAGACTCAGTTTCGTTGAGTGGGACTGAGGGAGTTTTCGGTAGTCGCAATAGTACTGTCCTTCAATATGGATTAGGAAGGATTTTGGGAAAGATGTTTCTCTTGCAGAGAAATAGGTTTAGGAATAATGATCGTCCTGGAAGAAGTAGAGGGTCTTGAACTGAGATCCTTAGATGAGGTGAAACCATTAGATTAAGGAAAAATAAGGAAGAATACCTTTATTTGGGTTTAAGTTACGCTTTGTGTGATATTGGGAACGTCGCGTGTGAGGTGTGATGTGTAGCTAACCGCTATACCGCTAGGGTGTATGGAATTTTCCTAGAGGAGGAAGTGAGAAAGTGTGGCCTATGTATGGCATCTTTGGAGATGATACACCTTTTCGTAACGAATTAGTAGGGAAGTTTTAGAATCCCAATGAGGGAAGAATTTATTTTTATATAAAAGTATTGATGTGATGTAGAGGAATTTCATAACTGAGAGGTTCAGAGTTTGGTAGATTTATGTGGAGCGGATAGTTTAGCTCATAGTTGTGCTAGTTTTGAGAACTAGCTATTGGCTAGAGTGTTGTATTTATTGAGGCCTTGTGTTTTAAACATGAGGTATTTATTTGGCGTGTCGAAAGACGCGGAATTAATTTATATTGTATTATTGTATAGGCCCTCGGGCAATATCTAAAATATGAATTTTTTTTTTAAAACTTTAGCCCTGGTTCAACTAATCTCAATTCCCGACCTAGATACACATTAGTGTATTGGGAGGGTTCCTTGTTTGGATTTCTCTTGCGAGACCTCCCCCGCATGAAGGTAGCTAGTGTCACGAATTGAGGAGAGTTCAACCATTGGGAATTTTCGAACTTATATATATTTAATATGTTGGTATAGATTATAATGCCGAGGGTTATGTTACAATGGGAGGCTAATGGAGCCTGATTATAATTCTACGAGTGGAAACTCGGGTACAGGGTGTATGGGCACCCTGGGTAGCTAGTTGATTTTAAGGATCGGTAAGGATCTATATAGTTCGACGTGAGAACTAGAAAGGATCGGCATAGTGATCCTGAGGGTTGATGTAAGGACTAGATGATATTGAGGTCCTAGGCACATCTTAAATTTCGCGGACGAAATTTTTTGTAAGGGGGGAAGATTGTAACACCCCAAGACTTTTGAGACTGAGAAATTAAATTTTGGTAAAATAAAATTTACTTAAATTTGGAAAATTCTAAAATTGGGAATTTAAGTCCAAAAATAGAGGACATTTTAAAGTATTCCGGATGATTATTTTGAGGGTACCATTGATCCCGGAAGGGTCGAGATAGTCAAAATGACTGTCATTGGGTCTTATTTTGGCTCCGGAATGTTTTTAAGTTATTTTGACTCGAATTGGAGTAAACGAGTCATTTAAAGTGTGTATTAACATTTAAAATTGGGACTTAATGTTTTATAGGCTTAAGATGGCTTACGGGTTAAGCCATCTCATTTGACAAAGAGAGAAAGAGAAGAGAAGAGAGAAAAGAAGAAGAAAGGTAGAGAGAGGAAGAAATCTTGGAGATTCCCGGCCCAAACGCGATAACGAGGACGATCCAACCTCTACAAATCTGAGGCAAGTGTTTAGTCTTGCTAAATAAGTCATTTGTGTATTTTATTTCATAATTTGTGGGTTAAAGAATGGATTTTTGGGTATTAATATCAAAACCTAAAGTTTTGGGTAAATCTTGAAATCAATGATTAAAAATGGGTTAAATGATGTAGAAATGGTTGGGATCAACTTTGGGTTGATTTATTGGCTTGGAGCCATGTTGTGGTAAAGATTTGGAGGTTAGAATGGAAGTTGTAGGGTTTTAAATTCGTGGGTTTTGCTGAAACTTGAAAAATCGGCCAAGGCAACTGGTATGGCCGGTCGACCGCGGTCTGGGGACCGGTCGACCGCGACTTAAAGGAAAAGCCTACTGCATTTCTTCGTAGGTAAAAATTTGGACCCGCGGTGGACCGGGGGTCTGGGACCGGTCGACCGGTCCCCTGTTCTTAGCCCAAAATTTGGATTTCTTTCTTTCCCTCTTCTTTTGGAGTTTTATTCTTGGGGGCTTTCTTAGTGGGCTTATTTAGTAAGGTTATGATATTAGATTAAGGGAATAGGGCTCTAGGTCGAATAGGGACTTGCGGGCCTATGTTAAATTGATTTAGGAGGATGGGATACCTCTTTCGATAATGAAAGAAATATGGGATTAAATTGATTGGTGGGTTTCCCTACTATGATGTAGGTGGGAAATTACGGATTGGTTGTAAATGGTAGAGATAGTCCCTTATCGCTTAAGTAGGTATGAAAAATGGAGTTCTATTGAGAGTAAGGGTTCATAAGACCAATCGAACCGTAGGTGAAATTGGGGACGATTGGGATCGTACTATCAACTAGAATAAGCGGTAGCATAGATTCTAGATAGGATAGTTATATGTAAATATGTGGAAGTAACCATTGGGATTCCAACGCTTGAAATAATGTTGGGATAAATTGGGGTTCATAGGCTATTAGTTATATCTATATGCCAATGGTTAAATAGTACTAAAGACAATTATGTATCTTCGAGTGCAAATGAAAGGTGTAGTGATGGTTTCCTACACTAACTTTGGGTGATAACCTTAATGTTGGATGTATATATATATATATCCTTATGTTGTTTGGGAGACTATTCAGCATAGGAAAATGGATAAATATGCTTCAAGTGAGGAATTATATTCACATATCGAGGTAATTATATGAGTTTGTGGTGACGGCTTGTAAATTGAGGACTATATGTATACTTAAAGCCGAGATGACATTTACTATACATATGAACGAGATATAGTTTACATATATAGATATGTGTATATGTGAATATATGTATATATATATATATATATATATATATATATATATATATATATATATCTATATAGATATGACTATATGGATATATTTATGTTATGGACATATGTGGTATGGATATTTAAACCTTATATGATGGTTTAATATTTGATCATATGATTGGATCATATGGATGTATATATATAATGCATGTGAATGATATATATACTTATTTGGTTAAGCATACCCCGCTCATGCTATCATTGGGAAGTTGCGCGCGTAGAGGGTGAGCATCCTGGCTAGAAAAGCAGGGTGTGGATATTCCCCAGGTCATAGTCGTCCCGTGTGTTATTATGTGATTTACATTTTTATATTTTGGGATGAGACGTGGTGGGTATGTTTCGTCTCATTGCCGGTTTGGAGCTATGACTGCTTCCCGGGACATCGTGTGCGTGAGTTACCACGAGATGGGTGTCATTTATTCCCACCATGGTGGCCCCAGTATTGCTACGTGAGCCGAGCACTGGGAAGATGATAGCATTGATGCAGTTTATCGGCGATATATGTAGCCGGGTATATTATGTGCATGGCCTTGTACATCATATGTAGTATGTACACTTGGTTATTGGATTGATGATGGTATATAAATACGGTTAGAAATAAATACCTATATATATATATATTTATATATATCCTATAGATGAGAGGATATGGACTTTTATGGAGTACATCTTGGATGATTATGATGTACTAGATGATTGGGGGATTGATGCATCGCGTTTAAGGAATATTTCGGTTACATCATCCCGAGGATATAATTGGAGATTGTAGATGTTTTCATATTGTATTCTAAAGTAGTAGTAGTAGTAGTAGTAGTAGTAGTAGTAGTAGTAGTAGTAGTAGTAGTAGTTGTATTAGTAGTTGTATATGGTATGTATGGCATTATGGACCTCTAGGATCGACATTGTCAAGGAGTAGTGTAACGGGGCGGTTCCTTGTTTGGATTTCGCTTTGCGAGACACCCCACGCACGAAACGTAGTGCATTGTTGAGATTAGAGAGAATTTCTGTCAATATTTATGTGTGGCATAATGGATCTCCAGGATCGACGTTGACAAGGAGTAGTGTAACGGGGTGGTTCCTTATTTAGATTTCGCTCTGCGAGACACCCCACGCACGAAACGCAGCGCAGCGTTGAAATTGGAGAGAAGTTTTATCAGTAATAATTCTGTATGCATGTTAATTAGAAATTAAATCATATGTTTCAACCCAATTATAAATGGGTAACGTATTAAGAATTATAATTAATTAAATTATGAACCGAAATCCACTAAGCCTAATATGGCATATATGTGTGTAAAAATAATTAAGTGTATATAAAAAGGGGTGGATCCTTGGGTTATGATAGGAAGGTAGATCTCGTGGGTATAGGCTAGGCCTATTACAAGTTAGGTTGTCCTTATAAATTGGGGTAATTTAACTAATAAAATTGAGGACGCGAATAGGTGCGCGCCTTTAGATGAGAGGTGAGTTGGGGCTCCACGAGAGTGCGATCCCATTTTTAGTTATGAAATAAGTGCACCGATATTTATTATGCACGGTTAACACACTTGCTAAATATTTTTCACAACTCGGGCTCTGACCCGTTTACTTTTCCCTCCTGCCTGTATATATATATATTATTACAGGTATCCTACCGCATGGATGCCGGATGACTTCCTATCCAGAGTCTTGGGAGCCGTGACAGGTGCAGACTGTTGCAAGATGTATCTGGTAGCCGCTTCCTACTTTCAAAATTCTAGGTAGGATTCATGTTGTATACCGGGTTTGTACCCAAGGGATATTTATAGATGTTTATATTTGTTCCATTTCAGTTATTGTATTCGATGTGACCCGACAGCTTATTCGGGACTACTTTTTGTATCACATTCTGTTGTAGTTGATTGTATCCTTTTATTATAGCATTTCGTTTATCATAGCTCTTTCTTGCATCTTTCTTTTTTATTAGTAGTGTTATAGTGTTGGTTTGTGGTATGTTGCATGTTTTAATTTATTTTTTAACATCTCGCTTATATGATATCGGGTAGTTAGTCCTATATTATATAGTACCGGCAGTTGATGTTGAGACTGGACCAACTGAAATTCCTGATTTAATATAGTATAGGGCTGGCCACCCGTTATTATTTTAAGCAGGGTGTTACATATACATGGGCTGTTAAAGTGGTAATTGGAAAACTAAAATTAGCAAAGGAACCTGTGGGTGTGTGTTTGAATGTTACTGCATTTCAGTGGGCTTTTATAAAGAATCGATTTGATATAAGGTTATCACAAATATATTTTTTTCCTTCAATCTTTATTTTGATGAGAACATAGTCTCATGTGGTGTGTCTTATAGTTCAGTAACTTATTTTGGGTTGACTGGTAAATATATTTAATATATGTGGAGGATTAGGTAGAATTAATAGAGCTACTTATAGTTAAGTAGCTTATAGTTCAGTAACTATTTAGGATTTGACCGTCAAATTAACTTTTGACCTTCAAAATAAATACTTTGCTGATGATGGAGGGATTATGAATATGAGGACATTGAGCGGCATGTGCGCTCTGTGAATATTAATTTTTTTTTATAATGGTAATGTCTAACGGTAATCTTCTTTCTCTGTTATTTATTACTAATTATACGATTTTAGTTTTTTAACTTACTTTGTTTTTTTAGGGTTGTTTAAATAATGGTCTACTAACAACTTGGAGGTGTGAATTTTGATCAAACTCCCCCACCATCCTAAGTTAATGAGATACCTGGACATGGTTCTCTTATGGATATAAGGCCTTGGTGTACTTGAGATTTGATGTATACCAATTGTTAAGTGTTATTATGGAAAAATTTATTTTTGTAATGTAATTGCATTACAATGGCTATGTTATAAAAGTGGGGTTTAAAGCTATTATGAGTGATTGACTGGCAAGAAACATAGAACTTTTATGAGTGATTTTTATTCGATTAAAAATTATTTCTTGATTAACTATAGGATAACTCAATATATTTTTTTAATTACTGAAACGTGTTATGCTTGCCTGTGCATCGCACGGGTTACATCTTATATATATATATATATATATATATATATATATATATATATATGTGCTTATATATAAATATGTCACTACACTAAAAATAACAATTTGACACACCTTAATATTAAAAATTTGGCACAGTTTAAAACTGTGCCAAATTCTAGCACGGTTTAATGATAATCTGGCACACTTTAAAACAGTGCCAAAATTTGGCACTGTTTAAAAGTGTGCCAAAGTTGATTACACTTCACTAAAATATAGATACCCTAAAAAAAATTCATTTCACTCATTTTACTATCCCTCTCTCATCCCTCTCATTCCCACAAACCTTCCCGCTCATCTATCTCTCTATATTTTTGGTCAGCTATCTTTCACAATGTTTCTCAGCTCTCTCTCTCTCTCGATGCTCAACTCTCTCCCGTTCCTCTTAGATCAATAGGTAAAACTCTCCCCCTCTCTCACTCGATCTCTCTTTACATATGCATTTTGGAGGAAAACTTACATATATGACTGGAGACACACAAAACACTAACTGCTCTTTAATCGTTTAGTTTAGTTTCAAATGAGGTTTTTTTTCCTACCGTGGGTTCTTTGTTACATTTATATCAAATTAGGGCTTTTGATTTATTTTTTATTTGATTTTTCATATCTAAATAGAAGGTTTCAAATGGAGATTTTCAATACACCAGGTATGATGATGCTAAGATTTAGCACCACCGGATAAGTGATAATGAGCTCAAACAGTAGCAGCCTGGCAGCCATAGAGATGTATGAGTGTATAAGTGTGTAGAAGGGGATGAGTATAAGAGGAAATAAGCCAATGATGTATAGTGGTTCAGCCAATTTGGCCTACATCCACTGTGAGTGTACGATCCACTAAGTATGGGCACTAATGGCCTTGGATACAATGCACATAACCCTCTCTCTCTCTCTCTCTACTGTGTGTGTGTACAAGCAGAGTCTTAGCTAGGGCTACAGTTAATTGATCGATCGGTTGATCCCTTGTAGGGTTGTAGGTGACAAGTATATATAGGTCTTGGGGGGTGTAGTGTACCCCCCAAGTATGCATGGTGCATGTGAATGATGATCTAGCCAATCCCCTGTTGACACCTGTAGATGCCAAATGATGACATAATATTCCCTCACGTGAGGGTGTGATTTTTGTATAATGGTCTCCCACGTGCTATGTGAACCTCACGCGCACTATTCCACGCGTCTCCCAAACCACGCGCTGCGATGATATCACCCTCGGCCTATGGGCCGAGGCCGAGGGCAAAGTTCCTTCCGGCAGCGAGCCTGGCCCAATTCTGGCCTCGTACTGTCGGCCCCTCGTAGGGTCGTCTGGAGCTTGGTGAAGGGTCGGCCCCTCGTAGGGTCGTCTGGAGCTTGGTGAAGGGTCGGCTCCTCGTAGGGTCGTCTGGAGCTTGGTGAAGGGTCGGCCCCTCGTAGGGTCGTCTGGAGCCTGGTGAAGGGTCGGCCCCTCGTAGGGTCGTCTGCTTGGTGGTAATCTTCAGCCAGGCCGAGGAAATAAACGGGTATATCAATCACCCCCCAGCCCTTAGCCATAGGTGCTATTGAGATGGCTGATGGATAATGTTGTAATTGAGATGCGTGTATGATCAGTTAGGTGAGTGACACCTGGGAAGATACTCATTGTTGTTCCAGTTTCCAAGGCATGGCGGCTGCACACTTATCTTGGGGCTTTGTGCCCTAATGATGCCTTCCTCGTGGGCTGTGTCCTGCCTTGGTCAATGGGCCCACTCATCACTAAGGTATTTAATGGATTTTTAAATTCTCTCTCTCTTCTTCTTCTTCTTCGCGCCCAAGCTCTCTCTCTCTAGCCTTTTACCAGTTTCCATCGCCATTTCTGCAGCCTTCAATCCTTCAAGCTTAGCAACGTTCTTGCTCTTTCTTCATCAGGTAATCTTTCTCCCTTAGCGCTCTCATTTACCTTCATTTCTGTTTGCTTTTTAGGCTCATAGGGCTGCATTTTCTTTGAGTTGTCTCATAGCTTTTTCCGGTGTCTTCTTCGGCAACTGCTCCTTGAATGTTCTTGAGTGTTCTTGAGTGAAAACCATTAATTCCCTTTTTTAATTCAAAAGTCTAATTTGGTCAACTGCAAATTTATTTGTAGTTAAGTTCCCCAAATTTCTCCAAGTGTAGGGTCTTCCCTTTTAATGCTTAGGAAGCTTTATAGTTTAGCGTCTGAATTCCCATCCTTGAGAGAGAAGCTCTTTGCAGAGATCAGACGAGTAGAGGAAGATGAAGAGGAAGAGGAAGAGGAAGAGGAAGAGAGGAGACGAGGAGAAGAGGGGCCGACCCTAATTGGGTACGACCCATCTTTCCCATTCCTCTTGCCACAATAAAACCATTTGAACCGTCTGAGTCTTGTGGGTCGTCCCATCGTCCAGCCGAGTGTCATTCAAGTGAGATGGACGAGAGAGCGTCGTCGCCAACTGGCACTGGAACTTCTGGTAGGAGAGAGACATCTGACCTAAGCCCAGGCCTAGAGGCCGAGGTTATGGTCCCCTCCGAGGCTGTCCCTGTGATAACCCTATCTCCCCATGCCTTTCATATGGCCTTCCCCCAGGGGCCTCTGGAAGATGATGAGGCCGAGGGAGAGGGGAATGAGGACGAGGGCGATGATACAGATGACCAGATTGATACCTCCCATGCCTCGTCCTATATCTCCTCTGTTAGGGATCGCGACCTCTTGATATGGAGGCATGCCTATGGAGTGCCTCCCAGCGTAACTATGATAGTTCCCTCTGAGTCTGAGAGGGTTTTTGATTGTGAAGAGGGAGAGGTTGCAGTTTATGAACAAATGTTCAAAGTTGGAGTCAGATTCCCTCAGCATCCTGCCATCGTAGATATCCTGTCTGCCCTTGGTGTTGCCCCCTCTCAACTTCCTCCCAACTCTTGGAGGATGATCCTGGGCTACATCTCCTTGTGGAAGAATGCCTTCACCGACGAGCCCTCGGCCGACCTATTCTTGGGCTGCTACAACATCACCTCCTCGTCCAAACAGCCTGGATACTATCATCTGGGGGCGAGGAGGTCTGAGAAGAAACTCCTCCATGTGGCACAAACTTCCAACCACGATTGGAAAAAGAGATTCTTCTTTATCTCTGGGGAGTGGGAGTCCACCGCCGATGGTCCGAGGGTCCCCAGAAGATGGTCTAACCCTGCCATGAAGGCCAGGTCAGACCCTAGACTTAGTTTGGAGGAGAAGGACATCATTGAATATCTGAGAGGACGAGGGAGAGAGGGTGAACTTCCAAAATTTGAAGAACTGATGACCCCCCGATTCCTCAAAGAAGCTGGTCTAAGGGTCGGCCCTCTGACAGAACTATGTGAGTTATACTGAACATTTTCCATTCTTTATTTATTTTTGAAGTGTTTCCTCTTTATCTCTGCATTTTTCTGACGTGTCGTCCTCTTATCAGGTCGCCCTGCAGGTATATCAGACTATCTTTGGGAAATGACTGCTCCCAGCTTATTGTCAGGCTTGGCAAAGAAGAAAGGAAAGGAGCCTCAGCAGGCTCCGAGGAAGACGAGGTCCGCTGAGCCGACAGTGGTGGAGCCGACCACTGATAGCCATAAAAGAAAGGAGCCTGAGGCCCCTGTTGACCCTCGGCCAGATGCTCGAACGAGGGCCAGGGTCGAAGCCTCTGAGGGGACGACCTCTTCATCGAGCATGGGGGCCTTCTGGTCTCAAAACCTGGCCCATCTGAGGGCCGAGCCCTCATCACTCATAGCAAACTTGAGGGCAACCAAGGCCTCAATGTTCTCTGCACCCTCGGCCTCTGACTACGAGTTCCTGTCCAAAATGCCTCCTGCCAAAGTGTACTACTATGGTCTGCACGCCCTTGCACAGGTATTGGTCTTGACCCACTTTTTAAATTTCATTCTTTCAATAACTGTTTCCTCGGCCTCTTGACATGTGTTTATTTTTCTATGCAGTCCGTCCGTGCCTTCACCTCGGCCACAAAGTGGATGGCTGAAAATCAGGCAAAGTTCCATGAGGCCGAAAGGGCCATTCAGCATGAGGCCGATCTGCAGACAGAGCTCGAGACTGCGAGGGCTGAACTCGAGAGTGCTAGGACTGAGCATGCCAGGGTCTTAGATGAGCTGACGAGGCAGCACGATGCCGACCAGCAGGCCAATGACTTGCTCATAAAGGAGAAGGATGAGACTTTACTCAACTTAGGGGCTCAGCACAAGGCCGATCTGGAAGCAGCTGTCAAGAAAGCCGAGGCCGATGCTGTGGAGGCCTACAAACTCTCAGAAGAGTTTCAAGGCTTCGGCCTTGAATATTTGGAGAGAGGAATTAAGACGGCCTGTCGATGGGCCGTCTTAAAGTTTGCTGATGCAGTGTCGTCTGTTCGACCTTCTCTTGAAGCTGTTCAGCTGGACGATCCCCTCATTGCTGAAGCCTTGGCCCAAGTGGAGTCTCATCATGTCGAAGGCATGGGCACGTCTGAGGGTCAGCCTGTCATACTCCAAGAAGAGCCTCCCATTGATGTCGAGGCCTTGCCCTCTGATCTTGCTCAATAGGGTGGCTGTTTGTAGCCGATACCCTCTTTGTGTAATCAACATTTTTGTACTTTACTTTGTAAAACACTTGATATTTTGTATAACTGGCATTTCATTAATACCATCGTCTTCTTTACTGTCTTCCATATTTGCTTCTTGTATGGTTTGCTGTCTTTGTTAATGCCACTATCCTCTCCCTCGTCTTTCTTGAGGGTGAACAAGGGGTGATCCCTTGCGTTGGCCCTCATTATAGCCGAGGAGTCAAATTACCAAACTGGTTTTTAATAAAGTTTTCCCTCATCTTTCTTGAGGACAGTGGTGGGGTCGTCCCCTCCACTGGCCCTCATTATAGCCGAGGGATCAACTTTCCAAATTAATGGTTTTTTTTACAAAGTCTTCCCTCGTCTTTCTTGAGGACAGTGGTGGGGTCGTCCCCTCCACTGGTCCCCATTATAGCCGAGGGATCAACTTATCAATTTAATGGTTTTAAAGTCTTCCCTCGTCTTTCTTGAGGACAGTGGTGGGGTCGTCCCTCCACTGGTCCCCATTATAGCTGAGGGATCAACTTACCAATTTAATGGTTTTTAACAAAGTCTTCCCTCGTCTTTTTTGAGGACAGTGATGGGGTCGTCCCCTCCACTGGTCCCCATTATAGCCGAGGGATCAACTTACCAATTTAATGGTTTTTTACAAAGTCTTCCCTCGTCTTTTTTGAGTACAGTGATGGGGTCGTCCCCTCCACTGGTCCCCATTATAGCCGAGTGATCAACTTACCAATTTAATGGTTTTCAAGTCTTCCCTCGTCTTTCTTGAGGACAGTGGTGGGGTCGTCCCCTCCACTGGTCCCCATTATAGTCGAGGGATCAACTTACCAATTTAATGGTTTTTTACAAAGTCTTCCCTCGTCTTTTTTGAGGACAGTGGTGGGGTCGTCCCCTCCACTGGTCCCCATTATAGCCGAGGGATCAACTTACCAATTTAATGGTTTTCAAGTCTTCCCTCGTCTTTCTTGAGGACAGTGGTGGGGTCGTCCCCTCCACTGGTCCCCATTATAGCCGTGGGATCAACTTACCAATTTAACGGTTTTTTACAAAGTCTTCCCTCGTCTTTTTTGAGGACAGTGATGGGGTCGTCCCCTCCACTGGTCCCCATTATAGCCGAGGGATCAACTTACCAATTTAATGGTTTTTTACAAAGTCTTCCCTCGTCTTTTTTGAGGACAGTGGTGGGGTCGTCCCCTCCACTGGTCCCCATTATAGCCGAGGGATCAACTTACCAATTTAATGGTTTTCAAGTCTTCCCTCGTCTTTCTTGAGGACAGTGGTGGGGTCGTCCCCTCCACTGGTCCCCATTATAGCCGAGGGATCAACTTACCAATTTAACAGTTTTTTACAATGTCTTCCCTCGTCTTTTTTGAGGACAGTGGTGGGGTCGTCCCCTCCACTGGTCCCCATTATAGCCGAGGGATCAACTTACCAATTTAATGGTTTTTAACAAAGTCTTCCCTCGTCTTTTTTGAGGACAGTGATGGGGTCGTCCCCTCCACTGGCCCTCATTATATCCGAGGGTGGTTCTTTATAGATGTTTCCATGCGTGCTAGAACTGACAACCACAGGATGAGGGAAACACTGATATTTCTCATTAATTTTCAGAGTGTTCTGTTGGAGCAACTCTCATTATATTATGGTCTTTCAAGACCTTACAACACTACTGATAGTATTTCTTCAAATGATCTGCATTCCAGGGGTTGGAAAAAGGTTCCCCTTCTAGGTTTTCTAGTCTATAGGTCCCAGGGACAACTTCATCGATGACCCTATATGGGCCATGCCAATTAGGATGGAGCTTGTTGGGCTTTTGCCAAGTCTTCTTGAGGACCAAGTCCCCCACTGCGATAGGCCTCTGTTTCACCCGCTGATTGTAGAATCTTGCGGTCCTCTGCTGGTAGGAAGCCTGCCTTATCTCAGCGTCCTCCCTTCTTTCCTCAATCAGGTCCAAGTCGAGTCTTCTCTCTTCCGCATTTCCCTGGGGGTCGTACGTTTGGACCCTATGAGTAGGAAACTCAATTTCGGTGGGGATGACGGCTTCTGAGCCATAAGCTAGCATGAATGGGGTCTCCCCGGTAGAAGTCCTCACTGTCGTCCTGTATGCCCACATCACGGCATATAACTCCTCGACCCATATTCCTTTTGCCTCCTCAAGCCTCTTCTTGATTCCATCTAGGATTGTCCTGTTTGTAACTTCGGTTTGCCCACTGGCCTGAGGTCGGCCTGGGGTGGAGAAAAATTATTTGATACTTACCCTCTCACAGTATTTCTGTAGAGAGGCATTCTTGAACTGAGTCCCGTTATCCGAGATGAGGGTGTTAGGGAGACCATATCTGCATATGATATTTTTCCAGATGAACTGGAAGGTCTTCTGCTCTGTAATTGTCACAATTGGCTCCGCCTCCACCCATTTTGAAAAATAGTCAATGGCTACGATGAGGAACCAATAGTTATTGATGGCCCTAGGTAAGGGTCCTACTAGGTCAATTCCCCACACTGCAAATGGCCATGGGGACGTAATAGAAGTAAGAGGCTGATGAGGCTGGTGAGGGATGGTGGCAAATCTTTGGCATTTGTCACACTTTTTTACATATGCCGCTGCGTCTTTCCCCAAGGTCGGCCACCAGTACCCCTGGGTGATCACCCTCTTCGCTAAGGATCTGCCCCCAATGTGGCTTGAGCACGATCCTTCGTGCACATCTTGCAAAATGGAAGGGACTTCCGAGGGCTGCACACACCTAAGTAAGGGGAGCAAAAACCCCTTTTTGTACAAGGTGTCTCCGATGACAGTGAATTTTGCAGCCCTGTGCCTCAGTTTCTTCCTTTCTTGCCTTGCTTCTGGCATCTCACCCTCTTTAATGTATCTGATCAGAGGATCCATCCACGAAGATTCCTGAGAAATATTTAGGCAATTTCCAAGTGTTCCCTCGGCGTCTTCAATAGTTGGCTGAAGCAAAATTTCTACTGGGACCGTCCTCCTAATGTCTGTCCTAGTTGTCGAGGCCAACCTCGCAAGGGCATCATCATGGCCATTGTCGAGCCTAGGTATCCTCTTGAATTTCACTTCTCTGAAGCCTTTCAGCAATGTCCTCACCTTCTCAAGGTACCTAGCCATCCTCTCGTCCTTAGCTTCATAGGCTCCTAGTATCTGATTCACCACTAGCCTCGAATCACTATGGACCAAAATATGGCCGACACTAAGAGACTTGGCCAAGGAGAGGCCTGCTACCAAGGCCTCATATTCAGCCTCGTTGTTGGAGGCTTTGAAGTTGAACCTCAGGGCGTATTCAACGTCTGTGCCATCGGGTGCTGATAGTATCAGTCCAGCTCCACTTCCGTTGTCACAGGAGGACCCGTCAACGAAGAGGCTCCACAGAGTCTTTCCTTCTGAAAAATTTCCCTCGGAGAGGGATCCTTGTCTAAAGATGTATCTTCCCTCTTCGTTTTCAGTCGCTTTCCTTCTAGCGGTGCTTGTCTCAGCCCCATCTGCGGGTGTGTCTTGTTGTGTATCTGTCTTCCCAAGGGTCTCACCCTCGGCTTCATCATCTTCCCAAGTAAATTTAGCCAGGAAGTCTGCCAATGCCTGCCCCTTAATGGCCGTTTTAGGCTGATACACAATGTCAAACTCCCCCAGCTCTATAGCCCAGGCCATCAATCTACCTGATTTTTCTGGCTTGTGTAGGACCTGCCTAAGGGGAGAGTCGGTGAGGATGACCATTGTATGGGACTGGAAGTACGGCTTCATCTTCCTTGAGGCATGGATCAAGGCGTAGGCTAACTTTTCCATCCTCGGGTATCTTTGCTCTGCCCCCTGGAGTGCCTTGCTGTTAAAATACACAGGCTTCTGTATCCCGTCTTCGTCTCTCACAATGGCTGCACTGATGGCCGACTCTGAGACGGCGAGGTACACATAAAGTCGTTCACCCTGCACGGGTCGTGACAGCATCAAAGGAGACCCTAAGTATGACTTTAGGTCCCTGAAAGCCTCATCACACTCTTCACTCCATTCGAAGGCCTTCCTGAGGATCTTAAAGAATGGCAAACACTTGTCTGTGGCCCTAGACACGAACCTGTTCAAGGAAGCAACTCTCCCTGTGAGTCTCTGAACGTCTTTAATAGACTTGGGGGTCTTCATCTCAACAAGGGCCTTTATCTTTTCAGGATTGGCCTCGATGCCTCTTTGGTTGACAATGAACCCCAGGAACTTCCCTGCCCCGACCCCGAAGACACACTTGGCCGGGTTAAGCTTCATCTGGTATTTTTCCATCGTATTAAAGGTCCTCTCCAGGTCTGCCACATGATCCTCTGCCTTCAGACTCTTAGTCAGCATATCATCTACATAGACCTCCATAGACTTCCCAATTTGGTCTTCAAACATTTTATTTATGAGGTGCTGGTACGTTGCCCCCGTATTTTTGAGGCCAAAGGGCATGACCCGGTAACAGTATGTCCCCTTGTCGGTGATGAAGGCTGTCCTCTCCGAGTCTTCAGGGCTCATGAAGATCTGGTTATACCCTGAATAGGCATCCATGAAGCTCATGAGCTCATTGCCTGCGGTAGCGTCTACCATCTGGTCGATGCGGGGGAGAGGGAAGCTGTCTTTCGGACCGTGCTTGTTGAGGTCTGTAAAGTCCACACACATTCTCCACTTGCTGTTGGCCTTTGGGACAATGACTGCATTGGACATCCATTCAGGGTAGATGACCTCTCTGATAAATTCAGCGTCTTCTAACTTCTTGACCTCGTCCCTAATGACCTCATACTTTTCTCAAGAGTAAATTCTCCTCTTCTGCTTTACCGGCTTCACTCCCTCTACCACATTGAGCTTGTGGCACATGATTTCAGGATCAATCCCTGGCATATCTACATGACTCCATGCGAAGACGCTTCGCCTTCTCCTTAGCAGTTTAATGAGGTCTTCCTTGATATTGGTCTTCAGAGACTTGCCGATTTGGACGGTTTTTTCCTGGTCATCCTCATCGAGGATGATGGATTCTACCTCTTCCGCGGCCTCTCCTTTCTTTAGCTTCGTCTCATCCCTGTGGTCTAGGGTATCAATATTGTAAGTGGTCGTAACCCTCTTGTGTGCCTCCTTTTCTTCAGCGGAGTTGTAGTAACATTCTTGCGCTGTCGTCTGGTCTCCCTGAACTTCCCCCACCCCATAAGGGGTAGGAAATTTGATCATCTGGTGGACCGTAGACGACACAGCTTCAAACCCCTTAAGGGCCACACGCCCCAGTATGATGTTGTAGGCCGAAAACACATGCTCATCCATCACAAAGAAACTGACCTTCTTGGTGAGCCATCTCGGCCATTCGTCCCCCATCCTGACATCAGCCTCATACACTCCAAGGGGATGAACCTTTTCCCCACTGAACCCAATCAGTGGATGGTGGTACGGGACGAGTCTAGCACGACTGAGACCTAAGGCTTTGAAGCACGGCCAAAACATCACGTCTGCAGATGAGCCCCCATCTACTAGGATACTCGGCACCTCGCACCCGTGCACCATGGTGGTGATGACGAGAGGGTCATCATGTGGGGCTAAGAGGCCTTTGAAGTCCATTCTTGAAAATCCCACTATCAGTGTCTCCATATCAACCTTCTTCCTCTTTTCTGACTTGACCTCCATAGAGGTCGAGTGTACCGTCTTCGTCACTGCTTTGGCCTTGTCCACATGGGCCTTCCTGTCGGCGACCTCAGACCCTCCTCCTGCCAGACCCCCGGAGATCATTCCCACTCCGAGTGAGATCATATTAAGCCTCTTGACAGGGCCGTGGTCGTCACTCGGCGGGAGGTCAGGGTCGTCCTCATCATCAGAAGGGTCGTCCCCTCTTTTTTGAGGACCTTCTCTACATGCATCGCCTCGCTTCTTTCTGGGGTCTTCCCCTCGGCCCCTCTTGAAGGAACCTTTGTCGACGTACTTTCTGAGCTTCCCTTCCTTCAGCATCTTCTCAATCTCATCTTTTAGAGCAAAGCATTTGTCTGTTACGTGGCCGTGGTCTTGGTGAAATTCACACCACATGTTCTTATTCCTCTTGCCGGGGGCTGCCCTCAGCTTCTCAGGCCACTTCAGGGACCGGTCACTCTTTATCTCATTGAGAATCTGTTCACAGCTGACCGTTAGAGGGGTGTAGCCAGCAAACTTGTCATCCGTAGACCTCTTCTTCCCCTCTTTGTTCTTCTTAGGGTATTTACCCCCACTAGCACCTCCTTTTTCGTCTTCATATTTCGCGGCCATCGCCTCTTCGGCGTTCATCACCTTTCCTGCTGTCGACAGCAGCTCATCCATCGTCCTCGGAGGGTCTTCAGCAAGCTTCCATAACAGCTTCCCCTTTTGGAGTCCTCCAATCAGAGCTGTCATAACTATGCTCTCCTCATAGTCTTCCACCTCCAGCTTCTCTTTATTGAATCTGGCTATGTAGTCCCTCAGACTCTCATTCTTCCCCTGCTTAACATAGAGCAAGTGGGTGGTCTTCTTCTGTGGCCTCACCCCGAAGCAAAAGTTGTGGATGAACCGGTCTGCCAACTGCTTAAAGTTTTTAATGGAATTTTTTGAAAGAGACGTGTACCAGACATGTGCAGCCCCTGTCAGGGTACCAGAAAAGGCACGACACCTCATTTCATCTCATCTGAGATAGAGTATATGTCTACTTCTGATTGATACATCTCCATGTGGTGGACAGGGTTGGTGATCCCGTCATATCTTGGGGTGACCACAGGTGGCTTGAACTTTGATGGCGTGGGGAAGTTGACTATCTTTGCCACAAAGGGTGAGCCTATGGTGTATCCCCTCTGAAGAGGGTCTCGACTCTTCAGTATGTCGCCAATCTTATCCTCCAATCACTGGATTGAGTCATTCCAGGGCCTCACAGGGTCGGCTTGGCCGATGTTATCCCCCGCCGCCTCTTTGAGGTGGACGAAGGGTTCTGCTGCGGCAGGCCTGTGTCGGCTATTTACTTCCCTTTGGCCGTCATCCCGTCCCTGGGGTCGGCCATCTGCTGCCTCCCTCCTGGATCTCGCAGCACTTCTTGACCTGGACAATTTATCCCGCAGGTCATTTACTGGGCCTAGCCTCTCAAAGGCTGACCCCCTGCTCAGGCGATCAAAAGCAGAGCCTCTCGGGCGATCATCAGGGTTTGGTCTCCCGTATTTTCCTCTACTATCCTGGAGAGGTCGTACAGTATTGTTGGAGATCTCATACGGTTCCCAGCATTCTATTAGAGCCTCCTCTCCCTCCAGATCGCCATACCTGTCCTCGGGGCAAGGGTTTCCTTGCCTCCCCAGGCGTAGACGCCGGGGGTCAGCAACATCCCTACACCGCTGAGGGGGCGGTAGGTCTTTGTGTGGTGCCTGGGGTGGTTCCCTGGCCTCATGCTGTCCTGGAACTGCTGCCGGAGTAATCATCTCAGGTGAAACCCCTGGTGGTCTCAGTATGTTTTGGCTTAGAGCTGTGAACTGCTCCTGCATCATCCGCTGGCTTGCTGCCAGCGACTTTAGGGCTGCTGCCACATCAGCCATCTCAGACTGAGGCGACGGCTGACTGGAACTGGGTCTTCCCCCCTCATCCGGCGGGGGAAGTGGTGGTGGTGGCATCTCAGGTGCCATGTGCTTGAGCTGTGAACAGCTGAACTGGAAAAAAGACTGGAGAGCTTGAGAACCTTAGTGGGTCTCTTTCAATGGTGAAACACCTCCTCTCAGGGGGAGTGTTGGTTCACCACCAGAGTGCCCAGTGAGGTCAAGCTGTACAAAGGAAGAGATGTCTTCTCGTTCCCACAGACGGCGCCAAACTGATGATGCTAAGATTTAGCACCACTGGATAAGTGATAATGAGCTCAAACAGTAGCAGCCATGGCAGCCATAGAGATGTATGAGTGTATAAGTGTGTAGAAGGGGATGAGTATAAGAGGAAATAAGCCAATGATGTATAGTGGTTCAGCCAATTTGGCCTACATCCACTGTGAGTGTACGATCCACTAAGTATGGGCACTAATGGCCTTGGATACAATGCACATAACCCTCTCTTTCTCTCTCTACTGTGTGTGTGTACAAGCAGAGTCTTAGCTAGGGCTACAGTTAATTGATCGATCGGTTGATCCCTTGTAGGGTTGTAGGTGACAAGTATATATAGGTCTTGGGGGGTGTAGTGTACCCCCCAAGTATGCATGGTGCATGTGAATGATGATCTAGCCAATCCCCTGTTGAAACCTGTAGATGCCTTCCCTCACGTGAGGGTGTGATTTTGTTATAACGGTCTCCCACGTGCTATGTGAACCTCACGTGCACTGTTCCACGCGTCTCCCAAACCACGCGCTGCGATGATGTCATCCTCGGCCTATGGGCCGAGGCCGAGGGCAAAGTTCCTTCCGACAGTGAGTCTGGCCCAATTCTGGCCTCGTACTATCGGCCCCTCGTAGGGTCGTCTGGAGCTTGGTGAAGGGTCGGACCCTCGTAGGGTCGTCTGGAGCTTGGTGAAGGGTCGGCCCCTCGTAGGGTCGTCTGGAGCTTGGTGAAGGGTTGGCCCCTCATAGGGTCGTCTGGAGCCTGGTGAAGGGTCGGCCCCTCGTAGGGTCGTCCGCTTGGTGGTAATCTTCAGCCAGGCCGAGGATATAAACGGGTATATCAAGGTATACTTATGGGCATGAGTTAGATTGAGTTGTGATTTTATTTGTGTTCTTTAGATAATTTTATCTATAATTTTAGTTTCTAAGTGGTATTTAGATAATTGTAGCTTTGTGATTTGGTTATGACACTGTGTGGTAATTAGTTCTTTTTTATATCCAATGTGCAATTAGTTTTTTTATCTCCAATGTGTAATTACTTATTTTGAGAAAAGAATTCTTAATTGAACACCATTAATTATTTGATAGCTATTGACCTCCATTTTTTGCATTTATGAGTTTTTTCTTTCTTTATATTGTGAATACCTATGTTCCTGTGTATAAATTCGTATATATTGGAAAATTTGATCTATAGAGCCTTTAGTGGGGTTAGGTATGCTAAATAGGTTATTTAAAGGCTTGGCGTTTGAGATTCATCGAATAATTCAATGATTTTTATATACTCAGCAAATAACGCAACTATTTTTATATACTAGACTTACAATTATACTCATCAAATAACGCAACTCTTTTTGTAATTAATGGTTCGTTTTAGATTTGGAGTTCGTGTTTTACAATATTTGGAGCATGCCATAGGATTATTCTTCGTACTGTCCATTTTGAAATCGGATGAACAACATCGTTGGAACGAATTTGATTTTTTTGGATTTCGTGGTTTCTTACCGGTTGCTTGATAAAATTTCCAAGTGATTTGTATTTTTATGAAATGATTAAGGAAAGTTTTTTTGGCATATCTCACATCTCCACCAGTTATATTACGACGCTCATAGTGTAAATATAACTAATCCGCGTGTGAATTTCAAGGATTACGCCGTATTTCACATCACTATTATGTCTGGTATGGTCACATTTGGTGTTTATTTTACATAATATTTCTTAAGTAATTTTGTATTCAAACGTCAAGTTAATATAATTTTCGCATTTGACACGATAGTGACTCAACACTTAATGAATTTTATATTTAATAATTTTTGTATATAGGAAGCTCCTCTTATGAAAAACAAAGTTGTAAGACTTTATTAACATTTTGTGACCTTTTAAGTCAACAAAGAAACAACTAAAGTGTCGTATTTGTTTGTTATGCCTATTACTTGGTTGTGTTTGTTTTTTGTGCTGGAGGTGGACATTGACAGGTAAGAGGGTGAAGCAGAGCATCCTTTCCAAAAAAAGTACAATGACAGATCACACGAGATATAAAAACCAATGGAGTATCAATCCAAATAGAGAAGGTACTTACACTCATATCCTCACACAGTGTTGAAGCAAGTGTCGAGATTCCTCATATCCTCACTTTCATTCGTTGAGTTGGTCGTCACTTTAATTCCTGTGGTGGTTAGATTTTTATCCGTGATAAAGGCTTTGAATATACAATTTAGCTTTGAATACCCCACTAATATACAATCCACATGTTTCTACTTGATAGAAATACATAATATACGGATATGAAGTGGTACCTCCAATGAAAAGAAACAATCAGGTTGTTTACGATTCCAATTAACTTCAAAGAAGTGGTACCTCCAATGAAAAGAAATTATAATTGCGACAATTGTACCTATTGATAGAATATAACTTTTCCCTTGATATACATATACAATAGATATTGGTGAATAACATGTGGTCTTTTAGGATATGAATCACTTGTGCAATTGTTTAAGAACGTGCGTTCTTTTAGGATATTCACATCTAATTATAGTGTTGTTTTATATTTTTATTTATGGTCCTTTTATATTTGCTATATTTTCATTTATGGCACTTTTATATATTTTTGTGTGTTTGAGTTTAGTTGTCTTCATATTCTTCATGCAATAATCAATTACTAGTTGGAATTACTCTAGGGCTTCAATGAATTATGCGTATCTTTGTATTTATGGGCCTTTGATGATGCTAATAGCAGCTTCAATTGATCTTTATCCATTGCTAATTATCCACATAATATTGAATTTGATAATGCTAATAGAAGCTCTCTAAGAAGGCCATATGAAGGTAATTTTGTAGCAACCTTCCTTATCCATGATTTAAATCTATCTTTCAAGAATTTACACCAAGATGAGTCTTTTTTACATGCATCCAAAGCTTTCTTTAAAGCACTTGCTTCATTAAAAAATATTATATTTATCAAATCGACTCCACATTCGTTATAAGGAAGAAAAGAAGTTTTCTAATCAACACTAAATATCTTGAATGAAGAAGTACTACCAGTCCATAGATTCTTGTTCACAACTTGTATACGTGTAAAAAATTTGTGTAGATATATGTATGTATAATGTATATATGTATCTGTTGTCATATTCATTCGATCACCTTTTCTTTTATCTCGCTCACTTCTTTGTTGTGCAATTGGCAAGAAACTCTTTCCCATGTAGATATTTCCTTCAAATTGAATGGGTATGTTCACTAGTTTGACATATGGAAGCAATCTTACTTGAAGACTTGTTATGTTATTGATCAAGAGCTAGAGCATCATCCTGGGATTGATTCTTTTTATAGCGGTACAACAACTTCAACAATTGTTAGACAGGTAAGAGGAATTCTAATCAATAAGATTTTGTGGTAACCTAGGGTAACGATATGTTCAGGCCTAAAAACTACAAAAATGTTTGAAATTTGAAAGATGTTAACCTTGTAGAAAGAATGAAAACTTTATGCAAAACTTGCTCTAGTTATTGAAGTCACCACAAATTTTGAGTTCCAGTATAATAAGGCAGTAGTTTTATAATTTTTCCTACACTAAGGCATCTCTTTCTTAGATAAGAAATAATAGGGTTAATGAAAAATGTATACACATTTTGATTGAAGTTAATGTCACTTTAATTGGCCTTTACTTTTCCTTTACATTAGTGTTGAGTTGAGAAATATATATATGTTTTGATTATTAGTTTTCTTCTCTTAGTTTTAACATAGATGTAGAAAGAAAAGAATTATTTCTGGATGAGAAGAAGAGTTCCATAGATGAGCAATCAAATCCATAATTTTTGGATGAGAACACCCAAAATTTAGGAATATATCTTGATTACATAATATTGACCATTCTAAGATGGAATGTATCTTGATTACGTAATAGATATTTGCAGAAGTTTGTAATAGTAGGGGAATAAGAGGTTTGCTTGTAATACATTTTTTTCATTAATTGGTATTAGCCCTTAGGGCTTGGATAATTCGGATGGTTTAATCTTCATCTCTGGTTACAAATTTGTCCCCTTTTCTGATTAAAAAAGGTTTTAACGATACTAAAGGGAACTAAAGTTGACTATAACAGTTTATATGTAATTGATATACACAATATAACAATTTATATGTAATTGAAAGGGAACTAAAGTTGCTAAATTTTCAGTTGTCTAATACAAAAAATTCATCCCTTAGAAATAATAGTTCATTGACTGAAATGGGAAGGATCAAGGGAGACCCATCTGAACAACTTCATGTCAAGCAGATAAAGAAGCACATCAGTACTCCTGCTTCGCATGATTCACGCTCAGTTCTCTCTGTGAGCAGTTTGGGAAAGTAAGTTTGCCTCTGAGATTTGGCATTGCTTTATATGGGCCATTTAGACCAGGCATTAATAACATGAGTAATTTATTTTTATTTTTATACTTCGTGTCAATAATGTGAACTTTGAGTTATGCCCCTCTTTTCATAATTGTCTCGCTTGGCCTCTCATTTTAAAGATAGTATCTCAAAACATTACATTATCAACAATGATGTATATATGTGGCTTGGGACTGGTAATTATTGGACCTTTTAATTTTGTTTTAGTTTTTAGATATTGCAGTTAGGATAAGAGCTTCTAAAAGGTACCACTAGTGTTGTCATGGATATATAGCACCTTCTAAAACCTTCTTGGGCACATATAACTGTACTCATTCCCCCATTTGGTTGGGAGGATATTACTATTGCATAAGAGATGAATGATAATTAGAGAGGGTCATTGTCACATTGCCCTAAGTCAATGTTGTGTAGTTTATCGGTCTTGTTCCCCACTACACGGTAGATAATTTCAAGTAAAATCATGTATTAGCATTTAAGAGGGGGGTATTTCAAAATTTACATCATTGGCAAAGGGTTTGTCAAAAAATCCCTAATCAATACTTGTAGATCTTATTTTCAAGGTTTATTAGTTGTGATGTCCATAGAATACACGTTTTACTTGATACCATCATCACTTATTTATCACTCATTTTCTTTTGTATTTACTAGTTCTGAATCTTATTAAGGTTTCCTTTGAACAAAATCTAGTTCGTTAACGTGGTTGTTTGATTTACGGTGTCATATTGTTGCAGGTACCTTGTAATTGTATGTCTTGATATACTGTACCTCTCAATCTATAAGGTCAGTGATTGGTCCATTGTTGATTCAGGCAGTGATAGGTTTTTGGCTTGGGATTCTTGTTGAGACAGATTTGCTCTTGTAAGGACACAAGTCTCCAATTGAATCTTAATGTAGTGTTGGCTCAATTTCGAAAAAAAATATATTTGAGTCATAGGATAGTGTTCTTGTGTATCCTTCAAGCCTATGACAAGTTTGAGTTGAAGACGTTGCGGCCTACTTATCAAGAGAACATCATTGCCGAGTTTCATGTCATCAACATCATATTTCAAGTCTCCAAAGGTATGAATGCTTTTAAATATTTGTAGGAGACTTGGAATAATTTATAATGTGTGTAATTTTATTTTAAAGCGAATTTTATTTTCAGAAAGTTATTTTAGAACTTTGAATAAAAAAAATTTTGGGCTTAAAATTGAAAAATGAACTTCTGACATTTCGTTAGAAATTGTCGTTCGAACGATAAATTCATTCGAACGAGTTTGCCAATGACTTTTCCCATTTGTCCACTGGAACATCGTTAGATGGTCGTTCGAACGAGATTTCTGACGGGAAATATTTTCACAGTTTTCTCCATGTTCCCACTTTCTTTTTCCCATTAACTCTTGACATAATTAATATGTAACCAACTTTGAAAAATTTACTTTTGATAACTTCTAAACACATTTTGAGAGAACATTTTAGAGAGAAAAATTTCTTAGTTCAAAAGTTCATTGTTTAGTGTTTTTGTGTAACTATGATCTAATCTCTACAAAAATACTTACACCCATAGTTTAGTTTGTTTATCCAAGTATCTCTACACATATATCTATTGCTTGGAGCTTGTTGTTTGGCACTATTGGTTTATCTCTACCAATAAAAGGAGAAGTTTGGGTTTACTTCTATATCCTACAAAGAAGAAGACATTTTGTTTTTGCTGCGGCGTTCTCATATGGTGAAAGTCACCGTGTGTGGTTGACGGGTTCCAAAAGATTCATTGGTGGATTCCAAGGTTTCGATGGAGTCCGGGATTATCGACTAAGCAGAGGTTGGTACAAGAAGACACGTCAGGGTCTTGAAGGGAGTCGAGTCGAGTTGAGTAAGTCATTTGTCATGTACTTATAAAAATTCCGTACTTAGTGGACTTAAGGCTAGGGACGTCCGAGATTTTTCCCATTTGGATTTTCCTCGTACATCGCGGCGTAGTGGTTGTGAATTTATTTTATCTTGCATATCACCTGGAACATATGCTTAGGATTAAAAGGATAAAGTATGGTTTAATTCACTTCTTTTGTTTAATTTGGTGCTAAAATTAATTTGGGTGAAATTTGGATTAATTTTAATTCTAGTCATTACTATAATTTGGTAAAATTTGGTTTGACCTATATTACAAATTGAATTAATTAATGATAGGCAAATTTCTAGGACTTGGGTTAAATTAATTTGGTTTAAGTTAATTTAAAGTGTGTGTTTAATCTAATTTCACTTTGAGTTTAGTTTAATTTTAATTTGAAAGAAATTAAAATTTGTCTTTTGTGTGTGTTATGTTGAACCATCTTTATTCCGCATTAAAAAATTTTAAATTGTGGGCCTTCGTTTCCTACAAGTGGTATCAGAGCCAGAGCGCTAATTTATTGCGTTAAGGTCCTTTTAAATATTTTTGGTTAAAAATGAAATTTTCCCCATTTTTAAAATTTCCTATTTTCGATGGTTCTAACTACGTGTATCGGAAGGCGCATATGAAATCGACACTAAAGTCTATCGATGAGAGGGTTTGGTTGTCTGTCGTGAATGGGTGGTCTCCACCTACATATTTGGTCGAAAATGAGTGTGTTTCCAAACCCGCAGATAGATGGAGTGGGAATGAATTTAAACTTGCAAATTTTAATTCTCGCGGTTTAAATTCCATGTTTAGCGTGGTCACATCGGATGAATTCCGACGCATTATGACGTGTGAAATCGCTAAAGAATCTTAGAATATTTTACAACTCACTCACGACGGAACTAGTGTCGTAAAATCTTTTAAACTCCAAAACCTCACCACTCAATTTGAAACCATCAAAATGGATGAAAAAGAAACATTCGATGAGATTTATGCTAGACTCTATGATATAGTAAATTCTCTATTTAATTTAAGAGAGAAAATACCCGACTACCGTGTTATAAAGAAAATTCTTAGATACCTACCCGATAGATTTATCCGTAAGGTGACCGTGTTAAATTCTTTACCTACCTTACACTCTACCAAACTTGAGGAACTAGTACGTGATTTGCAAACCTACGAACTAGATATGTTCCCATCCAAAAACGAAAAGAAAATTAATAAGGGCATTGCTTTGAAAGCCCGTAAGGAGGAAAAATAAGTTGTGGATGACGAGACTGATAGTGATTCGAAATATATGGCTATGTTTGCTAGGAAGTTTCGTAAATTTCTTAAATTTAACAAAGATAAATTTAAAAATGATTTTAAGAAATTTGAAAATTCTAAGCATGAGAAAGCCGAAAAGATTCCTAAAACTTTTAATGAAAATTTAAATAGGGACGAGTCTAATAGGTGTTACGGTTGTGAGGGTTATGGCCATAGGATTTTTGAATGCCCCACTAAACTAAGGAAAGAGGGTAAACAACCAATTTCATATAATGCTATCCTTAGTGACAGTGATAAGGAAGCGGAACCCGCTTCCCCCATTGAGCGCAACTTTATCGCGTTCATGGCAAGTCATGTGAGCACCGATAATGAATCTTCCCATGAAGATATGCAAATTCATGACACTTCTAAGGCCTTTGTTTGTGAAGGTCAAAAGATGATGGTAGTTAGAGTGGACACGAGAGAGAGAGTGAAAGTGATGAAGAGATTGATGAGAGTGAACTTCAATTTGCATTTAGAGAATTATATGAAGAATCTATTAAATTAAAAAGAGTAAATTTGAAGTTAAAAGCTAGTTTAAGGGAGCGTGTCAAGATCGTTGATGATAGTGTGTTGGTTGAAGACCTTAAGAGAGCTCTTCGAGAGAAGCTTGAGTATGTAGAAGGCGAGAGAGATAGCCTTAGAGGATTGATGGAATCAATCAAAAAGGATCTTCTAGAGTTTGAAGAGAGGAATAGTTTGCTTGAGTCTAGGATTGTATAGCTTGAGAAGAAAGTGAGAGACTCAAGTAGAGTCAAATTTGATTTGGAGAGTCATTTGGAGAAATTAGATAAAATCTTAGGAACGGTCCAAATTAAAAATGACACTTGTGGTTTATGCTTCGAGTCTTATGACGATTCCACTAATAAAGATAAAACCAATGTTTTAGGAGCATACTCTAGGAATAATGTTATAGATCATTCCTTAGGTAAGTCTTTTCGCCGAGTCTTTAGGTGCTCTCATTGTGGTCGAAAAGGTCATCTTAGGAAGTTTTGTTTTGCTTAAACGAGGTCCTAGAAAATCCCAACGTAAGGCAACCGAGGTGGACAAGATTCCTATATCCCAAGATCGTCATTCATCATTAGTTTGGGTTAAGAGATTCGACTTGGTAGCTTTAAGATAGGGTTTTTTATTCTCATTTACTTTCACACGATACCTCCCTTGCTAAATCCAAAGGTTGATTGTGTTAGTTGTTTTCATACTTTAACCTTTGTGCTTCGTGCTATATTATCATGCTAATTGTATGCTTGTTTTATTATTTTCTAGTCATTGCCTTTTCTCATATCTCATGCTAGAATTATGATTTTTGTTTATCTTTTGTATTATATTTATTTTAAATTGCATTAAATGAAAAATACAAAATGATTTGTGTTTATCATTTGTGTTTTACCTTTTAGTAATTTATACATAATGAAAAATACAAATGATTTTTGTTTGTCTTTTGAGTAAATATTTTTTGTTTGTTTGGTTAAAAATTTCAAAAACTCAAAAAGATTTTTTTGTGTGTATTTTAGTTTGACACACTCTATGTGACATATACTTGTGTTTGAATCCCTTCTTTTTCGCTTCCATGTGGCTAGAACTTTTGACTAAGATTGTCAATCCTTAAAATGTTCTTTGCCATGCCTACATGGAGTAGTTGGATTTTGCGTTGCTTAATGGATTCTATTTTCATATGCCTCTTTTCACACATGCACGAGCTCTTTTGAAATTTAAATGTCACATGTGTATTTGAGCTAAGTGATACGTTCTCCTACCAATCTTGTCATCTATATATTCTATAACCTAGGAGGACTTGTGCATGTTAAATCCGTTGCACGTGAGATTTGTGCGATACAAAAAAATTATTATATGAATGTGCACGGGGAAGGGCTCCGAAAGGAAATTTATCCTTTGCGAGCAAGCCACCGTTTATAATGGACTTAAAAGAAATACGTGGTCCAAAGGCCTAAAAGAAATGTCATTAAAAGAAAAATATTTTCCAAGGCCTATTTTGTTTAGTTGATATAGTCATTCCATTACTATATGCATATTTTGAGGGAGTTTGGATGGTATATCAATGATTTTGCACAATGTCTATTTATCGTAGTTGCGCTTTCATTGTCATGACTCTATTGGTTTATAGAACCATCAAAATTCTAGGCTTACGTGCATTGTGTATGTTTATTCATTGAGTTCAATTTATATTGTCACATTAGGCTATATCTAAATGTGATAAATTTTTGCAATCAAATGAGAACTCCATGAACATGTTTTAAGTGATTGGGTCAAAATTTAATTGTTACTAGTTCACACCCCTATACTTTCGTTTTCCACATGTATTGGGACACATTTTTGCCATACGAGTGTGGAGAACTTAATGTATTTTTGTGTCATGTGTGGTGCTTATTCCTATATATATGTGCGTGTGCATTAGTGAAATTCATTATGTATACATATATAAGGTATTTTTTTATTTTTTTTATTTTCTTTGCTTGCTAGTCCATCTACGCTTTTAATTCATAATTGGTATCTATCTTGTTGCGTATATTGTTTGATATCACGTGCTTAGTATCTTATTTGTCAAATTGATATCGTTTTTGTTTGTATCATAGTTAGCATCCATTATTCTTGCATGGACTAGTTATTGTAATTATTGCCCATATAGTTTCATGTTCTTATCACCTTATGCATCATCTTGTTTATTAGTTTTTTTATCCTTTGTCTGTTCCTAAACAAAAATGGGGAGAATGATAGGGGGAGAAATGGTATCTAATCTTATTGTAATCATATCTTAGTTTAGGAGATCTATCTTATGGATAGAGCACTATCTTCTTAGGTTGATCATATTTGGTAAAAGGGGAGAATTAATTTAGGGGGAGTATTTATTTTAATTGCATTTAAACTTTTGATATTCCCTATGCGTTTAATATTTTGCTTAAGTGTGCAGGAATTATTCTAACGACAATTTTCATCGGCAAAGATAGTATTCATCCTTGGGTTTTTGAGTCAAGATTGTATTTTTATCTTTGGGTGGGAAGTTTTTGAGTCTAGTAGAGCTTGACGGCCCTTTAGGATTTTATTTTGGTTTTTGTCCCGGAATAGCAAAAGGGGGAGATTTGTAAGGACACAAGTCTCCAATTGAGTCTTAATGTAATGTTGGATTAATTTCGGACAAAAACATTTGAGTCACAGGATAGTGTTCTTGTGTATCCTTCAAGCCTATGACAAGTTTGAGTTGAAGACATTGCGGCCTACTTATCAAGAGAACATCATTGCCAAGTTTTAGTACCACGCTTCACGTCATCAACATCATATTTCAAGTCTCCAAAGGTATGAATGATTTTATATATTTGTAGGAGACTTGGAATAATTTATAATCGGTGTAATTTTATTTTCAGAAAGTTATTTTAGAACTTTGAATAAAAAGTTTTTGGGCTTAAAATTGAAAAATGAACTTCTGACATTTCATTCAAAATTGTCGTTCGAACGAGTTTATCGTTCGAACGAGTTTGCCACCGACTTTTCCCATTTGGCCACTGGAACATCGTTAGATGGTCGTTCGAACGAAAATCTCGTTCGAAAGAGATTTCTGGCGGGAATTTTTTTGGCAGTTTTTCTCCATGTTCCCACTTTCTTTTTCCCACTAACTCTTGACAGAATTAATATGTGCAGGAACCAACTTTGAAAAACCAGATTTTGATAAATTCTAAACAAATTTTGAGAGAACACTTTAGAGAAAAATTTTTCTTTCAAAAGTTCATTGTTTTGTGTTTTTGTGTAACCATGATCTAATCTCTACAAAAACACTTACACCCATAGTTTAGTTTGTTTATCCTAGTATCTCTATACATATATCTATTGCTTAGAGCTTGTTGTGTGGCACCATTGGTTTATCTCTACCAACAAAAGGAGAAGTTTGGGTTTATTTATATATCCCACAAAGAAGAAGACATTTGGTTTTTGCTGCGGCGTTCTCATACGGTGAAAGGCACCATGTGTGGTTGACAGGTTCCAAAAGCTTCATTGGTGGATTCCAGGGTTTTGGTGGAGTCCGGGATTATCGACTAAACAGAGGTTGGTACAAGAAGATGCGTCAGGGGCTTGAAGGGAGTCGAGTCGAGTTGAGTAAGTCATTTGTCTTGTACTTGTAAAAATTCCGTACTTAGTGGACTTAAGGCTAGGGACGTCCGAGGTTTTTCCCATTTGGGTTTTCCTCGTGCATCATGGCGTAGTGGTTGTGAATTTATTTTATCTTGCATATCACCTAGAATGCATGCTTAGGATTAAAAGGATAAAATATGGTTTAATTCACTTCTTTTGTTTAATTTGGTGCTAAAATTAATTTGGGTGAAATTTGGATTAATTTTAATTCTAGTCATTAATATAATTTGATAAATTTTGGTTTGACCTATATTACAAATTTAATTGATTAATGTTAGGCAAATTTCTAGGACTTGGGTTAAATTAATTTGGTTTAAGTGAATTTAAAGTGTGTGTGTTTAATCTAATTTGACTTTGAGTTTAATTTAATTTTAGTTTGAAAGAAATTAAAATTTATCTTTTGTGTGTGTTGTGTTGAACCATCTTTGTTCCGTATTAAAAAATTTAAAATTGGGCGTCTTCGTTTCCTACAGCTCTGTTAGAATATGTATTACTTCCTAGAATTGCCATCATTCGCAAAGGAGGCTCATCAAGGAGAGTAAAGGAAGCTGCTGCAGCAGCAGCTGCCTCTGTAACATCTTCTGCCAACATCCAAATACACATCTTGCTGGATGATGGCACCTTAAATATACTAATGAGGTCTGTTAGTTATCGTAGTGAACCTAGGGTTTGTCTAATATCTTCAGTTCTCGTTTGTTCTATTATGTTTGTCTATTGCATCCATTGATACCAATTTTGATTTTTGGAATAATATGTTCATTATGTTTGCAGTGTTGGTTGCAAACCTGCTTTGGGGTAATGGCCAACAAAGGCCCAACTCTGTGATAAGTTACATGATGATAAGGCCCCTTAGTGTGTACTTTAGGTAAAAACAACTTTGTTCTAATTTTTAGTTAAAACCAATTTTAACTTATTAAACCCTAAACGTGCATCTAAGTGATTAAATCCATTCCATGAATAAAGCATACGGTAAAAGAAACAATTTCAGGAAAAATACCCGAAGGGCAAAATCTTTTTATTTCACTATAATTTGTAAGATACAGCTTACACGGATTACAATGAAATAGGGTGACATACGAATTACCCGTAGGTGTCGTTTTCGATGTCGTCGGGCGGAATCTCCCGTAAGAACTCTAGGTGGGCAGCAATGGAAAAGAAACGACTTCTCCACAAGTTACTTCATAAGGACTCCCTCCACAATAGCATGCAGCTCTTCGGTTATAGAGTTCTCCCCACAAAGATCAAAACGGTGTAGTCAATGAACGAATTGTCTTCCGATAAACGCGTTCAAGATCACAAACTTTGGAATTGAATAATTTGATCTTGAATAAACACCGAATGATGAATAACTATATGGGAATGAGTTTTTCGAAACTGTTTTGCTGCTAAAACTTTCGCAGAGACGTTTTTTATTTATAACTGAGCAGCACAGAGTCCAAGAAAATCAAAACACAAAAATCGAGGCGGTAAGCTCGTTCGAGCGAGATGTGGATCTCGTTCGCGCGACATGGGAATGTCGTTAGAACGACCCACTATCTCGTTCGAGCGACAGTGATTTAAAAATTATTTCTCTTTTAAATAATTCCTTGAATTTTCTTTAATCTATTTTTACTCAGAAATATTTTTTAAATCAGAAAAAGATTTAATTCCCAAATGTTTAAATCACCCAGCATTTAATCAACATACTAAATTACCCAATTTCTCACAAGTATTCATACCTGAGTGATCTTAAACATATGCAACATGTTTTGACTTGAAATCTTCTTCAAAGCTTTAAATTGCACATTCTTGGACTTGAACTTTGTCTTAGGCTCAATTAAACTCCATAATAAAACTAGCCTAGACTTAATTTATTTTGTCCATAATTAAACCAATTAAAACAAATGGACATGATGAGAATTATGTTCTTACAAATCTCCCGCTTTGGCTATTCCGGGACAAAACTAAACATAAATGCTATATGCCGTAAATAAATACAAGTCCTATCCCAAAACTCAAAAATATAAAAATACATGACATAATGAAACTGAATAAACGCCAAGCATCTGAATCTGATTCTGTCTCTGAATGGCAATCTCTGAATGGCAATCATCTGAATCTGATTTTATCTCTGAATGTGATGTATCAATAAATATGTGAATCTCTAAAAAAAATACCTACACACACGAGACACAAACAAATACCCAAGTGAAGTATGGAGGAATAAAAACACGTATAATATCATAATAAATACTCCCCCTACATCACATATCTCTCCCCCTTTTGCCTGGAATAGACAAAAGGTGGGACAAACACACCAAATCTAGCATGAATATATGAGAATGAATAGCATGGCTAGATAAATAATATCAGTACGAAAATGGATAGTTAAAAATAGCAGTAATTGAATCATAATGATAGAATTACTAAAACTGCAAAAGAAACTATACATCCATGCCATAAAATAAAATCAATGGTGATACAACTGTCCATAAGAGTACATCATATCTGAGAATAAATAAATACATCAGGAATCTCAATGTATCAGATACAATAAAAAATACAGCTAGACATTAGTAGGAGTATCATCATCAGCAGCAGGATCATCAGTGTATGTAGATGAAATATGACTGAGTCCAGAGGATCCTGTGCCTCTCAACTACTCTCGCTGCCGCATCTCATCAAAGAACGTTGTCATCCTGGATTCAGTACGAACACGTGCTTCGTCCTCAGTATCAAATCTTGCATTGATAGAGTCATACATTCTGGTTTGGGCAGTTACATGTGCCTGTAAAGTAGATACCTCCTCCTCAATAGGACGTGTGGGTGCAGGTGTGGAGGGGGTGGATGAGAAAACTCAGAGGTGCTCAAAACAGTATGATCAACAGGCTGACAGGGATCAGCATCTGAGAAGGCTCCCTCAGTGGGTGGAGCACTAGCTCTCTCCGCCTATGGAAAATGACTCTCTGAACGAGTGAAAGTATTATGATCAATAATAGCAGGCGAAGGGAGACGCTGATCAGCCTCTAAAACAGGAACCCCAGTAGCAGTGCAAATGATGGAAATGAGAATCCCATAAGGAAGAGCAGGGTGGACAGGGGTGGTACCACTGACGGTGACAAAGGATATAACACTTAGCATGACAGATGGTAAATTGATATCCCACCTCTGAGAGACATGATACATAAAATAGACAATATCAGACCCGATCTGAGTATAATTTATCCGAGGATAAATGGATGCTGACACAAACCTATTAAGAACACAGAAGGCAGGGAAAAGCTGGCGATGATACATAGTAGTACCTACCTGGGGAATCTCCCAGAAGAAATGATGTAGAATATCATCATATGTAGGTCCATCGTCGGAATAACGAGGAAGCACAACGTCAGGAACACAGGGATGGTGTATAAAAGAAGCTATGAGATCTGCTGTGACGAGAACAGGAATGTCACGTACAGTAGAAAAGATCCCCTCAATGTGCTGGAGAGCGTGAAAGAAGAACTCTCGGATAATGTCCGGATAGACAACCCCATGAGCCTCAAACAGATAATCCCAACCCCTACCAGACAACCAATGTTGAATGCCTAACCCCTGAAACTCAGAATAACAAAACAGCCTCTCCTGAACAACATACCGAATGTGGAGAGCCAATAAGCAGTAATGATCATACTCAACACGGGTGGTCCATCTCACTGGAGAGTATTGGGGTCTACTATCCTGAGCTCTCTGAGCTGGAGCAGAGGGTGGTTGCGCATCAAGTCGGACTAAAGGGGCACCACGGCGTCTAGGAGGTATGATGGAAGAGTGTAATGTGTGATGTGTGAAAGGGTACCGACACGAGGAACACACGCCTAAGAACCTATCACCGTACAAACATCCAACCGAACCACCGCGAACACCAACCATAATAACATAAAAAAAATCAGATAAATATACTCAAAACTAGTAACCAATTCCTCTCAATAAATGATTTCAAAAACAAATCATGATCAAAACATACAAATACCTCAAAATCGCCAGAAATTGGGAACCGTCTTAAAGAAGGTGAAAACTCGCCGTAGGCATCCAGTGAAAAAAAAGAGGCCAGAGGAACTAAATCTGGACGAACACACGCCGGAGAACTAATATTGAGAACGCCGGAGTAGCAAACCAAAAAAAATAGTCGTCGACGATCCCTTTTTGAACTAGTTCTGTCGCCAGAGAGCTCAGGAGCAATAATGGCTGATATGGACAGAAACACGCACTCAATACAGAGAAACGATGAATATGTGTAGTACTTGAGTAAAGACTGAGATGAAAATCAAGATACCCAAAGCTTCAAATGCTAATCAATGGCGAGTTTTTGAACAAACTGGTGTCGCCGCTTGTGTGCAGAGAAAGAGATATAAGATAACTAAAAGGTTGAAAATGAGAACGAGCTGTGTTAAGTGAAACCCTGATCTCGCTTGAAGTCGCTCGAACTACTTGGTTATGTCGCTTGAATGACATGTTCGCGCGACATATGATGTCGTTAGAACGAGAAAATGAAAATTCCAGAAATACCCAAAAAAAGTAAGGATTTACCCAATGAAAAAATTATCGCAAAACAGTGCCTGGAAAGCAGAAACAGAGTTAAAACAGACTCAAAACAGAAAATAAAACAGAAAACAAAGTAAACCGACCAACGAGAATTACATGATAACATAGTATGAATGTCCTCAAAACATGAATGTGGACTGGTTGGCCTTGAGGTACAACAAATGAGACACCATTTCAATACATCGAACCGATCAAGAAGTTCTAATTGATAGCAAGAAATCATCAAACTTCATCAAAGCCATTTGTGACAAAATATGTGTGAGTTTAATGAACTACACTAACAACATGCACACAAGTTCGGATTATTGACGATTCTACAAATAATAGCGTCATGATACGATGTTTCAACGTAGGATTCATGGTGCAAACCCGTTTAAATTTATCTCCAACCAAACTCCCTCATATATATGAATTTTTTAAGATCTTTATAAATATCTATCAATCTCAAGTTAGAGAAAGTTCTATTGGCCCCACTTATTGGCATATGAATTTTTATTGCCTTGATTTTTTTTGGGCTCTTTTAAACGGCGGCTTTCATGACAAGTCAATTTTATACTCTCGCAGCCCTTTCCCCTGAACACTCATTATTTTTTCAATATCGATTCTCACGGAAAACGGTTCTTACAAGCACACCTCCTCCTTAAGTTTACTTACGCATAGATGACAAAATTGAGATAAGAACGTCTCACCAAACTCAAATATGCAAGAGAAGTCAAACATTCATATAAACTCGTTCATGTGTGCAAGGATGGCATATAAGCAAAGTTGAATCAAAAAGCATATCAACTTCGAAACATCCCCATAATACAATGGTTAAGATATTCTAAGTATCAATAACAATGACCAAATGTCCTAGCCACATGAAAAATGAAAGGAGGGGGGGGGGGGGTCAAGCACACTAATATCCCACATCAACCATGTAACCTCACGACTCAAAAACCAAAAATCTTTTTTGTATTTTCAAAAGTTTTTATAAAAAGCAAAATCTTTTTGTATTTTCAAAATTTTTTATAAAAAGAAAAATCTTTTTGTTTTTTTGACAAGACTCAAATACATAACAAAAACTAGAAACATGCCATAACACTAGCAAAATATAACGTATAATGTAAATACTAGAGTATGACAAACCAACGAACAACCTCAATCGAAAGATGAAACATGAGGAGAACCACGAGCAATGACGCGAGAATCAGCAAGCCTAGTACCTAACGCTTCTAAATCCGACTTCTTAACCCAAGTAGGTGTGAACCGACGAGTAGGGACATTGGGAACCGGAATGGCTTTAGAATTTGTAGGAGCGTTCTTAAGATCATAGAAAAATTGTCTAAGATGACCTATCCTACCGCAATGAGTGAAAGTGTAGATACGGTGAGGAGAGTGTCCTATAGGCCTATTATACCTCACGTTCCTAGGTGGCTCTCTACTAAAGTTACTAGGAAGCTATCTTGTTTACATGGTTTTGGCTTTGGGTGCAGGTGCGACATGATTATTAAAGCCAATACCTCTTCGATTATCATTGATTGCAACGGTGCCTAAGATTTTGTCAAGCTTTTCAGACCTAGCCTCCAAATCAAACTTAACTTTACTCGAATCTCTCAGTTTTTTCCCAAGCTCACCTATCCTTGACTCAAGTAAATGCATAGAATTCTCAAACTCAAGAAGTTCCTTTTTCATAGTCTCCATCAACCCTCGAAGACTATCCCTGTCACCCTCAACATATTCTAGCTTCTCTCAAATTTTCTTTTCACGTGCCCTAAGATCCTCAATTAAAGCATTGGAATTATTTATTTCTATGGAACGTTCTTTCAACATAGCTCCTAATTTCACGTTTGCTTTCTTTGCTTTTAAAATACAATTCTTTGAAAGCAGTCTGCAAATCTCTCTCATCTTCGCTCTCATCCTCACTCACCTCACCCTCACTCTCAGGTGTATCAACTTCTATGGATGCAGAAGAGTTATGCAAAGGTAAGTCTTTATCACTTACATGATTAGCCACAAAGGTGGGAAGTTCACGCTTACTAGAATAAAAGTTTTCTTCTTCTGGGTCACTATCACTAAGGGTAGAAGCACGATTTATCGGTTTATTAAAATTCTCCCTAAGTTTAGTGGGACACTCATCTATTCTGTGACCAAACCCTTCACAACAAAGACACTTTTCACAATCACCCTTATTAACCAATTTTTTAAGAGCAGTTTTCATGTGTGATTTCTAATTAGATGATTCAAACAAGTGAATTCTAAAATCATCAAAACCACCGAAAGGCATTCCTAAAGACACGGGATCATAAACACAATAAGATAGTGCAACATGCTATGATACCAATTTGATAAGGCCCGCTAGTGTGTACTTTAGGTAAAAATAACTTTGTTCCAATTTTTAGTTAAAACCAATTTTAACTTCTTAAACCCTAAACATGCATCTAAGTGATTAAATCCATTCCATGAATAAAGCATGCGGTAAAAGAAACAATTTCAGAAAAAATTCCCGAAGGGCAAAACCTTTTTATTTCACTATAATTTGTAAGACACAACTTACACGGATTACAATGAAATAGGGTGACATACGAAATACCCACATGTGTCGGTTTCGATGTCGTCAGCTAGAATCTCTCGCAAGAACTCCAGGTGGGAAGCAATGGAAAAAAAAACGGCTTCTACATAAGTTGCATCATAAGGACTCCCTCCACAATAGCACGCAACTCTTCGGTTGTAGAGTTCTCCCCACAAAGATCAAAACGGTGTAGTCAATGAACGAATTGTCTTCCGGTAAACGCGTTCACGATCACAAACTTTGGAATTGAATAAATTGATCTTGAATAAACACCGGATGATGAAAAACTATATGGGAATGAGTTTTTCGAAACTGTTCTACTGCTAAAACTTTGGCAGAGACGTTTTTTATTTATAACTGAGCAGCACAAAGTCCAAAAAAATCAAAACATGAAAATTGAGGGGCGAGCTCGTTCGAGCGGGAAGTGGATCTCGTTCGTGTGACATGGGAATGTCGTTAGAACGACCCACTATCTCATTCGAGCGACAATGATTTAAAAATTATTTTTCTTTTAAATAATTCCTCGAATTTTCTTTAAACTATTTTACTCAGAAATATTTTTTAAATCAGAAAAAGATTTAATTCCCAAATGTTAAATCACCCAGCATTTAATCAACATACTAAATTACCCAATTTCTCACAAGTATTCATACCTGAGTGATCTTAAACATATGCAACATATTTTGACTTGAAATCTTCTTCAAAGCTTTAAATTGCACATTCTTGGACTTGAACTTTGTCGTAGGCTCAATTAAACTCCATAATAAAACTAGCCTAGACTTAATTTATTTTGTCCGTAATTAAGTCAATTAAAACAAATGGACATGATAAAAATTATGTTCTTACACATGAGCTAGTAGGTTCCATGCCATTCTAATATATAATTCAAGAACATACACGGTTTTGGGCCTTTGGACACTTTGATGATAATGACGCAGTGATGCGTTATGATTGCATTGGTCAATATGCAGGACGTCATTACTAACCAATTTTTGACCGTCCATTGCATTCATGCCGCATCACTATTTCAGTCAAAATGTACCCCGAAATCGTGTCAGCTTATAATTACTCTTTTAAAATTTGCGATCAACTTTAATATCATTGTTTTCTTCTAGTGGTCCTAAATTTTATGCCATTTATTTATAGGTGAGAGTTGCGATGTATGGAAAGTATATATGCCTTTCTTATTCTTACATATCAATACTGAAGGTGAACTTTTCTTTTACTGGTTTGCCATTAAATTATATATTCATCTAGAAGTTTCGTGCACATTTAAAACACAACTTCTATATATCTTTGTACAATAGTTAGGACTTATATATCTATCCACAATTTTCATACTACATAGCACTGAGATTGTTCTTTAGACAATGCTAAAGACATGATATATTTGATGCCAGTGTTATTAATGTCTTCGACCATAGATATAATTGTAACCCTGGATAACATGTCATACCTTTTGGATCAAGCTAGAATTGGCATTTTCTTTACCCCCCCCCCCATTCACTAAGAAATAAAAATATACAAAAGATAAATTATCTAGTGATTAGGATTGTTTGGATTATCTGTAGCTTTCATAGTTTCAGGCTACAATGTTACTATAAATTATCTAGTGATTAGGATTGTTTGGATTATCTGTAGCTTTCATAGTTTCAGGCTAGATTACATATTAACAAATAGGATAGGTAGATAATTATAGTAACATTGTAAAATTTATTAATCCAGCATTCAAATCCTTGTTGCGAAAGATAATGAAGTCCTCCTTATACATCAGAGCCTTTGCTTGCATTTGAAAAGAGAATTATTAATAAGCGAACTTGTCAAATCGTTAAAGGTATCATTAGTCGAAATCCTGACTTGTGAATCGAAATTGTACCACAAATCAATTTGTAAGATTCGGTAAAATTTTATAAATAGTATAACGTATAAATATGCAAAAAATATTGCATATTAGGTAGTAAAACATAATATGACGATAATTTGAAAATATTAAGACTTTAGCTTAAAAACATGCCGTCAAAGGATGAAAATCCAAAATAACCCACAAATGGCCCTATAGGAGGCACTAACACCTCGAACGGTACCAATGTAACTCGTAGGAACTGACCGTGTAGTCATAGGACTCTCGGTTTGAGAATATGACGATAATTTGAAAATATATAGATTACGCTTAAAAACATGCCGTTAAAGGGTGAAAACCCAAAACGATTCCCAAATGGTCCACTATGAGGCACTAACACCTCGCACTGGACCAATGTAACTCGTAGGAATTGATCGCATAGTCACGGTATTCTCGGTTTGAGAATATGATGATAGTTGGAAAATATCTAGATTAGGCTTAAAACACACCATTAGAGGGTGAAACCCCAAACCAGCCCCCAAATGGACTCGAAAGAGGCATTAACACCTCGCACGAGACCAATGTAACTCGTACAAACTGACCACGTAGTCAGGGGTCTCTTGCTTTGAGAATATGATGATAATTTGAAAATATATAGATTAGGCTTAAAAATTTGTCGTTAAAAAATGAAAACCCAAACCAACCCCGAAATGGCCCCGTAAGAGGAATGAATACCTCGCACGGGATTAATGTAACTCATAGGAACTGACCGTGTAGTCACGGGATTCTAGATTTGAGAATATGACGATAATTTAAAAATATCTAGACGTAGGCTTAGAAACATGCCGTAAGAGGGCGAAAACGCAAAACAACCCACAAACGACTCTGTAAGAAGCACTAACACCTCGTATGGGACCAATGTAACTTGTACGAACTGATTGCCTAGTCACGAGACTTTTGATTTGAGAATATGACAATAATTTGAAAATATCTAGACTTAGGCTAAAAAACCTGTCGCTAGATGGCGAAAAATCAAAACAGCCCCCAAATTGCATCGTGAGAGGCACGAACACCTCGCACGGGACCAGTGTAACTTGTAGGAACTGACTGCATGATAATGAGACTCCCGAATTTAGAATATGATGATAATTTGAAAATATCTAGACTTAGGCTTAAAAACATGTCGTTAGAGGGCGAAAATTCAAAACAATCCCAAAGGGCCCCTTGAGAAGCACGAGCACCTCGCACGGGACCAATGTAACTCGTAGGAACTGACCATGTGGTTACGGGACTCCCGGTTTGAAAATATGATGATAATTATAACTCGTATATGCAATTTTTCATTTTGAATACGATTTTTTAAAAATTACTTACTGATATCATCTCTTTTTTGTATCTTATTTTTTATGCATGATAACATTTTATCGTTTGCTTTTATCCACGCGGAACACACGAAGAAGTCAATATCTTACTAATATTTTATTTAATGTCGTTAATGTTTAGGATTTTATTTTTTTATGTGTAAAGGCCGTGTGGGCTTTTGTAATTTTATTATTAGCCCTTATTACCATGCGAGCTTTTGTAATTTTATTGTTATATTTTATGGTCGTACGGACTTTACATTGCACATGTGTTATATTAGAAGGTTTAAGAATATCCAGAAAATATAGAAAACTCTGTCCAATTTTTTTTTGTCTGTGAACTATTAAGACTTGTAATATTTTGAAGTTTGTATGTATATTAATTTATCAACAACGTGCGAGATTCGTAATTTGTGAATCTTCTTGATTTTTTTGTAAATAATAAATGTTTTTCCGACTAGATTTGGAATTTGATGATTTTTCTGATTTGTTTTCAAATAATTAATTTTTTTTCTTTGATTAAAAAATTTGGCACAGTTCAAAATCGTGCCAAAAGTGTATCAAATTTTGGCACGATTTTGCACTGTGTTAAAAGTGTACCAAAATGTATTCAATTTGGCACAGTTATAAACTATGCCAAAACTGTGTCAGAGGTGTTCCTGTTTGGCTAAATCTGGCACACATTTAAATCGTACCAGAAAAAATTACCATTTTGGAACACCTGATTTTGGCATAGTTCAAAACCTTGCCAGATTGTTGTTTTTGGTGTAATGTGTGTTGATATTATTTTGTGTCTATATAAATCTCGATTAAATTTTATATTTTTGAATATGATTTAAGTTTTTTTTTTTTATTTTCTTGTAAAGATTTAATGATCAACATACAAATTTTATTTATTCAGTTACAAAATTCATTAGTCTACTATTTATATAACAATCAAAAGTTGTGGAATATAAAATATAAAAAAATATTTTTTTCTTCATAACACTTAAAAAAATTAAGTCGGGAATCATTGATTGTACAAATTTGTAATTCCTTGTTGTCAAACGAGAAAACCAATATCTGTAATTTTTTTTGTTTAGCTCACAGACCGTCTTTTATACATAAATATTTTCACTTGTTTTCATAGGTGTATTGACTTGCACTTCTATTATTCATGGTAGACTAATATCTGACATAGAAAAGTAAACTTTAAGCAACTTTTGCACTTGTAGTGCATTGTATATAAGGACATGCATAATATTTCTTAAATCTTTGAATGTTTCTTTAATTGGTACTTTCCTTTTCACATATCAATAATTTCAATCCCTAACATCTTTGAACTTTATAAACAATATAGTATACTATAAATATATTTCCCTTTTGATATTCTATTGTTTCCATAGCACTTATCTAACACATTTCAAAGTGTTTTTTAACATCCATCCCGATTTTATAAATAAACCGAGGTTATAAACACGTGGAAAAAAAAGCTTCCATAGAACACATGAAAATGAGGTGTGCGATATTGATTCAAATAGATTCGCAGTTTCCAACTTGAACTTATTTAATTGGATGTCTAAATTTTGCTAAAACCAAATACTAGTCAAATCAGCCCCTAAACATGCCTCTACATGTCAATTCAAACCTCAAATTAAATCAAGCGATGAATAAGCTGACAAAGACATATTTTAGGAAAAAATCCCCGCGGGGCAAAAACCTTTTATTTCCACTTTAATTTGTAAAAGAACGGTTAACAATCAGATTATAGTGAAACTACAATTGACTTACGAAATACCCGCAGGTGTCGGTTCATAGTCATCAGCCCAGAAACACCACAGGAGTCCCTATGATGTGCAGTCGATCAACCCAATACCTCCCGTAAGTGGCACCTATGGTCGCCCAATACCTTTCCAAGGCACCTAGATTCAACAGCAAAACTCCCAGCAAATATGTCTTTGGTTCCATAAAGACAACTTACACAAAAATATTTGGGATTTGTGAATTGTAAAAGATAGCTTTGAACCCTCAAAAATTTGTTGGAGAATAGAAAAACGTATTCTGTGAAAACCAGTATTTCTCCACACGAAAATCAGTAGCCTGACACTTTTATTTATAATAAAATCAAGGCGGTAGCGTGTCAGTATTAAACTCTGTCGTTCGAATGAAAAACTACGTCATTCGAACCATCTCTGATCTCGTTCGAACGAGATCTTATCTCGTTTGAACGACCAGGAAAAAATCCTATGATTCGTCAGCAGAGTTTTAAAAACTTTGGAAACCTTAAAACCAAAAACTCTTACGAATATGAAAATGTTTATGCAAAACATTTTATGATTAAAATCATTTAAAATATTTTCAAAAATTATTTTTCATAAATGGAAAAATATATTACCTTTCATAAAACTATCCCAACACCTTTTATGAAAAAATATAAATGGAACTAAAACATATTTACCAAATTTTTCCTTGTTGGGCATGATTGTTGAAGTCGACTTGAAATTCGGATCGTCAATTGAAGATGATAGCTTCCCAATTCTTCGACACACTTGTAGCGGTATATGACATACTAACTGTGACGGACAATGTCCTTACAAAAAACGTAGCATAGCTAACCCAACACATAGAATAGTTAAAACAACATATCAAAACCACAATACACGGTAACAAATACATTTCATCCAAAATAAGAGAGAAAAGAGAAAAAAACAAAAAAAGATGAGAAAAGTCTCCCTAAAACAAAACTCCACCAAACCTTACAAGACATAGCGAGACAAATCACTAACAGCGTCACCACCATCAACCGATTCCCTCTTGGGTGAAATCGTGGAACAACAGAGCTTGGAGTTTACTTTGATTCTTAGTCATCCAGCCAGGAGGGAAATAATCGAGAGAATCTTTGCTCACCACCCAATCCACCACTTGATTTGACTTCCTAGGTACATGCATGAATTTAATTGAGTCTCTATCTCTAATCAGTGCATGAATAACTTTCTCACTTTTTTAATTTCCTAAAAAGATTTTTTCCCATGTAAATAGTTAGTTAAATTTAGTGAATCACTCTTAATAATTACCCTACTTAGTTGATTTTATTTGATATATTTGGCTTCAAGAATCATGGATTTAGCCTCCATAACTAGTGCAGAGGTAGACTTAGGGCTGGTGTCAACTAATCCCCCAATGGGTTATTGAAAATAAAGCCAAAAGAGCCACTGCCACTACTATTAAAATGGGATCCATAAAAGTTAATTTGTAGTTAGGAGGGGGAGGGAAGAGGATCCCATTTGCTTACACATCTAGATGGTAAGGGATGAGTAACCCTAACAAGACGAGTTGCATCCTTATAGCTTTTACTATAGCTATCAACTAAGTAATAAGCATTAAGAATCACATTAGAATTGTGTATGCCAGAATGTTTGAAAACCACCGCATTCCTAGTTTTCTAAATTAGCCAATATGTGCATGCAAAGAGAGATTTCGAGTCTAAGTCACTATGGGAGGGGTTAGGGAGTGATTCAATGATGGATATGACTAATTTATTACAAGGGTTGAGATTAAGAGACTTTGAGAAGGGGGATTTCTACCAAATGAGTTAGTCCACTTGCATCTGGTAAGAAGATGTTCAATAGTCTCCAGTTCTTTGCCACAGATAGAACACAAAGGGTTATCTGCAAGCTTTTTACTCCACAAGTAATATTTCACTGCCAAACTATTGTCGTAACTTCTACGAAGCAAGTTTAAAACTTTTGGTAGGACTTTAATAGCCCACAACCTCTTCCAAAGGTTATAGGGGTCTAAGTTGGAAGATTGGTCATGGGTGGGGTGTTTCTTACCAGTGTTGGTAGTAACAAAGTAGGCATAAGAGACTGTAAAAGGGGAGTCCTCTTAAGGATGGGGTGTTACGATATAAATAGAGGCATAACCTCTATTAGTATGGCGATAAATTATTAAAATAGGTGCTATCAACAGTGACAAATGAACATAATATATATGGAATCAAAATTTTGGATTAAACTCACAAAAGCACTCGTGTATAACTCTAAACAAACAATATTTAAACCTCTGAGATAACTTAGTTAGAGGGAGAGAAAATCAAGCACCCTAGATACATGTCTGGTAGGAAACTCAAACACCCGGGTCCCATAAACAGGGATCACAAAAATAAATGTTTAGTTTTTGGTAGTAAAAGCTTGGTAATAACTTCAATGGTGGGTGGTTAAATATATGGTTTGCAATAATTATGACCTCTAGAAAATATCGCTCTTTTATCTAAAAAATAACTCTTTCTATCTGAAGTGGCTGGGCTCTCTAAATAGCCACTAACCTCTCGCAGGCTGTCTCAGTCTCAATTAATGTGGAAGACATTACCCTCGTACTTTATATCACTAGCATTAAATGTGATGATGTGTCAGAATGGTATATGTCATAGGCATTAAATTCCAACAGAGACCTTTTGGCTACTAACTATATCATGCGGCTATTAAGTTCGTTGTTACCCACCAAACCATCTAACAACCCCTAAAACTGCCTAGGTTTACTCAAGTTTGGATTGGACAGCAGGTAGGTGTTATGTGACATCACTCAAGATAGATGTGACATTTGGTAAAGGCCTGTTTGGCACTAGGCTCAAAGTGAGATACAACTCAAGGTTAATCTGGGTCAGCTCTTTAGGGTTGTGGTTTCTCAGTGTTTTACCAAGTGTATCTAAAATGGTCAATTCAATTCTTAATGCTTCCTTACTTCTCGATCCTCCAAACCAGTTCCTTCTAAGGTCCCCTTGGTGAGGTCATTCGATAGAGCATGAAATCTCTCCCAAAGCTCGCGAGAGTTGGTCCCTCGCGGATACCATTTGACCTCACTCTTAAATTACAAACGTTACAACTTATAAGGTACAAAGAAATTCTATAAATGTACAGATTGAACAAGTATAAAAAATGGAGGAGCAATGAGCTCTCTCGAAAGGTTTACTCACAGATCTCCCTCGCTGCCTTCTTGCTTCTTCCTTCAAAGTGACTCTTAAGATTCCTCACTTGATACCTAACTTTACTCTATTAGTAGAGGGAGTTACTTCTAATAATAAGATTACTTTTAATTTCCCCCTACATTTGCTCCTTTGTGTAGGTATTTGTTATGCGACTAAGAAATATCGGTATGAAACATCTCAGTTTGATAAACCTTCTCTTTTAAAAGATCTTCCTTTGTGTGTCTAACTTCAATCGAACACCGAGCAGACTTGTCGCAAGGGAACCACGTTGATTAAAACTTTTGATTTTTTTTTCGAGAATAGTCTCCTTAAAATAAGAAAATGGGAGCTAAAACTTTTCTTTACCCTGAAGCTTCTTTCTCTCTCCTCGCGTGTATCGTCATTAATTACTGGCGTCTTATCCACTGCCATAGTCATTCCCTAAATGTTATATGTCAACTTAAAATGATTACTGTTAGCACGGTAATCCAAATTTCATCATGACTTTGCCCCATCTCACGCGTGGGAAATCCCAAACGCCCCCTTTGAATTTTTAAATGCCTATTATCTCAACACTTAAAATGTTTTTTCCCTCTCACTTCTTCTTTTTCACTTCTCATTTCCTTCTACCATTGTTATCAGAGATTAAGGTTTTCTAAAGAGAGAAAGAAAATTGTTTTCGCCATTACCATCTTCCTCAGATCTCCAACCTCTATAAGGTTCCTAATTCCCTACCTTCTACCACTCTCAGGCTTCTCTCTTACCTTGTTGTGCCCTAAGATCTCTTTCCTCTTCTTTCCAAATATTTTCATGGCCTCCACTATCAACCTTGTTGATGTTTTTGGAAACTCATCTGGCGAAGATGCTATCGCGGTGATGGTGGCACATCAAGAACAACTAAGCCTTTACTGTCCATCACTAATTTTTGGTAAGGTTGATAATTTTTCCAATGAATGTAAAACCTTTTCTAGAACTCCCAAGTAGGACCCCATGACTTTTGGTGATAAAGATAATGATGAGGTAACTTTGTGTTTTCTTGCCCTATAAGGGACTCTTCACTTTTGTCTGAATCGTAGAGACTTTCACTATTCCCAAATTGATTTCGACAGGCCAGGAGGTCGGACGATAAACTTCTCTGCCTGGTCTAACTACATCCAAGCCACCTATGCTGAGGTCCTAATAAAGGTTGGTCTTTACCGTACTTTTTTGTTTAAGGACTTTACCCTTTTCAGACATAATGATGCTCTACAAGTGTTGATTTCCAAACGAAACATTACTTCCCACACATTCATTGCTGCCTACGGTGAGTTCACTATAACCCTTGAGGATGTTTATGAATGGATAGGGCTAGATCCCACAGGTACTACATCTAACTCTAATAAAGCTCAGGATAATTAGGAAACTACTGCTCATTTAGAGTTAGATAAGATATGTCGTAGTTGCGATGGTGGTTCAAATAAAGCCACCTTCACTCCTCTAATAAATTATTTCTTCCCCACACTTCCTTTGGAAGAAGGATCTTCGACTGAGGTAACTTATGTAAAGGGAAAGGGATCCCCCTTAGAGTTACCTACTAATATAATCTATGTTCTCTCATGTTTTCTTCTGTCGGGCAAACCCAACGATCAACCAAGGAGGGACCTAATCAATATCTCAATAATGTTGGCAATGGGGGTTAAGCTTCCTCTGTCTTCTTAGACTTTAGGATCTTTCACATGGAAGCTCCTTGAGTAGGTACAATGTTGCAAATTTTTCCAATGCTCTTCTCTTGACTAGTTTTCTTTATACAAGGTTCCCAAATATTACTCCTGCTGAGGTTTTTCTGCCCATCGGTGACTTCAAGCCGTATTGCCTTGTTTACTAGAATAAGAAACAAATTCACAAGGTCATCTTCCCTGTGATTGATTGATATTCCTCTTTCATCCTCAGGCCCTATCGTGAGTATTCTTTTTCCCACACTTGGTCTTTTCTCCCCCTAAAATTCTCATAAGATTGAAGGTGCAACGAAGAATATGGTTTCTGAAGATCCTTCGCCTACTGTTATGTTTATTCTCACTCCTAGCTTCCTTACAGCTTTAACAGAGTGGGGTGCCACCTTTGAAGACTTTAACCTAAATAGGTGTTGTCGCCAATTTGGGTTTGATCAAGGTTCCCCTTGCCCAGTTTTCTAAAATACCCATGAGAAGGATACCTTTTTTAGATCTTATTCGAAGTATACAGTGGAAGCTGTCTCAATACTATGTGAAGATACTAGTGGGAATATCACCATTCCAACTTGGCCTGAAAAATAATTCTATGTTAGGGGTTGAGTTCCCTCTAAGCACTACACTGAAGGAACCCCTCACTAAGTTGCCTCCCCACACCCCCATAAGCAATGTTCCACAGAAGGGAAATTGATAGATAAGAGTCGTGTCAAATTTGATTTGGAATCTAGGTCAAAAAAGTTGGATAAGATGTTAGGCACCATCTAAATCAAAGATGACAAGTGTGGAATTGGCTTCAATGATCATAATTCTTCCTCTACCCAATACAAGACCATGAGTTTGATAGAGTCAATTAGAAATATTAGGAAAGGTCAACCGTTAGGTAACAACCCTCATCATGTTTACACTTTCACTCATTACGGTTGGGAAGGTCACCTTAGGAATTTTTGCTAGGATATTAAAAGCGGTCCTAGAAAGTATAAGAATAGAGTCACCATGGTTCCCAAAACTCGAGAGCATCACGTTACACTTATGTGGGTTAGAAAATCAAATTTGGAGGCTTTACATATTAGATTTGTTGATTCTCATTTGCTTGCACATGCATGCTATATCTAATGGTTGATTGTGTTTGCATGTTTGCATACACTAGATTTTCACTTCATGATATATATGTTTGTTAGCTGTATATTGTTTGAGTCTTTTATGTTTTTGATTTTTCATTTATTGAGTAATATTAAAAAACACAAAAAGATTTTTTTTGTCTTTTGGGTTAGTTTTTTCAAAATGGTATTTTCTTTTGAAAAATTAAAAAACTCAAAAAGATTTTCGATTTATGTGTATTTTAGTTTTACATATTTTGTGTGGCATATTGGTGTGTTTGAATCCAATTCATTATTTGCTTTCCATGTGACTAGGGCATTTGGTTATGACTTTCAATACTTAGATTGTTCTTAATCATGCTTATATGGAGTTGTCTCGACTTTGATTTTATTTATGTATTTAACTTTGTATATGCCTCCACACACAAAAGCACGAGATCTTTTTGAACGTTAACTTCACATGTTATATTTAATCTATGTGAGATGTTCTCCCATCAATCTTGTCATCTACATATTTTGTGACTATGGGGGATTTTTGCATGTGAGAACCGTTTCCTATGAGATTATATGATTTTATTAGATATACGATGGGGTACGAAAAAGGACTACGTAAGGAGAAAATCTCCTTTGTGGGAAAGACGACGTTGGTATGAGCCTAATGAAAAGATTAGAGGTAGTAAAAATTAAAAAATATCCAAGGTTAGCTTGTTTAATTTTCAAAAGTGATAGCTTCAATAGAATTGAGAGAAAATAAAATATTTCATTTGTTTATCTTTTGAGGGTGTTATAGTAGAAATAAACGGGTTTGAACAATGTATCCTAGTTATGCTTATTTTTTCATGACTCTTTTCATTTGTAGAATCATCAATATTCTAGGTTTTTGTGCATTATGCTTGTTTGTTCATAGAGTTAACTTTATTTCGTCACTTGAGGCTAAATATTAGTTTGATAAAAAATTTCTGTAAAAAAGAACTCCTTGAACATATTTGAGTGTTTGGGTCATAATTCATTTGTATTTAGTTCATGACCATTAATTATATTCCACATGTTTAGACACATCGATACTATGTTACTGTCTAAAGCTTATGTGTTTTGTTGTGGTTGTTTATACCATATACATAAGTGTGTCGGGTAATCTTTGGTATATATTTTGCATATTGATATATAAGGTATCATTTTGTTTTGAGCCTTTACGTTTGCACTTAGTCCAAATGTTTGGCATATGCTTTACCTTTCAATTTTATTTGGCATGCTATATAATCATACTGGTATCTCTCATTGTGTGATTGGAAATATCAAATTTTAAATTGGTATCATACTTAATTGATTATTCATATTGGTATCTTTTTTCATCAATATTGGTATTGCTATATCATTATTTGGATTACTTGTGCTTGTGTTTCCATGTTGTGTTTGTTGCACTTCAAGCCGTTGCAAGATTTTATTCTTTCCTCCCTATTTTGCTTGGTATCATATGTTCACACATTAGGGGGATATTTTGTTTATGGGGGAGAAATATTTCTATGCTTTCCTACTTTGTCTATCTTGAATAGGGGGGGGGAGGGGAGAAATGATATATTTCCTATCATGATTAAGATGTCTTTATTAAAGGGGGAGATGTCTTATCTAGGTTTATATTGTTGGACAGAGTTCAAATTTTATTCTTATGCGGATTTTATACTTATTATATTCCATTTGCATTTGAAAGAGTGTTTAAGTACGAAGGTTTGCAACATGTGGCAAAGTTATCAAGGGAGCCAAGTAACTCAATGTATGTGCCTTTCGAGTATTTTTTCCTTTCAGGATTGGGATTGAGTCTTTTATATAGCTTGACGGCCCATAGAATTTTTGTTTTTGTTTTGTCTCGAAATAGCCAAAGGCGGAGATTTTTAAGGACAAATTTCTAATCCAGTCAATTTGTTTGTAATTGTCTTGATTCTTAATAAAACATTTAACTCATCGGTTAGGCATTGTATTGTCGATCTCGTAAGCTTATGACATGTTTGATGAAAACGTACTGGCCAAACTTCAAAGTTGAATACACATCGTGCCACGTTTTCGTGCCAAATTTATCTTCATGTTTCTCGAGGATCTCATATGGTATGGATGCATTTTGAATATGGTCCTTGCATATATTTTTGGGTGTTTGTTTTTCAGAAAAAATGTTTGGAACTATTTTAAAATTATTTGTGAAGAAAATATTTTTTTGTTTCTGAGTTCGTTTGAACGAGTTGCATACCTCGTTAGAACAAAAGGGATATTTCGTTCGAATGAAATTGACATTTTGTTTGAACGAAGTTGTTACCTCGTTAGAACGAACTTTAAAACTCATTGGGACGTGCATCTGATGGAAATAATATGAGAAGTTATTGTCAAAAAGTGGACAACTCGTTAGAAACATGTTGGAAGTTCGTTAAAATGAAAACGGCTTCTCTTTTGAACGAACTCAGTTCTTGTTAGAATGACAATGCCTTCTCATTCGAATGAACTATGCAATCTCATTCGAACAATTTTCCCAAATTGAAATTCATGTTTTCACTAGTTAAGGAATGTTGAAATCAGATTTTTAAAAACTTTTGGCAGAAATTAATTCCTTAGCTGTTTACAAAAGTTCCAAAACCCTAGTTTCACCCATTGAGTTTAAAGATCCAAGTTTCTATATTCATATGATTTGAGATCTTTGTGTTGGGCACGAAAGTTTATTTTTCTTCATCTTGAGAGAACTTATTTTGTGCACTGGACTCCGTACTGGTTTGCTGTAGTGTGGTAAATAAGCGGTGTTCCGTATTTTGATTTTGTAGATGGTTACCGAGCCTCATCGATGGATACCTAAGCATATGTAGATTCGTGCATTGTGGCAGCTTCTATGGGTGGACTCTGATGTTACACTATGGAGGATAGGTTGAAGATAGAAGAGCGCCAAGTATTGCGTAGGAGATACGTCGTTGAGTAAGTCTACTTTTAGTTTTTGTAAAACCTTATCATAATGATTTGTTTAACTGGGCCATCCATGATTTTTCCCTTTGTTGTTTTCCTCATACATCGGTGTGATGATTTATTTATTTTATTTTCTTATCAGCTAAATGAATGTTTTAGGTTAAAAAGATAAAACTGGATAAATCATTTTTTCATAACAAAACGGTTTAATTTGATGAACAAGTTTTATTAGGTTTAATTTGTTTAAGGTTTTTATTAAATTGAAAAATATAAAAATAATTTTTTTGTTTGTTCGGACCATCCTTGCCTAGGCACACACCGTATATGGACCTTATCATACTTTGATACTTATTCACTCATGTCTAATATTACTACCATGAGAATATTATTGTCTCTCGCATGTATACATAACTTAGTAATTCACCAAATGGATATTAAGACTGCCTTTTTGAATGGAGATTTTGATGAAGTGCTATCACCAAAAACTGGTATGGAGTTTATCTGAGCTAAAATACTCGAATCAATAGCATATAACCAGATAAAAGATACGATTACTGAGATACACGCACATAATTAAACTAGAGAGTAGAGAAAAAGATAGAAGAAAAACTTGATTTAGGTGGTTCATCCCAAACTAGTGGCTATGTCCATAGGTGTTATTTGGTTATTAATTACTAGACAAGCGCCATTGAAGATTACTTAATACAAGATATCAAGTTGTCTCCAGAATTGGGCAGCATAATAGTAAGATAATTTTCTTATCTCACATGGGGTTAAAGTGTGCTATTTATAGGCCGTTATAGGAGAGAAAAGAAAGAAAGACACGTGTCTCACCTTTATAGGTGAGGTAAGAGAACGTTTTACAAATATAATGAGAGAATAGTTAAAAGTTAGTTACTAGCATATGAGGGATATTATCTTCTTCTCAGGCACGTGTTTAAAGTTGCTAACGTCATCTAGTCACAAGGTACATGTCCACTGTAACAGTGTCAGCTAATGGGGTTAAGTCAAATCTATCAACTATGGCTAAGCGCCGACTTCAAAATGGGCTAATGACACAAATTATCCTCGACCTATTTTGTTTGAAGGGGTATCTAGTTGGCCCCTTGGTGGATCTAAGTGTAACCTTCTGATTGGTCCGAGGGTTATCCCATATTTTTGGTATAATAATATCCCAAGACTTTACTTGTGATTATCATTGGTAGTAGACTCCCTTGAGGATAACGTATTCTGAGTGTGTACTTGACGATTTGAATGAATGAAGTTTTTATCTTTTGGATGTTGTCGGCTTGGAACATCATTGGATCATCACTAATCGACCACTTTGCCTTGTCTGATTTTTAAATTTCTTTTGGATATCTGTCCTACCACGTGTCGGTCATCAATTGGGTGATAAGTAATTATTACTACGTGTGTGTCTAAGGCAGTGCGCATGTGGTTTTGTGTCGTCAACTCATTCCCCAATGTACTTACATCATGCCTTTTTCAAAAGGGAAATCATTGCCATTAATTAGGTATAAAATCTAGACTTTTCAGTATTTAACACCTTTCATGACTCAAACTTTCAAACCTAAGATTTAAAGAGATAAATATCATCCCCATCCCTATTCTTCCTTCATTTTCAGCCATTCCCTTTCCCGAATTCATCAATTTGGATAAGAACCCCCTTTTTCAGTTATTCACGGTCCGCTTTTGCAACTTTCTCACTCGTTTTTCGTTCTTTGGGACACCAGGTACCCTTTCGTTCTTTTTCTTCTTGTTCCTCTAGATTTTTTTCTAAGTTTCTGCAATTTATTTCTTGAATTTTTTTGAATAATTGTGGCTATTGTTGTTGTTTGAGGGTATTGGATTAGGGTTTTATTGGTGGATTTGGGTGTTTAGATGGCCATTGAGTTAGTTCGACATAGGGGTTTGTAGTTTCCATGATTTTTTGGGATTTTTACCCAATTTCTTCAATCATGATTATAGATTTACCTATGAACTATTTCCCCTCCTTTTTTTTGCCATTTATGAGTGCTTCTTAATGGATTGAGAGAGTTTGGAGGAGGATTCATGAGTATAACAACAGGTTATCCTTTGAACCTCTTAGGCCAATTCCACTAGTTGTCGTTTGCCCTCCTAGGAATTCTCCTGAGGAGCACATACTCATAGACCTAGATATATCTTTCTTTATTAAGTCACCACCTTATCCCCCAAATATCCAATATAGTAAATCGGAGTTTTTTTACCTCTTTGAGTATAGATGAGTGTACAAAGAGTGATGCATGCAGGAGGAATTATGCTGACCAGATTTCGGAGGAGTTTGTGTACGTGATCGACTCCTCCAATAAGGATACCTTTTACTCCAAGTCCCCATCAAGGCCACCCACCTCAGTTGTAGTAGTGACTTTATAACCTTCTACCCCCTCAAGGATAGATAAAGACGAGGATGAGGTCACCCACTCCCGATTCAGTGATAGTTTTTACGACCCTTATGAGACTGACGAAAATAACTATGCTAGCGATATCATTAAGTCAAAGGTGATAGATTTGAGAGATTTTTACAACATCCCTCTAAGTATAACTTGAAGACTTCACGATAAGGATGAAAGGGATTATGCTTAGATTTATGCCGATGAGATCTACTTTTCACTCTCTGCCTTATCAGTAGATCTTTTCCTTCCCTTACACTTTATTTTTAGGAGCATCCTGAGTGGTTGTAGAGTGGCTCTGACCCAACTTCCTCTAATTGCATATTGGACGATCTTAGGGTCTATGATTTATTGGAGGGAATACACTCTCTTTGACATAAAAAAAGATATATTTTGGTATATATACTAAATAAAATATAATGCCTAGGCCCGCGAATATTATTATCTCTCTCCCCCACAACCAAACCAAGATCTGGTGAAAGTGGTCCAAATCAACAACCACCTTTGGAAGCATAAGTTTGTTTACCTGGGTGGTAATTAGGATTTTTTCTTAAAGAAAACTAGAAAAATTGCTAGGTTACCCAACGATTAGGGTAATTCGAGCATGATTGGTACTTTTCTCTTTCACTCATTATTCTTTCATGTGTTTAACGGATTTTCTTTTAAATTTCTTTAGTTTTCTTGTAGTGAAAGGTGCTCCTAAGAATTCTGTTATCAAGAGGAGATTAGTGGACAAACATTGTAGCTCCGCTCCTCATATATTTGAAAATGTCTTTTCTCATGACAAGCTCATCGAGTTCGGCTACTATCAGGCCCTATATCAAACTAAAGTTGACGATCGAGACGAGACTGAGGAGGAAGTTGAAGAAGGTATGTAAAATTTTAATAAGTGTTTAATCGTTTGTTTTTAACTTGTACTTTTGATGATACTTGTGTTTATTATGGGCAACCTCTACCCCCTTACATCATGCTTCCAAACCTAATAAATTTGAGAAATGTCCCCTAAACAAACCGCTTATGAAATTACTGAGAAATTCCTCTTGAAACAAGCCAAAGCTACAAGGAAGAAGGCTGAAACCTGGGATGAAGCTATCAAGAATAAGGTTGAGGCCCCTACCGAACAAAGGAAGACTGTGGAGGTCATGATCGACCCAAAGAAAAATATGGAGCCCCAAGTGTATCCAAGGAAGAGAATATTTGAGCCCTCTACCTTTCAGCATGACCTTAAAAAGGTGAGGTTAACAAAGATAAGAAAGGGTGGGAAATTTCCTATTGTGATTCAAGGTAACCAGGCTCCTCGCCTAACAAAGGAGGATGAGGTTCCTTTTAGATGTCTTGAGTTAGAGGAGTACAAGGGGGACTTTAATAAACAGGTAATATACGATTTGCCGAAGAAGGATGAGAATTCCAACATCGGCCATATTGGGAGCCCTAAGGATCTGCTCAACTATCACGGTCATAGTTTTGATTTTGAAAACCTTCAAACTATGAAAAATCATCCCCCGTGGGCCTACTCTCAATAGAAGGTGGTTATGGTATGAATTTAAATATTTTACTAATTTTTTACTATCATCCGATCTCATACTTTTCTTCTTTTATAGCAAGTCATAGCATCTATGATCTTTAGAGAGAGGGATTCTGTGTCGGAGGATCATGACTGAACTTTTGAGTAGGAGAAGAAAATGAACAAGGAACTTCAGACTTAGGTATTTGAAGGTCCCCAAATATTTAAAAACGAACTTTTTTTTGAGCGGAATTAAGTTAAGGATGAATGCAAACCAACTTTCTCAGTTTGAAAAACACTTTTTCAATTTTATCAAACCAAGTTGTGACACATATGAACTTAACCAGATTTTATCTCATTTAACCCTAAGCATGCAACTAGTGATTAAAGAAAGTAAAATAAAGTAAAACAATACTCACAACGCCGATGTACGAGGAAAAACCCAATCGGGAAAAAACTTCAGACGACCCAGGCCAGACAATCACTATGACAAAGGAATTACAAAGTTAAACGGTAGTCTTATACAACCACTCGATCCCCACGAGACTTGACGTTCCTCTGATCTTCTACCAATATCCACAGTGCCCATGAAGAAAGTAACCTTCTTTCACGATGCTCGTCCACAACATGCGCCTCCACGAGTTTCTTGGTGTCCACCGATATGGCCTGTATCATCTACGATGTCAAAATCGGTATCCACCGAATCTTCACCGCAAAACCAACAATGGATATTCAATAGAACACTCAAACTTGGTGCAAACAAGATCACAAGAACATATGGTAATTAAAATCTCGGATCTTGAAACTCTAAGGATGTTTTATAGTGAAAATACTTAAGAAAACTTGTGTGCAGAAACCTCTCTGTATCGTAAACTATTTTTTGCACTGCACACACTTCGAGAAAATAGAGCATCCCTTTTTATAAATATTTTAAGGCGGTGGGGGATCTCGTTCAAGAGAGATACTGCGTCATTTGAATGTTAGCAACTCTCATTCGAACGACAAAGTTTGTCGTTCTAATGACAGTCCCCTATTTTTAGAGTCCAAACCAATTTAAACTCTAATCCAACCTTATCAGCTCTAAACGAAGGGTAAACATGTAAAAAAACTTTTAAAACATTTTTCTTTTTAAAAATAACATCCTTATTTTTGTAAAATAAAATTTTGAGTTTCATTAACATTATGCATTCATACCTGTGTGATCCCGGAATGCAATTAAACGTTGAAGACGAGAAATTGTACCAATTAAACTTTGGCATGATCAATTCCTTGTAGCTTTGTCGCAACGTCTTCAATTAATCTTCGACAAGTCATAGTCTCGTAGTGACCGGACAATAAAAATCTACCTATGACTCAAAAGTGTTTTGTTCCGAGAATAAGTCAAAACTACATTAGACTCAATTGGAAATTTTGTCCTTAGACAAAACCAATAGTGAAATGCCTAAATCGGGCCGTCAAGCCGCATGATGCGTAAATCCCATCCCATAAACCCAAAAATAAAATTACGTCATCAGTGCCGGATAAGACTCATAAATAATGGAACGAAAAGTATGAAACTGTCTCTTAATGTCTGAATGTGATGTTAACTTGGAATCTCGAATCTCTTTAAGCATACCTACACACATAAAACAGACAAATACCCAGTGAAGTATAGAGGCACAAATGATATAAATCAATATGAAAGATCAAATCCAAATCATTTGTTATGTGAGTAAAACATGATACCAACATGTGCAAGTATATAAATCAGGATATCAAGTCACACACAACTCCCCCTACATCACAGACATCTCTCCCCCTTTTTGTCTCGAATAGACAATTCGGTGAAAAGATAAAAAAATCTAGCATGTGATATACCAATTTGAATACGTTAACTCCCATTATGCTAGATAAACATGCAACAACCAGCTAAATATGATCAATCAATGTCAAATCAGTAGCTAGCAAACAATGAATCACAGAAAAATATATCATTCTAAGCAGATGTGATAAACTAACTAATGCAGCAAAATATGTCAATGATTAAAGTGAACTGCATAAACAGAAAACCAGTACTAAAGTATGAAACAATATGCAATAGGGTACTGAAACAGAATAATCCAACTAGAAAAAGTCAAACTAGCCAAACAGACTGTCATTCGAATGAGCTAGGGATATCGTTTGAACGAGAAGCGACATCACTCGAACGAAGACATATGTCATGTGAACGATATAAACAAACTCTCACAGTTTCCCCAGAAAATTGAACAGTGTTGCCCAGTGAAGAAATATCCTGAAAATTCTAACTGGAAGGGGCTCAAAACTGTGAAACAGTAGCAGAACAGAAAAAAAAATCAAAAACCACATTTATGAGTAACATGCCAACATAGTATTTATGTGCCTAAATATGAACATGGAGTGTATGTGCGTGAACTAAAACAAATGAATCACAATTCCAACACATCGAAACGATCAAGAAGATCTAATCAATAGCAATCTATCATCAAACTGTATTATAACCATATGTGACAATTAAAGTATGAGCTTAATGAACTAAACATAATGCACACAAATTCGAAATTTTGACGATTCTACAACCAATAGCGTCATGACACAATTTTTCAATGTTAGGATTCTTTGTGCAAACCCGTTTAAATTTTTAATCCATCCAAACTCCCTCAAATATATATATATATGTATGTATTGATGATACCCTATTTCACACTTAGTGTTTAAAATATCTTCCAACTCCTCGCAGAGGTCCCAAAGCTAGCCTCAGACCTCAGATAGACCCCTACTTGTGCAAACCCGTTTAAATTTTTAATCCATCCAAACTCCCTCTAAATATATATATATATATATATGTATGTATATATGTATATCATATTTTCTTATGAATGAAATGAACTAATTTGGCCCATTTTTGGCATATGAATCTTTTTATTGCCTTATGAATTCTTTCAAGCTCTTTTAAACGGTGACTTTCACGACGAGTCAATTTTACACTCTCGCAGCCCTTTCTGTGAACACTCATCATTTTTTTAATTTAATCCTCACGATAAACAGTTATTACATGCACACCTCTCCTTAAGTATACTTACGCTTAGATGACAAGATTGAGATAAGAATGTCTCACCAAACTCAAATATGCAAGAGTAGTCAAACATCCATATAAACTTGTGTATGTGTGCAATCATGGCATATACACAAATTCGAATCAAAACACATATCGACTTCGAAACAACCACATAAAAACAATGGTTAAAATCATTCTAAGCATCGATAATAATGACCAAATGTACTAGCGCCATGGATAATGGAAGGAAGGGGGTCCAAGCACACTAATATGCCACATAAAAACATGTTAACTCACGACACAGAAATAAAACTGAAAATCATTTTGGCCTTTTCAAAATATTTTTACTCAAATACAAGCAAAATATTTTTGTGTTTTTCTCAAAAATTTTCAAAACCAAAAATATTTTTGTATTTTTCAAATGAGATTCAATAAAAATAATATAATACAAATAGATAAACATGGTAATACACTTAACCTTTAGATTTAGCATGGGAAGAATCAAGTGCAACCAAATGATAACCACAAAGTTTTATTCCTAAAGCTACCAAATCCGACTTCCTAACCCAAGTAAGTGTGTAATGACGCATAGGGGTGGGGGGAATCGGGGAAACTTTATTCCTAAACTTCCTAAACCTACGAGGAGCATTCCTAAGGTCATAGAAAAACTTCTAAGGTGACCTTTCCTACCACAAAACATGCAAGTGTAGTGATGGTATGAAAAGTGACCTACGTGTGCACCTTTTCTAACGTTCCTACGTGGCTCTCTCACACGAATGGTATTGGCTTTGAGGTGGGAAACTCTCTTATCGTAGCCTATACCAAACCTATCTTTCTTGACCTGGACGATGCCAAACATCCTATCCAATTTCTCTGACCTAGACTCCAAGTCAACCTTAACTCTAGATAAGTCTCTCAAATTCTCCTCCAACTCCTTAATCTTAGACTCGAGTATACGCCTAGATTCTTCAAACTCTAGCAATTCCTTTTTCAAAGCCTCCATCAAACATTTAAGGCTATCTCTCTCTTTCTCGACATCCTCTATCTTCTCCCTAAGCTTCTTCTCTCGTACCCTAAGATCCTCAATTAATGCATTATAATTTTCTACGACACGCTCTTTCAACTTAGCATGAAATTTTGAGTTTTCCTTTTTCACCTTCACCGTATCCTCAAACAACTCTAGACACGCAACTTGCAACTCTCCTACATCGATTTCATCATCCTCGCTCTCATCACCCTCACCCTCTCGGGAAGAAATCTCAACAGCCTCGGAAGTGTCATGCATATAAGTATCCTTGTGGGAACATATATCATCGTCGCTCACATGACATTCCATAAACACAACAAAGTTATGCTCAATGGGGGAATCCTCTCCCTCTTCCGATTCACTATCACTTAAGGTGGCGTTGTATGCTATCGGTTTCTTGCCCTCTTTCTTAAGTCTAGTGGGACACTCAGCTTCTTTGTGACCATACCCCTCACACCCAAAACACCTATCAGACTCATCTCTCTTAGGTTTCTCACTCTTATTGTTGTCAATTTATAAAATGCCGCAAGTGCACGGGCTATTATAGAATAGCGAGTGTAAGTACGGGTCGAACCCACGAGGATTTGTCAATTTTAATTATTAAAAGAATTACAACTGTCCAACTAGATCAAATGGGGTAGAGAATAATTATAAATTATACAAATAAAAGAACCTACGATAAATGAGAGTAAGGCAAGAGATTTGTAAACAATTAGGAAATAATTAGGATTCGGGGTCCATTTATCACGTAACTAATATTGCACACTAATTTAATGTTGCCATTCCCTTTTTATAACTCAAATTAAACCGACTCTCGCCGTGTTTAATTCGGAAAATAGGACGGTTATGATCAAAATATTTTTAACGTCTCTAATAGACGGCTAAAATCTCTATTCCCTTAGAAAATACAAGTTTTAAAATTCGCAAATGTATTTAAGCATGGACTATCAAAATAATCAAAGTGCAAGCATAATCCATCAAAAATTACTATTTGTAAATCTCAAAACTTGATTTGACAAAACAATCTTGAAGGTTCTAAAACACACTCTCGTGTCGCTTTAAAATGAATACCGAATCTTTAATAACAATTAAAACAAGTAGGGAATAAACAACGATAAAATTAACGTGACAATATTAGTTAACTATGATAAACTTCGCCCTACTCCTAATATAAGAATCAAGCTACCATAATGAAAGAGAAATTGCAAGAATGAGTAGAGATCTTCATTAATAAACCAAACTTACAAATAGTTCTCTCACAATAATCTTGAATCCTCTAAAAAAATGATAAAAACTTGGCCCTCAAATGGATTACAATCACTCTAAGTTGCTCCCCGAAATCCTCCACGAAAGTCCTCTCTAATTGTCTCCAATTGTCCCCGAAATTATGATCCTAAGGATCCTTTTTATAGGACAAGTGGTGAGGTATTTGAGTTGTGGTGGGACTCTTTCTGATTGGCCGAATAGTGTTGGTAGCTATCTCTCCACCTCTTTAATCTTTGGATCGTGATAAGGGAAGGAATTTTCCCCCAGTCGAAAACTCTTATATTTTCTTGTTGAACACGCATGCCGAGTTTCGTCCAACTCCGAGAATAAAAATTTTCGACTTTTTTAAAATTTCACAAGTGTAAAAACAACATTTTTTCGAATGACCGTAAAAATCAGCTTTTTCGCGCCTTTTTTGAATTGATCATCAATTTGCACCAAATTCCATCATTATCTGCAAAAATTTCACTAGGCAACTTTTTTCACAAATTAGCACAAGAATATTATAAAATTATCGAAGTGCCCATTTTTGAGTTAAAATTACCATTTTCAATATGAATTCAATCATTCTCGCATTTTTTCCTCTTTTTAACAAAATAGTCCTAAGAACTTATTAAATACACTAAAATGGGACTAACAAAGTATAAATTTGGGTATAAAATATACAAAATAATGCACTCATCACTTATCCTTAGTTGTGGAGTCTCCCTTGTTCGTGAATTTCTCAAACTTTTTGGCATCTTTCGATTGCTTATGAATTTGAAGAAACTTCTAGAACTTTGTTGCCAACAAGACGAAATCCTCAATGTCGGAATCATCATCATTCGAAACTTTAGTTTCCACCTTCAGGGCTTTCAAAGCAATGCCCTTTTATTTCTTTGGCACTTACTTGGAGGTAAACATGTCGAGTTCATAGGTTTGAAGGTCTCCTACGATCTCTTCTAGTTTCGACGAGTTAAGCATACCAAGGGAATTCATAACAGTCACTTTCACATCAAAACTACTAGGCAACGATCTCAAAATTTTCTTAATCACTCGGCTATAGGGAATCTTCTCACCTAGGTTAAAAGCCGCATTAATAATAGTGGACAACCTAGTGTAAAACTCATCAAATGCCTCACTCTCTAACATCTTAATAGTCTCAAATTATGTTGTGAGATTTTGCAACTTAGTTTCCCTAACCGTGATCGTGCCCTCGTGAGTCAGTGCAAGTGTATCCCAAGATTCTTTCGAAGTTTCACAAGTCATGATACGATTATACTCTTCAGGTGTGACATGTGAGGAAATAACGTGCAGACATTTAGAGTTATATTGTGCAAACCTATGTTCAATCTCAGTCCATAACTCAACGGGTTTCAAACTAGTGACCTCGCCCTCTCGCGTGACATGTGGTGTCCAACCTTTTTCAACCGCTAACCAAACGCGCTCATCAATAGACTTTAAATCACTTGTCATTAGCCATCGAAAATAGGAATGCGAAAATTCTCATAACCACCAAAATTCATCCTTACAAGCAGTAGGGGATCAAACATAATAAAAATGTATTTCTAGCTCTGATACCAATTTGAAGGTCCCCAAATATTTAAAAACAAACTTTTGCTTGAGCGAAATTAAGTTAAGGATGAATACAAACCAACTTCCTCTTTTTGAAAAACTCTTTTTCAATTTTATCAAACCAAGTTGTGACATAAATTAACTTAACCAGATTTTATCTCGATTAACCCTAAGCATGCAACTAGTGATTAAAGCAAGTAAAATAAAGTAAAGAAATACTCGCAACATCGATGTACGAGGAAAAACCCAGTCGGGAAAAAATCTCGGACGACCCAGGCTAGACAATCACTATGATAAAGGAATTATAAAGTTAGGCGAGAGTATTGTAAAACGACTTGATCCCCATGAGACTTGATTTCCTATGATCCTCTACCAATCTTCACAGTGCCCGCGCAGAAACTTACCTTCCTCCACGATGCTCGCCCACAACACGCACCTCCACGAGTTTCTTGGTGTCCACCGATATGGCCTATATCATCTACGATGTCGAAATTGGTATCCTCCGAATATTCATCGTAAAACCAACAATGGATCTTTAATAGAACCTCAAACTTGGTGCCAATAAGATCACAAGAACATATGGTAATGAAAAGATCGGATGCTTGAAACTCTAAGGATGTTTTATAGTGAAAACACTTAGAAAACTTTTATACATAAAACTCTCTGTATCGTAAACTATTTTCGCACTGCACACGCTTTGAGGAAACAAAGCACTACTTTTTATAAATATTTTAAAGTTGCGGGGGGGTCTCGTTTGAGCAAGATACTGCGTCATTTGAACGACATCAACTCTTGTTCGAACGATAACGTTTGTCGTTCTAATGACAGTCCCCTGTTTTTAGAGTCCAAACCAATTTAAACTCTAATCCAACCTTATACACTCTAAACGAAGTGTAAACATGTAAAACACTTTTAAAAACATTTTTCTTTTAAAAATAACATCCTTATTTTTCTAAAATAAAATTATGAGTTTCATTAACATTATGCATTCATACCTGTGTGATCTCGAAATGCAATTAAACCTTGAAGACAAAAAATTGCACCAAGTAAACTTTGACAAGATTAATTCCTTGTAGCTTTGCTGTAACGTCTTCAATTAATCTTTGACAAGTCATAGTCTCATAGTGATCGGACCATAAAAATCTACCTATGACTCAAAAGTGTTTTGTTCCGAGAATAAGTCAAAATTACGTTAAGACTCAATTGGAAATTTTGTCCTTACAGTATTTAACTTGAGTAAGAATTTGATTAATTATTAAAATGAGGCAACTAAGGCCCATAATGAGTTGAAGCTGAAGACGGACGAGATCACTAAGGCTAATAATAAGCTGACCCAAAGGATAAAAGCACTCTCAAAGGCCGAGGAGGATATTAAGAAGGCTGAAGAGCAGGATGAGCATGTTGAGCTGGATGTAGTCATTTTTCACATGATGAGAGAGGATACAACAAAGTCCTGTGAATTTTTTATATTCGAGTACAAGGTTCCCTTGGATTTTGAATTAGAGACGGTGTCCTTTTTTGTTGAAAGGTCAGTTGAGCTCAAGAAAAGAGTTGAGAAGTATTACCTTAACATAGCACGAGTCGTTAGTAATTGGGAAGGTGATGATGATGAGGTAATATCAGGGATGGCTCTAAAGTTTTTGGGTCCCTAAGCAAACAATCAAAATAAGGGCCCTTGTACACACTCACAAAAAAAACCTCACGCTTCAACGGTAAAATCATTTTTTTCGATAAATTTCAAAAATTTTGAAATAACAAAATTTCCAACGAAATTTAAACGAACAAAAAAATAACTAGCCTTAGCATTATTTTATATTTACTCAAAAATTTTATTGACTAAAATAACAATGCAAACAAAAACTTTGAATTGATAGATGCTGACTCACTAATTAAAGCTTCACCAATTGAATTTCAATGTGCACACTCAAGCCTATTTATAAGATCTAATAGCAAGGCAATACTCACATCCAACCGATGTGAGACTTTTCCAAAACACTAGAAAATCACTCATATACATATACTTAGATTGCTCCCATTGCTCCTAGATTTCTCCAAAGCACTAAGGTGTGTTGAAAGTGGGTTAAGTTGTGATTTGGGCTTATTTGGAATGGACTTATAAGTGTATATGAGTCATGAGGATTTTTATTTTGCGCCTTTTCATTTTGTAATTGATTTTAAGTTGAAGAAGTTTTATTTTTTTGGGGCCCTTTTTGAGTGATAAACTCTAATATTTTTTTGATAAACTAAATTTTTTCAAACAATTTTTTTATACCTAAATTGATTTTTATTTTGGGGGCTTGATTAATCAGGACCCTAGGCGATGGACTAGTTTGCCTACACCTAGAGTCGGCCCTGGGTAATATCCATGACAAACATCGATGTTATGGATGTTCTAATCCTAGTTGTTAATAGAACTGCCTCAGTTGAGATGACCACTGCTAAGCCGACCTCTCCATTGACCTCTCAATTGGTGATCCAAGAAAACCCTTAGGGTCCTCAGGTGGCCAATACTGCTAATGTTGATGGCTCATTTGTTCCTTCAGTAGTTTGAGTTCGTGGAGCCTTATGAATTTTTGTCATAATTTTTGAACAATCATTATAGCATTTAACTTATTATATTTTGGTTTCTCGTATGTTATTGGTTGAATGAGAATATTACTTTGGTCTTTATTCTTGTTGCCTGAATGCATGTATTGTACTTTCTTGCTTAATATTGTGCTTAACCTATTATGTTCAGCCAAATTGTTATTCCCCATATGTAACTTATGTTTTTGGGGCGTGTTTTGGCATGAAAAATGTTTATAGCAGAGTTAATTTACACCCATTTTGAGAATAGTGCTTAGAGTGTGTAGCTTAGTCCTCATATTATTTAAGTATTTTCTTGGTGGCTTACCTGGCTTGACTATTAGCTATCGGTGGACGAAAATGTGTTGTCCAAATAGGGTTTTTATCAGTGAAAAGTTAACTTATTTTACCCCTATCATTTTTGTTTATCCAATCTTTGGCCATGGACAGTGACATACTCGTACCCATTAGGTTCACTAATGCTTTTAGCTAACTTATTGGTCTATTTAGTCATCTCCTGGTCGACCTAACCTAGTGGCTACACTGGTTATCCCTAGGTCGACCATTTTCTTGATCATTACTTGTCCAAAGTACTTGGGCCTCATTAAATATGGTCTGGCCGTAATTTATGGTTTGTCCACTGACATATTCAATGTTTTTACAGAAAAATATATATTTCTTAAGAATTTATCCCTATTCTCTATATTTTAAATTAATTGAAACAATTAAATTTAAGAATTAATTTTATTAAAATGTTTTTAAAATATTCAAAAATCCTCTTTAAACATACAAATACAAATCATAAAAAATGATGCTTGAAATGCAATGTGTAGTGTCCTACGTGACTTAGAAATATTCCTATGAGCCACAGTGTGCAATGTGTGAGATACTACCTTCCCTTTTGAAGAGATTTGAGCCGAACTTTGAGAGATGTTATAGATTGAGAAGATACATTGTCATTGGTATTCTAGACACAACATTAATACATAAAATATCTTATCAAATTTCGGTCCAACTAGATGCAAGTCTATATAGCTAAACACCATAAAAACCTTAACCCTAAGAGTGTTCTATATAGGACCTTCAATTTCCCCCATTGGACTAATTTTGACAAAACCCTTGATTACATTAAATGACATACAAAGGTAAAAAGAATACTAGTGTTTCCTATACCAAGTTTTCTATCTACCCACCAAATCCTAGATAGTAAAATGACTCAAACTGATAGATGAGCAGAATTCCTAAAAAGACAAAATACCAATCATCTGAGAAGGCCCCTACGTGTATGTGCATTGGGTAAAAACAATTTTTTAAAAAATTTCTCAATTTTATTATGCACTAAATAAGTGAACCAAATTAATTAACCAAATTTTATATTTTTGACCCTAAACATGCAACTATGTGATTCAAGATATTAATGAATTAAAGCATCCAATCACAAACACAATATTTCGGGAGAAAACCCCAAAGGCAATTTTTTTTTATTTCACTAAAGTTTTGCAAATCACAACTTAGAATAAAACAGAGAAATACTGCAATGAATTCCCACGAGAACTCACAAAGACCGCAGCCTTGAACTAACAATGATTCCCTCGAGAACCACAATGACCGCAGTCGATAATAATGATTCTCTCGAGAACCACAAGAACCTTAGTCCTCCACTTCAGTAGTGAATACTCTCGAGTATCCCCAAGATCAGCAGTGAAGAATGCTCTCCACAAGTATAACTTCGATAAAGAAGTGTTTGGGTTCCAAAGATGATTCACAAAAGAATTAGGATTGATTTGTAAAAAATACTTTAGCCCAAAAAAGTGAAGACTATTTTGCATTTTTTCTGTAGTTTGCGTAAATGAAAATTCTTAATGAAATTATTCAAGAAAACGGGTTTAAATAAGCGAACACAAATTTTAAGGTCGTAGAAATTCGTTCGAGTGACCTATGAAACGAGATTGAGATCTCGTTAGAATCACCCTTCAAACGATGTATCAAACAAACTTAAAAACACCAAAATAGTACGGGGTCAGTTGATTCATATTAGAAGCAGGGCTTCAAATGAGATGTTAATGTTGTTTAATCCATATGAGAAGCAGGGATTCAAATGACCTATCAAATGACATGCCAATGTCGTTTGAATGACATAGCATATTCGTTTGAACGACTTAAGCCATTTTCAAAACTCCGCCTACAGTAAGTTTAGAAAATATTTTCAAGTTTGAAAACGCCTTGTTTTGTTAAAAAAAAAGTAGTTTAGCAAAGTATCCCAATACTTAGTAAAAAAATCAAAGTAACACAAAAATAAATCCACACCAAAGTAACACAAAACTAAATCCATTCCAAAATATACGTATCAATGTGTAGATGATGAAAATGCTTGATATTCGAATCTGTCTTCTTATACGTGTGAACTTAAAATGCTTTGACGGTTGTAAAGGGAAATGACATGCTCAATGTAAACTATCCAGCTAGGGACAAAATGGAAAATATGTCCTTACAAATCTCCCCCTATGGCAATTCTCGTAAAAAGTAAAAAATATGAATTATCTAATAAAATCCTATATAAATCTAATACCCTGCCATAAACCCAAAAGTGTAAAGATACTAAATATACAAGTCTTTAAAATCTTCAACTTTGAACTCTTTAAATCGCCTTGCTTTCTCTTGACCTTGAACTTCTTTTGTATGTTTTTCAAATGCTCATCAAAGTCCTACACACAATAAACATAGAAATATACCTACGTGATGTATCAAGTTTGAAATGAGATAAACAATCATAAATCAAATCAAATCTCCCCCATAAGTCTCTCACTCCCCCATAATTCATAATTCGTTCTACCCCTTTTTATTTGTTTGAATTACATAAGGAAAAGAATAAAAAATAATAAACCAGAGTGGATCACAACAAGCATAGAAAATAATCACAAACATATATCAAATAAGCTCATGCAAGGATAAACTCAAAAGGCTCCCCAAACTATTTTTAATTTTTTAATTTTTTTCAAGGTAAAAAAATATTACAAAAACAACACACACCATGAACTAACACTAAGATAACCAAATCATGGAAAAGAAATGAATGGGTGTGAACAAATTTGATATGAAAATGAACTCGAAAAATCATAACATATGTGCACAATGAATATTGGATACTCATAACAAATGAACTCAAAATCATCCTTTGGTGGAAAAATTGTTGAATTTATATGATATCGACTCAATCTAATTAACAAATCAAATTCTAAAATGATTTTCACACTAATAACACCTATAACTATGTAACGCTTTTTCTAGACTTTTTCAGGACGTGCAAACCCGTTGCTATTTTCCAACCAAACTCCCTCATAAACGATAAATCTTTTTCCAGCAAGGTTGTAATTTCTCTTTATGAGAATTCCTATTGGCCCCTTTTTTGCCAACTATGATCTTTTTAATGCCTTAATTTTTTTCTATGGCTCTTTTTAAATAGTGGCGTTCACGACGTGTTGACTTGCCTCTCGCAGCCTTTTCCTGTATACACTCGTATTTTTTAATATTAAACAAACTCTCACGGGCAACGGTTCTCACATGACCTACTTTCATCATTTCATTTTATCGTATTTGGTTCATTTTAAAGATAGGATTGGGATGAAAACACTTTGACCAACATGTGATAGACAAGTGCAATAATCAATCAAATTCGTGCAGATGTGCATTAAAGGAGACAAAGAGCCAAACATTATAAAGCACATGTATGAAATGATGTAGTGTCTCAAATCACTTTCAAAAATTTACGTGGATAGTGGAATGATATCGTGACTTGATCATCCTAAATGTCCATCCATATATGGTGTATAACAAACTACAAAAATATTTTTGTGTTTTTCAAAAATTTTATCAAAATAAAATATTTTTGGTTTTTCATTTTTCTTAATAACCGAAAATATTTTTCGATTTTTCTCTTTACTTAAATAACCAAAAATCCTTTTGTATTTTTTCAAAATTTTTCAATAAACAAAAAATAGAGTACAAAAGATACACAAGTCATAACACTAGAAAAGATATATCATGAAGCATAATTAGCGTATGAAAACAATCTAACATGATCAACTGGAAGATTTAACATGGGGAGAATCACGTGAAATCAAACAAGAGTCATGAAGCAAAATTTCTAAAGCCTCGAAGTCCAATTTCCTAACCCAAATAGGTGTGAAACGACGCATGGGGGTTTTGGGAACTGGATTGATTATATTCTTAAACTTCCTAGGAGCATTTTGAAGTAACATACACGCCTAAGGTGACCTTTCCTACCACAATGAGTGCAAGTGTAGATATAACGGTGAACGTTACCTAAAGATGGTCCTCTCGTACTGTTCCTAGGTGGCTCTCTCCTAATGTTCCTAAGTGGCTCTCTCTTATGCATGGTCTTGGCTTTGGGAATGGGAGCAACATGGTCATCGAAGCCAATTCCTCACCTATCATCTTTGATTTTTACGGTGCCTAATATCCTATCCAACTTTTCCGACCTAGCCTCCAACTCAAACTTAACCTTACTCGAATCTTTCAATCTCTCCCCAAGCTCACCAATCCTAGGTAAACGCCTAGACTCCTCAAACTCTGGAAGTTCATTTTTCATAGACTCCATTAAACCAATAAGATTATCTCTCACCCTCGATATATTCTAACTTCTCTCGAAGAGTCTTCTCACGTGCCCTAAGATCCTCAATCAATGCATCTGTATTATTATTATTATTATTATTATTATTATTATTATTATTATTATTATTATTATTATTATTATTATTATTATTATTATTATTATTATTATTATTATTATTATTATTATTATTATTATTATTATGCCACGTTTTTTTAACTTAACTTCTAACTTCAAGTTTGCCTTCTTTACCTTCACGATTTTCGCATATAATTCATTTAAGAAAACTTGAAAGTCACTCTCCTCCACCTCTTCATCCTCACTCGCATCACCCTCACTCTCTTGGGCTTCACTCACTATGGCCACAGAAGAGTTATGTAAAGATGTACCTTCATGTGAAGATTTATCGTCATCATTCACATGACTAGCCACGAACGTCATAAGGTTTCGCTCATTTGAGGAATAGTTTTCTTCTTCCTGATCACTATCACTAAGGGTGGCCACATAAGCTATTGGTTTATTCCTTAGATAAGTGGGGCACTCAGCTATCCTATCGCCATACCCCTCACAACAAAGGCACCTCTCAGAGCCATCCTTTTTAACTAATATCTTAAGTGCAGACTTCATACGTCTATGTGCTTTAGGTAACAACAATATTTTTAAAATTTTCTTGACTTTATTATGAACCAAATAAGTGTACCAAATTAATTAACCCAATTTTATCTTTTTAACCCTAAACATGCAACTATGTGATTCAATGTATTAGTCAATTAAAGCATGCAATCACAAACATAATATTTCAAGGAAAACCCCCAAAGGGGAAACCTTCTATGTTAATAAAGCTTTGCAAATCGCAACTTACAATATAATAGAGAAATACTTCGATGAATTCCCACAAGAATTCATAAAGATCGCAGCCTTGAACCAACAATGACTCCCTCGAGAACCATAATGACCTAAGTCGACATCAATGATTCCCTCGAGAATCACAAGAACCTCAGTCCTCCTCTTCAGTAGTGAATACTCTCGAGTATTCCCAAGATCAACAGTGAAGAATGCCTTCCACAAGTATAACTTTAATAATTAAGTGTTTGGATTCCAAAGATGATTCACAAAAGAATTAGGATTGACTTGTGTGAATCTAAAAAGAATTTTAGCCCTAAAAAATGAAGACTATTTTGCAGCTGTTTTCCAGTTCGCGTTAATGAAACTCTTCACGAAAACAGGTTTTAATAGGCAAACGCAAATTTAGAGGTAGTGAAAAGTCATTCGAACGAGATCTTAAGGTCGTTCGAACGAGATTGACATCTCATTAGAAGCTTCGAACGACGTATTAAACGACCTTAAAAACACAAACTAGTACGGGGTCGTTTGGTCCATATGAGAAGCAAGGCTTCAAACGACGTATAAAATGACATATCAATGTCGTTTTATCCATATGAGAAACATGGCTTCAAGACCTATCAAACGACATGCCAATGTCGTTTGAATGACATAGCAAAGTCATTTGAACGACTTAAACGATTTTCAAAACTCTGCCTATAGTAAATTCAAAAAACATTTTTTAAGTTTGAAAATGCCTCATTTTGTAAAAAATAGTTTAGAAAATTATCCCAATACTTAGTAAAAAATCTAAGTAACACAAAACTAAATCCATACCAAAGTAACACAAAACCCATACCATACGTATCGACGTGTAGATATTAATGAAGCTTGATATTCAGATTCGACTTCTTGAACGTGTGGACTTGAAATGCTTTGACGGTTATAACAGGATGTGGCATACTCATTGTAAACTAGCTAGATAGGGACAAGATGGAAAATATGTCCTTATATCTTCTAAGAAGCAAATGAGAAGAATATGCTTGATAAAATTTCAAAATATGCGCAGAAAGTATGCAATATAGGAAAGAAATCAACAACTTAATCAAAATTATATACTCATCTCTCCCCCATTTTGACTAAAATTAGACAATGGATGAGATTTAACTAGAAAAGTGTTAGTCAAAGGTCTAATAAGTGTCTCCTACATAAAACTGATTTTAAGAGATATCCTATTCTCTCGATAAATTTATCCTAAAATCTTAGAGATCTTGTTCAAAGAATGAAGACATAACTAATTTTTTTTCTAATTATTGATTGCAATCATTCCGATCATGTGTCAAAGTCTTTCAAAATGGGTTTTATCGAATGATTTAGTAAATAAATCAGCAAGTTGTTTATGAGTAGCAACATGTTCAATAACTAGCTCTTTTGATTCAACTAACTCTCTGATAAAGTGATGATGAATGTTAATGTGTTTTGTTCGACTACGTTGCACAAGATTTGTAGTGATATTAATTGCACTTTCATTATCGCAATAAAGATGAACTTTAGATTCAAAGACACCATAATCATATAACATTTTTTAATCCACATAAGTTGAGTACAACATGCGCCAGCAGCAATATATTCAGACTCAATAGTAGGTAATTTAACACTAGCTAACAAGGATTTTTCACATTCAATTAAATCAAGAATTTCATCACACTCTTCTTTATCAGAATTAGTTAGACCAGCTAGATATATGTCACCACAACAATCATAGACTTTCCCAACAAATGCAAGACACTTTGATTCAGATATATCCTGGTCATCTTCCTATTCATAATTAGAAGAGTTATCCCAAGTTTTGGTTAAATGGGCTCTGTGATATTTATTTCGTTTAGGCTATGGTTTAGATTTTCAATTAGTTAGGAAGTGGCCTAATTTACCACAATTGTGAGATGCCATCTTAGACTTATCAGGTTTGTTGTTATTACTACCATAATTAACCGACTGTTTATTATTTATGTTGTGAGGTCTAGAGGAATGGTTTGATTAATAGTCAACTTGCACTCGTCTTTTTACAATGTAATTTCTTCTTTTTAACAGTCTTTTAAACTGTGTTGACATAAGTGCAAGTTCACTCTCAATTTTTTCGAAATTGTCAACGTCCCCAGTAGACTCAATATTAGACTTAGGTTGTATCTGAACTATTTTTTTATCTTTATTAGCATGAACAAATTTAAAAGAAACCTTAGAAGGTTCATTTATTTACTCAATGATATACCATTTATGATAAAATCTAGGAGCAAGAGACCTGAGTATTTTAGCACATATTTGCTTATTCATATACATAATTCTGTTAGCATGCAGTTGGGTTATTACATAACTTAAGCGCATGTAAAAATCATCAAAAGTTTCATTATCTTTCATAAAAAGCATATTGTATTGTTGAACAAGCATTTGAGTTTTACATTCTTTAGCCCCATAATCTTCTTCATGTGCAACGACTAAAGTGTCCCAAGCGTCTTTACTATAGTGTAGTGATAGATTCGTTTGAATTCATTTTCACTAACACTCATAAAGATTGCATTCTTTCCTTTATTATTAAAATTTCTTATCTTCTTTTGTTCATTACTTAATTCAGTAGTCCATAATTTCTAAGTGTACAACTACCTTCTACTATAGGTGCATTGGGATGTGTATAGCCAGTTTTTATTAAGTCCCAAACATCATCACCTGAGGTACTCTAAATAAAAGCTATCATGTAAACTTTTTAGTAGGAAAAGTTTGAGCCATCAAATATAGAGGGTCTGCTAAAGTTACCAATCCTAATTAACTGACTTGTATCCTCCATTAAAACAAGGTAAAAAGAGTTTAACAATAGTCTTTTGAAAATGGCCTTTTAAAAAGTCAAGCTCTGGTACCACTTGAGCGGGGAACGGTGCACTTTTAAAACACTATGAGAAATTAACTATAGTTGTGTAAACTTAAGATACCTACGAGTTTGTATAGAGGGCTCAAGCAGGACCAATTTAAACTTTTTACTTAAATTGTTAACTAGGTGACAAACTAGATTAAGTTTGACTAGTTAATTAAAGTCCAATTTTATTATCTCGATTAAGCAACGTTGTTAAATAAATAGTAACAGTTCCAATTTAATTAGGCGAGTTTCTTATTCTTTAACCCACTTTTTCATGCGAGGTTATTTAGATAGAAAATTACAACATGCAGGTATTTATTTTACGCGGCAAAAACCCTTCCCCTTGGAAAAACCACGGATCCTTTTAAGGATCAAACTAATCTACTCCAATAAACAAATCAAAATAAGAACGATTGTACCAGCATGCAATAAGACACAAAATTGTTTAGTCAAAAAGATATTATCTAATGCCAAGCCACTTTGCGTTGGTTGATCTTCTGAACTTAGATTTACTTTGTTCCTGCCCAAGTTGTCTTTCTTCACGTCTTCACTTTTCCCTCTAGCTTCCTTAAGCGCGGGATCATTTCAGTGCCTAGTGACTTATTCTAATGAAGTGAAAGTATTGTGTGTTATGCTACCATAACTCACACACTCTTAAATTATACAGACGAATGATATGTAACAATAATTGCTTCTTGGATATGTTTGACGAGTCTTATATTCTTTCCTTTTAAGTTAAGCCGTCTTGACTTAAACAATTTTAAAAAATATTTTTCAATTCTTTTGAACACTGAGACTTGGCAATATATTTACACTAATGTTTTAGTGCCTGAGTGTATAACGTGTTCTGCGAGTGAACATAACTAAGTGATAAGATGTATGATGATATTTAATATCAGTCCTATAACACTAATATATATGCTATGTAGATTAAATAGTAAGCAAAAATAGCACATACAACCAATTAATAATCCTCTGAGACAGAGTACTCACTAAACATATTTGACTAACAAAACTTCGTATCAGATTAAGCATAAAGTCAAATATAGGTTTAACAGACTATTTTATGAAATTATTTAGACTAAAAATGACTTTAATCTAATATCCTATTATACTCTTTTTAAAACTTAGATTAAATTTAGGTTCTTATTATACAAGATTATGAGTTTTAACTATTTCTTCATCAATATAAGAAAATAGTCCTAGTTCAAATCAGTTCTCAATTCAAGTCCAAGATAGGTATGGATACGGAATAAGCTCTTGATTCAAAATCAGTCCAAGTCTTACTATATGGACAAGTATCAAATCTTTGATTAAAATAAGTTCATTTTAATCAAATAGGTTCAGATGTCTAAGCCTTATTTTTATGTTCAAAATACATTTTTAAACATTGCTTTTATATTTCTTATAAAATCTTAGAGTTTAACCAGAATCTTGAACTTACAAACAAATAAATGAACAAAAATACTCAAACAAATTCAATTGTGTGAAATAGTTGTTCAAGATTTCACAAAAATTATATCTAAGGAAGATTTATCAATGTAAAACATATGTAGACAAGTATAATGTATGTTCATGTGTGTTTTGTTAACTAAACACAAAAACTAAACATGCAAATAGGTTTCAACACGGATCTTAACAGAGAACAACAAATACAAGATATGTGAATCTGTAGTATGATGTGGTTCTCATTTTGAAGCCAAATACCTTTAAGTTTTGAAGAGTTTTCTTAGTATAACTGGGCTTACGAGATATAACAAAAGTATATACCAAAATATACAACAATTAACAGACTAAGAATGATCTTAAAAAATATCTAAACAAATAGAGAAGTGATTTCATTTTTAAACCATATAAATGTTGCAAATCTGAAGTGAAATATTAGGATTGTTTTTTAAAATAGTTTGTAATAAAAAGTACAAATCCTATTAGGAGAATTTTTGAAAATATTTGAAAGATTCAAAACATTTTTAAACAAAACAAACACACAAAACAAAAATCCAAATGATATTAGTGTTCTGTGTTGAGACTTGATCTATAAACAAGATCAAATCGTGTAACGAACACTTGTGTGTGAAGTGTGTGTGGAAACTCTCTCTCTCTATTTTCTCTCTCTAGATTCTAGTTTGACAGAGTTTCTATAAGCTCACAAATTATCTCAGCAATTAAAATGGGAACCATGGGTCTCAATTTATAGGAAGTGAGGTGTGTGCTGATTGGAGCAAAATGAAGACACGCTGATTGCCAAGATAGAACATCAGCTGTAGATAACAAAGCAATCCAACGGTTCTGAAAGAAACAAAAAATGATGTCTTAATATCGTGACACATGGGAGTCTCGAACGTTCGGTATAAAACGTGTTTAAACTGTGTATAAGTAGTATATAAATCATGTATAAGATGTATGCAATGGGTATAACATGCGTATAGCACATAAACATAAACCGGAATTTATAAAAATGTTTAATTCAGAATTTTAAATATTTTTAATTCATTTTAAACCAAAATTAAATTAGAAAAATTCCCAAAAGATGTGAGAAAAGTTTAGAAAAATATTTTCAATGTTTTTACACACAAATATATTTTCCTTAAGAATTTATCCCTATTCTCTGTATTTTAAATTAATTGAAACAACTGATTTAAATTTAATAATTAATTTCATTTAAATGTTTGATAATGTTTTAAAAATATTTAAAAATCATCTTTAAACATACAAACACAAATTATAAGAAATGATGCTATGAAATGCAATGTGTAGTGTCTTATGTGACTTAAAAATATTCTTATGAGTGATAGTGTGCAAAGTGTTGGATTCTACCTTCCCTTATAAAGAAATTTGAGATGAAATTTGAGAGATGTTGTATATTGAGCAGAGACAGTGGCATTGGTATTCTAGACACAACATAAATACATAAAATGTCTTATCAAAATTTCAGTCCAACTAAATGAAGGTCTATATAGATAAACATCATAAAAACCCTAACCCTAAGAGTTTTTTCAATAGGGACGTTCAAAATAATACTATTATGCTAGCACCTGGTTTCCCTTTACCTGACCTATTTTGAAATTTATAGGAAATTTCATCACTTGATGAACTAAGGAGGCAACTGCTTAGAAGTTCTTCAAGCCTATCCTACCAAAAATGATGTTACAGGTCGAGGCCACATTCTTCTCCATGATCAAGAAATGAATTCTTTTCATACTACAAGTTGTCCATGTCCCTGTGTGACTTCTAGTTCAATATTACCTACGGGGTACACTTTCTACCCCTCAAATTCAATCAATTGATGATGGTAGGCATGTAATATTCTCTTAGATAGTTTTAATCTTTTAAAGTAGTTATAGAATAACACATCGTTCGAACTACCGTTGTCGACCAAAATCCTTTGAATTGTCCACGTATGAACCATTAAGTTCATCACCAACGGACCTTCATGCGGATATATAAATCCACACTAATCATCTTTAGAGAATTTGATAATTAAATGATCACGATTTACCTTATGAGGGTGAATGGCTTTCGCTCTTGTCTCTACTACTGAGTGTGAAGAACTTTGCCTCGTTCAAATAGAAATTTCTCTCCGTGAGACCATCTCCACCTCCAGTAATAAAATTTATCCCTAAATAGATCAAGGATACTATAACTTTTGATTCCTTGGGATTCTTTGGAAAGTCATCTATGCTACCCTAATTTGAATCTTCATTATCGCGCTCGCGTTTCTTATCATTTATTCCATTACAAGGGGACTTAGAACGTATCTTAGGATTGGCTTAATCCTTGGTCTCGGCTGCTCGACCAGACCTATCAATGTACTTCAACTTGCCCCTTTTGATCAGTTCCTTAATATCGTCATTCAGAGATAAAAATTTATCAGTTGTATGGTCATGCACTTTGTGTAAGTCACACCACTTACTTTTGTCCCTTTTGACAGAGGGAGTTTTAAGTTTCTATGTCCACCTCAACTTATCACTTCCTCGAATATCATCGAGGATGTGATGTACTCGCATAATGAGGGCGGTGTACTCATTAAACTTCTTCGGCATGTCCTGCTTTAGCTTCTTGGACTTTTACCTTTTATTTGAGTTTCCTCCAGCCTCGTATTTAGCATATCCATACTCTTTGGATTCCATATACTTCTTGACATTCGTGATCTTGCCAAATTTATCTAGGAGTTTGGCCATGGTGTTGGGAGGAGCTTTTGTAAGCGCTAAGTAAAACTTTATCAGAAGAAGGTCACTCAGGATAGTAGTGATGCCTATCTTTTAATCATAGTTGATTGTGGTAACCATGTTACGATAACATTGGATCTTCACATGCCCGACACAAGCCTCTAAGATTCTTGTGCACTAAGTTAATGCAGAGTCTTAAGTGACGAAAGACTCCCATGTATCTATCACTCGAAACCGTTCAAACTTATAAGGGATAGGTTCAAACTTCTAGGGATGGCTATTAACGGAGCTTAAGACTCTCCTAAGTTTACCTATAAAACTAAACTCACCCTTCATTAAGAGGGGCATGTGATATTATATCATAAACAGTACTACAAATCTGTCGACCAATTCTCCGAGTTCATAAGAGAACAAACCCCAAATTCCGTGGACGTAGGCATGTTGCCAAACTATGTATATCTTGCATTGTGTTTTTTTATATTCTTCTTTGAATTCCACTTTTAATTTAGATTGTGCGCATTGAATGCAAACATTGTGGGAAATTACCACCTTTAACTGGCACCGTCTAAGAAAAATGATCTGAGTTATTTGACACTTGCTAAATTCTTGCAGTGTCTCACTCACCCAACTAAGACCATATGAATATAAATGACCAGGAGGGTCATCAACAACACAATCATGGAAAACCAAAGGGTTATGTCCTTAACAAAGGCGATCACGATGACCAACACCAACTGACCCTTCCCTTTTAGAGGGTTAGATCTGAGATTGGTGAGTATGAACAATCCTCTAATTATTGTTATCGTCGTCAGAAGGATAAAACAGTGTACATTGATGATCTTGAATGATCTAACTAGATCTCAAAGCTTATTAACAATTATGAGAAGTTCCTATGAGATGAAAGGGCTACTTGCAAGCTCTAACAGGAGCAGAACGCCATGCTCCAACGGGGCTTAAAAAAGCTATAAAAGGAATCTAATAAAGAGAAAATCAAGCGTGGCTGTTGCTTACGAACTCCTAGCCCTCAAGTAAGTAGAGCTTGGAGACGAGGAAGGAGTACTCAGTGAAAGAAATGTTTTCCTCACCGAAGGTCTCCTAAAGGGAGACTACAACCCGATTACCGGTAAAGAGACAGAGAGCTTTGTGACTTTATCATAAGGGAGGTAAAAAGATACCTAGTCTATCAAGGGGCTCGCACTACCAAGAATATTTCCATAAAATCCCTCGTCTCTGGGATGAAATCACTTTTTAGTCGATATATAGAAGAGTTTGAGCCTCCCAAGAATTTTTTTCCCCCAATAATCAAGATCTATGACGGGAAGACTGATTCCAACGATTATGTCAGGCAATATTACCAGACGATGATGCTGTGGAACACTAACAAAGGATTAATGTATCAAATTTTCCATTCCAGTCTTGAAGATACTTCCAGAAGTGGTTTGAAAAATTGCCACACCGATCGATAGCCTCCTTTAAGTAACTGGCTGAGTCCTCTACAACTAGATTCATTAACAGTATCACCCATCACAAGCATATAGGTTCACTTATGGTGATGAATAAAATGACCTAGGAAACACTCCAAGAGTATAGAAGAAGTTACTGGGAGGTATACAATGAGGTAGAGGAATGCAGTAAGCAAGTCGTGGTGGCATCCTTCAAAATTGGTCTGTCGAGAAGTTCCATGCTTTACCACTCCCTCATAAAGTGGGAGGCCATCATAATCGATGACCTCATGGAAAGGGTTGAAAAATGCTCCAAGGTTGAAGCTATGGTGACTAGATTTGGTCAGGATGGAGATCGACAAAACAAGTTAAATCACAGGGATAAGGGGGGAAAATAAAAAAGTAAGGAGAAAGAAAAAAGGGAAGCTGAAAGTGGTCGAGAAAAAGGATCTCAAAAATTCATTCAATGTATCTAAAATGGTGTTCTCTGAACCGATTTATAAGTTATTTTATAAGATCAAATTCTGGTAATATTTTAAATGGATCGAGAAGATGTTCAGCGATCCCAAAAAGAGGAATCAGGCACTGAAATGTGCTTACCATAAAGATCACGATCACAGGATCAAAAATTACAAGGCACTCAAGTCCTACTTCGGGGATTTGGTTCAGGCTAGGAACCTAAAATATATCTTAGAGAAGAAGGAAGGCGCAACCCAGTTTGTGCACGACCAGAGACTCGAGACCGTCCGAGACAATAACATGGCACACGAATTAGCGGTATTCCATGGTGGGATATGACCGAATAACGCCTTAGACGAATGTGTGGGTCATGAATTTACAGTGATTCATAGTGCGTCAAACCCAAAATAAATCAAGGGTAATGCCCTTGGGATGGAAGTTAAAAAGCTCACAGTAGTCATGGAAGCCTTTGAGATCGAACCAGCTAAGCCATTGTAGGCAAACACCGACGACCTGAAGATATTGATTATACAAAATACTTCATTTTCATTGATAATGATTTGGTCAGAGTAAGGACTCCCCATTACAACGGTCTTATCATCACTCTAAGAGCTGATAACTAGGATGTGGATCAAGGGAGATCCTTGAAACTCATGTACCTCAAAATGTTCAATTAGTTGGACCTGCGTATCGAAGACCTACTTGAAGCCACTGTTCCTCTAGTTGTATTTATAGGAAGGATAACCTTACCCTTAGGAAATGTTTTTCTCCCTCTCCGATTAGGAGGGATCTCTAAGCCTATTGAGTTTCTCATGGTAGATATAGACTCCGTTATAACACTATCCTCGGTAGAGAGTGGTTACACACCATGATGGTTGTGCGGTCTACCTAACACCAGGAGATAAAATCATCAGTAACGATGGAGTCATAGATATACGGGGGAACCAACCCTTGTTTATAATATATTTCTTAGCTGCTACACGACCTAAGCAAGAGAAGAAATAAAAATCCATAGAGCCATAAGAAGTCACCGTACCCTCCACATATCAGTAAAAGTATGAGTGACCTACTATTGAGGAAACTAGAGTTTCCCCTGCCGCTCGTGTTATGGAGCCCCTTTAAGAGATAACATTTGATGACAATCAGTCAAAAAAGAAGTTCCTAATCGATAGTTCATTTACAAATAAGAGAAGAAAGATTTGATTATTTTCCTCAAAAGCAAGCACCTGAACACTATATGACATGCCATAAATAAATTCGGAAGTGATGTGTCACAAGCTTCATATGGATCCACCACATCCGCCAGTGAATCAAAAGGCGTGACGAACTGCTTGAGAAGGCCAAGGCTACTGAGATGGAAGTGGGGAAAATTTTAGAGGCATATTACATAAAGGAATTTCAATTACCTAAGTGTTTGTCAAACCTAGTAGTTATGAAGTAAAGAAATGGTAAGTGGAAAGTATGTGTAGAATTCACTGACCTGCACCGTGCATACCTAAAGGATAGTTTTCTTTTGTCCAAGGTAGATCAGTTGGTCAAATCCACAACTAACTATAAAAATATGAGCTTTCTCGATTCCTACCGAGGGTACCATCAAATCCTGTTATTTCCCCGGACTAGGAAAATACTTCCTTCATCACCACACTAGCGCTATGTTACTATAGGGTGATGCCTTTTGGATTGAAGAATGTTGGGGCAACCCACTAAACACATATGATAATGATGTTCAAGGATAAATTCAGAGATACAATAGAGGTATATATCGAAGATATGCTTGTGAAAAAAAGGAGGAAGGGGGATCTCCTTGCAAACCTAAAAAAACTTTTAAAGTCCTTCGTTATTCTAGGATGAAACTAAACGCAGTGAAATGCTCCTTTGGGGTACAATCGAGAAATTTTCTTGGATACCTAGTCAGTCAAAGAGGTATCGAGGAAAATCTGGACCAGATTGAAACCATCAAGAAGGTTAACCCCCAAGACTATGCATGAGGTACATAAATTGACTGACATGCTAGCTGCCTTTAACCGCTGCATATCCAGATCCTCTAAAAAGTGTCGACCTTTCTTTTAAGCACATAGGAAAGAAAGGAAGGAAGTATGTAATGATATATGCATCAGGGAACTTGAAGAAATGAATAACTATTTGAGAAAACCACCACTGCTAGCCATTCCTAATGATGGAGGCCCATTCTACTTATATCCAGTAGTGTATAATAGCGCTGTAAGTTCATCCTTGACTTGTGAGAAGAATAGGGATCAAGATCCAATTTATTATGCATGAAAAACATTGCTCGATGCTGAAAAAATATAATTTTCGTTAGAAAAGATTGCATAGGAACTGGCGAACCTCCAGAAAGTAGATACATTACATCAAAGTGCCAATATCATTGTTTTAACCTCATTCCCTCGAAAGAAATGTTCAGGAAGGCCAACCTATGTGCTTAGATGGCCAAGTGGTCGGTAGAACTCGAAAGGTTTGATATATAGTTTCATCCTAGAAACTCAGCCAAAGGGCAAGTCGTATCAAACTTCATCACAGAACATTTCGATCGAAGAAGGTGATAGATGGGTACTATATGTTGATGAAGCATCATATTCCAAAGGGGCATGATAATGTATAGTACTAGTATCCTCAGGAAAATAGTTCTTGAGCAGGCAATTTGCTTAGGATTTGAAGCCTCCAACAGTGAAGTTGAGAACGAAGCCTTTCTCGAAGGATTATGAAAAGCACTCTCCCTGGGAGCCATTAAAGAAACCCGTCACATAGTCACCCAATTCAAGCATGTAAAGTGGGATATGAAGTGGACAATTGAAGTGAAATACCTTGACCAATATAGTATCAGTAAATAAATTTTGTCCATACAAGTTATTGTCATCAATAGGACTACAAGTTGGATGGATCTGATCGTGAACTACCTAAAGGAAGATACCCTGCCAATTGATAAAGAGGAAGCACAGAAAATACTTGTGAAATTTTCTCATTTCCACATAGCGATAGATCGAAAGATTTATCGGCGCTCTTTTTTGGGACCTCACCTCTAATGCGTGCACCCTGATGACGTCGAGCCGACCCGACCCTCTGCGAGATTCATTAAGGGATATGTGGGAGTCACATAGGGGGTAGGTGGCTAGCATTTAGGGCAATGAAAGAGGGATACTGGTTGTCATATATGAAAAAAAAATATAATTTCCTACATTAAAAAATATAAGAACTATTAGCTCTTCTCACCATTGGTACACTCATCGGGCAACGATCTCAAGTCCCACACAAGTCCTTGATCATTTTCCCATAGGGGGCTTGATATAAGCGGCCCATTTCCCATTGCGTCTGGCAGTAGGAAGTATCTATTAGTTGGCACAGACTAATTCTCTAAATGGGTTGAATGGGAACCCTTAGATAATATCTGAGATCTTAATATGACCAAGTTCATATGGACGAACATCATAATATGGTTTTCTATCCCTCGTGTTATCATCACTCATAACGGAACTCAGTTTAAGTGCATTCTCTTTCAAATCTTCTACGACGAGCACAATATTCGACACTACTAAAATTCAGTGACCTAACCCCAAAGCAACGAGCTGGAAGAAGCTTCTAACAAGACAACCCTCAATGGAATCAAAAAGTGTTTGGAAAAAGTAAAGAGTGCTTGGGTCTACTAAATCCCCTAAGTTTTCTTGCGCTTTTGAACAACACCCAAGCGATCAACGGGGGAAATACCCTTTGCTTTGGCTTATGTGATGGAGGCGGTAATCCCATTGGAAGTAGGTCTGTCATCCATTAAGTCCACCTTAAAAGATCAAGATCTCAATAACGAAGCAATCATATTAGATCTTGACTTAACCGATGAAAAAATAGAATTAGATTTTGTAAAACTTACCTCCTACCAACCACAGTTATCCAAATAATACAATAGGGGTGTCAAATCGAGAGGTTTTAAGGTCAAGAATTACGCAGTTAGAAAGATCATGGGCAGAACCAAAAGCCCTGAGACTAGAAACTTGAGCTCAACAGAGAATCCCCATTCAAAGTCATTTGAGACGAATTAATGGGATTTTACCACTTAGAAACAATGGAGGGCAAAGAGGTTACCCGAGTTTGGAATGCAACCAATTTAAAGAAGTTTTACTTATAAATTTTTAGTTTATGAGTAAGTCAATTTCATCTATTTTAATTTTAAAGTTTCTTTAATTTCTTTCAAACTTCTCACATTTATCTATATGCTCTGTTCCAAAGGGCAAGCAGATGAGTATTTAATAAAGAAGATAAATTAGTTGAATGAGTTATGTTCTCTTCAACATACTATTTATCACTGTAATGGTTATCTTATCTTAAATGTCTTATTGTAAGATGGATTAGTTGAGCGACCATAAACTAACTCTGAATAAAGGTCTGCTTGCGAGACTAAGTGGCCGATTGGACAATATAAAGAGTTTTAGTGAATTACAAAACATGAACAGTGGATTGCATTCGATGAAAGGCCTACTGGGAAACCCTAGGTACATATGACCAATTGGGTCACAAAAATCCTTATTGGGGAATGACCCTACAAAAAGTGTATTTTTGCTATTATGGTTCAAGGCATAAGGTTAGATGTGATGGTATCATCTAAAAAGTAAGACTTAAAGACCACACATCATATATGGAAATAAAAATGCAAAAATTTCCATTAACACTTAAAGTTATTATAAGAAAAAAAGGAAAATAATTTACAACAAACGGTAAATATTTTTAGATCAATTGCACGACCAGGATGGCTTATTCGTTGAACTCCCATCTCCAGTAGGAAGAACATCCAACGTATAAGGAATAACGTTCGTAGACATATCTCTGATCCTTAACGCCCCCAGGACTTACCTTGTCGACCAAGTATTAATGTTGGTGGAGTTTATAATCTCCATTAAGGTCACGGTCACTGAGGTACTTCCTTAAGAGTCTAACTGGAATGGCATCCATTGGGATCTATTAAACATAAAGATTTTAAGGATGGTTTTGCTAATCAAGGAAACTTGGGTCGTACCAATACCATAACTCAGAATCCTAAAGGACCTTTGCCACTATGAGGGAATTAAGCCAACCACGTTTGTATCCAATATTTTGAGCATCGTTCAAGGAAGAATCCATATTGAGAAGGGCCTCATCGTAACCATCCATCCATAAATGGTGAGATTTTTTATAGAACTAGAATGTGAGACAATCAATATTCTTGGAAATATTGAGTGAAATATTCTTGGTCTTCCCTATTTATTCTTTTAGACAACCTTCCTTTTCTGTTTGGGAGGTGGATTTCTCCTTGGCACTCACAACTTTATCATTAAAAGCCTTTTAAATTTTCTTTAGTTCCTCTATCAATTGGTCATTATTTGTTTTGAAAATGAAGCACCATTTTTTGCCTACTCAATTAATCTATACTTATTGAATCTATCAAGCTAAAACCTCAGATCACTGTTCTCCTTCTCATGAAAAGTGGCGACCTCTCTTGCGCCCATTAGATCAGTTTGAAAAATGAAATTTCTTCTCGAATGAGCTGATTCAATAGTGGGAAATATTTCATTAATTTCACTCTCTCTGCTCAAATCAATAAGCTTCCATACGAAGTCAGCCTTCAGATTGACCAAAAACTCCTTATGACTTCCTTCGGAAGTAAAAATCATGTTATAAAAAGTGGCATTATCTACAATCGCCCAATGAAAGAGGCGACGAAGATGCAAATATGTCTCCTTTGCTTGAATAAACACATCAAGACCTAAGTGGTAGCAAATGATCACCGTCCTCATCATTGTCATCATGACCAACAACAAACTATCTTCCACGTTTTTTCAAAAATTCATTTTGAGCAACAACTGGCGTTGCAAGTCTTAGGTTAAACTGCATAAACAAATGGTCAGGCGTATATGCTCAGAAAATATAAGACATATGAAAATAAGAGACAAGAGGTAATTGTTGAATCAAAATGAGGTATTTCATTGAAATAATTACAAACGGGGAAAAACCCTATAACGTTCAAAGAAAAGGAGAATACAAATATCCCTAAACAACTCTAAGGGGAATTTTTACCGACCTTCTCTTTCTCAACGATTTTGGAAATAACTATTGTCTCCAGCTGATCGGTTACAACAACTTCCTGGAACTGTGTCTAAATAGACTCGTTAGCAGCTAGTTTTTCTATGAACTCCCCCTCAACGTCCTCCTCCTTAATATAAGGAGGGGGACCTGCGTGGTGTTCCTTGAATAATACGAGTCTTCAGCAACATCGGTTTTTACAAGAGTCTAGTCCTAGTTATTCTTAAAAAATACCTTTCTCAAGTATTCAATTTGATTTTAGACCTTGAAAAGATTTATCCCAGCCAGGAGTGAAAGAGTCCTCTTAGACCTTAGCCTTGGCCTCATTTTCCCCTTTCCTGGTGTGGTGACAATTATTATGCAACACAAATAAATATGAAAGAGGTAGCAACCAAGAAAAGATAAATAAAAAGCCAATCACACAACAACGGGAGTACGTGGTTCAGCAAAGAAGTGCCTACGTCCATGGTGGTTCAGTCAGTGTTATTTCTTTATATTCTGAAGAATAAGTACGGAGAATACAACTTGTCCTCTGCCCCGGACTTAGGGTTTTATTTATACATGTCTGTGTTGGAGTAGTGGGGGTGATGGGTTCCTTCTTATTAGCCATCTCCCCTACATGGAATCGTGTTTCCCCACAACTTCCCTTCATGGGATCGTGGGGTAATTGGATTAATACGAAGGTGACGGGCCTGGGCTTTGGGACGCTAGGGAGAGGCTACTCGTCCAGGCCTATGGTGCTAAATTCAGGGTCCCCACAATTGCCCCTAAATTTGTTGGGCCATCTTTTCAGGTCCAATGAATTTAAATAATCAGCTATTATGGTTGATTTCTTTGAAAACTGTGAAGTTACTTTGGCGGCACCCGCTTCGCTATCCGTGCGCTATGATTAGACTTGAAGGCTCGTTGGAATAAGGCGCATTTCTTTTTCTCGCTTCAGGCTTTTCCAGCAGTCTTCCATCTTCTGAGAGCTCTTGCGCTTAGTACCCTCTGTTTTCGATTTCAACTTTCGTTGCTTCTTCGCCATTTGACCTGATCTTCTGTCTTGTAAGTCTCTCGTGCTTTTTTGCATTTTCTCTTTGGTTTGTAGTTTTTCTTGTATTTTTCCAATGGCGAAGATTGGAAATAGGTCAGTGGCTGAGTTTAGAAAATTCTATAGTATTCCTGAGTGGGTAGAGATTGAGTGCTGTGCCTCGCCTCCTAGGAACGTTAGGGATATAGAGGATGCACATTGGATTCACGTCCTGTTGCTCTCCCAGGGAGGACTTACCTTCCCTCCCAATGATCTGTTTCTGCACTTCTTTAGCTACTTCAGTATTGTGACTGCACAATGTTCGCCTAACGTATGGAAAATAGTGAACGGCGTGCATAGGATAAATCAACTGTATGGCACGAAGTTAGGGCTTGCCGAGGTCTGTTTTTGTTACTCCTTTTCTCGAACGAGTTCAGGTGTTCTGTACCTTAAGTCTAGGAGCCCTGATAGGGTATTGGTAGTAAATCTACCTGATTCCCATAAGGACTACTGGCAAGAAGGTTTTTTTGTCAGGAATTGGCAACTTTCCCCCCAATTTGAAGGGTCGAGGTCTGAGAGGTTCACTGTTCCTTTTTATGGGGAAGAATATATAGGTAGATGCCAGATTATTATTTCAACCTTTGCTAACTTTGTGGTTTTTCTAACTTCTCCTTGCTTTTTCTTTTATAGCGAAGATAAAGAACTTGGAGCCTTCTCTCAACGAGGTTCGTATCTCGGAACTGGTGAAAGCTTGGAACATCAGGGAACCCTTGGGTGACGGCGAGCATCCTAGGTCTGCTGCTTTTCTGCTTGAATACAAGAACACAGGCTCCAGCTTCATAGCTCGACCTGTGGATACTGTTCCGAACTTTGATTCTTCCGAAGAGATTTTTGCTGAGCCCATCCAATTGGACGAAGAAGAGAGCAGCTCGGAGAGTGAGCCTGCAGGTGTTGTGAGTAATTTGGGTGGAGGCAGTGCTGACAGTAGCAGTTCTTCGAGTACTACCAGCAGTTCAGGTGAAGAGATGCCGTCCAGGAAGAATTTAATCCGAGATGATGACGATGATGATGATGTGCTTCTTGCACAGAGGTCCAAGAAATTGAAGAATGTCTCTGGGGCCATAGCTACTAGTTCTCGGCCTTTCTCTCAAGAGCAAGAGAAGAAGAAGAGAGAGGAGGAGCATGCGAAGGAGAGGGAGAAGAAAAAGGAGGAGGAGAGGAAGAAGGTGGAAGAGAGAAAGAGGAGGGATAAAGAAAAGGAGGAGGATAGGAGGAAGATGGAACTGAGGACCAAAACTGGTCAAGCCTTGGTCCCAGTATCTGCTTTGCCTGAGGGGGCTTCGGTGGCCACCTCTCCTCAGCTCGCCCCTGCGCTGCTTGAGAGGGCAGTCCTCCCTGCAGATCGTGAGAGGGCGTCAGGGTCTGATCAACTGGCTTTGCAAGCTAGCCAGAGGCTTGCCTTGGTAAGGTTCCTTTTCTAATTCTCAACTTCTTTTAATCCGTTTTGATGGTTTCTTCTTTCTGATCCTTCCTTTGTTTGGTTTGCAGTTTGTGACTGACTTTGCTGTGCTCTATCGCTCTCGCGACGAGCTGTTGAGAAGGAACAGCGAGCTGGAACAGCAGAAGTCTACTCTGGTGGCCAGGGGTTCTCAGCTGGAGGCCGATCTGAAGGCTGCTGATGCGGCTCGAGCTTCATCTGCCTCGGCCCTTGCTAATTCTGCTCGCGAGAGAGATAATGCTATCAGGGAGCTCGGCGAGCTGAGGAAGTCGTATGATCAGGTCTGCTCGAGCAAGCTGGACTTTATGGAGAAGAATAGGGTTCTTACCGAGCAGCTGGAGGCGGAGAAAGCCCAGGCAGCCACCCTTAAAGAAGATTCGTACAATTCTGGCAGGGCTGCTGCGTATGAAGATGCCGAGGTTCAGATAGGCTATATTAGCCGTCTGAACTTCAAGAAAGGGTGGAACAAGGCCCTCGTGGCCGCTGGGGTGGATGTTGCATCCCCACTCTTTGACGAGCATGATCCAGGGCCAAAGTCGGTCGTGGATGAGGACCCAGCCCCAACTGCTGAAGGCACCAATCCTGTTTCTCGGGCGACTCCTTCTGATGCTCCTTTGGTCGAGGAGGTAGTGGATACCCCTGCAGAGGGTAATGCCCCTGATGATGCTGATAAAGACAAGGGTCCATCCGCCGAGGTTGCTAAGTGATAGGGATTCTTTGTAACTTTTTTCCTTTTTTTTGATCTGATGTAACCTCGCTCATTATCAATGAAAAGACTTTATTTTTGTTTATGCTGATCCCTTTCTCTTCTCTTTCTTTTATTTGTAGTTGGTTGATGTGGATGACTATATTCCTGTTACCTCCCAATTAGGTAGGACTCTGGGTCCTAATGCAAGCCCTGCAGTTCGCCAAGCTTTTGCTAGGCTTTGCAGGTTTGCTAAGTCAAGGAACCAAAAATATAAGGATCAGTCCGAGCTGGTGGCCAAATTGAAGGACAGGCTCCAGGAAATGGAAGAGATCGGAGCTTCAGTGCAAGAAGAAGTTAGCGAGCTGAGAGCAAAGTTACTGGAGGCCACCGAGATCAATCAAGTCGTGGAGTTTCTTCAGCGGGAGAATGATGACCTGAGGCGGGAGGTCTCGAAGCTTAAGGAGCATTCGCCGAGCACCGCTTCGGCAGTCCTACAAGGCTCTTCCTCGTCGCGAGCTGCTCGGCCTCCCCTCCCGCGTGCTGGTAGGAGTACGCGGGGTAGGAGTAGAGAAGTTGAGGAGCAGCGTGAGAGGGAAATGGAGGAGCTGCGCGGCGATGTCCGACGAGCTTACGTGACTGCTGCTGGGCTTCAGAGGGACGTCACCCGACTGCGGCATCTATTCAAGAAGGGCCCTCGCCAAGTGTGGATAGGTGGCTATGATCAGGGCTGGCTGGATGCTCCCACAAGATTATCAGAGTTCGAGGAGCTTTCCTTCATCAGGGGGTGGTTGAGTGCTCTCAAAGAGTTGCAGGTCCCGAGAAACTCGATATTGTGGTATCGGCATGAGATGTCTCCCTCTACTCTGATGCCCAATCCATTCGGGCGAGATGATCAATGGATTCCCATCGATGCTATTCCCCGGCGATTACTGGAGTTGGACGTAAATGAGGTTGTGGAGGAGTTCGATCCTGCTCCTGATGATGGGAGGAGAGCTAAAGTTGCTGACTACCTTGCTCGGAGGCTTCCACCTTCTTGATTTTTTGTTTTTTAATAATTATAAATGCTTTGGGCGAGCTTTGCCGACTAAACATGTACTATTATTGTTTGTAAATGCAAAAGATTTAATGGAAAGTTTGAGTTTTGGGCGATTTTGCCGACTAAACGTGTTTACCCAATCTTTTTTATATTTTTGCAGCTTCACAATCTTTTTTATCTTGTCATGTGAGTGTCCGCCCAGTCCAGTATTAAGAATACCATTGTGCCCTTTCTTTACCTTTTAGGTCGTGTCGTCACACTCCCTTAGGTCTAAGTGGGGCAATTGGCGAGGACACACCTGTTATTGGATGTCGTCATCCGGTCAGGATTTTGTTTAACCAAAGTAGGTTTGATGCCTAAGAATGCTCTGTAGGGCTTCATATATTGCCATGGGCAATGCTAAGAGGTTTGTCGTGCTTCATGACGATGACCTGAGGAGGGGTGTTCCCCTGCTATGTCAACCATTATACTTGTGATTTGAAAAGGATGTGCAATAAGATATAATTGTTACTTTTTAGAGAGTGATCAACTGAGAGATTTTTATTGGTAAAAAGAGAAATAAACTGTCTTTTCTCATAATGAGTACAATAAAAGATCTAACAATTGAATTCCTAAAAGTAGAATTTCTTGAGATTAGCTGCGTTCCATGCTCGTGGTATCTCTCTACCCTCCATCATTTTCAAATGATAGGCACCTTGCAGATCGTCTCTAATTATCTCATAAGGTCCTTCCCAGTTCGGGCCCAGTTTACCGTATGATGGCTTCACTGTGTTGCCCAGGACCTTTCTTAGAACATAGTCCCCAACTTCAAATTTCCTCGGATTGACCCTTGTGCTGTAGTGCTTCGCGAGCTGTTGCTGATAGCTCGCTAGTTTTACTAGTTCAAGTTCCCTGCGCTCATCAGCCAAGTCGAGTTCATCGAGCAAAGCCTGATCGTTCTAATTCTGCTCGACAAGGTCGGATCTCATTGTAGGCAATCCTGCTTCTAATGGGATGACCGCTTCCATACCATATGCTAGTGAGAATGGCGTCTGACATGTGGCTCGCCTAGGAGTCATTCTGTATGCCAATAGGACATGTGGTAGCTCGGTAGTCCACGCGCCTTTTGCTCGCTCTAACCGCTTTTTTAATCCAGCGATCACTGTTTTGTTGGAAGCCTCAGCTTGTCCATTGCTTTGAGGATAAGCTACCGAGCTGAAGTGGTGCCTGATCCCGTGTTGGTCGCAGAAGTCCTGAAAGTGGCCACTCTCGAACTGTGTCCCATTGTCAGTGATGATGGTTCTGGGGATCCCGAATCGAGTGATTATATTTCTCCATATGAACTTCATCATGTCAGTATCTCGGATGTTCGCCAGTGGTTCTGCCTCGATCCACTTGGTAAAGTAATCAGTGGCGACCAACAGGTATTTGCGATTGCCGGCAGCAGTGGGCAGTGGTCCCACAATGTCCATTCCCCACTGGGCGAAAGGCCAGGGGCTAGTCAGGGATTTTAATTCGCTGGCAGGCTGGTGGACCATGGGGGCGTGAAGCTGGCATTTTAGGCATCCGCGGACATATACTACGGAGTCCATTTGCATATATGGCCACCAGTAACCTTCCTTTATTGCTCGGAAGGCTAGAGACCTTCCTCCGACGTGACTCCCACAGATTCCTTCGTGCAGCTCGTGAAGCACTGTCTTGACATCGCCTGGGTGGACGCATCTAAGGTAGGGGCCGGAGAAAGATCTTTTATACAAGTCGCCTCCCGTGGATAAGTGAAAGCGAGCAGCTTTGACTCTTATCTGGTGGGCAGTCCTCTTATCCTCTGGGAGCGTTCCGTTCTTCAAATAGTCTCTTAAGGGATCCATCCAGCTAGGGGCTGGTTCCAATTGAAGTATTTGTTTCGCTTTTGTCAGCTCGCAGTTGGGGTGAATGCTCGGGCAGCTAAGGAAATCGATAGGGATTATCCTTTTAAGGCTGGAATCAACTGCCGAGCTTAGGGCTGCCAAGGCGTCAGCGTGGCTGTTCTGCCCCCTGGAAACTGTTGGATGTTGATTTCTTCAAAGTTCATCATTAAGTTTCTTACTAAGGAGAGGTAGGCTGCCATCCTCCCATCCTTCGCGTTGTAGTCTCCACTTATCTGATTGGAAACTAGTTGCGAGTCTCCGAATACCTATAAATGTTTTGCTCCTAGAATTTGCGCCCTTTGGAGACCTGCAATTAAGGCTTCGTATTCTGCTTCGTTGTTGGAGGCTGCAAATCCCAGCCTGATTCCCTGCTCGAGGATTGCATTTTCTGGAGTGATGAGAACAATTCCTACTCCTGCCCCCTTTGAGTTGGAGGCTCCATCAACGAATAGCTTCCAGCTTCCCCCTGTAGCCCGGCTGTTTCGTTCTGTTGGTTTAGGCTGGTCGAAGGGTTCTTGGCCTGTGAATTCAGCTATGAAGTCAGCAAGGATTTGACCCTTGATAGCTGTCCTTGGTTGAAATTGGATGTCAAACCGGCCGAGCTCGACTGACCATTTAGACAGTCTGCCCGACAAATCCGCCTTCCTTAGGACAGCCTTGAGGGGGTGTGATGTAAGGACAATGATCGTGTGAGCTTCGAAGTAGTGCTTCAGTTTTCTCGAGGACATTACTAGGGCGAATGCGAGCTTTTCCAATGGCAGGTAGCGCTGCTCGGCATCTAGTGAGGTTTTGCTCGCGTAATAGACTGGATGTTGGATCCCTATTACTTCACACATTAGCGCTGAGCTGATAGTATGGCTGGATACAGAGAGGTAGAGGTACAAAGGGTCCATTTCCTGTGGTATGACAAGCAGTGGTGGGGAGCTTAGGTAAGACTTGAGCTCGCCTAATGCTTGCGAGCAACCTGGGGTCCATTCTACCGTTTTGCTGCCTTTCAAGAGTTGGAAGAAGGGCTTGCATCTCTCGGAGGATTTAGAAATGAAACGATTTAGAGCAGCGAGCATTCCAGTGAGCTTCTGTACATCGCGGATTGTGCGAGGAGGTTGCACCCGTTTAATTGCATCAATCTGGTCCGGATTTGCCTCTATGCCACGCTTCCTGACAAAATACCCAAGGAATTTTCCAGACTGGACACCGAAGGAACACTTGCTCGCGTTGAGTTTCATTCGGTATTTCCTGAGGATTTCGAAGGTACGTGCCAGGTCCGAAAGGTGGTTTTCTTTCTCCTTGCTCTTGACGAGCATGTCGTCGATGTAGACCTCCATCGTGTCTCCCATCTGATTCTTGAACATTTTAGTAACCAGCCGCTGATAGGTTGCCCCTGCATTTTTTAGCCCAAAAGGCATGACCTTGTAACAGTATAAACCAACCGTCGTGATAAACGCCGTTTTATCCTGATCTGGTGCGTACAGGGGAATCTGGTGATAGCCTGAGTATGCGTCCAGGAAACTCATTCGCTCGTGAGCTGCAGTGGCGTCTACTAGTTGGTCTATTTTTGGAAGAGGGAAGCTATCCTTGGGGCAGGCTTTGTTGAGGTCAGTGAAGTCTATGCAAACTCTCCACTTCCCGTTGCTTTTTGGAACTACCACTGGGTTGGATAACCATTTGGGGAATTGCACTTCCCGTATGGATCCTGCATCCAGCAGTTTTTTAACTTCTTGTTCTATTGATTTGGCTTTCTCGGGAGCAGTTCGTCGTGCCTTCTGTGCTATCGGCTTGAATGTGGGACTGACGTGCAACCGATGGCAGGCCATATTGGGATCGATTCCTGGCAGCTCATAGGGTTCCCAAGCGAAAACATCTATGTTGCTTCTGAGTAAGGTTAACAAATCCTTTTGCTCTTGGTCAGTGAGTGAGGTCCCGATCAGGAAGACTCTGCTGTTGTCGCCTTCTCTAGCAATTACTTCTACCAGGTCCTCTACAACACGCTCGGAGGGGAGGAGCCTGGTCTCTTCCACTCCGGGCCTTCCATATTTTAATTGCTATTTGGAAGGGATTGCACCTTCCTCCACTTTCTCGCTGGTTTGAACGTCTTTTTTCTCTGGCTTTGGTCGGATGGCCGCTATGAAGCACTTTCTCGCCATCGCCTGGTCGCCATGTATCTCCATCACTCCTCGCTCGGTGATATATTTGAGTTTCTGGTGGTAGGTCGAGGAGACTGCCTTCATTGCATGAAGCCATCCCCTGCCGAGGATGGCTTGATACGGTGAATCGATGTCGACCACCAAGAATTCGATCATTTTCGAAACATTTCCAGCGAGCACTGGTAGTACTATCTTGCCTAGAGGCATGGTCATTTTTCCAGCGAAGCCAACCAGAGGAACAGTGGTTCCCTTCAGGTCGGTGATGTTCAACTTCAATTTTCTGAACAGGTCGATGTACATTACTTCGGATGAACTTCCTTGATCGACGATGAGCCTGTCGATATCAAAGTTGGCTATCCTGAGTGTAATGACTAAGGCATCGTGATGTGGGGTCCTCACTCCCATAAGATCTTCATCCGTGAAAACAATATGCTTGTTGTAGTTGATGTCCTCTGCTCGCCGGCGTTTTCCTGCCTGTGATTTCGCTGGATCTATTTGAAAAGCTTGCATTACTGCTGTCAGCTTCTTTACCTCCATCCGAGCTGAGTTGCCCTGGATTTGCTTAACATCGGATGCTCCATGGATTACTGCGAATTCGTGTCCGGTATCGTCTTCTAATACGTTGTCGGGTTTTGCCTCCTTGTGGACAGTCACTCTCTCTACCTTCCTTTCCACAAAGTCATTCAAATGTCCGGATTGGGCCAGCTCCTCGAGGTGGGACTTAAGAGCCTTGCAGTGCTCGGTCTTATGTCCTCCCTCTTTGTGGAAGGTGCATCTCAGCGCATTGTTTCTTTTCGATGGGTCTCCTCCAATTTTTCGGGGCCATTTGATGAACGGCTCATCCTTGATTTTAGCGAGAATTTTGTAAATTGGTTCTTTGAAGACGGTGTTGACCGTCTGGAACGACTTTGCAACGTCAGGGCTTCCTCCGTTTTTGGGGCCATTCTTGCTCCCATTCTTTCCTCCTTTTTTCTGGTTATCAACTTTCTCACTTCCCTTCGTGGCAAGCTTGGCTCGACCGTTCTCACCTATGTTAAGGCGGGTGACATCTTCCACCTTTGCGTATTTCTCAATCCGGGCCATCAGGTCATCAATGGTGGTTGCTTCCTTCTTTGTCAAGGACTGGTAAAGGAGGGAAGAGCTAGGTAGCCCAATTTTGAATGAAGCCACTGCCACCTCTTCCGCGCAGTCTTTGACTTCGTTGAATAACTCCCAGTACCTCTTCGCGTAGTCTCGAAGTGTCTCCTGAGGAGTTTTCTTCATCGTCAATAGAGCATCCATCCTTTTGAGATGGGATCTGCTGGTGATGAACCGGGCCGTAAAGAGCTCGGCCAGGGATTTGAAATTTCTGATGGATCGGTGAGGGAGTTTCTCGAACCATTTTTGGGCCACGTCATGGAGGCTCGAGGGAAAAATACGGCACATCAGTGCATCTCGGTTATTCCAGAGGGTCATAGCCTGCCGGTACTGCCTGACATGATCAATGGGATCAGTCTTCCCGTCGTAAATCTTGAACCTTGGAATAGCAAACTTTTTGGGAGCTTCTTCTTCTTCTTCAATTTCCCTCGTGAAGGGCGATTTCATCTGGGTCTTGAGGGCTCTCCTGGCGAGTTCTCTGGTTGACCTGGTGCCGCGGTGAGCTGGATGTTGGTCCATTTCTCTGCGGACTAGGTTCCGTATGTTGTCGTCGCTGCAAGCAGGGCTCTGATAGCGGCGAGCTTTTCTCAGTTGCTCGTGGAGGTCGACGTCTGAGTCGCCACCTTCGAACCCTTGATATTGCCGCCTAGGGCTCCTTCCTCGGCTGCGAGATTTGCTCGTCTGAGGGCTAGGAGTACGATAGGGGCGTCTCCTGGTATCAGGACGTAGTTCTTTTTCCAGTTATTCCAGTCTTCTTTTCAGGCGAGCATTCTCAGCCTCATACCTGCGAGAAGACTCCCTCTGCTCGTGGAGCCTTGCCTCGTATGCATCGATCAATCTGGATATCTGAGTGGACCTTGCTGGTCCTTGACTTTCTTCTGAGGCTGGCCTTTCTAAGCGAGCCCCTTGATCTGAACGTCGGACTTCAGACCTAATCCTGCGAGGAGCGGGTGGCTCCTGAATATCTCCTGCTTGAGGAGCGTTGCTGCTGTGACCAGACATCTTAGATTTTTTCTCGGTGTGGGCTCTTCTCAGGGAAAGATAAACGCTTCCCACAGACGGCGCCAATTGTGGTGACAATTATTATGCAACACAAATAAATATGAAAGAGGTAGCAACCAAGAAAAGACAAATAAAAAGCCAATCACACAACAACGGGAGTACGTGGTTCAGCAAAGAAGTGCCTACGTCTACGGTGGTTCAGTCAGTGTTATTTCTCTATATTCTGAAGAATAAGTACGGAGAATACAACTTGTCCTCTGCCCCGGACTTAGGGTTTTATTTATACATGTCTGTGTTGGAGTAGTGGGGGTGATGGGTTCCTTCTTATTAGCCATCTCCCCTACATGGAATCGTGTTTCCCCACAACTTCCCTTCATGGGATCGTGGGGTAATTGGATTAATACGAAGGTGATGGGCCTGGGCTTTGGGCCGCTAGGGAGAGGCTACTCGTCCAGGCCTATGGTGCTAAATTCAGGGTCCCCACACCTGGCATTATTGGCATTAATTTTTGCCTTCTCATAATCTCTTTTATCCAAGTTAGCTGCAGCAACCTGGGCTTCCCAATCACCAATCCTTTCTTGAAGAATGATCTTCCCATTATAAAAATCTTTAACCTTCTAAACCAACTTTTTCTTTGTGGTCATTTGTGCCACATTATAAGAACAACTTTTTCTTCTCGGCCATCGGTCAAGATAGAAGCAGTAACACTATTAGCACAAAATACTGCCAATCAAATCTAGTCTCAATCAAGCTCGGGTTGAGCGACCACCAATTGGGCAACACCCTTGCCCGTACCAAAAGCTTATTTTCCCATAAAAACTAGTGGGATAGAAAGAGCATGGTTTTTTATAAACCTATTTGAAAATGTTTACTGATCCTTTGAGGTTGAATTAAAGGATAAGTTGGACCGCCAACCTCATTTTTTCTTGATCGTCGCCTGAACAGGTCCATTATCCTTCCTCGATGGATGAGCAAGGGGCTTATTGGTATTCAATCTCTCATTTATCAGGTTAACTACTTTCCTCTTTGAGGCCATAACATTAGAAGATCCTTTAAGAGGAAGGACAGTTGAACGTCTAAAGGTTCAAAAGATGAAGAGGTTTCCTCCTTGCTCTAGCCCTCAAATTGGATCCCTCGCTCATTGAAGCCTCTGGATCATCCAACATAATTGGGATGGCTGGAGTTTGTTACAATGGCTTCACAACCAAGGAGGTAGTATAATTTCTATATCCTAAGAAGAAGAGTGGCGACTGGGATGGTGAGCAGTTCTAAGACTTTGCTAAATTTCCCAAACCTTATAAATGTCAAAAAAATTAACTTCACTGTCACGAGGTGTAACACCCCGCCTAATTAAATACCGGGTGATCAGTCCTTTGTTAAATTAAAAATAAAGGTAAACGATGTGGTTCATTCTTAGCATCACTGTCGAAAAAAAAATTTCCGTTTTAATCACCCTAATTAATTAAGCTAAGTGTCAAAGCATTTAGAATATTATTCCATTTATTAAATCCCATCATGAAAACCTTTTTAAATATAAATCAGTTTAAGAATAACATAAATGCTAAGGATATAAATCAACCAAAAGAAATAAACCAACTAGATTAACCAAGCCAAGTCAATAACCGTAAGTGAAATCATCATGACAAGAAATAACTCCCAATGAGTACTGAATACTGAAAACATAAATAAATACAAAATCTCTAATAAGTCTAAACTGAAATGGAAAATCGGGCGACATATGCCATAACTATGAAGACTAAATCAAGAGCTGAATCAAATAAGAGGTCGTCTAGTGCAAGGGCCTTCAACTCCAACCTAAGCTGCAACACGTCCAATCCAAAGAACCTACACCTGACGCCCATGTGGCTGGGCAACTGTAATATATACATATATATATATAAGAGAGAGAAAATGACAGAAATGGTCAAAGCCCGAGTGTAAAATGGTTTTAAAAATAGTTTAGCAAGTATTTAAAACGCTTACCGACTAGTATAACCACCATGTTAGTACGTGACACTCTTTTGAGAATTCTCACCTCTCATTTACTGTGCACGCCTATCGTACTACTAAATGCCTCATAATTCTATCTAACTCAACTCCCATAAATTCTATTTTGAGAAGCCACAAGACTATGATTTTAGTTTAGGGATTAGTCTCTTAATGATTCCTTACGTCTATTATGTATTTCTCAATAGTGGTGTAAAGTTCCTGAACACATACTTTAATTATGGATTATTTATACAATATTTATCTTCTAATATGCACAGAAGAAGAATTACATATATACGTATATATATTAATCACTCATATAATATATATACTATCGGCACCCCACATAAAATCTATGGTGCTGGCATACTTTGCTATCAAGTCCCCGTATCTCTCGTACTAAGGGAAATACTAGTTCGGAATCACTCTCGAACTGTATAAACGCAATACCCACAAAATGGAGGCGAAGCATAGTTCCAAGTCACTAAGAGGTTAGCACATACCCCTCACATCTCTTAGGACCGTCTGACTATCATTCTCAGATAGCCTGTACCAAGAAATCTTATGTTTTAGGGTACAAGTCAATATCCCCCATAAAGGTCCCATCGAGATAAAACTGTCCCGTCGCGACAACCTCCGTGATAGCAAGTAGCGCGGGTATGATTATACACAAATATAGGATATATATATACACATACACTCATTCATATATAAATATTCTCATTTTCCAATTAGGTTCTCCCATGACCCATAATAATATTTTTAACCGTACGTAATACAATTTTACCCAATTCTTACGTATAAAGGACTCATCTCTTTTTATTCTCTACTATAATTATTTCATAATTACTTCTCGTCCCTCAAAGTATTCTCTCTTCCTAAAGGTAAATTCAGTAGGTACACACCCTCATTAACATACTGGTCTAAGTTCTTCATGAATCTCTCAATTCCTTAGTTAATGCACGCACGATTTCTAATATGTGACATACCCCCGTTATCCCACAGTTACTTCCTGAGTAAACTTATATTAAACGAAACCTACTTAGACCCTACTGGTCCTCCTAATGACCCATTATGCTATTTAAATAATGTTCAAGGGCTCCTATGCATTTTATCCGAATTAATTAAAAAGGGGAAAAATTAAATAATTTCCAGGAGGAGGTTGATCGATCGATTAAAGGGGGTTGATCGAAATTTTTGAGTCGATCGATCGATCGAGCAGTTCTTGCCCAGATTCTGCTATTCCATCTTACAGGTTTCGTCACCTTTCAACCTCTAAATCGTGCTTAATGCACCCAAAACTCCCAAATAATTATACCACTGATTAAATACACCTATATACATGATTTCCTACGTAAAGAATGTACGAATTCATCAAAGATATCGAATTAAATGGCCAATTCAGCAGAATTAACAAGAATCCTAGTATTCTATTAATTTCCGAAATTCTCATTCTTCTTCCAGATTTCTTTCTATTAAACCATTACAAATTTGTGGGTAATCCTCTACATATAACAAGGTTTCCAGATTTCATGAATTACTCCCAAAATATGCGATTTAAATCTTCTAAATTATATAATTCTTCCATAATAACATGTATTCTTAATCCTACTTTAACATGGGTGAAATATAATTCTTCCATAATAACATGTATTCTTGATCACTCTTGCTAGTCTAAAACAGTCGTGGAATTCTACCATAGTTATCGGATATTTTCTCGACCGATCCAAAAATTCTGATTATCTACTCTCCTCTAAACATACGGAAGGAGAATAATCGAGGTTCTTCCATAACAAAACCTTAATAAGTCCCTCATACGCGACAAACAGGTACGAGTGCTTCTACAGAGCATTCTTGAAATCATCGTACCAAGATTCCAAAATCTCCTTCACGTGGCTCCACTAATCTTTAATCACCATGCGCTTATTCCCTGGCTAAGGGTGATACATCCTACTTGAAAGGAAATCTTATCTCCGCTGGTTCCTGAAATCCCATATCAAAGGTGGGATTCACCAATCTCATCCTGATTCAGAAATTTATACTGCGCCGGACCATGTACTGGCGCGATCCTTCCTTTCGAAGGAAGTCTGGGGCATACTAGTTAATATTGTAAGCCAGCCCAAAGGAATATCAATCACTTCCTTCTCGGAGACTTAATTCACATGTTCGGGATATACCCTTGATCTTGCTTTGAGGATGGCAACCCATCCAAGAACTTTACCGACTTTACCAACCTCTTCCAATTTCAGGAATTTTCGATAAACACAAAATTATTTGGTTGATTCTCCTCTTTCAACCAAACCTTACCTATGGGAAGTGCATGTAGAGACTACTCACTACGTCTCGCTAAACATCGATTCTTCCCTTGAAATATCTCACATTAAGTGACACGTAATACTCCCCTTCCTTCCTTGTAGTATGCCGAAAGTTCCACCCGTGCTCTTCTCTCCACGAAGCGCACTTCTGGATCTCTTATACTATACTAACATCATTACTCTTTATATGTGTGAGTCGCTCTCACACTTGACTAATAACGACTCCGCTCCGGGTGTGCTTCATAACAATTAAATTCTACTATATTCAAGGAATACCAATTCTTGAATGGCTTCCCACAGCCTTCCAATCAAGTTAGGGCGTGCTATTCTAATTGCACACTTATGTATGGATTATCGCCCCTCATGTGACGTTTAATCCACTCTATCACTTCCACTTCGTTATACTAGTCCCACAAACATATTTTTCACACGTCTATTACCACGTCCCTTCGACTCAGACTATTTTAACTGTAGTTAACCAAGATGCCCACATTTTTGCAACACTCCGACCGCCCTGGGAGAGCGAACGGCGTGCTACTCATCTATAGGACTAACTAAATTCAACGAAATAGAAGGGATAGGGCATTAAAATTCCATGACAATAAAAGAGGAATAATAATTCTCAACCTTTCTCAGATAAGTACAATAATTTTCCCAAATAGGTACAACAACCAAAATAAATCACTAAGGCTCTATTCATCAAAATAATTACAGGTCATCTCTTTTGTATAATATAAAGTTCTTTCCAGATAATCCATGCTAAAAATCATTCCAACTCATTATTCACCTTGTGTTCTGTACGCGGTTATGACATTTAGGTACTCTAAATCACCCTAGAAATCAAAATTCTTTAATTCTCCTTATCATCGTTCCACCCCTCAACTCGTGGGGATAACTTTTAATGCTTTCCTACCACAAAAATCCGGCTCCAATGACCTTAAAACAAAATTCAACTTCCAACTTACATACATAATTACTTGATCCCATTTCGACCAGGGTACCGAACTCATGGAATAGTGACCAAACGTCTCCCTATTTCCAACCTTACACTAAGTTTCATGCGTGGGATGTCTCGCAAAGTGAAATCCAAACAAGGAACCCCCCCGATACACTACTACCTAGCATTGTCGGTTATCGAAATCTGTTAGGTCCTCCGTCCATAGTATATACCCCTTTATTCCGTCCCTTGACAGAAAAGTTACAATTTCTCCTGTAATTATGCTTAACAAAGAACGTTTCACCAATTTCACTATCGTCCCGTAATGTTTGATGGTAATTACATTCTATAAACCTCGGTTACATACGATCGGAATTCTCGAAATTCCCTTCCCTAATAATAGGGGTATAACTATTAACTCCCACATCTCTGAAGGATAAATATTACAATGCACTCTTCTTATCACTAAGTCCGGAGTGCTAAACATAATACTGAGTCAAATCTTTTCGCTCAACGGTAAGTCCCGATACATACGGAATTATACTGACAAAGTCTATACATATATTGGCATCGAATATCTCGAGCCCACTATATCCTCTGAAGTCTCTAGGATAGAGAATATAAGTGCGAGTCCAACCTTATCACAGGTAAAGCCTCGCCAAAACAAACATAAAACATGTTGCACAAATGCAACCACTCCGATAGTCTTGCAATAAATGCCTACTATCGTATAACCATTTCTATAATGTTTTAACAAAGATAATATCATACTCGTGTATCGCATCACTACAACGAGTAACCTCAATAAAGTATAAAACACTATTAATATACTCATTCATCCTCCGCGGATATCACTAAAGAAAAACAAAAATCCCGCTACACTAGGGAAAAATATTCACATAATGGTAACGTTTAAAATGATATGCATTAAGCTCGTCTCACATGCTAATCTAGCAAGGAACAAAATATAGTGACTCACTCGTGTCACCTAAACATGCCGCATCCTTTAAGGATACAACCTATACTTCCATCCTGGCAATCGTCTTGACTGCACAAATGGTTTTCGGACGTAACACGTCTGCCCAGACCAAAACAAAATTATTTTAATCGTTGCCTTTTACTAGGCACCGTATTCTTGTCCCTTTACTCATTTTGGAACATATTATCGTGAGCGATCTCACTCCGCACAAAATACCTCAGTACATAATCCACTTACCACCTGTCTTACTAACCAGGTTAGGATTTGTCCTCCTCTCGGACTTTAGTAAACTCGATTCCTGTTAACCATTCCGATTGTTCCTTTAACTTTTTAGGCCATAAAGATCATGTTACTATCTATAATAGCACTTACTGAATTTACCATCACTTGGTAAGAATTCCATTATCCGAATCATTTAAATGGGTCCCCTGATGTATATCCACATCTCTTTTTGGTGTTATATCACCACCATTGTATTCAGTCTTATTCTCGACTAAATTCTTCGATTTCTTTAAGCTTCCCACATAAGGAGCATTATCATCTTTATTGACAAAATACAACATTGTCAACCTCTGAATCAACCGTCCATCAGAATTTCCTCCTCGAGTATTATCAATTATTATTAAGAGTTAGTCTCCCACTTGGAGTCGTTTCCTCCACTCGTATCTACATCTTTCGATACAAAATTTGCTAATGATTAGGGTTCATATCCACAATCGGACTTCTGTCATGCCCTCCCGCGATGAGTTCAGAACCACATTTGCTTCTCACCCTGAACAGTTGAGGAAGGAACATACGGTCAACACTGTGCCTAAGGTTCTCCTATAGGCATAGCATTCCACTTCTAAAATTGGTGGTTGACTACAACCATTATAATTTCGTCCCGAAAGCCAAGAAAATTTTCTCTAAATTTTCACTTTCAGTTTGCCACACTTCGTCCTATACCTAAGCCTTTGGGTACATTACCTCCTTTGGTAAAGACACATACAATTTACGCATTTCTAAAATTTCCCATTGACAGTCTCTACACATTTTTGTAATATGTTGGGTAAGTTTACCCTCACACCTCATTTGACTATAACAGCATTTGAAAAATCATTGCTGCACCTTAGACGCCTTTCTAGTCGTGGCTTCTCGTGCCATAATGGAGGTGACCTCGACTACGGTCATCATCCTCGGATATATTTCATAATATCAACTGAGCCCTGCCTCTTGATGTACGCTTAACGGTCCTCTTCTGACATCCGTCATCGCTCGGCACACGCACACATCCGAACGAAATTAGAATTCACTAGTGTATACACATTATAGCAGGAGAACGAAATCTCATCAAGGGAATCAACAATCCTAAACATAGGGCTCTATAGCAAACAAAGCAACGCTGAAAGCATAATAAGCCGTACAGATCCTAAGGACACTAGAACCTGATGCTCTGATACCACCTGTGACACCCCGCATAATTAAATACCGGGCGATCACTCCTTTATTAAATTAAATGAAGGTGAACAGTTGGTCCATTCTTAGCATTACTGTCGAAAAATAAATTTTTCCAATTTAACACCCTAATTAATTAAGCTAAGTGTCAAAACCATGTTCATACATTCTTTCCAAATTTTATTTAAAGAAAAATCATTTATTTTATTAACAACATTCAATAAGTAAGAATCACACCACATTAAATTCTGTAACATAATCCAATTAATTTAATACATTCGTCAATCGAATGTCAACATACGAAATCTAAAGTCACACATCCAAACTGAATAAATCCCATAGTAACAATACTGGAAATAACTGAAATACAAATGTCCAATAACAACGGAATAATGGAAAGAGCTACACATGCCCAACTAGATGAAAGTACTAAGAGTGGATCCGAATGAACGAAGTCGTCTAATCAAGAGTCTTGCAACTTCCACCTAAGCTGCAGCGCGTTCCTTCCAAGAGATCCTAAGCAAGATGCCCCTGTGGCTGGGCACCTGTAATACATACATATATATACAAGAGAGAGAAAGAGAAAAAGAAACGGGTCAGAGCCCGATAGTGTGTTTGATTTAAAATACGTTTAGCAAGTATTTAAATTGATACAGGCCAATGCAACAACATATTAGTGCGACACTCTCTTGAGAAATTCTCACCTCTCTTCTAATGTGCACACCTATCGCACTAACCTTCCCAATGGCCTATCTCATCATATAACATGCTATCCTTTCCCAATGGATTAATTTATCTTATATTACTCGTAAGATTCAAAATTAACGATTTAATTGTTTGAAGATACTATTCAATTAGTAACAAAGTTCTCATTTTAACCTTATAAATCAATAAAGTTTTCTAGTGTCATATTATACTTTCTCAACACAAGTATTTATAATTTGAGTTATCAACCACGTCCTACATATCACATCACAGTAGACAGTTCCAGATTTCAGAATTTCATATATATATTAACCACTCGTAAAATATATATATAAACCATAACAGCACCCCAAATAAAACTATGGTGCGGGCATACTCTACTATCCAAACCCCATATCACTCACATTAAGGGGAATACAAATTCGAAATCACTCTCGAATTGTATTAACACATATACAAACTATAGGTTCCAAGTCCCTTAGGACCGTCTGAACTATCACTGTGATAGCCTGTACCAAGGATACCTATACACAAACAAAATGAGGCGAAGCATAGATTCCAAGTCTCTAAGAGGAAAGCACATACCCGCATCTCTTAGGACCGTCAGAACTATCATTCCGATAGCCTGTACCAAGGATATCTATCTTCTAGGGTACAAGTCAATATCCCCCCATAAAGGTCCCATCGAGATAAGACTGTCCCAGCGCGGAAACCTCAGGGATAGCAAGTAGCGTGGGCATGATTTTCACACATAGATAGTATATGCATACACAATCATATAACTATACTAACATTACCATTACAATAATGGGTAAATTCTCAATTCCCATAATTACGACATTTGTATTTATTTCTCATTATTTAGTTATCACGTATAACCATTCACATCTTATTTTAATTTGAGGAACTTTTCCACTTACTACATCACGCTCACGGATTCTATCCTCCCAAGTATAAAATTCAGTAGGTATACATATTTGTCCCAAAGTAACTCTCTTACGTGTCTCTCTCTCTTTAACATATACTTACATTGTCCCTCATGTAAGATATCCCAAAAATATAGATTTCGCCTTACATTAAAGGATTTTGAATTTTATTTTCAAAGATGAGAATTTCAAATGGTTTCGAAATCGAAAATAAAAATGGAGTTTTAATTGAATTTTTTTATTTATTTAGAAGAGTCCTCAAAATATAAAACTCTCTAAGAGTCCTCAAAACATAAAACTCTCTAGTAAAAATAATATTTTTAGAAATCCGACCGTTCGATCAAGCTGAATTTTTGCCAGCAGTCCTGTCTCGCCGTTCGCTACAACATACTAAAATTTCAAGCGATTCCAATGGTCCGATCATCCGAAATAAAAATTTTAGTGTTTGTATCTAATTAGAACTCTTTTCTTAATCAAACTCTTAATCCTTTACATGACAAAGGGTTTCTAAAATATCATTTAAGTCATCACTACATGCAATTTCCTATCTCAAATTGGGTTTTTCTTCCATACAATTCATCCTAATCATTCCTAAACCAATATGAAAGATGCATCAACGATATAAGCAAAATAAACACTTGCCTGGAATTTTTAGAAATCTGGTTTGGTGCCGAAATTGGTGTGGTTTCGTTCCCCGGCTCGCGATCTACGCGTTGGTGGTGACGGCGGTGCAATCGGAGGTGTTCTTGGCCTAGAACTCCTTGGAGAGCTTCTCCTCTTCCTCTCCAATGGCCGTCATTTGTCTTTGGTTGTTCTAACCCTAGAAGATAACCTAGATATCTTATATAACCCTTTTAATTTTCGTAGGTTTAATTACTCATAATTGCGAAATGTCCAAAACGCCCTCCCGGGGTACTAATTGGGCCTAAAAACGCCCCGAGATCCAAACTAAATCCCCGGGTACACTTTTTTGACTATCTCGACCCTTCCGGACACGTTGGATCACTCAAAACGACCATACGAACAACTTATAAAATATTCACTTATTAATCAACATTTAGTCCCGACACGACACAGGCGCGTCCCGACTTAAATTTCCATAATTGTCATTTTATTCACACGTGATAATATTATAACAATAAATCTCATATATTACTATACTCATCCAGTAATATTCAACAGATAACAAATTTCCAATAATTACTAACTCTCGTCACGCTAGTAAATATTTAAAGCAACATTCCGGATTAAAATTAAATTAATTTATCTCAATTAAATTTAATAAATCCCATAATTTAAAAGCTATAAAAATACGGGGTATTACATATTTTAATGAGGGTGTACCTACTGAATTTACCTTTAGGAAGAGAGAATACTTCGAGGGACGAGAAGTAATTATGAAATGATTATAATAAAGAATAAAAAGATATGAGTGCTTTATAGGTAAGAATTGGGTAAAATTGTATTACGTACGGTTAAAAATATTATTATGGGTCATGGGCGAACCGAATTGGAAAATGAGAATATTTATATATGACCGAGTGCATGTGTATATATCTATCCTATATTTATGTATAATCATATCCGCGCTACTTGCTATCACGGAGGTTGTCGCGCCAGGACAGTTTTATCTCGATGGGACCTTTATAGGGCATATTGACTTGTACCCTAGAATATAGGATTTCTTGGTATAGGCTATCTGAGAATAATAGTCAGATGGTCCTAAGAGACGTGAGGGGTATGTGCTGACCTCTTAGTGACTCGGAACTATGCTTCGCCTCCATTTTGTGTGTATTGTGTTAATACAGTTCGAAAGTGATTCCGAACTAGTATTTCCCTTAGTACGAGAGATACGGAGACTTGATAGCAGAGTATGCCAGCACCATAGATTTTATGTGGGGTGTCTATAGTATATATATATTATATGAGTGATTAATATATATACGTATATATGGAATTCTTCTACTGTGCGTATAAGAAGATAAATATTGTATAAATGCTCCATAATTATAGTAAGTGTTTGGGAACTTTATACCAGTATTGAGAAATACATAATAGACGTAAGTAATCATTAAGAGACTCCCGTGTTGTGGCTTCTCAAAATAGAATTAATGGGAGTTGAGTTAGATAGACTTATGAGCCATTTAGTAGTACGGTAGGCGTGCACACTAGATGAGAGGTGAGAATTCTGAAGAGAGTGTCACGTACTAACATGGTGGTTATATTAGCCGGTAAGCGTTTTAAATACTCGTTAAACTATTTTTAAAACTATTTTACACTCGGGGTTTGACCCGTTTTATGTTATTTTATCTCTCTTATATATATATATATATGTATATATTACAGGTGCCCAACCACAGGGGCGTCAGGTGTAGGTTCTTTAGATTGGACGTGCTGCAGCTTAGGTGGGAGTTGAAGGCCCTTGGACTAGATGACCTCTTATTTGATTCAGCTCTTGATTTAGTCTTCATAGCTAGGGCATGTGTCGCCCGATTTCCCATTTCAGTTTAGACTTACTAGAGATTTTATATTTATTTATGCTTTCAGTATTCAATACTCATTGGGAGTTATTTCTTGTCATGATGATTTCACTTACGATTTTTGACTTGGCTTGGTTAATCTAGTTGGTTTATTTCTATCCTTAGCATTTATTTTATTCTTAAACTGATTTATATTTAAAAAGGTTTTCACGATGGGATTTAATAAATGGAATAATATTCTAAATGTTTTGACACTTAGCTTAATTAATTAGGGTGATTAAAACGGAAAAATTGTTTTCGACAGTGATGCTAAGAATGAACCACACCGTTCACCTTGATTTTTAATTTAACAAAGGACTGATCACTCGGTATTTAATTAGGCGGGGTGTTACCCGAGGACGTTTCTTCTTACTATTATCTTCCTTGAAAAAAGAAAAATCAATTGCAATCAATCGAATGAGACAAAAGGTAAAAGAGGTAAAATAATCATTATAACCTAACATATTCCTTACCCCTCTTGAGGAAACCTCGTCCCTTGATACACCAGACCCTCATGAAGGGGGACAGGTTACTAGTTCTTCATGATGACCCCATGGTCCCAATAATATTTGTTTGAGATAGGAAGATTCATAACTAGGGATCAATTGGATAATCTTCATACAATAGATACCCTCATGGGTTGTAGCTCACATATAACAACCCATGATTTTCGTAATAGTAAGATTAGTCCCATGTAATTCGTTAGTGCGTTTGATAGCGTTAATGATTCTCCAAGTGTTGAGAGAAACATTGGTAGGGACCACATTAAAATATTGACAGAATTAAAGAAATAACTGATTGTGAATTAAATACCGGGTGATCAGTCCTTTATTAAATTAAAATAGGTTTCTCATCTGGTTCATTCTTAGCATCACAGTCCAAAACCATATTAATTACTAACCACCTATTAGTTAATTACGCCGGTGTCAAAATCTTATCTTTCATTAAACAATTGATAATAATATACCGAAACTAAATTAAAACATTCACAACATGAATATAGTTTAACCATCACAATGAATAAATAAATACTGTCTGGCCGAATAAACCATCGGCTACAAAATCCAAAACCAACTAATATGTCCAATAAATAATAAATAAATCCCACTACATGTCTGAAATGAATAACTGAAATAAATAAAGTCTGAATGGGGCAACACGTCCAACTGAAATACTGAAATGAAATCCGACACTAGGAATGAAACAGTAAAGCATCTAATCAATCCCTGCAAGCCTCCAGAGTGCTACAGCTAATCATCCCTGGAATGGATCATCAAGTCTGGCGTCCCTGTGGCTGGACACCTAAAAGGTTTTGGAAAATATTTATAGCAAGGGTTAGAACCCAAAATAGTTTGAAAATATTTTTGCAAGTATTTAATATGATTTAAAAATCAGTAATCGATTACACAAATTAAGTTCACGTACACTCTCTTGAGTTTCCTCCTCTCTCATCTATTGTGCATGCATAAGGTTTTCTACTTAGCCCACCTAGCCATACTACCCAAGCTAACTAGACATAAGTATCTATCTGGACTATCGACACCTATAAGTCCCCGTACTGCCCATACAGTACGCTATCCGAATTAACATCTCTTGCATGTTATTGATATCATAGGTGACATTCAACATCTCTTATCATTTACTTATTTAATTAAGTTAAACTACTTAATTCATTATTTATATTCACACAATCAGTCTGTCTACTGTCATACGTAAGTAGAATCATTCAAACGGTTATATATATTTATCTCACTAATATATATTATTATGATGTCTCTCAAAAGGACCATTGTACAAATTGGCATACTCTGCTATCAGTCCATGTACCTCTCATACTAAAATAAGGACTACGGGTTTGGCATGTCTCCTCGAACCCAAAATCAAATAACAAGCAATGGAGGTGAACATAGCATTAAGCCTTGGGGCTACGCACATACCTAACGTACCCAAATGACCTGCTAGTCTCACTAATTCACGACACATAGTGAGCCGCCCCAACTTTTATGTCCCGGGGCACAAATCCAGACCTCCCTGGAATCGACAAGGTAGCATCGCTGACTGCGCGAGAACCTCCGTGATAGCAGGTAGCGTATGTATGTTCACATGTAACACCAATTGTATAATAGGTATACACACAACCTAATTATCATATTTCGTACGTAGTAGTTTTCTCTCGAATATGTACCCTACCATCAATTTATGATTAATCTCGCTATATTGTTAATTCGAGTGTCACTCTCTACTCTCGAATTAATTATGCCTTAATTTAAGTATATTAAATCTCGACTTAATCTTCTCATTAAGACTAAGTCATAATCCCTTCACAATCCTCCTCTAATATAACAAAATCTCTAATTATATTTTAACACGGTTCCAAAAGTTTTCCCGACCAAATTCAAGGAGTTCTAGGATTAAAAGGGGAAATTTCACATTTTTTGGGAAACTGAATCGATTCTCCATGACGACGAATCGATTCACTTTTCGAATCGATCTGCCTTTAGGCCGAATTGATTCAAATTTACAAAATTCATCTTCTTCCTCTATACGCAACTGCAATTTTCACCATTTTTATTATTCTTCCCTTTATGATTCTTTATCAAATTAATATCCATCATTCTCAAACGTCATATACATGTGTTAGGGTGAATTCTAACGTAAACAAAACATCTACACCTCATGATTCACACCCCATAATAAATCAAGTCAAGTTTTCATTAAAAAAAAAACTAGGTTTTGTGTTCTTCCACCATTTTCATCAAAAATCCAGATTAAATTTGTGGAGATTATCCTATGCCATCTGATTTCCTATCCTCTACAGATGTTAATTCAAACTACATGCAATTCCTACCCAACACATGAGTTTTAATCATTCTTTTCTTTTAAGAACATGAATTAAATCCATACCTTAAAAACCCTAACAACATGGGCATTATAACTTCAAAGAAAATCGAAAATAAACACTTGACTTGTCTTGTGTGATATGACTTTGTGGTTTTGATGTTGGATGATGTGCCTTCTATTCCAATCCTCACCCCAAGATCGATAATAGAGCAAGATCACCCTTTAATTTCTCCCAAAACTCTCTTTTAAGCTTCACAACTGATCTCTATTTTTCTCTAATGGCTTCTCTGAGTTTTCTAATCTCTAAACCCTAGCCTCTCCCATTTATATGTTCATAATTAAATTGGAGATTCGTAGGTCTCTTAATCCTTAATTACTAAATGACTAAATTTCCCCCATACGGTGCCCGTTTAGTAAAAAATTGCCCAGGGACCCAATCGACACCCTTGGGTATACTATTCTGACTATTTTGATCCTTTTAGAGCTATCTGTGACCTCAAAATCACCATTCGAGTAACTTTAAACAATTATCCTATCTCGACGTCACTTTAGTCTACATGCGACTCCCGGTTGAGATAAATTCAATTATGCCAATCTCATTCACTATGACGCATAATAATTTATATATATCATTTACTATTCACATAGTAAATTTAACCCATAATATTAATTGTTATCTCTTTCTCTTGATTAATATTTAATAACCACTTTTTTATTTACTTCAATTAAATTACTTCACTCGCGTAATTTAAAATCAAACAAATAATTTACCGAATTAATTAAATTTCAAATATGGAAAAATATGGGGTATTACACCGATTTGGGGAAAAAAATCACCCCACACTTAGCTATGAAAATGGAAGTACACCCATGACCCTCAGGAAGTGCCATGAGCTCACATAGCCCTTCAACGAGATCCAAAATAACCCACGAAGGGACATGATGATCAAGATTAAATTTTTCAATAGTTCCCTCATTGATGATGTACACCATGCTTATAAAATAGCAACTTAGAAAAAGAAACAAGAATGAAAATTGAGAACATAATAAAATAACAGAAAAGAAGATGAACGTGCTTACAGTGAAGGACGAAGTTGAAGAACCCCTTATTCAAAGCTATGTAGGTTTTTGAAATAAAAGAGAAAGAGAGGAAACTGTTAGGGTTAAAAATAGTTGAATGCTCTAATACCAATTTCTAAAGTGTGCTATAACGATCTTAATGGAATAATTTATATAATTAAATGTCCACCAAAGAAAAATACAAATTTTATCTTTTTATCCTAAACATGCATCTAAGTGATAAAACAGATAAAGTAAATCGTGTAATCAACAAAGGCAAAGTTGAGGAAAAATCTCTTGCAAGCAAAACATTTTTATTTCACCACTTTAGAAATAATACAAGACAATCGACTTATAAAGTACTTGATACCAGCCACAAGTATAACGCATTAGTTTTCACAGGAATACCCCTTGTTTCCAAGAAGTTCATGGACAACCTTCCACCCTCGATATCCACCGACCAGTCTTTGTCTTCAGCAATGATCCCCTCGAGAATCACAATGGTTATCCGTGAAGATGATATCTCCACAAGAGTAGTGCATGCAAAGATACAAACTATCTAGGGTTTAGACTGATTCACAATTATATTCCATGGATGTGTTTTGTGAATCAAATTTTTTGCTAAACTTAAAAGTTTGAAAACTTTTGCAAAGTGTATGCAGAAATCGTTCCGGAAAAAGTCTTAAAAAATTTGAACACGAAGAAAATATTTATAAGGATTTCACAAATTTCGAGGCGGTGGCTCATTCTAAGAATTTGAAGCTTATTTGAATGAGAATAGCAATTCGTTTGAACGAAATAGAATCTCATTTGAACGAAGCTCAAACGACCTAAAGCAGTACGCCGTCATTCGATACACATTTGATGTAAACTTCAAACGAGGCTTCGAACGAAAATATGATCTCGTTCTAACGAGAACCTCATCTCATTTGAACGAGGTGAGCGAACTTTTAAATTTTTTAAATAAAAAGTATGCCTCGACTTTTCAATTTAAAAATCCTGTTTCAGTTCAAATAAATTCAACATCCCACAATAAATTTTATGAATAAATTCAAAATCCTAAAATCTTTATTCCCTGTGGCATGTAGCGAAGTCTTTAAACTTGGATATGCTTGAGTTTGGTTCGTCGTGGCGGTACGTGGCGATTTGTAACGGGATACACCAAACTAGCCTAAAATATTAAAAGGCCTATACTATGAACAATATTAGAAAAATTGTTCTTACAAATCACCCCCTTTGGATATTTCAGTACAAAACAAAAAAACATAACCGAACCTCAAATTAAAATAAAAAATCCCTTATGACTAAAATCCTACTACCCTTCCAAACCCTAGAGATGGACTGGCATAACACATTGCCTTCAAATCTCCACTTGTTTCAAATCTCCACTTGTTATTCCTTAGGGAAACTTTGTCTTCATCATGTGTTTCTTGATTTTCTCTCTAAGTATTTTCACACATGAGACAAAGAAATATACCGTGTGATGCATCGAGTCTGAAATTGAAAATAAACTTTTAATTAAATTCTCCCCCATAAATCAAACTCATCAAATATCACATTTTAATTTGCTCCCCCCCTTTGTTTTTATCCTAAATAGACAAGGAGTATAAACATAAACTTTAAAGTAGAGCATCATAAATATGAAGAAGATATCATCATAAAAGATATAAATGAAACCCATGAAATGATAATCTTAAAGGCAATCAAAACCAACTATTTCGGAATTTTTTTACTTTTTTTCTCAAAAACCAATCTCACAAATACAGCATATAATACCATATATAATATATGCAAAATATACCAAAGAAAATTAGAAACATATATATAGGTATAAACGACCACAAAACATGACACAAAACACATAAGATTTACGCACTAGCATATTATAGATATGTCTAAACATGTGAGATGGAATGAATAGGCGTGAACTAAATACAAATGAATTATGACCTAAACACTCAAATATGTTCAAGAAGTTCTAATAGACCACAAAAATTTATCTAACTAACTTTTGCCTCAAGTGACAAATGAAGTGAACTTCAATGGACAAATAAGCACAATGCACACAAGTCTAGAATATTGATGATTCTATAAATCAATAGTGCCATGACAAAATAAGCGTAACTAGTGCAAATCCGTTGATCTCAACTAAACTCCCTCAAAAGATAAACAAATATCATATTTTCTATTCTTTTCTTTTCTTTTAAAGTTATTTCAATTGAATGATCAAACATTAGGCAAAGTTGGCCCCTTTTTGGAAATTTTTCTGTATTTATTGCCTTTAGTTTTACTTTTATTGGGCTCTTGCCAACGACGACTTTCACCCAAAGACTTTTTTCTTCGCAGCCCTTTCCCATTCTCACTCATATTTTTTAATACTAATTAAACAAACACTCATGGACAATGGCTCTTACATGCACAAATCCCCCATAGTCATAAAAATATGTAGATGACAAAATTGATGGGAGAACATCTCACAAAGCTCAAATATAGATGTGAAGTTAAAATTCAAAAAGTTCATGCTTGCATGTGCGGAGGCATATACAAAATCGAATTCGTAAAGAAAATCAAGTTTGAAATAACTCCATGTAAACAGGACTAAGAACGATCTAAATATCTACAATCATAAACAAATGTCCCATCCATATGGAAATTATGGAATGAATTGGATTCAAACATACTAATATGCCACACGAAATGTGTAAAACTAAAATACACAAAAATCGAAAATCTTTTTTGTATTTTGCAAAACATTTATCAAAATAAAATCTTTTTATTTTTTAATTTTTCGATATTACTCAATCAAAGAAAAATAAAACACAAAAAATACACATGTCATAACACTAGAAAACATATATCATGAAGCACAACTAGAGTATGACAAACAAAATTATGCAAGCAATCATCCATAAGATATAACATGTGAAGAATCATGTGCATGCATGCGAAAATCAACTAGTCTAACATCTAGATCCTCTAAAATAGATTTCCTAACCTAAAAAAGTGTATACTTAACGAGTCGGGATTCGGGAACCAAGGGGACACTAGACTTTAACTTTATAGGACCTCTTCCAAGAGCATAACAAAAATGCTTAAGGTGACCTTTCCTACCACAATGCAAACATGTGTAAACGTGAGGAATGTTAGCTATGGGTTGACCTTTTCTAACGTCCTTGGATGTGGTTGACCCTCTAAAACAAACAATGTTTTTAGCATTGACACTGGAAGCATTTGAAATATGTGAACCAACACCATTACTACCAACATTACTAGAGTCTTTTAAATCATTTTTTAACTTAAAATATTTAGACTGAATCAAAGAATTTATCTCTTCTAACTTTAGGGAATCCTTCTTCATATTTTCAATTATTCCTAGAAGGTTATATCTCTCCCACTCAATAAAATCAAACTTATCCCTAAGAGTCTTCTCGCATGCCATTAAATCTAAAATCAATTTATCATTATCCTCATTAATACATACACTAACCCTAGAAATTATAAAGTCCTGTAATTCTTTTTCTAAAAACTGGACCCTATCATCAATGTCTTTCTTGGACAATTCTAAATTTTTAAAGTCATGGTACATGTCCACAAACTTCTCATGAAAGAAATACCATTGAGTTTGAACAATTTGCAAAAGTTCCATAACAACTTTTAAAATGAAAGTTTTATTTTTCAAGAATTTCAATTCTTTTAGAAAACTTCAAATTCAAATGATTTAAGTCATTATCACTATGAAAATCCATCGAGAAGAAAAACAATAAACCAACATAAGAGAGATGAATAAAAAACCACCCTAAATAGTACAAAATAAGGATCTACATGATAAATTAGTGCAAGCCGCTCTGATACCACTTGTAAGAAATGGTATCTGCGGGAAAAACTCTTTGAAAATAGGGATCATACAATTATTTGGGGTAACCTGCTCTGATACCACTTATTAGGGTTAAAAGAAACTGAATGCTCTTATACCAATTATTAAAGTGCGCTATCACGATCTTAATGAAATAATTTATATAATTAAATGTCCACCAAACACAAACATAAACACAAATCCAAATTTTATCTTTTTATCTTAAACATGCATTTAAGTGATAAAATATATAAAGTATATCATGCAATCAACAAAGGCAAAGTTGAGGAAAAATCCCTTACGTGCAAAACTTTTTTATTTCAGCACTTTAGAAATAATTCAAGATAATCGACTTACAAACTACTTAACACCAGCCACGGGTAAAATATGCTAGTCATCGCAAATGTCTAAGAATACAATTTGTCTCGAAGAAGTCCATAGGCGGCCTTCCACCCTCGGTATCCACCGCTCAGTTTTTGTCTTCAAAAATCATCCCTTCGAGAATCACAAAGGTCGACAGTGAAGATGATCTCTCCATAAGATTAGTGTATGCAAAGATATAAACTATCTAGGGTTTAAAATGATTCACAAATCTATTATGGGGATGTGTTTTGTAAATCAAAAGAGTTTTTTAAACTCAAAAGGTTGAAAACTTTTACAAAGTATATGCATAAATTATTTTAGCAAAAGTCTTTAAAAATCTAAACATGAAAAAGGTATATATGGCATTCACAAATTTTGAGGCGGCGACTCGTTTTAACAAATTTGAAGCTCATTCAAATGAGAATATCAATTTGTTTGAATGAAATAGAATCTTGTTCGAACGAATGTGCCATCTCGTCGTTCAAATGACCTAAAATAGTATGCCCTCATTTGATACACATTCGATGTAAACTTTAAACGAGCCTTCGAATAAAAATGTGATCTCGTTCGAACGAGAACCTCATCTAGTTTGAACGATGTGAGAAAACTTTGAAAGTTTTAAAATAAAAAGTATGCCTCAATTTTTCAATTTAAAAAACCTATTTCAGGTCAAATAAAATTCAACACCCCAAAATAAATCTTGTGAATAAATTTGAACACCTAAAAGCTTTATACCTTATGGGATGTAGGGAAGTCTTCATGCTTGGATATGCTTGAGTTCAGTTGTCGTGACGGCGTGTGACGGTTTATAATGGGATATGCCAAACTAGCCTAAAATATAAAAGGCCTATACTATGAATGTTGATACCAAAATTTATCATCCTACAGGGACCAATTACAAGCCAGCATGTGTCATCCTATGTGGCACAAGTCCAAGTCAGCATGATAGAAAATCCCGACCAACAAGGAAGCCCGATCAACTTAATTACCAGACCAATAAGGAATCCAAACCAACATAGTGACCCGACCAACAGCTGAAAAGTCATTCTGTACAGCCAACCAAGCACCAACAGTCTTGCAACCTGTATCGCATGTGAAGCGACATCGTTCGTATAATTAATTCTCATTATGTATTGATGTAAATGCCTAATAAATAAAGGCATTCCATCCTTTCACATGACAATGATCAAGACCCCCCTTGGGTTATAAATACATTGTATCACCCTCATTGTTAGGGGAAAAAAAACAAATCAAGTCAGTGAATACATCACAGTGGGCGTAGGCTATTCCATTGAGCTGAACCACTTTAAAAAGTTTTCTTGTGTCTTGTGTGTTTTAATTAATTTATCTGTGATCAATTAATTAGGCCTAGTCTAGTTTTTTTACCTCAACAGATTGGCGTCATCTGTGGGAACTTATTGCTAAATGTTTTTACTCATTCACCATTCATCACCCATGGCCGAAATTCCAGAATCAAGCATTAAAAATGTGGGAATCCTGCCTACTCTCTCTGCCCCTCTTAACAATTATGATTTGATAGGGATAGCCTGGCAAAGGGTCAAGAAGCCATGCAAGATACTATACTACAGTTAGCTCAAACTCTATAAGTTGGAGTGCCAGCGCAATCTAATCACGGGAATATGCCACCGCCACCAACAAGGATGATTGGGCACAACCGTTCCAGAACTTCAAAGGATCCTTCATATCTACCCGGAGAAACCTTTTCTATTAGGGTCACTAATTCCACTGATGGACAATCTCTCATCCGAGAAAGATTGAGTGCCTTAGAAAGGCTAAGTAGGGCCTCTCCTTTCAATCATTTGGGACGCCAGGGAAATGCCCTACGGGTTGCGTCGAGAAATACTCGACGACCAAGTGATTTAAGGGAAGATTCAGCCCAGTCCAGATTAAATTCCTGATGAACTGAAAAGTCTAGTCAGAGAGAAGGTTCACAGGAAGAAAGTTTAGCAAGATCTGGAGGTCAGCATAAAAGAGTTGCCATACATGTCGCTAGTAGTGATGCTTGGAAAGGTTCCATTCAATGTTTGGAAGAAAGATTAGGTGAAATGGCCAAAGCCAAGAATACCCTTTAAAGAAGTTTTATTAAGGGGTCTCCCTTTTTGCAAACCATCGTGGATTTCCCTACGCCGACCAAGTTTAAAGCTCCAGTTGTCACTCCCAAATATGATGGGAAGACTTATCCAGTTCTCCATATAGAGCAGTACCAAACAGCTGCCGATATCTATGCTATTCCTGATGAGATGAGATGAGATGTAGGGCATTCTTAGGAACAATCACTGGATCTGCTCAAATCTAGTATAATAGCTTTCCTCGGGGGTAGATTTCTTGCTTTCAACAACTTATCTATCTATTCATTGGTAATTTTTACTTTGGAGCAAAACCAGTAAAATGAGTAACTCATTTACTCAGTGTAAGACAGAAGAAAGGAGAAAGTACCAGGGATAACATTACTTGTTTCAACGACAAGAAACTGGAAGTAATTGATTATTAAGAGAAGACAACAATCATAGCTCTCATGAGTGGTTTGCTCCCTGATAAATTATATTATACTCTCATAAAAGATCTATCGAAGACGATGACATAATTGATGGCCAAGGCAACAAAGATTATGAACGCCGAGGAAGTTATGGCTTCTAAAAAGAATTCAGATGCAAAAGGAGAAGTAAAAGCAGAAGGAAAGTCAGATAAGAAGGACAAAAAGAATCATAATGAGCTCAGGAGTTCGAAGGGAAAGGAAGGCATAGATCGGCTCAGGAAATTCACTAATTACATTCCTTTAACAGTGGATATACATCATGTGGAAATCAAGCACACTAATGATTTAAGTTGGACTGAAAAGTTAAGGTCGCCTGTCGATAAGAGGTATAAGTCCAAGTATTGTGAGTTTCATAAAAATCATGGTCATATTACCAACCGATGCATTTCCCTTCAGAATAAGATAGAGGCACTCATTCGAAGAGGAAAGCTGGACAAATTTGTTTATCGGTAGAATGGAGGAAGAAATGGAGGCAGAGGTCAATAGAGATCTAAATCACCAGTTAATCCCCAGGGAAGACAAGAAGAGGAACCACGATGATGATACAGATAATGATCCCAATCTTCCCAAGAAACCTAAACAATCGGAATGTGAGGTATTCACACTAAGTTTTGGATCTTTTGATTGTCACATGATTAAAGGTGGAGATGCCGGAGGAAGAGATCACACAGCTGAATGGAAGGCTTACCTCAATGAGGCCCATGCTTATTCCTATATCCAGCGTATCAACCTCGTCGAGGAGGACTGACCAAGAAAAGTTAACAAGGATAAGCTCATAATTGGCTTTTTCAAAAATGATTTATCAGGAGTTTTGTATCCTCATGATGATCCTTTAGTGATCAGAGTCAGGATGAAATAAGTATTAGTAGCAAGAACATTAGTGGACAATTGTAGTTCGACAAATATCATGTTCTATCCATGTTTTGATAGTTTGGGTTTAAAACTCAGTCAACTAGAGCCATATCACAGGCCAGTCATTGGATTCTCAGGTGAAAAGGTGTTTCCACTGAGAACTATCAAGATGGATGTGTTAATCAGGACTTGGCCGGTGAGTAGGACAGAGAAGGTAAGATTCTTTGTAATGGACAAAAATGTTCATTCTGCTTATAATATGATCATGGGGAGAGTTTGTCTAAAAAATTTCAAAGTTTTACCCTCAACTGTTCATCAATGCGTGAAATTCTCGACCAACTTTGGAGTAGGAGTAGTGAAAGGAGACCAAAAAGTATCTCAGGAGTAATATTATTCCTATGCCAAGGAAGAAGATATGTTAGAGACCAAACAGAAAATAACCACTTATCATGTGGATACAACTGAGCCGAACAGCGAGTCTGAGGTTGAAACCTTAGATCCACGAGATAAATCTGAGCTTGTAAAAGGTCAAGTGATGGAGGTAACATAAAGCATTATTCTGGATGATGATAAACCAGAACGAATAACTCAAATAGGAGCATTGTTGGAACCAGTTCTTAAGAAGGAGTTTACATCTTTCTTGAGGCAAAGAAAACAAGTGTTCGCTTGGAGTCATGAAGATATGTCAGGCATAGATTCAAACTTTTTGTGTCATGAACTTAATGTCAATAGGGAAGTCGAACCTGTGAAGCAGCGAAGAAGAGTTTTTAGCCTGAAGAAGAACCAGACTATACAAGAAGAAGTGGAGAAGCTTCAAAAAGCTTCCTTTAATTAAGATGTGAAGTACCCTGATTGGTTGGCCAATGTAGTTATGGTAAAAAAGAAGAACAACAAGTGGAGGATGTGTGCGGATTTTACTGACTTGAATAAAGCGTGCCCGAAGGATCACTTTCCTTTGCCACGAATTGATCAACTGGTAGATGATACTTCAGGGCATGAATTGCTGAGTTTCATGGATGCATGGTCTGGTTATAACCAGATCAAAATGAAGCCAGAAGATAAAAAAAGTACTTCTGTTATCACTCCTCGATGAACTTATTGCTATAATGTTATGCCATTTGGTCTGAAAAATGCAGGGTCTACTTATCAGATATTGGTGAACAAAGTATTTGAGGAGCAGATAGGCAAGAATAAGGAGGTGTATGTTGATGATATACTCACTAAAAGTAAAAAGTTATTGATCATATTTCCGACCTCAGTCAGACATTTGATCAATTGGAAAAGCACCAAATGAAGTTAAACCCCACCAAATGCATTTTCGGAGTGCAAGCGGGAATAAGGAGGTGTATGTTGATGATATGCTCAATAAAAGTAAAAAAGCTACTAATCATATTACTGACCTCAGTTAGACGTTTGATCAATTGGAAAAGCACCAAATGAAGTTAAACCCCACCCAATGCATTTTTGAAGTGCAGGAGGGAATGTTCCTCAGGTATATAGTGAATCAAAGGGAATTGAAGCCAATCCAGATAAGATTAAAGCTCTGATCGAAATGAAGTCCCCAACTTGTAAAAATATATTCAAAGATTAACTGGGTGTGTAGCATCATTCAATAGGTTTGTGTCAAGAGCAATAGATAAATGCTTGCCATTCTTCAAGGTACTCAGAAAAACCTTTGAAAAGGCATTCATGGCGTTGAAGCAGTACCTGGGAGCACCACCATTACTTTCTCGACTAATGTTGGGAGAAAAGTTGTATCTATATCTGTCAGGATCTGAGTCCACAGTTAGCTCCACTTTGATCAGGGAGGAAAATGGAGTTCAAAAGCTTGTTTATTACACCAGCAAAGCTTTTAGAGGAGCAGAAGTAAGATATCCCAGACTGGAGAAATTGGCACTGGCTTTAATTGAAGCTATTAGACGAATGAAGCCATACTTTCAAGCCCACACTATAGTGATCTACATTGATATGCCATTAAGGCAGGCTTTGCACAAGCCGAAAAAATCTGGAAGACTAATGTATTGGGCTGTGGAGTTGGGGGAGTATGACCTTGTGTATGAACCAAGAACTTCTTTAAAAGGCCAAGTTGTGGCTGATTTTATTGCAGAATTCACTTATCCAGAGGTCCCCGAGCAGCAAGGGACTCTATCCATGCAATATACATGAGTCAGTAAACCAACAAGAGATACGCCCGACCAACTCCAAATAGGGGAAACTGTACAAAAAGACCAACCATAACTGTCCAATGGAGTACAGGAGATGAAGAAGAAATATGAGGAGGCAAAAGATAAAATCTTTCATTAAGGGACTCTAACAAACCAAGCATTTGACAATAATATCCCCATATGGAGTCTGTAAGTCGACGGGTCATCTTGCGCAACCAAATGTGGAGATAGAATTATTCTTAATACTCCAGACGAGATACACATAGAGTATGCTCTATATTTCAAATTTCAAGCCTCCAATAATAAAGCAGAGTATAAAGCTGTGATTGTTGGTCTAAATTTAGCTAAATCATTGAACGTCGAGCAAGTTGTGGTGTACAGTGATTCACAGTTAGTTGTAAATCAAGTGTTGAGTTTATATACAGTGAAAGAAGAACCGATGACCAGATATTTGGCTAAAACTTTAAAAGTAATTTCCACCTTGCTACCAGTTCAGATGGTCAGGATTCCAAGATTGGAGAATGCCCGAGCAGATGCACTTGCTCGATTAGCTTCATTAACCAGAACAGAAATACGAAGAATTATTCCTATTGAGATACTTGTTAGTAGGAGAATTGATGAAGATCTGATGGTCAACTTTATTGTAGTTGATATGGGGTCATCTTAGATGGACCCCATAAGAGCATATATTAAAGATGAGATTTTTCCAGCTGATCTACTTGAAGCTAAGGGGCTGAAATACAAAGCTACAGGATACGTGCTAGGCGGTGGTGTATTATACAGAAGAGGATTAACTGCTGGCCTACAACGGTGTGTGCATCTAGCTGAGGTAAAAGGTTTAATTGAAGAAGTCCATGAACGATCTTGTGGGTCCCACATAGCAGGAAGAACGTTACTACAAAGAATACATACGCAAGGGTACTACTGGCCAACGATGAGAGCAGATTATGCAGATTTTGCTTAGAAATTGAAACACCGTGTGATATCGATTCGATTCGCAAATTAATAAGATGGCACACTTATTTAATTAGAGTCTATTAAAACAGCCCCTACACATGCATCTAACCAAGATAAATCATTCAAGCCATGCATGATAAAATAAAGACGAGCAATTGAGGAAAAAACCCCTTCCGGGTAAAAACCTTTTATAACACTTTGAAAATTTAACAAGACCTTTGACTTACATACAATCCTGATAATCGCCCACAAGACTATACTGCACGGTGCCTTCAGATAACCTTCAAAGATACGAGAGACAGCGAAAGTACCCTCCAGGTGTCGGTTCGTCGTCTTTGGCTCGTCCATACGTAGAATGACTACGCTCGGTATCCACCGATCAAAGTATGGAAATACCTTCTCCACTGAGGCTAAACAAATACACAAGATGTGTTCTTGGGTTACCAAAAAAATTCACAAAGGTTTGGCAATTGTGTGAATCAAAACATGAGTTTGGGAACTCAAAAATATGAAGACTTGAGGTATTAGGACTCTCAAATTCGTCTATCAAAGTCTTGCAAAACAGCTCCCCCGAAGTTGGTATTTATAGGAAAAACAGATGAAGAGTTCTGCTTTTTTAAAACTCTAAAAATCTTATCAGCGTACAGGTACACCGAACCGGTTCTGGGGTACACCGAACCGGTTTGGTGGTACCATTCTGGTATGGGGTTAAAAAACAGCATTCTTCAAGGAATTTTCTCCAACTTCAAAAGGTCATAACTTCTTCACCGTAGCTCGGATTGAGGTGCCGTTTCTTTCAGTATCTTCGTTGCGGTGAGCTCTTCAACTTTCTAGTTGACGAGACCTCCGAACTATGGATGTGAAATTACGAAAATGCCCTTGAACTTCCCTATCAAGCCTTATTTCACTGTTTTGACTTCCCTTGCGTACCACTTGCATTAAGTCCCTAAAATCTTGGAACGTGAAGTCGTTGAGGCAGATGTGGGACACATTAATGGAGATGTTGAATGCTTGATTCCAGGAATTCGAATAGAGGCCGTCATGTGAGATCGTGAGGTGACGTGCCAAATGTAGCGGCGTACGACATACACAAATGTAACATGTTGGACATGAGAAAAATGTCCTTACAAATCTCTCCCTATGTCTATGCCGGTACATACATAAAAAATCCGAATTATCAAATATGAAATTGCCTATACAAATCTACCCTCTCATGAACCCAAAACTGGAAAAGGTACAAATGAATAGTCTTCATCGTTTGTTCTACAAATCTTCAGGAATCTCAAATATTTTCTCATCAGGGTGTGCAATTCAGAGATCATCAATGTAGTACCTACACACATGAGATAAAGAAAAAATACCAAGTGATGTATCGAGTTTGAAATGAGATAAACATAGATACCAATATATGATAAGCATAAGTCAAATTTCAAAAACTCCCCCAAAATTCAAACTCCCCCAAAATAAGATAATTCTTTCTCCCCCTTTTTTATGATGTCCCCAAATAGACAAATGAGAAGAATGAATCAAATAAGCAAAATCGGGGTGTCACGGTATACAAAAAAAATCCAAACTATTTTTGATTTTTCAAATTTTTCATACAAAGATAGGATACCAATATGAACAAATATGATACAAAAATCACACCATGGATTTAGACTCAAACAACCAAGTCATGGAAACGGAATGAATGGGTGTGAACACATTCGATAGGTAAATCAACTCAATCAATCATATGTGCACGATGCATACGTGTACTCCTAACGAATGAACATCAAAGGTATCCTTAGGTGTAAAAGTTTGTTGAATTTAGATGACATCCTCTTATGCAAATCAACAAATCAAAGTCAAATGATTTTCACACCAATAACGTCCAAAACTATGTAGCGCATTTTTAAGCATTTCAAGGACGTGCAAACCCGTTTTAAATTCTCCAACCAAACTCCCTCATATATATTTTCTTGTAGAGGTAATCTAAATTCTCAAACTTTGGAGAATTGATGCAAAAACCTAAATGGCCCATAATTGGCATGAATATCTTTTTATTGCCTTTCAATTTTTTCGGGCTCTTTTAACCTCTTTGGACCCCGGATAATAAAATTCCTCCATTTTTTAGGTCCAATTTAACGGTGGCTTAGTATTCGCAAAGGCAAAATGAACCTTTCGCAGCCCTTCCCCGTTTTCAAACAAAGCACACAAACTCACAAAACGGTTTTTAAATGCACAATTTCCTTATCAAAATTTATCGCGCTTGGTTCATTTTAAAGACAGGATTGAAGTGAAAACACCCAACCAACATGTGATAAGACAATCACAATAATCAAACAAATTCGTGCATGTGTGCATTAAAGGAAACATGAGTCAAACATGTAGGAAGTAACAATTAATTACATCTTAATGACTCCAAACATTATAAAGCACATGGATGAATTGACCTATTGCCTCAAAACACTATCAAATAGTCACATGAAAAAATGGAATGATGTTGTGACTCGGTCATCCAAAGTGTTCATCCATAAACGGTGCAACAAAAAAAATCTTTTTGTATTTTTCAAAATTTTTCAAAAAAATATATACAAAAAGTACATGTCACAACGCTAGCAAAAATATATCAAAAAGCATAACTAGCGTATGACAAACATGCAAACACAATCATCTATATGATATGGCAAGAGAAAAATCATGTGCAAGCAAACGGGAATCAACTTGTCTAAAATCTAGTTCCTCCAAAAGTGATTTCCTAACCCAAATGGATGAAACACGTCGACAAGGGGTTTTGGGAACCAACAAAATACTAGACTTCGAATTTCTAGGACCTCTTCCAAGATCAAAACAAAATCGCCTAAGGTGACCATTCCTACCACAATATGAGCATGTGTAAACGGGTGGGATGACACCGAAAGTGTGATCTTTTCTAGCGTCCTTGGAATTAGTTGACCCTCTAAAACAAATAATGGTTTTGGCTTTAGCATTAGAAGCATGAGAACACGATGAGCCATTACCATCACTATCAAACCTACTTGAGTCTATCAAATCATTTTTTAACTTCAAAATTTTTGACTCAAGCAAAGAATTAGACTCTTCCAAATTAAGGGACGCCTTCTTCAAATTATCAATTAAACTTAACAGTTTATCACGCTCCCCCTCAATTAAAACAAACTTATTCCTAAGAGTCTTTTCGCGTGCTGTAAAATCATCGATTAATTTTTTATCCTCGACGGCACAAACGGGAACCCTAGAATTTTTTAAGTCCTCCAATTCCTTCTCTAAAACTAGGACTCTCTCATCACTCTTCTTTTTGGCAATTTTTAAAGAATCAAAATCAGTACACAAATTACCAAAGTGCTCACGACAAATATCACTTTGAGTTTGAAACTCTTGCAAATATTCAATCTTACTTTTAAAGAGAGAATTTTCTTTTTCCAAAACTTTAATTCTTTTGCAAAGTTTCAAATTCAAACTTTTTAATTTTTCAGCACGGTCGTGAAATGTTTCAAAAATAGGCTCTTCATTAAATGGGCGTTCCATTGAAAAATTGCGATTTTTCATAAAACTGATTTTTAAAAAAAATCAATATCACACGATTTTGCGGAAAATAGGAATACGCAATAAATTAGCGCAACCTGCTCTGATACCAATTTGACGACGTGAGAAGTCAAATTGTATAAAAAAAAAAAAATCCTTGAAAAATCAAGATCACGCGATAAATTAGCGTAACCCGCTCTGATACCAATTTGAAACACCGTGTGATATCGATTCGATTCGCAAATTAATAAGATGGCACACTTATTTAATTAGAGTCTATTAAAACAGCCCCTACACATGCATCTAACCAAGATAAATCATTCAAGCCATGCATGATAAAATAAAGACGAGCAATTGAGGAAAAAATCCCTTCCGGGTAAAAACCTTTTATAACACTTTGAAAAGTTAACAAGACCTTTGACTTACATACAATCCTGATAATCGCCCACAAGACTATACTGCACGGTGCCTTCAGATAACCTTCAAAGATACGAGAGACAGCGAAAGTACCCTCCAGGTGTCGGTTCGTCGTCTTTGGCTCGTCCACACGTAGAATGACTACGCTCGGTATCCACCGATCAAAGTATGGAGATACCTTCTCCACTGAGGCTAAACAAATACACAAGATGTGTTCTTGGGTTACCAAAAAAATTCACAAAGGTTTGGCAATTGTGTGAATCAAAACATGAGTTTGGGAACTCAAAAATATGAAGACTTGAGGTATTAGGACTCTCAAATTCGTCTATCAAAGTCTTGCAAAACAGCTCCCCCGAAGTTGGTATTTATAGGAAAAACAGATGAAGAGTTCCACTTTTTTAAAACTCTAAAAATCTTATCAGCGTACAGGTACACCGAACCGGTTCTGGGGTACACCGAACCGGTTTGGTGGTACCATTCTGGTATGGGGTTAAAAAACAGCATTCTTCAAGGAATTTTCTCCAACTTCAAAAGGTCATAACTTCTTCACCGTAGCTCGGATTGAGGTGTCGTTTCTTCCAGTATCTTCGTTGCGGCAAGCTCTTCAACTTTCTAGTTGACCAGACCTCCGAACTATGGATGTGAAATTACGAAAATGCCCTTGAACTTCCCTATCAAGCCTTATTTCACTGTTTTGACTTCCCTTGCGTACCACTTGCATTAAGTCCCTAAAATCTTGGAATGTGAAGTCGTTGAGGCAGATGTGGGACACATTAATGGAGATGTTGAATGCTTGATTCCCGGAATTCGGATAGAGGCCGTCATGTGAGATCGTGAGGTGACGTGCCAAATGTAGCGGCGTACGACATACACAAATGTAACATGTTGGACATGAGAAAAATGTCCTTACAGAAATGTAACAAGTGTCAGAGGTTTTTCAGTATACGCAAGGCTCCACAAGCCCTCTTAACACCAATCACTTCACCCTGGCCTTTTTTCATGTGGGGAATTGACTTAGTCGAGCCCCTGCCAACCACCCGAGGAAGGTTCAAGTACCTAATTGTAGCTGTTGATTATTTTACAAAATGGGTGGAAGCTGGACCATTGATTGACATGTCTTATGGAAAGGTTTATCAATTCATCTAGAAAAATATTATATGCAGGTATGGCTTACCTTATGCCTTTATAATTGATCATGGTACATAGTTTGACAATGAAGAATCCGCTGCTTACTGCACCCAATCCAATGTCCAAAAAATCCACTCTGCTCCTGGCCATCCTCAAAGCAATGGTCAAACAAAGGTAATTAATAGAACTTTGGGGAACAAGCTGAAGAAAAGGTTGGAAGATGCAAAAGAAAATTGGATTAATGAACTTCATTTGATCCTGTGGGTTTACCGAACAACTTCCAGAATAGCTACTGGAGAAACTCCCTATCTATTAACGTTTAGTACTGAAGCCGTAATCCCTATTGAGCTAGGTTTACCTACGCATAGAGTTCTTAACTTTAATACCCCAGTTAGAGATTTGATGAGAAGGTTGGATTTAGACATGCTGGAAGAAGTCCGTGAAGATGCAGCTTTAAGGAATGCCAGCTATCAACAAAGGAATGCATTTTTCTACAACAAGAGGGTCATGTCGAGTAACTTAAAGGAGGGAGATTATGTTTTGAAGAAGGTTATCCAGAAGAATAATAAGCTGGAAGCCAATTAGCATGGGCCTTAACGTGTTACTACAGTTATCCGACCAGGCATATATAGGATTGAGACTTTGGAAGGGGAAGAGTTCAAGAACCCATGGAATGCAGAGAACTTGAAGAAGTAATATCAGTCAACATAGTTGTGTTATACTCAGTTCATTTAAATATTAATGAGAACATGACTTCCTGGAAAATTGTTATTTTGTTGTTTTCATTTTCGGAGTAGTAGTGTTATGGACTTGTAACATTATGATAGTAGTTTTAATTATGAAGACACCAACAAAGTTGGTCTTCATCAACAAATACCACCAATAAAGTTGGTCGACATCAATAAATACCACCAACAAAGTTGGTCGGTATCCACCAAGGCCACCAACAAAGTTGGTCGGTAACATTATAAAGGCACCAAAAAAGTTGGTCGGCATCAACAAAAATCAACAACAAAGTTGGTCGACATCAATGAAGGCCACCAACAAAGTTGGTCGGAATCAATAAAACCACCAACAAAGTTAGTCGGTATCAAACTTATAAAGCCATGCAAGGTAAAATCGTAAGTCCCAAATGCTTGGTTAATGAAGATCTAGATGACAAATGTCCATCTAAACTGGGCTAAAAGATGGATAAATGTTCCACTCACGCTTGGGAACCAAGGTAACTAGTGAAATTACCATAAAATTCAGGTACATTAGTAGAACCATGGTGAAGCATCGGTAATTGATATAAAACATAGGATAATCCTAAAAATATCAACAAAACCGGTAAAAAAATAGAGATTAACTAAAACAGTTGATCCATTCATAGTCAAAGACTAGAAAAACATTCATAAACATTCAAAGATTAACTAAAAGTTTATCCATTCAAAAAATAATCTTTTCATTAAATTTAAATAATTACATATTGTTGCTCAAATATGGAGAAACAAAATACAAAAATTTATTCTACAGGATGCTTCCCTTCAGCTTTAGAAACAAGATCCATGCTAGCTGGAGGATCATCCAAAGTAAAAGGAGAGTTGATGAAGTTAAGATCCCGAAGCATCCTGGTATTGCTGCTACTAGGACGGTCAAGAAAATGAGGATGACGAATGATCTCAAGCTCGTAATGTAGTTCGTAATCCCCCAAGTATTTGGAAATAAAACATTGGGGAACATGGTGAACAGGTAGCCAATTAACATCCAACTTAAATGGAGGATTATCAAGCTGCAGTAAGCCTGGATCATACCAATCCCATCTAGAATCATTCCTATCCACCTTTAGCATAGTTAAAGCGCTAATCAAACCCCATTTATAGGACTCATTTTGGACCTGTTGGAGTCTATCATCATGATGTCCCAAAGTTTTATTATAACCACCCATCCAAAATTCTTTGGGTTGCTTATGGAATTGGAAAGTTAATCTATCAACTTGTGATTGCAGCTTATTCAGTACCCCATCCTTAGCCTCCAGTTAAGAAGATTGAGTAGATAACTACTCAAATAAAGTCTGCAGCTTTTGATATATCTCCGCAATAGCTCGTTCCTTTGCTTGTAACTGTGCAGCTCTATTGGCAAGGGCATATTGGGTCCAAAGTTCCTCTATAGTTCCTCGGCCAGCCCTATTTCTATCTCGAGAAGAAGAAACGGACTTAATATTTTTCAAGGCCTCCAATTCATCTCTCAATGTGGCGTTCTCAGCTTCTAAAAAGGAAAGACCTTCATCGGTAGTAGTAACAACATCTCCATAGGAAGACTTCAGAAGATTCAATTTATTCCTCAAATTATTATTCTCCTCTTCCAAGAGTTTGGCAATGGTCCTAGTTTCTTGAACTTTAAGCTTAAGTAAAGCTTCCTTTTTACTATAAACAGAGACAAATTTATCAAAGCCCCGATCTACACTCAAACTTTGATACTTCTGCTCATAGCTCTGATGCAGCAGCATAGTGGATTCCTTATACTCTTCTTGAAGTTTTTCTATCATTTCATAATAGGCAACATTATTTTCTACCTCCCGATCAAGTAACTACTTCAAATACTTATAGGGTTCTCTGACTTGCTCTGAAGCATCATCACCGAGCAACTGAGTAACTTCTTTATCGAACAAGTCCATATGGCCAGCTTTGAAAAAAGCATTGCATTTCCTCAGTAGCTCGGTATCATGGGAAGACAATTGCTCTATCTTTGTAATAAACTAGTAAAAAAGAAATAATCACCAATCAACAACAAGAATAGAGAACAGGTATAATCAATAGAAGATAGAAATGAACAACAAAAGGTTCTTTTATTGATAACAGAGAGTTCAAGTACAATCAAAACAGAGGAAAAAAGGAACAACAAAAGTAAAAAAGAAAAATGCCAAACAACATTACACCTTCTCCCTATCACTATCAACCTTCTTGCTCTGCTCAGAAGAAGGGGTTGCAAGCTAGAATTACTCAGTTTGCTTAGATGGAGGAATATAAGACTCATAGACTTCAGGTTGTTTGGAAGCAGATTTAACCACAACTGAAGACTCATCAGAAGCATCTTAATCTTCAACCACTTCCTTAATGAATGGAGGAGGCCTATGAATATACCTCTGAAAAAGTTTAGAGTCTCTATTTGTGTTCAACTCTTGAAAGGCAGCAACCCAACCATCTCTAAAATATTTTTGCTTCACATACTCAATCTGAGCAGAAGTAGCAGAAATGACTTTGTTCCAACCCTTCTCCCAACCAGCACTAAAGGAGGTCTTCACAGCAGCCCTTTTTTTAGCTCTAACAGAGGACACAAACTCTTCTGCAGCCTTTACCCTGTGCTCAACTTCTTCTTCCCTCCACTCAGCTTCCTCTTTCTGGCACTTAGCTTCCTCTTTCTCGCGTACAGCTTCATCCTTCTGGAACCCAGTCTCCTTAGCCCTTTGCTCATATTTAAGGGCATTTGTAACAGATGTTTGATGACTCATTTTAGTTGTCTTCAATTTCTCTGCCCAAGAGCTCCTCTTAGTCTCCAAAGCTTGCTGAAACTCAAGTAGAGACTTCTTCAAACCATACAAATCTTCCTCCACCTCATTCGAAGAAGAAGAAACCTTGATTGCATCATCCTTCTCCAGCATATTATTGAAGTGTACCAAGAACTGAAAAATAAAGATTAAAGTGAGCATATAAAGAATGTAAATGATAACCAAACCAAGATAATGGAAATTACTTACTGATGCAAGGTTCTGAGCAACTAATTTAGAGACCTTCGTTCTGGGGAGCTTCGCATCCACCCCTTATGGTCTGGAAGAGTACCAGACTTGATCAACCTCCCAGCCAAAATAGGAGTAATGACTGTTGGAGGAAAATCATCAGATGAGGGAAAATCGACTAAGGATAGTTGGTCGATCACTTGATCGACTTGCTTCTCTACAAGCCCTCTCCTAAGTCTCTTCAGAGGAACTCCAACCTCTTTGGGAGCTACACCCTTAGGAGCCAGGTCTTTGGGGGCTAGGGGCTTTATAACATCCCATGTTTTATTCTTAGCTCCTTTAGTAGATAATTGGGAGATAAAAGTAACACCACTGCAGAGATCAGGAAACTTCCTCTTCTTCATAATTTCAGATAGAGGAGTGTGAGAATCAATAACAACCTCTTGGTCAAGATCAATTACCAAAGCAGGAGATGCAGCAGGTCTGGCAATAAAAGAATAAACAGTGTTCTTGTACTAGAGCAGATAAGAGGCATATCTCACGTGCTCCTCAGCAACTACTTTGTGAAGTCCCCAGATAAACTTCAACTCTTTCAAATTTACTTCGCTCTCTTTGGGGCACTTTCTTTTTTGCTTAACTACAAAATAATTTATAAAATAAGAGTAAATATGACATTTTATCAAATATAAATAGGGCAAATTTACTAAAATATAAAGCAACCTATTCCATTGCCAAAGAGTGGACATCTAGGTCATTGGTATTTAGCACTTACAACTAAAGGGGCATGTTGCCAATTTTTTATAATGACCTCATGATCAAAATAATCCCTATTAGAATCAGGGAGATTAACTACCAAAGCTTTACTAATAGCCCTAGTTTTCAAATAAAAAGTGGTATCACTAGTTACCCACTTATAACAAAACATAATTTTTGAAATCCCTATATGGGTTTCATAAATTTGATTTAACTTATAAACTCCATTAACAACTCTTCATGTGTTAGGAGCCACTCTTATAGGTACAATGTCAAAATATTGACAAAACTCCAAACACAAGGGATTGGGAGAAAACGTGAAGCCACATTCAGCAACAAAGAAGAAGAGTAGAAAGATTATTACAAAGATTTAAGGATTCAGTAAGAACTAAAGATAGAAAAGAAAATGATCGCACGAAAGCAAAGAACACAACAGCAGAATTAGAAGTAAGAGGTAAAGAATGATTGAAGTTTTTACCACCCATTTTATAAGACGAATTGAAAACTGGGCCAAGTAATGATTAAAGCTAACGACAATTGGATTTATGATGGCTAACAGATGAAAAGACAAAGATACCCCAAAAGTATTCCCTAAAATTTGAAATATTTACAAAATTTCCATTCGCGCTAAAAAATTGTCAAGTGAATAAATTTCACAAGTCTGGAAGCTCTGCACCCAACCAAACAGCCCGAGCTACTGCCAAAGAATAATATTCCACACTTTCGCATAAATTTTAACTATAAAATATTAGGGGCTTCTACTGATACCAAAATTTACCATCCTCTATGGACCGATTACAAGCCAACATGTGTCATCCTATATGGCACAAGTCCAAGTCAGCATGATAGAAAAGATCGACCAACAAGGAAGCCCGACCAACTTAATTACCCGACCAATAAGGAAGTCCGACCAAAATTATTATCCGACCAACTGGGAAGCCCGACCAAAAGCCAAAAAGTTATTATGTACAGCCAACCAAGCGCCAGCAGTCTTACAGCCTCTATTACCTGTGAAGCGACATTGTTCATATAATTAATTCTCATTATGTATTGATGTAAATGCCTAACAAATAAATCCATTCCATCATTTCACATGACAACTATCAAGACCCTCCTTGGGCTATAAATACATTGTATCACCCTCATTGTTGGGGGACAAAAAATATATCAAGGCAGTCAATACATAACAGTGGACGTAGGCTATTCCATTGAGACGAACCACTTCAAAAAGTTTTCTTGTGTCTTGTTTGTTTTAATTAATTTATCTGTGATCAATTAATTATGCTTAGTCTAGTTTTTTTGCATCAACAATGAATAATATCATAAAATTTTTCTTATAGGAACATATATTTTGTGGTGTAAAATGGATTTACGCTTCCCTAGATACCAATCATAATGCACTTGTGATGGGTACCAAAGCGACGACTGTGTTTCCTCTCAGTTAAGAACAGACCCTGAAATTATGACTAAGGCTCTTCAACTTCTGGTTCATTTATGACATTTCCCCTCCAATCAACAAAGAACTTTGTTATCCATGTAAAATGGAGATCGACCGAAGCATCAACAGTCAACCTAGACACAAATCCCATCCTCCCCAAAGCGACACTGAGTTTGGGGGCAATTGTACCAGAATTATGATAGCATGTGACATGCACAAGCTCGATACAAGCCTCCAAGATTCTTACTCACTAAGTTAACGAAGAATCTAAGTCACAGAACACTCCCATGTATCTATCACTTGGAATTATTCAAACTAGTAAGTGATAGGTCCGAACTTCTAGGGATAACTATTAATGGAGCTTAGAACTCTTCAAAGATTCCTCATAAATGTTAACCCTCCCCTCATTAAGAGGGGAATGTGATATTATATTGTCGAGCAGTACAATAACTCTGCCGACCAGTTCACTGAGTTAATAAAAGAATAAACCTAAAACCCTATGGGCATAGGCACATTGCCGAACCACCTATATCTTGCATGGTGTGTTTTTGATCTTCGTTTTGGAATACTTCTCTTAATTCAACTTATGCTCATCGAATACAAACATTGTGGGAAATTACCACCAACATCGATCATTTTTAGCCTTTTGTTATTGAACCTAGCAATGCACTCCCTTGTCATCTCATCTTCCCTCTATCTGACTCTGAGTAGGTCAACAACCCTTTTTTCCAGGTTTGGTACCAAAGTAGAAACTACTGATGAATCGAACGACTAACTATTTGGTGATTTACCGCCTTAGGAACCTGTTATACCACACATGGGATGATAGAGTGAGAGAACTGGAGAATGGCATGAATCTCATTTTGTCTTGCACATAATAAATATCCAAAGCAACCTGGTACTACTCGATGTGGTGCATGGGGTCTGTTGTCTTATCGTACTTAGATCTGATCACAGGTGGCTTTCACTTCGTCGGGGTGGGGTAACTCATAATGCACACCGTAAAGGGAGACCCTTACATGTAGCCTCTCTGTAAAAGGTTTTTGGTTTTGATCAAGTCTCCCAACCTATCTTCCAGTCGCTGGATGGAACGCTTCCATGGCTGGTCCTTTTTCACCTTGTTGGCTTTTACTGACTTCTTGACCTGTCGTTGGCTCTCAGACGAACTCTCCTCATGTCTGGAAATGTGCTCGGATCTGATCGAGGCTCGTGTGCTTTATCTGCCTTTTATTTCAAAACATACGGTAAATATTTACTATATGTGGCAAATATAAAATGTAATAATATTTACGACATGTGTAAAACATGTAATGTAATTGGCCCTATTTGAAACAAATCGTCTGATCAGACGAATTTAAAAAAACACTTTTGTAAATAAGTCTTGTTTGCCAAGCTCCCATTAATACCTCGTTTAAAAAAATCATTAGGCTATATCTTGTCTTAGCACGACATGACATGAGAAGCATCACTTAGACACGAACACAATAAGACACGAAGTTGTTTTTTATCCTAATGTGAACACAACTTATTTAAAACACGGCACGGCTTAATTGCCATGACTAATAATTTTTACATTCAATTCAATAATACGTGAAAATATTAGAAAAAACACATATAGCACACAACTCGATAACACGTAAGGGTGTAAATGACTCGATCTGAGCTGAGCAAAGTCGAACCGAGAGTAATCATGCTCTAGTTTGAAAACGTAAGCGAGCCTAATAATATGTTTAAGCTTGACTCATTATATTAAAATTTGAGTTCGAACGAGCTTCTAAGAAAATGAAAAACGTGTCAAGATCGAGCTGCTTGATTGTTAACTGAGAAGAATTAGAGCCAATCTTAATAAGATAGCAAACTTACAAATATGTTCAAGTTTGACTCCTTTATATTACGAGCATGTATCGAACAAAATTTTTTCTCAATGAATACCAATCGAGTTCAAGTAGCTTTATTCATTTTACGACCATAATAACCTGAATCACAACTTAGACACGACTTTCTGTCAAAATTTTAATTCTATATATCAGTTTCTTACCATTTCCTAAGGATTAGTCATCTATCAAAAATAACATTTTTGATAAATTAAATAACATTTCCCAAGTATTAGTCTCATTAAATAACATATTTGCTTAGATAGGTTTCATTAAAAAACAAATAGTAAATATTTACTGTCTCTCGAACTTATGCAAAACATATGGTAATTATTTACTATAGGTGATAAATATAGAATACAATTTGTGCAAAACATACGGTAAATATTCATTGTATGTGACAAATATGGAATGTAGTAATATTTACTACATGTGTAAAACATGTAATGTAATAGAGTCTATCGGAAAATTTTCTTGTGATCGGACGAATTAGAAAATATCTTATGTAAATAAGACTTATTTGTTAACCTCCTATTGATATCTCGTTTAAAAAAATCTTTAAGCTATATCTTATCTTGACACGACATGACATGACATGAGAAGCACCACTTAGATACGAAGTTGTGTTTTATCTTAATATGAACACGACTCGTCTAAAACATGACGCGGCATAACTACCATGATTAATAATTTGTACATTCAATTCAACAAGATAATACATGAAAATATAAGAAAAAACACATATTATACACAACTTGATAACATGTAGGAGTGTAAATGAGTCGAGCTGAGTTGAGCGTAATGTTGCTCCAACTTGGTTAGAAATGTAAACGAGCCTAATAATATGTTCAAACTTGACTCATAACTTAAAAGTTGAGTTCGAATGAGGTATGGTAAAAATTCGTACCGTACCGTTTTGTACAAAAAATTACTAGTAATGGTTTACATTTTTTTACTTACTGAAATCGAAATTACTGAAACAAAAATTATCAAATTTTTATACGGTTGGTTTTGGTTTTAACATTTTAAAAATCGATTTACTGACTGTACCGTGATGAAAGGAAATATCTAAATTAATGTGTCGAAATACCAAAATGATACTATCGAACTTACCAAATTAAAAATACCAAATTAAATCAAACAAAAATACCCAATGGCTAAAGCCAAACACAACCACACTTATTTTATCGGTTCTTTATTTTCTTTAAGTGGTCAACCTTTTAGTAATTCTTGGATAAATACAAGATTTTACAGCCATTGGATCATTCACAATAGAACTTACAATAAGACTAGGTTCAATGATTCATTAACTAATACCACAACTTACGGCTCTCTCAACTCATAAATAACACCCTTTCCTCTCTCCTCCCTCACAGAACGTGAAATATTTTCATTTTGATTCTTATTTAATATGACCGGGGGGGGGGGGGGGGGTATATTTATTCGAGTTATTTGACAATGGTGTAACTTGAATTACAATTTGTGATGTTTATTTTGGAGTTTAATGTTTATATATAGTTATGAAGACGACACAATTATGTAGGTTATTTTCTGTTTTTTTTTTTAAATACGCATATAAAAAAGTTTAGGTAAGTGGTACAAAAAATTACCATTATGCAATGAGTAGTACCATATATACCATAAAGAGAAATTTATCGAAATCTGCCGTATTTTTCGAAAAATCGACTTTACAGTAAAAAGCCGATTTTATTAATGTACCGCACGGTTTAGTTTTGATTTATGGGCTGATGTACCGGTTGGTAAAACTGGTAATTTTGGTTTGATGATTTTAATGTTGGTATGATATTGGTATGCTCCATTTACCGACCAAAATGATAGAAAACCAGCCCTAGTTTCTAAGCAAACGAAAAATGAGTCAAGCTCGAGCAACTTGGTTGTTAACCGAGAAGAATTCAAGCCAATCTTAATAAGACAATAAACTTATAAATATGTTCACGTTTGTCTCATTTGTATTACGAATGTGTATCGAACGATTTTTTTTTCCAATGAATACCAGTCAAGTTTGAATAACTTGATTCATTTTACAACCATAATAACATTAATTGGGACTTAGACACGACTTTTTATCAATTTTTTACTTTCATATATCAGTTTCTTACCATTTCCGATGTATTCGTCATCTACCAAAACTTGTCACCCTTCCTTTCCATTACCTTACTACCACCCATCATAATAAAACGTTAGGGTTCGTTTGGTAGCCACCTTTTGCCATGTCAAACCACTTTTACCCATATTTGTACTGTTTGTTAGTATTTTTTGAATATTTTCTGAAAACAACTCACGCGACCCTTTTTTGCACAAAATCGTGTTCAAACTTCTCGGATAGAAGCTCGGTTCCAATTGCAGCCACGTTTTATCTGTACAGTTTTTATTTTATGTTATTTTTGTAAAAACAGTTTTTATTTGATAGAAAACTATTTCTTACTTTTTCTAAATAGTTTTTTTAATAAAAATATTTTTTTAAAGTTAAAATGATTTTAAAAACAATTATAAAAGGTTAAAAATAATTTTTTTAAATAGTTTCTTATTATAAACAGTTTTTTAAGGGCATAATGGTCATTTGCAAAATAGATATAATCTCATAAAATTAAAAATAAGTAATATTCTGAAAAATTAAAAAAAAATAATACGTAGGAAATTTAGAAAAAGCTATTTTATTAAAAAGTCAGCTTTTTATTTCTAAACAAATATTATTTTATTTATAAAAATATAAATAATGATGTTTTTTAAATGAGTTGTATTCCCAATATTATGTTTTTAGGGAATAAATTTTAACTAACCATAATAAATTTTAATTTTATTAAAAAGCTAATTATTTTTTTTCATATTCTTAATGATATTTTTGGATCTTCAAAATTATAACGCACAAATGGTCAAACTATAAAAAGAGTTAAATTTATATTAATAAAATTTTCATTTACCATAATAAATTTTAACGATCAAATAACATTAATAAAAAAAATAAGTAAATTACATGCAGTGTAAAAACTATACCTATTAAACAAAAAAAATAACAAATAGTTTTTTTATCAGCATATAAATAAAATCTATTAAACAACAGAAAAACACCTTTTAACATTGACAAAATTTATTATCATTCCACCTATTTTATAACGCACCAACCAAACGGATGGTTAGTGTTTATTACTAGTTAGGGTTCAAATCATAGAGACAGAAAGAGTAGAATTTAAAAAGAATAAAAAAAGCCAAACATCTTATCGTTTGAGTGTACTCAAGCAACTGAATTAAATTCAAGTCTGCCAATGACCTTATGCTAATTTCAGTATCCGCCAAAACAACCTAAAACATCAACAGTTTCACAACTTCAGTTTTCATTCTGAGACGAATGTCAGTAAATCTCCCATGCCAATTGCCATCAATGTCATTGACTTCCATTCAAATACTTGTCCGTCTTTTAATACATTCAACTGTGAACCATACTGAACAACTCTACGTATCTTTTGTTTTTTTTACGCACCTCTCTTTTTCTCCAGTTTTGCAAGTCAAAATATAATAAGGGGAGTTGTTGCAAGTCATAAATACATGGTTGTCAGTCACTGTCTTTCTTGCCTTAATTTAATTTGAGTATGCTCTATAGAATCTGAATTTTTGATTTAATTTTGATCGATAAACTGATGTGTCGGTCTGCTATTGATTGGTTTTGAGGTTTCGCTGGCGCGAACCCCACAAATCAACTAATAGCAAGTCGACACGTCAGTTTGTCGGTCAAAAATTCGGGCAAAATAGAATTTTTGATTTAATTTCGCCCGCTACTCGTTGCTTTGTACTTTCTACCTGTGAATTTGTGGGGTCCTGTTCCATATTTTTATTTATGACTAATTCTAGAATCTTAGACGCAATTACTCAAAACTCAGTAACTCAATGTTGCTGGCTAAACCATTTCCCCAAGTGTCGGTATATTTGAGTCTTTTTTTTTGTTAATCGGTGTTTAGTATATTTGAGTATACAGTGACGACCAATTTCACAATATTATATTTTATAACATATATCGATAAAAAAAATTCTTTTCATATCTAATGTTTTTTTAGGTTCGTCCTTCATTTATTTTTTAAATTGTATTAAGACCTATAACCACTCGTAACTTGTTTCAACCGTCTTGTAACCGCTCCTTTTTCTCTCCATAAATAATTATACTTGTTCCATAATTGTCACAACATGACCAACTACTGAAAATATAAAAACATGAAAGTGAAAATAAATGAATCTTCAAAAGGGGAATTAAATAACAATGATCCCTAAAAAAAGAGTAAAACTTGAACAATATACCAAACTACACTAAAAACATTCTTTTACTTGGTCAAAAGCAAAAGAATAGTATAATATCGTTGAGAATAATAATTAAAAATGGAGAAGTTAATATTTCATAAATAATAACTAAAGGGTTTGGTTCTTAACCTAGATACAATATCCTTTTACTCTTGATTTATAGAGTTATTTGGAGTTTAGCCCCAACTAATTCTTTGATATTGACTCTAGCCCCATCATTTACAATTCTTGAGGTTTGATTCCCAAAATGACTTTTAGAGACGCAAAAAGTGTTGCAAAAAAAAGTTCCTAAAAATTTTGGCGAAAAACGAGTCTCTAAAAATTTTGGCGAAACTTTTTTACGTCCCTAAAAGTCATTTTGGGGGTCAGAACTCGAGAAGTAAAAATGATAGGGGCCAAAGTCAATATCAAAGAGTTAGTGGATCTGTAACTACCCGTAATTTTGAGGATTTAAAATTTAATTATTTTTTGGAGAAATAGAAATATTTAAATTGGAGAAACTTAAATTTATGATTGGGAGAATTTATTTGAGTGGGAAGAATTAATTATATTTGGGGACTTTAAGTTAAATTGTTCGAATTAATGTGTATTATATTTTTGAGGTCAAAATTTGAGAATGTTATAAAGTATTTCGGATGACAATTCTGAGTGCGCGATTGAGTCCGGATGGATCAAGATGGTCAGAAAAGAGTACTCGGGGGTAGTAATCGGGCCTCGACGCATTTTTGGGCATAGTCGGGCCCACACGGGGTGATTCGGGCCATTTTAATTAGGCCCATGTGGACAAAAATGGGATTAAGGTTTTTTAACCTAATTGAGGGACTTATTGAACGACAACTAAAAATTCTAAACCTAGGGTTTGAGAGAGACACAGAGGAATCAAATCTAGAAGCAAATTGTGAACCTTTTTTTAGACAAATTAATGGACGGATTTGGGTGTTCTTCATCAACATTTTCTTTACACCAACGGATCAGACTCTACGAACAATTAGAGGCAAGTAGTTAACTATTGTGATTTTAAATTGATGATAATCAATTCATACTATGGGAGGTGTAAACCAAAATTCGTTTTGGGTGGGTATTCATGTAAAATTGGGTCTTCAGTAATTGATATACTTTAATGGGATTAAGGGTGAAATTTATTATGCTTGTGATTCTTGAATGTAGATATATGAATCCTATGTTAAAATCAGTAAGAATTGATGATTAATTTCTGTTAATAGGAATGAAAGTCGTATTGGAGATTTGAAACCCGAATAAAACCCAAATCAGGAAAACGTTGGAATTAATGGAAATTAGTTGATGAATTAAGGTCTCTAGGGTGTTTAGGCCCTTTTCTTATGTAGCGATAATATTGATTGTGATTGGGTAAGGGTTAGGAAAGGAATAAAAAGCTTGAGGGTTCATCGATGGCTGAAACAGCAAGCCGGAGAAGACGAATACCTCTCCGATCGACCCAAGGGATCGATCGATCGATGGTTCCAGAATTTTGGCAGTTAGGCGAGTTTTATATATAAAGGGAAATTAATTTAAAATTTAGTTTCCATGCATTGTTTAAATGTTAAATAATTATGAAGCACATATCCCTAACAATTATAGGGAAAAGTAATTGGAGTTAGGGAGGATTTACGTGAGGCACTTTATGGATAAATTTGGGGAATTAGATTCCAAATTAATTATATACGAATTGAGTAAGTCCAGGAATATTGGTTGAGCGATGCCAAGGTGTTAAATTAATTATGGAGATAAACAAACTAATTTGGAATCAAAATATGAATCAGGAAATATTAAGTTATGGGCTAAGTGAGCGAGTCTGGTATGTTGTTTGAGTGACACAAGGTAATAAATTAATTAATGTGTAAATTAATTAAATTATAGTTGAATCATAGACTCGGAAAAACATTATATAAATTAATGTGCAAAGTATTTATATTAGAGTCAGACCATAGACTCGGGGAAAATATTGTATTATTTGACGTGTGAATTAAATAAATTAGAGTCGGACCATAGACTCGAGAATATGATAAATTAATAAGTGAGAAAATTAATTAAGTTGAGTCGGGACAGAGACTCGAGAAATTTTAGGCTAGTGTTATGGGTTTTTGAGTACATGGTAAAGTCGGGGTTTATATTATATATATACTGTGTAGAGATAGTATATATATGTGTGTGTGTGTGTGTGTGTGTGTGTGTGTGTGTGTGTGTGTGTGTGTATTGTGTGTGCTATTAAATATCAGTGACTAGATATTTATTTTTATACTCTAGTGCTATCAAGGGAGATTGCACGATGTGGGTGAATCCCCTAGCTTGAGGAGGAGGGTGAGTATATCCCCAGGTCATAGCATTCAGTATATGGGTGAGTGGCTTATCTCACTTTCAGGGAAGGAATATGACTGTCTCCACTACGTTTATATTTTGGGCCAAATTGGTGAGCGATTCCAACTCGGGTAATGTGACACCCCGCCCAATTAAATATCGGGTGATCAGTTCTTCATAAAATTTATAACAGAATGTTCGGTTGGTTCATTCTTAGCATGACTGTCGAAATATTAAATCCACTTAATTACCTAACATTTAATTAAGATAGTGTCAAAACATTATCCAATTAAACTTGAAACCAATTGATTTAATAAATTTCTGAACATGTAATTATAAACCACACATAAGAATTTAATGCTGACTGAATAAATTACTGAATAATTAAGACTGGATAAAAACCTCCAGTTCAAAGTCACAAACCAAACCATAATAAATACTCAATCCAACTGAAAAGAACTACAAAGGAAACTGAGTACAACTCCACTAATGAGAATAGGTGACACATGCCCGAACTCAGATATCTGAACTAGGAACTGAATGAACTGAGAGAAGTGTCTAATCTCAATGACCCGTAACTTTCACAACAGCTGCAGCTCGGTAAACCATCCAAGTATCTAGAACCGGTGTCCCTGTGGCTGGGCACCTGTACTAATACATATATATATAGCAAAAGAAAGAAGAAATGCAGGAGACGGGTCAGGGCCCGATGTTTTAAAAGGATTTATTATCAAGTATTTAAAATTGCATTAAAGCAAGTATCATATGCATGTTAGTTCGAACTCTCACAAGAGATTCTCACCTCTCGACTAGTGTGCACGCCTAACGTACGTCTAATCCAACCGAGCCATCTGACACATTCTTAACTAGGAAAAGGCTTATCCTACTAGTTACCCCTCGTAGTAGTATCCCGTATTTGATCTCAACATTTATCATTTTAAATAAGTTTAGTCACACTAAAGTCAAGTATTTACTATTTATGTTACTGAGGATTTCACTATCTTAATAATCTGATATTATCACATTTTAGGTATACCAAAAGCATACGTATATATCTTTCACTATTATATATGTATTAACCCAATCTTAATAGCCTACAAATATCATATTGTAAGTATAACACAAGTATATATAAGTATCCACCATTATTATATATATATACTAACACAACACCCTAAGGATATACCTGCAGTGCATTGCATACTCTACTATCATGTCCTGGTACATCTCGTACTCAAACAAGAACTATCGGTTCAGAAATCTTCCACGAACCATATAAACAAATCACACGTATTGGCGGCGAACATAGTTCACATACTTATGGGTCACGCACATACCTATGCTCCCATAGTCAGCGACTTATCTACTCACAAATAAGTCTTCACAGTCCTATGTTCTGAGATACAAGTCAAATATCCCCCTGAAGGTCACTCGGGATAAGGCCGTCTCTACACAACCCCCCGCGATATCAAGCAACTAGGTATGTCATACACATAATATCAAATATAGGTATACACACAACCCATCAAATCAAATGGTATACACACAACCAAATGTCATATTCCATACGTAGTATTACCATCACTAAATACTATCAACGTATTTTTAAATCACGATATTCCCCCTCTCGTAATAAATATAAGGATAATATGTCACCCGAAAATCCTTAATACATAATCATAAGAAGTCCCAAAAGTAACCACTAATTTTTATTCTTATAAGTTCCATATCGTTAGAACTAATATCGTAAGTATTTATCACTTAATACTCTAGACGCAATTACAATTACGATTATCTCTCTCTTGCAATCTTCAGGGTAAATTCACCGTTCCAAATATTTGAATCATTACACCTAAACAACTCCCAACAATTCTGTACTATTTTGGGTTCATCGAACACTAATTTCTCTCACTCAAATTTAATGTTTACACAAATAGGGGAAAAATAGAAAATTCTCTGAAAATTAGAAATCTCGCTCGAACCAGAATGGATCTCGCTCGAATGACTTCCACGTGTCGTTCAAATGACTTCGTGCGACAACGACCTGGGCTGTTTCGTCTTCAACCTTAAACAACCTCGTTTTTCACCACTGTTTAACCCTAAAACCTCTAAAGATTAAGCCCAAACTTACAACAATCAATACCAAATATTATTCTAACATGTATGTGAGATTTCCCATAATCTAACATCATTAAATCGTCACCAATCATCCATAAAATTTGAAATCCCCAATTTTATTGTCAAGAACCCTAGTTCATAAATTAATATGCATAACTTCTAAATTAAGCCCAGATTGGTTCATAGAAATCACTTTAATTTCGTAGGCATCATCCTATTTACATATGGTATTCAAATTCTCATCAAATCAGCCCTAGTTTATGATATAGTTCTCTAATTTCACCCAAATTAACTTTCATAACAAAGGTTTATTAACTTGGAGTAACATGAACATAATTATCGCTAAAGAAAGCAAGAAATAAACACTTGACTCGATTTCGAAGGTCTGATCCGTTGGTGTTGTTGGTATGGATGCGTTCCTCGCGTTTCGATATATACGATGGTGGTGGTGGTTGTGCAAGGTGGTGAACATAGCTTCTCCACCTTTGGAATTTGCTCTCCCTCACCCACTGTGGCTCTCTCTTGATTTTGGTGTAACCTAACCCTAATTGTCCCCAATTAGCTTATATATTATTTCTCCAATTTTCGTCCATTTAATTCCTCCAAAAATCCAAATTACAAAACTACCCCTACCGGGTGCCGACTTGGCCTAAAAATATTTCGGAGTCCAAATAAAATACTCGGGTAGAGTTTTTTGACTATCTCGACCCCTCCGGACTCAACGGTGCACTCGAAAAGATCATACAAGTTACTTAAAATAATTTACCTTTTTATTCCACTTAATTAGTCCTGACACGACTCACACGCGTGTCCCGACTTAATATACCAAATTATCGTATTTCTCTCTCACGACAAGTTATATAAAATCGTCATTTCATATTACTTATTCTCACAGTAATATTAATAATTACTAACTTCTCATCACGCTACTAAATATTCAAATTTAATCCGGATTAATAATTAATTCTCATATTTTAATTTAATTAATCCCACAATAATAAATCAAATAATTTTTTAGATCTTTGAAAATACGGGGTATTACATACTTCCCCACTATTAACGGATGTTCGTCCCGAAATTCAGATAATAAGGCATTTCTGGTAAGGACAACTCCGGATATTAACCTCACATCTCATGTAAGCTAGCAGTACCGCCCATGCAGTACATTACCGAATACCCTTAATAATGAACACCTCACTGATGTTATAATTTACTCTCCAAGCCTTACCATTTAAGTTTCACCACTTAACTTTTAGATAGTTACTATCTAGAATCCTACTACTCGCACTAGTAGGTTAATTGATATTTAGATATATACAAATTTGTCTTACTACTATGTTTCATCAGTAGTTTATTCTTGCTATCTAGAATCCTACTACTCGTACTAGTACGGTATATACTTTACACACAATATATACTATAAATGTTAACACATTTTTGCCATACTGCCTCCGCAAGGGACTATGTAATCCAAGCATGTACGCTACCGGCTCAAACTTAACATTAATAGGAAAAGATCCCACATCACTCGGTACCAATCCCCTCATTCCAACATGCAATAATGCAACTCCCAATAATTTCTATCCTGGTTAACGGGTCCTAAATTTCCTCTGGACTTAGTAGATTATTGTCCTCCCCTCTATCCAATAAGCACAAGGATGACAAGGATTGATATATAACGCCTCAAATGGAATCCTATCGATAATGAGTTGAGGGGAGTAGTCTTACACTAACTCCACCAATGGAAGATATTACACTAAACCTTCCCATAATTGGAAATACAATATTCCTCGCAATGTGTAACTAGAACTCTCAGTTTTCCCGTTCGCCTGCGAGTGTGTTAGGCCGGATACGTTCGCATCTCGATATTAATGGCCTCCCGAAAACTTTTCCCAGTAATCAAGTTATCACTCTCTTAACTCTATCGGACAAAAACTCTAATTGTACCCCATATAACCTTACTACCCCAAGAATAATGGTTGGGGTTTACTGTTACACGTTATGATTTGTCCTATCTTGGCAAAACATGAGCTAGGAATTCCTAATGCTGAACTCTATTATTTCTTGATGGTCTACTTCCAATTGGATCTCTGTAATGTTTTGATTTGCTTATGCCATCACTACTATGACTTTATATCATTATGCATTTTACCTTTCTTATAACCATATCCATATCTATGGCTCAGGCGATAGTGTCATCACTGCATGTCGCAAGTCCTTCCCCCTCTCTCTAAGCTTCAGATTCCCGTGAAACATGCTCTCTCCATGTCCTATCAAGTAAGTTTTAACTTCCCTGAGCTAAACTTTATCGGATTCTTCCTATACTATCTTCGTGGCAAATCTGGGAATTAACGGCCCTAACTGCCCTAACCCATCAAATAGCTAAGTTCTAAAGTTATACTCTTCTATATTCAGATACCTCTCGCAATATGCATTGTGCCACAATTCTCAATTATGGAAAATACTATAATTCAACTATCTAAGGTGCCCATACACCCTATGTTTTGTGCATTGCAGCGCCACCGTACTAGACGTGTTATATAAATAACAAATTATGCCCCACATACTTGGCATGACTATATGGTAAGGTACTACTCAGTCACCCTACCTTTTCCACCTAATCATATCTTAGGTTGCCCTACCGGTCTTCTCGTGGTGTCAACGATTGGTAATATTATGACATTATTCTTATACGACTCCATCGGCCTTAATCTGTAATATAACCATTCTCTCGCAGTTATAACTATGTATACGGGTAATCATTATGATACTAAATCCATGTACTAAAGGAAAACTTCTCCCAACTTCCAAAGTTTGCTAAGTTTCACGCATGAGATGTCTCGTAAAGCGAAATCCAAACAAGGAACCCCCCAATACACTACTACCTAACACTGCTGGTCGTCGGGATCTGTTAAGTCCTTACTCCATAACATATATCCCTGAATTCACATCTACGAACATAAAAGTCTACACGTCTACTTTCATATCACTAAAGATGGCATACAATGCAGCGCTCTCCCGATCACAAGTTATTAGCGTTCACTACACCAAATCTGCCGAATTGTCATGGTCATTGACCTTGACAACTTCAGCTTGTTAAGGTCAATGACTGTGGCAATTCTGGGCGAGACAACTTTTTTTGTCACAGTCATATCACGGTCAATGACCATGACAAGTTCATTAGAATTGTCAAGGTCGTGTCACGGTCTTTGACCGCGAAAATATTTGTCACGGTCAAGGACCGTGATAAGCCCGTGAAATTCTTTAAAAAATTATCACGTCCGTGATAAATTTCTTTGTCAAGGACTTATCACGGTCAATGACCGTGACAATTCTGGGCATAATTGAAAAAAAATATGTTGGGCAGTATGGCCACTGCCACTGCCCAGCAGTATATTTGTACCGGTTATAGCAACGTTGTACCTGTTCAAACATCATATATCCAAATAAAATTAAGACAATGAAAATATACCTTCAAAATAGAGAGAATATGCATCACCATATAATCCAAATATAATTCAAATGTAATAATTTAAAACAATTCAATTCAAACTTAAATCAATGTCACTAAATGTCTGGGGTATGGTTAACGTTGAGGAGGTGAGTAGGCCACATGATATACGAATTAACACGTCCACTAATATACATCGTGTCGCATTGTTCGCTCAACCACAATCGGGAGTTCTCCTTTTCGTACATCACATGCATGACGAGCACCCTGGACTCGATGTCTTGAAGATCACATCCATGAACTAGTGCACCTTGGACGATATTCGGGTTCCTCAACCCCCGCCTTATTCGGTGGCCATCAAATATGTTCAGTATAAACATGCTCGGCCAACCAAGTATCGACTTCGGTTTGTTGAAGGGAGCCAAATAGGGAAGTGGATCATCAAAGTTCGCACATCTCGACGATAAAGCAGCGAGGTCCACATCCTCGTCCTCCTCCTCCCACACCTCCTCCTCCTGTACCGCCTTCTCCTTCCCTTTACCCTTACGGTTTCTGCCCAACGAACGCTTTACGAATGAGTACATATCCTGGACCGTCACCTCCAAATGGGACAGCTTCACGTCATGTGAATCCACCGTTCGAGCTAACCCGATGTCGCTCGTCTCCAATCCGATGAACCTAGATTTGGCCACCCGTGAGCTCACCCACCTTGTCCTCCTCTTGCGATCAGAGCTAAGCACTTGGCTGAGTGCGTCTGTGGACAAAGATGCCTTGTCGGCATCAGACTGCGACTCATGCACTTCCTTAAGCTTTGCTTGAAATGATAAAAAGAACATGATTAGTAAAATAAGTAAATTAAAAAATTATAACGTAATTAACAAAAAGTAAACTGTTAAATTACTTACAATCGTGGTTGCGACGCTTGGGGACACCTCCTTGTACTTCCTCTTCTTCGTCCGAAGAGTCACATAAGTATCGAGCCTATGTGGCCTACCCCCAAGGCCACTCCCCGTCCCCTGAAATAACATGAAGTAAAATTAGCATCGGCCCCGCAAAGTAAAATAATGCAGAATAATATATTTTATGTAGTTATAAAAAAATTAAATCTTACCATCATCCTATGCTCCACCTCGGCGTAAGACGTCCGGCCGGAGTAGTGCACGTCCGTCTTTTTTGCTCGATTTTTCCTTCTCGATTGGCGATATGCCAATTGTCGCTCCCCGATCTCATTATCAATGAACCTTTGCCATCGTGCCAATGAGATCGGCTCCTTCGGGGGAACGGATTCACGCCATTGGATAATGGACTCTCGTGTCTTTCCAAAGTACCGGGTCCACATATTTTTCTTTCACGTCTTGTGTTGCTCCCTCAACTGCTCCAAAATGGAATCTCGTAGCTTTGGATTCAGGTTGAATTGTTCTTGTCCAACAAATACAATGTTAGTTGCAAATAAATATAAATATAAATATAAATATAAATATAAATATAAAATGAAATTGAAATTGAAATATTCATATTCATATTCATATAAATATAAATATAAATATATTACCGGTAGTGCCACCCAAACAGCTAACTTGAGCTCATATGGCACCTCCTTCCAACTAATGTACCCGGGGAGATGATCAACTTTACCAGCTCGAGGGATCTCGCTAATAGCCCCGACTTGTTCTTGATGGGCATCCCCAATTTTCCATATTTGGGGAGACTAGGGGCCGAGGAGCCCTCGTCGCCTCGGCTACCACCGAGCCTAGACAACATCATCATAACCAGCATCATCATCCTCGCCTTAATACATGAAGGAGACATTTGCTGTAAAAAAATATTATTAGTACATATCAAAATGAATTAAAAGAAGACATGCAAATATGTACAATTACTACAAATAAAAATGAATTGTTACTGTTAATATGTACAAGGGTGAAACATCCCCACCCCCACCCACCACACATGCACACACACACACACGCACAACCCCCCTGCCCCCCACCACCACCACACACACATACACACACACACACACATAAAAATATATATTTCTTAGTATTACCCAACTTGCTGAGCGCTTTGTTCACCCCTACTTTTTATGTTAAAAACCCCCACCCCCAAGTGCTTCCGGTAGGGCCGGAAGCAAGGATGTTGGTAAGGCTTCCGAGGGTTAGAATCGTTGTTAGAGTTCTATCATAACATTTTAAAAATTGTGTTTGAGGACATTTAAATTTATGGCATTTTGAAAAAAAATTATTCGGGTCGTGGCCCATTTATTGTAATAATACAGGAGTTGCGTGGTATATTTTCTTATTATTAGCATTGTTGGATTTAATGGAATTTTTTCTAAATAAATATTGCTAATTAATTAATTTCCTTAAAGTGAAAGTCTTTTCCATAAATGAAAATTTGTCAATTACCTTATGTTTCTTATAAAATGCTTCAAATTAGAGGCTTTCCCTATATAATAAAATTTAATATTCCCCCTCTACCCTTAACACCTAGACTCCGATTTTATCCAACGGTACCCCAAATCCAAGTCGAGGCATTACACATTCCGACAAAGCTTCACATAATTATGTATCTACCGGACTTCAGCGAACTTCGTCCCATCATCATTCACTATTATACATTTGACGATGTTACTACTGGATTAATTTAAAGGACATAAATGACTTACAATACCCATGGTTTAACATAACAATAATATGATTTTATAACATTTTCCATATAGAGATAAACTTCCTCCTTCCTTAAAATGGATAAGACTCATGTTTATTTTTAACAATTACATGGGGTGGGAAAAGAAGTATGGAGTTGGACTAAGTTGATTTCAATTGTAAAACTCATTCCTCTAATATGAAATCATTATTTTGGACAAGAATTATACGTTACACAAATGTTATGTAATGTGTGTATTATTATTATTGTGTGTGTGTGTGTGTGTGTGTTTTATATAGTTGTCTTTGGTTCCTCACGAACTCTAGTATGCCTCATTTTTATGCCAAGTAATCGATCAACTATCTCATCATGACTCAATGGTAAAACACACTCGAGAGTTGGATGGGAATTAAAATATAACAACTCATTGTCAAAATAATATATATGTATAAACACACACACCCCAAACACACAAAATAATATATATGTATAAACACCCCCTGCCCCCTACCCCATGCCCCCCCACCTTGCCCCCCCCCAACCCACCACACATGCACACACACGCACAGCCCCCCCTACCCCACCCCACCCACCACACATGCACACACACATACACACACACACGCACATATATATACACACACACATATATATATACACACAATCATATATATATAAATGGAAGAGAGAGAGAGAGAGAGAAAAGGAGGGAAGAAACGGCGGGGGAAAAAGAAGGAAAAAGATTTTTTTTACTGCGACATTTGTCAAGGTCGTGTCATAGTCATTGACCGTGACAACATTATAAGTATTGTCACGGTCAATGACCGTGACACAAAATGCGTGTTTGTTGTCACGATCATTGACTGTGACAAGGATAAGCATTGGAAGGGTGCCAATTTACCCATTTTGGTGTAGTGGCTATATAATTAAGGAGCTATATCTCTCCTCTCTATAATAAGTCAATATACCCTGAATCACATCAGTAAAACATCCATGTTCACCGGGAACAACATAGTAAGACAACATACTCGCTGAAGTCTACAATACAATACAACACATATGCAGGCTCATCCGTTTTTCGGGTGATGCCTCGCTAAAACCATATATATAAGATTAATAAAATTTTTTTAGTACTATAGTCTTATCACACAATTTACTATCGTTCAAACCCTCGGTAACCAGTAAGTATACAATATAATCATAATATGCTCTACTATCATAACGCTCAAAAGAGCACTAATCGTTACATAATACCATATAGAAATTTCTCTTAGTGTCCACGCTTACTCCTCCCTGCAGGTGGCACAAAAATCTCGCTACCAAATGGCAGTCATTTACATAATAAGGCTTCTGTCACCAGCATACCCACTAAACCGAATGCACACTCAAATTCTTAGTGTTAACTATTCACATATGTTGTGACACACCCACGTCACTTGAACTCATCATTTATTCACAGGGATGAAACAAAGCTCCATCAGTCTATCCTGATCGTAGGCTCCCCGTACGCTCATTTTGTGACCCATAATTATCTATAATCGTTATACCTTTCGAATTCCATTCATTAGATTTTTCCTTCCTTTTTGGTGGGTAAATTATTCTGTTTTATGGCTCTCCCGCCCGACATCGATACATTGGCCCCATATCTCTAGGCCTCAATTATGGACTTACTGGCCTTCCCTTGATTTCCTGAGCCCCGTCGACCCTGAAATACGGTATGCTACAGTTACTGAGGACTACACTGGTCCTGACTAGACCCACTACTCTCAGGTTATTAGTTTCTGGGCCCAATTCTCTTGACCCGATTCCTACACTGGACATTTTACTTCTCCAACTGGTATGCCTTACAGGCACGATTTATTACTCCCGATACTATCAATTTCACTTATCAAGAGATCATATTCAACACTGGTAACCCTTATCTCTACGTATAGGGTAATTTCCTTTTCACTGGTCCTCCTGGCCTTGTTGGGATGTCCTTCTCTCGTACCTGGTAGTCTTAACTCCTAGTTGTTATTTTCGTTGTTCCTTGCGCTCTACAGGGCATATGGAACACATGGTCGACTCGCTGGTCCTGACTGAATCCATCACCATTTCATTAAGATTTAATCATATCATTTAAATAGGTTTCCCCCACTGGGCATACGTTCTGGTGATATTTTACTAACACTATTGAATTCAACCTTGCCCTTCGACTAGGTATCACAATTCTACAGGCTCCCTTTCTTCTGGGGCTTTGACATTTTCTAATAAACATATACTTTGATGACATTGACACTAGTCACCTTAGTCGCACCTCCCATTCACGCTAGCGCATTCCACCCACGAGTCCATTTCCACTTACGAACCCTTTTTGTCTTTCGTGACTCCTACTTCGGTTACGAAGTTCGCTTACCAAGTTAGCTCATCCTTTACGGTCGCTCCCTTCCCGACCAACTGGTGGAAGATTAAACGGTCAACCTGCACCCAATATCTCGATGCTATTTTCTATTCTTACTCTTTTCCGTTTCTCTGAGCTAGAAAAAAATTTCTTCTAAATTTAAAATTATGAGTGTCACTTCACTCTACTTTACATTATTGCCTTTAGATTAACTCCCTCCATTGGCCCATCACACGTAGATATTAATGTTGGTGACTTCTACCACGATCACCGTTCCTCGAATGCTTCACAACTTTCAATTGTTTTCCTCCTCCTGCAGTCCTGCTAATGGCCTTCGTTGGTCGTCTCATATTGTTCAGAGTACAAAGTCCAATCACTCTCGCATGTGAATTGGATTCACTAGACTAAATCTTAGGAGAGCGTGAGTCTCATACGCAGTGGAATACAACAATCCTAGAATAAGACTCAATATCAAAGAATGCTAAGCTAAAACGTAATAAGTCGTACAGATTCTAAAGGACACTATAGCCTGATGCTCTGATACCACCTGTGACACCCTGCCCAATTAAATATCGGGTGATCAGTCCTTTATAAAATTTATAACAGAATGTTCGGTTGGCTCATTCTTAGCATCACTCTCAAAAATTAAATCTAATTAATTACCTAACATTTAATTAAGCTAGTGTCAAAACATTATCCAATTAAACTTGAAACCAATTGATTTAAAAAAAATTTGAACATGTAATTATAAATCACACACAAGAATTTAATGCTGACTGAATCAATTACTGAATAATTAAGTCTGGATAAAAACCTCCAGTTCAAAGTCACAAACCAAACCATAATAAATACTCAATCCAACTGAAAATAACTACAAAGGAAATTGAGTACAACTCCACTAATGAGAATGGGCGACACATGCCCGAACTGAGATATCTGAACTATGAAAAGGCGTAGGCCCCCAATTTTAAAATCTTATACTTCAAAAAGTAATAATTTCCTTTTTAGATGCGGAAGCATAAGATGGTTCAATTAAAGAACAAATTTTAGTTTACTTCTCAAATTAAAATTAAACAAAGTGAAATATGATGGAACACACACACAATTTGATTTCACTTAAACATAATTAATTAACTCAAGTCCTAGAAATTTGCCTAATTCACATTTTTCAATTTTACTCAACTTAGGCCAACCCAAATTTTAACAAATTAAATTAATGACTTGAATTAACTACACATTACCCAATATTTATTTAGCACCATAAACAAGTACTGATTAAAACTAAATTTTATCTTTTTACCTAAGCATGCGTTCTAGGTGAATTGTGCAAAAGATAAAATAAACAATAAATCACTACGCCGCGATGTACGAGAAAAAATCCACAATGGGAACAAATCTCGGATGGTCCTAGCCTCAAATCCACTAAGTATGGTTTTACAAATATAAGACAGTAAGACTTACAACACTCGACTCGATCCTTATCAAGCCCCGACGCTTCTTCTTGCATACACCTCCACCTAGTGAATAACCACGGAGCTCCATCGCGGTCCTGGAATCCACCGATTGGATTTTATATGGTCACCGTCACCTAAACTAGGAGCCTTTATCCAAGTGGGTATGACAACGCAAACAATCTTCTTCTTTGTGGAATTTAGAAGAAAACCCAAACTTCTCTTTAAACGGTAGAGATAAAACCGGTGCCAAACTCCAAGCAAGTATATATAGAGAGTAACTTGGATAAACAAACTTTGGGGAAAACTAGAGTGTTAAATGATTTTTTCTTGAAAAATTAGACACTCAAAACATGAAATTTTTCCTTATAAATTGAAGCTCTCAAACTCTCTCTTGGATATGGAAAGATGTGAAAAAGTTAATTAAAAAAAGTTGGTTCCCGCACATATTAAGTCTGCCCAAAAAGTTAGTGGAAAAAAAAGTAGGAAAGTGGGAAAAAGATGCTCAAAACTGTCAATTAACTGTTCCCATCAAAACTCGTTCGAACGAGATTTTTGTTCCAACGAAGTGTCGTTCGAACGAGCCTTCTAACGAAGTTCCAGTGTGAACTCATTAGAAATCTCGTTGGAACATCATTTTTCATTCGAACGAAACTTCGAACGACATTCCAGTGGCCAATGTGGAAACTCGTTGGCAAACTCGTTCGAACGACATTATTGTTCCAAGGAAAAACTCGTTTGAACAACAATTCGAACGAACTTCCAAAAAGTTGAAAATTTTAGTTTTATCCCAGAAACTTTATATACTTTATTTGAAAGTTTTAATAAAATCTTTCTGAAAATAAACAACAGTTTAAAATAAGTTCACCCAATAAAAATGTTCCATGCTCTTATATATATATATTAAAATGCATTCATACCTTAGGAGTAAACGGAACATTGTTGATGATGTAGAAACGAGGCACAATAAACTCGAAATTTGATGAAGCTTTAATATCTTGGCCGCTAAATCTTCAACAAACACGTCATAGGATTGAAGGATTGTCAATAACTCTATCCTATGACTCAAACGTTTTTTTCCAAAATTCAGCCAAAACTACAAAGGCCACAATTGGAGATTTGTGTCCTCACAAATCTCCCCCTTTGGCTATTCCAGGACAAAAACCAAAAAAAAATCCTAAATGGCCGTCAAGCTCACTAGACTAAAAAATAATCCCACCCAATACTTGACACAAGACCAAAGGATCAAAATCTTTGCCGGTGAAAGTTGCCACTATATAGAAGAATTCTTGCACACTTAAGCAAGCACATTAAACGCATAGAGAATATTAAAATATTAAATGCAATATGAATAAAGACTCCCCCTTAATTAATTCTCCCCTTTATTAACTATGATCAACTTAATAAGATAGCACTCTCCCCTAAGTAAAATCTCCCAAACTAAGATACAATGACAATAGGATTAAGTACCATTTCTCCCCCTATCATTCTCTCCCTTTTTGTTCATGAATAGACAAAGGCTAAAGAATTAAAACATTAACTTTTCTCCCCCAATTAAAGCATATACACCCTCTAAACTAAGTAAGGGATAAATAGAATGAGATAATAAGCTAAAGATGCAATAGCGCATAAAGTGATGAGAACATTAAATCACATGGGCAACAAAATCATAACTAATCGAATAAAAACAAACGGATACCAACTAAGATGCAAGAAACAGATACCAATATGATATATATGTATTAAGCATGTGATATCAATAAAGAATGCAACAAGATGGATACCAATTATGAATTAAAGCATAGATGGACTAGAAAGCAAGTCATAGACAAATAAAATATCATATATATGTATACACAATAGATATAAACTAAGCATAAGTACACACATATAGATATAAACACACAAATGACACAAAATAAGATAAGCTTTTCACACTCGTATGGTAAAAATGTGTCATATGGAAACGAAAGTGTTGGGGTGTGAACTAGCAAAAATTAAATTTAGACCCAATCACTTAAAACAATGTTCACGGAGTTCTCAATTGATTGCAAACTTCATCACATTTGAATATAACCTCATGTGACAATATAAATTGAACTCAATGAACAAACATACACAATGCATACAAGCCTAGCATGTTGATGATTATACAAACCAATAAAGTCATGACATTGAAAAAGCAACTAGGATAAAACGAACATTGTGAAAACCGTTGACATACCATCCAATTCTCCCTCAATAAGCATATATTAATTTTGAATGATAATATCAATTAAACATAGGCCTTGGCAAATATTTATTTTTAGTGCCATATGTCTATTTTTATGCCTTTGGACCACGTATTTATTTTAGATCCATTCCAAACGGTGGCTTACTATTCGCAAAGGATAATAAATCCTTTCGGAGCCCTTCCCTGTGCACATGTATACATATTATTTTTATTTCTCACAAATCTCAAGTGCAACGGATTTTGACATGCACTAGTCCTCCTAGGTCACAAATTTTTAGATGACAAAATTGGTAGGAGAACACCTCACAAAGCTCAAATATACATATGAAGTTAAAATTTCAAATGAACTCATTCATGTGTGAATAGAGGCATATAAAAATAGAATCCATTTAATCAACACAAAATCCAACTACTTCATGTAAGCATGGTAAAGAACATAATAAGGATTGACAATATAAACCAAAAGTTCTAGCCACATGGGAGCGAAAAAGATGGGATTCTAATACAAGTGTATGCCACATAAAGTGTGTCAACCTAAACTACAAAAAAAATATCTTTTTGAGTTTTTGAAATTTTTAATCCAAACAACAAAAATATTTACTCAAAAGACACAAAAATCATTTGAATTTTTCATTAAGCTCAAATTACTAACAAGGTAAAAACACAAATGATAAACAAAATCTTTTTGTATTTTTCATTTAATGCAAATTAAAATGAAAAAATAAAATAAAAAAGATAGACAAGTCATGATTTCTAGCATGAGATATGAAATAAAGCAATGACTAGAAAATGACTAAATATGCATACACTTAGCAAGGATATATAATATGAAGCACAAAACGCTAGAGTATGCAAACAAGTAACACATTCAACCTTGAAATTTAGCAAGGGAGGTTTCCTGTGAAAGCAAATGAGAATCAACAAATCTAATATCTAGCGCGTCTAAAAATAATTTTCGAATCCATATAGAAGTATATTTGAAATGATGGGATTTGGAAACTAATGAAATGCTAGACATAGAATTCTTAGGGATTCTTTTAAGATAAAAAAAAATGACCTAAGGTGACCTTTCCTACCACAATGCAAGCATTTGTAAACACAAGGAATGTTACCTAAGGTGTGCCATTTTCTAAAGTCTTTGGATAAAGTAGACACTCTCAAACAAACAATGGCTTTAGCTTTAGAAACGAAAGTATTTGAACTAGATGAGCTAGAACCATCACAACTACTACTCGAGTCTTGTAAGTCATTTTTCATTTTTAAAATATCGGACTCAAGTAATAAATTAGACTCCTTAAATTTACGGGACTCCTTCTTTAAATTTTCAATAACACCTAGAAGGTTATTACGCTCCCCCGCAATGTGAGCAAACTTGTCACTAAGAGTCTTTTCACGACTACCACTCTCTTTCTTGGACATTTCTAAAATATTATAATTGTAATTTACGTCCATGAGCTTTTCACGAAAAATCTCTTTTTGAGCTAGCGAAGTTTGCAAAAGTTCAATTCTAGATTTAAAACATGAATTTTTATTTTCAAGAAACTTGATTCTTTTTGCAAATCTCAAATTTAATTCTCTTAATTTTTCGTTACACTTATTAAGATCATTAAATTCCTCTCAAATAGCAAAAACTTCATTATCATTAGAAATGGAAAAATTATCATTAAGGCGTCCCATCGAGCGATATAAAAGAAAAAATGAGAGTGAGTAACAAAAATGATCCACCTAAAAAATACAAGGAGCACAAAAATTGTAAAAGCCAAAAAATGGATTTTTGACGCGATAAATTAGCGGTCCAGCTCTGATACAACTTGAAAAGGCATAGGCCCCCAATTTTAAAATCTTATACTTCAAAAAGTAATAATTTCCTTTTTAGATGCGGAAGCGTAAGATGGTTCAATTAAACAACAAATTTTAATTTACTTCTCAAATTAAAGTTAAACAAAGTGAAATATGATGGAACACACACATAATTTGATTTCACTTAAACACAATTAATTAACTCAAATCCTAGAAATTTGCCTACGCCACATTTTTTAATTTTACTCAAATTAGGCCAAACCAAATTTTAACAAATTAAATTAATGACTTGAATTAACTACACATTACCCAATATTTATTTAGCACCAAATTAAACAAATAGTGATCAAAACCAAATTTTATCTTTTTACCTAAGCATGCGTTCTAGGTGAATTATGCAAAACATAAAATAAACAATAAATCACTACGCCGCGATGTACGAGGAAAACCCCACAACGGGAAAAAACCTCAGACGACCCTAGGCTCAAATCCACTAAGTATGGTTTTACAAATACGAGACAGTAAGACTTACAACACTCGACTCGATCCCTCTCAAGCCCCAACGCTTCTTCTTGTATACACCTCCACCTAGCGAATAACCACGGAGCTCCACCGCGGTCTCGGAATCCACCGATCAGACTTTATATGGTCACCGTCACCTAAACTAGGAGCCTTTCTCCAAGTGGGTATGACAACAAAAACAGTCTTCTTCTTTGTGGGATTTAGAAGCAAATCCAAACTTCTCTTCAAACGGTAGAGATAAAACCGGTGCCAAACTCCAAGCAAGTATATATAGAGAGTAACTTGGATAAACAAACTTTGGGTGAAAACTAGAGTGTTAAATGATTTTTTCTTGAAAAATTAGACACTCAAAACATGAATTTTTTCCTTGTAAATTGAAGCTCTCAAACTCTCTCTTGGAGATGGAAAGATGTGAAAAAGTTAATTTGAAAAAGTTGGTTCCTGCACATATTAAGTCTGCCCAAAAAGTTAGTGGGAAAAGAAGTGGAAAAGTGGAAAAAAGCTACTCAAAACTTCTAATTAACTATTCACGCCAAAACTCATTCGAACGAGATTTTCGTTCAAATGAAGTGTCGTTCGAACGAGCCTTCTCACGAAGTTTCAGTGTGAACTCGTTAGAAATCTCGTTGGAAATCTCATTAGAACATCATTTTTCATTCGAACGACATTCCAGTGGCCAATATGGGAAATCGTTGGCAAACTCGTTCGAACGAGATTATTGTTCGAAGGAAAAACTCGTTCGAACGAACTTTCAGAAAGCTGAAAATTTTAGTTTTAGCCCAGAAACTTTATATACTTTATTTTAAAGTTTTAATAAAATCTTTCTGAAAATAAACAACAGTTTAAAATAAGTTCACCCAATAAAAATGTTCCAAGCTCCAATATATATATTAAAATGCATTCATACCTTAGGAATAAACAATACATTATTGATGACATAGAAACGAGGCACAATAAACTCGGTATTTGATGAAGCTTTAATATCTTGGCTGTTACGTCTTCAACAAACACGTCATAGGCTTGAAGGATGGTCAATAACTCTATCCTATGACTCAAACGTTTTTGTCCGAAATTGAGCCAAAACTACAAAGGACTCAATTGGAAATTTGTGTCCTAACCAACTAGGAACGGAATGAACTGAGAGAAGCGTCTAATCTCAATGCCCCGCAACTTCCACAATAGATGTAGCTCGGCAAACCATCCAAGTATCTAGAACCGTTATCCCTGTGGCTGGGCACCTGTACTCATATATATATATATATATATATATATATATAGCAAAAGAGAGAAGAAATGCAAGAGACGGGTCAGAGCCCGATGTTTTAAAAAGATTTATTAGCAAGTATTTAAAACTGTATTAAAGCAAGTATCATATGCATGTTAGTTCGAACTCTCGCATGAGATTCTCACCTCTTGACTAGTGTGCAAGCCTAACGTACATCTAATCCAACCTAGCCATCTGACACACTCTTAACTAGGAAAAGGCTTATCCTACTAGTTACCCCTCGTAGTAGTATCCCGTATTTGATCTCGACATTTATCATTTTAAATAAGTGTAGTCACACTAAAGTCAAGTATTTACTATTTACGTTACTGAAGATTTCACTATCTAAATAATCTGATATTATCTCATTTTAGGTATACCAAAAGCATACATATATATCTTTCACTATTATATATGTATTAACCCAATCTTAATAGCCTACAAATATCACATTGTAAGTATAACACAAGTATATATAAATATCGACTACTATTATATATATATATACTAACACAGCACCCCAAGGATATACCTATAGTGCATTGCATACTCTGCTATCATGTCTTGGTACATCTCGTATTCAAACAAGGACTATCGGTTCGAAAATCACCCACGAACCATATAAACAAACCACACGTATTGGTGGCCAACATAGTTCACATACCTATGGGTCACGCACATACCTACGCTCCCATAGTCAACGACTTATCAACTCACAAATAAGTCTTCGCAGTTCTATGTTCTGATATACAAGTCAAATATCTCCCTGAAGGTCACTTAAGATAAGACCGTCTCTACACAACGCCCCGCGATAGCCAAGCAGCTAGGTATGTCATACACATAATATCAAATATAGGTATACACACAACCCATCAAATCAAACGGTATACACACAACCAAATGTCATATTCCATACGTAGTATTACCATCACTAAATATTATCAACATATTTTTAAATCACGATATTCCCCCTCTCGTAATATATATAAGGATAATATGTCACCCGAAAATCCTTAATACATAATCATAAGAAGTCCCAAAAGTAACCATTAATTTTTATTCTTATAAGTTCCATATCGTTAGAACAAATATCGTAAGTATTTATCCCTTAATACTCTCGACGCAATTACAATTACGATTATCTCTCTCTCACAATCTTCAAGGTAAATTCACCATTCCAAATATTTGAATCATTACACCTAAACAACTCCCAATAATTCTGCAGTATTTTAGGTTCATCAAACACTAATTTTTCTCACTCAAATTGACTGTTTACGTAAATAGGGGCAAAATAGGAAATTCTCTAAAAATTATAAATCTCGCTCGAACCAGAATGGATCTCGCTCGAACGACTTCCACGTGTCGTTCGAACAACTTCGAGCGATAACCAATCTCGCTTGAACGACTTCGAGCGAGATCTCACGACCTGGGTTGTTTCGTCTTCAACCTTAGACAACCTCGTTTTTCACCACTTTTCAACCCTAAAACCTCTAAAGATTAATCCCAAACTTCCAACAATCAATACCAAATATTATTCTAACATGTATGTGAGATTTCCCATAATCTAACATCATTAAATCGTCACCAATCATCCATAAAATTCAAAATCCTCACTTTTATTGTCAAGAACCCTAGTTCTTAAATTAATATGCATAACTTCTAAATTAAGCCCAGATTGGTTCATAGAAATCACTCTAATTTCGTAGGCATAATCCTATTTACATATGGTATTCAAATTCTCATCAAATTAACCCTAGTTTATGATATATAGTTCTCTAATTTCACCCAAATTAACTTTCATAACAAAGGTTTATTAACTTGGAGTAACATGAACTTAATTATCGCTAAAGAAAGCAAGAAATAAACACTTGACTCAATTTCTAAGGTCTGATCCGTTGGTGTTGTTGGTATGGATGCGTTCCTCGTGTTTCGATATATACGATGGTGGTGGTGGTTGTACAAGGTGGTGAACATAGCTTATTAATTGGACATAAATATTGTATAATTATTCCCCTCATTTCGGTGTATTTGTGAACCCGAGTGATGTAACCTATATGGATTTGATGCACATTTATGCTACTAACCTTTGCTGGAAATTATTTCGTGTTTTGTGCTTCTCTTATTTGTTTTACAGGTTAATTATGCCAGCAGTGCAAAAGAGAAAGCGAGATAATGAAAGAAAAGCTAAGAAGGCAAGTTCAAGGTCATTTTGGTAATTTTGTAGCCAGATCCCGAAGGAGGAGTCAACTAGAAAGTTGAAGAGCTCAGAACAACGAGAACACTGAAAGAAATAACACCCAAATCCGAGCTACGATTGATGAGTTATGACCAGTTGAAGTTGAAGAAAAATCCAAGGAAGAAAGGAAAGAAAACAAGAAAAATTCAAAGTGTTGAATGAAAGAAAAAGCACCCCAAACCAGCAAACATTCTCGAACCCAGGCGCGAATCGGTTTGGGGGGGCGAATCGGTTCGGGGTACATGCGAACCGGTTCGGGGGTCCTGATGCGCGAATTTTCCTCCTTCATTCTGATTGGTTCCAAAGGATCCCTTTAGATTAAAACTCTCCAAAAAGAGTGGGGAACGGAGGGAGGAACCTAGGAACAGACGTTCCGAATAGTTTTAGGTAGTTTTTGTTAGAGAAAAAGAGACGAAAACATCTAGGAACATAACTTCAATTAATTGCTGCAAGATCAATAAACTTTCGGGTTTGTTTTCAAGTTGTAATCTAAGTTTTATTTTTATGATCATTATTCTTGCATGGTAATTTTTCTGCGTGATTTAAATAAATTTCTGCGTTTATAATGCCTAGCCACGTATTTCGATCTGGTGTTATCATGAGTTCTTTCGCATGCAACATTATTATTTCATGCATCTTTCAGTTTAATATGTCCGGCTAGGTTTAAAAGGCCGGGATGCATGAACCCAACCTAATATGTTAGTTCATGTGTATAAAATTAATCCGATGAATTTAGTGATTGATTATGATCGTATTGCGTAGTTACATAATAATTGTGGATCTTTATATCTCGTTTGCCTTTGGGTACTCGTGATGATTTAGAGTACAATTTGAGTGTCACTATCGCGATACCGATTTACTCATCCTCAGATTAGGTATGACGCGAGCTTGAACCTCGTATACATAATGCTTAGGAGTACTAAATTCCGGGTCACATCAATCAGATAAATTTACGATTAATATTATCACCGCACTACACTAGGGTTGGGGAATTGTATTCCCGTCCTGTTTCTCTCATCATTTAAAATAGAAAATTTTTGAAATCATCAGTCATTCTCCATTTCGTTAGATTAATTTAGTTGCATCGTTTCTCATTTTCATTATCGCATTTAGCTGTAATCAATCTCAAAACCAAATCAATTTTTCCTTTCCTTTTTAGAGTCAAAGTTAGGATTTCTCCGTCTCTTCCCGTCGTCACAACTCTATTGTCCTTTTTCCCTGAGGATCGATACCCGACTTACTGGGATTATTACTTGAGCGACAGGCTTACACTTGAGCCTAGAGTGAACGCACTTCTGGGACACATTTTCAGTCGCGTCAAGTTTTTGGCGCCGTTGCCGGGGAATTAGGTAGACTTAGGATTAGATTGAGTCCATCCAAAGCCTTGACCAAAAATCTCTAAAAATCCAAAAACATATAAAAAAAAATCAAAAAGCAAAAAAAAAAAAATGATTCATCATCATCTCTCCTAAGCTTAATGCAAAATTATGAAACCACTCCCACAGCCCATAATACTCCAACCAACATTCACGAAAATCCAATTGTTGAGTATAATCCTGATAGTCCCCACACTCCAAACGCCCCACAGTTCTGGATCCCACCTCCCACACCGTCGCACTCAGTCTCCGATAACACTCCCTTTTCCTTCCTAGGACACACTTCGAGCACGCTCAGTGAGAACACCGAGTCAATAAGTGAGGAAGAGATGTCACAACACGGCAGTGCACCCGCCGGTGGGGAAGAGCCCCCGTACCGTCCGATTAGAGAATTCTTATATCCCGAGCGTACTTTCACTCCGGGATGCATTATACTCCCGTATAATGCCGGGCACTTCCGTTTCAAAAATGGGATGATCCAGATGCTACCGCATTACCACGGTATGGATTCTGAAAATCCATACCTCCACATTAGGGAATTTGAGGACGTGTGTGATACTCTCAATGATCAAACCTGCACACACGAGGTAATCCGCCTCAAACTCTTCCCTTTATCGCTCAAAGATAAAGCTAAGACCTGGCTATGGTCTTTACCTCCGAGCTCGATTCCATCATGGAATGAGTTACAGTCGAAATTTCTCAAGAAATTCTTCCCACCACATCGAACAATCTCCATAAAGGCTCAAATTCAAGCGTTCAGACAAGCTGAAAATGAGCCATTCCATCGATGTTATGAACGTTTCAATGAGTTAGTTGCTTCATGCCCCCATCATGGGTTTGATTCAGCGCAAGTCATCTCTTTTATCTATAATGGCTTGAATCTTAACTCCAAGCAACTTGTTGAAACAATGGGAAGTGGTCCGTTTATCGATTTAGATGCCCATGATGCTGAGCTTCACTTGAGGTATGTGACCGAGACTACCCAATCCTGGGACACTTCTGATCCCAACGCTCAAAATTGAAATAGACAAGCGACCACCACTCCGTCGGCGTCCGGCCTATTCCACGTAGATAAGAATTCTATGACGAACAGCCGAGCCGATTGGAGACTCTTGAAAAAGGATTTTGAGATCTATGCGAGATATATGGAAAAGGATCAGTTGGACCCATTCCAAACCCTGTCGTGAAGGTGTGTGCTATTTGTGAGGAGGGACATTCAACTGAGGAATGCCCGACGATACCCGCCTACAAAGCAATGCTTCAGGAGCAAGTTAGTGGTATAGGAGGTTTTAAGGGTAATTTAGGTGCCCCGCACGGGAATTCATACAACCCTTCATGGAAAAATCATCCCGGTTTTAGCTATGGGTAACAACATGCCACAATGAACCCTCCTTCGCATGTTGCCCCTCCTCCACCACAACATTGTCAACAAGCCCCGCCCATGCAAAGGACATGCGCAAGAACCACCACCTCAAGGAAATTATATCCCGCCACAGTGGAGAACTCTCGAGGATACCATGAATCAATTCATCGCAAGCCAGACCGCAACTAATGCCAAATATGATCATCTGATTGGCGACATAAATGCGAATCATTCAAAAATACTATCCTCGTTGAGTGTCCAAGAGAAGGGAAAGTTTTCTGCCTAGGACCAAAGACCTCTCCAAGGTCAAACTAGTGTTAGCTCGACACCCCATGACCATCCTGAACAATGTAGCGCAATTACCACTCTACGTAGTGGGAGGGTAGTTGACTTGTCACCTCCCCCACGAGACGTACTTAAAGATAAGGAGATTTCGCCCGACACGAAAGAGGCCGAAGATGTCTCCTTAAATGAGAGTGCTAAAGAAGACGCTAGTGAGGCCGAGGTAGTAGTGAAACCACCCTCCGCAGCACCGTTTCCTCAAAGGCTAATTCCTTCCCATAAAGGAAACCCATGTGATGACGTGCTAGACGTGCTAAAACAAGTTAAGCTGAATTTACCTTTCCTTGATGCCATTAAGCAAATTCCAGCTTATGGAAAAGTCATTAAAGACTTATTGACGGTAAAGAGAAAGATGAAGGTAAAGAAAAATGTCTTTCTAGCACAGAATGTGAGCTCTATTCTACTCAATGATCTCCCACATAAATTCAAAGATCCCGGTGCACCCACCATTTCCTACATCATTGGAGAAAACAAAATCGAAAAAGCCTTACTTGATTTGGGAGCAAGTGTCAATATCCTCCCTTACTCTATCTATAGGAAACTTGACTTGGGCGACCTCAATCCCACAAAGGTCACTCTCCAATTAGCGGATTGAACCGTGAAGATCCCAAGAGGCATAGTCGAGGACGTGATCGTCCAAGTTGACACTTTCTACTTCCCACTAGACTTTGTCATTTGGGACACGGAGCCCTCCTTTAACTCGAGCAACCATGTTCCCATCATCCTTGGGCGCCCTTTATTAGCTACGACTAACGCAATCATCAATACTCGGAATGGGCGAATGCAACTCACCTTTGGGAACATGACCTTAGAGACCAACATCTTCCATGTCGCCCAACATACGGGGAAAGAAGATGACCTTCACGCGGTGAGCTTCATAGACGAGATCGTGGGGGAGTACTTTGAGGAAACTGATTGTGGAGATGCCCTAGGGTCCTGCTTAGTGTCGAGCCATGAGAATGAGGGGTCCCACAAGAGAGAGCCATTAGGGTGTATTTTTTTTCATCAAGTAATAGCGGTAGTTGGGACAATGAGAGAAAAATGGGGGAGAGGTGTGTAGAGACCGCGATAGAGAGAGAGAGAGAGAGAGAGCGAGGGGTTAGAAGAGAGAAACCTGGTGGAGTTGGAGATCGAGCAAGTAAGAGAGGACGTAGGCACTACTCGGGGGAGAGAGCTAGGGGACATGAGCATGGAAGAATTTGAAAGAGAATTCGGTCTGGTGGATGAGAGCCAAGCTGAGAGCCTTAACGACGAAGTCCAAACTCTATTGGATTCATTTAGGCACCTAGAAGAAAGCGAATGGAAAGATAAAATCAATGAATTTCTTCTTTGTGACCATCCACCCATACCACTAGAGGTCCCGAAGGCGAGTGAAGAGAAAAGTTGTGGTCCATCCGACTTAGAGCCTGACCCATGCATCTTAAAAATTGAAAGAAACCTAGGTGTTCCTTCCGAGTCAGCGTACGCAGACCATGCTTTGAGTCAGCATCACGAGGATACCTCTCCAATGAGTCACGCTGAGTCTCCCGGTCTATGCTTTATCTATGGGCGAGGTCCCAACTTGTTTCGATTGTTAGCTTATAATCCGAGGACGGGAGAGACGAAGAGAACATCAAACCCCGTGAGTGGGGTCGGGTGAGTTTGTGGAGAGATGAGAGGTCGTCGCACCCCCGACGCGTATAGGGTGATTGTTGTTATATTTTTGAGTCATGCATGAGTGTCATATAGTGTCTTGTTGCATTTTAATATTTGTTTGTTTTATTTTTCCGCACTTTTCATTCGCCTTGAGTTCGATTTTCGTCCGTTTTGCTTAAGGACAATGCAAAAGTTCAAGTTAGGGGGGGTCACAAGTGCGTATTTCTAAAACTTCACAAATTTCAAAATGCTCAGAAATTTACACAAAAAAAAATCATAAAATTTTGAAAAATTCAAAAATATTTTTGTTCAATTTAAATAAAAATTGGAATTCAAAATTTTCAAAAATATCATTAAAAGTCGGTTTAAAGTCTCAAGTTGTAAACATTCAACATACACAAAGCCGAAATTGACCAAAGATGGAAATTGAGCAAAAATTGATGACTTAACGAATAAGTGTGGAGATTAACAAACCCGGTGACATTCGAGCTTATCACGTTTTACGAATTTCTAAATCAATCCGAGTTAATTGTTAACTCAAAGTTCTTTTCAGCGCCTAAAAAGTTGTCAAGGATCTCAATCCTTTTATTTTGATCGGTTTTGAAAAATGTGTGCAATATTGCCTTGAAAAACGTGCCAAAGTGATCTCTAAACTTAATTTAATCTCGAAATGCATAGGGTAATGCAATTGGCATTTTGGACAATGAACTAGGCCATCGTTTGTTACCCAAAAATCTTGGCCATAAAAAGTTGTGAAAAAATAAATCATCCCTTTTGTAACCCAAATTTGAGCCGAATAAATTTTTCCTTTCGTTTGGCAACCCGCAAAACCCAAAATAGCCGAAATTGTGAAAAATGAGAAAATTCAGAATTTAAGTCCGGAAAGTGCATCAAAAAGGGGCAAGAGAAAAATAGATATGCTCAACAAAAAATAGTGAGAAAAGAAGAGAAGTGAAAAACAGAAAAAAATAAAAAAAATAAAAAAAAGAAGAAAAAAATTAGCAATAGCCTGGAAAAAGCATAAATGGACATCATTAATGACTTTTCCAATTCCAACCTTCCCTACTTTTTTCATGTTACCCAAAATACCTTAAACCTCGAAAAAGTCCTAACCGAGTTTAAATTGCGAAATTGGTTATCGCGTGGAGAGTTAATACACCCAAAGATAATAAAAGAGATTGAATGCGCGAAAAAGAGGCAATGTTCCCGTTTTTAAAACCGTACTCCATTGATGAGATCCTATCACTATAAAATTTCTGTCTTTCTAATTGTATGCGTGATTTTGCATCCATTATATTTACTCTTTATATCACGTATACCGAGAGAATAGACATAATTCGAGAGATTCGATTGTGACAGCATTCCGTGAGAAATTGAAATCAAAACGAATTTTCGAATAAGTAACGTAATGATCGATCGGTGGAAATTGGCGGTTATATTTTCGGCTTCGCACACACACACTACGGTTTGAGACTTGTAAATATGAATTGACGGTGACTATTTTCTGGAAAAATTTGAATTGCACAATTTTTGCGAATTTTGAAATTTCTTTGAGTCGAATTTTGTGGGTATATTCTCTGCAAACCCTCACGAGACACAACTCGTCCTACTAGGGAGACCTAGGGGTTTAAAGGCTTATTGCATGCGCTAAATGCAATCGCTTGCCCGCGAAAAAAGTATTCTATCCTAATAAAATGTTATTTTTAAGAGTTAAGTCTTGTTAGGATTCTTTTACATTGCTCGGGACGCGCAAAGTTCTAAGTTAGGGGGGTTTGATTGGACATAAATATTGTATATTTATTCCCCTAATTTTAGAGCTGACAATTTTTTACCCGATAACCCGTTTATGGTAATAATCCGAAATGACCCGAACATGACCCGATTAGCTTGTATAGATTTAAGAGTACCCAAAACTTATACTAGAATAAAAATCAACGCGACCCGAAAATGACACGACTAACCCGAACTGCCACCCCTACCTAATTTCAGTGTATTTGTGAACCCGAGTTGTGTAACTTATATGGATTTGATGCAAATTTATGCTACAAACCTTCGTTGGCAAGTATTTTGTGTTTCGTGCTTCTCTTCTTTGTTTTACAGGTTAATTATGCAAGCAGTGCAAAAGAGAAAGCGAGACAATGAAAGAAAAGCTAAGAAGGCAAGTTCAAGGGCATTTTGGTAATTTTTCAGCCAGATCCCGAATGAGGAGTCAACTAGAAAATTTAAGAGCTCGAAACAACGAGAACATTGAAAGAAACGGCACCCAAATTCGAGCTACGGTTGATGAGTTATGACAAGTTGAAGTTGAAGAAAAATCCAAGGAAGAAAGGAAAGAAAACAAGAAAAATTCTAAATGTTGAATGAAAGAAAAAGCACCCCAAACCAGCAAACATTCTCGAACCCAGGCGCAAACCGGTTTGGGGGGGCTAACCGGTTCGGGGGTCCTGATGCACGAATTTTCCTCCTTCATTCTGATTGGTTCCAAAGGATCTCCAAAAAGAGTGGGGAACGGAGGGAGGAACCTAGGAACGTCCGTTCTGAATAGTTTTAGGTAGTTTTTGATAGAGAAAAAGAGAGGAAAACATCTAGGAACATAACTTCAATTAATTGTTGCAAGATCAATACACTTCCGGGTTTGTTTTCAAGTTGTAATCTAAGTTTTATTTTTATGATCATTATTCTTGCATGGTAATTTTTTTGCGTGATTTGAATAAATTTCTGCGTTTATAATGCTTAGCCACGTATTTCGATCTAGTGTTATCATGAGTTCTTTCGCATGCAACGTTATTATTTCATGCATCCTTCAGTTTAATATGTCCGGCTAGGTTTAAAAGGTCGGTATGCATGAACCCAACCTAATGTGTTAGTGCATGTGTATAAAATTAATCCGATGAATTTAGTGATTGATTATGATCGTATTGCGTAGTTACATAATAATTGTGGATCTTTATATCTCGTTTACCTATGGGTACTCGTGATGATTTAGAGTACAATTTGAGTGTCACTATTGCGATACCGATTTACTCATCCTTAGATTAGGTATGACGCGGGCTTGAACCGCGTATACATAGTGCTTGGGAGTACTAAATTCCGGGTGAGATCAATCAGATAAATTTACGATTAATATTATCACCGCACTACACTAGGGTTGGGGGATTGTATTCCCGTCCTGTTTCTCTCATCATTTAAAATAAAAAGTTTTTGAAATCATCAGTCATTCTCCATTTCGTTAGATTAATTTAGTTGCATCGTTTCTCATTTTCATTATCGCATTTAGCTGTAATCAATCTCAAAACCAAATCAATTTTTCCTTTCCTTTTTAGAGTCAAAGTTAGGATTTCTCCATCTCTTCCCGTCGTCACAACTCTGTTTTCCTTTTTCCCTGAGGATCGATACCCGACTTACTGGGATTATTACTTGAGCGACAGGCTTACACTTGAGCCTAGAGTTAACGCACTTCTGAGACACATTTTCAGTCGCGTCACTTCTCCACCTTTGGAATTTGCTCTCCCTCACCCACTGTGTCTCTCTCTTGATTTTGGGGTAACCTAACCCTAATTATCCCCAATTAGCTGATATATTATTTCTCTAATTTTTTTACCATTTAATTCCTCCAAAAATCCAAATTACAGAACTACCCCTACCAGGTGCCAGCTTGGCCTAAAAATATCCCGAAGTCCAAATAAAATACCCGTATAGAGTTTTCTGACTATCTGGACCCCTCCGGACTCAACGACATACTTGAAACGATCATACGAGTTACTTAAAATAATTTACCTTTTTATTCCACTTTATTAGTCCTGACACGACTCACACGCGTGTCCATACTTAATATACCAAACTGTCACATTTCTCTCTCACGACAAGTTATATAAAATCTTCATTCTATATTATTTATTCTCACAGTAATGTTAATAATTACTAACTTCTCGTCACGATAGTAAGTATTCAAATTCAATCCGGATTAATAATTAATTCTCACATTTTAATTTAATTAATTCAATAATAATAATAAATCACATAATTATTTAAATCTTCAAAAATATGGGGTATTACAGGTAACTTGGTTATGTGAGCACACCTAGTAAGATAGCACTTTAGAGGGAATCATCCGGTGAGTGTATACTCGGAGGGATGGATGTATATATATATATATATATATATGTGTGTGTGTGTGTGTGTGTGTGTGTGTGTGTGTGTGTGTGTGTTCTTAGTAAAGGTACGTATATAATGGTAGTAAATATTATATGCGGGAAATAATACAGTGTGTGATGTATATACTTTATATAACTTGTGTCACGGTTATATGTTATGATTTAAAACAAATTAATTAAGTTAATTGGTGAGATAGATTATAATCCAGGAATTATTATACTCGGGTTAGAGTAGTATGGCAAGGGGGAGATTATACCAAGACTAGTTGGACGGGGTAGTACAACTAGGTGGGGTTAAGATAACCGTTAGGTGTTCACAATAGTGGAGGGGTGAGAATGTCCTCAAGAGAGTGCGACACTAACTTTAATATGAATCGCATTCATGCATTTTAAATTACTATAGTTAATTCACTTGCTAAATATTTTCAAAATGTTTTGGGTTCTAACCCTTACTATAAAACTATTTTCAAAACCTTTTAGGTGTCCAGCCACAGGGACGCCATGATTGATATTCTATTCAAGGGACACGGAGCTGCGGCATATGGGGATGCTAGCAGGAGCTTGGCTTAGACGCCTCATTCATTCTTTATTAGAGTAGGAATCATCTATCAGTTTCAATTTACTTAGGGCATATCGCCCAGACTTTTCAGTGCAGTTTTCAGATTTATTTATTCAGGTGTTGGATGTTTGCATTGGACTATTTACTTTGGTGGCCGATGGTTTATTCGGCATCTCGTTTTATTATTTGTTCAGATGATTTAATTCAGTTGTGTGAATGGTTTATATTTATTTCCGCATGTGCTGTTTGGTTTAATTAAAAAGATAAAATTTGGCACCAGCTTTTTGGAATACTAGGTGGTTAGTAAGTTTTAAAAAGGTTTTCGACAGTGATGCTAAGGATGAACCAACTGGGATTCCTGTTTTAATTTGGTATAAGACTGATCACTCGGTATTTTATTAGGCGGGGTGTTACAGATGGTATCAGAGCATCAGGTTCTAGTGTCCTTAGGATCTGTGCGGCTTTTCACGTTTCAGCTTAGCATTATTTGATGTAGAACCCTATCATATGATTGTTGTATTCTCATACGTATGCGCATTTACGTTCTTCTGCCAATTATTTTATATTTGAGGGTGAACTCATACGATTCGATTCTCATTTCAGATGACGCCTAGGAGAGAGAGAGAGAGAGAGCAGCTAGGGCAGCAGGGGGAGATGAGACTAGAGAGGCTCATCAGGAGCAAAAGTTACCGCAACAACAGTCAGAGATGATTTCGGCAGCATAGGTAACTGAATTAGTTGCGCAGGTAATTGAAGCAACAATGATTGCAATGGAAAGGTACTTTCCACGAGATCAGACATAGGCGTTACTGGTACTGGATGTTCAGGCCCACCCGGGGCCATCGGGGTGGCAACAAGTACGAGAGGTTTTTTAAAAAGGGCATCCGCTAGAGTTTCGAGGGGGTTCAGATGTGGTGCTAGCGTGTCAGTGCAAGAGAGATATCCAACGTCACCTACGCATGGTAGATTGCAACGAGGTGCATAAGTAAATGTTAGCCACTTTTAAGTTAGTGGGGGAAGCGCTACAGTGGTGGGAATCGATCACCATAGTTGAGGAAAGGGATACATTAGCTATTGCAGAGTTTTGGGTGCTGTTCGACCGCAAGTATTTTTCGCCAGTAGTTGAGACCGAAATGAGGAGAAAATTTAGAGAGGTGACTCAGGGGGACCGTTCAATGGCCGATTACAAGGAAGAATTCACTCGTTTGGCAAATTTGTACCGGATGAGGTAAGCAATGAAGAAAGAAAGAAAGAAAGAAAGAAAGAAGGGTTCATGGATGGATTAGTATGGAGGATCAGATAACATTTGATTGGTAATCCCGTATTAGTACCTTATACAGATGTCGTTAGTGCAATACTCCTGCACTGCCACGAATATCGATTCCACGTGAAATGAAGCAGGAGGGGAGTGGAAACCAGCCAATCAGAGAAAGCAGGAGGGAACAGTACCAGTGGGGTATCCCCGCAGCAGACATGGGGACATCAGGGGTAAGATTTCTGGCACGGTAATCAGGCCAAACGATTTAGAGCTGGGGGCTATCGACAGGGCGACCAAGACGGCCGACAAGGCCAGCAAGGAAGGGATCAGTGGCAGGGTGAATTTATTAAGAGGTGTTTCGTTTGTGGGGAAACGGGGCACGTGAAGAGATATTATCCTAAGCGAGGCAGGGGCCAGCTACAAGACGAGGTCCTGGACGTACAGCCACTACAACAAGTCATGGGTGCGTTCGGGCATGGGAAAGCTCCTCAGGAACCCAAGGATCAGCCATTGCAGCTAGAGTATGAAGGTAATTATATTTTATCCAATGGGTATGGGGTATGTTTTGGGTGGCAGTGATGGTGTCACAATATAAAATTATTTTTCACTAGAATTCGCAAGTGAGTCGGATTTAATGGGTGCACTGGTCTTAGCAGCCATAGTATGTAGATACAATTTCTCGTGGGGTAGCGGAGTCCTTTGGTGTTAACCACGAGAGAGTGGAGGTGTACACTGAGAGAAGGTTTTGAATTATGCGAGGGGTCACTACTTTCGAGAATTATGTAAGTAGGGTTGATGATTTTCCCAATATCGGCTGGATAGCGATGGATTTGAACTATTATGGATAGTGGGGGTAAGTTTTGGTGTTCACGACACCAGGGTATGAATTTTACTAGGTATCACCTGAGAGGGCGTCTAGCCTATATATATGTGTCTATATATGTTGTATTGCGTGGTGCGATTGACACATAATGAGGTCTTGTGTTCTAATATTTTGTCCCGATAAGTAGGGGTGTTTACTAAAGTGAATCAGGGTAATTAGATTTAGTTTCGAGCCAGGAAAGATAGCTCGGGGTTTATTTTGTGCAAGAGATAGTGATAGTAAGGGCGCAGTATTTTATATTGTCTATTGTAGTATAAGGGTAGGCGTGTATGCTTTTGTGTTAATAGACAAGTATTTGGGGGGTACGTACTATGGACTGAGGGTCTAATAGATTTCTACGATCGACAATGTTAGGTAGTAGTGTATCAGGGGGTTAGATTTCTCTTTGTGAGATGTCCCACGCATGAAACTTAGCACAACGTTAGAAGTGGGGGGGGGGGTGTTTGGTTGTTAGTACATGGGTTGGGTACCCCGGTTATTATTCATATACGTGATATGACTACGGGTTGGGATTAATATTATGGGTCACGGCTAGTATAGTCGGGTAACTTTCGTGCGGTAAACCACGGGGATAGGGTGTATGGACACCCGGGTTAATTAAGGCAACTTTTGTGCGGTCAAGCACGGGTATAGGTGTATGGGTGCCCTGGTTAATTAAAATGCATATTTGTATAATTTATAGTTAGAAGCGGGAGAGATAAATTTAGCGAGCTTAGAGGCACATGACTAGAGAGTGATATTTGAAGCTTGGAGCACTAGGCTTATCTTAATTTCGAGGACGAAATTCCTTTGTAAGGGGGGAAGTATGTAACACCCCGTAATTTTGAGGATTAAAAATTTAATTATTTTTGGGAAAAATAGAAATATTTAGATTGGAGAAACTTAAATTGATGATTGGGAGAATTTATTTGAGTGGGAAGAATTAATTTTATTTGTCCACTTCAAGTTAAATTGTTTGAATGAATGTGTATCGCATTTTTGAGGTCAAAATTAGAGAATGTTATAAAGCATTTCGGATGACGATTCTGAGTGCGTGGTTGAGTCCGAATGGGTCAAGATAGTCAGAAAAGAGTACTCGAGGGTAGTAATCGGGCCTCGGGGCATTTCTGGGCATAGCCGGGCGCACACGGAGAGATTCAGGCCATTCTAATTAGGCCCATGTGGTCAAAAATGGGATTAAGGTTTTTTAACCTAATTGAGGGACTTATTGAACGACAGCTAACAATTCTAAACCTAGGGTTGAGAGAGGCAGAGAGGAATCAAATCTATAAGCAAATTGGGAACCTTCTTTTAGACAAATTAAGGGACGGATTGGGGTGTTCTTCATCAACACGTTCTCTACGCCAACGGACCAGACTCTACGAAAAATTAGAGGCACGTGATTAACTGTTATGATTTTAAATTGATTATAATAAAATCATACTATGGGAGGAGTAAACCAAAATTCGTTTTGAGTGGGTATTCATGTAAAATTGGGTTTTCGGTAATTAATATACTTTAATGGGATTAAGGGTGAAATTTATTATTCTTATGATTTTGGAATGTAGAGATATGAATCGTATGTTAAAATTAGTAAGAATCGATGATTAATTTCTATTAATAGGAATGAAAGTCGTATTGGAGATTTGAAACCCGGATAAAACCCAAATCGGGAAAACGTTGGAATTAATGGAAATTAGTTGATGAATTAAGGTATCTAGGATGTTTAGACCCTTTTCTTATGTAGAGATAATATTGGTTGTGATTGGTTAAGGGTTAGGAAAGGAACAAAAAGCTTGAGGGTTCATCAATAGCTGAAACAGGAAGTCGGAGAAGACGAATACCTGTTCGATCGATCGATCGATCCAGGGGATCGATCGATCGATGGTTCCAGAATTTTGGCAGTTCGGACAGTTTTATATATAAAGTGAAATTAATTTAAAATTTAATTTCCATACATTGTTTAAATGTTAAATAATTATGAAGCACATATTCCTAACAATTATAGGGAAAAGTAATTGGAGTTAGGGAGGATTTACGTGAGGCACTTTATGGATAAATTTGGGAAATTAGATTCCAAATTAATTATATACGGATTGAGTGAGCAAGTCCAGGAATATTGGTTGAGTGACGCCAAGGTGTTAAATTAATTATGGAGATAAACAAATTAATTTGGAGTCAGAATATGACTTAGGAAATATTAAGTTATGGGCTAAGTGAGTGAGTCTGGTATGTTGTTTGAGTGACATAAGGTAATAAATTAATTAATATGTAAATTAATTAAATTAGAGTCAAATCATAGACTTGGAAAAATATTATATAAATTACTGTGCAAAGTATTTATATTAGAGTCGGACCATAGACTCAGGGAAAATATTATATTAATTGACATGTGAATTAAATAAATTAGAGTCGGGCCATAGACTCGGGAAGATGATAAATTAATAAGTGAGAAAATTAATTAAGTTGAGTCGGGACACAGACTTGGGAAATTTCAGGTTAGTGTTACGGGTTTTTGAGTAGACGGTAAAGCCGGGGTTTATATTATATATATACGGTGTAGTGATAGTATATATATATATATATATGTGTGTGTGTGTGTGTGTGTGTGTGTGTGTGTTGTGTGTGTGTGTATATTGTGTGTGCTATTAAATATCAGTGACTAGATATTTATTTAATTTATATACTCTAGTGCTATTAAGGGAGGTTGCGCGATGTGGGTGAATCCCCTAGCTTGAAGAGTAGGGTGAGTATATTCCCAGGTTATAGCGTCCGGTATATGGGTGAGTGGCTTATCTCACTTTCAGGGAAGGAATATGACCGCCTCGACTACGTTTATATTTTGGTCCAAGTTGGTGAGTGATTCCAACTCGGGTAACTTGGTTATATGAGCACACCTAGTTAGATAGCACTTTAGAGGGAATCATCCGGTGAGGGTATACTCGGAGGGATGGATGTATATATATATATATATATATATATATATATATGTATGTGTGTGTGTGTGGTTGTTCTTAGTAAGGTACGTATATAATGGTAGTAAATATTATATGCGGGAAATAATACAGTGTGATGTATATACTTTATATAACTTGTGTCACGGTTATATGTTATGATTTAAAAGAAATTAATTAAGTTAATTGGTGAGATAAATTATAATCCAGGAATTATTATACTCGGGTTAGAGTAGTATGGCAAGGGGGAGATTATACCAGGACTAGTTGGATGGGGTAGTACAACTAGGTGGGGTTAAGATAACCATTAGGTGTGCACAATAGTGGAGGGGTGAGAATGTCCTCAAAAGAGTGCGACACTAACTTAAATATAAAGTGCATTCATGCATTTTAAATTACTGCGGTTAATTCACTTGCTAAATATTTTCAAAATGTTTTGGGTTCTAACCCTTGCTATAAAACTATTTTCAAAACCTTTTAGGTGTCCAGTCACAGGGACGCCATGATTGATATTCTATTCCAGGGACACGGAGTTGTGGCATATGTGGATGCTAGCAGGCGCTTGGATTAGACGCCTCATTCATTTTTTCCTAGAGTATGAATCATTTATTAGTTTCAGTTTACTTAGGGCTTGTCCTCAGACTTTTCAGTACAGTTTTCAAATTTATTTATTTAGGTGTTGGATGTTTGTATTAGACGATTTACTTTGGTGGCTGATGGTTTATTCGGCATCTCGTTTTATTATTTGTTCAGTTGATTTAATTCAGTTGTGTGAATGGTTTATATTTATTTCCGCATGTACTGTTTGGTTTAATTAAAAAGATAAAATTTGGCACCAGCTTTTTGGAATACTAGGTGGTTAGTAAGTTTTAAAATAGTTTTCGACAGTGATGCTAAGGATGAACTAACTGGGATTCCTGTTTTAATTTGGTATACGACTGATCACCCGGTATTTTATTAGGTGGGATGTCACAGGCTCCAGAACCCAAATAACCCTAATTTTTAAGTCTAAGACTAGAAATTATTTTTTATTCTTTAAGAAACTGCAACTAGAATCTATTAAAGTTCAAAAATTCAAAATCCATTATGATAGCCAAAAATTAAGTTTACAGTTTTGCCAAAAATCTGGAAGTAGAATGGGTTTAATAATTAAAATCAAATTTGCAATTGAAATACGGACCACTTGGCGTTTGGTATCCATTAATTTGTATGACTTACAGTTTGATATCCACACATTTTGTTTATATATGTTTGGTACCCATTTCGACCGTTTTTCTTAATTTTTTAGTGTCATTATTTGTTGACATCACATTTATTTGAGAAATCTGTTGTTTCCCCATTTAATATTACTAACCATTTCTAACACTAGCCGTTAGGATTTGTAAATAAATACTTACGAATTCCTTCGTATTTTCCATATTATACCATTGTGTAAACCAAATAAATACTTACCAACTCCTTTGTATTTTCCATATGATGGGATTTAATTATGGCTGAACCGGCATGTTCTGCGCATCGATGACCCTCTGGGTAACTATTTTTTATTTCTCGTATAGCATCCTGGGATCTGGCTAAGCTCTGCAGGTTGTCCTGCAAATCAACCATTTCGACCGGGGTTGAGGGAGGAACTCATTCTCTTGATCTACCGCTCTTCGAATTTTTAGACATTTCTAATAGAACAACAACTGAAACATAGAGTTTCGCAATAGAAAGTAAATCAATTCACAGAGAGTGCTAACAAAATCAGAAAAATAGAGAATTAAAGTGCAATTTAATAGATCACCAGGAATAAAACAAGAATTTATCTTATAACATCTCTAACTCTTTAAAACCAAAATGAATCGGATCACAGCCTGCTGGTTTGTAAGAAGTGGGTATACTTGAGCCCTAGATATAAAAAAATTAGGGAAATCGACATATATTTGCTATTTCCCATAGACGACCCCAAAATATTTTGTTAGAAACTAGTATGGTGTCTATCTTAGCTAAAATACTCTAATCACTAGAACATAAATAGATAAGAGATATCTCTATATACTATAAAATGTAAAACAAGGCATTTATGAGCATTTAAGACTCCTCCTCATTGAGAGTGTCCACGTGACACTCTATATTTTATATTTCTATAAAATACTATACAAGCAATTTAATAGATGCATTGAACTATTGAGTTTTCTATCTCTCTCCTTCAATTTAATCCAACTACGAGACCAAGTCAAAAGCAATTAAGAATGGTACATTTCTATTTTTAACTGCTGCCAATCACCATGGTCATCACCATAGACTTCCCCAAAGACCCTAAACCTTCTCCTGAACAAAGGGTTGCACGTATGTTAAATCGCCGTCAAAGTTTTCGGCAGGTAATTTCCTTCTTTTCTTTCGTTGATTAATTTGTTAGTTAAGATTAGTAAGGTTTGGAGGTTCCCCACTATTGATAAACCATTTGCTTTCTCTCTTTTTTGGGTTATTTCTTTAACACTATTTTTTATAACCATTAAATTATATAAAAAACAATGTTTTTCTAAAAAAAAACAGTTTATAATTGTTAAAAGGTTCTTTTATAAACTGTTTTTTTAAACTTTTCTATAAAATTAATTTTTTACATAAAACGTTAAAAACATTAGAAAAAAAGTTGATATAAAAGCGTTTAAAACACTATATTTAGCTGTTTTTTTATAAACGTTAAAAAATAGTTTATATAAACCACTATTTTTTTTTAAAACGCCGCTTTTAAAAACGTTACAAAACACTGATTTTTTAATTGATTTTTACAAATGTTCAAAAACATTTTATATAAAAACGTTTTTTTTTTTAAAACACTGTTTACTAAAAACATTAAAAACACTCTTTTTAATAAACTTAAAAAAAAATTATATAAAAACACTTTTTTAAAAAAAACAGTTTATATAAAAATAATGTTTTTAATTTTTTTTTTATAAACGTGAAATGGTTTTTTATAAAACTTTTTTAACGTTTTTTTTATAAATCAATTTTTTTTATAAACATGTTAAAAACAGTTTATATAATAACGTTGAAAAATACTGTTTTTTTAACGTTTTTAACATTTTATATGAAAACTGTTCATATAAAAAGTTGTTTTTAATAGTTGATAAAGACTTTTTTTTTTAACATTTTTGATGTCTTTTTATAAAAAAAAAAATTATTTTATAAAAAACAGTTAAAAAGAGTTTATTAGAAAACCTTTTGATGTTTATAACTGTTTAAAAAAAGGGGGTTTTGTATAAGCAGTTTTTTAACGTATATAAAAAACAGTAAAAAAAATAGTGTTTTTTTAACCTTTTTAAAAAACATTGTTTTTAACAAAAAGTGTTTTTATATAAACTATAAGAGCTTTTCTCTCTCTTATCTCTCTTATTCTTACTTTCTCTCTTTTTTGGATTATTTTTTTAAACGTTAAAAAAACACTGTTTTTTATAAACATCAAAAAACAATTTATATAAAATCAATGTTTTTAAAAAAATCAGTTTATAATCGTTAAACGGTTTTTTTATAAACAATTTTTTAAACTTTTTTTATAAAATTATTTTTTTACGTAAAACATTCAAAAACAGTTGATATAAAAATGTTAAAAACACTATTTTTTATAAATGTTAAAAAACTATTTATATAAACCACTATTTTTTTAAGGAAAAAACACTGTTTTTAAAAAACGTTACAAATCACTGAATTTTTAACTGTTTTTTATAAACATTCAAAAACAGTTTTATAATTCTCTTTAAAAAAATGTTGTTTTTATATAAACCATTTTTTAATATTTTTTTAAAAGAGTTCTTTTTTTTAAGAACAGTGTTTTTACATAAATTTTTTTAACGTTTATACAAAAAACTGTTAAAAAAACAGTGTTTTTAATGTTTTTATATTAAGTGTTTTTTACGTTTTTTATTTATTCATATAAAGAATTGGTTTTATGAAAAAAGTTGAAAAAAATTTACAAAAAAACTTTTGACATTCATAAACTGTTTTTTATAAGATTGTTTTTATATAAAGATTTTTCAACGTTTATAAAAACAGTTCAAAACAATATTTTTTAATGTTTGTAAAAAAAAGTTTGTATAAAAAACTTTTGATTTTGTAAAACTTTTTTATTTAAAAAAAATACTTATTAAAAAAAGTGTATAAACCTTTTTCATTTTATAAAACTTTCTCATTCTATAAAAAAGTGTTAGTGAAAAAAGTTTTACTATTTAAAACAATAAGATATAATGTAAAATTTGTTTTAATACACTAATAAATACTTATACTAATGGGTAAAATAGTCTTTTTGATTGAAAAATGAGTCAACTGACCATCAAACTAGCTAACTAACGTTTTTTGTCGATTTTGAATCCTAAACGAGTAGAATGTAAACAAATGGAATAAAACTCTAAATAACTATTGGACCCCAAATATTAAAAGATCCTTACAAAATTGACAAGGAGCCATAGAATAGACTGTGATTTTGTTTAAGTAGAATGTGTTATGTGAGGATTGAAATAGTATTTTTCTTAAGATAATTTCGATTGAATCTTTATATAGAAATGTGAGTTTAATTAGTTAGAAGCATATTATGTGAATTTAGTTAGTTATAAGCATATGGTGTATATTGCTCTATTTTAAAGGAAGTGAGGTATGCTTCCATGTTTAATAACATTGTTTTTTAAATAAAATATATAATATTCCTTTTTGGATTTTTCTCTTTTTATATTGTGATTGCACAATTATTTTTGTGCTTTGTTATAAGGTTTGCTATTTTTATTTTGACTCATTTTCAGATTTTTTTATACAAATTATAACCTTTATGCTTTATTTTCTTAACACACAAGTTCTAATTGTTTGTCATTTCTGTCTATCATATTCATGATACTATTCATTATATTTTTCAAAAATTAGGGGTTAAAGTATAATTTATGTAAAGTTGATTAAGTGCCTAAGTAATATATATATATATATATATATATATATATATATATATATATGATAGTAATTATCGTGATTATATATGAGTATCCATTTTCTCTCCATCTATTATTAATTAATACTTATATAATGTGTCAAATAGACATAAAAATATAATTATGTCTTAAATAAAAAAAAATCTCGGTGTTTAGTGTATACTAATCATAGAACTACCATCTCTACTAAAAAATATAAATATGTAGTTGAGTTGTAATTTTAAAATAGAGGCATGTTCATATGTTCCAAATTTTTTATTCATTTTTTCATCTCATATTAACATTAGTTTAAATGTAATGATAATATTATTTATGTGGCATATATTTTACGAATAAAATTATACCACGCTCGCGCATCGCGCGGGATTTAAAACTAGTAATTACTAAGATAGAAACACTAATTTAAACCAGTGTTCTATAAAGCTCGCCTAGACTTGAGGTTTAGGAGAAATGCCTCGCCTTAAGCCTTATACGCTTTATTCTTGGTAAAAGGGTTAAGGCGCACTTTTTTTAAAACAAAAATGCTTTGATGAAACGATATCGCTTTTTAAATACATTTTTTTAAAAATCTGACCAATATCTCATTCAAAACAATCAAAAAAGAAATGGTATCCCAAACCTCTCCACCTCTCGTAAAAAATGGGCATTTTTTTCTTAGTATTTAAAAAAGTAATATTTTAGTTTGAATATATTCTGACGTATTTTTAGGTACATATCATTTCAGTATTTTTAATAGCCTTGTTATAGTTAAAAATGTTAAAATATATTAAAAAAATGACTAAACGCCTTTTTACGCCTAAGGCCCGCCTAGGCTTCTAAGGCTTAAGGCTTGGCCTCGATGCCTCAATCATGCCCCACGTTTTTAGAACATTGATTTAAACTATAGTGCAGAGAGAAATTGAGACGAAGAAAAACTCAATTTATGTTATTTGACCTAAATTAGTGACTACTCCCTAAGTGTTATTTTGGTTATTGATAACTGGGCAAATGCCATTGAAGAGTACATAATACAAGATCTCAAGTTCTCTCTAGAATTGGACAAAATGATATTAAGATAATGTCTCTTAACTCACATGAGGTTAGTGTATTCTATTTATAGGCTTTTAGAGGAAAGATAAGACATAAATTCAAGTTTCTCTCCATTACAAATGAGGTGAGATAATGCTTTATAATTATATTGATAGAATAATCACAAGTTAGTTGCTGACACATAGGGGATAATATCTGCACACCTTCTCTATGTGCATGTGTATAAAGTTGCTGATGCCATCTAGTCATAAGGTAAATGACCACTCTAACGATGTCAGCTAATGGGGTTAAGTCAATCTGTCAACTATGGCTGAGCCGACCTCAATATGGGTCGAAGACACTAATTCTCCTTGGCTTATTTAATATGATGGTTATCTAATTGTCCTATTGGTGGAAACATGTGTATCCTTCTGATTAGTCAACATATCATCCCATATTTATGGTATAATATGAAGAAATGTATGTGGAGTAACCCGATGGATTTTTAGTAAATGTATAAGATCATAAATTGTGCCAATTAGTTAAATCATTTTATGGTCTTAAATAAGCTCCAAAGCAATGGCATAAAAAATTGGAAGAGTTATTTTAGATTATGGTTTTAAAATAAATAGTCATGATAAATGTTTATATTATAAGGAGGATAATGGAGATCATTTCTTATGGTCTTTATATGTGGACGACATATTGATTTTTGGAATGGGAGATTGTTAATGATATTAAATCTTATATCTAAGAACTTTAATATGAAGGATTTGGGTGAGGATTATATAATGTTGGTAATGAAAATAGAAAGAACATCAAATGGGATATGATTAAGTCAATGAAACACAATAGAAAAAATGTTGAAAAGATTTAACTTCTTTGATACTACACTAGTGTCTATACTTTATGATCCCAATTTTTATTTGATCAAATATAGTGTTGAATTGGTATCTCAATTAGATATTCTCAAAATCCTTATTATACATAGAAAACAAAACTACACCAAATATTTCTTATGCTATTGAAAGACTAAGTAGATACACAAATAGTCCTAGTAATGATCATTGGAATGCTTTAGAGAGGGTATTTAAATATCTTAAATGAACTACAAATTATTCTCTATGTATAAAGGATTTCCTAATGTAGTATAAGGATTTAGTGATAATAATAGGACATCGGATCCTTTAGACATGAAATCTACTAATGACTATAAATTTATGTTAGGGCTGCAATCTCTTGGGGTTCTAAAAAATGAACAATAATATCAAAAGTACAATGGAATCCGAATTTATAGCACTAGATTAAACATGTATTGAGGCTAAGTGGATTAAAAATTTGTTATTAGATATACCATTGATAAATAAACCTTTACCGACCATATATATACATTGTTATTGTAAGGCGACTATAGATATCTCAAGGAAATATCATACAAATAAAAAGATGAATAGATATATTTAAATAAGGTAGAAATCTGTGAGAAACATGCTCAGTAAAAGTATCATATCTTTGGAGAATCTAAAGTCAGGAAAGAATATTGCAAACCATTTGACTAATGGTCTTTGGAGGAGAGTAGTCCTAAAATTTTCGAGGGGAGTGGGATTAAGTCCGTAAGGGAGTCACCTAGGGAGGTAACCCATCTTCTGTAATTGGTGATCCTATAAAGGAAGTTCAATGGGTAGAAATAATCTATACTATGTGACTCAATGATAAAATATTTTATATTAGGGGGATTCTCATTTAGATTGTTTTATACCCATCTGTAGACACCTGTTTTATACCTATATGTAGACACACCATTCTAGGACCCTCATAAGTATCTCCTTAGGTCCCTAACACTTCCTCTTTCAGTATAAACTCTAGGTCATACTCTGAGTACTAATCTGGAGGCTACTGGGCGCTCCCTGACCCATTTGACTATCGATTAACTTACTCACATGAGAGATAGATCATTGGATCTTCAAAGGGCTCTGAATCCCCATTCCAATGGCCCACCTCATGTGTGAATTGGCCTTACGGTTCACACACACAGTCTATTTTCCCTCGAAAACTGATTTCGAGGGCACCGGGCGCTCCCGGGACCATTTTGACTCCTGTCAACTCTCCAACTTGAGCGAAGATCTTTGGGTCTTCGAAGGGCTCTGAATTCGGTTTCCAACGGCCTGCCCCATGCACGAATTAACTTTACGGTTCGGACGAACGACCCATTTCACTCCAAAAGGTCACCGGCCATTTTTGGGCTCTATTTGACCTTGGTCAACTCTCCTAACCAAATGAAGCTCTTTGGAACATCGAAGGGCCCCGCAAAACCTTTCTAACGGTTCATCCCGTGTGCGAATAGGCCTTACGGTTTGGATGAACGATCCGTTTCCCTCTTGTTCAAAAACCCGATGGGCGTTTCCAAGCCCCATTTGACCACAGTCAATTCCTGAACCCATATATATATATATATATATATATATATATATATATATATATATATATATATATATATATATATATATATATATATATATATATAAAGGTCTTTGAATACACTTTCCAATGGTACATCCCCTGTGCGATTTGAACTTACGGATTGTATTTTGCGTCCGTCTTACAGAAAATCTGCAGAGGACCGCCGAATGGTAAACCCATTTCCCTACCTATCAATAGTGTGTCTGGGATTTTCTGCAGATAGGAAGGTCAAGGATAATGTCGATCGGCACCCCCTTGAACCTATAAAAGGAGGGCATGAGCTCACTTCGAAAGGCACCTCGGAAACATCCCTCTCAGTGATCTAAGAAACATTCTCCCGAAGTCAGTGTGGTTTTCATATTGAAACCTCTCCACCACATTCCATTTCCATCATTTCCTTACCCGGTTTGTCAAATTCCTTTCCCTCTCCTCCTACCACCTTCAGCCATTTGCAAGATCATCCATTCAACATTCAAGATCAACTTCAAGGCTTCCAAAGAAGGTCCAAATATATCACTCTCTCTTTAAACTCTCTTAGTTTCTCACTAGTTACTTAATTCTTATTATAGAGTTTCATTTTTATTAGATTACACTTATTGATATCCAACTTTTTTATTAGTAGTATTGCATATACTATACTTTCTATAAAAAAAGCAAAAATAGAAAAAGAGGGTTTGCTTGTAAATTCCAAACGGAGATTTCTCATTACATTTTCTAGCACCAAAACATCATTTTTTCATGCTCACACACATATAAGAAAAGTCCTGGTTGGATTTATGGGATAAACCCCACCCCGTGTTATATGCGAATTACGTGGACTTTGATGCCTTTTTATGCTACGTAGGTGTCTCGGGTAAAATCTGAGATTCGAATCCTCACCTATTTTTGTTCATATATTATTTTCATATCATATATTTGTAATTCATGCTTGTGTTTTGTCCAACCTGCACCATCATCCTTCTATAAATGATTGGTGACTCGATAAACACACATATAATATTTTGATTACTATTTTGGGAACACTCTTAAGGATGACCTCACTCCTCCTTTATCCATGATGTGAGTCGAGTAATTCCACTCTCCATTAATATATACACGCACACACTTCACGGAGTTATTAAGGAGAATAATAACACATGCCCACGAGAGACCGAAAGAGTGGGATGGATGCCTAACACCTTTCCATTCGTAACTTAGTCCCTGAATCCTTGAACTAATTGGTTTTGCAAGCATCAGTATGTCTTTGATGTCGTTAACTTGAGATGGAAATATTTCTTTTGCTTGTTTTGTGAAAAAGAGGTTGGCAACTCTATCTCTACACATCACTCTAATTAATGACGACCAAAGCGCCCCGAGGAAGGGCGCGAGACCCCCTCTCGCACGTGCACTAATTGGGGGGGGGGGGGGGGGGATGTCCATAGTAGCGACTCTGCAGGGGATTGTATTCTTTGATGGGTAGACTCTATTTTTACATGTGTGTTATTATTATCTGCATGTGTGCGTATGCACCTACTTGTATGTTTCCTTTTTCCTCTATCACTTCTTGTATATATCTACCTCATGTATATATCACTTCTCACTCACTTTTCACTTCACACACTTGTAAATACCCTCCATGTACACTTCATACTACCTACACATGTATATAGTATCATTTACACCCACATGTGCTTCACACATCACTTAGAATATCCATGCTTAAGCTTGACTAGCACACTCCTCCACTTATCACACTTGTATATATCCATGCTCACTTGCACATATCACACGCCACTTGTATTTGATCCATGCTTAGTCTCACTACCACACGCTCACTTGTAGAAATTCACATATCACTCACTCACATGTATCCATGCTTAGTGTAGTCTTCATACTCCATGCTATATTTACTTTTCATGATATTTGTACATTCTTACCACATTAGTATAGTGATCCTTTCACTCATCATGCCAAATAAAAGACACTCTCTCCATAATATGCTAATTAAGAACCATGCATTTTGCACTCTACATCACCAAGAGAATTGATTGTAATATTGACCAAAATTTTGTCCCGTATTGGGGAGTCACTTTATAATGGTCACTGATCATGTGGATCACAATTAGCCTAAGCAATATGACTCTCACCTTCCACTGGCCTAACACATTCGACGTATATTGAATGATTCCCCCCGCATCGTACCGCTTGACCAAACTCATAACGGGAGGTTTATATCAGGGAACTCGTTCACGCACGTCGAGTATATCGAATTTGTTCTCACACATATTATCCCCATATGGTATATAGTGAGGCAATTCACATACACTCAGGTATATCAAATGTCTTGTCCACACGTACCGATTGCCCTCACAAGAAATAAGCATATCGTGTAAGTCATGCCAAAGGGTAGAACCCTACCACTAACCCAACAAACTGCATAAACCTCATATAGGCGTCAAACTTAGGGCACTCATATTTAGTTTGCCCGTTATTATAAAAAATTCTCTCAAAATGGCGGGTCGGCATACCGCCCAAATTTTCGCTCTATTTTATCATTTTTCAAAATGGGATCCTGTCTATGAGCCTAGAAACAAGTCAAACCATGTCTTACGTAGTTTTCAAACCCAATTTTTCCAGACTCGGGTCCTTTCTGGCAATTTTTTGCATTTAGGTAAACCTAATACAAATGAAAACATAATAATAATAATAATAATAATAATAATAATAATAATAATTATTATTATTATTATTATTATTATTATTATTATGTTGAGATTCTTTTCTCATTTTTTCCATCCTTCTTTCTCAAAAAACTAAAATACCAAAAATATTTTTCCCTCCTTTTATCAAAAATACCAAAAACATTTTTCCTTTTTTTTAAATACGAAAAAAATAAATGCTTTCTTCCCTTTTTCAAAAATAAACTCGAAACATTTTTCCTTCTCAGGTTGATCGCATACCCAATTCTTGGTCTGGCTCCCCATTGACTTCGATCTTCCATCAAATCGCCCTAAAGCTCCGCCAGTTCCTCTACTACTTCATCCGATTTCAGAATCTACTTTCACTAACTTTTTATCAACAATGCCGACCAAGAACCAAATGTTCAATGGGATTTGATGGCAGTCTTTGTCCAACTCAGTGCCAAAATTGACAACCTTCAAACCGAGGTCCATGAAATGCAGTGAAACCAGGTCCAAATTCTCAAAAAACCCAAGGTTCTCTTCCCTCGTGCCATGGGTCCACTCGCTTTCGAGCCTGTCTGAATCCTAGAAGAATATCAGTATGCTATGCATTCCCCACCTGCCAATGGGCCACTGCCAGCTCAGCTTCCTATGTCAAACCTTGCCCAGCCAGGGGCTGACCTACCAGTGCCTATCGATCCCAAGGAGGAAGAACTAAACATGGTCAAGGAAGACATCAAACTATTGTCCTAGAAATTCGACCAAGTCAAGATATCTCGGAACTACATGGACTTCACCCATATGTCTCCCTATCCCAAAGTAAGATTGTCTAAGAAGTTCAAGATGCTAATCATCGAAAAGTTTGAGGGCAGCGACCCCCCAATTAGTTACCTTCACAATTATCACTGAGCTATGACCCTTTTTGGTACCTCTGAAGAGATAATGACATAGATGTTTCAATAGACATTGAAAGAAAGCTCCCTCTGATAGTTCCTATCCCTCAAAGAATCCATAATCTGTAGTTGGGAAGATTTTTCCTGGGAATTCATGTCTCAATATAAGTACAATGAAGTTAAATGTTGTGATCAAGAGCTTCTTAAGTATAACTCGAGGGAAATCGTCATTAGCTTCATAATGAGATGGAGAGAGTAAGTTATTACCATAACCAACCGACCCTTCGAAGAAGAACAAGTCAGTATAATGAAAAAGAATTTCTTACCCCATATCCGAGCGACTATGGGAGGTCAGTATTATCCACACTTTTGAGCTCTCCGGTAAGCGAGTGTAGAAATTAAAAAAATATTACCAAGGTAGAAGCCCAGCCGAAGAAGGTGACCGAGCAGTTGATTCCTAAAAAGTACGATAAGCCTTCCAGTGATACAGTCTCAAACATCAATAATATCTCCCAACCTGCTACCTCTTGGACACCAAAAATCTGTCGTAATCCCTCCAGAAAGTAATGCACCGAGCACTATGTTCCCTTATCCAAAGTCTACTAGGCCTTGTTAAGTTGAAACCTCATCAAACCCTTGGACCCCCTGTCCATTACTAAGCCCACTTCCCAAGAACTTCAAAATCGATGCCCACTGTGACTTTCACCAATCTGCGAGCCACACAACGACTAATGCTTCCATCTCAGAAATGTAGTTTAAGGCTTTATTGATCGGGGTCTCCTCGCTCCACCAAAATATCCTAAACCCAATACCACCAACAAACCACTTCCAGCACATACAAATGCAGCCTTCATAGAAAATGACCTAGAATTTGATCCATCCACTCAAATTTTACCCAACAGAACACCTATCATCTCACCCAAACCTCTCAATGTTTTTTCGCATTTCCTCTTACAACCCGCATGCTTCACTGATTAAGCTTTGTCACTCCTCACAAGGGTTGCATTATCGTCTGTACTTAGTTCGCAAGGAAAGATATGGAGTTACCAGTTGTATTGAACCAACTTCTGGAGTTTCGGCTGAAATTTCCCACCAAGATGACCATCGAATGTCAGAAATTCAGTGGACTATTCATGGAAGCCGGGAAATTCGCTAGGGAATCCGATTAATGGACGGTACCTACCAAAAAAATCAGTTTAGATGACGTGGTACAGATCATAGACAACATGTTTCAGCAGACCAGTGAGATTTGGAACATTTCTGAACTACTCACTGTTTTAAAGCTTCAAGGGTGATTGGTACCTTCACTCATGAGCCTCCTTGTTAAGCAAAAAGGTTTATACGAGCAATCCATCGAGGTTATTTAACGCATCAGTTCTCTTAGCAAGAAGAAATCCTTGCTAGAGGACGGGGGGACGAATTTGACAGATCGGGTGATGAATCGAGTCAGGGAAAAGTCAGTCCAGTATTAGACTTTCACACACTGGGCTGACTCTCTATATGATCCATTCAGAAGATATAATATTGGACCCGTCTGATTGGATCATGGCTACTGACAGGCCTCTTCTCACTAGAATGCTATACCAGTCCAACTTACTGAGATTCGATCCAACCATATTGTTTACCCTATCTCTTCATCTATTGTTTTTTCTTCTTTTTCTAATATCAATGTAATCAAGACCTCCTTTGACGAGGTTCACAATGCTATCTTTCCCAAAAGTGTTGTAAACGAGGATTTTAAGTATCTTGTTGTTCCATACAATAATTGTGTTGATTCTAATCAAAAGCTTGATGATGATGACTTTGCAAAGGAAAAATTCTTAACCAATCTTAATAAGGTTAATAACAAACAACATAACTGTGTTCAAATTAATGAGGATTAAACTGTTATTATTAATCTATATTCTAATATCCATCAGCGCGAGATTAGGATAGGGTCCACCTTTAATGAGTGTGAGCGTGCACAATTCGAAGAACTGATGAAGGAATTTGTGGACGTCTTTGCATGGTTCAACGATGACATGCCCGACATCGATCCAGAAATATCTCAACACGAGATACCGACATTTTGAGAATGCAAAATAGTCAAATAGAGGCTAAGGAAATTCTGCACCAAATGGTTGCTCAAAGTAAAGAAGAAGTGATACTACAATAATTGGCGCCTCCTCAAATATGGTAGGTATCACCAAGACGCCAACAAAAAAGATCGTGCAACTTTTCGCAAATTGGTTGCCCGATACATCATCTACGACAAAGCACTGTTCAAGAGAAATATCGATGGAACCCATTTCCACTGCATTGCAGGGGATGATGTTGAAGAACCGATAGGTATTCTATTTAAAAAAGCGGATGAGACTTCTCTTCAAGAACCCTCCAAGAACCTAAGGAGAATTCTCTTTCTCCTCTTGCGTAACAATGTCTATACCTGCTACTGACCACCTGATCCCACCTAAACCTCCTGATCCCACCTGGTCCAAATCGTTCGCAACTATCCTCATGAACCAACAACCTAAAGAACTGCCATTGAAGAGTCCATCAATGTTCAAGGGAGAGCCAGCTGTCATGTTCTCTCTAGAAGACATTGAAGCCCTAGCTGAACCATTTAAACATTCAATTGTGGGGAAATTCTCTCATGGAAGACCTCCAATTGATTATATTCGGAAAATTTTCCAAACATTTTCCCTGAAATCTGCATTTTCGATTGGTCTTTTAGATTCAAAGCATATTCTAATTAGATTAAATAGTGAGGAAGACTATGTGAGACTTTGGCTAAGAGATATATGGTACATTGGGAAATACCCTATGCGAACTTTCAAGTGGACAACTGACTTCAAACCAGATGAAGAAAGCCCTATAGTTCCAATATGGATTAATCTCCCAAACCTTCCCTTACATTTCTATGCAAAATCTGCTTTGTATTCTATTGCCCAACTTGTGGGAAAACCTCTAAAGTTAGATGCATCTACAGCCTCTATATCCAGACCTAGTTTGGCTCGCATATGTGTTGAAATTAACATTTTGAGAGAAAGAATTAATAGAATCTGGATTGGTAGTGGCAGCTCTGGATTCTGGCAGAATATTGTGTATGGAGATTGTCCTTTGTTCTGCGAATTCTGTAAAAAACAAGGGCATTCAGAGAGCAAATGTATGATCAAGTTCCCTCAATTAAAGCCTAAGAAAGATATTCCAAAAAATCAATCAAAGCGAGAGGAAATTCAAGAAGTTCCCAAAGAAACAGTTTCTAAGAAATCAGTGGATAAAGATCATCAGGTGGATACAACAGTAAACCACATAACTGTTTACAGTCCGGGTAATGCAGATAAGGAGGATCATAACTGCTCTGATTCTCGTGATAATGGTAATCAGATTGCAAGATTATCTAATAAATTTGATGTCTTACAAGATGATTACAATTCGAACTCAGAAGATGATAATTTAGAATATCAAACCATCTATTCAAGAAAAGGGGATAACAGAGTCCAAGAGGTGCTGCTGCGATCTCACAATCTGAACTCGGAAGAAACTTACATTGTCAACCAAATAAATCTATCTCCCAAAGCTTCTACATTACCTCCATCTATTACACATCCAGCAGCAATAAAAGATAATGTATCTGACTCTGAAGTTTCTTTTAAAAAGTCTCCTAAGATTGAGGAGTTAATCAAGTTTGCAAAATGGTTTGATGTCAAATGGAATGGGATTCAGAAAGACAAAGAAGAAATGGAAAAAACTAAGAAGGGCCCAGATATAACCAAAGCATATTCCAAGATATCAAAGCAAGGTAATTCAACTAAGCAAGTTCCTATTGATCCTCTATTCAGAAGAATAACCAGACAATCAGGTAAGTTCTCTTCCTCAAACTTCAAATCTTCTGTTTAAATGCTGAATTTCTTGTGCTGGAATATTAGGGGGGTTGCCAATAAAGCAACTAATAGAAGATTGAAAAATCTTATTAGGAAATATAAACTACCTGCTATTGCCCTATTAGAACCTAAAGTAAGTATAGATAAGATTACTAAATATAAAATTAAGTGGAAATTCCCCTACAGTGCTTCTAATATATCCAATAAAATCTGGTTTTTTTGGCAAACTGAATTAAAAGTCAGTGTAATTTATAACACTGATCAATTACTATGTCTGAAAATTGACTTTGAATACCTGAATTCCTCTATAATTTTGGTTCTAATATATGCCAAATGCACCGCGATGGAAAGAAAAAGTTTATGGACTGATATTTGTCAGTTAACTTCTCAAAATACTGATATGCCTTGGCTTATAATTGGTGATTTTAATGTTGTCTCGAAACAGGAAGAAAAACTAGGTGGTTCTGAAATAGATTTTCACTCTATGGAAGATTTTAATGATATGATAACTTCGTGTGCTTTGTCTGATCTTGGGTACTCTGGATCTCGATTTACATGGTCCAATAATCGTATCCATGGTACTATATTTTGTAGATTAGATAGAGGCTTGGTTAATACGCATTGGCTTAACAAGTTTCCTTCTACTAATATATCGCATTTACATAAGGCTTGTTCGGATCATTGCCCCCTGCTGCTGTCTATTAAAAGTAAGTTTGATAATCTGCCAAAACCTTTCAAGTTCTTATCTATGTGGTGTATCCATTCTAATGTGAAAGATATTATTCAGAATTCTTGGAACAGTGATGTTAATGCCCCTCCGATGAAACTTTTCTCTATTAAACTTAAAATGCTTAAAGAGAAACTTAAAATTTGGAATAAAGAAGTTTTCAAAAATGTGTTTCAATCTGTCAGTGATCTAGAAGATGAAGTTTTGGTGAAAGAGCAGGCTTTTGAGCAAAATACTTCTTCATATTCTAGAACTGAGTTATTTAAAACTAGAGCAAATTTGAATATTGCTTTACAAAGGGAGGAAAGCTTTTGGTTCCAAAAAAGCAACAAAAAATGGCTTAAACAAGGGGATCTGAATACAAAACTTTTCCATGCTTCTGTTAAGATCAGTCATAGAAGATTGAACATAACCAAGATTAAAAACTCCCATAACATTTGGATTGACAAACAAGAGGACATTGATAGATTGTTTGTATCCCACTTCCAAAATATTTTGAAATCCGATCTTATCACTATTAATAATAGCTTTCTTAATGTTATTGATAAAGCTATTTCTGAAGAGGAAAATAAAAATCTTTCGGATTTCCCATCTGAAGATGAAATATTTAGAGCTATTAATAATTTGAATTCTGATAGTGCTCCTGGTCCTGATGGTTATGGGGGTGAATTTTATCAGAAATATTGGGACATCATAAAGCATGATCTTATAAAGGCAATTCACTCTTTTTTTGCTGGAGCTGAAATTCCTAAAAGCTGGTCAGCTACGAATATTGCTCTTATTCCTAAAGTGGATATGCCTATAAATTGCTCTCAATTTAGACCTATAAGCTTATGTAATTTTTCTAATAAAATTATCTCTAAGATTCTGAACGACAGAGTTGCCGTGATTCTTCCTAAAATAATATCCCCAAACCAATCTGGTTTCGTTAAAGGGAGAAGTATTAATGACAACATTCTTCTTGCTCATGAGTTATCTCAAAATATAGGTAAAAAAGTTCGCGGTCATAATGTTATTATTAAATTAGATATGGAAAAGGCTTATGATAAAGTGTATTGGCCTTTCCTATGTCAAGTTTTGAGGAAATTTGGTTTTAATGAAATGTTTATTGACATGATTTGGAGGTTAATTTCCAATAATTGGTTTTCTATTTCCATAAATGGCCAATGTAAAGGTTTTTTTCAATCTTTCAGAGGGCTTAGGCAAGGTGACCCTCTGTCTCCTAGCTTGTTTATTATAGCTGCTGAATGCTTAAGTAGGAATATAGATAATTTGTTCAAGAATGGTAAAGCCATTCCTTTTTCCCATCCTAGAAATTGTAATCTGATTTCCCACTTGGCTTATGCAGATGATATTATTATTTTTGCTAATGGGAACAAGAAAACTTTGCTTGCTATATCTAAATTGCTTAAAACCTATGAAAATACCTCTGGTCAGTCTATCAACATAGCTAAAAGCTCTATTTATATTGATAAAAATCTCTCTCCGCCTATTAGAACGAAGATGGAAACCATTTCTGGTATATCTAGCAAAACATTGCCCATGAAGTATTTAGGTTGCAACTTTAATAAAGGTAGAATTAAACTGTCTCAATTTTCTGATCTTATGAATTCTATTAGAGAGAAGCTAAATTCTTGGTCGTCCAAGCTTATTTCTCAAGCTGGTAGGGCTACTCTTATTAGAAGTGTTCTATTATCTATCCCTATCCACATCATTTCTGTTATTTGCCCCCCTAAAACTATTATTAAAAGATTGCATAATATATTTTCTAAATTTTATTGGGGAGGTGTTAATAAAGAAAAACCTTACCAATGGTCTAAATGGTATGACATGTGTTTTCCATTTGAAGAAGGTGGGTTAAACTTTAGAAAAATGGAAGATATTATTAATGCTTCTAGCATGAAATTGTATTGGAAATTTTTATTTGATAAAGGTATTTGGGCTTCTTTCATGCGTCATAAATATAAGGACATTACGGTTTTGAAGTTAGGTTCTTCCACTATTAAAAGAATAAAATCTATCTCTAGTTTAGCGGATGATTACATTGATTCTGATAATCAAATATGGCTTCCTTCATACTCTGGTGAGTTCTCTTTGAAAGAAGCTTTTCAAATATGTAGGAAAAATAACCCAATCTCTCTCACTTGGAAAACTAATTGGACTATAGAATGTCCCACAAAAATTTCTAATTTCATTTGGAAGTTATTGAATCATTTTGTTCCTTTTGAGACTGAAATCCAAAAAATTGGTATAAGACTTGCTCCGGTTTGCAGGGAATGTTTAGCTAATGATGATAGCGATACTCATGTGTTGTTAAATTGTAAGTTAGCTAAAAATGTTTGGAAATATTTTTGTCACCTTTTTAATGTTATTCCTAACAATCTTTCTTGTAGGGCTATGATTTTATCTTGGTGGATGACTAAAAATAACAAAGACTTTCTTAAAATTCTTTATGCCATTATTCCTAAAATTATATTTTGGGAATTATGGAAAGCAAGGAATAGATTGGTTTTTGAAAACTCCAAGTCTTCTGATAATTTTATAATCAATCAAATAATTTTTTTAGCTTCTTCCGTTCTTCAAAATCTAAAAATCTATGACCTTCCTAACTCGTTAGATATTCATATCATTAACCAATTCCAAGTTAAAATAAGCCCTAAAGTTGTTCATCTTATCAAATGCTTTTGGTCTAATCCCCCTAGTGGGGTTTTTAAATTAAATATTGATGGAGCCTCTAAAGGTAACCCGGGTAATAGTGGTATTGGAGGGGTGATTAGAGATTCGGATGGGAACTTCATTGTTGGGTTTGAAAGGGCTATAGGAGTTCAAACATCTTTCTTTGCTGAAAGTTTGGCATTGGTTGAAGGTATGGAATTGGTTTCTCAGTTAAAGATTCAAAAAGTAATAGTGGAATCGGATTGCAAGCTATTAATAGATGTGATATTGAAAAAAGCTAAACCTCCATGGCAAGCTAGAAAGCTTCTTCAAGACTACAAATGCTCTGATGCAGTTACTTATAATCATATATGGAGACAATCAAACTCAGTTGCTGACCATCTAGCTTCAAGGGCTTCTCTTTTCAACACGAACTTTTTATATTGGGATTATTCCTCTCTCCCGAGGTTGGTTAAAGGTTTACTTAAGCTGGATAGTCTGCATACTCCTCAAATAAGGCATAGAATTCAAAAGTTGTAAATGGGGATAAGATAAATCTCCATATTTATTTCAAGTTCTCTCTATGTAATGGGGTTAATATAAAATCCCATATTTACTGCATTCTATCTAGAGTATTGGGCCCAACCTCTAGATTTTAAATTTGCTTGGGTTTGTAAGCTTCGGAGAGGCTTTTTCTCCTTTTATATTTATAAAATGTGTGGGGGTTCCGTCCCTCTTTGTTAAAAAAAAAAAATGTTGAAGAACCGATGCAGAAGATCCACAACGGGGAATGCAGACCCCACATGAATGGTCATCCTCCAACACTTACCTCCTCAGAAATTATACAACATGACTTCTCCCTAGCCGTTCTCCACCTGGGGGACTGACAACATAGGAAAGGTCACACACAAGACTTCAAATAGGCATGAATTCATCCTAGTTGCCATTAATTACTTCACCAAATGGGTCTAAGTAGAGTCATACGCAATACTGAATGCCAAGAAAGTGGCCAAGTTTATCAGAAAGATCATCATCTACCAATACGGGATTTCCCATGAGCTAGTACGGATAATGGGTTACACTTCGAAGCCGAGGTTAAAGAACTGGTCGACGAGCACGGGATTCAACAAATATTCTCCCTACCGACCCCAAATTAATGGTCTTGTCGAAGACGCTAATAAAAATCTTAAAGCCATCATCGATAAAATGATCATGAGTTGCAGAGATTAGGCCAACTGGATCCTTTACGCCCTTCAGTCAGAACATATACTAAGATTACCCCTTATTCTCTGGTATATGGCCTAGAGGCAGTCCTACTCGTTGAGATAGAAATACCTTCCCTGCGTGTCATGCTTGAGAGCAGAGTTAACAAAGAAGACTGGAATTAGAGTCACTTTGACGAATTGTCACTCTTGGATAAAAAAAGGCTGTAAGATCTATACCAGATATAAGGGTACCATTGCCGAATCGCGCGATCATTCGACTGAATAATCAAGTACCGTGGTGTCCACGAAGGAGACCTTGCCCTTAAGGAGATCATGGAACCCATTTGGGACTCTAGAGGGAAATTTAAGCCGAACTTGAGCGACCCTTACAAAAAAAAGATCCTGTTAGGCGGCATCGCTATTCTCACATACCTAGATAGAGAAGAGATGGCACGTCCAGTCAATCTTGTTCGTCTAAAAAAGTTCTATCCTTAGTCTGAAATCTCGGCGCGCTATAACTCTTCTCATCCCCCTTCTATTCTAAAATAATTTCTTAATTTCTCTCTACCTAGAACTACGTGGGGCCTGATCCTCTTAAAACCCTTTTTACTTTCAAAATGGAACTCATAATTTTTTTTTTAAATCAGAGGTACGTAGGCAGCTCATGCACATTACATGGGCACGACCCCCTTCTTTATCACAAAATGCTATTATTTTCTAACCCTGGAGAATGTCGGTCTATTTTATCATTTACATGAACAAAATGATTATATATGACTTAGCGATTGGTATAGATAGCTCAAATGCAAAAATCATTAAAAGGCATAACAAAATAGGATCAAAGTAATTTTTTATTTCAAATAAGGAAATATAGCACCATTACATGAAGCATCAACGAAGGGAGTTAAATAAGCCACCCATTTCACTGACTTAAACTAGTCTTAAAACAACGACCATATCAAGCTACACTAAATTTATTTAAAAAAAACTAGAAAAACACACATAGCTCTTCCTAGCTTCAAAAAACTTGACACGAATTATCCCCGTCTTCATAAAATTCTATCCACAACTGCCAGAAGACCTTGCCTCCTCATCATTTTCGACATCCTGAGATCCCCAGGTCTCCCCTCTCTAATTAATATTTCAAATGCGCTCAATGGAGCGATACGCCCTGACCAGTATAGAAAAAACCACTACCACCTCTCGACAGTCTTTTCCTCCAAGGTCTTCTCTACTACTCATTTCCACAACCACTTCAGATAGTCTCCAGAAATATGCCAGGTCCTTCCTGCAGATTGATATGGACGGGTAGATAGCCAATGACTCTCCCACAAAGAACCTAGAATTATGCACCGAGATTCAATTAGGTACTCCACCAAAAAAAAATACTGTGTGAGGAGGCACTATTTGCTCCCCCCCAACTTGGTGCAGAAGCTGCTAAGAGAAACAGAATGAAGTTTGTTACTAGAAAACTAACCACGCATATTGATACTCTCTCAGCTCCAAAATAGGCTGCAATTCTACCCACCATGGCATCGAGCAATGAAGATATCGGGCTCCATTCTCCACAAGCCAATCGACCTAGATCTTTATAGATGGGCTGGAACAGAAAAAGTACCGAGCAAAGAAATTTGTACACCTATTAAGGGGTACTCAGGAGGAGCCGTCAGACAGAAACTCTCAACAAGCCACGTGAACACAACACTAGGCTCTCTTTCAAAAAATTAAAGTGACCTTCTCTCTAAGCATTAAGACCATTTAGAGTCTCAGCCAGTAACCGCGATAGGACTACAACGATAAGACATCCACGCTGTTATCGCATCCAACTAGGGATATACCATTAAGTCCCCATCACCAATGAAAGCCTTGTAGTAAGGCCTAAGGCAATACCTCCGGCATAGCCCGTATCATTAAAATCCCTCAAGTTAACTGAGTGTATAACAACCTGAAGGGAAATCATCCCCCTGGTAACCAACGGTCAAGCCGCAGAAGGGGAAACAAGAAGCAACTCTACTAACAACACCTGGAGAGACTGAGGAAATTTGGGCATAGTTGTCGCTACCCTGGGGTTGATCACCAATATGGCTGAGAATTGTTCATAAGTTGAACATACATCATCTAGGCCGAAAAGAAAGACATGGTCTTCAGGGTACCAGAAATGTACCACCACCGCTAGCATATTCCATTCAATGGATTGATTATGCCACAAAGAGACTCGACGTACGTTAAAAGATTTATAGTCCACATTATACAAACACATGGCCTCTAGACCATCAAGGTAGGAGGAAATTTCTGCATGCACCGGAAGGGCCATTTGAGAATAATAAAGCAATAAACAAAAAGCAATAAGAAGAAAATGGGTATGGGTGGAAGAATCAGATTCCTTACCTCTTCTTTTATACACAAAAGACTTGGCAAAAAATAAATAATCCAAAAATCGAAGTAAATTCCAGCCTTACAAGAGTACCCTGATATGCGGGAAAGTGCAATCAAAGCCTTATAGTGATTTAACTTGACCTATATGCTCATAGGCAAGACAAGGGGTATGCCAATCGACAACCACCTTATTTTGGAAAATTTCATCTTTCCTCTTTTATCAAAATCAAATTCTCATAAAGAAATCCTTATTTTCAAACTCCCCGGGTCATTTCTTCTTAATTATTCATTTTTACTTGTCATTTCCAAAATAAATTTTTTCCCTGAGTTAATTTACTTTCTTTGTAGTCTTGATGGTAAAGTAAAGTGCATATAGGATAAGTCATTAAAGCAAGAAAAATAAAAATGCATCTCCTTCACACACACACACACACACACACACATATATATATATATGTGTGTGTGTGTGTTGCATGATTACATACTTGCATGTAAATAAAAAAAATTGAAAAATATAATAAACGAGACTCTACCCAAACCAACATCTCTCTCTCTCTCTCTCTCTCAAAATCTTCGCCCTCTATAACGGACGCGCTTTCCTCAGCGACGAGCGATGGAACCTCCACTACCAGAACCCAATCCCTCATCTAAAGTGGCAGACGGAACCAAGAAAGAAGGAACCGACTCCCTGATGTAAGCAGATGCAGAGGCCAGCCAATTTTTTATATCGTTCAGCTAGGTGGTCGGCACCCGAACATATTTCAAGCAAAGAAACGTGAGCAAAGTACCAATCAGTCAGTAAATAGCAAAGAAATAATCAAAAGAGACAAGACAAGGGAAGAATAAGAATATACCTCAGGTCGAACGCGCCGACGCATTAGGATGATGCGACATTCTCAATGAACCCCCACTACTCAAAGGGAAATTATAAGAGGGGGAGTAACTTGAATAATCAAATCCTCCTCTGCCGTTGCTAACGCTGCTCACATACCACCACTCGTGTTGTGGGCATATTCCACCGGCCTTCTAGTATAGTTACCCGAGAAGTCATAGGAAGAGGAGGAAAATTCTCCACATCATAAATGTATGGGGGCATTAACCAGGTCATCACGAAGTCCAAGTAATCATTACTTGCCACCATGTTTGTATAGAGTGTGTAGGGCTCACCGACCAATGCTTCCACCCAGGCCTCATTAGACATCTCCCTCACTCGCCTCATGTACACCGAGGGAACCGATGGTGGAACCACCATATCATCCTCCATAATCTGTCACACCACTCTCTCTCCAAGGTACCTCAAAATTGTGCGCCATCAATTGCCACATCTGTATGAGCATACCCATTACCCCGTATCTCGAGGAGCCTTCCCCCAAGGGTAAAAGGTCACTTGCAATCCCCGGTAGAGAATCAACATTCGTGTAAGAAAGAAAATTCCAAGAAAGGACACGAAAGGAACATAAAATAACTTGATCACTCATCACGGCATTCAAAGTCAGTCGAATCGCCATCGAGGTTAAAGACTAGTTCGATCACCGATAGGACTTTCGCAACCTAAACATCCGACATAAGTCCCCAAAATCCTCTTCCTTCACGGTTATCAACCTCACGTTGTGACTAATCACCTCGTGAAACCATGTCTACAAAAGATAGGAATCAACAAATAACAAACCAAAGAAGAATGCATGGAAATACATAAGAAGAAAAATAAGTTTGAAGTTACCTCTAAATGGTATGTAGCCCCTATAAAAGTCTGTCGGCAATATCGACTAAAAACATCCAAAGAAAAATAAAAGGACGCTAAAGTCAAGCTCCCCCAATCATATAATTAGACGTAAAAAATCGTCATCAGAAATGACAAAAACCAGAGATGAAAGACATCGCCTTGTCGCCACCAGAAATCCGCCAAGCAAAAGCAAAATGGACAATTAGGCCATCTGCCTCACTTGTCGCCCGTTAGTTATGTCTACTCTCCTACTCAAAAGAACCTCCCGAAGATAATGCGGATAGAATCCCCAGAAATGATCCTACCCATACCCCCAGCGCCGCTTGAACCGCCTTCGGTGTCACCATCACTGTGAGATCCACCTCTATCTGGATACCCTCATAGTCAATCCCCGACAACTGCTGAACATCTATAGAGTAATAGTCTTCTCCCCGAAGCCCAAATGGAATGTGTGGTTAGTGACCCACTACCTATTTCCCAAAGTGCACAACATTGCGGTAGAAATTAGCGTCTCATCCAAGGCCTATGCCAGATGGCCAAAACCAGCAAAAGAAACCATCCAGCGAACTGCCTCTAAGAGATGCTCCCAAATATCACTCAACCCAGTCGTTCCCCAAGAACGCATGCTCTAAAAATATATATCAGTATGCCAAAGAAAAATAAGAAAAAACCTTTCAACAGCACAAAGAATAAAGAGAAAAAGGAATACCAAAAGTCACCCGACTTACGTAGCCACTAAGGTTCTTCATCCTAGAGAATGGTGGTGAGCATAATCATGCGAAAGGAAGTTCTCTTTAGCTACCATCTCAAAAAGATCGAAGGCATTGTTGCTACCCAAGGCAAGAGGAACCCTAGACTGGCATGTTAGGCCAACCCAGTCATCAACACCCCGCTACTCCACATTATATCCCTCGTTAAAAGAATCCTACATTTGAAGTCTTGAATGGAAAAGGACTTAGGAATGTTTTTTTAGAGAGAATAGTAGATGATTCAAGAACTTGAAGAAGTGGAAAAATAGGAGAAATTAACCCCTTTTTATAGGGGACTAAGCGTCATGCCGATCAGCAGACCCATGTACATACCGATTGACACCTGATTGTTCCTCTTTTCAAGGAAGCCCAAGAGTCCATGCCATTGCCAAATGAAAACCGCTCCAGCCTGCTTATCGGCACCCCCTGCAAAATTTGTACAAAAATTCCAAAAAACTAATCTAGAGGTCATTGGGCGCCGATCTGGAGGCCACCAAGCGCTCTCGGGACCCATTTAGCCGTCGTTCAACTTTCTTACCTGAGAGATATCTCATTGGATCTTCAAAGGTCCTTGAATCTCCATTTAAACGATTCGCTCCGTGCACGAATCGGCCTTATGGTTCGGATGAATGGTTCATTTTCCCTCAAAAACTGATCTAGAGGCCATTGGACGTCGGACCCCCTTTAACTCTGATCAACTCTCCAACTTGAGAAAAGCTCTTTAGATCCTTGAAGGAATCTGAATCCCTTTTCCAACGATCTACTCCATGCACGAATTAACTTTACGATACGAACGACCGCCCTGTTTCACTCTAAATGGTCACCTAGCGCTTTCGAGCCCCATTTTACCATAGTTAACTCTCCAAACCGAGCAATGCACTTTAGAACATCGAAGTTCCCTACGTAACGTTTCTAATAACTCATCTCGTTTACAAATCGGCCTCATATTTCGGACGAATAATTTGTTTCCCTCTTGTCCAAAAAATCGACAAGCACTTCCGAGCCCCATTTGACCACAGTCAATTGAGCGGCCCATGGATTCTTAAAGGGATCTGCATACCCTTTCCAACAGTTCATCCCATGCATAATTTGAATTTATGAATTGCGTTTTACGATAATTTTTTTGGAAAATCTGCAAACGACTGCCGAGTGGCAAACCCATTTCCCTACCTATCGACTATATATCTGGGGTTTCTGCCGATAGGCAGGTCAAAGACAATGTCAATCGCCACCCCCTTGACCCTATATAAGGAGAGAACGAGCTCACTATAAAAGTTACCTCAGAAATATCCCTTTTAGTTATTTAAGCAACATTCTTTTGAAGTCAGCGTGGTTTCCATCTTGAAACCTCTCCCCCACATTCCATTTCGATCCTTTCCTTACCCAATTTTTCAAATTCCCTTCCCTATCCTCCTACCACCTTCATCCACGTGCAAGCGCATCCCTTCAACGTTCAAGATCAACTTCAAGGCTTTTAAAGAAGGTCTAAATCTTTTACTCTCTCTTTAAACTCTCTTATTTTTGCATTAGTTACTTAATTCTTATTTTAGCGTTTCATTTTTATTAGATCGCACATATTAGTATCCCATTTTTTTATTAGTAGTATTGCACATACTATATTTTCTATAAAAAACCCAAAAACAAGAAAATTAGGGTTTTCTTATAAATTTCAAATGGGAATTTCTCATTACATTTTCTCTGACTAAAACATCCTCTTTCCACACAGACACGTATAAGAATTGTCCCCAATTGGATTTATGGGATAAACCCCACCCCGTGTTATATGCAAACTATGTGGACTTTGATGCCTTATTAGGTTACATAGCCGTCTCGAGTTAAAATCGAGATTCGAATCCTCTCTTATTTTTGTTCATATATGATTTTCATATCATATATTTTTAATTCATGCTTATGTTTTGTCCAACCTACACCATGGTCCTTCTATAAACAATTGGTGACCCGACGAATGCACACATAATACTTTGATTACTATTTTGGGAATACTCCTAAGGATGACCTCACTCCGCCTTTATCCATGACGCAAGTCGAGTAATTTCACTCTTCATTTATATATACACACACACACTTCACTGAGTTATTAAGGAGAAGAATAAAACATTCCCATGAGAGATCGAAAGGGAGAGACGGGTGCCTAACATCTTCCCAATTCGTAATTTAGTCCTCAAATCCTTGAACTAATTGGTTTCGCAAGCATCGGTATGTCTTTGATGCCGTTCTCTAGAGGCGACAATAGTTATTTTTCCTGTTTTGTGCAAAATAGGTTGGCGACTGTATCTCTACACACACCCCAATTGACGACGATCGAATTGCCCAGAGGAAGGGCGTAAGACCCCCCCGCACGCGCGTGTCGATCGGGAGGGATGGTCCCACCTCCTTATGGAATGATTATATATTAGTGTGAACATTAAGGTAACGCCCTTAATGGGTTTGAGGCGGAGGTCACATACACCCTTGAAGACTCACCTAAATGAGAAATACCGTGAGACAATGACCGAGAGAACATGGGTTACTATATAAAATATCTCATGATAATCAATATTAAGTGCATGCCCATTAATAACACAAACTCAAAACCGAAGTCATACACCAATGCTATGTGTGTGGTATTCTAATGTTTGGATTAAAGAGGCCTAGTTCAAAGACTTGTCCAGTATGGTGGTCTCAAATGGAAGATATCATCACCAAGTGTAATTCCAAGGCAGAAAACTACTACACCGATTAAATAACATTAAAGTTTCCCATGTATATTATTTTATGTTATATATTTTGTGTTTTTTGTGAAGTTTAAAACTTGTGGGGAATTGTAAGATATTTTAAAAGTTTTAACTTCTTTTATTTTAATCGCTGGTAACTTTTTTCAACCACCTAATAAATTCCATTAGAAGTTTTTTGGTACATCCTATAAATACCTAATAAGCCTACAATTATAAAAATACACAACACATCTGAATATCTCTTACTCTCTCATATATGTCATATTCTCTCTCTTATTTTCTACTATTGACATATATCATATTTTTATTTTTTGGGAAACAAGACAAAAAGGACTCGATACATTTTGTCTTTTGGTGTTCATGCATATCAAAGACTACTGGCTTTATTTTGGGTTGTATCTTTGATTGGTAGATATTCGTCAACACTAACATGGAGGGAGGCATATATGACTTCAGGTGATCGACTACCTGCCTGTTAATAATGAGGCTAGTCCAATCTAATACATATATATACACTACACCAAAATGGGCAAATTGTCACCTTTCAGCCGGCCAGCCTTGTCAAGGTCATTGACCGTGACAAAAAAACACGCGTTTTATGTCACGGTCATTGACCTTGACACGACCGTGACAACTAATTGTCACGGTCAATGACCGTGACAAGTCCGTGATAAATTTAATTGTCACGGTCTTGTCACGGTCAATGACCTTGACACGACCGTGACAACTTTTCCAGCAAAAACCCTTTCCCCCTTCTTTTTTTCCTCCCACCGTTCCCTCCCTCTCTCTCTCGACGCTGCGACGCTGCTCTCTCTCTCTCTCTCTCTCTCCATTTCAGGTTTAATTCTCTCTCTCTCTCTCTTCCATTTATATATATATTTGTGTGTATATTTATGTGTGTATGTGTATATATATATGTGTGTATGTGTGTGCGTGTGTGGGGGATGGGGCGGGGTGGGGCAGGGTGGGGGAGGGGGTGGTGGAGGGGGGCAGGGGGTGGGGTGGGGTGGGGTGCGGTGGGGTGTGTGTGTGTGGTGGTGTGTTTTGGGGGAGAGGGTGGTGGAGGGGGGGAGGGGGTGGTGGAGGGGGCAGGGGGTGGTGTGGTGTGGGGTGTGTGGTGGTGTGTGGTGGGGGAGGGGGTGGTGGAGGGGGCAGGGGGTGGGGTGGGGTGGGGTGCGGTGTGTGTGTGTGTGTGTGTGGTGGTGTGTTTTGGGGGAGGGGGTGGTGGAGGGGGGCAGGGGGTGGGGTGGGGTGGGGTGTGTGTGTGTGTGTGGTGGTGTGTGGTGGGGGAGGGGGTGGTGGAGGGGGGCAGGGGGTGGGGTGGGGTGTGTGTGTGTGTGTGTGGTGTGTGGTGAGGGAGGGTTTTATAGAGTTTCGCTCCTACTACTTGGGCAATGACTATACTAGGGACCAAAGATAAATAAATAAACTGGATTCAAAGTAAATACTAGGAAATCCCAATTTATAACCGTCTAATTTATATCCTTTATTTATTTAATCACGATTCATTCCACTAAATAATCATGATTGCACTCAAATTTAATTATTTATAAATCACTCGAAAGAATGTGTTCTTATTATTAAAGTTGATTATGGTATATTATGATTCCCCACGTTATGTTTTCGATACCCTCTTGGTTAAATAAATTTTCTACTAACCGATTTTAATGAATATCTGATCAATTCCTTGATTCTAAAACTTAATTCTATAGGATTATAAAATAGTTCATCGGTCGGGTAAACAAAACATATAAGTCTATCAAGGGGTATCACAATCCAAATTATTTCTTGGACGTGAATTCCTCCAAATTATGATCTCATACCTATTCACACAATGATTGACCAACTTGCGAGGATCTATTGTTCTAACATATAATTGAACTTCACCCATAACCCTAGGGATTAAGAATCTATGAACTTTTTGCAAACGATATGAGATTTCCCATTTTTAATCAAGAACATCCTTAGACTTGTAGGGGGTGTGGTGGGGTGTGTGTGTGTGTGTGGTGGTGTGTGGTGGGGGAGGGGGTGGTGGAGGGGGGCAGGTGGTGGGGTGGTGTGGTGTGTGTGTGTGTGTGTGATGTTCAATTTAGTTGGTGCACAAACTAACGGTCAAAGTAATAGTATATAATTCCAACATTTCAAACTACTTGAACATCACAAATGGATACAAACTTAAAATATAAATTGAGATAACCTTAGAATCTAATTAGGGTAAAAATATAATGGCATCAACTAACATATATGTAGGGGTGGGGTGGGTAGGGGTGAAGGTGGGGTGTGTGTGTGTGTGTGTGTATGTGTGCGTAGGTGCGTAGGTGTGCGTGTGTGTGTGGTGGTGGGTGGGGGTGGGGCACCCATTTAATAACTCTTTAAATATTTGGAAAAAACATAATATTACAAAAATTGAAACGAAATGGTATTGACGGAACTTACACATATGTTATAATATAGATGGAACATTTTTTTATCTGTACTATTAATTCAATTAATTCAATTAGGTAAAATGAAATGTGTACTATTAACATTTTTTTTTATCTGTACTAATAACATTTTTTTTACAGCAAAAATGTCTCCTTCAAATGTTAAGGCGAAGATGATGATGCTGTTTATGATGATGTCGTCTGGGTTCGGTGGTAGCGGAGGCGACGAGGGCTCCTCCGCCGCTAGGCTCCCCAAATATGGAAATTTTGGGATTACCGTCGAAAACAAGTCGGAGCTTTTAGCGAGATCCCTCGAGCTGCTAAAGACGGTCATCGGCCCGGGGTTTATGAGTTGGAAGGAGGTGCCGTATGAGCTCAAGTTAGCTGTTTGGGCGGCACTACAGGTAATATTTATATGAATATTTCAATTTATATTTATATTTATATTTATTCGCAACTAACATTGTATTTGTTGGACAGGAACAATTCAACTTGGATCCAAAGCTACGCGATTCCGTCTTGGAGCAGTTGAGGGAGCAACACAAGACGTGGAAGAAAAATATGCGGACACGGTACTTTGGAAAAACACGAGAGTCCATTTTACAATGGCGCGGATCCGTCCCGCCCAAGGAGCCGATCTCATTGGCACAATGGCAAAAGTTCATTGACAATGAGATCGAGGATCGACAATTGGCATCTCGCCAATCGAGGAGGGAAAATCGGGCTAAAAAGACGGACGTGCACTACTCCGTCCGGACCTCTTACGCTGAGGTGGAGCATAGGATGCAGGTAAGATTTAATTTATCTATAACTACAGAAATATATTATTGGATATTATTTTACTTTACGGGGCCGATACTAATTTTACTTTACTCTATTTTATTTCAGGGGGTAGGGAGTGGGCCAGGGGGTAAGCCACATAGGCTCGATACTTATGTGGCTCTTCGGACGAAGAAGGGGAAGGACAAGGAGGTGTCCCCGAGCGTCGCGGCCACGATTGTAAGTAATCCGACAGTTTAATTATTGTTAATTACGTTATAACTTTTTAGTTTACTTATTTTACTAATCATGTGCTTTTTGTCGTTTCAGGCAAAGCTTAAGGAAGTGCATGAGTCGCAGTCTGATGCCGATAAGGCATCTTTGTCCACAGACGCACTCAGCCAAGTGCTTGGCTCTGATCGCAAAGGGAGGACAAGGGGAGTGAGCTCGCGGGTGGCCAAATCTAGGATCATCGGATTGGAGACGAGCGACACCGGGTTGTCTCGAACGGTGGATTCACACGACGCGAAGCTGTCCCGTTTGGAGGAGACGGTCCAAGATATGTACGCATTCATGAAGCGTACGTTGGGTGGAGACCGTAAAGGGAAAGGGAAAGGGAAGGAGAAGGCGGTGGAGGAGGAGGTGCGGGAGGACGAGGCGCAGGATGACGAGGATGTGGACCTCGCTGCTTCATCACCGACACGTTCGTACTTCGACGATCCACTTCCCTATTTGACGCCCTCCAACAGACCATTGTCGACAATTGGTTGGCCGAGCGTGTTCATATTGGACGTATTTGATGGCCAGCGGATAGGGCGGGGGTTGAGGGACCCAAATATCGTCGAGGGTGGAATAGTCCATAGACGTGTGCTTCAAGAGATGGAGTCCAGGGTGCTCGTCACGCATGTCATACCCGAGAAGGAGAACTCCCTATTGTGGTTGCGCGAACAATGCGACACGACGTATATTAGTGGGTGCGTCAATTCGTATGTCGTGTGGCCTACTCACCTCCTCAGTTTTATCCAAGACATGTAGTAACATTATTTTTAAGTTTGTCCATTTTAATTAAATTTGGATTATATCGTCATGTATATTGTTTTTACTTTGAATATTTGGATTATATCGTCATGAATATATATTTGCATTATCTTTAGTTTGTGTTGGATATATGATGTTTGGAACAGGTACAACGTTGCTATAACAGGTACAAATATATTGCTGGGCAGTGGCGGTGGCCATACTGCCCAGCAGATTTTTTTTAAATTCTGCCCAGAATTGTCACGGTCATTGACCGTGACAAGTCCGCGATAAAAGTTGTCACGGACGTGTCACGGTCAATGACCGTGACAATTGGGGTCACGGTTATGTCACGGTTTATAACCGTGACAAACGTGTCACGGTCATTGACCTTGACACGACCGTGACACAAAACGCGAGTTTTTTGTCAAGGTCAATGACCGTGACACGACCGTGACAAAAAAAGTTGTCTCGCCTCGAAATGTCACGGTCATTGACCTTGACAAGGTGAATTTGTCAAGGTCAATGACCTTGACAAATGGGCAGATTTGGTGTAGTGATATATATATATATATGTGTGTGTGTGTGTGTGTGTACTAGGGCATACCCGTGCCGATGGTACGGTGATAAATTTGTTCCCTAATATTTGTGGTTATACGACACTAACACTCCCATAAGACCATTTTCGGGAAACATGATATATTTAAAATTGATTACAAAGTAATGAAGTGTGACAAGTTAAACATCTCAAAAAATGATGATTTGCTTCAATTCCATCGCCCCGAAAATAGCCCATAATTAAAAATCAAAACCAACATGTCTAATATTGAATTACAAAATCCAAACATACATGTTTAGAGTCTGTCCAAACCAAAATTTTCTATTAAAATATTTCCCGTCATGCAGTATTTATTTTGGTCGGATTCATTTTCGATTTAAGAAAACATATTATGATGTGCCGCTTTTACTTGAATCGTGTTCGAGATAAGTAAAAAAATAATATTTCATTTCATGTCGTATTACGACGCATCATGCTTACTTTATTTGGGATTATTTTTTGGTAAAAAAAATATTGTGTTGTGCCACTTATACTTGAGTCGTGTTTGAGATAAGTATAAAAATAATATTGCATGGTTTCATGTTTATTTTAGTCGGGTTATTTCCCGTTAAAAAAACATTGTGTTATGCCGCTTTTATTTGGAAAGTGTTAGTGAATGATAAAATAAATTATTTTATAGCGTGTTGTGTCGCAACATGTCATGTTTATTTTGGTCGATTTCGTTTTCGGTTAAAACATTTTTTTAAAGCTTAAATAAAAAGTTATTATATTCCAAATATAGTTTGGAAATAAAAAAGCACAAAAAAAAGATATCAAACACATGCTCTACCAGCGAATAACATAGCTTCAAACTTGAAATAGGTATAATGTTCAATGTGATCTCAATACAAATTTAAAGCCTCAGGAAGTCTACAAAAAGTAATTAATAAAAAAGTGTATGAAAAGTATGAACAAAACAATTTAAATCAAATGATAAAGACACATCTTTTAAAGCCTTTAAAAGTCTACCAAAACTAATAAAATTTTAAAAAATAAAGTCTTTCTTCTCCAACCATTTTCGATTTTCTTCCAATAAAAAATTATAAAAATTAAAAAAAACAACAGTAAAGGTATAAACCTTCAGTGTTCAGATCAAACCCAACTCCATCATACAAACCCCATCATCAGAACCCTTACTCTATCCATTTTTTTTAAGACCCATGCCACTAACACGTGAAACCAGCTCAAAGCCGAGAGCCATCTCCAACTCAATCTCACCGTCTTCATATCTATTATCACCCTTTTCGCTCAACTTCTGTTCGGCCCTAAACAGAACAGAAGCCGCCTCCTCAAAATCCAAACTATATTTTTCATCTCTCACTCTTAACATTCATCGCCATAGCTGCTGGCTCAGACTGGTGACTACAAAAATTAAACAAAAGTAGAGGTCTTCAAAATATAAATTTATCAATGAAAAATTCTAAAAATAATACAAAGATATCTAACTTGGTAGAAAATAAGGTTTGGGTTTTCTAACGTCCGAAGTATGGGGTACACAACAACACCAACAACCATAATCACCCATATTTTCTATAGAATAAGTTTGTAGCCAAAATCAGAACTTTGACTAATACTTGTTCGTGCGTTCTTGGTAAGAAAAATGAAATCGGATCTGGGTGCGTTCTTGAACAAACATGACCTTCTCATCGACATCCAACAATGCATTTGAGAGATAAAAAAATTAAATCAGATCTGAGAAAGGGCATATGAAAGACCTTAATGCAAGGGCGGAGCCAGGATTCGTTTAAAGGGTGGGTTGATATTTTTAACTTAATGTACTTTTGGATTAGGCACCTCCCCCCTCTCGCCTTCTGTTAGGCGCCGGTAGAGTGTTTTAGAGCGGTCAAAATGAATGTACGTCAAACTGATATCGATAATATTGCCAATGCTAAATTTTTATACACTGGAACTATAAACACACTTGATGCTTGTGTATTATATATTTAAGATTTTTTAATTGTAATATAAATAATTATTAGATAAATAATTTGTATTTTTTTTAATATACTGTGGTTTCTTTGTGAAATTAGAAATATATATAATTATTCGCTAATAATATAATTTTGTTCCAAAGTATATCAAATGTTTTTAAATACTGTATAATAAATTTCTTTATTGTTTTATAACTCTTACACAGATAGATATTTATTATTTATATTGCTAAGTTTAAAAGTGCCATACCAAGTTGATTGAGAGACAATTTCTGTTTCTTAGTTTTGTGAGTAGCATATAGAGAATGAACACCACAATGCCATAATAGTTTATAGAGAGTCCCAAGATAGATGGCATAAAAAAATAAGAAACAAGATATAAGAAAGAAATCGTATTTTAGCCATATACTAACTCCATCTGGCCTGTAATTGAGTGGCCTCCGCTAATAGTATGGAGAGCATAACTGATAAAACATGAGTTGGTGTTCAAATTTGCCCTGGGCTACAGCCCTGGTCTGCCTAGGCTGAATCCGCCCTTGCCTTAATGTGAACCCCATAAATCTAAATCATCTTTTACTTCCTCTGACAAGTAATAGGAACCATTTAGGTCAGGATCATTAACAATTAACTTAAATGTCTGATCTTACACTATAAAAGACTCGAACGATATCAACTCTAACCAGTAAATGCTTTGGCAAAAAATATGAATAGATGAGAGAGAGAGAGAGAGAGAGAGAGAGAAATAGTAGGAGAAGTTAAATCCATACTTGATACCCAAATATGGGTAGAAGAGATAGAGAAACAAAACCAAACCCCGGAGTGATAGAGAGGCTTGAAACCCAGTCATATTTTCTATACCTAAGAGAGAAACAGATGTACTTGGGAGTAAAGCTTTTTGTTTCAAAGGGATATGGAGAGAGGAGAGAGGAGGGAGAGGAAATTTTGTAAGGAGAGAGAGATCATTGCCTCGAGCCTTGTGCTTTTAGTGGGTACAAATGGTCATAGCGGTACAATTGGTTTGGGTCATGAGATTTAATCCCAACAGTTAGTTGGGGGGATTAAATCCCACTAATTTTAATCTCAACCGTTGGTTGATAAAGACCAAACCAACCAACTTTCAATCTCAGCCGTGAGTTCGCCAAGACCAAAAGTCTCTCTCTCTCTCTCTATATATATATATATATATATCAAGGTTCTAAAAAACGCGGGGCGTGATTGAGGCGTGGAGGCCAAGCCTTAAGCCTTAGAAGCCTAGGCGGGCCTAGACGTAAAAAGGCGTGAAAAGGCGTTTAGGCCTTCTTAATATATTTTAATATTTTTTAACCATAACAAGGCTATTAAAATACAAAAATTGCATATATCATAAAAATATGTTAGAATATATGCAAATTAAAATACTATTTTATTATTTTGGATGAGATAATGGTCCGGTTTGTAAAGAAATTCTTTAAAAGGCGACATCGTTTCACTAAAGCATTGTTATTTTTAGAAAAAAGTGCGCCTTAAGGGTTTTACCAAGAATAAGGCGTGAAAAGCGTAAGGCGAGGCGTTTCTCCCAAGCCTTAAGCCTAGGCGTGCCTAGGCGGAGCCTAGGCGGGTTTTTTAGAACAGTGATATATATATAGTCCTGCTCTTGTGCGGACTAGTCCGCATTTTAAGAGTGCGGACCGGACATGTGTCACCTGGCGGTGAGCCCAGAAAAAAGAGAGAGCGTGCCTATAATTTAGGCGATAATTTCTAGATGTACCATTAGGTGACACATGTTCGGTCCGCATTCTTAAAATGCGGACTAGTCCGCACAAGAGCATTATTATATATATATATATATATATATATATATATATATATATATATATATATATATATATATATATATATATATATATAATCCGTGTTAACGTTTCCATTTTGCAATACATAAAGGGATGAATATATGAAATACGTTTCTCCAGTTTAAAGTAAAAGTGCACTAACATTCGAAATAAAGGGTAATAAAACTTCACAACCATAGAGAAAAAACGTATCTTTTTCTTTCATAAATTAAAATTTTAGCATAATATTGTTCTTTAAACAAAATTATACAAATCAAATTCACGTTATAGTGAATGTATTATATATTTCATTCTTTGTAATTCCCACTCTATACATCTCTAATTGAATACCCCTCTTTTATCAATATCTTCATTGATTATTATGATAAATTTAAACATTTCATAGCAACATGACATTAATGTCTCCAAAATTGACCAATCAATTTTAAATTTTTATGACAAAAGTCATGTTGTATAGTGTTTGTGTCAAAATTATAACTCATGATACTCGTATTATTGTGCTCTGTCATATTATTCATGTTTTCTTACGTTATCGTGCTTTCTTTTTCGTAAAAATTACTAATCATGATAACTTTATAGTGTTTGAAATGAGTCATGTCCGTGTTAGGTAAACAATAATTTTATGTCGTGTCCTACCGTATTCATGTCTAAATAGTGATTGTCTTGTCATATTGTGCCAGGCCCAAATAAGATCCCCCTAAAAAATAATTGCCAATCCTACCATGAAATTTTAAGTATAATCAATCACTAAAATAATCTGCATAATTTAGCTTAATTTTCATAAATTAAATACAGTGATGGTTACACAGATGATGATTTTGAAAGAATGAAACCGGTGGTGGTTTGCAAAAACCAGACATGACTCGTCAAGGAGGAGGCTAGAGAGTACAATAACCAGGTTGATAATGATAGAAGATGATATCTTCAGGTATCAAGAGTAAAAGATATTCCTAAATCAAGGATAGAGGTGGTATATATACAAAACACATATAGTGGTGTGACTTTATATGGTGATTCATGTCGACTAAAGCTTAAGTTGCTATAGAGAGCTTTGGTTGGGCATGCGGGAGGAGTTAAAGAAACATCGTTGATGATAAAAGTGGTTGATTAATGGATGAAGGCACGGTATAAATCGCCTGGAGAAAAATCAAGAGATTAAGAAACTCTTTATTTATATTTGTGTTAGCTTCAAATATGGAGTCTGGGAGAATTCTTAATCATAAATTTTGGTATTTTTTTTTATAGAGTTTTAGTGTGGTTAGACCGGTGGCACCTGTTGGGGGGATGTGCTAAAAAGGTTTATACACATGACTTCTATTGGATAAGATTGATGTGTCATCCTTTCCATTTGGGGTGGGGGGAGTGTTTAAGGATGTACAAGATATTTGTGGGTTTTTTGGAGGTGGACACCGAAACCAGTGAGGTTTCGGAGCTCCGGTGGGATAGAGTTAATGGGAAAAAGGGGTCTATTATTTCGGATAAGGTTGTATAAATGGGGGATAATGGATTTATGAAATCCCTATGTGGGTAGAGGAGATTGTGGGATGCTAGTTTAGTGGTGATGTTGGTCGGCGCTAGTAGATGGTAATAGTCAGGAAATGGATAGAAAGGGGAAACGGGTGTTACATACACTAGACGAGAAGGTGATTAGGAAGGTGGGTGCACTTCTGTCGAGGGAGCATATAACAAGCTTAATTTTCCAAAAGTTAAGCAAAAATTTAATGTAGAGGCAGTTACTAAGCAAAAACGTGTCAAATCGTAAGGGATGAGGGAGTTTTTTACAGAACTCTTTAGACGAAGGTTTTAGTGGGATTTCCAATAATGCTGAGTTTGGGACACATGTAGGAAGAGCGGGTCAAAGTAGGATTGATGGGTTGGGTCTTGGTAGGCTTAGTATCGGTCGAGGGTGTAGGTTATGTGTTGCTCACTTGGAAGATGAAACTGGTCTGAATTTAATGGCATGTATAGTTAGATCAGGCGAGAGGTTTCATATAGCATTTAAGGAATGGAAAATTACATCAAGCCCTTCATTTTTTCGAATAAATTAATTAATTATATGCAGAGTGGGTCTAGTGAGGGGAGGCTTTGTGGTTATTATGGGGAGAATGGAATTTTTTTGAAAGGAATTAGCAGAAGAAACTCTTTTAATGGTGAGCCTAAAAAGTCTAATCTTTATGGGGCCCAGTCTAAATTGAAGTGGATGGTTAAAAAGCCCAAAGTTATCTGTAAGGGATTTTTTTTATCCCTTTCAGATGGAGAAAAGTGCATTTTTCTCTGAAAATATTACCACATCTATGTCTATTCCTAAGGAAACTTAGTGTGTTGATAAAGTTGGAGTTAAATATGTACAGTTTAGGGAAGGGTTGGCATTGGTTCCTTTAGATAATTCTACGATGAGTGTGGAGGAGGTGGGGATGAGGCATTCATTTGAGATAGATGAGTCCAGCGGAGAGGGTGGGAGGGAGGATTCCACACCCGTAATCAGTGGTTAGTAGTGGATGGAAATGGTACATGGAATAATGGGGAAGATCATTGCAGTTGTGTTCAATTATTGTTGGGTGGATGTTGTTAATTTGTAGAAAAGGTTGTTTTGGGACCGTTGGATAATTTAGATTGCGTTAGTGAAGTGGTCCAACACATCTCGACTCACCTATACAAGTATCTGATCCGTATGCATCCAAAGGGGTTATGGGAGAAGAAGGTTATGGGGTGGCATAATGGGTTGAAGAGATGATGGGGTTCAAAAAGTTTTAGGTGTGTCATATGAGGGGAATCAGAAGAGAGCATGGAAGTTATTAAAAAATATGGAGATGAGATCGATAAGGAAATAAAGGGAATCTAGGGAGGAGTTGGGAGCATTCAGGTGGGGGTAGTTGGAGGGAGAGAAAATTAGGGATATTGCGATGGTCAATTAATTATGAGAGGGGAGAAAGAAGGGGAGGAGTGGAGTGAAGAGGATCATTAATGTCAATGATGTTGTGCATTATTTTATAGAATGTCAGGGGGTAAATGGCCTTGACATGTATTATTAGGAGGGCAATATCTTTGTGGATACCAAACGTCTTATGTCTATAAGAGAATAAGATTAGTAAGTTGAGTAGAGCGATGGCTCAGAGTCTTTTAGGGGGGGTGTCGCTGGTTGGAGTGGAATACTCTTTACTCAAAAAGTGCATCAAAGGGGTGTTGATTTTGTCGGATAAAAGAGTTGTGGAGTTAATGGAAAGTCTGGTTGGGAATCACTCGTTATCTTATTTATTTAGGGGTGTCGAAGACAGGTTCAAGTGGATATTTTAAGGGGATTATGGGATGGTGGATGAGGCAGTAACATGGGACATTTGGGAATAATTATGAGGGATTAGGGGGTGTAAGGGGTCCTTTGGTGCCGTGAAGGATATTTCAATATGGTACATTTTTTTAGGGACGGAGATTGACGAGACTAATGGTGAAGTTTTCATAATTTATTGATGATATGGATTTGGTTGATATACCTCTAGTAGTAGGGCCTTTTACTTTGTATGATAATAGGTACCCGCCTTCATGTTCGTGGTTAGACCATTTTTTAATGTCAACATATTGGGAGGAGCAATTTCCCGGAGTGGTGCAAATGGGATTAACTAAAGTAATTTTTTTGAACATGTCCCAATTATTTTAGAGTGTGTAGGGGTGGTTAGGGGGAGGATTTCTTATCGATGTAAGAATATGTGATTGAATGAGGAAGACTGCGTAAAAAAGTAAAGTTGTTATGGGAGGACTATTATGTGGAGGGTATCGCAAGCTTCAGATTGGCAAATAAGCTCTCTTTTATTATGAAGCATATGAAAAGATGTAATAAAGACAATTTTAGGAATGTGAGAGATGCAATTATGATAGGGAATGAAGAGATTAAAGGGCTCGATATAAAGGAGAAAGATTGGTTATTGCCTAAGGACGAGTGGTTGAGGAGGGAGGAGAGAAAATGATTTATGAGGAGATCTGTTAGAGATAAAAAATCCCGACCATTGGGATCGAAAGAAGGAGATAGTAACAATAGGCTTTCTCACATTATCGCCAACTCACAACACATATTCAATCATATATATAACGTTCTGATTGACGATGTGGAGTTCACAGAAGATATTGAGATCATAAAGGCGGTCAAGAATTTTTATGAGAACTATTTATGGAGGATGAAGAGTGGAGACATATATTAGAAGGGTTGAAGTTTGGGGCTATTTCGAGAGAAAGAAGTGAAGATCTAGAGAGGCCGTTTGATTCCTAAAAAAGGAGGTCATGTTAGTAGCAGATTTCAATGAAGCTTGAATGCTTCCTTTATTGATTTGATTCTAAAAAAAGAGGGGAGGTCGATATAAAATATTTCAGGCTAATCAGTTTGGTAAGGAGTATCTACAAGTTATTAGCCTAGGTGTTATCGATCAAATTACGAAAGGCAATAGATCCCATTGTGTCAGAGACCCAAAATGCTTTTGTGGAGGTAAATCTTGGATGCGGCTTTAGTGGTGAATAAATTTGTGGAGGCGAGATTAAAGAGCAAGGTGCCAGGTATTTTATGTAAAATCAATATAGAGAGGGCATATGACCATGTGAATTGGCATTTTTTGTTATATTTTCTTGGGAGAATAGGGATTGGTCAGCGGTGGTGTTTGTGGATGGGGAGTTGCATTACCACCTCTAGGTCCTTATTGTTCGTAATTGGGGAACCTAAGAGATTCTTCTCGAGTTCCCATGGTTTTCGTTAGGGAGTTCCACTCTCTCTGTTACTTTTTATATTGGTGATGGAGGGGTTTAGTAGGATTTTGGCGATGGCGGTGGAGGATGGTAGGTTGAGTAATTTTAAAGCAAGGCATCTGAAAGGTTATATGTGCCGAGTGTGATATTTGCAGATGGTACCATCATTTTTTATAGAGCGATTAAGGATGAAGTGAGGAGCCTTAAACTTATTTTTATGTGTTTTGAGGCAGTTTCTTGACTGCATATAATTATGGGTAAGTGTGACATGAGTCCGGTAGGCGGGTAGAGGGGGTTAATTCATTAGTTAAGGTGATTGGATATAAAGTGGGTCATCTTTCGTCGACTTACTTGGGACTTTCATTTGGTGCATCTTTAAAAAAGAATGCCATTTGGGAGCCAGGTGGAGAGGAGGTTAGCGGGATGAAGAAGGATTACTTATCGAAAGGGGCAAGTTGACATTTATTAAGAGCACCCTGTCTAGTTTACCGTTTTATTATCTATCCATTCTTTTATCGAAGGTCTCTGTTCATGAAAATATAGATAGGTTAATGAAGAAGTTTGTATGGTGTAAGAATGAAGATGGTCCTAAGTTTAGTTTGGTGGGGTGTTAGGAGGTTTGTAAACTGGTGAGGGAGGAAGGAGTAGGCATCATAAAGTTACCTTGCTTCAATAAAGCTCTTTTGGGGAAGTGGTTACAAACGTTTCTGAGGGAGGAAGATAGGTTATGGAAAAGGGTGGTGGTGGAGAGATTTGGGTTTGGTCTCAATATGTAGGGATCAAGGAGGCAACACGTTGGGGGCGAGGGGAGTTTCTTAGACATACTTCAATATGTGTAGGGAATGAATACGGGATAATGTGTTGGAGAGACGTTGGGGGGATGATCGATCTTTAGAGGTTATATTCCCAAGGTTATCCAGTATGGCAAGTGAAAGAGGGTGAATGATGACAAGACATATTTGGAGGGATGGGGATAAGAGGAGATGAAATTAGAGGTTTAGAAAGAGGCTGAGGGATTGGGAGTTGGAGGAGGTAGAGAAGTTGTTTGAATGGTTGGGCAGGAGGGGTTTTCCTCAGGGTAAGGATAGTGTCTAGTGGAGGGGTAGAAAGAAGGGGGCATTCTTGGTGAGGTCTTATTATACAACATTGGTTGGAAGATGAGGGGTTGACTTTTCTTGGAGAAGTATTTGGAAAATGCATGCCCTCAAAAAAGTGGCTTTCTTTATTTAGATTACAGTGAGACAGGAAATCTTGACGACGAATGGGTTAATAAACAGAGGTAGGCACATGGACGGTAGGTGTTCAATGTGTAAGTATGCTGAGAAAATGGTCAATTATTTATTATCGCATTGTTGGGTGGTAAGAGGATTATGGGAGATCATTTACTCCGAGGTGATGTGGGTGAGGGCCGAGAGAGTGACAGAGAAGATGCAATCCTAGTGGTTAAAGGTAAGTTATGTGTGGAGAATTACCCATTTATGCATTTTTGAACGATACGGAACGAGATGAACATGAAGTGTTATGAAGGATCAGAGATTGATCGAGCTAGACTTTGATACTTTCTGTTAAGCTCCTTTCATGCATGGTTTAAAGAGGAATAACATTTTACCCTTCAGTGCTTGTTAGATTTTGTCGGGGAATTGGGGCGAGAGAATTGATTGTAGGTATCCTTGGTAGGTTTTAAGGATATGGGGAGGATGATGTTTCCATATCCCCATTTTTTTGTATTTGGTCTCCTACCAAACCTGTATATCCCATTTAAATGGGTTTTTGTCCCCTTAGGCGGGTTCATTCAATACACCTTGCTTACTTATTAGCAAAAAATTGACACTAAAAATTATATATTATGATTTAAATTTTTTTTTTGTCTTTTAAAAATATTTAATTTTGTATATATAAAAGGGACATATATTAAATAGTCCCTTAAACTTTTTTAATACATATTTAGTCCAAGCGTTTTTATTTTGCACAAAAAAATCCTTCACCATGCGAAAAAATGTTTTACCATGCCGATGACGCAACCATGCGAAAAAGGTTTTATCATACGGATGACACAAACTCTTAAAGAAAAGAATAAGTGACTTTTTGGTACAAAATAAAACGCTTGAAGTAAATGTGTATTAAAAAATATTTGAAAGAATTTTTAATATTTGATTCTATATAAAAATTATATCGAGAAAAAATTTAATCGTCAAACTGAATTTTTAGAGGTTGAATAAATTGTCGTGCTGTATAAAGGTCAAAAGCATTCCTAAAGTAACCCTCAATCTAATTGGATTTGTTAGGGCCCGTTTGGTTCTCTGTTCAGAAAACTCAATTTAAACGCTATTTTCAAATACAGTTTTAAAATTCAGTTTTTTGCGTTTATAATTATTGGTGTGCGTTTGGTAGACTTGTTTTTAAATACAGTTTTTTGAAAATTTGACAAAATCGACAAACATGTTTATTTATATCATACATATGTGTGTGTGTGTGTGTGTGTGTGTGTGTGTGTGTGTGTGTGTGTGTGTGTGTGTGTATAAACATACATGATACATGAATGTATACATACATATAGACATACATATATAATAAATTATATACATGTACATTTAATATCATGTATTTTTAGGTATATACATGCTACATGAATGTATACATACATACATACATACATCATAAACATTTAATACCATGTATTTTTAGGTATATTTGTATGTATGTATGTATACATAGTTAAAACTTTTATACATACATATATACATACATCCTAAATTATACATATATATATATATATGTGTGTGTGTGTGTGTGTGTGTATAATTTAGGATGTATGTATATATGTATGTATAAAAGTTTTAACTATGTATACATACATACATAGTTAAAACTATATATTTTTAGGTATATTTAATGAGGTATGTTGGTGAGTTTAACTATATATATATATAATGATATTGTATGTATAATTCACTATAAATATATACATACATGAATTGATAATATTTTTTAATACATATGTACTATATGTATATTTTATATTATTCCATATATTAATAATACATGTAGAAAATTATATATAAGTATCATGTATCTATTGATAATATTATTATTTAACTTTACATTATTCCATACATAATTTTGTGTACATGTACATATATATTTTTTATTTATAAGAATTACACACATATTAATGTATTATGTATGTATATTATATATTAAGGTATAACTGCTTTAAAATATTAAGAATGAATAATTCTGAGTTGAAAAATAAAAAATAGAAGTTATAATACCCAAAACCTGTTTTCTGAAAAACTTGATTATAACACAAAAATATTATAATTCTGTGTTTAAAAATAATTTGTCAAACAAATATTTTTATCAAAATTGTATTTAAACACAGAAAATAAAATTATAGTTGCAAACCAAACGAATATTTCTAATTGGATTTGTTACTCTTGCTACGATTTGGAGGCTCAATCGCATGAGTGAGAGAAAAGTAGCTCAGAGGGTTACGTAATAGCTCCTCTATGTTGACATTTAAGTATATGTCATTTTCTAAACGTCTTTTTTGTCCACCTTCTTATTATCACCAACGATCGCTTTAATATTTGGAAAAAAAAAAAGATCGCTTTAATAACTTTATAAAGTGTTATTTGGATTAGGGGTGGCAACGGGTCGTGTCGAGCCGGGTTCGTGTCGGGTGATAAACGAATCGTGTCAAAAATTCATCCACCCAAACACGATTCGTTTACTAAACGGGTGGAAAAATGAAATTCATACACGATTCGTTTACTTAACGAATGACACGACACGACCCGTTTACACCCGTTAAATAAACGAATGGTTTTGACCCGGTTCACCCGTTTAACCCGGTTCACCCGTTTAACCCGATTAATTCGTTTAACTCGGTTCACCCGTTTAACCCGGTTCACTCGTTTAACACGATTCACCCGTTTAACCCGGTAACCCGATTAATTTAAAAATCTAAAGAGGTAACAACTTACTTATACTTAGTCAAGAATGGAGAATTTTCATAACAAATCGATGTGGGATGCTTAGATTACGGGTTAACGGGTTATAAACGAGTTAACGGGTTACAAACGGGTCGCGGGTTACAAACGGGTCGCGGGTTCTAAACGGGTGACGGGTTCTAAACGAGTGAAGGGTTATAAACGGGTGACGGGTTATAAACGGGTAGCGGGTCACACGGATTCTAAACGGGTGACGGGTCACTAACGGGTTTCGCGAATATACACGAACCCGATTCGTTTTCTTAACGGGTCTGGCGGGTCCACCCGTTTATGACCCGAACCCGTTAAGGCTATACCCAAACCCGCTTAAAGCGTGTCGATTTCGTGTCGGGTTAACGGGTCGTGTCGCAAATTGCCACCCCTAATTTGGATGTTAGGGTTTTCGATTAGCCGTGTTATGGCCCACTAGATCGTCGTCGCCACCATTGAGAAAATCCAACCAAAGTGTGATAATCTCGTCGTTTGTTAAAGTCGAAGTATGAATTTTATAATAATTTACAAGGACATATATAGAAAGTGTAGTTAATTTTTTTATATTTGTTAACATAAAATATTAGGTGTATTTTTTTTACTTATACTCCCAAGAATTTTCATTATCTTTAATTTTCAAAAAATGAGTTGTGTTCGTAAAAACAATAAATTGTGTTATTTTTGTCATGTTTAAAATGAGTGAGTTATTATTAGGTCAAAAACATGATTTCATCCATGTTGTATCTTTTTCATGTCTAAATGTTGCAAACATGTACTATTCTTATATAATCTTTATATAAAAAGTTTAGTAATAAAATTACTTATCCCCTAAAATAATTTTTTTGTGATTTCGATAAATTATCATGGTGTTTAATGTCAAAATAAGCTCAAATTTCTTGTCCTCGGAGTAAACTTTATGTTTCAATGAGTTGGAATTGAAACTATGGACCAAAGTGATAGAGCAACTAAACTTCAAGGGACCAAAAAATAATTAACTCTAAAATTTAAATTTATTCCAAATTAACGTACATAAACCTCAGTTGGCACTGTCAATTAGAATATAGGCTTCGTTTAATGCGTTTCTTTCTTGACAAATAAGAACATTTGTCTATTATCCATATAATAAAGGAGCATGGTTTTTGAAAATTTTGCCAAAATATCTTCACTTTTTTTATGCATGACATTTTTCTCTTTCATGCACATACATGAAATGTCATGCTAAAAGTTATTTTTTTTTCTTTTTTTTTTTGAGTTATATATATACTATTATAAATACTATCATACTATTATAAATACATGTATTTTCTTAAATACATGTGAATTTATATTTTTTTATTAAATATTTTTCCCATTTTTTTAAACTATTTTTTAAATATTTTTTTCTTTTTTTAATTTATATTTTATATTTTTTCACAATTTTTTTTTTATTTTTTCTCAATTTTTTTTTCTCAATTTTTTTTTATCACGGGGGTAAATTTATCGCCGTGCCCTCGGGCACGGGCATCCACTAGTCCTTTTATATTATACTACACTATCACATTATTCAATCTACCTAATGCTCCGCGTACGAAGTTTTCGTTCCAAGCGTATCAAGTATTGTACATACACTTAAAATATCACATTAATGTACTTGGAATACAAAATATGGGATAAAAACTTCGTGCCGATATCATTTTCTAATTTTTTTTTTTTTGCATTTCATCCACACCATCAAGCAAGAGACATTGACTTGTATGTGACTTACATTTCTAGCCCAATTCAAAATTTTGTTACATATTTGATGGTTTGTTGGCATATTAATACTACACTCGGTTCATGTTTTTAATGGTCCTTGGTCAACGCAAACATCAAGTAATAATCTTTGATATATCAACGAGTCGCAAAAAAATAAGTTGAAATCCCAAGTCTGTAAAAAATTATTCTTCCAAAAATTATTCTTCCAGGACTCTCATAAGGGCTAAAAAACTATAATTTTCAAAATTGGTTTTGCTCTCTAAAATAAAGAATATACACAACATGCCCAAAATTATTTAGTGCCTGAATTCGAATGCAATAAGTTTCGTCGACAAATAATATTCCCCTAATAATTATATATAACAAATAATCAACGTCGTATGGACTTAGTATAAATAAATAATTTATTTATTCATCCAAAAAGCATAATTATTCATAATTACAATAGGCAAATACTTTTGCAACAAGAACAGATTGAATAAGAACTATCGCAACAAGAGAAAAGAATGACCTATTGCAAAAATAAAAATGAATATGTTGCATTACATGAGACTAATTTAGAACATCCCTACAATATAATGAAAATGAAAAGAAAAAAGAAAATGTGTCATAAATCGATGTTACAAAAAGCAACCGACAACAATTATTTTGGTTGGAAAATACACCTTCCCTTGCATTGAATGCACTAACCATATCAAATGAGAGGTGTATTTCAAATCCAAAAATAGATTATTGCCATAACAACAAAGTAACCCCTAGAAAAATAAAGGAAAAAAGTAGCTCACTCAAAGCTATCTTATTTGGACCACAAATAAAGAACATATATATATATAAGCACCACCATTCACACTTTACACCCTTGGCTTGATCCTAGCTCTTAGTGTATTCTTCATCACAACAGTAAATTCGACTGTCTCACTAAAATCCACCTTGCAATTTTCCGGGTACCCGACCCACTCAAATTCTTGAACCATTCGAGCCAACATTAAATTCACGTGCACTGTGGCCATGCTCAACCCGGGGCAAATTCTCCGACCCATTCCAAATGGTATCATCTTTACCCCGCCCGCCCCGGTTATATCAGCACTCTCCCGACCAGTGTAAAACCTATCCGGGTCAAACTTCTCCGGGTCGGACCAAATCTTCGGATCCTCTGATATACCGGGTAAGAAAAAATCTACATTGGTGTTTGTCGGTATATCGTATCCCGCAAGCTTAGCTGGCTCAATCACCGCATGAGTGAGTGAAAAGTAGGTAGGAGGGTGTTTACGTAATAGCTCCTTTATGACAGCATTTAAATACGGCATTTTCTCAACATCCTTTTCGTCCACTTTCTTATTATCACCCACAGTCGCTTTGATTTCTTCGTAAAGTCTTGATTGGATGTTAGGATTTTCAATGAGCCGTGCTATGGCCCACTCGATCGCTGTCGCCGTTGTGTCAGTGCCACCATTGAGAAACTCCGAGCAAAGTGTGACTATCTCGTCATTTGTCAAAGCCGACCCTGACATTTATAAAAAATTATAAGAACTTATACATAAATTGTAAATAAAATTTTCTATATAATAGCATATACTATTAAGTGATCTTTTTGCACTTGTACGTTAAAGACATTGTCTATATGTTTGTTAATTAGAGCTACCTATTGCATTGTTTGTAATATATGTAACAAGTCTAATTTATATACGTAGTTCGTATGTCTAAATATCCAGCAAACTTAAGGGATAAATTTTAATTAATTGAAATTAATTATAATTTGTCCTAATTAAATTTATAACAGATTTTGACTTTTGTAGTTTTGAAAGACAAAATGACATTTAACGTTAGAAAAATGTGTCAACAAATTTTATGTAATATTTGATAATCAGAAATTGATATTAAGGTAAAAAGAAATTCAAAGAGAGAGCGAAGGAGGAAGGAAAGGGGAGAATGAGTATGTCCTTTATGGACCCCCTATTTTAAATAAATGCATTTTATGTTTTTTATAAAATGAACTGAAATGAATAATTATAAATTATTTTATTAATGAAATCAAGTACAACGATTGTCAATAAATTGATGCTACGATGTAATAAAATATGGAAAGTTATACCTTGTAGTTGATGAGAGGTACCACGATTGTCGATGTTGAGATCAAATAGTGTGTCAAGATAGGCAAAAGACAAGGTTTTATCCCCAGCGGACCCCAAATTCTGAAGCGCCAGTTTCCGTTTCAGAATCAAGGGAACAATAGTTTCCATTTGCTCCTTCCTAACCTCCCTAGCTCTCTTACGTTGCTTAGAGAAAAAGGGCCTCAACAGCGGCAAAAAATCATCCAACCTCGGATCAGTAGTCATCAACACAGTTTTCATCATTTGATCAATTTCATCAATCTCCTCCTCCTCCAACTCAACCCCAAAACACATAGCCAACAAGATACAAAAAACCGCAAATCTCGCATTTTTCAACACCCACACAACACCCTCGTTTTTGTCACCCTCACTTCTAATTCTTTCAACAAGCTTATCCATTGCAATCTCTCTAACTCTTTTAAACTCCTTCAGTTTTGTCGAACTCAACATGTTTTGTACCATGTTTCTCCTCAGTGACCTCCACAGCGGCCCGTATAAGGCAGCGTTCACTGTGAACTTGTCGCAGCTAAAAATAGTTCGGGTCGCGTATTCAGGTGGCCGGGTTGAGAAAACTTGACCCTTTTCGATTAAAGCTTCATGGGCTAACTCTGCACTGGTGATTACAATCATGGTCCGGGAGCCCATTTTGAGTGTGAAAATTGGACCATACTTGGGGTAAAGGTCTTTCACGTATAAAATGAAGTGTTTGCCGGATGCAGCAACTTGGAAGAGGTTTCCTATTATGGGCCAACCCGGGGGACCCGGGGGGAGATTGACCCGTTTTGAGTTTGATTTGCGGGAGAATAAGAAGATTAAGGATAGCACAAAGAAGGCTAGGGTGGTGAAGATGATGTGATAGTAAGGAGAGAGAGAAGTGAATGTGAGAGTATCCATGACAGATGGTGATGAAGTAGAGGATGTGAGAATGATGGGTTGTTATATTATATATTTATATTAGGAGAATGGAGTAGAGGTTGCAGTTGAGGACACTGTGCTCAATTAAGGCATACTGAAAGTTCCAACCAGAAAAGAAGTGGCAGTGTTAAATGCTATGTACATACACGTATATATAAAATCAAAGGGTACTACATATATAGAAGTAAGCAAAGATCTAGAATGTTTACTCCCACAACAAGTGCCTATTTGGTCATGTATTTAAAATATTTGAGCCCGTTGATTATGTATTTAAAAATTTTAATTTAAATAATATTATTAAGCAAAGTTATTAAATTTAGTTTTTTGTATTTATTAAATAATATTTTTAGCAAGTTTTAACATACACTACATTAAAATGGTTAAATTGACACCCTTCAACCGATCAGCATTGTCAGGGTCAATGACCGAGACAAAAAAACATGCGTTTTGATCGTGACAAAACCGTGACAAGCCTATAAAGTTGTCACGGTCATAGACCGTGACATGTTTATGACAATTCTGTCAGTAAAAAACCCTCCCCTCTTCTTTTTTTCCACCGATTTCTATTCCCTCCATTTCTCTCTCTCTCTAAGCGACGACACTCTCTCTCTCTCTACGATTTTAGTATGTTTTCTCTCTCTATTTCTCTTCCATTTGTGTATATGTGTGTGTAAATGTGCGTGTGTGTGTGTGTGGTGTATATATGCGTGTGTGTGTGGTTGGGGGAGGGGGGGGGGTATATATGTGCCTGTGTGTCTGTGTGTGTATGTGCGTGTGTGTGTATACATGTGTGTGTGTGTATATGTGTGTGTGTGTGTGCGCGTGTGCGGTGGACAGTGGCAGTGGGGGGAGGGTGGGGGGTGGGGTTGTGTGTGTGTTTGTTTTAATTAAATTTTTATTGGTTTGTTAGATATTGCCCCTCATATTGTAGTGCCCATTGTAAAAAAATTGATTGATGAAATATTGATTGGTTGTTAATTTTTTTAGTAAATTAATAATTAGTGCCCCTTTCATATGCAAGTAGGATTGCCACTCATTGTAAATTAGTAAATTAATAATTGTATACTTTAATTGTTAGTTTAATTGATGAAAATAATTAATTGAGTAGATGAATTAGAAAGAGTGCGGGATACATATTTGTTGTTGCCATTACAGTTGAATTATAGTGGATCGATGTTCGATTGGTTAATTTTAAAAGTGGCTTGACCACTGGATTATTGTCCATATGGGGGTGGGATTTTTTAATTTTGTTTAAAAATTACTTTGTATCACGAACAATATATATATAGTATGATAATTAAATGAAACATACTTGAAATTACATATAGTGCGCATAGATACTAGCCTTTTAGTTCTTATGCGTACGCATTCAATAGCCCTTAGACCCGTTCGAGAGTCATTACCCATGTAATGAGATCTCTCGAACTGTTCCGTTTGGACAGTTTGGGACTGCATAATTTCTGTATAATAATATTTTTAGTGGCTTAAAGTTGTTGCTTTTGGAGGAAGTTCCGCAGTCGTATCCTAATGTTCTTTGGGTACATACTAGATTGACAAGTGTGACTGTTATTTCAATTGATCAATTGAAATAACACTCACACTTGCCAATCTACGTCGTGTATTTGAAGAACTACGGGGATATGTTGTCGAATTTTTATCAAATCGTAACAATGTGTATGAGCTGTTAAGTATATTACAGAAATATGTGGTCTTGAATGGGATAGTACCACTCACCCTTTAGAGGAGATGTAGGAAATAAGAATTTCTATTATAAATTGAATTTGAATTTGAAATTTAAAAATCGAATATAAATAAGACATAATTAAATGAAACTTACTATAAATCTAAGTTTTGTTTATACTAATCCATGAATATACGCTTCTTACCTTTAATAGGTGATTAGTTGTGGTAGCTGTGATGGGATATCCAAAACACTAAATGTGGATGGGTGAGACAAATAGAATGGGGGATGTGTTTTGCAAAGGTGCTAATGAATTTGTGAAATACGCAAAGAGATGTCATAATGATGAAGATTTGCCGTGTCCCTGCGCTAGGTGTAAGAAGGGTAAGGTGTTTGAGTGGAAAACAATTGAACTACATTTGTTAAGATGGGGTATGCAAGATATTTATCGATTTTAGAGTTTTCACGGTGAATTGAAAGTTCATTTTGTCCCCGAACAACCTTCACAACAACCTTCAACAAGTAGGATAGATGTAGAAGGGGACGACGTAGATCATAATATATTAGAGGATTTAGTTGATGATGCGTACGGAGTTTGTGAAGCGGAGGAGAATGAGGTTATTGATAATGTACAAGGTTCAAGTGATCGTAAATATATCGCGATAAACCTTGACGATGACTACCAAAGTTTAAAATTTAAGGCGACCCAACCGTTATACTCTAGCTGTGAGAAAGATCAAACAACTTTATATGCCATGGTTGGTTAGCACATTTTGAAGACGCAGTACGGTTTGTCTGGAAATAGTGTGACAGGAGTTCTGAATTGGGTGAAGGGCTTACTACCCAAGGAGAATACTCTTCCAAATAGCTATCATGTTATGAAGAACAGTTTGAAAGGTTTAGGAATGAAGTATAAATCGATTCATGCTTGTGTGTATAACTGCATACTATACCGAAAGGAGTATAAAAATCTCGATCGTTGTCTAGTATGCGATGTACCTAGATATGTCCAATCTACTGGTAAGGAAGGCACAAGCTCAAAAGTGCATTAAAAAGTGTCAAAATATTTTCTCTTTGGACCTAGATTAAAGCGATTTTTCACAGTACCATGGATAGCGGAGGCAATGGCTTGGCATGCTAGAGAAGACGCAGGGGTAATCTCATGCATCATCCTATTGATTCTACAACTTGGAGGAGGATGAATTATGAGTATCCCGAGTTTACTCTAGAATAACGCAATATTCGTTTGGCTATATCAACAGATGGTTTCAATCCATTTGAAAATCTAAGCACCAATCACAGTGTATGGCCAGTGGTCCTAGCCCCACTCAACCTCCCTCCTTCACAATATATGATACCTGAATTTTTTATGCTATTTTTGTTGATACCTTGTCTAAAGGCACTAAGTGATGACATCGACGTCTACCTGGCATCTTTGGTAGAAGAATTAAATAAGTTGTGGGAAGAGAGTGTGAAATCATTTGACTCTTTTAGAAAAGAAGAGTTTACGCTGAAAGCTATGTTGATGTGGGCAATTCATGATTTTTCAGCTTATGGGACATTGTCCGGTTGTGTAGTAATGGTTATTTGGGGTGTCCTATTTGTGAAGAGGAGACTGAATCTCTTCGTCTATCCGCTAGCTCAAAAAATGTATACCATTGCCATAGGAGATTTTTACCCCCGGCTCATAGTTTCTAATTTCTGAAAGGTTCCATTTTTTTATCGGGCAGGGTTGAACATAGGCTACCATCGAGACAACTTTCAGGTTCAGAAATTGAAAGTAAATATTTTGAATGTGGCCCTAATATGCGAGGTAAGAATCCCAAATTTAAGAATGTCAAGCATAAGAAGACCCCAACTGGGAATGAAACTGAGATAAGAAAGGCATGGTCTAAGAGGTCAATTTTATTTGACTTGCCTTATTAGAAAATAACCCGATGCGCCATGTATTGGATGTGATGCATGCATAGAAGAACCTCGTTGAACATATTGTGGGAACTTGTCTTGGGGGGAGTCATTCGAAGGATGGAGAAAATGCACGAAAAGACCTTAAATCGTTGAAACTTAAGCCACAACTATGGTTGAAAGAAGATAGTAGGGGAAGGACAATAATTCCCCATGGTGCGTTTACTTTGACGAGTGGGGAAAGGAAGGTGCTTTTAGACACAATATATAATTTGAATGGCCCATCTAATTTTAACGTCCAACTTGCAAAGGATTGTGAGTTATGTTACTCATGATTTACGTAAGTGTAAGTCCCACGATTGGCATGATCATGCAATTGGTTCCTCTATTGTTTAAGCACTCTTTCTCCAAGCATACGGATTTATGGAGGGCTATTATGCAAATTAGTATTACCTTCTCACTTTTGTGTGAGAAGGTAGTCAATCGAGAACACATAGTGGACATAAAATTAGCGGTGACCGAAGAGATTTGTGTGTTGGAGAAGTACTTTCCCCCAGCATTCTTTGACATAAGTGTTAATTTATTGGTACACCTATGCGACGAGATACTTCTTTGTGGTCCAGTTAGATATCGGTGGATCTATCCGTTTGAAAGATTGATGAAAGTTTTTAAAGATTACGTCAAGAATACGCGATACATTGCGAGATTAATTGCAGAGGAATACATCGTCGTGGAGTCATCAATCTATACACGGGAATATACGCCTGACTCTACCAGCGTTGATCACACTGATGAGTTCGTCGATGATGGTGGTCATGTGATGGAAAAACCAGTGAAATTAACGAGTTTGCAACATGAAAAAGTAGCTCGTTATCTTTTTGACACACATGAAGATGTCGAAGAATGGAAAAAGTAAGTTTAAATTATTTTAAGGTTTACATTATTTTAGATTATTTTATACATGATTAATTTCGTAATATGCAGAAAATATGAAGCCTGTGAGAAGAATAAAAGATGAAAAATAATGGTACAATCAGACAGTGAATTTAGGCTGTGGTTGTCACAAGAGGTATTTATAATGAAAATGACCATTATATAACGTTACATTACCCTCAAACTTTACAACTAATCTAATTAATTTATTTATATTCTCAGCTCTTAAAGACAGGTGATGCCACATCAAGGCTTGTTCGTCTAGCCACTGGACCCTTGTTCATGGCACAAGAGTAAAAAAAGTATCGATTGAACAGTTACGTATTCGATGCAAAAGTGTACGAGGAAAGTACAAATATACAGAACTCGGACATTTCATACAAGGCTCTTACTTTCTTTCGAGTGAGCACAAAAGATAAAAACCTCGTTGAAGCTGAAATGACTTACTATGGTGTAATTAGAAATATATTTGAATTTGATTATATAAGCTTTAAAGAGGTTGTATTTTATCGTGTCTGGGTAAGAGTTGAGGATAAAAATGCTTGTAAAGTTGATCCTGGAACCAATTTGATCATGGTTGACTTGTCCAAGTTGAAGAGCAATGAGCCGTTTGTTTGTGCATTTTAAAAGGCCAACCAAGTGTTTTACTCGGAGTATATCAACAACGAGTTGTGGTCAATTTTCCTATATGCGCCAAAGTGTCTAAATAGTAGTGTGGATGACTTGGATTCTCCTACCGAATATCAATCCATTTTTTATGATAACCCGAATTTGAAATAATTTTTTAATTTGTAATAAATATTCCAATTTGTACTTTATCAACCATTTTTAATTGATGTGCACTTTATCATTTTCACTCTTGTGTAGTGTGCGCGTGTGTGGGTGTGGGTGGGGATGTTTTGGATTTTTAGTAATTGTACATATTATGAGTTAGATGCTGTTATTTTGGAATTTAGAATTGAGGTGTTAAACAGTAATAATTCATTTGTAGTAATTGTACATATTTGCATGTCTTCTTCTAATTCATTTTGATTTGTACTAATAACAACTTTTTTTTATCAAAAATGTCTCCTTCAGGTATTAAGGCGAAGATGATGATGCTGATTATGATGATGTCGTCTGGTCTCAGTGGTAGCGGAGGCGACGAGGGCTCATCGGCCCCCAGCGAGATCCCTCGAGCCGGTAAAGACGATCATCGGCTCGAGGTACACTAGTTGGAGGGAGATTCCAAATAAGCTCAAGTTAGTTATTTTGGCGGCACTACAGGTAATGTATTTATATTTATATTTATATTTATATGAATATTCCAATGTCGATTTCGATTTCGATTTTGATTTCAATTTCATTTTATATTTCAATTTATATTTATTCGCAACTAACATTGTATTTGTTGACAGGAACAATTCAGCCTGGATCCAAAACTACGCGATTCCGTCTTGGAGCAATTGAGGGAGAAACACAAGACGTGGAAGAAAAATATGCGGACACGGTACTTTAGGAATCCCCAGACTCCGTTATCCGAATGCGTAACTCCGCCTCGCCGAAGGAGCCGATCTCATTAGCATAATGGCAAAAGTTCATTGACAATGAGATCGGGGAGCGACGATTGGCATCTCGCCAATCGGGGAGGGAAAATCGGGCGAAAAAGACGAATGTGCACTACTCCAGCCGGACGTCTTACGTCGAGGTGTAGCATAAGATGATGGTAAGATTTAATTTTTCTATAATTACAGAAATATATTATTCTGCATTATTTTACTTTGCGGGGCCGATACTAATTTTGCATTATTTTATTTCGGGGGATGGGGAGTGGCCATGGGGGTAGGCCACATAGGCTCGATACTTGTGTGGCTATTCGGACGAAGAAGGGGAAGGATAAGGAGGTGTCCCCGAGCGTTGCGTCCATGATTATAAGTAATCCGACAGTTTGGTTTTTGTTAATTACGTTATAATTTTTTTTATTTACTTATTTAACTAATCATGTGTTTTTTGTCATTTCAAGCAAAGCTTAAGGAAGTGCATGAGTCGCAGTCTGATGTCGACAAGGCATCTTTGTCCACAGACACACTCAACCAAGTGCTTGGCGCTGATCGCAAGGGGAGGACAAGGGGGTGAGCTCACGGGTGGCCAAATTTAGGATCATCGGATTGGAGACGAGCGACACTGGGTTGGCTCGAACGGGGACTCGCATGACGTGAAGTTGTCCCGTTTGGAGGTGACGGTCCAAGATATGTTATCATTGAAAATAACGTTGCCAAAGCCGTTTATGAAAATAAACTATTTAAGCAACTCCGAAAGTTTGTTGAAGAAACTCTTTACTTAAAATCAAAACTATTTTGAACACAAGATGTGTTAACAAAATTATGTACGAGATATGGACAAGATTTGATAACAAGTTTTAGTAAACAGTTTAAAATGTTTTAAACTCAGCACACTATTAGAAAGGGATGAGAAGATGTAGAAATATTGATACTCAGATTTTTAACGTGGTAAAACCTCACCAACTGAGGAAACATCCACGACTCCCTCTACGGAGTAAAATGAAAAAAAATCCACTAAAACAAATATTTGAGTTACAATCTATTTAACTAACATGCACACAAACAAATCTATACAAGTTTAGGAATATACCCTCTTGCGTCCTCAAACTTCTCTGCAGATCTTGTTTGTTGATGTAGTCCTCTCAGGTTGTACACTCCTCCTTTGTTTCAGCACTTTACGTCGACTTTAGTTCACCAGATCTTACAGCCAACACTTTAAGTGTTTGTAGTGTGAAGATGTGTTGTGAAAAGGTGTTCTAAACCACATGCATGAACACACACACCCTTAATAGTTACAAACAGTCCTAGTAAATTACAGTTTACTATATGCTGTGAACTTTCTTTTTCTTTCTTTCTCACAAAACATAAAACCTTTTTGACCTTTCAATAAATCCCAGAATCCACGGATATCTTTCTTCAAAATCGGTAAAGATCTTAATCAATCTCAGTTTTGAAAAGATTTTCGAGATTGAAAACCTCCAAGTGCGATTCTAATACTAGGTCAAGGTTTAGTTTTGCAAGCAGTAAGAAATAGAAAGCATGTATTGTTGATTTGAAGTATGAAAACGTTTTTATCAAAAGAAATCAACAATATACTTCTCTGGATGAGAAATAATGTGTATCTACGTGTTTTGTAACTTCAAACACTTCAGATCTGAGATTTCTATTGAAACAGAAACCAGATCTGAAATAAAAAGTTTAAGTTGAACAGTAAGATTCAATGAACACAAGGAACAGCAAAACAAACACAACTCATACACTCAAACCCTCAAGAACACTGGAAAGGTGTTTTTGGTTTAGGTGTTTGATTTTGGCTGGAGAAGAGATAACGAAGTTAGGGTTTCTAGGGTTTCAATCTAGGGTTTCAAACTCTCTCTCTTCTCTCTTTTTTTCTCTCACTTCTCTCTCTTCTCTCTCTACTCTCTCTTCTCTCAGAGGAAAACAAAATGGCCAAAAATCTTCGAAGTCTGAGAAGATGAGGGTTTATATAGGGGGCTGAGAAGGTTCCAGACGTTCGAGTGAAAACAACGGTTGTGATCAAGTCAATTCTTCTTGACTTTGATCCAAGGGTTAACAGCAAGCGGTGGTTAAACAAGCTGTGATAGGTGGAGATGTTTACACAGGGATTACCAAAGATCGCATGCAGACCCTAGATAAGAATTGATCCAAGGGCTCAGGTGTGACGCGAAGTTTGTGTCTACAAAGAAACACAAATGTAGGCAATCAGAAGGCTGCACGTGTTGGCCAGCAATTGGAAACAAACGCGCGTCCCAAACTTAATTACATGCACACCCTCTAGACTCTAGCGCTTTCGGTTTCTACCCAGGTAAACAATCATCCCAAAAACAGCACAAAATAAAATTGCAGTTTGACCCCAAAACTTTTAAAACCAAATTTTATTTATAAAAATTAAATTTGAAAAATGTTTAAAAAATCCCAAAAATTATTAAAAACCAAATTAAGGGATTTAAACTCACTCAACACAAGAACACATATAAAAGTGCAATATGCAATGTAGTGTGGGTGTTCTAAGTGTGTGAGTGATGGCTATAAGTTCAGGATCATTACAACTATTAAATATGAAGTCCAATCCAACTTCTGAAGCTCTTTGGTTTCTAGGATTGACATAATTTTGTCACTATTTCCAAACTAGATGAGCTCTTATACAGTATAGACTCAAGTGAGTCAAAGGTATAAGGGCTTCAATCTCCCCCTTTGGAAATATGAGACAAAATCTCCTTTGAGTCAATCTTGGACTCGTAGGGCAACAAAAAACTTATGCCAATAAAGGTTCTATCTACCCAAATCCTAGAAAATAAAAGTACATAACTCAACTATTCACATTTGTACACCCTATTATTACAACAGTTGAGAATGATTCTAAAAAGAATACCTGCAAAGAATAGACTAAGATCAAGCAGTTTAGTATATGCAGTATATAAGTAGACTCAAATTTCTCCCCCATTTTGTCTCAAATAGACAAAGGGAAAAAAATTCGAAAAAAAAAAAAAACAGCAAAAGATATTAATCAGCACTAATCATACCAATAGATTTTCTTAAAGAAACGAATCTATTAAAATCAAGAGGTTTAGTGAACATGTCTGCAAGTTGTAGATCAGTAGGGAGATAGTTAATTTCTAATTCCTTGGATTCCACCAACTCACGAATAAAATGATGTCTTATTTTAATATGTTTAGTTCGCGAGTGTTGAACTGGGTTCTTAGAAATGTTAATCGCACTTTGATTATCACAATAGAGATGAAGTGTGGGTTCTAGAATACCATAATCACTTAGCATTTGTTTAAGCCATAACAATTGGGCACAACAGCTACCGGCGGCTATGTATTCAGATTCAGCAGTCGAGAGAGATGTGCAGTTCTGTTTTTTACTACTCCATCCTACCAAGTTATTACCAATATAACAACATGCGCCTGAAGTGCTTTTACTATCATCAGTACACCCAGCCCAATCAGCATCAGTGTACCCAATAATAGTGCTAGGTGTGTCATTCGTGTACCAAATTCCTAAATTTAGAGTGCCTTTAACATATTTAATTATGCGTTTAACAGCGTTTAAATGACTCTCCTTGGGGTTGTTTTGATAACGCGCACAAACACAAACAGCATACATGATATCAGGACGCGAGGCAGTCAGATATAGTAATGTGCCAATCATACTACGATACAAGGTAGAGTCTACAGATTTTCCATTTTCATCTTTAGATAATTTCTCTGTAGTACTCATAGGCGTTTTAGCACTCTTAGCACTCTCGAGGCCAAATTTCTTAACTATCTCTAATGCGTACTTAGTCTGCGAAAGAAACAAGCCATCTGGTTGTTGTTTGACTTGGAGACCTAGAAGGAACTGTAACTCCCCCATAAGGGACATCTGAAATTCCTTGCTCATGATTTCAGCAAAAGATTTTACTTCTGAGGTAGAGGTAGATCCAAATATGATATCGTCAACATAGATTTGAGCGATAGTAATGTGTTTGTCAAAATGTTTGACAAATAAGGTTTGGTCATTTCCACCTCTTTGGAAACCATTATCCAGCAAAAAACTGGACAGGCGCTCATACCAAGCTCTAGGAGCTTGTTTAAGACCATATAAAGCCTTTTTCAACCGAAAAACATGATTAGGATGATTAGGGTCAATGAACCCTTTAGGTTGTTCTACATAGGTTTCCTCGGCAAGTATTCCATTAAGGAATGCAGATTTAACATCCATTTGATATAATGTAAAACGCATGTGACAGGCTATAGCAAGAAGCAGACGAACTGATTCTAAACGAGTGACAGGAGCAAAGGTCTCGTTAAAATCAATTCCCTCTATTTGGGAATAACCTTGAGCAACTAGTCTAGCTTTATTTCTAATTACTATCCCATTTTCATCAGTTTTATTTTTGAAAATCCAACGAGTGCCAATAACCTTTTTGTGATCAGGACGTGGAACAAGAAACCAAACATCATGAATGACAAATTGTAAAAGTTCATCCTGCATAGCAGAAATCCAGTGAGAGTCATTCAATGCCTCATTTACATTCTTTGGTTCCAAGAGAGAAACAAAGCATGCATAGAGTGCATAATTTCTAAGTTGGGATCTTGTACGTACTGGTTCACTAGGGTTACCAACTACATTGTTGATGGGATGGTCTTTAGAAACCCAGTTAGGTACTTCAGGTGACTCAATAGGTAATGAATTATCTATTTCAGAAGTGTCATTTTCTAAAATATTTGACGATTCTTCTTCAATAGTTAATTCACTAGTCTTGCTTTCTATAGTGGTGTCACTAACAATTACATTTATGGATTCCATTAAGGTTTTAGTGCGAAGATTAAATACCCTATAAGCTCTACTATTAGGTGAATATCCTAAGAATATGGCTTTATCTCCCCTACTCTCAAACTTAGATAAGTGTTCCCTATCTTTGCAAACATAGCAGGTACTACCAAAGGTTCTAAGGTACTTAAGATTAGGCTTTTTATTGTACCAAAGTTCATAAGGGGTTTGTTTCGAATTCTTTCTAAGATAAACCCTATTAATAAGATGGCAGGCTGTACGAATAGATTCTACCCAAAAATACTTAGGTAAGTTCTTAGCATGGAGCATGACACGTGCCATCTCTTGAAGAGTTCGATTCTTTCTCTCAGCTATACCATTTTGTTGAGGGGTCTTAGGAGCACTGAACTCATGTTTGTAACCATTATAGTCACAATATTCTACAATACCAGTGTCTTTGAATTCACCACCTCTATCACTTCGGATTCTATTCACTTGAGTGTCTTTTTCATTCTCAATCCGTAAGAGAATCTTTAAAAAGGTTTGAAAGGTATCGGATTTTTGTTTTAAGAAAGCTACCCAAGTGAATCTAGTGAAGTCATCAACCATAACTAGAATATAACTGTGTCCACAAAGACTAACAGTTTGAGAAGGACCCATTAGGTCCATATGGATGAGTTCTAAGGGATTAGAGGTAAGGATATCTTTAACTCTTTTATGGGGTGCTTTAACAATCTTTCCTTCTTGACAGGGACCACAGACAATGTTATGAATAGGTTTAATTTTTGGTATTCCTCTAACTATTTGTTGAGAAGACAATTTACTCAAATTTTCGTAATTAATGTGACCCATTCTGTTATGCCATATTTCATTGTCATCCATTCTGGCAACATTACAGATTTCAGAACTACTCATGACAGTGTAACAATTGTCAGGAGTCCTGAGTCCTGTAATTATGCATTCTCCCTTTTCATTTAAAATCTTGCAATTGTTCTTTGAAAAGGTAACAGTATGGTTTAAGTCACAAAATTGCGAAATGCTGAGTAAGTTAGCCTTGAGACCTTTAACTAAGAGAACATTTTCAAGAAGGGGAAGTCCCTTTTCTTTAAGAGTTCCTTTGCCTATAATCTGGGATGATACTCCATCACCAAAAACAACTTTTCCACCATCAAAATGGGTTTTATTTAAAAGTTTTGTATCATCTCCTGTCATATGCTTGGAACATCCAGAATCCAAGTACCAACCAGAAGATGTAAGTTCAGCTTTTAAGGCTGAAATAACAACATTACACTTCATCTGGGGTACTAGATCATCTTTTCTAACCCAAATTGCTCTGGTTTTCTGTTTGCGCTTATTTGCTCTCATTTGATAAAATTTGCGAGCAGTAGATTTTTGTTGAAAAACATTTTGCGCATGATTTTGGGTAAATTTAAACACCTGAGCATTTGATTTAGAAAATTTTCTGGGAATCCTTCTAGTAAATGTCCTTTTAGGTTTAGTCTTTCTATTCCTATAGTTAGAGTTTTTGTCTGGTGGTCTGGGAAGAACATAATTGTTACGACTCCTCCTAGAATAGTTAAAGTTATGGTACATGGGAGTGTTGTAGATAGGCTTAATCAGTCTCCTAGCATAGCAATTATCGAAAGAGTGACCATATATATCACAATAGGCGCAATAAAGATTGCTCAGAATAGGGTTTTCCTTAGGAAAGTCTCTAATCAAAGGTTTTGAGAAATTTTCAGGCTGAATTTTATTCCTAGGTAGCACAGGTTTGAAAGCAGGTTCACTTTTCCTAATAGGGGGGCAGACATATTTTCCCTTTGATAATAACGTTGCCAAAGCCGTTTATGAAAATAAACTATTTAAGCAACTCCGAAAGTTTGTTGAAGAAACTCTTTACTTAAAATCAAAACTATTTTGAACACAAGATGTGTTAACAAAATTATGTACGAGATATGGACAAGATTTGATAACAAGTTTTAGTAAACAGTTTAAAATGTTTTAAACTCAGCACACTATTAGAAAGGGATGAGAAGATGTAGAAATATTGATACTCAGATTTTTAACGTGGTAAAACCTCACCAACTGAGGAAACATCCACGACTCCCTCTACGGAGTAAAATGAAAAAAAATCCACTAAAACAAATATTTGAGTTACAATCTATTTAACTAACATGCACACAAACAAATCTATACAAGTTTAGGAATATACCCTCTGGCGTCCTCAAACTTCTCTGCAGATCTTGTTTGTTGATGTAGTCCTCTCAGGTTGTACACTCCTCCTTTGTTTCAGCACTTTACGTCGACTTTAGTTCACCAGATCTTACAGCCAACACTTTAAGTGTTTGTAGTGTGAAGATGTGTTGTGAAAAGGTGTTCTAAACCACATGCATGAACACACACACCCTTAATAGTTACAAACAGTCCTAGTAAATTACAGTTTACTATATGCTGTGAACTTTCTTTTTCTTTCTTTCTCACAAAACATAAAACCTTTTTGACCTTTCAATAAATCCCAGAATCCACGGATATCTTTCTTCAAAATCGGTAAAGATCTTAATCAATCTCAGTTTTGAAAAGATTTTCGAGATTGAAAACCTCCAAGTGCGATTCTAATACTAGGTCAAGGTTTAGTTTTGCAAGCAGTAAGAAATAGAAAGCATGTATTGTTGATTTGAAGTATGAAAACGTTTTTATCAAAAGAAATCAACAATATACTTCTCTGGATGAGAAATAATGTGTATCTACGTGTTTTGTAACTTCAAACACTTCAGATCTGAGATTTCTATTGAAACAGAAACCAGATCTGAAATAAAAAGTTTAAGTTGAACAGTAAGATTCGATGAACACAAGGAACAGCAAAACAAACACAACTCATACACTCAAACCCTCAAGAACACTGGAAAGGTGTTTTTGGTTTAGGTGTTTGATTTTGGCTGGAGAAGAGATAACGAAGTTAGGGTTTCTAGGGTTTCAATCTAGGGTTTCAAACTCTCTCTCTTCTCTCTTTTTTTCTCTCACTTCTCTCTCTACTCTCTCTTCTCTCAGAGGAAAACAAAATGGCCAAAAATCTTCGAAGTCTGAGAAGATGAGGGTTTATATAGGGGGCTGAGAAGGTTCCAGACGTTCGAGTGAAAACAACGGTTGTGATCAAGTCAATTCTTCTTGACTTTGATCCAAGGGTTAACAGCAAGCGGTGGTTAAACAAGCTGTGATAGGTGGAGATGTTTACACAGGGATTACCAAAGATCGCATGCAGACCCTAGATAAGAATTGATCCAAGGGCTCAGGTGTGACGCGAAGTTTGTGTCTACAAAGAAACACAAATGTAGGCAATCAGAAGGCTGCACGTGTTGGCCAGCAATTGGAAACAAACGCGCGTCCCAAACTTAATTACATGCACACCCTCTAGACTCTAGCGCTTTCGGTTTCTACCCAGGTAAACAATCATCCCAAAAACAGCACAAAATAAAATTGCAGTTTGACCCCAAAACTTTTAAAACCAAATTTTATTTATAAAAATTAAATTTGAAAAATGTTTAAAAAATCCCAAAAATTATTAAAAACCAAATTAAGGGATTTAAACTCACTCAACACAAGAACACATATAAAAGTGCAATATGCAATGTAGTGTGGGTGTTCTAAGTGTGTGAGTGATGGCTATAAGTTCAGGATCATTACAACTATTAAATATGAAGTCCAATCCAACTTCTGAAGCTCTTTGGTTTCTAGGATTGACATAATTTTGTCACTATTTCCAAACTAGATGAGCTCTTATACAGTATAGACTCAAGTGAGTCAAAGGTATAAGGGCTTCAATCATTCATGAAGCGTTCATTGGGCGAAAACCGTAAGGGGAAAGGGAAGGAGAAGGTAGTGGTGGAGGAGGAGGTACATAAGGACGAGGATGTGGACCTCGTTGCGTCATCACCGACACGTACGAACTCTGATGATCTAGTCCCCTATTTGGCTCCCTTCAACCGACCGATGTCAAAACTTAGTTGACCGAGCATGTTTATACTAGACATATTTGATGGCCAACAGATAGGGAGGGGGTCGAGGGACCCGAATACCATCCAGGGTATGCCAGTTCATGGACGTTTGCTTCAAGACATCGAGGCCAAGGTGCTCGTCATGCATGTGATACCCGGGAAGGAGAAATCCCCATTATAGTTGCGTGAAAAATGAGGCACGATGCATATTGCTGGGTGTATTAATTCGTATACCGTGTGGCCTACTCACCTCCTCAGACCTACCCCCGACATGTAGTGACATTATTTGAATTAAATTGTTTTAAGTTGTTACATTTGAATTATATTTGGATTATATCGTGATGCATATTGTTTTGAATGTATATTTGCATTATCTCTATTTTATTTGGATATATGATGTTTGAACAGGTACAACGTTGCTATAATAGGTACAGATATATTGCTGGGCAGTGGCAGTGGCCATACTGCCTAGTAGATTTTTTATCAATTCTGCCCAGAATTATCACGGCCATTGATCGTGATAATTTTTTATTAAATGTCACGGGTTTGACACTGTTATTAACCGTGAATAATCTTGTCACGGTCACTGACCGTGACATGATCGTGACAAGTTCGTGACAACCAAAGTTGTCACCCCCGAAATTTTCACGGTCATTGACCTTGACAAGTCCAACTTGTCAAGGTCAATGACCGTGACAATCCGACAGATTTGGTATAGTGATACTTTATTTTTATATTTTGTTTACTCAAAAATTGACAAAATTAATATATATATATATATATATATATATATTTATAAACACAAATATTAAACTTTCATATATACATGATACATAAATATATGTATACATACATATATAAATGCATTAATTTATTATGTGTTCTTTAAGTATGCTTAATAAGGTATGTTGGAAAGTTTCTCTCTCCCTCTCTCTCTCTCTCTCTCTCTATATATATATATATATATATATATATATATATATATATATATATATATATATGTATGTGTGTGTGTGTGTGTGTGTAAATAAACATACATACATACATAATATAAATGTGTACGTACATGATGAATGTTGAAATCTTTAGTGACTTTAGACCCACACGTGATCTCCTCTGTTCCTCAGACGTGTAAGATTAGAGAAGTGTCAATCTTAACGACAAGGGCTTAAAGTGGTTCAAACTTCTGTTGAGGGTCTTACGTTCACTGTCGAAGGTGTTCCACTAATGTTTTAGATTGCGAATGAAGTATTACAGTCTAAGAGACCTCTTGAGCTTTGGTTAAGAGAGTTTGAGATCCTGCAGACTTTGTCAACAGCACATAGGACCTTAGAAAGTAACTGAATGACTTCTCTAAGGGTGCTAAGGTACTGATTCAGGGATCTGCAAGATATACAATGGTTTAAGCAATGGAACTGGTCCAAGTTACAAACATAAGCTCACGACAGTGAGTTGTGAGTATGGAATGGAGTGTAAACACTTGTGAAGTGCTAGAAATCTTGTGAGTGATTATTTGAATGCCTTAATCTCTTTCAACGCTCGAGAATGGTCCCCTTTCACATTATACTAGCCTCATATTTATAGAATAACTCTTTGAGATAGAACGAATGGACTGTCACAGCATGACTTTGACAACTCTGAGGTTTGTGGGTGTGAGTAAGGTGGTCGAGTGTTGGGAAAAGTATTTGCAAGTGGTGTAAGGTGGTTGATGTGTACATTTAATAATGATACGAGCATTCAATGCATGTGGAGTTGGGTAGTGCCGGTCGGTGAAATAGAGTTTTGCTTCTCACCTACTTCGTCAGACCGTTTGTAGGAGATTTACCGAAGTTCCAAGAGATTTAAAAGAGTCGTGGACTTACTCAAAATTGATCCCGAAGTACCATACTACCTCATCCTATGACTAAGGCTTGGGTGACCTCGGGAGGCCATTTTCCTTCAATCTTAGGTTTAAACGCAATTCATAACGGAACCTTAATGTTGTGTTCACTAAGCTTTCTTGACGGGGTATGCTGGAATGATCAATCTCCCGAATGGGAGAATGTGTGATTGAGGCCTGCTACAGTACTATGGATCACCTTGAAAAGTAGCGGAGGTTTTATAAGATAAAAGGGGGTCTGTTTGAGGGTCTCGGGATAGCTGTGGGAACTTTGTTTCCTTCGAAGATACACTACACCAAAAAGGCCAAATTGGCAGCTTTCAACCGGCCACCATTATCACGATCAATGACCGTGATAAAAAAACACGTATTTTTTGCAAGTTCATGATAATGGCTCGTCACGGTCATTGACCGTGACAAGTACAATTGTCACGGACTTGTCACAGTCAATGACATGACAATCTTATAAAGTTGTCATGGTCAAAGACCGTGATAGGTTCGTGATAAATTTTTCAATAACCCCCCCCCCCCTCCTTTTTTCCCACGATTTTGGTTTCCCTCCCTCTTTTTCTCTCTAAGCGACTGCTCTCTCTCTCTCTAAGCGATTTTCAGGTTTTTGTTCTCTCTTTCTCTTTCCTTTATATATATGTGGGCGGTGCGTGTGTGTGCATGTAAAGGTGTGTGTGCGTGCATGTGCATGTGCATGTGTGTGTGGTGGGGGGAGAGGGCAGGGGCTATGAGGGTGGGGTGTGTGTGTAGGTGGGTGAGTGTGTGTTTATAGTAGTGTGTGTGTGCGTGCGTGTGGGGGGGGGGGGAGTGGGGGGTGGTGAGGGAAGGGTGCGTGTGTGTGTGTATTGATTAATTTAAATACCCAAGCATCTTAGCATCTTTCTTAGGAATGAGGTATTTTAGCATCGTGTGATCGGTAAAGCATGTGATGGGTGAACCAATAATGCACGAGCGAAATTTGTCAAGGGAAAACACTACCGCTAGTAATTCTTTCTCCGTGTTGGAGTAATCGAGTTGTGGTCCGGTTAGAGTCCTGCTAGCATAGTAGATGACATAAGATTTCTTATTTTTTCTTTGGCCTGGAACAACCCCTATAGCGTAGTCACTCGCATCACACATAAGCTCGAATGGAAGGGACGAATCCGGAGTTTGCATGATGGGAGAGAAAATAAGCATGCTTTTTAATTTATCAAAAGTGCCTTGGCATGCTTCATTCCACTCAAAGGGAGCATCCTTCATAAGGAGGTTACTGAAGGGTCTAGTGATGGAACTAACATCCTTGATAAACCTTACCCAGGTATCTCTACTGTACCTCATCCTACTATGCTAAACTTGCTCCTATCTGTAAAAGTGACTTTACCTTCCTCATGATCCTCTAGGTAGGTAAGAAATGAAACGTCACCTGTCATGTGCTTGAAGCACCTACTATCAAAATACCATTGTGAGGTATTATGTGCTTTAAGAGCAACATGAACAACAAGGGATTTACATCTTGCTTAGGTATCTAAGAATTATAATCTTGTGTTTTTCGTTGTCATTGTTAGTTATAGCCGGGATGTTGGAAGTATACACTAACGGCAAAAACATCCGTTGGAACTCTACCATCAAGCTGTGAGAAGTGGCAACTAGAAACTCAACCTTCTCTTTAAGACTAATAAGATCACTAGTGTGGTGTGACTGAGTATGTGTACGTAGAGTTCGACCCAACCTATAGCGAAACTCCTTAAGGTGGCCCTTTTTCTTGCAATAAGTACAAAAGCACATGGTTTTAGGTCGGCCTTGGTTTGCTTTTCTTGGCCAAATTCTTCTGTGAGGTTTTGGTTGATGGCCATATGTATTCGTTGTAAACTCAGGAATCGATTTCGGTGCAATATGAGACGTGGAAGTACCGTCAAATTCTATGCCTTTCACCAAACCCTAAACCAGGGCCGAGGAATATCTTTCCCATCTTTCATGTCCGCTATCTTTACCATGGCCTCCCGGCCTCTCTCTAGGTCATGAATTGGTTGGGTTATAAGGGGCTTTAAGTTTTTTCCAAGCCTCCACGGGTGCAAGTATCTCACTCGTAATACAGCCACTCGCTTGGTCAAGTCCTCTTTCTCTCTCTCAAAACTACTCTCTCTCTCTCTCCAAATAGTTTCTCTCTCTACACAGACTCTCTCTCTCACAATAGAAACTTTCTCTTTATCTCTCAAGGCAATGCTAATATCCTAAATCCTTTTCAAACGCGACAATCCTAAGAGATAACCTTTATTTTTTTACTGTTTTTAGTTTTAGATGAATATGAATCAACATACAAATCGGCGTAGGCACGTCATAGGTTACTCTCGCTCTCACTTGCAGCATTTTCCCCCTCACTCACATCGTTTTCACTATCGAGGTGTCCCTATGAAGTAGCATACTCTTCATCGTGAGGTTCACTATATGTACTTACATGGCTAGCCATGAATGCTGTGAGGTTACATTCATGTGATGACTCGTCTCCAGAATCCACCGACTCCACCTCACTTTCGTCACTAAGGGAGGCATTTAAAGCAGCTTTTCATTTGCCTTGATGTTTCAACCTAGTCGGACACTCAAAAGCCTTATGAAGTCTATCGTCACACTCATAACATCTATCTTCGTCTCTTTTTGGAGTGTAATTTTTATCTTTATCATTATTCTTTCCAAATTTTTTTTCTCAAAATTCTTTTTATTTGAAATTGCTATTATTTTTTAATTTGAGAAACTTCTTGAAATTTTTAGCAAACAATGCCAAATCGTTTAAATCAAAATCAAACTCAGAACCTGACGTTTCTTCCTCTCTCCTTTTAGATGACTCACCCATCTTTCTAGCTGACTCCTCCCTTTTTCTAGCCTGGGTTTTAAATGTTATCCCGTTATCTTTAGATTTAATCCTATTAGGATACGTGTCAATTTCATGTGTAGAGGTCTCATCCCAGTTCTTCTCATTTAAGATTTCTAAAATTTCCTATTGAATTTATCACAGTAACTTTAGGGATAAAACGCTTAGGCAATGATCTCAAAATATTTTTAACTACTCGTGCATTAGGAATATGTTCACCAAGATTGAAACTAGTATTGACAATATCAGACAAACGAGCGTATAATTCATCAAAACATTCATATTCAAGTATGGTTATTGTTTCAAATGGAGTAGTTAAATTTTGCAATTTAGATTCTTTAATCGCATTAGTACCTTCATGGGTAAGTTGAAGAACATCCCATGCTTACTTTTTACGTGGTACACATCATGATGCATCGGAACTCGTCGAGTGTGATGGCTCCCGAAATTGCACTTAGCCCACAAGAGTTATATGTACTCCATTTAAATTTATCCTTAGTCCAGTCTGACACCGGTTTAAGGCTTGTCACATTATCTACGGTGTCAGAAGGAGGATTCCACCCTCTTTCACATACAACCTGGACACGCTCATTAATGGCCTTTTAAAGAAGATTTCATACGAGCTTTCCAATAATCATAGTTATTCCCTTCAAAAATTGGCAAACGATTATACAAGTTTTCCATTGAACTTAAGCTTTTTAAAAAATTAAGTTTTTAGAAAAAATTGATATTCAGAGAAAATTTTGCGAAAAAATTACACGGGATAATTATGTAATTGGCTTTGATACGAATTTGAGAGTGTGCTTTCTTTCAATGGATAAACTTGTTTAATTAAATTCTAATTTTATGCCCAAATTTTAATTAAACTCCTAAAACATGTATCTAATTATGGTTGACAATAATACGAATAATCTAGCATGCATAACTATACAAACACAAAACATATTTGAGGAGAAATCCCCAACAGGGGAAAAACCTTTTATTTCTATATAAAATGTAAATATCCAACTTACAATTACATAGCATAAATACAACATTTTTGTGACGAAAAAATACCCTCAGATGTCGTTTCGAAGTCTCCAGCAAGAGATCCCGTAAGAGCTCCAATTGGTCAATAATGGAGACAGCCTTCTTCTTCACACGTGTTACTCTAGAATTCGTAATATGAGTAATAAAGTCAAGAATGATTCACATAAAATAATTAGGGACTTTGGAGTGAATAAAAAAGGGTTTAAAAGTGTAACACCCCGCCTAATTAAATACCGGGTGGCCAGTCCCATACCAAATTAAAAAAAATATACAGTTGGTTCATTCTTAGCATCACTGTTGAAAATATTTACAACTCACCCAATACCCAATTAAGTTGGTGTTAAAAACTTTCCAAATTTTAATTCAACAAAATCCATTTTTAGTTTAAGAATAACACGACACATTATTCTACCACAATAATAACTGAACAGATAACACAAAAGAATTTAATTAGAATTGGAATAAACATTCCCACATAATAATCCAATACAGTAATCCCAACAATAATAAATGTATTAAAATGACACGAACACAATAGTATATGACTCAGATAAAAAAGAGATAACTGAATTCCTTTGGGTGACATGCCCTAACTAAAAGAACACTGTGAATCAAATGAAGATATGTGTCTAAGCAATACTACATAGCTCCATAGCTCGTCATAATCCACTAAGGTTGGCGTCCCTACTGATGGACACATGATATAGAAGGTACAATAGAAAAGAAAATATGCAAGGAAACGAGTCAGAGCCCGATGTGAAAATAATTTTTAAAACATCAAGTATTTAACAAGTGCAATAAAGCATTTATTATATACATGTTAGTATCCAGACTCTCACTTGCTATTCTCACCTCTCATCTAGAGTGCACACTTAACGTTTTCTATTAACCTCCTAGTTAATGGTTCCTCCTCACTAGTTTCCATAATATGATTCCATCCCATATCATAACCCCGTATGTCCCATACTATACGTAACATAATCATTCTTATACGTTTTCCCATTCACATGAATCGTTTCTCATCAATATGAATCGTTTCTCATTAATATGAATTAAGATCTTCAAATCTACAAGAATAACTATTCATTAGCTTAGTTCAATTCTTTTTCTCAATTCACTGTTATCTACAATTATCACACAATATGATTTAACCACTATATACACATACATTTAATTCATCATTATATATATATATATATATATATATAGAATACAGCACCTCGAGTCACAGATGCGGTGCAATGCATTACTCTGCTATCATGTCCCATTATCGCTGGTCGCCGAATAGGAGACAAAAGGTTGGGTAAGAATTCCTCGAACCACAAACAACAACACATAAATTAGAGGCGAACATAGTTCTCGTATCCATAGGTCATGCACATACCTACGTACCCACAGTCAACGGACTAATCAACTCCTCGATAAGTCTTTCATAGACCTATGTTCTTGAGCGACAAATCAAAGATCCCGTGGATTCATCAGGATATGACTGCCCTCACGCGCAAACCTCCCGACGATAGCAAGTAAGCTAGGTATGTCATACACATAAATCAACAATCAATAAAATAGGAATTATCATACCTATAATATAATATCAACAAGGTACTCACACTACCATAAGAAAATTCCCATACGTAGCATTATATCTCTTTAAACTTAATCATCCCCGAGCCTCACTCATTACTCAAGGTTCAAATAGGCTTTTCCTCAACATATTTATTCAATAAGAAAATCACTAATATCCTACTATTCCATATCATATTATCTCCCGAATTACCACGAATTAAACTCTCCCTTAATTAGGGTTATAACCGACAGTTTCTAATCTCTTATAAACACATCTTCTATCAACTAGGATTGAATATCATCATCACATGGCTCATAGTCTATAGTATTTCATTCACACGATAAGACTTATCAACAAAACCAACATCCTCGTATCCTATAACATCTCTCCACTCCCGACGTTGTTAAGGTTCATGCGCGGAACGTCTCGCAATGCAAAATCCAAACACGGAACCCCTCTAATACACTACTACTTAACTTTGTCGGACGTGGAGGTCCGTAAACTTTAAATACGCAACCAGGATAACCTCATCCCCTTCATTCAACCAAATGTGGTCTGAACTCCCATCTCTATCCAGGAGCCATATCGCTAAGTGCATGTACTACACTCAGTCCTTGCGCAATCAATGATGAGCTTAAACTCACACCTCGATGATCAAATTGTAACCCTAAGTCTACCCAGGTATTATATTAAATCTCCCCTACTGGACCTTTCCTTAATCCTTAAGAATACCAATTAGAATCCAGCACATGAATATAGCAACCAAAATTTCTTACAATTTAATTATCATTATTCTAATCAATTGAATCCTAATCAAATCAATTCGACTCTTAACTAGGGCTTACTGAACCTTCCTAAGTCCCATAATATCCAATTAATAATCACCAAATATCTACAAAAGGTTTGGGATAAGAACCAACATTAAAAAGATACAACTTTAACGATCCTGGGGAGGTCGATCGATTGAAGGCAGGGGGTCGATCGATGGATCGCCCAGGTAACAACCCAGTTTTTCTGTATTTCTTCTACTACGGGTTTAACCATTTTTTAACATTAAAACCTTCATATTAACAACCTAAATGACTTATAAACCTTACTACATGATATATCAACACATCTGAATGATTTCTAATGATCTAAACATCCTAGAATCATCAAGGGATTGAATTAAAAACATGTTTATATCCTCTTTTTCCAGAAAAGTTTCAACATATTATCTTCAAGAACACATCAATGGTTTTCAGAATTTCTTCAACAGATTCATGATTATTTCGTGGATTACTAACCACCTACAACATGAGTTTGATTCATGCATATGTTAATATTTCCATAAATCCATTACTACTCCATCTTTAACTTCCAAACATGAAAAATCATCTCTTTTTATAACTATTCTAACGTGGACAATATACAAACTTAAATTGCAAATATCAAACAATTGCCTCTAATGAAGGTCTCATCCTTTGGTGTAGTATATCACAGGTTGTTCTCCCTTCTCCGTCCAACTTCCGGTGGTGGTTGGTGGTTGTGACTTTTGGTTCTTTGGTTCTCCTCCTTCCAAGAAAGCTTTTCACTTCCCAAGCAACCTTTCACTTTCTCTAGGAAGATGACTTCTTTATTTTGTGTAGAAGAGATGTATAACCCACGTACACTTAATCTCCAAATACTTATAATAGGACAAATCTCGAAATCACTATTTACCCCCCTATAAAAATGACCAAAATGTCATTTTGGGTTGTCTTTTCATTTTCAAATGACCCGAGACCCAAATTCAACATCCAAATAGACTTTTCTGACTATTTCAAACCTTCCAGACGCAACGATGCAGTCAAAATGACTATGAGATCGATAGAAAATAAATTTCCTTTTTAATTTAATAAATTAGTCCTGACACGTCCCATACCGCGTCCGACTAAAAATTCAAATTACCGAATTAATATCACACAGCCATATCAATAACATCACATTCATGTATTACCTAAATATGTTTAAATAATATTCAGAATCATTCATTTTAATATTCACAATTTGGATAAAACCCAAATAAATTAATTAATAATAAAATTCAATTAATCCATTAATTTAAAATATAACCTATTTTAAAAGTCATTAAAATTACGGGGTATTACATACTTCCCCCCTTATAATAGAATTTCGTGCCGAAATTCGAATAGATAAATCATACTGGTAAGGTCAACTCTGAGTACAAATCTCACATCGCAAGAAATCTAAGTAGTACCGCGCATACAGTACATTAACGAAAATCCCCATTGATGTTATATGACAAGCCTCACCATATAGTTCCAACTGAATCAAATTTAAACTTTACGCAATCTTCCCTATACCATCATCGTGACGAAGTTTAGGAAAAAGTAATCCTTAATCATTAAGTAAATAAATCCTGAAGTCATAATTTCTTACTGTTTCGCAATTATGAAAACTACTACAATCCAACCATCCAGGGCGCCCATACACCCTGTCGTACAACTTTCATCATAATATTTATCGCAAAGGTTATAAACTCATATCCTAAGGACCTAACTTATTTTGACTCCCAATGTTATTTAGTTTCATGTGTGGGGTGTTTAGCAAGCGAAATCCAAACAAGGAATCCCCCCGATACACTACTACCTAAAGTAATCGGTCATCGAAACTCCTCAGGTCCTTAGTCAATAGTATATAAAAATTAGGTTTATCGATTTTAAAAAAAATCAGGTTTTATCTATTTCAAATAGAGTCTACTCATCTACTCTCTTATAGAAGACAAGATGCTGGATATAGTAGTACATACGCTCTCGTATACCACAAGTCAATGCATGCCGATAGTCACATCATGTTCAGACATGCCCAAAGTAAGTAATTTCATGATTAAAAATCAGACTCACGTGATGACATGTAAAAATATAGGTGTCCCACACCCCCTCGGTGAGTCTACGTAAATAACAGTGATATAGGCTAAGTTTAGCAACCCTGTTTTCCCATACAATAATAATCGCTGCAAAAATCAATATACGCCTCATAATTCCTTAGATAAAAAACATACCCTCATTCGCGGGTGATGGTTGTTGACTCCCACTATTATAACTTTGCTCCGATGAGTCAATAAAAATATTACCCCAAATTTTCAACTCTAGTTCACCGCACTCCATTATATGCCCAAGCCTTTGAATATATTGACTTCGTTAGGTAACACACATAAGTCCCGCATTTCAAGAACTTCTACAGATGACTCTCCTCAATTATCCATAATAGGGGTGACCTCAACTACGGTCATCATATGCGAACATACTTCAAAACCTCCTAAGTACGATCCGTCCAATGGCCCTCATCTGCCACACTTCTTGTACAAACCCGTCCGAACGCAAATAAGCTTCACTAATATATACGTGATCTTACCAAAGAAATCAACAATCCTAAACATAGGGCTCTACATCAAATAACGCTAAGCTGAAAACACAATAAGCCGTACAGACCCTAAAAGACACTAGAACCTAGTGCTCTGATACCACCTGTAACACTATGCCTAATTACATACCGGGTGGCCAGTCCCATACCAAATTAAAAAAGAATATACAGTTGGCTCATTCTCTGCATCACTGTCGAAAACATTTACAACTCACCCAATACCCAATTAAGCTGGTGTTAAAAATTTTCCAAATTTTAATTCAACAAAATCCATTTTTAGTTTAAGAATAACACGACACATTATTCTACCACAATAAAAACTGAACAGATAACAGAAAAGAATTTAATTAAAATTGGAATAAACATTCCCATATAATAATCCAATACAGTAATCCGAACAATAACAAATGTATTAAAATGACACGAACACAATAGTATATGAGTCAGATAAAAAAGAGATAACTGAATTCCTTTGGGCGACATGCCCTAACTAAAAGAACACTGTGAATCAAATGAAGATAGGCATCTAATAAATACTTCATAGCTCAATAGCTAGTCATAATCCACTAAGGTTGGCGTCCCTGCTGATGGACACCTGATATAGAAGGTACAATAGAAAAGAAAATATGCAAGGAAACGGGTCAGAGCCCGATGTGAAAATAATTTTTGAAACATCAAGTATTTAACAAGTGCAATAAAGCATTTATTATATACATGGTAGTATCCAGACTCTCACTTGCTATTCTCACCTCTCATCCAGAGTGCACACTTAACGTTTCCAATTAACCTCCTAGTTAATGGTTCCTCCTCACTAGTTTCCATAATATGATTCCATCCCATATCATAACCCCGTATGTCCCATACCATACGTAATATAATTATTCTTATACGTTTTCCCATTCACATGAATCGTTTCTCATCAATATGAATTGTTTCTTATTAATATGAATTAAGCTCTTCAACTTTATAAGAATAACTATTCATTAACTTAGTTCAATTCTTTTTCTCAATTCACCGTTGTATAAAATTATCACACAGTAGATGATTTAACCACTATATACACATACATTTAATTCATCATTATATATATATATATATATATATATATATATAATACGGCACCCCGAGTCACAGCTGCGGTGCAATGCATTACTCTGCTATCATGTCCCATCATCGCTGGTCTTCGAATAGGAGATAAAAGGTTCGGTAAGGATTACTCGAACCACAAACAACAACACATAAATTGGAGGCGAACATAGTTCTCGTATCCATGGGTCACACACATATCTATGTACCCACAGTCAGCGGACTTATCAACTCCGTGATAAGTCTTTCATAGACCTATGTTCTTGAGTGACAAATCAAAGATCCCATGAATTCATCAGGATATGACTGCCCTCACGCGCAAACCTCCCGACGATAGCAAGTAAGCTAGGTATGTCATACACATAAATCAACAATCAATCAAATAGGAATTATCATACCTATAATATAATATCAACAAGGTACTCACACTACCATAAGAAAATTCCCATACGTATCATTATATCTCTTTAAATTTAATCATCCTCGAGCCTCACTCATTACTCAAGGTTCAAATAGATTTTTCCTCAACATATTTATTCAGTAAGAAAATCACTAATATCCTATTAGTCCATATCATATTATCTCCCGAATTACCACGAATTAAACTCTCCCTTAATTAGGGTTATAATCGACAGTTTCTAATCTCTTATAAACACATCTTCTATCAACTAGGATTGAATATCATCATCATATAGCTCATAGTCTATAGTATTTCATTCACACGATAAGAATTATCAACAAAACCAACATCCTTGTATCCTATAACATCTCTCCACTCCCGACGTCGTTAAGGTTCATGCGCGGAACGTCTTGCAAAACAAAATCCAAACAAATAACCCCTTCAATTCACTACTATTTAACTTTGTCGGACGTGGAGGTCTGTCAACTTCAAATACGCAATCGGGATAACCTCATCCCCTTCTTTCAACCAAATGTGGTCTGAACTCCCATCTTTATCCAACATCCATACCGTTAAGCGCTTGTACTACACTCAGTCCTTGTACAATCAATGATGAGCTTAAACTCACACCTCGATGATCAAATTGTAACCCTAAGGCTACCCAGGTATTATATTAAATCTCCCCTACTGTACCTATCCTTAATCCTCAAGAATACCAATTAGAATCCAACATATGAATATAGCAACTGAAATTTCTTTCAATTCAATTATCATCATTCTAATAAATTAAATCCCAATCAAATCAATTCGACTCTTAACTAGGGCTTACTGAACCTTCCTAAGTCCCATAATATCCAATTAATAATCACCAAAGATCTACAAAAGGTTTGGGATAAGAACCAACATTAAAAAGATACAACTTTAACGATCCTGGGGAGGTCGATCGATCGAAGGCAGGGGGTCGATCGATTGATCGCCTAGGTAATAGTCGAGTTTTTTTTGCATTTCTTCTACTATGGGTTTAACCATTTTTGAACATTCAAACCTTCATATTAACAACCCAAATGACTCATAAACCTTACTACATGATATATCAACAAATCTGAATGATTTCTAATGAACTAAACATCCTAGAATCATCACGGGATTGAATTAAAAGCATGTTTATATCCTCTTTTTCCAAAAAAGTTTCGACATATTATCTTCAAGAACACATCAATGGTTTTAAGAATTTCTTCAACAGATTCAGGATTATTTCATGGATTACTAACTACCTACAACATGAGTTTGATTGCTACATATGTTCATATTTACAGAAATCCATTACTACTCCATCTTTATCTTCCAAACATGAAAAATCATCTCTTTTTATAACTATTCTAACATGGATAATATACAAACTTAAATTGAAAATATAAAAAACTTGCCTCTAATGAAGGTCTGATCCTCTGGTGTAGTATATCACAGGTGGTTCTCCCTTCTCTAACCAACTTCCGGTGGTGGTGACCTTTGGTTCTTTTGTTCTCCTCCTTCCAAGAAAGCTTTGCTCTTCCCAAACAACCTTTAACTTTCTCTAGGAAGATGACTTTTCTATTTTGTGTAGAATAGATGTATAACCCACGTACACTAAATCTCCAAATACTTATAATAGGACAAAATCCTAAATCACTATTCATCCGCCTTATAAAAATGACCAAAATTCCCTTTTGGGTTGTCTTTTCATTTCCAAATGACTCGAGACCCAAATTCAACATCCAAATAGACTTTTCTGACTATTTCAAACCTTTCGGACGCAACGACGCAGTAAAAATGACTATAAGGTCGATAGAAAATAAATTTTCTTTTTAATTTAATAAATTAGTCCCGACACGTCCCATACCGCGTTCGAAAAAAAATTCAAATTACCGAATTAATATCACACAGCCATATCAATAACATCACATTCATGTATTACCTAAATATCTTTAAATAATATTCAGAATCATTCATTTTAATATCTACAATTCGGATAAAACCCAAATAAATTAATTAATAATAAAATCCAATTAATCCATAAATTTAAAATATAACCCATTTTAAAAGTCATTAAAATTACCGGGTATTACAAAAAGGCTAAGAGTTGAAATCTTAAAGTGCATCAGATATGCAGAGACGGAATTTTGAAAAACTTACATAACCTAACTTCATTGCAGGTATTTATAGTCTGAATAAAAAGTTGAGGCGGTGCATGTCATTCGAACGACATCTAATGTCATTAGAAACGGCCTATCAAACGACGTTAAAAAAATCAAAATAGTACTGTAACACCCCGTGTTTTTATTAACTATTTTTATTAATTAATTGGAATTTTTGAGAAAAATAAAATTTTGAATTTAATAATTTTTATTGGCTAAGTATGTTGGTTATGATTTTAGAAGAATAAAACTTCAAGCGGAATTAAAATCGGAGTTAAAATGGATTTTATATTGATTTTACAATTTTTGTCATTCATAATTTTTTCGGGCGAACTTCCAGATTTTTGGCATGATCGATCGATCGATGCCTGGGGGTAGATCGATCGACCCTCCCAGAAAACGTGAGCAGTAAACTGGTTTTAAGAATTTGTATAAGATTAGGACTCCTAATCACTATATAACCTTGTTAATATGTAGGGGGACTTCTCATAATCACTTTTTCTCCAGTTTTTCACCAGAAAATACTTCCAAATATTTTTCCTCTCACCCATAATCATCAACCTTCTTCATTAACAAGCTTTTTATCACAAGTTTTGGGAGGCTTAATTGGGGTTTAATCAAGTTGGTTCAAGAACACTCTTTTGCTAATTTTTCGCAAGGAATCAAGTTTTCCAATCAGATTTTCAACACGATCTGTACAGGCATGAATACTCTATTCTTTTCCTTTAGTATTACGCGTTTTAAGTGTCGCCTAAACCCTTAATTACATATTTTCTTAAAAACAATTAGTAACTTAACTAGAAAAGGTGGACACTAATTATGGGGTTATTTTTATAAATTCTTTTAATCTAAATAATATTCATAACCCTTTGGGCACGTAGGATTCGTGAGTGATTTTGGATTTTATTGGTGTAGGTTGCATGTAGAAAAATCCTAGTTTTAAAACCAATGGATTTGGGGGCATATAACTCATGTATTTTGTGTTGAAACAATGAAATTAGAAGTTTGATGTTTTAAAGGATGAAGTAGCAGTATATTTAATTTAAATAATTCAATGAGATTAATTGGAGGTTTATGACGAGGTGGTAATTAAATTAAGGTTTAATTGAATTGGACTATCATGCGTAGATTTATATGTTGATTAATTATGCTTGTTTGTGTGACTTGTTGGTATTACTATATTGCCTTTGCGATGACGAGTTGTGGGGTATTATTGCTCTACCTATATTTTAGGATGCCTTCTAGGTATGGGACTAGTGGGTAGGCCTTTTAATGATTTACGCCTTCTAGGTATAGGACTAGTGAGGGTAGATTATCGCGTTTTTATCATCTTGGGGGTGGGATGATTTTTGGTACTTTATCGTCGTTATGCTAGTCTAGGCATGAGACTAGGTCGAGATTTAAGTTAGAAATTCATCATATACATAGGGCAGGACGTATTGATAAATTGGGGACCCTTAGGTATGGGACTAAGGGGTATTTTGAGGATCTCACATCTATTAAAAGGGTGGGGTGATTATAAATTGAGAAATTGAGAATTAATGCCCAAGATAAAAACGGGTATTAAAATTTGTGGTGACATAATGTGTCGGGACCGAAAGTTTAAACGGGCCAGAGGGCGATTTATGTCGTGTCGTGTGTAGAACCTTGTCATGTGTCGGGGCTGACAGTTTAAATGGGTCAGAGGGCGATTGACAAGGGGAAGTGTGAAACTTTAATAGAAAGTGAGAACAATAATAAAAATTCATTAATTTAATGAAATTAACATCGTGGGACTTGGGAATTTAAAATCATATTGGTGTGCCTTTATAAATGGGGATTTTTGCAGGTAGTTAGTGATTTATATTTATTGCGTTTAATTTAAAAATTCTATTATGATATTTATTGCGTATAATGTTATTATCTGGATTCAAGGATCCTATTTGAGGGGAATAGTGTGTATTCTTGCTCGGGGCTTTGGCTCTGACCCATGCGTTGACTAATATTTTTCAAGATTAGAATTAGAGAAGCTGGATAAGATTTTTGGAGTTTATTATTTGGAGGTGCACCTGGAGCGGATTTACTTAGTTTTTTTGTTTTAGGTTAGACTTTCCTTTCAGTCGTATTTCATTATGAGACTCAGTTTAGAGAGTTATTGGGACATTTGGTTCCAAAGTTGTTTATGGGATTTATTTCAGTTATTGGAGATTGGATTTTCGAAGTTAGGATGTGATCGATCTTTTATCGCTTAGTTGTTTATCATCATTTGAGGTTGATTCAATTATTTATCTTATGGACTGATTTATTTATGTCTCATATATGTCTCATGCTAAGAATGGTATTTTATTTACTCACGCCCGACTTAGTTTTGGTGGCGGCCGACGCCAGAATTAGGCGGGGTGTGACAGATGGTATCAGAGCATGGTCTTAGGTCTCGGTGGTTATGAGTCCGTTTAGCTTCCGCGTTGCCGATCTTTGATTCCCTTTGTTGATTCGTACTCCTTAAGGTAGAGGGTCTAGCATACGTGTTAGATGTGTTTCTTGGAGATGTGAATTTTTGAGTTAAGGACGTTGTAGGCATTGAGTTTATAATTAGTAAGCTTGATGTGGGGATCCTTAGAATGGATTATGGAGATGATAATTATTTTTGAAGATTTTAGTACAAATGTTAGGTATCGTATGTATCGATTTTTGGTGTTGAGATTTAATTTGAGGACATTAGAATTTTGATGACTTTCGGCTATCGGATCGAGTGGGGGATTTGTGAGAGCGTGTGGTACGTCGTTATTTTCATAGTTATGCGTATGCATATAGGCAATATATATATTATTTTTTTGTTCGTGGGGAAGTGCGCGTAGATTAGGTGTATGGACGCTTAATTGTGGTATTCTACGGATAGGCATATGTAAGCCATATTTTTCTTTTGCAAGATTTGTGTGATGATGTGTATGCTTCGTCTAATTTCGAGGACGAAATTCTTTGCTAGTGGGGTAGTATGTAACACCCCGTGTTTTTGTTAACTATTTTTATTAATTAATTGGAATTTTCGACAGAAATAAATTTTGGAATTTAATAATTTTTATTGGCTAAATATGTTGGTTATGATTTTAGAAGAATAAAACTTGATACGGAATTAAAATCAGAGTTAAAATGGATTTTATATTGATTTTACAATTTTTGTCCCTTATAATTTTTTGGGGCGAACTGCCAGATTTTAGGCATGATTGATCGATCGATGCCTGGCGGTAAATCGATCGACCCTTCCAGAAACGTGAGCAGTAAGCTGTTTTTAAGAATTTGTGTAGGATTAGGACTCCTAATCACTATATAACCTTGTTAATCCGTAGGGGGACTTCTCATAATCACATTTTCTCCAGTTTTTCACCAGAAAACACTTCCAAATATTTTTCCTCTCACCCATAATCATCAACCTTCTTCATCATCAAGCTTTTTGTCACAAGTTTTGGGAGGCTTAATTGTAATTTAATCAAGTTGGTTCAAGAACACTCTTTTGCTAATTTTTCGCAAGGAATCCAGTTTTCCAATCAGATTTTCAACATGATCTTTACAGGAATGAATACTTTATTCTTTTCCTTTAGTATTATGCATTTTAAGTGTCGCCTAAACCCTTAATTACATCTTTTATTTAAAACAATTAATAAATTAATTAGAAAAAATGGCCACTAATTATGGGGCTGTTTTTATAAATTCTTTTAATCTGAATAATATTCATAACCCTTTGAGTACGTAGGATTCGTGAGTGATTTTGGGTTTTATTGGTGTAGGTTGCATGTAGAAAAATCCTAGTTTTAAAATAAATGGATTTGGGGGCGTATAACTCATGTAATTTGTGTTGAAATAATGAAATTAGAAGTATGATGTTTTAAAAGATGAAATAGCGGTATATTTAATATAAATAATTCAATGAGATTAATTGGAGGTTTATGACGAGGTGATAATTAAATTAAGGTTTAATTGAATTGGACTATCATGCGTAGTTTTATACGTTGATTAATTATGCTTGTTTGTGTGACTTATTGGTATTACTATATTGCCTTTGTGACGATGGGTTGTGGGGTATTATTGCTCTCCCTATATTTTAGGATGCCTTATAGGTATGGGACTAGTGGGTAGGCCTTTTAATGATTTACGCCTTCTAGGTATGGGACTAGTGAGGGTAGATTATAGCGTTTTTATCATCTTGGAGGTGGGCTGATTTTTGGTACTTTATCGTCGTTACGCTAGTCTAGGCATGAGACTAGGTCGAGATTTAAGTTAGAAATTCATCATATACATAGGGTAGGACGTATTGATAACTTAAGGACCCTTAGTTATGGGACTAAGGGGTATTCTGAGGATCTCACATCGATTAAAAGGGTGGGGTGATTATAAATTGAGAAATTGAGAATTAATGCCTAAGATAAAAACGGGTATTAAAATTTGTGGCGACATAATGTGTCGGGGTCGACAGTTTAAACGGGCCAGAGGGAGATTTATGTCGTGTCTTGTGTGGAACCTTGTCATGTGTCGGGGCTGACAGTTTAAACGGGTCAGAGGGCGATTGACAAGGGAAAGTGTGACACTTTAATAAAAAGTGAGAACAATAATAAAAATTGGTTAATTTAATGAAATTAACTTCGTGGGACTTGGGAATTTATAATCATATTGGTTTGCCTTTATAAATGGGGATTTCTATGGGTAGTTAGTGATTTATATTTATCGCGTTTAATTATCCCGTTTAATTTAAAATATTCTATTGTGATATTTATTGCGTATAATGCTATTGTCTGTATTCAAGGATCCTATTTGAGGGTTGTAGTGTGTATTCTTTCTCGGGGCTTTGGCTCTGACCCATGCGTTGACTAATATTTTTAAGGATTAGAATTGGAGAAGCTGCATAAGATTTTTGGAGATTATCATTTGGAGGTGCAGCTGGAGTGGATTTACTTAGTTGTTTTGTTTTAGCTTAGACTTTCCTTTCAGTCGTATTTCATTATGAGACTCAGTTTAGAGAGTTATTGGGCCATTCGGTTCCAAAGTTGTTTATGGGATTTATTTCAGTTATTGGAGATTGGATTTTCGAAGTTAGCATGTGATCGATCTTTTATCTCTTAGTTGTTTATGATCATTTGAGGTTGATTAAATTATTTATCTTATGGACTGATTTATTTATGTCTCATATCTGTCTCATGCTAAGAATGGTATTTTATTTACTCATGCCCGACTTAGTTTTGGTGGCGACCGATGCCAAAATTAGGCGGGGTGTGACAGATGGTATCAGAGCATGGTCTTAGGTCTCGTAGGTTATGAGTCTGTTTAGCTTCCGCGTTGCCGATCTTTGATTCCCTTTGTTGATTCGTACTCCTTAAGGTAGAGGGTCTAGCATACGTGTTAGATGTGTTTCTTGGAGATGTGAATTTTTGAGTTAAGGACGTTGTAGGCATTGAGTTTAGAATTAGTAAGCTTGATGTGGGGATCCTTAGAATGGATTATGGAGATGATAATTATTTTTGAAGATTTTAGTACAAATGTTAGGTATCGTATGTATCGATTTTTGGTGTTGAGATTTAATTTGTGGACATTAGAATTTTGATGACTTTCGGCTATCGGATCGAGTGGGGGATTTGTGAGAGCGTGTGGTACGTCGTTATTTTCATAGTTATGCGTATGCATATAGGCAATATATATATTATTTTTTTTGTTCGTGGGGAAGTGCGCGTAGATTAGGTGTATGGACGCTTAATTGTGGTATTCTACGGATAGGCATATGTAAGCCATATTTTTCTTTTGCAAGATTTGTGTGATGATGTGTATGCTTCGTCTAATTTCGAGGAAGAAATTCTTTGCTAGTGGGGAAGTATGTAACACCCCGTGTTTTTGTTAACTATTTTTATTAATTAATTGGAATTTTCGACAGAAATAAATTTTGGAATTTAATAATTTTTATAGGCTAAATATGTTGGTTATGATTTTAGAAGAATAAAACTTCAAGCGGGATTAAAATGGGAGTTAAAATTGATTTTAACATTTTTGTCCCTTATAATTTTTTGGGGCGAACTGCCAGATTTTAGGCATGATCGATTGTTCGATGCCTGGGGGTAGATCGATCGACCTTCCCAGAAAACGTGAGCAGTAAGTTGTTTTTAAGAATTTGTGTAGGATTAGGACTCCTAATCACTATATAACCTTGTTAATCCGTAGCGGGACTTCTCATAATCACTTTTTCTCCAGTTTTTCACCCGAAAACACTTCCAAATATTTTTCCTCTCACCCATAATCATCAACCTTCTTCATGATCAAGCTTTTTGTCACAAGTTTTGGGAGGCTTAATTGTAATTTAATCAAGTTGTTTCAAGAACACTCTTTTGCTAATTTTTCGCAAGGAATCCAGTTTTCCAATCAGATTTTCAATATGATCTTTACAATCAGGAATACTCTATTCTTTTCCTTTAGTATTATGCATTTTAAGTGTCGCCTAAACCCTTAATTACATCTTTACATTAAAATAATTAGTAAATTAATTAGAAAAAGTGGCCACTAATTATGGGGCTGTTTTTATAAATTCTTTTAATCTGAATAATATTCATAACCCTTTGAGTACGTAGGATTCGTGAGTGATTTTGGATTTTATTGGTGTAGATTGCATGTAGAAAAATCCTAGTTTTAAAATAAATGGATTTGGGGGCGTATAACTCATGTAATTTGTGTTGAAATAATGAAATTAGAAGTATGATGTTTTAAAAGATGAATTAGCGGTATATTTAATATAAATAATTCAATGAGATTAATTGGAGGTTTATGACGAGGTGATAATTAAATTAAGGTTTAATTGAATTGGACTATCATGCGTAGTTTTATACATTGATTAATTATGCTTGTTTGTGTGACTTGTTGGTATTACTATATTGCCTTTGTGACGATGGGTTGTGCGGTATTATTTCTCTCCCTATATTTTAGGATGCCTTCTAGGAATGGGACTAGTGGGTAGGCCTTTTAATGATTTACGCCTTCTAGGTATGGGACTAGTGAGGGTAAATTATCGCGTTTTTATCATCTTGGAGGTGGGTTGATTTTTGGTACTTTATCGTCGTTACGCTAGTCTAGGCATGAGACTAGGTCGAGATTTAAGTTATAAATTCATCATATACATAGGGTAGGACGTATTTATAACTTGGGGACCTTTAGGTATGGGACTAAGGGGTATTCTGAGGATCTCACATCTATGAAAAGGGTGGGGTGATTATAAATTGAGAAATTGAGAATTAATGCCTAAGATAAAAACAGGTATTAAAATTTGTGGCGACATAATGTGTCGGGGCCGACAGTTTAAACGGGCTAGAGGGGGATTTATGTCGTGTCGTGTGTGGAACCTTGTCATGTGTCGGGGCAGACAGTTTAAACGGATCAGAGGGCGATTGACACGGGGAAGTGTGACACTTTAATAAAAAGTGAGAACAATAATAAAAATTGGTTAATTTAATGAAATTAACTTCGTGGGACTTGGAAATTTAAAATCATATTGGTTTACCTTTATAAATGGGGATTTCTACGGGTAGTTAGTGATTTATATTTATCGCGTTTAATTATCCAGTTTAATTTAAAATATTCTATTGTGATATTTATTGCGTATAATGCTATTGTCTGGATTCAAGTATCCTATTTGAGGGGAGTAGTGTGTATTTTTGCTCGGGGCGTTGGCTCTGACCCATGCGTTGACGAATCTTTTTCAGGATTAGAATTGGAGAAGCTGCATATGATTTTTGGAGATTATCATTTGGAGGTGCAGCTGGAGCGGATTTACTTAGTTGTTTTGTTTTAGCTTAGACTTTCCTTTCAGTCGTATTTTATTATGAGACTCATTTTAGAGAGTTATTGGGCCATTCGGTTTCAAAGTTGTTTATGGGATTTATTTCAGTTATTGGAGGTTGGATTTTCGAAGTTAGCATGTGATCGATCTTTTATCGCTTAGTTGTTTATGATCATTTGAGGTTGATTCAATTATTTATCTTATGGACTGATTTATTTATGTCTCATATCTGTCTCATGCTGAGAATGGTATTTTATTTACTCACGCCCGACTTAGTTTTGGTGGCGACCGACGCCAGAATTAGGCGGGGGGTGACAAGTACGAGGTTATCTGATTCATCTAAGAAACGACCTTCGAACGACGATTCAAATGACAGTGCATGTCGTTAGAAGCTGTTGTTTGAACGACTTATCAATGTCGTTTGAACGACATTGCTATGTCGTATGAACGACAGGAGCGACATTGCTGTTAACAGACCAGCCTTGCAGTCGCACCTTGCCTATCAGATTTTATATTTTTGATTATAGATTAGGTTGCTACTCTCTTTCAGTTCTTTTTATTTTTGGATTATTATATGGGCATAAGTCCGAAGTCTATTTTATTTCTTGCTAGTTCGACACACTTATGAGTAAGGTGGGATTTATTTATATTATGTGGATGTTGGATTCTATTATTGTCTTAGATGTTAATTTAAATTCAGTTTCAAACTCAGTCATGGTCTATAAGTAAATATTTTATATGTTTTGATGCTGAGAATGATATAGATTATATAGAAAGCCCCATCTTTGGCATATTTCATTTGTCTAGCCTTCACGTGAGAAAATGGGGGTTATTACAATTGGTATCAGAGCATCCAGGTTCTAGTGTCCTTAGGATTTATGTTACGTTCATTACATTCTACGTTGCGTAGTTTGATATGTAGAGCCTATAATTAGGATTCATTGTATTCTTGCCATTTGTACTAATCCAAACCTTATTTGATCTCAGGTGGCAAATGGAATGAAGGGTAGACCTAGGTTCGTAGCCGCACCCACTGTAAATGAAGAGGCTCAGCTGGAGCCACGGTAGCAAGCTCAGGCTTCGTCGGCCTAACCTATGATTACCCCAACAGATATAGCTACCATCGTGACCCAAGTAGTCTCTATCGTGATGGTAGAATGATCTAGCACTTTCCACCACCTCATGCACAACAACATCCACCACCATCACCATAACAAATGGTGTTAGCATCCTAGACATCGGGGTTAATCTAGGGCGGAGCTAAGGAGGTTTTAACAAATGGCTAACCTTCAGAGTTTTCGGGCAGTTCAGACATCTTGTGGTGAGCCAATGGAAAAAGAACATTCGTCACACTTACTAATGGTGGGGTGCAATCCAGTTCAGAGGCAAATGTTGGTCTCATTTCGACTTGTGGAGGTGGTACTCCACTAGTGGGAGTCAGTTACTTTCTTTGCAGAGAGGGATAGTTTGACCATAGACGAATTCGGCAAGAAGTTCGAGGGCATATATTTCCCTCAGGCGATGTAGTCAAATATAATGAGTCGTTTCTTGGACTACAAATAGTAGGATCGCAGGGTGGACGAATATGAGGAGCAGTTCACTACTCTCTCTTACTTTGCAAAGGAGTAGGTGAACACAGAACAAAGAAAGATGTATAGTTTATAGAAGGGTCAGCCTGGTTTATTAGGAAGGCACTTTTAGGGAACTCAATATTCATTACGTATAATAATATGGTCAACTCTTCCCTTCTACACTACCTAGATCATAGGGCCTTTTAGAGAAATAAAGGTGAAAAGAGAAAGTGAGATGAGATATTGAACTCGTAGGGTAAGATGAGTGGAGGTAGCGTTGGGGGCCCAACAGTTAGGGATCCTCCATTTACAGATCATCATAAGTGATTCTAGGGTTCTGATGATCGGAATAGGTAGGGCCATGGTCATTAGGGATGGGGATGGAAGAGCTAGTGACAGCATGGACAATAGCATATGGGCCATCAAGTCCAAGCTCATCAGAATTGAGGCCAGCAGGGCCCCACAGGCGGAGAGACGCCCATTTAATGAGAACTGTTACACTTGTGGTGAGAGGGGCCATGCGTAAAGGCGGTGTCCTCGGGGTAATCAGGAACCTCAGGAGCAGGGTGGTTAGAGAGGATATCTGGTGCCACAGGGGCAGCGCCAACAGTTACCAACTCCAGGAGTTACAATATTAGCCATACCAGCACTAGCCGCTCCACGTTAGGGATAACTGCCACAGTTGCATTACAAATGAGTGTACCATATTGCACCGGCAGGGGAACAGTGACAGTTCATGCAGTAGAGGGTATGTTCCTTATCTTTGGGCAAGTGGGTCATATTTTGTTTGACATGGGTTCATCTCACTGATTTGGTAGCACTGGTTTTACAAGTGAGACTGGGATGATAAACTGTGCTTCTAATATTATAATGCATATAGATTCACCCGTGGGTAGAGGGGCGTCGATGCATTCAGTATGTTGGATTATAGGGGTTGAGATTGGACGATTCACATTTGTGGCAGACTTACTAGTACTAGATATTCATGAGTACGATGTCATACTAGGGATGGATCGGCTAGCTATATACATAGCCTGTGTTCAATGTTATGATAGGTCCATCATCTTCGCCATTCTGAGACAGGATGTAATACACTACCCTAGAAATTAGGTATTTAACATTATTTGATGTGTTTTGTCCAAATAAAAATTAGAGGAACAAATAATCCATGTGTAACATATAAAGTAATACGTTAGGTGGCGTATTACATAAATATTTTAAACGAGAAAAAAATCCACGATGCATGTGTCGCATGAATGCGTATTTAATCTCCAATACTATTATTTAGGATGTCCGTTAAGTCTGGGGGAAAAATGTCAAGGAATGAATGTGACACGGACAAAGTTAATACAATGCGATATTTAAATGGTATGAAAAGCAAAGTATCACAATATAGATTAAATAAGAAAGTTTTGTATTGCATGGCCCTCATGAGTTTTATTTTGGGTTTATATTATTATTTTAAGTACTTAGATTAATTTTCACATGATTCGGACAGGCAATGAGCGCTACGCGAGCCTGAGTACAAATTGTCGGACGGTGCGCGACACTGCGAAAGTCCAGTTCTGCGCGAATTGTTTAGGACAATTGGTAAGACAAATTTTTTTTTTGAACCACATATTTATTCTCATAAAAATATGAGGAATATTACCTTGCGAAGAAAAATCAAAAAAATATTTTTTTTGCGCGGAGGTCACGATTCTTGCGCGCCTTGTGTAGGACAATCTGAGAGGCCAAACAACTATTGTAAATATGATTTTTTAGCCAAACAAATTCAAGGAATATGAATCTCAAGTTAAAAGTTTCAAAAAAAAGAAAAAAAATATTTTAGAGAGAGAAAGTGACGCAAATAACATTTTGTGGGTGTTTTGGGAAATTTTTCAAATAGGTTTTTGGGTCACATGTTGGTGCATTATGTTGTCACTTTATTACCTTGGTTTGCAGGTATTGGTAAGTGTTTTACACATTTTTGAACACATCATCACTTTTTATTTGGGTCATAAGTTTAAGACTTCTCAAAATAGCTTATAAGAGAGAAAAGTGAGTGCATAGGCTCCCCCATTCAATTCCAATCAAATCTATCATCACTCTCTCTCCCCTTGACCTCCCTTAAACCATTAGACATACCAAAAATTCCTAGCTACCCTTGAGCCACCCCAAAACCACCATGAAACCACCTTTTTATCGCATATAAACACCTTATTTCACCACGTGTAACTATAGGAAGGATGTTGGGTTGTTAGAGATGTTATTCTTGGAGGTTGGTTGAGGTTTATAGAAGCTTGGAGATGGATTTTTAGAGAATAATAAGGATTAGTTCATGGAGATTGAAGTTTTATTTGGAAGCTTGAAGAGTGGGCTATTGTGACTCCCTTTAGGGCCATCTTTGGAGTGGGGGAGTCACCCACCTTCCCTACCATTTTTTGAAGACCATTTTAAGGTGGGAAATACTTATCTATTACTAAGTTAAGTTGATGATGGTATTAGTATGAGTACTTTGCATCTTGTTGATATTATGTGTATAGAAATAGCCATCCATGATTAAAGTTTGAATACTATATGATTTCAAGATATAGTTTAGAAGAAAATAGGATTTTCTATTTTTGAAATAGGTCTTGTAGTAAACCTATCTTTAGTTTGATTTTTCTACATATTTAGAGCTTAAAATATATTGAATAAGGTTTTAAATGTACTAATAGGTATATTAGTATCATTCTTACTATTTTATATGAAAATGGAAACTTAAATTAATGATTGAATTGGTTTTTAAAAATGAATAATTTTCAGCCCACTATTCACAAACATTTTATGAAATAAAATGTTTTAAACTCATGTTTTAAGGTGAATAAATGACTTCTTTGTTGTGAAGAACATTTGGTATGTATCTGCCGATTTTTATGAGATTACTCTAGTGATTTTAATGTTGATGAATCATTATGAAATGAGAAAATGGATTTTCATTTACAAAGTATACAATTTAGTTTCTTAAACTAAGTTTTAGGGTTAAAAGTATAGATATGTGAAACTGTAGTCTTCTTGCAAGCTTTGGGTGACAATGAAAGTGTAGAAGGCTAAGTGTAAATAAAATGACTAAGTATGGGTACTTATATGAAAAGTCATAATTAAAGTGTGTAACACAAAGTTTGAAATGTAAAGTGTCAAATGTTTAATTGTTGACTAAAATGGATTTTTAATGTTAAAACTCATAAATAAATGTGTAGACTTTAATATGTGAAAAATATGATTTTATGTATTAAAGGGACTAATATGCAAAAATGTAATTTTCGACAAAGTGAGAAGTTGAAAATGTCATAGAGACTAAAATGCCTACGCGATAAATTTGGAGTTTAAAAATGGTGTTTTTGTAATTAGCACTTGAAAATAAAAGTGAAGTTACATATTTTGATGTAAATTAGGTAAATTAGCAATTTTCTTAAAGTGTAACATTTTCAGGAAACAAAAAAGTTAAAGAGTATTTTTACACGTATGTAGAAAGAATGAAATGAGTCCTTAAACATGAATGATTTTCGGGGTAAAGTCAACTTGTGTGGGAAAAAAAAGAACTTTAATGGAATATAATGATTTTTCCTAAATGAATAATGGGAAAATGGACTGTGCCCGAAAAGGCAAATTAATGTGGACAATATGAAAAATGTCGAACACATTGGCAAGATAATGATATTGGATGATGCTGAGTTAAGTAATTAAGCAGGGATATCCTGTCCCTAGTTGTGAAAGACCCTAAATCAACTGCAGTTTTCTTGGCACTTGGTGCCGGATGGTGAAATTCCGTGAAACCGTGGGTGTGCGTGTGTTGTGACGGATGTGCGCGTCGACATAATACCTAAAGAAAATGCCAAGTAATGAATTGAATATTCATGAAAGAGGCATAAATGAATGGCATTAATTCATTGATTTACTTATGCAGGAATAACCCTTTAAGTGTTTAATATTCATATGGCAATATGGGATGGTTTAATAAGATTATATTATGATGTTTAAGCTACCTAATAAGGTTTGAACCATAATGAATACAAGCGTGTGTTATTTTAGGTTTTTAGAGGAAAATGAGTATTTGTCTAAACACGGTGTGTGTGTACGTTGAAAGAAATTCCTAAGTAATTATTAATAACTCACGTGAGTTAATGAACATTAGGGAAAAAACGTTTGAAAGAAAATGAAAGATTTTCCTCAATAATTTCTAATTGTTTAACCGTGTGCGTTAATGGGAAGGAATTCTAGCTTTTAAGCATAATAATACAAAACGATACTTTGTAAAGATAAGGAGAATAAATGGGTTAAATGACAATTTTGAAATAAAACGGTTTAATACGTTGGGAAACGTATTTTCAAAGGTATATATGTAGATACATACGTACTTTCAAATGCATATAGTGTATCGTGTGAGTATTCTTTTCTGTCGTTCGTTTCTATACTGCATTTGTATAGTTCTCACTGAGCATTTAGCTCACATCCCTCCTTTTATTACGGCAGGTTGCATGCTATTTCGTACCTTGATAGTGTGATACAGGTAAGTAGTTACTTGCATTTATGATTAGTAGCTCTGTTTACTTGGCCTTGGGGGCACTTCCCTTGTAACTATCATGTAGTTGAAAAAAAATTAAAATCACATTCTAACAAGAGTAACGTTAATAATAATAAAACTGGATTATAAACATCATTTAGGTTGTTTCACTGCACTTCACAATTAACGTAGGAACTGAATCAGGTTGATCCTTTATTAACCCTTAAATTCGGGTCGGGCCATTACATAGGAGATGTACCTAGTTGCGATGCCGCACCCCGGGGGTGGATTGAGCACACACATATACTATATTGAGGAGGATACTTTTTCGAAGGTCACAGTGTCACTAGGTTCCAACCCGGTAGTTAGAGAGTTTTCTGATGTATTTGGAGAGATTCCAACATTGCTACCTAGCAAGGAGATAAACTTCATAATCGATTTGATTTCGGTCATGAGAATTATTATGCGTACATCGTATCGGATGTCTCCTCTAGAGATGAGGGGGCTTAGGGACTAAATTGAGCAATTACTGGGACAGGGGTTTATTAAGAGGTGTACTTTATCGTGGGGTGCTACAATTTTGTTCGGCAAGAATAAGGTTGGGTCATTATAACTTTGTATTGACCATAGGAAGTTGAACAAGGCCACTATATGGAATAAGTATATGTTGCCTCATACAAACGACTTATTTGACCTGTTGAAGGGAGATGCTTACTTTTCTAAGATCGACTTGAGATCGGGGTATCATCAACATATGGTTTTTGGGTTATACCATTTGGGATAACCAATGCACCAGCTATTTTTACGCACATGATGAATTGGGTATTCAAGGAATTTCTGGATCAGTTCATCATAGTGTTTATTTATGACATCTTGATTTATCTCGAAATGCAAAAGAGCACGCACATCATTTACGGGTAGTTTTATGCACACTACAAGACCACTAGTTATATGCTAAGTATGAGAAATGTGGTTTCTGTATACGAGAAGTGCATTTCTTAGGCCACATCGTGTTTGAGAGGGGGATATTAGTGGATCTGGTGAAGGTTTTTACAGTAATGGAGTGGGGAGAGCGCACTACAACCATCGAGGTGCATAGCTTTCTGGGATTAGCTGATTACTACCGTTAGTTCATTCAGGGGTTCTCAAAGATAGTCGGGTCCCTAGAAAACTTGACTAGGAATAATTTTCCATTTTTATGGGATGATGTGTGTTAGTAGGCGTTTGATGAGTTGTAGGATAGATTGACTACAACACCAGTTCTGGGATTATCTCGGGCACGTATAGACTATAAGGTCTTCACAAATGAATCCTTGAGGGGACTTGGAGGGGTATTGATATAGGAGGAGAGACCGATAGCTTATGCTTCACAAAAGCTAAGGCCTCAAGAGGGACATTACCCCACCCATGACTTGGAGTTAGCAATCGTGGTGTTTGCTTTGTGAATATGGAGGCATTATCTCCTGGGGGAGAAATTCTAGCTATTCACAGACCATAAGAGCCTAAAATACTTATTTACATAGTGAGAGTTGAATATGAGGCAGAAGAAATGGCTAGAGTTTATAAAGGACTACCAATTCGACATTCAGTACCACCGTGGGAAGGCGAATGTCATGGCATATTATTTGAGCTACAAAATGATATTATAGTTAGCTGTGGTGTAGAAGACGAAGTGGAAATCATTTTATGGGGATGACGAGTTGATATATGCATATTTGGCGATTCTTACCATCATACCTGACATCATTATTCAGGTAGTGAAGGCACAGGCAAGAGATCAGCTTTGCCAAGAGAGGGTTAGGAAGTTGTTAGCCTAAGGAGAAGAGCACTATTCAATTGAGCCAAATGGCGGATTGAGATTTCAGGGAAGATTAGTCATCCCAGATGATGAGGAGTTGAGGCTAGACGTTATGATCGAGGCTCATAGTTCACTCTTTATGGTGCATCCTAGAGGGGATAAGATGTACCATGACATGCGACGCAGTATTGATGGACCGTTATAAAAAGGGACATAATTGTCTTTGTGTCCAAGTATGCTTTGTGTCAATTGGTAAAGGTGAACCATCATCATCTAGTAACTGTGTTACAACCTTTGGAGATACTGATGTGGAAATGGGAGAGATTTTCCATGAATTTTATCACTAGGTTACCTATATTATAGAGGGGGAACAATTCCATCTGGGTGATCATTGACAAAATTACAAAGGTGTCTCACTTTTTATCGGGCCGAACAGATTACAGTTCAGAGCAGTACGCTTGGATTTTCCTCGTTGAGATTTTGAAATGACACGGGGTACCACTTAACATTGGGTCGGACAGGTACATGACATTTGTGTCCCATTTTTTGAAGATCTTGCAGTAGGCCTTTAGGGCAGAGTTGAGGTTGAGTACCTTATATCATCTTCAGACCGATGGGAAGACGTAAATGGTGAACCTGATGTTGGATTGATATGCTACGGATGAGCATATTAGACTTTAAGGGGAGTTGGGAGTAGTACTTGCCCTTGGTGGAGTGTGCGTGTAACAATAGCTCTGAGTTCATGATTGGTATGGCACCTTTTGAGGCGCTTTATGGGAGACCTTTTCGTTCAACCTCATGTTGGTTGGAGGTGGGGGAGAACAAATTGCTCGATCCAAAGTTCATTAACGACACCATAGAGAAGGTGGAGATGATTCGAGTGAAGATTAGGATTGCCCAGGATAGGCAAAAGAGTTATGTGGATGTGGGCCAGAGACACTTGGATTTTAATGTCGACGATCAAGTACTGGTTAAGGTTTCTCCCAAGAAGGGAGTGGTGATATTTGGGAATAAGGGGAAGCTGGCTCCCCAAAATGTGAGACCATTCCCTATCCTTGAGAGGATTGGGCCCGTAGCGCATCGGTTAGGACTACCGAACCACTTACAGTGGATGCACGATGTCTTTCACATATCTGCATTGTGGAGGTTCCTTAGGATGAGATTTCTTGCTAGCACATCAACACTGATGAGATAGAGCTCCAACCAGACGCCACCTACGGGGAGAGGGCGTAAGGAGCACCGACTTCGATCTAAGGTCGTTCCGTTGATATGTGTGCAGTGTTGACATCATAAGGGGAGTGAGTCGACTTGGGAGAGAGAGGACGACATACAAGCAAAATATCTGGAACTCTTCTAGCTAGGTACATTTCGAATTCCGAGGACAAAATTCCATTATTAGGGGAGAAGAATTTAATACCCCGTATTAATAAATTTTTTTGCAGGAATTGAATTAATTGATGAATTTAATTAATTAGGTTGTGAATAAATAAATTAATTATTATTTCATGTTATATGAGTTTGACTTTTCATGTTAAATAATTTTTATAGAAAATAATTGCAAGTGCATTGAATAACTAATTTATGATGTGTGACACAATTAAAAATATAATTTTTGCATAAAATATTTGGGACGCGTTTCGAGAGGCTTTATGGGCTCATTTAAGTCTTTTAACCTTTAAAAGTGGTCCCGAGGTATATATATATATATATATGAGCTAGGAGGTTATTGGGCTAGTTGAGTTATGTATTTAGGCCCATTTGGGGGTCCAAGATTAAGGCCTAAGGTCCAACTTGGGATTTGTGTTTTAAGTTATATTAATTAGGATATTAGGGAACTCCTTGTCATTTGTAATACCCCACCCTAACAGTTCATTTAATTTCCCCACATAAGTTGAAATGGAGTGAGAACCTTAGGACTGAACAATTATGAGTGGGATTGCATTCTCATTTATCTATTTGGAGGTTTAATGATAATTATGGGGACTTGTGGGTCACAATTAGAGGAAATAATTTTTTTTGGAAAGAGGGTAGTTCTAACGACATGGATGTCATTTAAAAAAAAGCAAGGTCACTTGAAGTAGGGGTTTGAGCGAGCTTTGAACGAGAGCCCACTGTACCACTTTCAAAGGTTGCTCGAAGGTCGTTATAAGCCATAAATCGAATGAGATGTACTTTTGAACAAGGCTCAGTGTCGTTCGAATGATGTGCTTTGAAAATTCTTGATTAGATTTCCCTTGTGCGCTATCACGTTTCTGGTCCTTGGATCAGTGACCTGTCGAGCTCTGGTGAGCCTAGATTGGGCAAAATGAGATTTTTTGTTGTTTTAAGGGTTTTATAAAGGTTTGTTTGAGGCTTATTTGGGTCATTTGAAGTGGAAGAAAAGGGATATAAAGGTTGTTTTCCACCATGTTTGGGTACCTCTCCACCATTATACCACCATAAACCACCTTGTTGTTATAGTATCCCACTATATTCAAGCCTATAATACCAATTTTCACCATTGACGAGTGAAGTTATGAATTTTTAGAGCTTTGTTGGGGGTTCTTGAAGATGGAGGTGGAAGTTTGCATGGAGTATAAAGAGGGTTTGAAGTGGTTTTTGCTTGGAAGCTTAAATGGAGCATATATGGAGGATGTATTTGATAACCACTTGAGGCCACCTTTGAAGGTGGGGGTTGCTCCTCCTACACCAACCTTCTGACACCATTTGGAGTCTTTAGAGGTGGAGAAATTTGTCCTTAGTATTTAAGACTCTATTTTCATTATTAGTAGTCTTGTTGTTTAATTACATAAGTAGATTACAGATTGAAAAGGCGGAAGGCCCCCAATTTTAAAATGCTCATACTTACAAAGAGTAATAATTGCCTTTTCAGATATGCGGAAGCGTGAGATGGAAAATTAAACAAAGTGAAATAGGATTAAACACACATATAATTTGATTTCACTTAAACACAATTAATTAATCCAAGTCCTAGAAATTTGCCTAAGTCATATTTCTCAATTTTACCAAATTAGGCAAAACCAATTTTAACAAATTAAATTAATGAATTGAATTAACTACACATTACCCAATATTAATTTAGCACCAAATTAAACAAGTAGTGATTAAACCAAATTTTATCTTTTTACCTAAGCATGCGTTCTAGGTGATATAGCAAGATAAAATTAAATAATGAATCACAACGCCGCAATGTACAAGGAAAAACCCACAACAAAAAAAAACCTCGGACGGCCCTAGCCTCAAATCCACTAAGTATGATTTTACAAATACAAGACAGTAAGACTTACAACACTCGACTCGATCCCTCTCAAGCCCCGACGCTTCTTCTTGTATACATCTCCGCCTAGCGAATAACCACAGAGCTTCACCGCGGTCTCGGTATCCACCGATCGGACTTTTTATGGTCACCGTCACCCAAAGTAGGAGCCTTTCTCCAAGTGGGTAAATCAACACAAACTTCTTCTTCTTTGTGGGTTGTAGAAGCAAACCCAAACGAACTCTTCAAGTGGTAGAGTAATACCCGGTGCCAAACATTCCAAGCAATGATATATATATTGGAACTTGGAATAAACAATATGGGTGTAAACTAGAGTGTTAAATGATTTTTCCTTGAAAAATTAGACACTCAAAACATGAAAACTTTTGAAATTTTGCTCTCAAACTCTCTCTTAGAGATGGATGAGTATAAAAAAGTTAAGTGGAAAAAGTTGGTTCCCGCACTTAAGAAGTTCTGTGAAAAGATAATGGGAAAATAAGTGGGAAACATGGGAAAAACTGATCAAAACTGCCAATTAACTGTTCCCGTCAAAACTCGTTTCGAACGACATTTTCGTTCGAACGAAGTCTCGTTCGAATGAGGTTTCTAACGAAGTTCCAGTGTAAACTAGTTAGAAATATCGTTGGAAATCTCATTCGAACATCATTCTCGTTCGAACGACACTTCAAACGGCATTCCAATGGCCTATATGGGAACTCGTTGGCAAACTCGTTCGAACGACTTATTGTTCGAACGACAAACTCCTTCGAACGACATTTCGAACGAACTTCCAGAAAAGTTGAAAATTTTTAGTTTTAGCCTAGAAACTTTATATACTTTATGTTAAAGTTTTAATAAAATCTTTCGGAAAATAAACAACAGTTTTGAATAAACTACACCCAATATAAAATGTTGCAAGCTCTTATATATATATATTCAAAATGCATTCATACCTTAGGAGCAATGGAACCAATAATGTTGACGTAGAAACGAGGCACAAGAAACTCGACATTTGATAAAGCCTTATACTCTTGGCCGCTACGTCTTCAACAAACACGTCATAGGCTTGAGGGATGGTCAATAACTCTATCTTATGACTCAAATATTTTTGTCCGGAATTGAGCCAAAACTACAAAGGACTCAATTGGAAATTTGTTTCCTTACAAATCTCCCCCTTTGGCTATTCCGGGACAAAAACCAAACAAAAATCCTAAAGGACCGTCAAGCTCTACTAGACTGACAAAAAGTCCCACCCAAAATAAAAATACAATGCATGACTTAAACAACCCAAGGATCAAAATCTTTGCCGGTGAAAGTTGCCACTTAGAATATAATTCCTACACACATAAGAAAACAAATTAAACGCATAGAGAATAGCAAAATATTAAATGCAATTAAATAATTACTCCCCCTAAATTAATTCTCCCTTTTATCAACTGTGATCAACTTAAGAAGATAGTGCTCTCCCCCTAAGTAAAATCTCCCCCAAACTAAGATACGATTACAATAGGATTAGATACCATTTCTCCCCCTATCATTCTCCCCCTTTTGTTCAGGAATAGACAAAGACTAAAGAATCAAAACTTAACTTATCTCCCCCAATTAAAACATATACACCCTCTAAATTAAACAAGGGATAAATAGAATGGGATAACAAGGTAAACATGCAATTGTGCATAAAGTGATGAGAACATTAAATCACGTGGGCAACAAAATCATAACTAATCCAATAAATAATATAGGATACCAACTATGATGCAAGAAACATATACCAATATGATACATAAGTATTGAGCATGTGATATCAATCATGGAATGCAACTAGATATATACCAATTATTAATTAAAGCATAGATGGACTAGAAAGCAAGGCAAATACCAAATAAAAATATCATATATATACATACTCTAGATATACCAAAGATGCACACGCACTTATATATAGATATAAACACGCAAATGACACAAAATAAGATAAGCTTTACACACTCGTATGTCAAAAATGTGTCATATGAAAATGGAAGTGTTGGGGTGTGAACTAGTAACAATTAAATTTGGACCCAATCACTTAAAACATGTTCACGGAGTTCTCAATTGATTGCAAACTTCATCACATTTGAATATAACCTCATGTGACAATATAGATTGAACTCAATGAATAAACATACACAATGCATACAAGCCTAGAATATTGATGATTCTATAAACCAATAGAGTCATGACATTGAAAGTACAACTAGGATAAATGGACATTGTGCAAACCATTGATATACCATCCAATCTCCCTCAATAAGCATATATTAATTTTGAATGAATATATCAATCAAACATAGGCCTTGGCAAATATTTTCTTTTAGTGCCATATTTTATTTTAGGCCTTTTAACCATGTATTTCTTTTAGGTCCAAACAAACGGTGGCTTACTATTCGCAAAGGATAATAAATACTATCGAAGCCCTTCCCCGTGCACATTTATATATAACATTTTATTTCTCAAACATCTCACGTGCAACGGATTTTGACATGCACTAGTCCTCCTAGGTCACATAACATGTAGATGAAACGATTGGTAGGAGAACATCTCACAAAGCTCAAATATACATATAGAGTTAAAATTTCAAAAGAGCTCGTCCATGTGTGAATTAAGGCATATAAAAATAGAATCCATTTAATCACCACAAAATCCAACTACTCCATGTAAGCATGGTAAAGAACATAATAAGAATTAACAATCTAAACCAAAAGTTCTAGCCACATGGGAGCGTAAAAGATGAGATTCTAACACAAGTGTATGCCACATAAAGTGTGTCAAACGAAAATACACACAAAAAAATCTTTTTGAGTATTTGAAAATTTTAACCAAAAATAAAAATATATACTCAAAAGACAAACAAAAATCATTTGAATTTTTCATTAAGCTTAAATTATCAAGAAATAAAAATCAAATGATAAACAAAAATGTTTGTGTATTTTTCATTTAATGCAAATTAAAATGAAAGAATAAAATATAAAAGATGAACAAGTCATGATTTCTAGCATGAGATATGAAATAAATCAATGACTAGAAAATGAGTAAACATGCATACACCTAGCAATGATATAGAATATGAAGCACAAAAAGCTAGAGTATGCAAACAACTAACACATTCAACCTTTAAATTTAGCAAGGGAGGTTTCATGTGAAAGGAAATGAGAATTAAAAAATCTAATATCTAGCGCGTCTAAAAATGATTTCCGAACCCATATAGATGTATATTTAAAATGATGGGATTTGGAAATTAATGACTTTCTAGACATAGACTTCCTAAGACTTCTTTTAAGATCAAGACAAAATGACCTAAGGTGACCTTTCCTATCACAATGCAAGCATGTGTAAACACGAGGAATGTTACCTAAGGTGTGACCTTTTCTAAAGTCTCTGGATAAAGTAGACCCTCTAAAACAAACAATGGTTTAGCTTTAGCAACGGAAGTATTTGAACTAGATGAGCTAGAACCATCACAACTACTACTCGAGTCTTGTAAGTCATTTTTTATTTTTACAATATTGGACTCAAGTAATAAATTAGACTCCTCAAATTTACGGGACTCCTTCTTTAAATTTTTAATTACACCTAGAAGGTTATCACGCTCCCCCTCAATGTGAGCAAACTTGTCCCTAAGAATCATTTCTTGATTATCACTCTCTTTCTTGGACTTTTCTAAAATATTAAACTGTGATTTATGTCCATGAGATTTTCATGAAAAATATCTTTTTGAGATAGGGAGGTTTGCAAAAAATCAATTTTAGATTTAAAACAAGAATTTTCATTTTCAAAAAATTTAATTCTTTTTGCAAATCTCAAATTTAATTCTCTTAATTTTTCATTACACTTATTAAGCTCATTAAATTCCTCTCAAATAGAAAAAACTTCATTATCATTAGAAATGGACAAATTATCATTAAGGCGTCCCATCGAGAGATATAAAAAAAATGAGAGAGAGTAAAAAATGAGCCACCAAAAAAATGCAAGGAGCACAAAAATTATAAAAGTCGAAAAACAGATATTTGACATGATAAATTAGTGCTCTTGCTCTGATACAAATTTGAAAAGGCGGAAGGCCCCCAATTTTAAAATGCTTATACTTACAAAGAGTAATAATTTCCTTTTTAGATATGCGGAAGCGTGAGATGGAAAATTAAACAAAGTGAAATAGGATAAAACACACACACAATTTGATTTCACTTAAACACAATTAATTAACCCAAGTCCTAGAAATTTGCCTAAGTCATATTTCTCAATTTTACCAAATTAGGCCAAACCAATTTTAACAAATTAAATTAATGACTTGAATTAACTACACATTACCCAATATTAATTTAGCACCAAATTAAACAAGTAGTGATTAAACCAAATTTTATCTTTTTACCTAAGCATGCGTTCTAGGTGATATAGCAAGATAAAATTAAATAATGAATCACAACGCCGCAATGTACAAGGAAAAACCCACAACGAAAAAAAATCTCGGACGACCCTAGCCTCAAATCCACTAAGTATGGTTTTACAAATACAAGACAGTAAGACTTACAACACTCGACTCGATCCCTCTCAAGCCGCGACGCTTCTTCTCGTATACACCTTCGCCTAGCGAATAACCACGGAGCTCCACCGCGGTCTCGGTATCCACTGATCGGACTTTTTATGGTCACCGTCACCCAAAGTAGGAGCCTTTATCCAAGTGGGTAAATCAACGCAAACTTCTTCTTCTTTGTGGGATGTAGAAGCAAACCCATATGAACTCTTCAAACGGTAGAGTAATACCCGGTGCCAAACACTCCAAGCAATGATATATATATATATATATATTGGAACTTGGAATAAACAATGTGGGTGTAAACTAGAGTGTTAAATGATTTTTCCTTGAAAAATTAGACACTCAAACATGAAATTTTTCCTTTAAAATTTTTCTCTCAAACTCTCTCTTAGACATGGAATATTATGAAAAAGTTAAGTGGAGAGAGTTGGTTCCCGCACTTAAGAAGTTCTGTCAAAAGATAGTGGGAAAAGATGTGGGAAACATGGGAAAAATTGATCAAAACTGCCAATTAACTGTTCCCGCCAAAACTCGTTTGAACAACATTTTCGTTCGAACGAAGTCTCGTTCGAACGAGGCTTCTAACAAAGTTCCAGTGTGAAATAGTTAGAAATATCGTTGGAAATATCATTCGAACATCATTCTCGTTCGAACGATACTTTGAACGACATTCCAGTGGCCTATATGGGAAATCATTGGCAAACTCGTTCGAACGGCTTATTGTTCGAACGACATTTCGAACGAACTTCCAGAAAGTTAAAAAAATTTAGTTTTAGCCCAAAAACTTTATATACTTAATGTTAAAGTTTTAATAAAATATTTTGGAAAATAAACAACAATTTTAAATAAACTACAACCTATAAAAAATGTTCCAAGTTCCTATATATATATATTCAAAATGCATTCTTACCTTAGGAGCAATGGAACCAATGTTGTTGACGTAGAAACGAGGCACATGAAACTTGCCATTTAATGAAGGTTTATACTCTTGGTTGCTACGTCTTCAACAAACATGTCATAGGCTTGAAGGATGATCAATAACTCTATCCTATGACTCAAATATTTTTGTCCGAAATTGAGCCAAAACTACAAAGGACTCAATTGGAAATTTGTGTTCTTACACAGATGAATAAATGATGGTTTATAGATTAATATTAAACATTTTTATAGAATAAAAATATTGGTAAAAGTGTTATTTAGTTGGAAATAAATGATGAGTAAATATTTCAAAGTTTTGAAATAAAACTTGGGATTTTTAAGAAAATGGTATATTTTTTAGAAATTTGATGTTAAACATTTTATGAAATAAAATGCTGAGAAATGATATTTCAAGTTTCTTGAAAAAATGAAGATTTTATGAAAAATGGACATTTGTTGAGTTTCAAGAAATAAAATGTCACTTGGGCCTTGAAAATGCTTTTTTTCAAAGTGTTAAGAATTTCTAGAATAAAACATATGTTTATCCTATATAATAGGATTTTAGGATTAAAATATATCTTCTCGGGCATATAAACTTGTAGTATTTTGATAATGGACATAAAGACTAGTTTAGAGGAGGTTTTGTTGGGTGTAAACAAGAAAAGAAAAAAAAGTAGAAATTCTAATCTTCAAAGTGTGTCAAAAGGGATTAAAGGTGTGATGGATATAAGGTTGTAAGATTACATGTATTGATAAAAAGGAAATTTTATTTTCTTATAAAAGTAGTCTTCATGTGTAATTAGTTTTTTTGAATAAAAAGTAAAGCAATGTCTAATTTGATAATATGGTTAAAAGGTGTTAAAGTTTTGAAAGCACTTAAGAAGTTAGTGTGAGTAACTTAAAGGTGTTTTGGAAAGACAACACTTGTAAAATGGAGGAAAATGAAAAGTTCGGAAACAAATGGATAAAATGGTAATTTACTTAAAGTGGAACATTTTTGTGAAATAAAAATATCGAAAAGGGTGTCACACAAATTGGTCCTAAATGAATATGATTTTTGGAATAAAATCAAAGTTAAAGTGTAAAGGAAATGAAATGATAGTTTCAAAGCGTAACACAAATTGGGGTAAAATCCTAAGTTTGGCTTCGGCCGGGTAAGTGAAAAAGTGGTATTATGAGGACATTTTCAAAACGGAACTCGAATGACACATAAAAAATTAAAGAGGGCCCAGAGCCCTGGTGTGAATGGTGTGTGTAGCCGGAGGTATGGAGCCCGTTAAAGTATGCGTCTATTGGAAGATTCTGGAAAAAAATGATAAAGGAATAAGGAACACATCAAGAAATGGGTTGTGTGGTGAAAATATATTAAGACAACCTAACTTGAATGAATTAATAAATATTTTGGAAAAGATGAAATGGACAAGTAAATGTGAAATTAATTAATGTCTATGAGGTAGAGAAAAAGGGGAAAGTAAGCGAGTAAATGGATTGTTAAGAAATCAAAGCGGTTTAACCCATAATTAACACAAGGTGTGTTGTGAAAGGTTTTTCAAATGGTAAATGAGTATTTTCTAACATGGTGCTCGTGTGCATTGAACGGTGATTTTCAATGAAAATACTATTGTGGAATGGTTTAAATAAAAAGGGTAATTTCGATAAAGCATGGTTGTCAATCAAATCAAGTGTAGTGCTTTAAATATTTAACCGTGTGTAATGCCAAAGGAGGAAAAAGAAGTATTTTACAAGACTAAAGTGAAATAATCTGGATAAATAAGGTTTTTGAAAGTAAAATTTTTTCATGCACTAAGTGTATGTATATGTATGTTAAATGTGCATACAAAGTAGCTGCATGTGCACGTAGTCATAATGTGTTAGAGTCTTCTTTCTTTCGTTCGATTCTAAAATGCATTCGTATATTTTCTACTAAGAATTTGGCTTACTCCCATATTTTGTTAGGGCAGGCTGGCTGCATGTAAGGACACAATTCTCCGATTGAGTCTTAATGTAGTTTTGCCTCAATTTCGGACAAAAACGTTTATGTCATAGGATAGTTTTAAATTGTATTCATTCAAGTCTATGATGTGTTTGTTGAAGACGTAGCGGCCAAGATATTAAAGCTTCATCAAATGATGTGTGTATTGTGCCTTGTTTCTACGTCATTAATATGGTTCCATTGCTCCTAAGGTATGAATGCATTTTAATATATATATATATATATATATATATATATATATATATATATATATATATATATATATATATATATATATATATATAGAGAGAGAGAGAGAGAGAGAGAGAGAGAGAGAGAGAGAGAGAGAGGATATTGGAACAATATTTATATGGGTGTATTTTTTTTTTAAACTATTGTTTATTTTCAGAAAGTTTCATTAAATCTTTAAAATAAAGTTTCTGGGCTAAAACTGAATTTTTATACTTTTTGGAAGTTCGTTCGAACGAGTTTTTCGTTCGAATGAGAATGTCGTTCGAACAAGGTTTTCCAACAAACTGCCTCTGGAACTTCGTTAGAAGTATCGTTCGAACTAAAATCTCGTTCGAACGAGATTTGGCGGGAACAGTTTATTTGGCAGTTTTGAGAAGTTTTTCCATATTTTTCACTTCTTTTCCCACTAACGTTTTGGGAAGACTTAATATGTGTGAGAACCAACTTTTTCCATCCAACTTTTTCACATACTACAATCTCTAAGAGAGAGTTTGAGAGCAAAATTCAAAAAGAAAACGGTTCATGTTTGAGTGTCTATTTTTTCAACAAATGATCATTTAACACTCTTGTTTTCAACCATTATTCCAAGTTTCAATATATATATATATATATATATATATATATATATATATATATATATATATATATATATATATATATCTTGCTTGGAGTGTTTGGCACCAATTTTTTCTCTACCACATTGATGAGAAGTTTGGGTTTACTTCTAAATCCCTCAAATAAGATGAAGTTTGTTTTGTTGCGGCATTCTCATATGGTGAAAGGCACTATATGTGATTGAAAGTTTTTCCTAGAGCCTCATTGGTGGATTTTAAGGTTCTGGTGGAGTCCAAAATTGTCAACTAAGCGAAGGACGGTACAAGAAGGAGCATAGGGGCTTGAAGGGAGTTGAGTCGAGTGTTTTAAGTCTTTTTGCTTGTACTTGTAAAATACCATACTTCGTGGACTTATGGCTAAAAGGCCGTCCGAGGTAGTTTTCTGTTTGTGGATTTTTCCTCGTACATCGCGGCGTAGTGGTTTCTTTGTTTATTTTATCTTTTGCAAAATCACTTAGAACGCATGCTTAGGTAAAAAGATAAAATTTGGTTTAAATCACTACTTACTTAATTTGGTGCTAAATTAATTTGGGTAATGTTTGTGTTAATTTAATTCAAGTCATCACTTAATTTGATAAAATTGGTTTGGTCTAATTTGGTTATATTGAAAATATGACTTAGGCAAATTTCTAGAACTTGGGTTAAATTTGTTAAAGTAAAATATCCATGTGTCATTTAATTTAATTTCACTTTGTGTTTTGTTTAATTTTAATTTGTAAAAGAAATTAAAATTAGTTAATTCGTTTAATTGAACCATCTCGCTTCCGCACATCTAAAAGTAGATTGAAAATTATCTTTTCGTTTTAAGATTTTAAAATTGGGGGCCTACCCTTTTCAAATTGGTATCAGAGTCGGAGCACTAATTTATCGCGTCAAAAATCCGTTTTTCGGCTTATATAATTTTTTTGCTCCTTGTATTTTTAAGTGGTTCATTTTTTACTCACTCTCAATTTTTGTGTTGTATCTCTCGATGGGACATCTTAATGATAATTTGTCCATTTCCAATGATAATGAAGTTTTTTCTATTCGAGAGGAATTTGATGGGCTTAATAAGTGTAATGAAAAATTAAAAGAATTAAATTTGAGATTTGCAAAAAGAATTAAATTTCTTGAAAATGAAAATTCTTGTTTTAAAGCTAAAGTTGAATTTTTGCAAAGCTCGCTATCTCAAAAAGATATTTTTCGTGAAAAGCTCATGGACATAAATTATAATTTTAATATTTTATAAAAGTCCAAGAAAGAGAGTGATTGTCGAGAAAAGACTCTTAGGGACAAGTTTTCTCACATTGAGGGGGAGCGTGATAACCTTCTAGGAGTTATAAAAAATTTAAAGAAGGAGTCCCGTAAAATTGACGAGACTAATTTATTACTTGAGTCCAATATTTTAAAAATGAAAAATGACTTACTTGACTCGAGTAGTAGTTGTAATGGTTCTAGCTCATTTAGTTCAATACTTCCGTTGCTAAATGTAAAACCATTGTTTGTTTTAGTGGGTCAACTTTATCCAAGGACTTTAGAAAAGGTCACACCTTAGGTAACACTCCTCGTGTTTACACATGCTTGCATTGTGGTAGGAAAGGTCACCTTAGGTCATTTTGTCTTGATCTTAAAAGAAGTCTTAGGAAGTCTATGTCTAGAAAGTCATTAATTTCCAAATCCCATCATTTTAAATATCCATCTATATGGGTTCGAAAACTATTTTTAGACGCGTTAAATATTAGATTTGTTGATTCTCATTAGCTTTCACATGAATCCTCCCTTGCTAAATTTAAAGGTTGAATATGTTAGTTTTATTTGCATACTCTAGCTTTTTTTTCTTCACATTATATATCATTGCTAGGTGTATGCATGTTTAGTCATTTTCTAGTCTTTGCTTTATTTCATATCTCATGCTAGAAATCATGACTTGTTTATCTTTTGTATTATATTTCCTTCATTTTTGTTTGCATTAAATGAAAAATACAAAAAGATATTTGTTTATCATTTGTGTTTTACCTTTTAGTAATTAAGGTTTAATGAAAAATACAAATGATTTTTTGTGTGTCTTTTGAGTAAATATTTTTTATTGTTTGGTTTAAAAAATTTCAAAAACAAAAAAAGATTTTTTTTTTTGTGTGTGTATTTTAGTTTGACACACTTTATGTGGCATATTCTTGTGTTAGATTCCCATATTTTTTCGCTCCCATGTGTCTAGAACTTTTGGTTTAGATTGTCAATCTTTATTATGTTCTTTACCATGCTTACATGGAGTAGTTGGATTTTGTGCTAATATAATGGATTTTATTTTTATATGCCTCTATTCACACATGCAGGAGCTCCTTTGAAATTTAATCGTCACATATTATATTTGAACTTTGTGAGGTGTTCTCCTACCAATGTTATCATCTACATATTTATGACCTAGGAGGACTAGTGCATATCAAAATCCGTTGCACGTGAGATGTGTGCGATATATAAAAAATAATATATATGAATGTGGACGGGGAAGGGCTCCGAAAGGAATTATTATCCTTTGCGATTAGTAAGCCACCGTTTGTTTGGACCTAAAAGAAATACGTGGTCCAAAGGCCTAAAAGAAAATATGGTATTAAAAGGAAAAATAATTGCCAAGGCCTGTTTTAATTGATATATTCATTCAAATAATATATGCTTATTGAGGGAGATTGGATGGTATATCAACGGTTTGCACAATGTACGTTTATCCTAGTTATACTTTCAATGTCATGACTCTATTGGTTTGTAGAATCATCTAAAGTCTAGGCTTGTATTCATTATGTATGTTTGTTCATTAAGTTCATCTTATATTATCACATGAGGTTATATTCAAATGTGATGAAGTTTGCAATAAATTGAGAACTCCGTGAACATATTTTAAGTGATTGGGTCTAAATTTAATTGTTGTTAGTCACACCCTAACACTTTCGTTTCCATATGACACATTTTTTCCATACGATTGTGAAAATCTTATCTTATTTCGTGTCATTTGTGTGTTTATATCTATATATACGTGCATGTGCATTATTGGTATATTTAGTCTATGTATATATATGATATTTTTTTTGTATTTGCCTTGCTTTCTAGTCCATCTATGCTTTCATTCATAATTGGTATCTATCTTCTTTCATTCTTTGTTGATATTACATGCTTAATACTTTATGTAGTATATTGGTATCATTTTCTTGCATCCTAGTTGGTATCCGATATTATTTGTTGGATTAGTTATGATTTTGTTTCCCACGTGCTTTAATGTTCTCATCACTTTATGCACAATTGCATGTTTAGCTTGTTATCCCATTATATTTATCTCTTGTTTAATTTAGAGGGTGTATATGCTTTAATTGGGGGAGGTAAGTTAAGTTTTGATTCTTTAGTCTTTGTCTATTGCTGAACAAGAAGGGGGAGAATGATAGGGGGAGAAATGGTATCTAATCCTATTGTAATCGTATCTTAGTTTGGGAGATTTAATTTAGGGGGAGTCGCTATCTTGTTAGGTTGATCATAGTTGATAAAGGGGAGAATTAATTTAGGGGGAGTATTTAATTTATATGCATTTAATATTCTTGATATTCCCTATGCGTTTGATAGTTTGCTTAAGTGTGCAGGCATTCTTCTAAGTGACAACTTTCATCCTTGGTAAAGATATTGATCCTTGGGTTGTTTGAGTCAAGCTATTGTATTTTTATTTTGGGTGGGACATTTTTATCAGTCTAGTAGATCTTGACGACCCTTTTGGATTTTTGTTGATTTTTGTCCCGGAATAGCCAAAGGGGGAGATTTGTAAGGAAACAATTCTCCGATTGAGTCTTAATGTAGTTTTGGCTTAATTCCGGAAAAAAACATTTATGTCATAGGATAGTTTTAAATTTGATTCATTCAAGCCTATGACGTGTTTGTTGAAGACGTAGCGGCCAAGATATTAAAGCTTCATCAAATGTCGTGTGTATTGTGCCTCATTTCTACGTCATCAACATGGTTCCATTGCTCCTAAGGTATGAATGCATTTTAATATATATATATATAGAGAGAGAGAGAGAGGATATTGGAACAATATTTATATGGGTGTATTTTGTTTTTAAACTATTGTTTATTTTCAGAAAGTTTCATTAAATCTTTAAAATAATGTTTCTGGGCTAAAACTGAAGTTTAATACTATTTGGAAGTTCGTTCGATATTGTCGTTCGAACGAGGTTTGCCAATGACCTGCCTCTGGAACTTCATTAGAAGTATCGCTCGAATGAGTTTTTGTTCGAACGAAAATCTCGTTCGAACGAGTTTGGCGGGAATAATTTATTTGGCAGTTTTGAGGAGTTTTTCCATGTTTTCCACTTCTTTTCCCATTAACTTTTTGGGCAGACTTAATATGTGCGGGAACCAACTTTTTCACATACTACAATTTCTAAGAGAGAGTTTGAGATCAAAATTCAAAAAGGAAAAAGTTCATGTTTGTGTGTCTATTTTTTCAAGAAATAATCATTTAACACTCTTGTTTTCACCCATATTGTTTAGTCCAAGTTTTAATATATATACATCTTGCTTGGAGTATTTGGCACCGGGTTTTTCTCTACCACATTAAAAAGAAGTTTGGGTTTACTTATAAATCCCTCAAAGAAGAAGAAGTTTGTTTTGCTGCGGCATTCTCATATGGTGAAAGGCACCATATGTGGTTGACAGTTTTTCCTAGAGCCTCATTGGTGGATTCCAAGGTTCCGGTGGAGTCCGGGATTGTCAACTAAGAGGAGGTCGGTATAAGAATAAGCATCGGGGATTCAAGGGAGTCGAGTCGAGTGTTGTAAGTCTTTTTGCTTGTACTTGTAAAATACCATGCTTAGTGCACTTATGGCTAGGACCGTCCGAGGTTGTTTCCCGTTTGTTGGTTTTTCCTCGTACATCGCGGCGTAGTGGTGTCTTTTTTTATTTTATCTTTTGAATTATCACCTAGAACGCATGCTTAGGTAAAAAGATAAAATTTGGTTTAAATCACTACTTATTTAATTTGGTTCTAAATTAATTTGGGTAATGTTTATGTTAATTTAATTCATGTCATCACTTAATTTGGTAAAATTGGTTTGGCCTAATTTGGTAATATTGAAAATATGACTTAGGCAAATTTCTAGGACTTGGGTTAAATTTGTTAAAGTGAAATATCCATGTGTCGTTTAATTTAATTTCACTTTGTGTTTTGTTTAATTTTAATTTTTAAAAGAAATTAAAATTAGTTAATTCGTTTAATTGGACCATCTCGCTTTTGCACATCTAAGAGGAGATTGGAAATTATCTTTGTATTTTAAGATTTTAAAATTGGGGGCCTACCCTTTTCAGTGTAGTTTTGTATTTTGAGAGCATTATGAAGGTAAGTACTCTATTTTATTTTACATTAGTATTTATGTATGCTTGGACTCCAGAGTGCTCCCCACGGTCCCTCACGTAGCTTGATTTGAAATTGGAATCGCTTGCTAAATAAGTGAAACGTTAACTTAAAATAAAACTGGATTAGCAACATTATATAGGTTATTCTTGGGAAACTTTGGGGTCGGGGTATGGCCAGTTGGAGGCTGGAGGATGGTTTTAAGATTCTTCAAAGTCACCTTTCGGGTGGCCCTAACCGCTACCCCGGAAGAGGTAAAGCGCGGGGATTCTTATCTCTCAATCGGTCTCGAGGGACTAGGGGCAACGACAACAACTTCGATCGGAAGGGAGGCTTTCTTCTTTTTCACAACTGATTGGTCCATAAGTGTTACTGGGGGTAGCTCGGATTAGTAGTACTCCGAGAAAAAACAAATGATGAGGTGGTGAAATTTCTTAAACCCAACTCTGTGGGTGGGAATCTCTCAACTTCAGGGTACCGGGGATCCTTCAAAATGTTGGTTTGAAAATAGACTAGTTGGTTTTGCCAGAAAATGTTCTGGTACATAGGCGACCTCTTCCCTCAAGCTTACTTTCTTGGGACCACAAGATTGGCTAGATAATTGGAATACAGACTTACGACATTCGAAGTCAGATAGTTAGCACAAGCAAAAAAAAAGTTTATGGGTTTTTCACGGGTGAAATGAGTCAATAAATGGTCTCCTTGATCATAGCTAAATTGAATGGCTACACGGTGGGGGCTGTAAATAGAATAAAAGGAAGGCCACTATGTGTATGAGGGAAGGTATGAAGGGATTAGCAAAAGGGGGACACTGTTCTCAGGAAAATTCCTAGCAAGAGCTTCATCATTCGGGGTAATGGGGCATTCCTCCTCAGCCAAAAAATTATTTGTAAAAAAATGATCCACCCCAACATAGGGGCAAGGAAAGAATCTTTCTGCTCGATCGATCAAATAAATGAGGGTCTTCTTAACACTTTTATTCTTTCAGCAACAAATACGGTGGATCCTTTTGGGCTGAGAACCAGGGTAATTGACCGCAGGAGCATAGTTTGGAAAATGGGTGTAAAGGAAAGCTGTTAAAAGGACATTGTTGGCATAATTAGAAACATCAATCCTTAGCCAACATATAGATGGCAATAAGTAACTCTCAGCTAATAAATAGATGGCAATACACTCGAGGTACTTCTGTCTTGGCCCCAAAATAACTCTCAGTCAACAAATAGATGACAGTACACTCGAGCCACCTACCAGTTGAGCGACCTCGAGCAGATACTAGACCGCCTGACAGATATGACCAAATATCTGACAGATTCACTATTTAAATCACTTTCTGACGTCATAACATCTCGCATTTAGGGACTCAAAAATGTAGCACTTAAGTGGGTTTGTCCTTAGGATGGCAGGCCTAGTTCACCAAACCTAAACGTTTAGCCATCGTCAAGCAAGCCTCAAGCTGACATGTCACGTCCCTCATTAATACCCATACTGCTTCCAGCCAATAGAATGGTTTCCCGCCAAAATCATGAGATCCCATGCATTTAATGCAATATCTTGTGCATTTAATGCCCCCGGTCTAACTGATCGCAGGCAAGCTTACTCGAGCAGCCTTGGCCCCCATATATATAAAAGGATGAATAAGTTAGAGAGAGGAATCGGAGCCTAGAATTGCTGCCCAAATTTCCTCACAGTTGAGAACCATCGAGAGAGCATTAACTCCCCATACTCATCTAATATACCCATGATTGAGCAGTAAATGAGCTTGAAGTTCCTTCCTTGCCCTCATTGTGCCTGGAGTGCTTGTTCTTTATCCCTCTGACCACGCTTTCTACTGGTCCCATATATTTATTGTGCTTGTCCTAAATCTTTTGTGCAAATAGGCTATTTAATATGAGTCTGAACATTGGGCTCTCTTACCTCTGACTCAGTTGTGGACATCACCATCATTTAATATTTGACGGTGTTAATCGCAGTCTTGATAAGGTGTTACGCCTCATTTAATACTAATTGTATTTGAAGAATCCACATCTTACAGAGGCAATAACCTTAGCTATGAAATTGGGAGAGGAAAGATTCAAGAAGTAATTCAAAGAAATCGTCAAGAAATCACCCAAGAACTCTAGCAAGAATTCTTTTGCTAATTTTATTAGTTTGAACTATTTCTTAATTCATTGTGTCTTGTTTTCCCATTTAGAACTTTTGGAATCATAGGTTTTCGTGATGATTTGATGATAAAATTAAACTATGATTATAGAGGATTTGATTATGACAATAGACTAGAAATCCTGAATTTAGGATGAAAAATTTATAAGGGCTTAATTATTAGAAAATCATGTCTTGGAAACCTTATTGTAATGATTGTGAGAATTCACATGTAGAAGGCTTGATCCATGATTAAAGATACGAGATTCCTGTAAATTACAACCCTTGAATATGGTAAGACTTAGGAAATTTATGGTTACAAATATGAATTTGCATGAACACACCAATAGCTTGAAATTCTAGGATTTGGGACTTGAATCGGGTATTAATACATGTAAAAAATTATCCTAAGAGTGTAAGAAAAGTCACGGGGACCCGTTTAAATAATTATATTAAGGATCAAACCTTTGGAATTACACTTTGGGTAAAAGAATAGAAATCTCGTTCTTGAAAAATTCTGGGGGAGTTGTGCAGTCGCCCCGGGGCAAACTGGTTCGCCCCCTAGATCGAACCGGTTTGACCACTGGGGATTTTGGATGAGGGGACCATGGTTGTATCTAGGGGAGTTTTAGGAGTCCATACGAGTTGGTGGGACCGTGTACAGATAATCATGAAATTTTATTAAAAACGGAATTGTGATGTTACTAATAAAGGTGGAAACTAAATTAACTTGATGGTTAATTATATTTTGTACAGAAAATAAAGTTAATAATTTATATGATATTTAATTATTAACTAAGGATAATTAAGGGCAATCCTTACGGGGCAGCTATCGGGTAATTATTAGAGTAATTACGTGTACATAATGTAATATGTAATCATAATTTTGTGTGGGCATACCTATGTTCGTGGATTGTCTTATCGATCGGGGTACGAGCGTTCGGGACCATAACACATGTCGGCACTGGTGGGATAGGCCCAGTATAGGTCATATCTTAGGTACTACGTAGTAGCGCCACTTATGAGTGATGAGTGTTGATGCTGGGATCCATGTGTCACCGCTAGGTATAGGCTATGCAATAGTGTACTGCGTAGGTACCGCCCCAATTGTATGTGTATTGAGTTGTCCATTTTGGATAGGAGACTCCTCCGGACTTATCAATAGAGCAGGAATGGGACACTATTGGTAGATGCCTTAGTGTCGCATATATAAGGACATATATATAATTAAGGAAAATGAATGGAATAATTTCCTAAGTCTAATGATTTAGACTATAAAACACAGACATAATACTACTTAGTATATATGATGTTTGATGTGTCATTTTATGGGTAGTATGTCTGGGGTAATTTGGTAAATAGTAACTTAAATGTAGATAACTCCATTTCAATGCGTTTATCTTGTTAAATGCATTCTCATACTTTCATTAGCATTTATCCATCTTCTGTATCGGGACTTGGGTGGTTAGACATGTGGCACTACTTTTTGATGAGGTGTGAGGCAGGTTATGTATGTCAGTGATGATGGGAAGCATTCACTTTGTATTAACAATACTTTTGCATAGTAAATTTAGTAAGTTAATTTTTGTACACTCTAGGGCGCGGACCCAAAATTATAAATCCCCCCCCCCCTCCCAGGTGCTCCTAGACAGGGATAGCAGAACTGTTGATAGATCAACCTTGACGTCTCATCTTGTGTATCGAATTTCAGATTTTTTTATTCTAGATTAGGTTTCCACTCTCCTTCAGTTCTTTTTATTTTTGGATTATTGTAGGGGCATAAGCCCGAAGTCTATTTTATTTTTTTATAGTTGGAGATACTTATGAGTATGTTTGGCTTTATTTATATTACGTGGATGTTGGATACTATTATTGTCTTGAATGTTAATTAAAATTCAGTTTCAAACTCAATTGTGGTTTACAAATAAATATTTTATATGGTTTGATGCCGAGAATGATATAGTTTGTATAACAAGCCCCATCTTTGGCGTCTAACCAACCTTTATGTGAGAAAATGGGGGTTGTTATAGATAATGGACATCAAATATGTGGGATGACTGGAAAAAGTACTTTTGATAAGCGTTAACTTGTCCCTTTTTGACTAATAGCTCTTCTTCTACCTCGTTAGCCTCCTATTAACTTTTTCAATCACCGGATCCAATATTGTATTGGATTTTAAAGAAACACCCAGTGGCAATCCAAGGTAAGTGGAGGGAAAAGTTCCCACTTTATAGCAATCACCTTTACCATATGATCAATCCTCGCCCCATCCCCCGTCCAAGTAATATGACACCTCCCCATATTTATGTGTATTCCTGATATTGCTTCAAAATAGATAAGTATGAGTTTTAGTTTTCTTACTGATCCTACTTAGCTCCATAAAAAATGATGGTATTATCTGCCAACAACAAATGAAAAACTCTAACATTGGAATCTTTAGGACTACCTAATAAAAATCCTTTAATAGCCTCTTCAGCATGCTCCCAGGTTAAAACTATACTTAATGCCTCAGTGACTATGATAAAGAGAAATCGAGCAAGTGGATCACCTTGCCAAATCCCTCTAAATTCGAGAAAAAACCTTTGGCGAGCCATTAACCAATACAGAGAAAAACGAACCAAAGACTCCAAACATTATAAAGCACATGGATGAATTGACCTATTGTCTGAAAATACTATCAAGTAGTCACATGAAAATGGAATGATGTTGTGACTCGATTATCCTAAGTGTCCATCCATAAACGGTGCAAACAAAAAAATAGAAATCTTTTTGGATTTTCCAAAATTTTATCAAAATAAAATCTTTTTGTATTTTTCAAAATTTTCAAACAGAAAACAATATAACTACAAAATGATACAACCAGCAATAGGTATATAATATTAATATGAGCAACATCCTATGCTAGCAAACAACAATCACACAAGAAAATCCACAATGAAAGTAGGTGTGATAAACGAGCAATGCAGTGTTATCAATTAAGCATGGATACCAAGAATAACTGCATATAAACTGACCATATGCAACCCATCAGTACCAAAAACCTAAGCATATGAACACCGGGTACTGAAATCAGAAGGGAAGCAAAAATAAAATTTCCAGACAGGTGGCTCACACGACTTAGCTCTGTCGCTCGAGCGACAAGGGCATGTCGCGAGATGCGACTTCGCGTGAGACAGAGCTGTCGCTCAAACAACATTAGATCTTGCTCGAACGAGAAAATAAAAAATTCCCAGAACGCCCAAAAAATCATACAGTTTAGCCCAGTATAAAATTTTCATGAAAATAGTACCTATAAGGGGCAAACATATCCAAAACAGTGCTAAAATAGTAGCGAAACACACAAATGCAATAAATAAATCAATGTGCGCTACGTCAAAGTGAGACGTTACACTAGAAATAATATAACATGATGCATAGCTAGTGTATGACAAAACATCCAATACAATCAACCAAACGATCTCACATGGGGTGAATCACGTGCAAGCAAACGAGAATAGTGGACAAATAAACCATAAGGCTCTAAATCTGATTTTCTAACCCAAATTGATTTGTAACGACACGTGGGGGTTTGGGGAATCGAATTTAGTCTTTTATTAACCTTCCTAGGCCCTTTTAAAAGCTTGTAACAAAAGCGCCTAAGATGACCTTGCATACCGCAATGTGTGCAAATGTAAATCGGGCGGTGTGTGTTACCTAAAGGTGGCCCTCTCCTCAAATTTCTCGGTTTCTCTCTCCGAATTTGCCTAGGTGGCACTCTCCTAATAATCCTAGGAGGTTCTATCACGATGTTCCTAGGGGGCTATTTCCTAACAAACTTAGGTGCCTCATTCTTAACAATACTAGGAGGCTCTCTCACACGTGTGAGAATGGGTGCAACATCTTTTTCAAGACCAATCCCACTCCTATCATTTTTTATCTCGACGGTGCCTAAAATCTTATCAAGTTTTTCAGACCTAGACTCCAAATCAAATTTCACCTTACTTGAATCTTTCAATTTCACCTCAAGTTCACCTATCCTAGATTCAAGTACACGTCTAGAATCCTCAAACTCTAAAAGCTCCTTTTTCATAGTCTCCATCAACCCTCTAAGACTATATCTCTCACCCTCGACGTACTCAAGCTTCTCTTTCAAAATTTTCTCATGTGCCCTAAGTTCTTCAACTAAAAAATCATTATTTTTTAAGGCACGCTCTTTTAATTGATCTTTCAATTTCAAATTTTCTTTCTTCATTTTCAAAGATTCAGCATAAAGTTCATTGAAAGCAGTTTGCAAGTCACACTCAACTACACTTTCATCCTCACTCCCATCAACCTCACTATCATCACTAATCACATGGGTGGGAAGCTCTCGCCTAGAAGCAAAAAAACTTCTTCTTAAGAATTACTCTCACTAAGGGTAAAAACAAGAGAAACCGGTTTATTCAATTTTTTTCTTTAAATTTGTGGTACACTCATCTAACGTGTGACCAACACCCTCACAACAAGGACACCTCTCAGATTCGTTTTCAACAGAAGATTTAAAACAAGAGTTCGTATGAATTTTCCAATTAACTTTTTCAAAAATTTGACATCAAAGATCATTAAAACCACTAAAAGCCATTTTTGTGAAAAATCATTATCAAAACACAATAACTTAGTGCAACATGATCTGATACCAATTTGACGACGTGAGAAGTCAAATTATATAAAAAAAAATAAATTCTTGAAAAATCAGGATCACGCAATAAATTAGTGCAACCCACTTTGATACCAATTTATAAACGTGAGTAGACAAATTGTATCAGAAAGCAAATCCTCAAAAAATCAGGATCACGCGATAAATTAGCGTAACTCGCTCTGATACCAATTTGTAGAATCGCTACAGGGGAAATATTGCTACTTCTCAAATAAAATCCAATTTTAATTAATACCAAATTTTAGTTAAACCCTAAAACATTCATCTAGATGATTTTTCCAATAAAATAAATCATACAGGATAAAACAAACAATTTCAAGAAAAATCCCCCAAAGGGGCAAAACCTTTTTATTTTCACTATAATTTGTAAAGAACGGTTAAGCGGATTACAATAGAAATAAGAACGACATACGAAATACCCTCATGTGTCGATTTCGATGTCTCGGCTGAAATATCCCGCAGGAACTCCAGGTGGTCAGCAATGAAGAAGAGAAACAACTTATCCACAAGCTCTTCAACTGGAACTTTCCCTTTCCAGGAGAGCAGCAATAAAGAAGAGAACATCTTCTCCACAAGTATGAACAAAAGCAAAGCAGTATTCTTGGGTTTCAAAAGGATTCACAAAGGGATGGCAATGATGTGTGAATCAAAACATGAGTTTTGGGGCTCAAAAATATGAAGACTAGAGCAAATAGAACTCTCAAAATCGTCTCTCCAAGTCTTGCAAAATAAGTCCCCCGAAGTTGGCTTTTATAGGAAAACCAAAAGAGTTTTAAGATCTTATAACTCTTGCCAGTGTCAGGTACCCTGGACCGGTTCGGGTGGTACCGCAAATCGGTTCACCCCCGAACCGGTTCATAGTGCGGCTCGTGATACTTTGCTGGATTGGGGCTTAAAAAAACAAAATTCTCCATAAGGGATTTTCTCATAATTTTTTCCATTTTCAAAGGGCCATAACTTCTTCACTGTAGCTCGGATTGAGGTAACATTTCTTCCAGTATATTTGTGGCGTCAAGCTCTTCAACTTTCTAGTTGATCGGACCTCTACATGGTGGTTATAAAATTATAGAAATGCCCTTAAAATTTCCTATCTTGCCTTTCTTTCATTGTTTTGACTTCTCTTGCATACCAATTGCATAAACTCCCAAATATCGTGGAACGTGAAGTCGTTGAGGCAGATGTGGGACACTTGATGAAGATGTTGAATGCTTGATTCTTAGAATTAGGATAGAAGCCGCCATGTAATATCGTGAAGTGGCGTGCCTCTTGTAGCGGCGTACGACATAAACAAATGTAAGATATCGGACTTGAGAAAAATGTCCTTACATAAATAATGTGATAAATATATATACTTATGATTTATTCAACTACCTGTGTTTGGTAGATGATGTACTAGAACATGATAGCATAGTATACTCACACCACAACTTAGCTTAGGGGTGCCGTATTAGTATATATATAACAGTGTGATATATGTGTACCTGTGATTTTATTCTACTGTATGGGCTTAGTAGAAGAGGAAGATAGTGACATTAAAAATAACTATATTATGGGAAAAAATAAATATATACTGAGAAATTTATAATGGACAAAAAGACATATACGGGTGCGCATAATGAATTATTATGTAGAAGGAGATTTGATATGCCTAGTTAAGTTGGGTAGCTTAACTAGGAAATGTAGAGGGAAAGTGTTAGTGTGCACACTAGATGAGGGTTGAGTTATGTCCCAAGAAAATGCGACACTAGGTTAAATATGAATAGTGTGCATGCATATTTAATTATTGTAATTTAACTGCTTGCTAAATATTTTCAAAATTTTTTACTTGGGCTCTGACCTGTGTCAAAATCTTTTCCAAAATATTTTAGGTATCCATCCACAGGGACACCGAGTTTGAGGATTATATCCAGGGATGCGTACATGCAGTTCATGTGGAAGTTACAGGACTTTTCTATAGACATTTCTCTCATTTATTCCTAGTTTAGGATCTTTACTTCAGTACTCATTTTGGGCATGTCGCCCTTAGATTTAATATTAGGTTATTTATTGGACTTTGTGTATATAAGTTATGGTTTCAATTACTATTGTATTTTACTGTTGGATCGATAGTTGATTATGTTATCTTTATTTATGTTATACATCTGTGTTGGATTCAGTTATCAATTTATGTGGATGGTTTAATTATTATTGGATTTTCACATGTTGCCAATTAAAGAAAGATAAAATTTGGCACCAGGCTAATTAAATTACTAGGTGGTTAGTAACTTTAAAATGTTTTTAGTAGTGATGCTAAGAATGAGCCATATGAGACCAATGTTTTATTTTGATCACGGGCTGGCCACCCGGTATTTTAGTAGGCGGGGTGTCACAGATGGTATAAGAGCATCAGGTTCGGGAGTCCTTAGGATCTGTGCGGTTTATTATGTTTCAGCGTAGCGTTCTTTGATATAGAGCCTTATTATAGGATTGTTGTATTCCTTCACGTATACGACTTACGTTCTCTTGAGATTAAGTATAGTATTGTGATTCATATACGAGTTTGTTTGGACTTCATACACCAAAATATTTTGGGACGACCAGCGAGGGACGTTAGAAGGACGACAGTAGGGGAGGCTTAGTAGAAGCCATGAAATATTTCGAGAATGGTAACTACGATAGAAGTCCCCTTGGAAATGGAAGGAAAAGGTCCAATGACAATTGCATGGGGTGTGTGAAGTGACACCCAGGATTACATTTCAAGAATTTTTTTTATCATAGGAGCCTTATTGTAGTGATGGGAATCAGTCACCATAACTATGGAAAGATACCATGAATAACGAGGAATTTAGGGTACGGTATGACCGCAGATCCTTTTATCGTCTGTTTAAACAGAAAGGCAAAGGAAATTTCAATATTTATTTCTGAAGGGTCGTACAATGGTCGGTTATAAAGAAAAATTGATGTGTTTAGCGAGTTTTTTACACGACGAGGTGGATACAGAGAATAAAAAAAAAAGTGTGGGGGGGGGGGGGGAATCCGTAAGTTGAAAATGGACTCGTGGTGAAAATACAGAATCAGGGATAAGGAAAACTGAATAGGATGATTGGTGTTTTTGTCATCAAGGTCATACATTTACAAATTGATATCAATACTTCTTTGAAAAAGGAACTAAGAGTGTTGGAGAACTTAACCGAAGGGTAAAACTAGATTTAACGGTGCTAGTGAGGCACCATAGGACGGTGTACCGCTAAAGAACCCATATTAATGGTTGAGACCAATAAAATCCTTACTAGGTCACAGTGAATTCAGTCAGGGTCGTCAAGGCCAACAATGAGTTCCATAGGGCCAGCGGAGCTAAAACGCCAATGGGGGGAGAAATCAGGGCCAAGACTATTAGCTCCATAAGAAGGACAACCCCAACATGGCTAGCGGGAGCTAGAGAAAGGGAAATGTCCCAAAGAGGTGTCTTATGTGTAAAGAGTAGGAACACATGTGTGGATCTTATCTGGAGCAAATTGGGGGACAAAGACGGGATTCCCAGTAGGGGAAACAGTTATAAGAAGTTTCGGTTAGGGCGAGGGTGTTATGTGATAAATAAAAAACTTGCTTCTAATGTAGATTTATCGTTGTGCAACTTCTCTATCCATCAAAAATTCCCTTGAACCTACAAAATTATAACAAAACTAGTGTAGAGGGTAAGTAAGGGAGTCAATCCAAATCTAAGGGTGAAACAAAAAATTGGAGAGGACGTATATATAGATTCATTTGCATTTTATTATATTTTTCAATTTTTTTGCTTTTTCAATTTTTTATGGATTTTTCAAGGGAATATTAATTAACTAACTATATACTAATTCTTAAAGTACTAATTAAGATGTAAAAGCTAATAAAAAATGAGGTAAATAAAATTGTGCTAAAAAGTAAACTAACTAAATTGGATTCATGAGGGCTTCAAAATTTCATCCCATGAATGGAAGATTAGCCCTCAATAATCATCGTCCATAAATATAAGACAAACAAATAAAATCAAAACAAAATTCAACTAAAAGTAATAAGGGAGGAATATATCAAACCCATTTAAGCCTTGAATTGGAATGAAATCTTCAATTACATCAACAATCTCTCAATTACAATCCCTCACTCTTGTATTTATTGAATCTAAACTAAAATTTTCAAAATAAAAATAAAAAGGATAGTTTAGCAACGACACAACTAAAATTATGTCCAGGAACCATTTGAACCATAAGTGCTATTGGCAATTGAAAGAATGAGTTTTATCCCGAGGTGATTGAGGTCTATTTTGTGTGACACGAGTGAGTTAATGTAATTTGTTAGTTCAAGACTCGCATGAGAAACGGGTTTAGTAGAAGTATCAATAAAATTTCTATAGTTTCATATAATAACTGTGGTGTAGCGGGGCTCTCTTTAGTTCCATCCGTTGTGGAGCGGGTGTGAACACTGAGAATATATATATATATATATATATATATATATATTATATGAGGTTGGCTCATTTTGACTGGTGATATTCGAGGTATGGTTTTATCCTGAGTACGGACTGCTAAGCGATGGTGGGTGATTACAACAAGACTATCGTCTTCGATGTTTCGGAGGCAAGATGTATATTTTGCGATGTCTCACCTGAAAGAGGGTTGAGCTCGTGATGATATTTTTATGAAGTAGATTTCAAAGAGTGCACATGTCTAGTTATATTGAATCCCGCTGTGTAAGGACTCTTACTGATGTGATTTAGGGTATATCGGGTTTATCCTTGGGCGGGGAGATTTAGCTCAATGTTGTGTATACTGAGAACTTAGTGATAGTGAGAGCATCGTATAGTGTGATGACTTGAGAGATATGGGCATAGACGATTTGATTTATCTATTGGAAGATATAATTTGCAATATCTTAGTTATGTGCCTAGGATGCACGAATTTCGATAATCAACAATGCTAGGGGATAGTGCATTGGGGAAAGTCTTTTAATTTTCATTGTCGAATGATATACACATTGACCTTAATAAACGTTGGGAGAAGTGAGACGTTTTTGGATGCTAGTGCATCAGTTTTAAATGTTAAATTATTGAACGTGTAGAGAAACACTTTAAGCTGAGAGCTATTATGATATATGGCCAGTGGAGTTGGGTAGTGCTGTGAAGGAAGCACTGGTAAAAACTTATATACCACAATTTAGTGGGTGGGGCAATATTGAGAATAATTAAATTGCAATTTGGGGTAATCGTGAATACCTGTATGATATAGCCACGCCGAGAGTGCGGAGCTGAATTTGAGATCAATATGTTACGGGCTAAATGTTAGTGATAATTATACTAGAATGTTTGGGCTATATTATATAATATGGTGAGATTTGGTGTTAGCTGTTCTGAGATATGATTTTCGTGTGCTAGTTATCACCTGAAAGATGGTTTAGTATATATATTCGTGTATATATGTTATCGTGTATTATATAATAAACTTACGAGGAAGTGTTTGTATTGTTATATTTGATCCCGGGGAATAGGAACGTTTACCGATGGGGTTCAGAGGAGATATGATTAGTAATGAGCGGGGATATATAGTTGGTGATGGACTCACGCTATGATACTAGTGATAGTAAGGGGCACTATAATGTATGGTGTCTTTGGTAACATGAAAATGGTCGAGTATACTTTTATATTAGGAGACGAGAATTTGGGGGTACGTGATATGGACTGAGGGCCTAGCAGATCTCAATAACCAACAATATTAGGTAGTAGTGTAATGACGGGGGGTCCCTTATTTGGATTTCGCTTTGCGAGACGTCCCACACATGAAACTTAATGCATAGTTATAAGTGGGGAGATGTGTGGTCTTCAGTACATAAGTTTGGTACCTGAGTTATTATATACATATGTGGTAATAACTGTGAGTTTAAAGTATATTACAGTTTAAGGCTTGTAGAGACGGGTGACTTTCATGCTGATGAGCATGGGTATAGGGTGTATGGGCGCCTGGGTAATTAATTTTATTCTAATATATCTCGCGATTACAAGGGTAAGAGATAGGGGTAACGACCTTAAGGGCATGTGAGTAGGGAAGTATTCGAGGCTTGGAGTACTAGACTCATCTAAATTTCGAGGACGAAATTCCTTTGTAAGGGGGGGAGTATGTGACACCACGTATTTTTTAGGATATATAATTTATTTAATTTTGAGAATTAGAATTTAAATTAAATTGTTAATTTGGAGAAATTATTCTATTTGGAGATTTTTTTTATTTGGAAGATTCAATTTATTTGGAGAATTAAGATTTAAATTAATTCAAGTTATTTCTTTTAAAATACACATGCCGTAAATTGAGGGTGAAATTGGAGATTTTAGTTAATAACTCGGATGACGATTATGAGTGTACGGTTGATTCCAAATAGGTCGAGATAGTAAAAAAAAGAGTACTCGGGGGGTACTAATTGGGTCTTGGGACATTTTTAGGCATAACCGGGCTCACATGGGGGTATTTGGGCCATTTTAATTTGTCCCATAAGCTCAAAAACGGGATTAATAAAAGAAAACCTAATTGAAGGAATTAGGGCAGTCATAACTCAAGAAGAGAAATACTAGAGCCATAGAGGAAAAGAAAGGAAGATATTTGGAATCTTTTGGGTGACAAATTGAGGAAGGATTAGCATGTTCTTCATCAAATCGCCATATACTCCAAAGGATTAGCCCTTCGAATTTAACAAGGCAAATAGTTAAACTTGATTTCATTTAATTTGCAGTAATACAATTCATATCATAGTGAGTGTAAATCATAATTGTTTTGGGGTAGGTTACCGCATAGAAATCGGATGTTTATGAATTGGTGAGATTACGCAGATTAAAAGTGAAATTGGTGTTGATATAGGATTCTAGTATGTAAGAATCTTAACTCTATGATGAATACAGTAGTGTCGAGGATTAAATTTCGGATTATAGGGATGAAATTATAATCGATTGAATAAAACCCGAAAAATACCCAAATCGGTAAACATTAGATTTATGTAAATTAATTGATGATTCAAGGTTTCTATGGTGTTTAGAAACTACTATTTCATGAATTGAATGATGATTGTGATTGGGTGAACATGGGAGAATGAATGAAAAGGTTACGATTTCAAAAATGGTGGAAACAGAGTCGATGAAGAAGATGGATACGAGCTCAATCGATCGATCGACCATTCATCGATCGATCGAACCTTTCTGTTATTCAAAAACATGAGGTTGTATATCTTTTCGTCAAGGTTGTGTGGGCGCCAACCTCATATGTTTTTATTTTTTTTGATGATTTATGATTTGTCTACGGTAGGGTGCGTGAGACACACATATTTAGGAAGAAATAAATTCGGATTATTTTGAGATATCCGTGGATGAGTGAAAAACTTGGGAAAGTATTAACAAACATTATTTAATCTTTGGATTAGATAGGGATGAATATGGGGTATGGATTTAGGAGTGTTTAGGATGAATAACACTCAAAAATATATGCGAACGAATTCGTATGGAAATTTTGGATGAAATTAGGATACGGACAAGATTGAGATTGGCTTAGTATCTTGAAATAAAAATATGAATGTAAGTTAATACTTATAGAATTAAGGGTCGGTGTCGTGACTCGTATTTTTAGCCTAGTACGATGGGAGTTGGGCACAAAGTTGCCCGTTTAATTTATTATAAATGTATATAATAAATTATCGAATATTGAATTTAATAAAGGGTGTTTTACCTAATAGTGGGACTTGTTGTGATACATTCGAAACGGTGAATATACGAACTGAATGAGTGAGTTGGGGTATTGTAGTTTGCTGACACTACTTTAATAAATTAACTAATGTGAAATTGATTAGATTAATCAGTGTAATTTGAAATGTAACGAACTCGACGGATAAGCGAACCTATTACTTAGATCCGTATGATATGAGTGAATTACCTACTGCAATATTTTAAAGGATAATGACCACACTTCGAGTAGTGAGGGATACTCGTGAATATACGATAAGAAGTGTAATTGTTATTAAATAATACGTAGGATATTCGGGAGATATATATGCTATGTATGGGATATATGATATAGGTTCTATGTATACCCCTACTGATTTGTATGATTTATTATGTGTATGACATGCCTACCATACTTGCTATCACATGAGGTTGTGAAGGAGACAATTTTATCTTGAGGAGCCTTCGGGGGGATACTTGATTTGTACCTCAGAGAATAGGGCCTAAAGAGGACTTATCAGTGAGTTGATAAGTTTGGGTGATATGTGTGCGTAGGTTTGTGTGTAGCCCATAAAGCCATAGTATGTGTTCACCTCCAATACGTGTGATTTGTATTGATACAATTCCAGAGTGATTCGAAATGTGTTATATTTTATAAAGTACATGATGTACCGAGACTTGATAGCTGATTATGCATGCACTGCAGGTCTCAGCCTATGGGTGATGTATTGTATATATATAAATAGTGTGATAAATATATATACTTATGATTTATTCTACTACCCTTGTTTGGTAAATGATGTATCAGGACATGATAGAATAGTATACTGTAATACCCCGTACTTTTGACTATATTTATTTTTGGGATTAATTAATTAAATGCGTATTAATTGGAAATTAATCCGGGTTATAAATACTAATGAGATGTGAATTGGTGTTTGATTATGTGCATATATGATTATATATGTATTAGGTATTATGAAAGTTGTCGTGAGATTTATGTACGGCATTTTAGAAATTTTGTCGAGACGCGTGGGACCGCCGCGTCACGGTGTAATATTTTGATAATAAAAGTGAATTTAAAATCTATAATTCGTATGGTCGTTTTAAGTACGCCAACGCATCCGAAAGGGTCGAGATAGTCAGAAAACACTAGCCGTGGGTATAGTTTGGGTCCCGAGGTATTTTTAGGCCATACCGGTAACTTAAAGGGTATTTTGGTAATTTTACATTTTTAGGAATTAAAAGTGACGAAAATTAGAGATGTAAATCTGATGTGGATTAAACCCATTAAGCCCATTAACCAACCCATATTAACCTAGAAGGCTACGTAGGTTGTCATTTAGGTTTTCTAAGTTTCCCCAAATCAAACCCTAGCCACCTTAAGCCACCATTAGAGAGGAAGCTCGGAGAGAAGAAATTCTGCAGAAATTCTTCATCAAATCAACACCAAATCCGGAATCAAACCAAGGCAAGTGATTTAAATTACATTCCTTATGCAGTGAATGCTTTTTCCATGTTAGAAACATTGTTAATCAATCTTATATAAGAGTTAAAAGAAAACCCATGAAATTGGAAGATTGTTGTTTAATTTTGGGATAGGTTTGCATGTAGAAACATTGTTTGAAGATTTAATTCAGAGATTTCATATCTATGTGATGTATAAACGGATTAAAATCTGGGAAATTTTGATGAGAAGAACCTAGGGTTTATGTTCTTGAAGAAAATTGGGAATTTATGTAGAAATTTGTGATTTAATGATGTTTAGAAGGTATTAAACCCCTTTAATGATGTTAGTATAGCACCTTGGCATGTTTGAGGATAATTAGAGAACTCAATATATTGTTGGAACGAATTTTAGAAGAGGTTTGAGGAGTAAAAATGGATGGAAAACGAATTGGGAAAATTCTGGGCCGAAACTGGTCAGTCGTTAGAAGCAGCCCCAGGTCGTTCGAACGAACTCGTTCGAACGAGCTTCTAACGAGTTGACCAGTCGTTACTAACGAGTAGGGATTTCGTTCGATATCTCGTTCGAACGAGATATCGTTAGAAGGGACAGTTCGTTTGAACGAACTGGGATCTCGTTCGAACAGCCTCGTTCGAACGAGACTTCTATTGAGATGACAGTCCAAACTCGTTCGAACACTCGTTCGAACGAGACTTCTAACGAGCTGGCAGTTTGGGCCATTTTGGACTGTTTTGACTTTTGGAGTTTCGTAAACTGATTTGAGGATATAGATATCATTCCGTAGATGTAGTAGTGATAGGATTGGGACATTTGGGTATTTATGAGGAGAAATTTACATACGAGAGTTGTATTACATGGACGGTTTGGGTCGAGACGTGAGTGTCCACTACGACGTGAGAATTAATTATGGCACGTATGATTATAAACCGGTATATCATATATAGTGATAATTACGAGTTAGTACGAGAATGAGAATAGTACTACGATTAAAATATGGTATTACTAAGATGTGTGTTTACTTAGTATTGGTATATGGATTGTGTGTATGACATACCTACCATACTTGCTATCACGGGAGGTTTGCGTTCTCTTAGGACCCTCTAATCCTTGTGTGCCTACGGGGGGGATATAGACTGGTACCTCGATGAAAATAGGTCATAGAAAGACTTATTGTGATATTAATAAGTCCGCTGACCATGGGAGCGTAGGTATGTGCGTGACCCATGTGATGGTGACTGTGTTCGCCTCCATTATTTGTGATGTTGTTATCGGTAAACTATTCCTGAGAGATTCGGAATATGTAATCCTTATGTACGTGATGTACCGGGATGGATAGCAGAGTATGTGTGCACCATAGCTTAGATTGCGGGGTGCTTGTATCGTATATTTATGATGTGAATAATATACATTTAATTAATGGAAATCCTCCTGTTAATATTGTGAACATATTACGGTATTGCTTCGAGTTATATAAGGAGTTAACTGATACTTATATATATGGCATATTTAGTAACTGAGTTTACATTAAATCCCTTTTTAATTACGAGCGTTATTATGTTAATGGAACCGAGTATTATGGGTAGGACTTTCGGCAGTCTAGCTAGATATGTTGTCACTTAGGTATGGGTAGTTACAGATGGGTACTTGCGTTAGGAGTGCATAGTTAGACGAGAGGTGAGAATATAATGTGAGTGCACGTCCTAACATGTACTTTGCATTTAATGTTTTAAATGTTTTTAAAGCACTTGCAGGTTTTTAAAATATAACTCCACATTCGGGCTCTGACCCGTTTGCTTTTCAAATCTTTTTCTTGTAAAACCATTTTAGGTGCCCAGCCACAAGGACACCAAGCATAGGATACTCATTCAGGTGACGAGCTGTAGCTGCTTGTGGAAGCTACAGGGATTTGCATGTAAACGCTTCTATCTTTTGGATTCCAGAGTCACCATCTATCAGTTGTAGGGCATGTTGCCCATTTCCTTAGAGTCATCTTTTACATTTCAGTTTTCAGACTTTAGCATGTATTGTTTCAGTTTATTTATTTCAGTTATGGGATTGTAGTGAGGAGTTTTCCCTCCAGACTTTATTTACTCTATTGTGATGGTTATTCATTTTTCTTCAGTATGGTGAATGGTGTTATTTATTTCTTCATTACATTTGTTGCATGTTAATCAGACTTAAATTAAAATTTGGCAACTTGCTTTTTAAATACTAGGTGGTTAGTAATATTAAAATGTTTTCGACAGTGATGCTATTAACTGAGCCAACTTGGCATTTTGAATTAATTTAATAAAGGAGTAGCTACCCGATATTTAATTAGTCGGGGTGTCACAGGTGGTATCAGAGCATCAGGTTCTAGTGTCCTTTAGGATCTGTACGGCTATTATGTTTCCGCTACATTTCTTTGATATAGAGCCCTATATTTTAGGACTGTTGTACTCTTTTTGTGTATGCTTCGTTCTTCAGCTATTTTAAGTTTATAAACTGCGAACTTATAAACTTTGTTCTTATTTCAGATGCCTCCACGACGTGCACGACGAGTTCCCAGGAATGCAATGCCCGAACCCCAGCCCGCTCCAGTTCAGGGCATGATGAACGCCGCTGAGGTTGCTGCTATAGTAGCCCAAGCGGTAAATGCCGCGATTGCCGTGATTCAGCAGGCACCGCCTCAGGCGCCGGTTGCCGCGCCAGCACAGGTTAATGCATTCCCGTCTGCTTGGGAGCGTGTACGAGACGCTTTTCAGAAAGCGCATCCGCCAGAGTTTGCAGGTAGCTCAGACGTGGTAGTCTCGAGCCAATGGAGGAAGGACATACAGAGGCTTTTGAGGATGCATGAGTGCACTGATATTCAGAAACAGGTGCTAGCTACTTTCAAGCTAGTGGGATCTGCACTACAGTGGTGGGAGTCTATTACCACCGCGGAGGAGAGGGATACCCTCACGATTCAAGAGTTCTGGGTGCGGTTCGACCGCAAGTACTTTCCGTCCGCAGTTCATACAGAGAGGAGGAGGAAACTGATGAGTTTGAAGTAGGAGGGCAAGACAGTGGCCGAGTATGAGGCCGAGTTCACTAACCTGTTGAATATCGTTCCAGATGAGATTCCAACAGAGAAGAAGAAGATAGAGAAGTTCACCGATGGGTTGAATTGGAGGATCCGTCAGCACCTGCTAGGGAACCTATCGTTGGCCACGTATTCTGATGTGGTTAACGCTGCATTATTGCACTGCCAGGACCACCGTTTTCATATGGCCGAGGGCAAGCGGTCGGGGGAGTCTAGCCATCAGGGCAGGACTGGAGGACATGGTGCCAGCGGGGCACAATCTGGCCAGGGGCAGAGACAGAATGAGCAGGGTACCCAACAGGGGGATAATAAGAGGTTCCGGTCAGGGAACTACAGGCAGGGACAGGGAGGTTTCCGTCAGGGCCATCAGGGTCCAAACGGCCATCAGGGCCAACAGGGACAGAATGGGCAGCAGTTTCATCAGGGCCAGCAGGGCCAAGGGAGGAATGGTAACGGCCACCAGGGCCGGGGACAGCATGGGCAGAGGGGAGGGAACATCCCAGGGAAGTGCTTTGTTTGTGGCAAGACTGGCCATAAGAAGCAGGACTGTCCTGATAGGGGAAGGGCCCCACAGCAGCAGCAGCAGGGTGCTCGCCAGGAGCCACAGAGACCTATGTTTCCCGCCGCTCTTCCCGCACCGCCGCAGATGGAAGCATTGCCACCCATTCCGGCAGTCCCAGCTCAGCAGGGGCAGCTACAGTATGGACGTGTCAACAACGTTCACCAGGCTGCAGTTCCACAGGCACCGCCCGCGATCGAGGGTACGTTTCCTATCCATGGCACTATGGGTCGGGTGTTATTTGATACGGGTGCTACACATTGTTTCATAGCTACACACTTCGCGAAAGCTTTAGGATTGTTAGCTACGGCAGAGAGCACAGTGACGTGTGTCGACTCACCATTAGGGAGTGGATCACTTATTTTCTTTATATGCTGGGGAGTGGGGGTAGAGATTGGTGGTTTGGTATTGCCTGCAGACATGTTAGTGTTAGACATGCATGTTCACGATGTGATCATCGGTATGGATTGGCTCGTAGCATATAGGGCCATGATTGATTGCTTCAGCGGGAGCATTATTTTTGCCATTCCGGGGCAAGAGATGTTTATAGTGGCGATGCCTCGCCCAGAGGGAGGATCGACCGCTCATCTGTATTACATTGAAGAGGATACCTCTAAGGAGGTTGTTATTCCTTTAGATTCGATCCCGGTTGTCAGGGAGTATTCGGATGTGTTTCAGGAGATACCAGGCTTACCACCCAGTCGAGAGATAGACTTCGTTATAGATTTGCTACCGGGTACGAGACCTATAGCACGTGCACCGTACCATATGGCTCCAGCTGAGATGAGAGAGCTACGGGATCAGATAGAGCAGCTGTTGGGACAAGGCTTTATTCGCAGGAGTACCTCACCTTGGGGCGCTCCAGTTTTATTTGTGAAGAAGAGGGACGGTTCACTGAGATTGTGTGTGGACTACCGAGAGTTGAATAAGGTCACGATACGGAATAAGTATCCGTTGCCTCGAATCGATGACTTATTCGACCAGTTGAGAGGAGCTTCTTTCTTCTCGAAGATTGACTTGAGGTCGGGATACCATCAGTTGCGTATCAGGGAGGAGGATGTCTCGAAGACTGCGTTCTTGTCGAGATATGGTTCTTACGAGTTTCGGGTTATGCCTTTCGGCTTGACCAACGCTCCAGCAGTGTTTATGGACTTGATGAACAGGGTGTTCAGAGATTTCCTAGATCAGTTTGTCATTGTCTTCATTGATGACATTCTGGTTTACTCTCAGACAGAGGAGGAGCACGCCGAGCATTTGAGGCAGGTTTTGCAGACACTTCATCAGAACGAGCGGAGAAGTGCGGGTTTTGGCTGAAGGAAGTCCAGTTCTTGGGTCACATTATTTCCGACCAGGGAATATCTGTCGATCCGGGGAAAGTATCAGCGGTGAGGGAGTGGGGACAGCCCACGACACCAACGGAGATTCGTAGTTTCTTGGGTCTAGCAGGATACTACAGGAGGTTTATTCGGGGTTTCTCAGAGATAGCAGGTCCTTTGACACATCTTACTCGTAAAGGTGTGCCGTCAGTTGGCGTTCGATGAATTGAAGGACAAGTTGACCTCAGCACCTGTGTTAGCATTGCCGAGACCGGGAGTTGAGTATTTGGTTTACACCGACGCGTCTTTGCAAGGGCTTGGAGGTGTATTGCAGCAGGAGAGACAGGCCATAGCTTATGCTTCCCGTAAGCTTAAGCCTCATGAGAAGAATTACCCCACGCATGATTTGGAGTTGGCAGCGGTAGTATTTGCCTTACGGATTTGGAGGCACTATCTTTTGGGGGAGAAGTTTCAGCTGTTCACGGACCACAAGTCACTACAGTATCTGTTCATGAAGAAGGAATTGAATATGCGGCAGCGTAGGTGGCTTGAATTTGTGAAGGACTACCAGTTCGACATCCAGTACCACCCGAGTAAGGCTAACGTGGTAGCAGACGCGTTGAGCCGCAGGCCAGCAGATGAGGTGGCAGAGGTGTGGAAAGCTAAGTGGAAGGAATTGGGACACCAGGATGCAGTGGCCCGATCTTTCATGTCTGTAATGACCGTTACACCGCAGATTATCACGAGGATAGTACGGGCACAGGCTAATGACTCGTTCTATCAGGAGAAGATAGTTCGATTACTTGCAGAGGGAGCCGAGTCCTATACCGTTAGCTCAGACGGGGGATTGCGCTTCAATGGGAGATTGGTAGTTCCGGAAGGGGAAGAATTGCGGCACGATGTGATGGCAGAGTCGCACGGCTCACGGTTCGCGGTACATCCCAGAGGGGACAAAATGTACCAAGACATGAGACGGCAATATTGGTGGAGCGGTATGAAGAGAGATATCGCTGAGTTTGTCTCGAAATGCGCCACTTGTCAGCTCGTAAAAGTGGATCATCAGAGACAGGCAGGATTGCTACAGCCGTTGGAGGTTCCGGTGTGGATGTGGGAGAGCATATCCATGGATTTTGTCACGGGGTTGCCTACGTCGCAGAGGGGTCACGACTCCGTTTGGGTAATTGTGGACAGGTTGTCCAAGGTCGCTCACTTCTTACCCGTAAGGACTGACTACACTACGGGACAGTATGCCCAGCTCTTCATTTCAGAGATTGTGAGACTTCACGGTGTGCCCCTAAATATCGTGTCTAACAGAGACAAGATATTTGTTTCGAGGTTTTGGGAGAGTTTCCAGGAGGCCATGGGCACGGAATTGCGGTTGAGTATGGCTTATCATCCGCAGACTGATGGGCAGACAGAGCGCACCAATCAGATGTTGGAGGACATGCTACGCATGTGCATTATTGACTTCGGGGGTGGATGGGAGCAGTACCTTCCACTGGTGGAGTTTGCTTACAACAACTCCTATCAATTCACGATTGGTATGGCTCCATTAGAGGCATTGTACGGTAGGCCTTGTCGTTCCCCAGCATGTTGGTTGGAGGTAGGGGACAACAAACTACTTGGGCCGGAAGTGATTCAGGATACTTCGGCAAGGATTGAGTTGATTCGGAGTCGCATTCGGGTCGCTCAAGACAGGCAGAAGAGTTATGCTGATGAGAAGAGGTTTTTTAGGGAGTTCCAAGTGGGAGACCAGGTTTTGCTCAGGGTATCTCCTATGAAGGGGATTATGCGATTCGGGAAGAAGGGGAAGTTGGCACCGAGGTATGTGGGGCCGTTTCCTATTATTGAGCGGATCGGACCGGTTGCGTATAGACTTGGACTACCGGAGCACTTGCATCGGATTCACGACGTGTTCCATATTTCCACCCTGAGGAAATACCTTAGAGATAATTTGGCTCATTCTCACATTGCTGTGGAGGACATCGATCTCCAGCCGGATAGCTCCTACGAGGAGGGGCCAATTGCTATTTTGGACCGAAGCGAGAGGAAACTGCGGTCAAAGATAGTCCCGTTAGTGCGTGTTCAGTGGCGACATCACAATGTCAAGGAGTCCACATGGGAGCGCGAGGATGAGATGCGCGAACGTTATCCAGAGCTATTTTTAGCAGGTACTTTCTAGTTTCGAATTTCGGGATGAAATTCAGTTATTAGGGGGGAAGTATGTAATACCCCGTACTTTTGACTATATTTATTTTTGGGATTAATTAATTAAATGCGTATTAATTGGAAATTAATTCGGGTTATAAATACTAATGAGATGCGAATTGGTATTTGATTATGTGCATATATGATTATATATGTATTAGGTATTATGAAAGTTGTCGTGAGATTTATGTACGCATTTTAGAAATTTTGTCGAGACGCGTGGGACCGCCGCGTCACGGTGTAATATTTTGATAATAAAAGTGAATTTAAAATCTATAATTCGTATGGTCATTTTGAGTGCGCCAACGCGTCCGGAAGGGTCGAGATAGTCAGAAAACACTAGCCGGGGGTATAGTTTGGGTCCCGGGGTATTTTTAGGCCATACCGGTAACTTAAAGGGTATTTTGGTAATTTTACATTTTTAGGAATTAAAAGTGACGAAAATTAGAGATGTAAATCTGATGTGGATTAAACCCATTAAGCCCATTAACCAACCCATATTAACCTAGAAGGCTACGTAGGTTGTCATTTAGGTTTTCTAAGTTTCCCCAAATCAAACCCTAGCCACCTTAAGCCACCATTAGAGAGGAAGCTCGGAGAGAAGAAATTCTGCAGAAATTCTTCATCAAATCAACACCAAATCCGGAATCAAACCAAGGCAAGTGATTTAAATTACATTCCTTATGCAGTGAATGCTTTTTCCATGTTAGAAACATTGTTAAGCAATCTTATATAAGAGTTAAAAGAAAACCCATGAAATTGGAAGATTGTTGTTTAATTTTGGGATAGGTTTGCATGTAGAAACATTGTTTGAAGATTTAATTCAGAGATTTCATATCTATGTGATGTATAAACGGATTAAAATCTGGGAAATTTTGATGAGAAGAACCTAGGGTTTATGTTCTTGAAGAAAATTGGGAATTTATGTAGAAATTTGTGATTTAATGATGTTTAGAAGGTATTAAACCCCTTTAATGATGTTAGTATAGCACCTTGGCATATTTGAGGATAATTAGAGAACTCAATATATTGTTGGAACGAATTTTAGAAGAGGTTTGAGGAGTAAAAATGGATGGAAAACGAATTGGGAAAATTCTGGGCCGAAACTGGTCAGTCGTTAGAAGCAGCCCCAGGTCGTTCGAACGAACTCGTTCGAACGAGCTTCTAACGAGTTGACCAGTCGTTACTAACGAGTAGGGATTTCGTTCGATATCTCGTTCGAACGAGATATCGTTAGAAGGGACAGTTCGTTCGAACGAACTGGGATCTCGTTCGAACAGCCTCGTTCGAACGAGACTTCTAACGAGATGACAGTCCAAACTCGTTCGAACACTCGTTCGAACGAGACTTCTAACGAGCTGGCAGTTTGGGCCATTTTGGACTGTTTTGACTTTTGGAGTTCCATAAACTGATTTGAGGATATAGATATCATTCCGTAGATGTAGTAATGATAGGATTGGGACATTTGGGTATTTATGAGGAGAAATTTACATACGAGAGTTGTATTACATGGACGGTTTGGGTCGAGACGTGAGTGTCCACTACGACGTGAGAATTAATTATGGCACGTATGATTATAAACCGGTATATCATATATAGTGATAATTACGAGTTAGTATGAGAATGAGAATAGTACTACGATTAAAATATGGTATTACTAAGATGTGTGTTTACTTAGTATTGGTATATGGATTGTGTGTATGACATACCTACCATACTTGCTATCACGGGAGGTTTGCGTTCTCTTAGGACCCTCTAATCCTTATGTGCCTACGGGGGTGATATAGACTGGTACCTCGATGAACATAGGTCATAGAAAGACTTATTGTGATATTAATAAGTCCGCTGACCATGGGAGCGTAGGTATGTGCGTGACCCATGTGATGGTGACTGTGTTCGCCTCCATTATTTGTGATGTTGTTATCGGTAAACTATTCCTGAGAGATTCGGAATATGTAATCCTTATGTACGTGATGTACCGGGATGGATAGCAGAGTATGTGTGCACCATAGCTTAGATTGCGGGGTGCTTGTATCGTATATTTATGATGTGAATAATATACATTTAATTAATGGAAATCCTCCTGTTAATATTGTGAACATATTACGGTATTGCTTCGAGTTATATAAGGAGTTAACTGATACTTATATATATGGCATATTTAGTAACTGAGTTTACATTAAATCCCTTTTTAATTACGAGCGTTATTATGTTAATGGAACCGAGTATTATGGGTAGGACTTTCGGCAGTCTAGCTAGATATGTTGTCACTTAGCTAGTGGTATGGGTAGTTACAGATGGGTACTTGCGTTAGGAGTGCACAGTTAGACGAGAGGTGAGAATATAATGTGAGTGCACGTCCTAACATGTACTTTGCATTTAATGTTTTAAATGTTTTTAAAGCACTTGCAGGTTTTTAAAATATAACTCCACATTCGGGCTCTGACCCGTTTGCTTTTCAAATTTTTTTCTTGTAAAACCATTTTAGGTGCCCAGCCACAAGGACACCAAGCATAGGATACTCATTCAGGTGACGAGTTGTAGCTGCTTGTGGAAGCTACAGGGATTTGCATGTAGACGCTTCTATCTTTTGGATTCCAGAGTCACCATCTATCAGTTGTAGGGCATGTTGCCCATTTCCTTAGAGTCATCTTTTACATTTCAGTTTTCAGACTTTAGCATGTATTGTTTCAGTTTATTTATTTAAGTTATGGGATTGTAGTGAGGAGTTTTCCCTCCAGACTTTATTTACTCTATTGTGATGGTTATTCATTTTACTTCAGTATGGTGAATGGTGTTATTTATTTCTTCATTACATTTGTTGCATGTTAATCAGACTTAAATTAAAATTTGGCAACTTGCTTTTTAAATACTAGGTGGTTAGTAATATTAAAATGTTTTCGACAGTGATGCTATTAACTGAGCCAACTTGGCATTTTGAATTAATTTAATAAAGGAGTAGCTACCCGGTATTTAATTAGTCGGGGTGTCACATATACTCGCACCGTAACTCAGCTTAGAGGTGCTGTATTAGTATATATATAAAATACTTGTGTTTTTTATTCTAATGTGTGGGTTTAGTAGAAGAGGAAGATAGTGACATTAAAAATAACTATATTATGGGGGAAAATAAACATATACTGAGAAATTTATTATAGGTAGAAAGACATGGAAATTCGATAACGTATTGTATGGCCAATACGGGTGGGCATAACGAATTATTTTGTAGAAGGAGATTTGATATGGATAGTTAGGTGGGGTAGCTTAACTAGGAAATGTAGAGGGAAAACATTAGTGTGCACACTAGATGAGGGGTGAGATATGTCCCAAGAAAGCGCGACACTAGCTTAAATATGAATAGTGTTCATGCATATTTAATTATTGCAATTTAACTAGTTTCTAAATATTTTCAAATATTTTTACTTGGGCTCTGACCCGTGTTAGAATCTTTAAAGTGTCCATCTACACGGACACCAAGTTTGAGGCTTCTATTCTGGAATGCGTAGCTACAACTCATGTGGAAGTTGTTGGATTTTTCTATAGACGTTTCTCTCATTTATTCCATAGTGTAGGATCTTTACTACAGTAATAATTTTTGGCATGTCGCCCTCAGATTTAATATTCGGTTATTTATCGGACTTTGTGTATCCAGGTTATGGGTTCAATTACTGTTGTATTTTACTGTTGAACCGATAGTTGATTCGGTTATCTTTATTTATGATATATATCTGTGTTGGATTTAGTTATCAATTTGTGTGGATGGTTTAATTATTATTTGAATTTCACATGTTGTCAATTAAAGAAAGATAAATTTGGCACCAATCTAATTAAATTACTAGGTGGTAAGTAACTTTAAAAAGTTTTTGACAGTGATGCTAAGATTGAGCCATATGATACCAACATTTTATTTGATCACGGGTTGGCCAGCCGGTATTTTTGTAGGCGGGGTGTCACAACAGGTCATCAAAGATAAGAACTAATAAATAAGCAAAGTACATGATTTATATAATTATTGTGGAAGTTGAACATATGAAGAAATCTTTATTTCTAATTGTATTATCTAGTAGTTCTAAATAATTTTAAAAACTAACTTTAATTTATATTATCTAGTACAAAAAAAATAGTCTATTCACCCATTAAATAACGATCGTTTCTAGAACACTATCACATTACCTCGGTAAATCACTGTATAGATCTTGCCAATCAAAGCTTCAGGGACATGAAGGATCTAACCAGCTTGAACGAATTTTTAGTTAAACAATCAGTAATGTTCGTTTCAACAAATTCTATATAAATCATCTAAATCCTCCAATCAACAGTTTGGATGTTCTTTTAATAGGTTTGCTGTTTAACTAGTCTAAACTTCGTTTATTATTGAATCAAATTATTTTGCACATTATAACATTATGTTGAGAAGCGGGAATTAATCCTATCTCAATTTCACCGACATGTAATGCCTAAAGAAATTACTTGTCAATATCTGGCTCAACTCCCCATGACATTAGAACATCAATAATATTTTTCATTACAAACCCATGTCGACATGGATGGACATATGCATGTTTTCTAGGTAAGTGAAGATGATCTTCAATAGTTACCTAAATTTGACAAAATTTAGAATAAGGAGATATAAAATGAAAGTAAAACAATAATGGAAATAAATAAATAATGTATAAAATGTAGTTTTTTATATTATAAGCTAATTGTAGAGCAGTAAGTATAGGAAGAACAAAAGTGAGAACCTAATGAGTTTCAAATTAACTACTGGAGGCTTGCATTGGAATCAACTTTAAGTTCCCGCGTTTGTGCATTTATAGATGAATTGACTGGACATAAAAGATGAAATGTCATTATAACTGTTATTTGCAAGTAATATTGTTTTCATTGATAAAACTAAAGTATTTGTAAGGCCCTAAAACATGATTATGAATGTTAATTACATGATTAAGTATAAGTTATGAGTTATAAGTTTGATGATGGGTGTTAAATATGTTAATTATCATATTTAGGGAATGCATACTCATGTGATATATGTGTTGTTTACATTAGATGCTAATTGAGCATATGATCGGGGATAACATGTTTAGATAATATGATTAGTTATGTGATAAAATGCATCATTAAAATATGTTTCTAATTAATCATTATATTTATAAAAGTAAACTAGGGGGTTGGTACGAAATTGGCGATGTTAGGTTGCCAAATCTGAAAATTTTGAGATTTTTTGTTAAATTGCTACTCTTCTGTTCGATCCTAAATTAGGCGTACCAGTGTTATGATTTGGGAAAAACACAAAACATCACATTTTTAGATATATGAGTTAAGTTTATAATACAACAAACAGTGCATTAAACAGAAATTTGAGTGAGAAGATATTATCTTTTTACGAACATGGGGTAAAGTGGTCATTTAGCTTTAAATGGTATTTTGTCTTATATAGCACCACGTGTCATATTTCGATTGGATCAAGAGGAGTTGACCTTATGATGATTTTAAACCTTTAATATGACCTCCTCCTTCATTCAAAATCATACCTGAGAAGTTTTGCCTAAGGAGAGAGAATCAGGGAGCTTAGGAAGGGAAAACCGAGGAGAAGTTGGAGAAAAATTCTTAGGAAATTACGAAAAAGACCTTAAAGTAATTCTATCACTAAATATTGTCATATTTTTTTTGGTATTACTGATTAAAATGGAATAAATCATCAAAATATTATTCAACTTTCAAGACTTGGTGGTTATGTATGGATAGATGCAAGTTCAAGCAAAGTTAAACGTGTAAACCCTCAAAATCGCTTTGTTTAGAAACCTTGTGTATTCAAACTTCTATATCTTTTTGTATACTTACTGGAATTGATAAATTGCAATTGGAGATTAAAATATACTTATATGTGTATATCATATCAGAAAATTATGTTAAAGTACCAAGAAATGAATCGTGGGTGATAGTTTGAAATTCAGGTATAAAATTTGCCCCAAAAGTGTAAGTGTGCACACCAGATGTTCGATGCTTTGCTTGACTTAGTAAATGAACTCTAAAAATCATGTAACTTAAATTTTATATTACTCAATATGTTTAATATATGTTTCCATGATTTATAACCAAGGGGGAAATTATATATGCTTGAAAAATGTTAAGTTATGCTTTTATGGTCTACTCAGACCTAGATGTGTTAAAAATGGCATAAATCATTGAATACTTGTTGAAATCAAGAAATTCTAATTGGAAATGTTAGAGAATATACATGAGTATGATATAATTAAAGGGAAGAATAAAACACCTTCTTTTTTGGCTTGGGGGTTGTGTTGAAGTTGAAGTTTTGTTGTTGTTTTTCTCCAGAAATGGTTTGGAAAAAATTGTAAAAAATGGGCATAGCTTCGTCTATAGAATTCGTAATTTAATTTTGTAATTTGTGTCAGAACCCTAATGAATAAGGTGTTATAGAAAGGGGAAGTATTATATTTACTGAATTTTTAGTTATGTCAGATTGACATGTGTTGTGTTACTGCGTTTAATGTGATTTGGTGTATTCAAATACTAATAATGTTGAATTGTTAAGTGGGGAAGAGGCTAACACTACCATATCAAGAAAATAGTTTTGGTATTAATCTTAATACCAAACATAGATGCTTATATTTTCATATGGAATTGTGTAGTTAAATACATGTGTGGTGACACTTATTGAGTAATGTGGTGTTATGAAACATAGGCGTATAATTAAAACTGTTAAACGATGTTATTTAATGTTATGGACTGAGGTGGGACCTCTAGCTAATGTTAATAACTGTGGATTAAAATGTTAAACGATGTTATCTAATGTTATGGACTGAGATGGGACCTCTATCTAATGTTAAGGATTGTGGTGGGTCTTACGGGATGCGGCGGCCCCGTTGATCCAACTTAAAGGTTCGTTGTACTCGTGCCGAATTATGGGATGTGGTATCCCCATTAACTGGGAGTTAATTGGGCCGTAGGGTCCAGGCCTACGAGGGTTACACTATTCCAGTTGGGTCATAACATTAGAAAATAAAAATGATTATTCAAATTGGTTATATGCGTGGTATATGGTCATTCACTAAGCTTGTATTGGTTACACTCCTATAATGTAATGTTTCAGGTATGCCTATCGTTTGGAGTTCACTACCAAGTTAGGACCATAAAATGGGGGAGTGACGGATATCTAATATGGGTTGAGTATCATCAAGATTTTTTGGGTAAATGTTAAACAAAAGAACTTTTGTGTGTAAAGTTGTTTAGTATTTGTAAATTACATGTTAAGGTAGTTATGTTTTCATCCAAACATGATTTTGAAAAAAAATACGGTGCTATTTTCATAGAGAATTAAAGTAAAGTATCCACTAAGGGGATTTATATCTAAATTAAAGGACTATTTGAAGTTAATTAAGTTGGGCCCCGACAAATTGGTATCAGAGCATGGTTATTAGGTTCTGTACAATGTGTGAGGGTCTAGATTGGCAGTGGACGTAGAAACTATTTTGAGTCTTAAGTATTCAGATTCAAGGGATACATTTAAGTAAGTTGGATTCCTGAGGCGTGGACACGAAGGGTTTGTTATTATTTTTTTAAATTGGCTTTGTTGACTAACATATGTCGGTTAAACACATATATATTGTTGTACGTGATATGAAATGCAAGGATCTTGCATGAAAGCAAATAAGATGTTAAGGTTTATTCGGGGATGATAACGAATACATCTATTTTAATATAAAGCATTGCATTGTTTTATATGTTGTATAAACAAATGTGTCATTGAAAGATTTAAAAAAAAAATATATGGTATACAAATTATAAAGTATTGGAGGTGATCTCTTCCTATGATGGTATATGTGGACTTAAGTTGTGTTACGTATATCATTATGAATGGGTGCGCTCCTCATCTGTATGGGAGAGTGATGTACGAGAACACATATTACATTAAAGGATGAGAAGTGAGAAGAATTATTGTTACATGATTATAATGAGACTTAAATTGCTAGAGTGTGAAAAAAAATGAAGATTCACATAGTAAAGGTTAAAAGAGAAGGTTAGTAGTTGTATATGTTTGTATTTAATATGTTAAAAGGTAAGAAATTTAATAACTAGTCTATATATCACAAATTATCAGAATATGGGTTCATAGTAAATTATTACAAGTACAATAAAAGAGTAATGAGAGTTGAGATGTACTTATTTAATAATATGAGTACATGTAGTGGATATTAGTCTTGTGATGTTTTGAAAAGCTTATATGAATAGTAAAGTTGAGATAAGGTGTTAAAGAGTTAGAAGTTTAAAAATATTGAGGAATCATTTTAACAATATGTGTTATGGATGAGTATGGGAAAGATGTTAGTCATGTTTAAATATTTACAATTGGGATGGGTGAATATCGAGTTGTATTTGTCACTGTGCGTATGTGTTATCACTAAGATTACCTCATATAATTAATATGATTGACATTATACGGAGTCACCAAGAAGTATGTGTAAGGAGAATGTTCTATGTGAGATAACTATGGTATTTGTATAGGTTATTTGAAAGTGATACGACATATAATAGTTAGAGAAGTATTATGGTGTTGGTAAGTATGGTTAAAGTTTCAAATGGTGATGTTATGTTTAACATCTGTGTTATCAAACGGGTAATATGAGTGTATTAATGATGTTGCGTAAGACTATCATGTTAATAAGGATTGGAGTAAAATTATGATTGCAAAGTTATTGTGTTGGATAAATGACTTGTTAAGGTCATTGTATGTGTAGTTAAAGAACAATCAAACAATACAAAAAAAATGAGGGAATATAGTGAGAAGTTGTATTGAATTCATAGTGCATGACCTCACAAGCTACATGAAAGTGAATATAGAATATTGCTTAAAAATATACATTTGGTGAATGATTGTTCATCGTCGATATGTGGAAAGCAGTGAGGCTATGTTTAGATTAAGGATCATAAGAACGATATTTAACATACTCTAAAACTTCATAGATGATACGAATAGTAGTCAAAGTTGAACACATTTATTTGGTATTGAGTGGAAGATGAAAAGATGACATGTAATAAGTTGGTATTATAATATGACATTTATCATTTGAAGTAATGAATGGAAGTTGGATAGATGAACTATAAGAAGTTAGTTTTGTTATATGATATTTATTATTTGAAATGTTGCACGATGATAATGATGGACTACGGGAATGAAGCGAGAAACGTAAAGAATGACGTTTGGTTTATTAAAAATGTTCACTCATTGTTAATCTAAAAGGATACAGCCAATAATCTATTATGTGTGAATTTTTTACATACGTATATAAAGGTATGGAATAATATATTAGTTGGGAATTAGCTTTCATTGATAAGAAATCACTAGACGATTATCCTTACATATGAATGATAAAGACGCTTATGTGTTGATAGATCCTGGTTCTACACATTCTTTGTGTTTTGCTTTATCTATTGCATCTTAATAAACCACTATCATCATTAGATTCTGGTTTAGCTATTATTACTCCACTAGGGAGGATTTTTTGTATTGATAGGGTGTGTATAGTGCGAATAAGTGAAAAGGAGTTGTTAGTTGACTTACTACCTTTCCATATGCGTGACTGTGATGTGATATTGGGTATGGATTGGTTGTCCTCATATCATATATGTTTAGATTATTTTAGAAGGGATGTAGTGTTTCGGTTACCGGGTGAACCTGAATTTAAATCTATTGGAGAACGGAATGTCGCCTGCTTATTATTTTTTTACAGACCTTGCAAGAGAAGCAGTTATATACTAAATTTTCTAAAATGTGAATTTTGGCTAGACCAAAGTAGTATTTTTGGGGCATGTTATTTTTGCTGATGGCAATTGTGTTGCTTGAAAAGAGGATGGATGGAATTTATAAAGGATTATGACTACACAATACATCACCATCCGAGTAAGGCTAAAGTTGTTGCTGATGCTTTGAGTAGAAAATCGCTAAGTAGAGTATTTTGTATTTTTTGTGTTCTAGTTGACCTGCTGAGAGAGTTAACTTTAATGGTGATGAAATTAGCTTGAATGAGTCTTATGGAATACTAGCGCATTTAAATGTTAGACCTATGCCAATAGAATGGATACAACCATAACAAGCAGGGCTTATAGAATTGGAGAAAATTAAAGACAATATGAAAAAGGGTAAAGCAAATGAATTTTGTATTCGTAATAATGACATTGTTATGTATGATAACTATTATGTGTAACTAATGTGCCTAATTTAAGGACAACGATTTTAAAGGAGGCCCATTATTCTTAATAAGATATGCATCCAAGAAACACATAACTTTATAGAAATTTGAAACAATGTTATTGGTGGCCGAGAATGAAACACGACATTGTAGATTTTGTTGCTAGATGTCCAATTTGCCAATAAGTGAAGGCGGAGCATCAGAAGCCTAGTGGTTTACTATAATCCTTACCTATTCCTGAGTAGAAATAGGAGCATGTTACTACCAATTTTGTTATAGGTTTACCAAAATCATCCTGAGGTTTTGATTCTATTTGGGTTATCGTTGCTAGATTAACTTTGTCTGCACATTTTCTTCCTGTTAAAGATACTTATTCCATGGATAGATATGCCAACATATATGTGGATGAGATAATTAGATTGCATGGTGCACCTGTTTCTATTATCTCTGATCGAAATCCTAGATTTAATTTCCACTTTTAGCCTAGTTTACAACATATTTTGGGGACTAAATTGAAATTTAGTACAACTTTTGATCCTCAGACTGACGGGCAATTAGAGAGAATGATCCATACACTCGAAGACATGTTATGAATTTATGTATTAGAGTTCAAGGGAAGTTGGGATGAACACTTGTCACTAATAGAGTTTCTTATAATAATAGTTATCATTCGAGTATTGAGATGGCTCTTTATGAAGCCTGGTATGGGAGAAAGTGCAAGACTCGAGTGTGTTGGACCGAAGTAGGAGAACGAAAACTACTTGGGCTGAAAACGAAATTGTGCAACTAATTACTGAGAAGATAAATCTTAGTCATAATCACTTGAAGGTGGCATAAAGTAGACAAAAAGGTTATGCAGACAACATAAGGAAGGAACTAAAATTTTAGGAAGTTGATCGAGTATTCCTACGTGTTTCTCCTTAGAGATGGGTTACAAGATTTGAAAAAAAATGGCAAATTAAGTCCTAGGTACACTGGCCTTATAAAATAGTAAAATGACTTGGAGTCATAGCTCAAAAATTGGCTTTGATACAAGAATGGTCTCGGATTCACGATGTTTTTTATGTATCAATGTTACTTAAGTATGTATTCGATCCTTCACATGTGTTTATTTCACAACCGATAGAGCTTAAAGATGACTTGACCTACGTGGAGGAACCAATTGCTATTTTAGATAAAAAAAAAAAAAGAACAGGCGTTATGTAATAAAACCATTCCATTAGTTAAGGTAACGTGGAGAAATCAAAATGTGGAGTATGCCACCTGGGAAGGAGAGAAAAACATGAAGAAGTAATATCCTCCTTTGTTTGGAAGTTTCTTATGCGTTAAATTTCGAGGATGAAATTTTTATAAGAGGGGTAGAATTGTAAGACCCTAAAACATGATTATGGATGTTAATTACAAGATTAAGTATAAGTTACGAGTTATAATTTTGGTGATGGGTGTTAAATATGTTAATTATCATATTTAGGGGATGCATACTCATGTGATATATGTATTGTTTACATTAGATGCTAATTGAGATTATGATCGGGGATAACATGTTTAGATCATATGATTAGTATGTGGTAAAATGCATCAAGAAAATATATTTCTATTTCATCATTATGTTTATAAAAGTAAACTAGGGGGTTGGTGCGAAATTGGAGATGTTAGGTCGCCAAATGTGAAAATTTTGAGATTTTTGATAAATTGCTACTCTTCTGTTAGAGCCTAAATTAGGCGTACTATTGTTATGATTTGGTAAAAACACAAAATATCAAAGTTGTATATATATGAGTTAAGTTTATAACACAATAAATGTGCATTAAATGAACATTCAAGTGAGAATATATTATCTTTTTACGAACAAGGGGTAAAATGGTCATTTAGCTTTAAATGGTATTTTGTCTTATATGGTACCACATGTCATATTTCGATTGGATCAAGAGGAGGTGGCCTTATGCCGACTTTAATCATTTTATATTAACTCCTCCTCCAGTCAAAATCATCCATGAGAAGTTTTGCCTAAGGAGAGAGAACTGGGTAGCTTAGGAAGGGAAAACCGAGGAGAAGTTGAAGAAAAATTCGTATGAAATTACGAAAAAGACCTTAAGGTAATTTTATCGCTAAATCTTGTCAAATTTTTTTGGTATTACTGATTAAAATGGTATAAATCATCAATTTTTTGTTGAAATTGCGAGACTTGGTGGTTATTTATGGATAGATGCAAGTTCAAGCAAAGTTAAATGTGTAACCCCTCAAAATCGCTTTGTTTAGAAACCTTGTGTATTCAAACTTATATATCTTTTTGTATACTTACTCGAATTGAAAAATTCCAATTGGAGATTAAAATATACTCATATGTGTATATCATATCCGGAAATTATGTTAAAATATCAAGAAATGAATTATGGGTGATAGTTTGAAATTCAGGTATAAAATTTTGCCCCAAAAGTGTAAGTGCGCACACCAGGTGTTCAATGTTTTGCTTGACCTAGTAAATGAACTCTAAAAATTATTTAACTTCAATTTTATATTAGTCAATATGTTTAATATATTTTTCCATGATTTATAACCGAGGGGGACATTATATATGCTTCAAAAATGTTAAGTTAGGCTTTGATGGTCTACTCAGACCTAGAAGTGTTAAAAATGGCATAAATCATTGAATACTTGTTGAAATCAAGAAATTCCAATTGAAAATGTTAGAGAACATATATGATTATGATATAACTGAAGGGGAGAAATAAATACCTTCTTTTTTGGCTTGGGGGTTGTGTTGAAGTTGAAGTTTTATTGTTATTTTTCTCCAGAAATGATTTAGAAAAAGTTGTAGTAAAACAGGCATAACTATGTCTAGAGAATTCGTAATTTAATTCTGTAAATTGTGTCAGAACCCTAATGAATAAGGTGTTATAGAAATGTGAAGTATTATATTTACTGAATTTTTAGTTATGCCAGATTGACCAACTGATGTGTTCTGTTACTGCATTTAATATAATTTAGTGTATTCAAATACTAATGCTGTTAAATTGTTAGGTGGGGAAGAGGCTAACACTACCATATCAAGGAAATAGTTTTGGTATTAATCTTAATACCAAATTCAAGGTGAGTGAATTGTCCTATGAAATATTGATGCTTATATTTTCATATAGAATTGTGTAGTTAAATACATGTGTGGTGATGTGGTGTTATGACACATAGGCGTATAATTAAAAATGTTAAATGATGTTTTTTAATGTTATGGACTGAGGTGGGACCTCTAGCTAATGTTAAGAACTGTGGATTAAAATGTTAAATGATGTTATCTAATTTTAGGGACTGAGGTGGTAACTCTATATAATGTTAAGGACTATGGTGGGTCCTACGGGATGCGGCGGCCCCGTTGATCCAACTTAAAGGTTTGTTGTACTCGGGAATAATTATGGGATGTGGTATCCCCATTAACTGGGAGTTAATTGTAATTGAGGGTCCAGGCTTGAGAGAGTTACACAATTCCTGTTGGGTCATAACATTAGAAAAAAAAATTATTCAAATTGGTTATATGTGTGGTATATGGTCATTTACTAAGCTTGTATTACTTACACTCCTATAATGTTATGTTTTAGGTATGCCTATCATTTGGAGTTCACTGCCAAGTTAGGACCATAAAACGGGGAGTGATGGATATCTAATATGGGCTGAATATAATCAAGATTTTTTGGGTAAATGTTAAACGAAAGAACTATTGTATGTAAAGTTGTTTAGTACTTGTAAATTACATGTTAAGGTAGTTATGTTTTCATCCAAACATGCTTTTGAAAAAAAATACGGTGCTATTTTTCGAGAGAATTAAAGTAAAGTATCCACTAAGGGAATTTATATCTAAATTAAAGGATTATTTGAAGTTAATTAAGTTGGGGCCCGACAGTATGGATCAATGTTAAATTCAAAGATTACAGAAAAGCTATAAAATCAATAGTTTAAAACAAGTATGACTAAACCTGGGTATATAGCATATAAGATAAATACAAGTACGAATGGCAAATGGAGAGGTACGATTTGAACACCCAGATATACTAGAGTGAATGATTTTATAATTTAGACCTCATTATATCTTCAGATGCAATTTCTAGATTTGCAGTGTTTTCCTTTTACATCTTTTTTGCTTTCTTGAGGTGTATTGCTGGTCCATCGAAAATATATTATTTTCTTATGAAATTATTTTCCTTTTTCATGTTTTATGCCTCATAGAAATGCTGGTTGGAGGAGTTGAATGTTTCATGCTCAACAAATTCTACCAAGAACTATAACTGAAGTCTTTTCACCGCTTATTTGCTAATCTTGTTTTCTCTTAATTCAATCATGAATTGCAACCATATATAAAAAAAAAGTCAAGAATAAAAAAACATATAATGTTTCGAGCACAAAAATCACAGAAGAGTTAAAAAAATGATATTGAAAAGATTATGTCATTGCACGATATGATATTATCTATACCAGGATGAAAGATATTAGTGAATGACATAAAAATATGTATTAAGATTGAGCATTATACCTATTTGAAAAGAATCTTAAAACGGATCCCTAGGTTTGCGATTGATCCAAATATATCTGAATCGAAACAAAACAAAAACATATAACCATTGGGTTTATGATTGAATAATAAAAAGACCATCTCACACGGTAAAAGAACATATTCCATAATCTATTGTATTTCCATTTTCCATAGTAATTTATCGATAGTTAAACAGAACAACTGAAAATACTAAAATAATTCGTAATTAAAATTACGACAAAAAACATTATTTCAATAAGAAGAACAAATTCCATAATCTGTTTTGTTCTCACTTCTTATCTAATTTCTCGATAATCAAACATGAAAATGCAAACCATTCCAATTTTCTTTCTCATTTTCAGTCTGATCCTCAAGAATCAAACAGAAAAAAAAAAAAAAAAAATTCAACAACCTGCAACTACAATTATGGTGAAAAACAAAGTATCTCCATCTCATTTTCGCGTGTAATCTCTCGAAATGAAACACAAAACAGTAATCATCGCAAAAAATGAAATAATCTTCTAAGATTTACTTATACTTATTAACTTCAAACTTGTATATACATTAAAATTTACAAACCACTAAAAAAATTGATCCGACAACGATTCGATTGAAAAAAAAAATTATATTGAAGAGGAAAAAAGCTTACACCATGTTGTAGTTGAACCCTAGGTGAGGGAAAGAGGAGAAAAAGAAGTGGAAAAATAGAGCCCACGATTTCGATGTTGCGATTAAAAAACATCGAGGGTTTGATTTTTAAGTTCCAAATAGATGAATCGAAACCTTTGAAAACAAAATCAAAAATGAAAAGAAAACCTAAACTCGAAGGTTTCGATTTTATTATGGTCCAAACAAAACGTTGAAGGTTACCTGAATCGAAGGTTTGGAATCCTGAAGGTTTGGAATTATGTTATAGCCGAGGGAGGGAGAATTAAGACAAGGGACAGAAAACTATGTCACACTTTTAGATTTGGAGAAGATCCAATTTTGTTCACTATTTCTAGGGATTATGTTATACTTTTAGGTTTGGGTAATAATAAAACCACAAGTATAGCAACAGTTTTGAACACTTACAAAGTTTATAAGTGTAGAAAATCGTTGTTAATTTTGCAAGTGTTATAAACACATACAAATTAAATCTTATAGTAGTTGCAAAATAGTCGTTGTAGGTTAGTGTTTTAAGGGATCAATAAGTATAAAAATTACATTAGGGGGATCAATAAAAATATTTAACAAACATTAGGATCGTTTTTAAAGAATTTACCCTAAAAGTTTAGTACTCCAATTAACGTGGGAACTAGGATTCTTAAACTCTTTGCTAATTTGGGTTTGAGCACCAATAACCTTACTCCTAATAAATCCCTTTGCGCTAAATATAAATTAAATATAAATTGAAGCGTTAAATTTCTTTGTTTAAATTAGTATTTTTATATTTTGGGTTGTCTACGAGTTTGTCAGTTTAAGATAAGTACCCCAAAACTACTAAGCATGTTTTTTTTTATATTTAAAACATAATTATAGGTCATAAGTATTGCATCAAAATGTACAAAATTTTTGGGTACTTCAACACAAAGTTAATTGAATTTGGATAGGATGCAATGAATTTAAAATTCTTTAACAAACTTTCTACCTCATATTCTTAAATTTCGTCACCAACTTGAATTGTATAAAAATTCAAATGAAAGTATTTATTTACTAAATTATTTTTTTTATAAGTAAGGTCATTTGTATATATAGAATTCACCTATGGGAGCGAAAACCCGTATATAGGGAGTATACACAAAAATAAAAAAATAAAAAAATAGGAGCATAATCTCTAAAACAAAATATAAAAAATTACTCCCCACCCTCGAACTCCTCCAAAAAACTTAAAAAATGAGAAAATCATAACTGGAAAGTCCTCCTTAAATCATAAATGTAAGGATCTCAATAAAATCTAACGAATTCTCGATGGAGCTAGATCCCCACCCCTAGTATATATTATTTTTCCTTTTCGAAGTCATCCAAAAATGCAGAGATGAAGCATGCTCTACATGCATGTGACCCCCTCACACCTGTCAGAAACATCCATGCCTCAATTTCCTTCTTAAACATTCCGACACTGACCCGCCAGATTTTGAAGAGAGAGAAAATGGTCTCCCACAAACCTCTAGCCACACTACAATTAAGAAGTTAATGATTAATTATCTCTTCCACAGTTTTGCACATTCATTGTTTAGTAACCACGTGTCTGCCTCTTTTTTGCAACCCATGTGCCGTTAATATATCTTGCCTCACCATTGTTTAGACAAATAAATCAACTTTCTAAGGAGCTTTAGTCCTCCAAATTCTTCTCCATGGAAAGAGATCGCCTCCCCTTCCACTCAACATGGAGTAAAAATTATGTGTTCATAAAAAACCCTTTCTTATTACTTGACGACTGTAATCTATCCACTCCCACTAGTGGGATCTTCACACTACCCAACCACTCAAATAACCCATTTATCTCTTCAAAATCCCATTCTATAATCCTCATCCTGAACTTGGGGATCCACACCATCATATTTTCCACCATCTAAAAATTCTCTGCCACCCCCCTCCCGAGCAATACAAAAAAGGCCTGAAAATTTATCCTCTAATACCAACTGCCCACCCCAACTATCTTTCCAAAATATAACGTTATTACCTTTCCCAGAGCTAAATGAAGTGTGACGGAGAAATTATCCCCAATCCTCATAATATATTTCCATAAACCCACCCCATACGGGAAATGCCCCTACCCAAATCCCCAACCATTATGACCATGGCCAAATCTTGGCACCATAACTTTCCTCCATAACCATTGTTCTTACAAAGGGGATATCCAAAAACATTTTCCAAGAAAATCTTTGTTGAATTAGGCTAAATTTTTTATACTAGTTCCCCCCTCCCTTAACGTCTTGCAAACTTCCTCCAAGTTCACCAAACAATAATTGAACTTCTCCTCATTTCCTCTCCACAAAAAAATTCTGATAATGTTTTCCAAATTTTTACGTACAAAAGACAGGATGGGGATAATGGACATGAAATACATGGGAAGATTGGACAAAGTACTTTTCATTAGCGTTAATATGCCCATTTTTGACAAATATCTCTTCTTCCACCCCGCTAGCCTCCTCTTAACCTATATTTCCTTGGATTTGAAAAAAGCGCCTAGTGGTAGTCCAAGTTAAGTGAGGTAAAAATCATAACTTTGCAACCAATCACCTTTGCTAAATGATTAATCCTCACCCCATCCCCCATCGGAATCATCTCACACTCACCCACATTGATGTATAGCCCCGATATCGTGTCAAAATAGACAAGTATGAGTTTTAATTTCATTCTTGATCAGCCTTAGCACCAAAAAAATGTTGGTATCATCCACCAATAACAAATAAGAAACTCCAGCAGTGGACTCTCTAGGACTTCCTAATAAAAATTCATTAATAGCCTACGTCACCTGTACTTATTGACGCGACTAAGAATGTGTCTCAGAAGTGCGTACTCTCTAGGCTCAAGTGAAAGCCTGTCGCTCAAGTAATAATTCTATAAGTCGGGTATCGATTCTCAGGGAAATAGGACAATGGGGTTGTGACGACATTGGACAGATGAAGGAATCCTAACTCTGACTCTAAAGAAAAAGAAAAGATGATTGGTTTTGGGAATTGGTTACAACTAAATGCAATTTTGGAAATAATTAACTACTGAACTAATGAATGAATGGCATGAAATTACTCTAAATTACTGATGATGATTGAACTGAAACTTGAACTATATGATGAAGAAAACAGGACGGGAATATAATCCCTCAACCCTAGTGTATTGCTGGTATAAAAGTAATCGTAAATTTAAATGATTAATCACACCCAAAATTTAGTACTCCTAAGCATTACGTATATGAGGTTCAAGACCACACCATACTTAATTAGAGGACGAGTAAATCGGTATTACGATAGTTACACTCGAATTGCATTCTGAAGCATCCCGATTACCCTGAAGCAAACGAGATCCAAAAATCTACAATTGTTATGATTCTACGCAATACGATCATAATAAACCATTAAATTTAGAGGATTAATTTTATACACGTGAAACTACCACATCAGGTTGAGTTCATGTATCCCGACCTTTAAAAACCTAGCCTAACATGATGAAATTAATTAAAACGATTGTTGAATTGCAGGAAATCATGATTACACTAAGGGAGAATTGAAAAATGATGTAAAAGGAATATTAGACAGAAGAACGTAATTAACTAACTTACCAAAGAACTAAAAGCATCAAATAGAATTACTTGTAATCACAGAAATCTGAACAAACTTCAATCTTGGAAATAGAATTGCAATAAATCTTCAAACTAGGGTTTTAACTGAAAAGGGAAAAATTAGATGATTTTTTTGCGCTTTAAAATGATAATAAATCAGGTTTAAATACCCTACAAGACTCCAAGAGTTTTAGCTTAACCAGGACTCTCCATTGGAGGAAGACTGAAATACCAAAATTGCGACAGCCGGACCGGTCCGGTTCTCCTTCGATTCGGTTCGGCTTGGATCCGGATCATTTTTTTTCTTTCCTTACTGGATCGATTCAATACATATCGGTTCGTTTAATTTCTCTCAGCTTCAATCTGTCTTCGGTCTGGGGTTCACTGGAACTTTGCATTTCGGATCGATCCGATTCTTCTTTGACTTTTTCTTCTATCTTTGACTGCTCATAAGTTTCACACCGGGACTTCGATTGAGGTATTATTTCTTCCTATGTACTCATAAACTTGATATCTTCAACTTTTCTTTACATGCCTCATCCGAATTCCGGGTAAAAATTACAACTTTGCCCTTTTGACTTTCTTTCTTTTCTTTATTGACATCAAATACCTGTAAAATTAGTACGAAATACCTAAAACTCGGGGTACTCGTTAGAATAAGTCAGTAGCAAGATTATGAGATAAAATCATATTGATTACATTGTTCGAGGTGCTAAAAGTAAATAAATTAAAGGGATAAATTTGGAAGAATTTATGCCTAATCAAATCCCCCTAACTTAGAACTTTCCACGTCCCGAGCAATGTAAAAGAATCCTAGCAAGGCTCAACTCTTGAAAATCATTTTAATGTGATAGAATACCTTTTTCACGGGAAAGAGATTGCATTTAGCGTATGTAATAAGCCTTTAAACCCCTAGGTTACCCAAGTAGGACGAGTGGTGTCACATAAGGGTTTGCAGAGAATAGACCCACAAAATTCGACTCAACGATACTTCAAAATATGCAAAAATTGTATAATTAAAACTTTCCCAATAAAAAATCATCAAGTCATGTTCAAGAATTTCAAATCATTGTGCGTGTGTGCGAAGTCGGAAAATTTAACTACGGACTTCCACCGATTGACCATTACGTTACTTATCCGAAAATTCGTTTTGATTTCAAAATCTCATGGGATGCTCTCACAAACGAATCACTCAGAATATGGCTATTCTCTCGGTGTGCGTGATATAAAGAGTAAATATATTGGACGCAAAGTCACGCACACAAATTGAAAGACAAAAATATATGGTGAATAGATCTCACCATCGGATTACGGTCATTGGGAAACGGGAAACATCATCTCTTTTTCACACCATGTAATCTCTTTTATTAGCTTTTTTATTTTAACTCTCCACGCGGTAACCAATTTCGCAATTTGGACTCGGTTAGGACTTTTTTGGGTTTTAAGGTGTAATGGGTACAAGGAAATGGGTTGAAAAAATTGGAATTGGAAACTATTCTTAAGATGTCCATGAGTGCTTTTTCGGGATTTTGCTCATTTTTTTTCTTTTTTTTTTCTATTTTTTCTATTTTCACGCTTTTCTTTTCTTGCTAATTTTGTTGGGCATTTCTAATATATTTTTTTCTCTTGCCCCTTTTTGTTGCACTTTTCGGACTTAATTTCTGAATTTTTCCATTTTTCACAATTCCGGGTTATTTTGGGTTTTTTGGGGTGTCAAACGAAAGGAAAAATTATTCGGCTCAAATTTGGGTTACAAAATGGATGATTTTTCAAAACTTTTTATGGCCGATATTTTTGGGTAACAAGCGATGTCCTACTTCATTGTCCGAATTACTTATTAATTTACCATAAGCATCTCGAGATTAATTTAATTTAGAGATTTGTAGCGCGCATTTCGAGACAACATTCCATTTTCCATAACCAATCAAAACGAAGAATTGAGATCATCAACGACTTATTTAAAATGCTGAATTAGAACTATGAGTTAACCATTAACTCGGATTGATATAAAAACTCAAAAAGATCGATAGGCTCGAAATCTCACCGGGTTTTGTTAATCTCCACACTTATTCGTTAAGTCGTCAATTTTCGTACAATTTCCATCTTTGGTCAATTTCGGTTTTGTGCATTGGGTTTTTGCAATTTGAGACTTTAAACCGACTTTTAATGATATTTTTAAAACAGTTGAATTCCAATTTTTATTTATTTAAAAGAAAAATATTTTTGGATTTTTCAAAATTTTATGATTTTTTTTAGATTTTTGGGCATTTTTGAAAATTTGTGAAGTTTTAGAAATACGCACTTGTGACCCCCCCTAACTTAGACTTTTTCATTGTCCTCAAGCAAAAAGGACTAAAATCTAACTCAAAGCAAATGAAAAGTGCAGAAAAATAAAACAAACAAATATTTAAAATGCAGACTTTAATATATAAGGACTGTGGTACAATAAAAGGAAGGGGCATACAACTAAGTGACCTAGTCAAACTATGAACAACTAACACATAAACCAATCAAAGCTTCATTGGGGCGGTGGGTGGGAAGAGTTGGGCGCGTTGGGGCCATAAGGGTCATAAAAGTAGGGTGGAAATGGCTCATTTGGATCCCCCTGGCGTCTTTACAAGTCTTCTTGGAAACGAAACATCATACTTGTATCGCATCGGTAGTCGGTCATAAAATTACTGAATTTCGTCTCGAGGGCCGACATTCTATTAGTGAGCTCGCCACTCGCCCATTCAAAATCTGGGTTGTCTTCTTCTTCGGCCGACTCTTCATCAACACCCACTTCTCCCATCTCCACATCGGCACCTGCCTCTTCCTCTTCCTCGCCCGATGCATCATCGACCTCATCATCACTTCCACGACTTGCCTGAAGGATGGCCAGCTGTTTGGCATTCCGAGTGAGGGTTCCTTGTCCAAAGGGACCAGGGAGGCGAGTACGGTCGAGCGGAGCAGCAATGCCAGCATCTTTGAGAATGGAGGTAATTAGGCGTGCATATGGAAGTGGTGCTGTACATTTCTCATCCATGGCTACAACGATAATGTCAATGTATAAGGTGAGAGCCAGGTGAATTGGAGTGTTGGGATCGAAGAGGTGGTATGTCAATGTGGCTTGACGGGGCCGCATTGCGGAATCGTTGGACGTTTGAAAAATGTTAGCACACACAATTTGGAATGTGAGGCGTGCTTTCTCGTTAAGTCGGCCAACAGGGACAGTCTCCCTCTTCCAAGCAATGCCGGGAGCAATTCGCTCCATAACTAGGTCCTTGGACACCGGGGGGACATTCCTTGGGTATGTGTAGTCTTGAATATCTGGAATGTCATTTTCGCCCAACTTAGCAGTGAGAATGGCTAGAGAGAAAGGAACGACAGTACCATCAACAAAGGCTTGAGACTCGAATTGGCCCGTTTGAATAAGGGATCCATAGAAAGATCGTACTTCGGCGACCCAAACCGCTTCGTATGGTTCATTAAGGAAACGGCACCAACCCCTAGGCATGAAGAGGTCGGTGACGGAATTGGGCAGCCCTATCCATTGGACGGCTCGCTCCATATGGAGTTTATGATCCGAACCAAAGAAATGGTTGCACCAACGCTCCTCTTGGCGGGAATGAAATTCACCTTTTCTGAAGGGTAAATTTTTAGTTGAGTCGTATTTGAAGGGGGTAACTCTTTGGGCCATTATGACAAGGAGAGGGTGCTGGAAAATTAGGTAGAGGGAAGAGATAAGTGAGGCAGTTGAAGGTGTGGAGAAAAATGAAGGATTGGGGTTTGTATTTATAGGTGAAGATTGTGAGTAGGGTTTGGAAATGGAGGGAAAGAGTTTGGAGGGAAAAGGGGATGGATTTGGGTGGGAAAGTGAAGGTGAGGAGGTGGTTGGATGAATTTTAAGGGAAGGGAAAGGATTGAGGGAAGGGGTTGTACCTAGGGAAAGAGGAAAAACTACAGAAAATTGGACCGGTTCGGCTGTTCCAGGACCGGACCGGTCCAGTCCTTCTATTTTTTGAGATCTTTAATAATCGGACTGATTCGGCTGTAAAAGAAACGAACCGATCCTGGGGCGGACCAGGCCAGCTCAAAAATAAAAGAACCGATCCGATTCTTGAACTGAGCAGGATTTTTCCCCCTAATTTAAATGCGATCGCTCTCTCCAAAAAATTTTGACACTCCATAATACTTCCTACCAATTTTGGACTCGAAACCCTCTCGATACCTATGGCTATGCAACTCGGCTCAATCTCCCAAAATATGTGCACGCTCCAACCTTATTGTATCCTAATCCTAGGGACTCTCACTACTCACGCGACTCTCATCTAGTATACACAAGAATTCACCCCATACGCGTCGGGGGTGCGACGATCGCACTGTAGCAGCTCACTCAGTCCCGTAAACAGGATCCGACAACCAAACGGTGTCGACTTCTTCCATACACGCCTCTAGATATGGCTTTAGGCATTGTCCATTTACCTTGAACGTATTTCCCCCTTTTAAGTCGTCTAATTCCACAACTCCGTGAGGGAAAACGTTCCTTACAATGAATGGGCCACTCCATCGTGATCGCAACTTTCCCGAAAATAGATGAAGCCCAGATTTATAAAGAAGCACTTTTTATCCGGGAAGAAACTCTTTGCGTCGAATGATGTTATCGTGAGCGAGTTTCATCCTTTCTTTGGAAATTTTTGCGTTCTCATACGCATCATTGCGTATTTATTCTAACTCATTTAGTTAAAGCTTGCAAGCTTCACCGACTTTATCCATGTCATAATTCAGCTTCTTACTTGCCCAATATGCCTAGTGCTCTAATTCCACGGGAAGATGGCAAGGTTTGCCATACAAAAAGCGGAATGGGGATATGCCTAGCGGATTTTTATATGCGGTACGATAGGCCCATAGTGAATCGTTCAAGCGAAGGGACCAATATTTTCGGTTAGGATCGATGGTTTTCTCTAGGATGTACTTAATTTCTCGATTTGCTAGCTCGGCCTTCTCGTTCGTTTGTGGGTGATAAGTCGTTCCAACCTTGTGAATGTCGCCATACTTTCTCATGAGCTTCTCGAATGGCCTATTGCAAAAGTGCGTGCCATTATCACTAATTATCGCTTTCGGAGCACCGAAGCGGGAAAATATGTGTTCCTATAAGAACTTAATCACCACTTTGTTGGCATTTGTCTTGGTAGCTATAGCTTCCACCCATTTAAAAACGTAGTCCACCGCGATAAGGATGTATAGGAAACCAAAAGATGGGGGGAAAGGGCCCATGAATTCAATACCCTAGCAGTAAAAAAATCTCAATAATGAGTATTGAGGTCAATGGAATCATGTCTCTTCGGGTGATCGCTCCCATCCTTTGACACCTATCGCATGATTTGCAATAATTATTTACATCCCGAAAGATTGTGGGCCAATAGAGGCCGCATTGAAGAATTTTAGCGGCTGTCGTTTTCATCAAAAAGTGGCCTCCATAAGCTTCCGAATGACAAAATTGGATGACTTTGGGGATCTCGTCATCCGGTCCACAACGTCGGATGATTTGGTGCAATATTTAAATAGGAAAGTATCATCATAAAAAAACATGCGCGACCACGTAATGAACCTCTTCTTATCTTGCGGTGTCCAATCGAGAAGGAAGGCTCCAGTGACAATATAGTTCACGATATCCGTAAACCAAGGCAAAGAATAGGTAGCAAGGATTTGCTCATCCCAAAAGTATTCTTCTAAGGGTATTGTATCACTAGGTACGTTGGACGAAAGCTGTGATAAGTGATTAACAACGACGACTTCTAGTCCTTTCTTATCCTTAATGGAGAGGTTAAACTCTTGTAGGAGTAGGATCCACCTTATGAGCCGCGGCTTTGCGTCTTTCTTTGCAAGTAGGTATTTCACTGTCGTGTGGTCGGTGAATCAAGTGATGGGAGAGCCAATAAGGTAGGACCAAAATTTGTCAAGAGAAAAGACTACCACTAGCAACTCCTTCTCTTTAGTGGAGTAATTGAGTTGTGGTCCGGTAAGGGTCCGGCTAGAGTAGTAGATGACATGAGCCTTATTGTCTTTTCTTTGGACCAAAATAGCCAATACCCAAATATATGTTGTACCCTTAAGTATAATACCCAAATATATGTTGAGATTTTTCTCACGGAATAGTCATAATAGGAATTGGAATTGGGACTTATAATTATTATTGTTAATTTAATTATGACTTTAATTGGATATAAATGAGTTAGGAGCATTTATTAATTGTTGATTTTTAATTAGTAAGTTGTTAGTTTGAATTGAATGAGTTGTTTGGTATATTACAGAAATAAGCGATCTTGAATTGGATAGGACCACTCGTCCTTTAGAGGAGATGGAGGAAATAGGAATTAATATTATAATTTGAATTTGAAATTTAAAATTCGAATATAAATAAGACATAATTAAATGAAACATACTATAAATCTAAGTTTTATTTCTACTAATCCACGAATATATGCTTCTTACCTTCAATAGGTGATTGTTTGTAGTAGCTGTGATAGGATATCCTAAATACAAATAGTGGATGGGTGAGACAAATATAATGGGGGATGTGTTTCGCAGAGGTGGTAATGAATTTATAAAATACGCAAAGAGATGTCATAATGATGAAGAGTTTTCGTATCCGTGTACTAGGTGTGACAATGGTAAGGTGTTTGAGTGGGAAACAATTGAACTACATTTGTTAAGATGGGGTATGCAAGATAATTATCGACTTTGGAGTTTTCACGGGGAATTAAAATTTTCTTTTGTCCCCGATCAACCTTCACAACAACCTTCAATAAGTAGGATAGATGTACAAGGGGATGACATATATCATAATATGTTAGCAGATTTAGTTGATGACGCGTGCAGTGTTCATGAAGGGTAAGAGAATGAGGTTATTGGAGATGTAAAAGGTTCAGATGCTCATGAAGATATCAGGATATGTAAGGACATTTTTGTCATGTCCGTTATCTTACAGTTTTGTATGTCGTACGCCGTTACATTTGGCACGTTTCTACATGATCACATATGACGGCCTCAATCCGAATTCTAGGAATCAAGCATCCTGCATCTCCATCATGTGTTTTTCATCAGCCTCAATGACTTCACGTTCCATGCTTTTAGGGACTATATGCCTAGTGGTACGCAAGAGAAGTCAAAACAGTGAAAAAGGCTCGATATGAAAGTTCAAGGGCAATTCGGTAATTGTACATCCACCATCCGGAGGATAGGTCAACTGGAAAGTTGAAGAGCTTGCCGCAACAAAGATACTGGAAGAAACGGCATCTCATTCCGAGCTACGGTGAAGAAGATATGGCCCTTTGAAGATGGAGAGATTTCCTTGAAGGAATCTGGTTCCTGAGGACCGGACCGATCCGGACCAGATAAAAGAACCGATCCGGTTCACCGGACCGATCCGGATAAAGGGACCGGACCGATCCGATTGCTGAAGCTAAGTCCAGTACACCCCGGATCCATAGCGAACCGATGAAGACAAAAGTTCCGGCCCGATCCGATGCCAACCAGACCGATCCGGTTTCAGAAAAAGAACCGATCCGACTTACCCGGACCGATCCGCCTAATCGACCGGACCGATCCGGCGAGGATAATCACTGCTAGATTGTGCAGCCGATTTTGAAGGGTTTCGATCCCTTATTTAAACCACGATCAGCAGTTGGTTTTCTTAAGACTTATACACGATTTTCAGAGCATATCAACCCTAAAGTCTTCACCTATTGAGTCCTATGATTCTAGGTTTTTAGATTCACACATCTTCCGTATCTTTGTGAATCAAATTTGGTAACCCAAAGAACACCATTGATGTTGTTCAACCCTTTGTGAAGTGGACCGTTTCTTCCTCTTCATTGCAGCCCTACTGGACAGGGATAGTTCCAGCCGCAAGCCCTTCTGGAAAGGGATTTTCTTCCAGCCGCGACTACAGAATCCGATACCCGAGGGTAATTCTTAGTCAATCTGTATTTCATTGTAATCCGATTGTAAACCGTATTTTACAAATTATAGTGATATACAAATGGTTTTGCCCCTGTGGGGGATTTTTCCTGAAACTTTGTGTGTTGAATAATTCTTGCATGATTTCATATTGTTTCAATCACACCTAGTTGCATGCTTAGGGTTAATTTGGGTTAAAAGGCATTTATTATATTGTTTCCTTATTTGAACGCAAGCGCCAACTCTTTCAAATTGGTATCAGAGCAGGTTACGCCATTCTATTGCGTATTCCTTACTTCCGCAAAATTTTTTCTAAAAGATATCAATTTCTGAAATAAATTGATTTTTGAAAAGAGCGTGTTCAAATGGAGAAGTCATATTATAAAATGCCTATTTTTGACGGGTCAAATTATGCTTATTGGAAAGCCCGTATGAGGTCGGCTTTAAAAGCCATTGATGAACGTGTCTGGATTTTGGTTGAACGAGGGTGGACTCCTCCAACCGCGACTGTTGATAATGTGACCAACTTGAAACCTGACATCACTTGGACTGATGATGAATTTAAATGGTCGTCTTTTAACTCTAAGGGTCTAAGTGCTATTTCTGGGTCTGTCACTCCTGATGAGTTCAAACGCATTATGACGTGCACCACGTCAAAAGAAGCATGGGATATTTTGCAACTTACCCATGAAGGAACAAATGCTGTTAAAGAGTCAAAATTGCAAAATTTAACAACTCAATTTGAAACCATCACCATGCATGAAAATGAATGTTTTGATGAATTTTATGCTAGGCTTTCTGACATTGTTAATACTAGCTATAATCTTGGTGAACATATTCCAAATGCTAGAGTTGTTAAAAAGATTCTTCGTTCCCTTCCTAAGCGTTTTATACCTAAAGTCACTGTGCTGAATTCCTTGGGTAATTTAAATACTCTAAAATTGGAAGAACTGGTAGGAGATTTACAAACTTATGAAATAGACATGTTTCCTAAATCTGCCAAACCAAAAGATAAGGGGATTGCCCTTAAAGCCCAAGAGAGAAAAAGTGAGGGGTCGGCAAGAAAGAGAGTCGAGTCGTCTAGAAAGATAGAAACTTCTGATTCTGAATGTGAGTTTGACCTAGATGATTTGGCACTTTTTGCTAAAAACTTCAAGAAAATTCTGAAATTTAAGAAAAATGGGAATTTCAAAGATAAAAAGAATTTTCAGAAAAATAAGTTTGAAAAGAAAGACTTCAAAGAACCCCCTAAAGATAGTGAGAGGTGTTTTGAGTGCGACGGTAAGGGACACAGAGCGTTTGAGTGTGCCACTCGTCTGAATAGGGAAAAGGGTAAAGCTGTCCTAAACGCTACCCTTAGTGACGACAGTGAGGTCGAGTCGGTGGACTCGGGAGATGAGTCACCGCATGAGCGTAACTTCACCGCGTTCATGGCTAGTCATGTGAGTACTCCTAGTGCATCTCACGACGATGAGGATGCTACTTCACAGGGACACCTCGACAGCGAGAGCGAAGAGAGTGAGGGAGAGGAGGAAGGTAGTGAGGACGAGAGTAGCCTTCAACGCGCCTACGCCGAGTTATATGATGAGTCTTTCAAAACTAAAAAACGTAACAAGGCGTTAGTTCTTAGGATCACCGCGTTAGAAGAAGAGTTAGGAAAGATGAGAGAGAGAGAGTCCTCCACCTGCACCGCCATGAAAGAGAGAGAGTCTGCCTGGGTTAGTAAAGAAAATTTGCTTAAAGAGAGAGAGTGCAGTTTTGAGAAAGAAAAAGCGGACTTGACTAAACAAGTGGCTAGTCTTACGAGTGAGCTCCATTCCTCCCTGGAGACTCGAAAGAAACTTGAAGCCCTTGTTGCTCAGCTTACTTATGACGTTGAGAGAGCTAGGAAAGTCAAGGTACAAATCGAGGACAGATCTGGGAAGATGGGAAAGATGCTCCTCGGTCCCGCTTTAGGTTTTGGTGACCGGAAAGGAATAGGTTTTGATGGTGCCTCCACGTCTCAAATTGCACCCGGACCAATTCCTGAGTTTACTACGACTCCTTATAGCCGTCATAAAAAACCAAGAAGGAGAGTTCGGCCAAGAAAAGCAAACCAAGGTTCTCCTAATATTGTGCCCTTTTGCTCCCATTGCAAAAGAAATGGACACCTTAGGGATGATTGCTATAAGTTGGGTCGGACACGACGTACGGTTGCTCCACCACTTCAGACTGATGAGTTTGCCAGTCTGAGAGAGCGTGTTGAGTTTCTAGCCGCCACATCACAGAGCTTGATGGAGGAATTCCGACGGATGACCTTACCATCAATGAATGCGCCCCGCATTCCGGCTAAAACCAACAACAACAAGGGAATACTAAAAGGTACCTACTCTTGGGTTCCTAAGAAAGAGAAAAAGGCCCTTGTTGTCCATGTCGCTCTCAAAGCCCATAATACCTCACAGTGGTATTTTGACAGTGGTTGCTCCAGACATATGACAGGTGATACCTCATATTTTACCCATCTTGAGGATTATAATGATGGGAGAGTCACCTTTGGAGATGGTAGCAAATCTAGCATAGTAGGACGAGGTACAGTAGAGTTACCAGGATTTCCAAAGCTAGAGAACATGCTGTACGTCAAAGGTTTGAAAGCAAACCTTATTAGCATCAGCCAGCTGTGCGACGATGACTTTGCAGTGAAGTTTGACCGGAAAACTTGTAAGGTCTATGATCAAGCCGGTAAACTATTAGTGCAAGGGGTGAGGACAGAAGATAACTGTTATGGGACTGAGCCTAAATCCTCACTTGTCTGCAACAGCGCCACGATCACTCATATGGATCTGTGGCACCAACGTCTAGGTCACATGAACGTTAGAGACTTATCTCGTTTAGTCAAAAAGGACCTAGTACGTGGCTTACCATCACTTGGAAAGCCAACTTCCACGATCTGTGGACCCTGTCAGTTGGGAAAGCAAATCCGTAGCCCACATAGGAAGTTGAATTCCATTACCACCTCACGTGCTCTTGAGTTAATTCACATGGATCTTATGGGTCCTACTCGCACAGAGAGTCTAGGTGGTAAGAGATACATTCTCGTGATGGTGGACGATTTCTCTAGATACTCTATTGTCGGTTTTCTAAGAGAGAAATCAGATGCTGTTGAATTCCTAACGACCAAGTGCCGTGTCCTGCAAAATCAACACGGGGTCACTATTAACAGAATACGTAGTGACAACGGCACTGAATTTAAGGAAGCAAAGGTGGATTTGTACTGTGATAGCCTTGGGATCAAACATGAGTTCTCTGCTGTGAGAACTCCTCAGCAAAATGGGATTGTTGAGAGGAAAAATAGAACGATCCAAGAAATGGCTAGATCTATGCTTCTAGGTCGTAAAATTTCTAGGAGATTTTGGGCAGAGGCAGTGTCTACTGCATGCCACACGGTGAATAGGGTCTATCTGCGTCCACACACACTTAAGACGCCTTATGAATTGTGGACAGGCAAGAAACCCAACCTGGCTTATTTCCGTGTCTTTGGGAGTAAATGCTACATCCTACGGGATAGAGAGCAATTAGGAAAGTTTGACTCCCGGAGCGACGAGGGAATATTGCTAGGATATTCATCGGACAGTAGAGCGTACCGGGTTTTTAACCTGAAGAGCTCTAAGGTTATGGAATCAATAAACGTCACTGTGCAAGATGACGAACCTTCGACGGTTATTGATCCCAACCTTCAGTGTGAGGATGAGAACAATTCTGACAGTGATTTACCTATTCCTCTCCCACACTCTGTGGACCCTATTCCTGTGTTAGGGGACACACCTGCTTGGGTTCGCAAGAGTCATGACCCTTCTGCCATTGTTGGTGATCCCACTCTAGGGGTCAAGACTCGTGCTCAGCTAGAGAACGTTGTTAGCCATCTTTGCTACACGTCCAAAGTCGAGCCCAAGAATCACAAGGAAGCACTCAAAGATGAACACTGGATATCTGCTATGCAGGATGAGTTGCTTCAGTTTAAGAAGAACAATGTCTGGGAACTTGTCCCCCGACCTAGTGATACTAATGTTATTGGTACCCGGTGGATTTTCAAGAATAAAATGGATGAAAATGGTACCATAATCAGAAATAAGGCTAGGTTGGTCGCTCAAGGCTACACACAGATAGAGGGTGTAGACTTTGGGGAGACATTTGCTCCTGTTGCGAGGCTTGAGTCCGTCCGCTTATTACTCGCCATCGCATGTCATCTGCACTTTAAAGTATATCAGATGGATGTCAAGAGTGCCTTTCTGAATGGCATTCTACAGGAAGAGGTTTTTCTGGAACAACCAAAAGGGTTTGAAGACCCTAAGCACCCTGAACACGTCTACTATCTGAGGAAAGCCTTGTATGGTTTGAAGCAAGCACCCCGTGCTTGGTACGAGAGGCTTACTTCCTATCTCTTAGCCCGTGGCTTCAAGAGAGGGGGAGTTGATATGACGTTGTTCGTCAGGAGAGATGACGGTGCTATTTTGGTTGCCCAAGTCTATGTGGACGACATAGTCTTTGGATCCACATGCTCCCAGCATGCTCACCACTTTGAGGAGGAGATGAAAAGTGAGTTTGAGATGAGCATGGTAGGTGAGCTTACATTCTTCCTTGGTCTCCAGGTTCGTCAGCTAGAGGATGGGATGTTCATCTCCCAATCCAAGTATGCTAGAGACCTAGTAAAGAAATTTGGTTTAGACTCCGCTAAGCATGCTCGTACACCTATGAGTACCACTACCAAGCTTAGTAAGGACACTTCAGGCAAGGACGTAGAGCAAACCTTGTATCGGAGTATGATAGGCAGTCTTCTCTACTTGACTGCTAGTCGTCCCGACATTGCCTTTAGTGTTGGAGTCTGTGCGCGTTATCAGGCGTCTCCCAAAGAGTCACACTTACTCGCTCTAAAACGTATTATCAAATACGTGAGTGGGACTCTCTCATACGGTATTTGGTATTCCTTTGATACCGATGACCGTTTGTCCGCCTATTCGGATGCCGATTGGGCTGGGGACGTAGATGGTTGTAGGAGCACTTCTGGTGGGTGTTTCTACTTTGGTTCTGCTCTTGTCTCTTGGTTGAGCAAGAAGCAAAACTCCATCTCTTTGTCCACTGCGGAGGCTGAGTACATCGCCGCCGGGAGTTGTTGCACGCAACTCATGTGGATGAAGCAAATGTTGGAGGATTATGGGATTTCACAGGACACCATGACCATTTCCTGTGATAACACGAGCGCGATACACATATCCCGCAATCCTGTCCAACATTCGCGCACAAAGCACATCAGGTTACGCGAGCACTTTATACGTCAGTTAGTTGAAGAGAAAGTCGTAACCCTGAGTTTTGTTCCTACCGACCGTCAGTTAGCCGATATTTTCACGAAACCTTTAGATGCCCTTAGATTTGAGAGTCTTAGGAAGTCTTTGGGGATTTGCACTGTTGACTGAGGGGTTGGTCTATGTCTAGAATAGGATGCTTCTTCATGGTCATATCATATGCTTCCTATTGCTAGTCTGTTTATATGTACCATAGCTTTGTTGTACAGCTTTTATGTATTTGTTTCTTATTCTTAGAAAAATACAAAAAAAAAAAATTTTTTGAAAAATTTTGAGAAAAGCACAAAAAGATTTTATTTTGATAAAATTCTTTGAAAAAATTCAAAAAGAGATTTGCCTTTTATGGATGAGCATTTAAGATAGCCAAGTCACAACTTCATTCCATATATCCATGTGACTGTTTGATAGAGATTTGAGAGGCTACATCATTTCATCCATGTGCTTAACATTGAGTGGAGTCCTTGAGATGTAATTAGTGATATTTCCTACATGCTTGACTCCTATATCCTTTTTTGCACACATGCACGGCTATATTTGATTGTTGCACTTGTCAATCTCATGTTGGCTTGAGTGTTTCCATCTCAATCCTGTCTATACAATGTATAAAATGCGATAAAACTTGACAAGATTGGATTGCATGTAAAAACCATTTGGTGAGACTGTGCGCATATTTTCATAACGGGGAGGGGCTGCGAAAGTTGATTCTTATCCTTTGCGCAAAAGCCACCGTTAAAAAGGACCTAAAAAATGGAGGAATTGTAATATCCGAGGTCCTAAGAGGTTAAAAGAGCCCGAAAAAATTGAAAGGCAATAAAAAGCAATACATGCCAAATATGGGCCATTTAGATTTCACCATCAATTCTCCAAAGTTTGAGAATTTAGTATACCTCTATTCAAAATATAAATCTGAGGGAGTTTGGAGATTGAAAAACGGGTTTGCACTTCCTTGAAAGTCCTGAAAACGCATGAAAATCATTTTGGACGTTATTGGTGTAGAAATCACTTTGAGCTTTGATTTGTAGATTTGATAGTCAATGTCATATATTTCCAATCTTTTACACCAAAGGAAGCATTTGAGTTCATTCGTTAGGAATATCCAATATTCATCGTGCACACATGTCATGTTTGTATGCTTTGATTTTCCTATTGAATTTTGATCACACCCATTCTTTTACGCTATCACCGACTTGGTTGTTTTATGTTCATTCATGGTGTGATTTTATGCCTTGTGACATCCCGGTACTTGATTGCTTGATTTATTTCTCTCATTTGTCTATTTGGGGACATCATAAAAAGGGGGAGAATGAATTATCTGATTATGGGGGAGTTTTTGAAATTCTGAGAATATCATCTTACATTGATATATATGCTTATGTTTATCTCATTTCAAAACTCGATACGTCACTTGGTATTTTGCTTTATCTCATGTGTGTAGGCACTATCTTGATGATCTCTGAATTGCACACCCTGATGAGAAAAGCTTTGAGATTCCTGAAGATTTGAAGAACAAACGATGTAGTCTTATTCATATGTATCTTTCCAGTTTTGGGTTCATGGAAGGGTAGATTTGTATAGGCAGTTGTGAATTGATAATTCGGATTTTTTATGTATGTACCGGCATAGACATAGGGGGAGATTTGTAAGGACATTTTTGTCATGTCCGTTATCTTACAGTTTTGTATGTCGTACGCCGTTACATTTGGCACGTTTCTACATGATCACATATGACGGCCTCAATCCGAATTCTAGGAATCAAGCATCCTGCATCTCCATCATGTGTTTTTCATCAGCCTCAATGACTTCACGTTCCATGCTTTTAGGGACTATATGCCTAGTGGTACGCAAGAGAAGTCAAAACAGTGAAAAAGGCTCGATATGAAAGTTCAAGGGCAATTCGGTAATTGTACATCCACCATCCGGAGGATAGGTCAACTGGAAAGTTGAAGAGCTTGCCGCAACAAAGATACTGGAAGAAACGGCATCTCATTCCGAGCTACGGTGAAGAAGATATGGCCCTTTGAAGATGGAGAGATTTCCTTGAAGGAATCTGGTTCCTGAGGACCGGACCGATCCGGACCAGATAAAAGAACCGATCCGGTTCACCGGACCGATCCGGATAAAGGTACCGGACCGATCCGATTGCTGAAGCTAAGTCCAGTACACCCCGGATCCATAGCGAACCGATGAAGACAAAAGTTCCGGCCCGATCCGATGCCAACCAGACCGATCCGGTTTCAGAAAAAGAACCGATCCGACTTACCCGGACCGATCCGCCTAATCGACCGAACCGATCCGGCGAGGATAATCACTGCCAGATCGTGCAGCCGATTTTGAAGGGTTTCGATCCCTTATTTAAACCACGATCAGCAGTTGGTTTTCTTAAGACTTATACACGATTTTCAGAGCATATCAACCCTAAAGTCTTCACCTATTGAGTCCTATGATTCTAGGTTTTTAGATTCACACATCTTCCGTATCTTTGTGAATCAAATTTGGTAACCCAAAGAACACCATTGATGTTGTTCAACCCTTTGTGAAGTGGACCGTTTCTTCCTCTTCATTGCAGCCCTACTGGACAGGGATAGTTCCAGCCGCAAGCCCTTCTGGAAAGGGATTTTCTTCCAGCCGCGACTACAGAATCCGATACCCGAGGGTAATTCTTAGTCAATCTGTATTTCATTGTAATCCGATTGTAAACCGTATTTTACAAATTATAGTGATATACAAATGGTTTTGCCCCTGTGGGGGATTTTTCCTGAAACTTTGTGTGTTGAATAATTCTTGCATGATTTCATATTGTTTCAATCACACCTAGTTGCATGCTTAGGGTTAATTTGGGTTAAAAGGCATTTATTATATTGTTTCCTTATTTGAACGCAAGCGCCAACTCTTTCAGGATAATCCTTGACGATGACTACCAAAGTTTAAAATTTAAGGCGACCCAACCATTATACTCTAGCTGTGAGAAAGATCAAACAACTTTACATGTCAGGGCTGGTTTGCGTAGTTTGAAAACCCAATACGATTTATCTCGCAATAGCGTGAAAGAAATTCTGAATTGCGTGAAGGGTTTGCTACACAAGGAGAATAAGCTTCCAAATAGATATCTTGTTACGAAGAACAGTTTACAAGGTTTGGTAATGAAGTATAAATCGATTCATGTTTGTGTGTATGAAAGCATACTATACCGAAAGGAGAATGAAAATCTCGATCGGTGTCCGATATGCGATGAACCTAGATATGTCCAATCTACTGTCAAGGAGGCATAAGCTTAAAAATGCCTCAAAAAGTGTTGAAATATTTTCTCGATGTCCCTAGATTAAAGTGGTTTTTCACAGTACCATGGATAGTGGAGGCAATGACTTGGCATGCTAGGGCAGAAGTAGGGGATAATCTCATATGTCATCCTACTGATTTTACAGCTTGAGGAGGATGGGTTATGAGTATCCTGATTTTTCTCGAGAACAGTGTAACATTCGTTTGGATATATGAACAAATGGTTTCAATCCATTTGGAAATATAAGTACCAATTACAGTGTATGGCCAGTGATCCTAGCCCCACTCAACCTCCCTCCTTCACATTATATGAGACCTGAATTTTTGATGTTGTCTTTGTTGATACCCGGGCCAAAGGCACCAAGTGATGACATCGATATCTACCTAGATCCTTTGGTAGAAGAATTAAATGAGTTGTGGGAAGATGGTGTGCAATCAGTTGACTCTTTTAGAAAAGAAGAGTTTATGATGAAAACTATGTTGATGTGGGTAATTTATGATTTTTCAGCTTATGGGACATTATCAGATTGTGTAATACATGATTATTTGGGGTGTCCTATATATGGAGAGGAGACTGAATCTCTTCATCTCCCCGCTAGCTCAAAAAATGTATACCATTTCCATAGGTGGTTTTTACCCCCCCCCCCCCCTTATAGTTTCAGATTTGAGAAAGGTTCCAATTTTTTATTGGGCGGGGTTGAACATAGGCTACCGCCAAGAAAACTCTCAGGTTCAGAAATTGAAAGAAAATCTTCTAATTCTCACCCTAATATGCCAGGTAAGAATCCTAAATTCAAGAATGTCAAGCATAAGAAGACCCCAACTGGGAATGAAACTAAGATAAAAAAGGCATGGTCTAAGAGGTCAATTTTATTTCACTTGAATTATTGGAAGAATAACACAGTGCGCCGTGTATTGGATGTGATGCATGCAAAGAAGAACATCGCTGAACAAATTGTGGGCACATGCCTTGGGGGGAGTCATTCGAAGGATGGAGAAAATGCACGAAAAGACCTTAAATCGTTGAAACTTAAGCCACAAGTATGGTTGAAAGAAGATAGTAGGGGAAGGATAATAATTCCCACTGGTGCGTTTACTTTGACGAGTGGGGAAATGAAGTTTCTTTTAAACACAATATATAATTTGTGAAATAAAGTTTCTTTTAAACACAATATCGGATTTTTCGTCCAACTTGCAAAGGATTGTGAATTATGCTACCCATGATTTACATAAGTGTAAGTCCCACGATTGGCATGTGATCATGCAATTGGTTCCTCTATTATTTAATCACTATTTGTCCAAGCAAAAGGATTTGTGGAGGGCTATTCTGAAAATTAGTATATGCTTCTAACTTTTGTGTGAAAAGGTAGTCAATCGAGAACACATAGTGGCTGTAAAATTGGCGGTGACCAAAGCGATTTGTGTGTTGGAGAAGTACTTTCCCCCCATCATTCTTTGACATAAGTGTTCACTTGTTGGTACACCTATGCGATGCGGAACTTTTTTGCGGTCCAGTTAGATATCGGTGGATGTATCCGTTTGAAAGATTGATAAAAGTTTTCAAAGATTACGTCAAGAATACACGATACATTGCAAGATCAATTAAAAATGAATACATCATCGTGGAGTCATCAATCTATGCTCAGGAATATATGCCTATTTAGACCATCGTTGATGACAATGATGAGTTCGTGGATGAGGGTGGTCATGTGATGGGCAAACGAGAGATATTAACGAGTTTGCAACATGAACAAGTAGCTCATTATCTAATTGACACACACGAAGATGTTGAAGAATGGAAAAAGTAAGTTTAAATTATTTTAAGTTTTACATCATTTTAGATTATTTTATACATGATTAATTTTTTAATACGCTCGTCACATTAAATTTATGAAAAAAATATGAACCGTGTGAGAACAATAAAAGACGAAAATAATGGCACAATTAGACAACGAATATAGGTTGTGATTGTCACACGAGGTAATTATAATAAACATGGTTGTTATATAACGTTTCATTACAATAAAACTTTACAACTAACCTAATTAATTTATCTATATTCTCAGCTCTTAAAGACGGGTGATGCGACATCAAGGCTTGCTCGTCTAGCCACTGGACCCTTGTTCATGGCACAATAGTATAAAAAGTATCGATTGAACGCTTACGTATTCAGTGCAAGGGTGTACGAGGAAAGTACAAATGAACAAAACTCGAGAATTTCATACAAGGCTCTTAATTTTTTCCAAACGAGCGCAAAAGATGAAAACCTCGTTGAAGTTGAAATGACTTACTATGGTGTAATTCGAAATATATTTGAATTGGACTATGTAAGTTTCAAAGAGGTTGTATTTTACTATGATTGGGTATTGGTTGAGGATAAAAATGCTTGTAAAGTTCATCCTGGCACCAATTTGATCATGATTGACTTGTCCAAGTTAAAGAGTAATGAACACTTGAGGGATGAGCCATTTGTTTGTGCATTTCAAAAGGTCAAGCAAGTGTTTTACTCGGAGTATATCAACAATGAACCGTGATCAATCTTTCTACGTGTGCTAAAGCGTCTAAACAGTAGTGTGGATGACTTGGCTGCTCCTATCGAATATCAATCCATTTTTTATGATAACCCGAATTTAAACAATTTTTAAATTTGTAATAAGTATTCCAATTATCGAACAATAGTTTAATGCTTTTATCGGACATTGGTTTATTGGTTTTAATTCATTTGTACTTAATCATTTTCTATCTTTCTCTCTTTCCTTTGTATAAGTGTGTGTGTGTATGTGTGTGTATGTGCAGGTGTGTGTGTAAAGGGGGGGGGGAGTTTTCAACTATTTTCTAAAATTACTTCGTGTCATGAGCCATTCGAGAGTGGTATGACCACATAAAATGTTTGTATGTCTTCTAATTCATTTGTATTATTCTAATTCATTTGGATTTGTACTAATAACAACAATTTTTAAAGAAAACGTCTCCTTCAGGGATTATGGCAAGGATGATGATGATGATAATGATGATGACTTCTTTAGGGCTTGGCGGTAGCGGAGGCGACGAGGGCTCATCGACCCCTAGGCTCCCCAAATGGGGAAAATTGGGAATGGCCATTGAGAACAAAATGGGCTTATTGGCTAGATCAGTTGAGCTGGTGAAGACGATTATCGATCGTGGGTACACCAGTTGGAGGGAGGTGCCAAATGAGGTAAAGTTAGCTATTTGGGCAGCACTACAGGTAATGTATTTATATTTCAATTTCAATTTCAATTTCAATTTATATTTCAATTTCAATTTCTATTTTTATTCATATTTATTCACGACTAACAGTTACATTATTTTTATTTTGTATTTGTTTGACATGAACAATTTAGCCTGCCCCCAGAACTCCACGATTCTGTGTTGGACCAATTGAGGAAGCAACACAAGACATGGAAGAAGAATTTGCGTGCCCAGTACTTTGGAAAGACCCAGGAGTCCATTATCAGAATGAGTGAGTCTGTCCCACCGAAGGAGACGATCGCATTGGCACATCGGCAAAAGTTCATTGACAATGAGATCGAGGAGCGACAATTGGCATCTCTCCAATTGAGGAGGGAAAATCGAGCGAAAAAGACAGATGTGCACTACTCCAGTCGGACGTCTTACGCCGAGGTGGAGCACATGATGGTAAGCTTTTATTTTTCTATAATTATAGAAATATGTTATTCTGTATTATTTTACTTTTGCATTAATTTCTAATTTTGCATTATTTTATTTTAGAGGACGGGGAGTAGCCCTGGGGGTAGGCCACATAGGCTCGATGTTTATGTGGTAATTCAGATGAAGAAGGGCAAGGATAAGGAGGTGTCTCCGAACATCGCGACCACGATTGTAAGTAATTTGACAGTTTAATTTTTGTGAATTACGTTATAATTTTTTATTTAATTAATCATGTGCTGTTTTTCGTTTAAGGCAAAGCTTAAGAATGTGCATGACTCCGAGTCTGATGCCGAAAAGGCATATTTGTCCATGGACGCACTTAGCCAAGTGCTTGGCGCTGATCGCAAGGGGAGGACTAGTGGGTGATCTCACGAGTGGGCAAATCTAGGATCACCGAAATGGAGACTAGTAACATCGGGTAGGCTCGCCAGGTGGATACACGTGACGTGAAGCTATCAAGGATGGAGGCGACGGTCCTAGATATTATGCATTCATAAAGCGTCCTGGGTGCACAAGGTTGCCATGACGACTGCTGGAACATGTGAGGATCCACAACATCGGGTTGGGATACGTATTGCGTGGAAGGGTGATCAGGCCTCCACGAATAGCTCGGGGACTCACACAACTCGGGATTGGGTATAGCAGGGTAGTAGGCCGAGGTGGGTTCCGAAACAGTGTCATATGGATACACATGTTCCATGGTGGTTTTGTATGGATATGATGAGTATGGGCACACATGGGACATGTGATCGGCATTAGAACAGTGGGTGCACAATAAGGGAGGAGGCACAGTGACACTTGACACCGAGGGTGATGGAATAGGAGGTGAGTGCATAGATGGGTCAAGAGTACCAACGGTACTCGTGAGAGAGGTGAAATCATGAAGAATATCATAAAGAGATCGCTCGGGACCACTCTCACACGTGTCACGTGTCAATGGAAAATGACCAAAGTAGTCCCGTAAAGGACGTTCCTCGGCCATGAGGTGAGAAATATTTTTTTGATTTTTTGAAATTTTTTCAAAAGGAAAGAAAATATTTTTGGGATTTTCTAAAAATTAAAGAAAGAAAAATATTTTTGGATTTTTCTAAAAATAAAGGAAGAAAAATATTTTTGGATTTTTTTTTTGGAAGAAAAGGTGGGGAAAATAAGAACTCTTTGAATTGGACGGACTAACTAAAATCGACTACCGAAAAATGGAATTGGACACACACACAAGTCAAGAAAAATTCCTAACTAGCACATAGCCAATTTTTATCTTGAAAATTTAGTGAAAGGGTAGTCAAATTTTAATTAAGTCCGCGGGCGATAAAAAATCATGGAAATATTTGAGTGATCGCCTTTGCAAAAATATTCTCCTATTGGGCTACTTAGTTGATTGATTTTAAATTTAATGATGACTAGGGTAGCACACAATGATAAGCGAGTGAGTCGGGTGATGAAATCCTTTCTCGTGAGTGACCGGGTGTAGGTCTTAGTCAATTAATTCATCACACCATTCGAAAATAAATGCGAGAATAAAATCAAATAAGAGCACACAATAGCACACAAAAGAATTGACTCGCTAACAGGAGAGGCGCGAGGGTGTAAGAAATGTACCTCCCACGGTTTTTACACCGTGGGGTGCCGAAAAATTTGAGTCGACCGGGGGGAGATCACGCCTATCTCAGTCGTCCCCGGGAGTCCTACCGACCCAAGGTAGAGAGGCTTCTAAATCCTCGCCAATGGGCGCCCTCTCTCTACCTTGTCCGGTTTCCCTATCACGCTTGTCTTTAATTATTACAAATTTAAATGGAAAATAAATGGTGTCTCTAAGCACCGCAATACAAGCCAATGATAAAAATCCTAATACAAGCCTTCTAAAGTAATACAAAAAAATGACACTAAAAAAATGCGATAAATAAATGAAATACAAAATGAAATTCGCTCCGAGCTTCACGATCCCAAGAATGGCAACGACGCCATTTGATAACTTGACTTTACATCTCCCCGGCAACGGCGCCATTTGATAACTTGACTTTTGGGTGTATGTCGTTGTTGTTGAAAGTCAAGTTAGTCAAAAATCCTCAATTACCTACAAATATAACAACTAAAGTGTAGCGGTAAGTAAGGGTATCAATCCACTTTCTAGGGAGTAAAGCAAATGGAACAAATTCAATTGTAATTCACTATTTATTTTCTTTTTGTGCTTTTTCACTTTTCTATTTTTTTAACTTTTTCAATATTAAAACAAAAGGGTGAGGTGAGATCTAAACTAAAATAAACTAAATGTAAAATGATAATAACTAACTAGAAAGTAACTAAAATGAAAATAAAGTCTAACACTAAAATAAAAGATAAACTGAGGCTAATAATTGTGAGAACAATCAAGGAGTGGGATTACACCACAAATTTTAGTTATTCTAATTAATTAATTTAATTATTTGAATTCTCCCAAATTAATATCAAAATTACAAATCAACTCTCGTTGCAAGTGTAATTAGAATAGTAATCTTTTAGAAAATTAAAATTAACACCTCACAACTCTAGAAAATTAGATCAACACTCCTTTTAATTAATCACCCGCTAGGATCGATCAATTAGAATTTATGTCAATCTTAGAAATTAAATTTAGAGTTGAAATTCAAATGATAATACTCCACTTAAGAAACCCCTATCTCTAGTTCGAATCTAAAATGGGTATTATCACTAGAATTTCGATTTTCTCTCGAAAATCATTTACCCTCTCTCGAGGCGCAAATCTAAGGGTGAGGGATCAAAATTAACATTCAAAGGGATATTTCAAGTAAGCAAACTAATTAAATAAGGGTTTCACCCCACCCCTTGAAAGGGGTTTTAGCCTAACATGGTATAAAATATGACAAATTAATATTCAAAGGCATAAAATAATAAAAGAAGGGAAGAGAACAATCAAACCAAATCTCTTTGATTATGTTGAACTCCAATCCTTGAAATTGAAGCATACACCTCTTAATTGATCTTCCAAATGATATGAAATCAACTATCCACTCAATTAATTCTCTAACAATATTTAATCTCACAAATATCTAAAAATAAAAAATGAAAAACTATTTACAAAAATTTATTTTCTAAACTAAACTATCTCTCTCTACAAAGCTCTTCTTCATTTTCTCCCAATTAGGCTTGAGGTCTTCTTTTATATGCAATTGGAGCTAAGGGGTTAAATTGGAAATTGGATGGAGGTGCATGTGTATAAGGTGAGAGCACATGTGCATGGGGGTGTGAGGTGAGGGAATATTTGGAAAAATCTGATTTGTTATTGAGGGTACTTTGGGAAAATGGCTTAAAGTGGGTAGTTGGGGGGTAATTGGGTAAAAGGGGTAAAAGGTTAATAAGACGTGGTGTTTATTTTTGGTTTGCTTTGGTCTTTGGTTTGTAACAGATCGGTTAAGGCTCAAAAATGGGAAGTGGGTCTTTGGTTTCATGGAGAGATAAGGAAGGTTTGGTTTGGGTTAATGGTTGATTGGGGTAAAGTTTGTAAGGTTGGAGAGAGAGTTGCGACAGAGGGGATCGGAATGGGTTCGCGACACCGGCAAGGGGATAGCAGGTGGCGGCTCGCCGGAACTGGGGCTGTGGGTTTCGTGGGCGACGGAGAAGGCTGCGGCGGTGGTCGCCGGCTGTGGGAGTGAGGCTGCGCGAGGAGAGAGAGGGTCGCGCCTGATTTGGAGGGGTGTGGTGCTGTCGTCGGGTTTCGACAGGGGAGTGAGGCACGGTTTCAGGAGGTACCGGCGGGGTGGGACGCGTCGTCGGACGTGAGAGGATCAGGGGTGAGAGGGGGGTAAGGGCAGGTTGTAGGAGATGGTTGAGGTTTGGGAAGAGTTTGGTAATGGGGTTTTGTGTTTTGGAGAGAGGAGAGAGAAATAGATGGGGGTTAAAGGTAGAAGATGAAGTGGGGGATTGATTTAGTGGGGTAGGGTGTAGGGGAATATGGTGGGGGTTAGGGTTAATTGGGTGTAATGTAATGTAGTGTAGGATAATGTAATGGGTATTAAGTGTGTGTGTGTGTATTAGTTTGGACCCTAATAAAATAAAACTAAAAATCTAAAAATTAAATTCCTATACTAAAAATTAAAATCAAGACTCAATAAAAATAAAACTAAAAAGAAATAACAATGTAAATCTATTAAACTTAAAAATTAAAGTCCTATAAAAAATAAAATGTAATAAAACTAAATTCCTAAAAACTAATCCTAAAAAAATAAAATAAAATAAGATAAAAACTAAAACTAAAAACTTAATAAAATAAAATAAAATTATATTAATCAAAATAGAAATAAAATAGAAAAATAGAAAATAAAACCTAAAAATTCTAAAATAATTCTAAAATTAAAATGACTCAAACTAAAAAATCTAAAAAATTAAAATAAAATAAAAAGGGAACAAACCAACACACATGGGTCTTGGGTGACGGTTTAGGGACAAGTTTAGGCTAGGTTTGGGTAGGATGAGGTTACGGGGCAAGGGTATTTAGCTCCAATGTAACTGTAATTGACCTCGAAATGTAGCTTTTGGCACCGCAACTACAGTTAAGCCTGCATGATAAACATTTACGCGCATAAGACCCATATTGTCGAGAAATAGCAACTAAAGTACGTCTATTTGGGGCATAAATTGTACAGTTTTGGGTGCTTATCAACACTGTTAGAGACGGCAAAAAAAATCCACCCATTATGTATACAACTACATAGTGAAAGCATTGACTTAGACTGTGATATCTCTTTACATATAAACATTAAATTGAATCTTGCTAATAAGTTGAAGAAGATGGGATTATGAGTTCATGTCACAAACATCTATATATCAATCATAGGTACGCTTCCTCTTAGTTGGCCATGTGTAAAAATCCATAAGTTTTCAAAAAGTAATATCGAATGGATGGAGATTAGACACATTGAACATATTTTAAGGTATTATTCTGAAAGGTAAATATATATATATATATATATATATATATAGTCATAAAATTTATTAATTAATTATAATTTCATGTTATTATAATTATTTAGTCGCCTATACATTTTTATTTTAGTAGATAATGTCGGGTGACAATGGACAAAATGTACAAAGTTATGAGGTGACACCATAGCCAAGATTCTCATCTCGTGCACACCAATGAGAATTCTCATCACCACCATTTGTTCAATCCACTACTATAAGTACAAGTATGCAATAAACCCCCATTGCTCAAACGCCCCCACCCAGTGCTCCCGACACCTCCCGGTAAAATGAGAAGAAGCTCATGTGACACCCCACCTAATTAAATACCGGGCGATCACTCCTTTATTAAGTTAAATCAAGGTGAACAGTTGGTCCATTCTTAGCATCACTGTCGCAAAATAAATTTTTCCAATTTAACACCCTAATTAATTAAGCTAAGTGTCAAAACCATTTTCATACATACTTTCCAAATTTTATTTAAAGAAAAGTCATTCATTTTATTAACAACATTCAATAAGTAAGAATCACACCACATTAAATTCTGCAACATAATCCAATTAATTTAATACATTCGTCAACCGAATGTCAAGATACGAAATCTAAAGTCACAAATCCAAACTGAATAAATCCCATAGTAACAGTACTGGAAATAACTGAAATACAAATGTTCAATAACAACGGAATAATGGAAAGAGCTACACATGCCCAACTAAATGAAAGTACTAAGAGTGGATAGGAATGAACGAAGTCGTCTAATCAAGAGACCTGCAACTCCCACCTAAGCTGCAACACGTTCCTTCCAAGGGATCCTAAGTAAGACGCCCCTGTGGCTGGGCACCTGTGATACATACATATATATACAAGAGAGAGAGAGAAAAAAAAAGAAACGGGTCAGAGCCCGATAGTGTGTTTGATTCAAAATATGTTTAGCAAGTATTTAAATTGATACAGGCCAATGCAACAACATATTAGTGCGACACTCTCTTGAGAAATTCTCACCTCTCTTCTAATGTGCACACCTATCGCACTAACCTTCCCAACGGTTTATCTTATCATTTATCGCACTAATCTTCCCACTGATTTTACTTATCTTAGATTACTCGTAAGATTCAAAATTTAACGATTCAATTGTTTGAAAAGAATAATTCAATTAGTAACCAAAGTTCTCATTTTGACTTTATTAATCAATAAAGTTTTTCCAATTTCATATTATACTTTCTCAAAGCAAGTATTTACAATTTGAGTCATCAACCATGTCCTACATATCAAATCAAAGTAGGCAGTTCCAGATTTCAGAATATCATATATATATATTAACTACTCGAAAATATATATATATATCATAACAACACCCCAAATAATAACTATGGTGCGGGCATACTCTACTATCCAATCCCCGTATCACTCGTACTAAGGGAATACAAATTCGGAATCACTCTCGAACTGTATTAATACATACTCAAATAATATTGAGGCAAAGTATAGATTCCAAGTCTCTTAGGACCGTCTGAACTATCACTGCGATAGCCTGTACCAAGGATACCTATACACAAACAATATGAGGCGAAGCATAGATTCCAAGTCTCTAAGAGGAAAGCACATACCCGCATCTCTTAGGACCGTCTGAACTATCATTCTGATAGCCTGTACCAAGGATATCTATCTTCTAGGGTACAAGTCAATATCCCCCATAAAGGTCCCATCGAGATAAGACTGTCCCAGCGCGGAAACCTCAGGGATAGCAAGTAGCGTGGGCATGATTTTCACACATAGATAGTATATGCATACACAATCATATAACTATACTAATATTACCATATCAATAATGGTTAAATTCTCAATTCCCATAATTACGTCATTTGCATTTATTTCTCATTATATAGTTATCACGTATAACCATTCACATCTTACTTTAATTTGAGGAACTTTTCCACTTACTACATAATGCCTCATGGATTCTATCCTCCCAATTATAAATTTCAGTAGGTATACACAATTGTCCCAAAGTAACTCTCTTACGTGTCTCTCTCTTTAAATCATAAATTCACCGACCCTTATGTAATTATCTCAAAATACAATCTTTGCCCGACATCAAGGGTCCCAAAATCTATTCACATGTCCTACTGGTCCTCCCTATCTCCCAAAACATTTTATTAAGGGTGCCCAAGAATTATCTCACAATAAATTGAATTTAACTCATTTTAAAAAGGAAATAGGAGTCTGCTAGGAGGGGTCGATCGATCGAGGTCTGGGGCTCGATCGATCGAACCTTCGATCGATCGAAGCTCTGGGCTCGATCGATCGATCAAGCAGGTCTGCGAAAACTGAATTTCTGCAGTTACGGGTTTCATCTCCAAACTTCAACAATTTCCATACTTTTTAATCCCAATCATCCCAGAATTGATACTACTTACCTTATATCATCATATTAGGTATTTTCAACGTAAAGCATGTCAATTTACGTCACTAAACATGGATTAATCATGCCATAATTCATTTAAACATACAAGGACCCTAGAAATATCTAAATCATGGTTCCAGTCTGTTTTTCCAGAAATTCCTTCTTATAATACATTAAAATTTCATGGATTATTCTCTTACATCACCAACAATTTCCAGAATAAGGTTTAAGTCATCACTACATGCAAATTCCTATCACAATTTAAGTTTTCTTCAATGAAATTCATCCCTAATCATCCCTAAACTAATATGAAAATTGCACCAATGAAATAAGCAAGATAAACACTTGCCTGGGATTTTTGACGTTCTGATTTGCAGATGTTTTTGGTGTGGTTATGTAGCCCGTTGCGCAATCTATGCGTTGGTGGTGGTTGCGGTGCAAACGGGTGGATTTCGGGCTTGAATTTGCCTTGAGAGCTCTCTCCTTCCTCTCCTATGGCCGTCACTTGTGTTTTGAGTTTCTAACCCTAGATGACAACCCAGATATCTGATTTAACCCTTTGAATTTTCGTGGGTTTAATTACCCAAAAAGGTGAAATGTCCAAAACGCCCTCCCGGGGTACCAATTAGGCCTAAAAACGCCCCGAGACCCAAACTAAACCCCCGGGTACACTTTTCTGGCTATCTCGACCCTTCCAGATGCGTTGGCGCACTCAAAACGACCATACGAACAACTTATAAAATATTCACTTATTAATCAACATTTACTCCCGACACGACACAGGCGCGTCCTGACTTAAATTTCCACAATTGTCATTTTATTCACACGTGACAATATTATAAAAATAAATCTCATATATTACTATACTCATCCAGTAATATTCAACAAATAACAATTTCCAATAATTACTAACTCTTGTCACGCTAGTAAATATTTAAAACAACATTCTGGATTAAAATTAAATTAATTTATCTCAATTAAATTTAATAAATCCTTAAATTTAAAATCCATGAAAATACGGGGTATTACATACTTCCCCCCTAATAACGGAATTTCGTCCTGAAATTCGGAAAAATTAGGCCTACCAGGTAGCACAATTTTGGATATCCTTGTCAGTACGCAAACTATCTACATAGTATGACGCTCAATCACTATAGCTTTTTCCTCACAGCAACATTGTTTTTTATTCTCATTGGAGACACTTCACATTGTGCTCCCACCCGACAACATTCGCATAGGTCACGCCTATACGTTATAATTTCCTTATCTCACATTCATTAGGAGGTCGTACCTCACTACATGACAAACTACTCGTATTTATTCATACATAAAAATCCCATTCTGAGAAGATCATACGAACATTTGACCACTCTTGACTGCCTAAAATAGTCGTGGAATTCCACCATAGATATCGGATATTTTCTCGACCGATCAAAAATTCTGGTTATCTACTCTCCTCTAAACAAACAGAAGGAGAATAGTCGAGGTTCTTGCATAACAAAACCTTAATAAGTACTTCACACGCGACAAACAGGTACGAGTGCTTCTACAGAGCATGCTTGAAATCATCGTACCAAGATTCCAAAATTTCCTTCACGTGGCTCCACTAATCTTTAATCACCATGCGCTTATTCCCTGGCTAAGGGTGATACATCCTACTTGAAACGAAATCTTATCCTCGATGGTTCCTGAAATCCCATTTCAAAGGTGAAATTCACCAATCTCATCCTGATTTAGAAATTTATACTGCGCCGGACCATGCACTGGCGCGATCCTTCCTTTCAAAGGAAGTCTGGGGCATACTAGTTAATATTGTAAGCCAGCCCAAAGGAATATCAATCACTTCCTTCTCGGTGACTTAATTCACATGTTCGGGATAAACCCTTGATCTTGTTTTGAGGATGGCAACTCATTCAAGAACTCAACCGACTTTACCGACCTCTTCCAAGTTTAGGAATTTTTGATAAACACAAAATTCTTTGGTTGATTCTCCTCTTTCAACCAAACTTTACCTATGGGCGGTGCATGTAGAGAATACTATCTACGTCTCGCTAAACATCGATTCTTCCCTTTGAAATGTCTCACATTAAGTGACACGTAATACTCCCCTTCCTTCCTTGGAGTATGCAGAAAGTTCCGACCCGTGCTCTTCTCTCCACGAAGCGCACTTCTGGATCTCTTATACTATACTAACATCATTACTCTTTGTAGGCGCAAGTCGCTCTCACTCTTGACTAATAACAACTCCGCTCCGGGTGTGATTCATAACAATTAAATTCTACTCTATTCAAGGAATACCAATTCTTGAATGGCTTCCTACAGCCTTCCAATCAAGTTAGGGCGTGCTATTCCAATTTTACACTTATGTTTGGATTATCGCCCCTCATGTGACGTTTAATCCACTCTATCACTTCCACTTCGTTATACTAGTCCCATGAACATATATTTCACACATTTATTACCACGTCCCTTCGACTTGGACTATTTTAACTGTAGTTAACTAAGATGCCCACATTTTTGCAACACTCCGACCGCCCTGGGAGAGCGAACGGCGTGCTACTCATCTGTAGGACTAACTAAATTCAATGGAATAGAAGGAATAGGGCATTCAAATTCCATGATAACAAAAGAGGAATAATAATCCTCAACCTTCCTCAGATAAGTACAACAATTTTCCCAAATAGGTACAACAACCAAAATAAATCACCATCGCTCTATTCATCAAAATAATTACAGGTCCTCTCTTTTGTATAATAAAGTTCTTTCCAGATAATTCGTGCTAAAAATCATTCCAACTCTTTATTCACCTAGTGTTCTGTACGCGGTTATGACATTTAGGTACTCTCATTCACCCTAGAAATCAAAATTCTTAAATTCTCCTTATCATCGTTCCACCCCTCAACTCGTGGGGATAACTTTCAATGCTTTCCTACCACAAAAATCCGGCCCCAATGACCTTAAAACAAAATTCAACTTCCAACTTACATACATAATTACTTGATCCCATTTCGACCAGGGTACCGAACTCATGGAATAGTGACCAAACGTCTCCCTATTTCCAACCTTACACTAAGTTTCATGCGTGGGATGTCTCGCAAAGCGAAATCCAAACAAGGAACCCCCCCGATACACTACTACCTAGCATTGTCGGTTATCGAAATCCGTTAGGTCCTCCGTCCATAGTATATACCCCTTTATTCTGTCCCTTGATAGAAAAGTTACAATTTATCCCGTAATTATGCTTAACAAAGAACGTTTCACCAATTTCACTATCGTCCCGTATTGGTTGATAGTAATTACATTCTATAAACCTCGGATATATACGATCGAAATTCTCAAAATTCCTTTCCCTAATAATAGGGGTATAAATATTTACTCCCACATCTCAAAAGGATAAATATAACAATGCACTCTTCCTATCTCTAAGTCCGGAGTGCTAAACATAATACCGAGTCAAATCTTTTCGCCCTACGGTAAATCCCGATACATACGGAATTATACTGACAAAGTCTATACATACTTTGGCATCGAATATCTCGAGCCCACTATCTCCTCCGAAGTCTCTAGAATAGATAATATAAGTGCGAGTCCAATCTTCTCACAGGTAAAGCCTCGCCAAAATAAACATAAAACATGTTGCACTAATGCAACCACTCCGATAGTCTTGCAATAAATGCCCACTATCGTATAACCATTTCTATAATGTTTTAACAAAGATAATATCATACTCGTGTATCGCATCACTACAACGAGTAATCTCAAAAAAATACGTGACACCGTTAATATACTCATTCATCCTCCGCGGATAGCACTAAAGAAAAATCCCGGTACACTAGGGAAAAATATTCACATAATAGTAACATTCATAATTATATGAATTAAGCTCGTCTCACATGCTAATCTAGCAATGAACAAAATATGGTGACTCGCTCGTGTTACATAAACACGCCGCATCCTCTAAGGATACAACTTATACTTCCATCCTGGCAATCGTTTTGACTGCGCAAGTGGTTTCTGGACGTAACACGTCTACTCAAACCAAAAAAAAATTCTTTAATCGTTGTCTTTTATTAGGCACCGTATTCTTGCCCCTTTTTCTCACTTTGGAACATATTATCGCGAGTAATTTCACTCCACACCAAAATACCTCAACACATAATCCACTTATCACCTGTCCTATTAACCAGGTTAGGATTGTCCTTCTCTCGGACTTTAGTAGACTCTATTCCTGTTAGCCATCCCGGTTGTTCCCTTAGCTTTTTAGGACATAAAGATCAGGTTACTATCTATAATAGTACTTACTGAATTTACCATCACTTGGTAAGAATTTAACTATCTGAAGAATTTAAATGGTTTTCCTGATGTGTATCCACATCCTTTTGAGGTGCTATATCACCACCGTCGTATTCAGTCTTATTCTCGACTAAATTCTTCGATTCCTTTAACTTCCCCCACAAAGAAGCTCTTCCTCGAGTATTATCAAATATTTCTACGTGCCGATCTCCCACTCGGAGTTGTTTCCCCCCACTTGTATCTACATCTTCCGATAAAAAATTCGCTAACGGTTAAGATTCATATTCATGAATGGACCCCTGACATGCCCTCTCTCGATGAGTTCAGAATCACATTTTCTTCTAATCCTGAACAGTTAAGGAAGGAACATACGGTCATCACTGTACCTAGGTTCTCCTATAGGCATAGCATTCCATTTACAAAATTAATGGTTGACTCCAACCATTATAACTTCGTCCCGAAAGCCAAGAAAATTTTCTCTAAATTTTCACTTTCAGTTTGCCACACTCCGTCCTATATTTACGCCTTTGGATACATTACCTCCTTTGGTAAAGACACATATAATTTTCGCATTTCTAAAATTTCCCATTGACAGTCTCTACACGTTTTTGTAATATGTTGGGTAAGTTTACCCTCGCACCTCATTTGACTATAACAGCATTTGAAAAATCATTGCTGCACCTTAGCCTCCTTTCTAGTCGTGGCTTCTCGTGCCATAATGGAGGTGACCTCGACTACGGTCATCATCCTCGGATATATTTTATCATCTCAACTCAGCCCTGTCTCATGATGTACGCTTAACGGTCCTCTTATGACAACCGTCATCGCTCGGTATACGCACACATCCGAACGAAATTAGAATATACTAATGTATACACATTATAGCAGGAGAACGAAATCTCGTCAAAGGAATCGGCAATCCTAAACATAGGGCTCTATAATAAACAAAGCAACGCTGAAAGCATAATAAGTCATACAGATCCTAAGGACACTAGAACCTGATGCTCTGATACCACCTGTGACACCCCGCCTAATTAAATACCGGGCGATCACTCCTTTATTAAGTTAAATCAAGGTGAACAGTTGGTCCATTCTTAGCATCACTGTCGCAAAATAAAATTTTCCAATTTAACACCCTAATTAATTAAGCTAAGTGTCAAAACCATTTTCATACATACTTTCCAAATTTTATTTAAAGAAAAGTCATTCATTTTATTAACAACATTCAATAAGTAAGAATCACACCACATTAAATTCTGCAACATAATCCAATTAATTTAATACATTCGTCAACCGAATGTCAAGATACGAAATCTAAAGTCACAAATCCAAACTGAATAAATCCCATAGTAACAATACTGGAAATAACTGAAATACAAATGTTCAATAACAATGGAATAATGGAAAGAGCTACACATGCCCAACTAAATGAAAGTACTAAGAGTGGATCCGAATGAACGAAGTCGTCTAATCAAGAGACCTGCAACTCCCACCTAAGCTACAACGCGTTCCTTCTAAGGGATCCTAAGCAAGACCCCCCTGTGGCTGGGCACCTGTGATACATACATATATATACAAGAGAGAGAGAGAGAAAAAAAAGAAACGGGTCAGAGCCCGATAGTGTGTTTGATTTAAAATACGTTTAGCAAGTATTTAAATTGATACAGGCCAATGCAACAACATATTAGTGCGACACTCTCTTGAGAAATTCTCACCTCTCTTCTAATGTGCACACCTATCGCACTAACCTTCCCAACGGTTTATCTTATCATTTATCGCACTAATCTTTCCAATGATTTTACTTATCTTGGATTACTCGTAAGATTCAAAATTTAACGATTCAATTGTTTGAAAAGAATAATTCAATTAGTAACCAAAGTTCTCATTTTGACTTTATTAATCAATAAAGTTTTTCCAATTTCATATTATACTTTCTCAAAGAAAGTATTTACAATTTGAGTCATCATCCATGTCCTACATATCAAATCACAGTAGGCAGTTCCAGATTTCAGAATATCATATATATATTAACTACTCGAAAATATATATTTATCATAACAGCACCCCAAATAATAACTATGGTGCGGGCATACTCTACTATCCAATCCCCGTATCACTCGTACTAAGGGAATACAAATTCGGAATCACTCTCGAACTGTATTAATACATACTCAAACAATATTGAGGCAAAGTATAGATTCCAAGTCTCTTAGGACCGTCTGAACTATCACTGTGATAGCCTGTACCAAGGATACCTATACACAAACAATATGAGGCGAAGCATAGATTCCAAGTCTCTAAGAGGAAAGCACATAGCCGCATCTCTTAGGACCGTCTGAACTATCATTCCGATAGCCTGTACCAAGGATATCTATCTTCTAGGGTACAAGTCAATATCCCCCATAAAGTTCCCATCGAGATAAGACTGTCCCAGCGCGGAAACCTCAGGGATAGCAAGTAGCGTGGGCATGATTTTCACACATAGATAGTATATGCATACACAATCATATAACTATACTAATATTACCATATCAATAATGGGTAAATTCTCAATTCCCATAATTATGTCATTTGCATTTATTTCTCATTATATAGTTATCACGTATAACCATTCACATCTTACTTCAATTTGAGGAACTTTTCCACTTACTACGTAACGCCTCATGGATTCTATCCTCCCAATTATTAATTTCAGTAGGTATACACAATTGTCCCAAAGTAACTCTCTTACGTGTCTATCTCTTTAAATCATAAATTCACCGACCCTTATGTAATTATCCCAAAATACAATCTTTGCCCGACATCAAGGGTCCCAAAATCTATTCACATGTCCTACTGGTCCTCCCTATCTCCCAAAACATTTTATTAAGGGTGCCCGAGAATTATCTCACAATAAATTGAATTTAACTCATTTTAAAAAGGAAATAGGAGTCTGCCAGGAGGGGTCAATCGATCGAGGTCTGGGGCTCGATCGGTCGAACCTTTGATCGATCGAAGCTCTGGGCTCGATCGATCGATCAAGTAGGTCTCCGAAAACTGAATTTTCGCAGTTACGGGTTTCATCTCCAAACTTCAACAATTTCCATACTTTCTAATCCCAATCGTCCCAGAATTGATACTACTAACCTTATATCATCATATTAGGTATTTTCAACATAAAGCATGTCAATTTACGTCACTAAACATGCATTAATCATGCCATAATTCATTTAAACATACAAGAACCCCAGAAATCTCTAAATCATGGTTCCAATCAGTTTTCCATAAATTCCTTCTTATAATACATTAAAATTTTGTGGATTATTCTCCTACATCACCAACAATTTCCAGAATAAGGTTTAAGTCATCTGTACATGCAAATTCCTATCACAAATTAAGTTTTCTTCAATGAAATTCATCCCTAATCATCCCTAAACTAATATGAAAATTGCACCAACGAAATAAGCAAGATAAACACTTGCCTTGGATTTTCGACGTTCTGATTTGCAGATTTTTTTGGTGTGGTTGTGTAGCCCGTTGCGCGATCTACGCGTTGGTGGTGGTTGCGGTGCAAACGGGTGGATTTTGGGTTTGAATTTGCCTTGAGAGCTCTCTCCTTCCTCTCCTATGGCCGTCACTTGTGTTTTGAGTTTCTAACCCTAGATGACAATCCAGATATCTGATTTAACCCTTTGAATTTTCGTGGGTTTAATTTCCCAAAAAGGTGAAATGTCCGAAACGCCCTCCCGGGGTACCAATTAGGCCTAAAAACGCCACGAGACCCAAACTAAACCCCCGGGTACACTTTTCTGGCTATCTCGACCCTTCCAGATGCGTTGGCGCACTCAAAACGACCATACGAACAACTTATAAAATATTCACTTATTAATCAACATTCAGTCCCGACACGACACAGGCGCGTCCCGACTTAAATTGCCACAATTGTCATTTTATTCACATGTGACAATATTATAAAAATAAATCTCATATATTACTATACTCATCCAGTAATATTCAACAAATAACAATTTCCAATAATTACTAACTCTTGTCACGCTAGTAAATATTTAAAACCACATTCCGGATTAAAATTAAATTAATTTATCTCAATTAAATTTAATAAATCCTTAAATTTAAAAGCCATGAAAATACGGGGTATTACAGCTCATTGGGTTCTCCTTATCGAGAATAACCCCACTAGTGATAAAAATGACCTCCAAAGATTTAAATCCCAGTGTTTGTCACTTTAAAAAAAAAGATTGTGGGAGTCAAGGGAGCAGACAACTAGAACTTAGTTAATCAAGCCATCTAAGATGACATCTATGACCCACTCTGCAAGCGATTTTCATTTCCTAACCTTTCAGAGAAAATGATTCTTTTTTGGGTTGCTGAACAACTGAGAACATATTGGAGAAACCTTCGATAGAGACATTTCCCAAAGGGGGCATGGATCCACAAAATTTTAACACTGAGAGACATAGTGCCTCCGAATGTTAAAATTTCGGTTGATCGATGAAATAATTTTTAAAAAATGAGGTGAGACAAAAAGTTGGTCTAGAGGGAGAAAAATAAACAAAATAGGGAAAAAAAAGTGATGTCCACAAGCTGGGCTCCAAATCCTATGAAGATTTGAAGAATTAATGACCGAATAGGACAAATGACGATCAATATGCCGACAAACAACCAAATCAGGACAACTTATATGTGCACGCTCAGTGGGACAAAGATAATTGATTCCCACCTCACTTGGCTAAGATTCTAGAATCAATAAAGGCCATTAACAGTCAGCAATGTTCGATGTTGATGCTGGGATTAGCACCACCAGGTAAGGTGTTTTCAAGCTCAATCTAAGAACAACAATGGAAGCATAGTTACGTAGAAGGTAGGAGAATGAGATGAGGAAAGGAGGAGAGTGCACCAAAATATAAGTGGTTCAGCCTAAATTGGCCTACGTCCACTATGTGTGTGAATAACCTCACAGTAATAAGGCACAGATGGGCATGGATACAATCTCTCAAGCTCTCTCTCTCTACTGTGTATCTAGATAGAGTTTCAGTTAGGGTTGTATATCTTGCCCCCTTTACAAGGTATAGGATGACCTCTATATATAGTACTTAGGGGGTGTAATGTACCCCCCATGCATGTAATGTGCATGTGTGTGGTTGCCTCACCAGTATGGGAAAGCCATCTGTCACTGTCACATGTAGAGAATGATGATGCAATATTCTCCCCACGTGTGAAGAATAATCTTGTTATAACTGATTTGTGTCCACGTGCCCTCATCCAAATGTCAGCAGATGCTCAGCTATCGCACCTGGTGTATGACCTCGACCTGGGAGAGGCCGAGGTAGGTAAGTCCAGGTGCTCGTTCAGTCCAAAGTGACCATGTAGGTCTCGGCTTAATCCTGGACGAGTCAATGGACAAGGTCGGCCTGAGGTTGAGTCGAGGTTGAGCTGGCTTATGCTTGGAGCAACGACTAATGTCTTAATGAGGTTGCTGGTGGCCTCTTGTGAGCTCGGCCTATATCTGGCCGAGGTTGCCATTCACAGGTGTACGAGAGTGCTGCTGATCCTTATGATGTATGCAATGTCCCTTGGAGAGGCTGGTGGTAGTGTTGGCCTGAGCCGACCTTGCTATGGCCGAGGGCAGATGTCGCATGCCCAAGGCTTATCTAGTGTCGGCCATAATCTCGACCGAGGTTGGTGACATGCGAGCCGAGGTCACACTTGGGCATATCAATTACCCCCAGACCTTAGTGACATGCGAAAGTAGGTGACTGTGGGGTTTGCACACCTCCGAGGCCTTTCCAATATGAACCAGTATTTGCTTAACACTTTTCCAGTGTTGAAGTATGGCTTTCTTGGCAAGCGTGAGTTGTCATCCGCCTTTGGTGCTCCTAAGGCAATGATGGGCCTTGGGAGTCCCGCCGGCATATTTAAGGGTTTCAAACCTTTCTTTTTCTCTCCATCCTCAATTCTTTCTTCTGCGCCATTGCACTCCAGCCATTTTCTCTCTCTAAAGCATTCTTCTTCGCGACTTCTCTGAAGAGGTCTTTGGTGGATCTCTCTTGGGTTTTCTTCACTTTTCCTTGTCGTTTCATCTTCAGGTATCTTCTTCCCCTCATTTGCCTCCATTTTCTCTGCTTTTTCCTTTCTATTTGAGTTTTTCGACGAGTTTCTGGGTTTTCCGGTGAGTCCACCATAGTTGCAGGCGAACTGTTCTTGTTAGGTTTGGGTAATTTGATCTTTAGACTCCTTTATTTTATCAGCCAATCTTATTTGTATTTTAAGGCAGTTTCTCCAAGTGTAGTGTCTGCCTCTGATGCTCAGACCCCTGTACCAACTTCTTGAGGAGTTCCCCTCCCTTAGGGAGAAGACTTTAGAAAAAATCAGACAAATAGAAAGAGCACAGGAGGAGGCTCGTAGGTCACAAGAATTCCCTATTAGACCCATATTCCCACCACCCCTGAAGGTGATCTATCCTGATCCCTCGGAGTCTTTCTATCAGGCATAGGTTCCTGCCGATCCTATACCAATGTCTGAGTCTGAGACTTCCACCTTAGACCCCATGTCTGTGGATTCCTTCCAGGAGGCCATGGACTTCTCAATTCGGGAAGATCATGCCCCTGATCAGGCTGAGGTCTCCAGCCGGGCCTCATCTCATAACCACTCAAGCACCTCAAGCTCCTCCTCAGAGGTTGAGATCGTCGAGCCAAGTGTGGCCATTCCACCACCACTTGATGCCATTCCTCTATCGTCCTTCACTGGTGTCGACTTTGCTCAGAGGTTCCCGGGTAACCCATCCACATCTGCTCTGACCGACGTTGAGCTAGATGATGATGACGTTGAGAGTGATGTCGACGTCTCTGAGGCGGACGAAATCGAGAGTACTATAACTGAGGTAGACCTCCTCTGCTTCAGATATCTGTATTCCTTTAGTCCCTCCATAAAGCTGAGAAGACCTCTGAGGGAAGAGAGGGCTTTTCACGGCCGAGACGGTGAAATCTGCTTGTACGAGCAGATGTTTAAGTTGGGGTTTTGTCTGCCCATCCACCCCATTATCAGATCTATCCTTACTTATATCAATTTGGACCCCTCTCAAATATCCCCTAATGCCTGGAGGGTCATAATAGGGGCCACAGTCTTATGAAAGGTTGTCCACCACTTAGACCTACCAGTTCAGGTCTTCGTAGGTTGCTATGTCCCTTCATCAGCCAAAAATCATCCGAGCTACTATCATTTTGTAGCTCGGAAGCCTGAAAAAAAGATTCTTTAAATAACACAAACTTCCAACCACAACTGGAAGCCACGTTACTTTTTTGCCTCTAGACCATGGGAATTTAGCCCATGTGCTCCCTCGTCCATTCTGGAGTCGAGGATACCCCTTAGGTGGGGTAAGGTCACAATGTCTGCGAGGGATGACCCTGGACTGAGCCCATCAAACCTTCAGAAGGTGAAATCCCTTCAAGATCAGGGGGTACATGGTCTGTTCGTCAGGTTCGAACACTTGATGACCCCCCATTACCTCTCTGAGACAGGTCTGGGTGGAAGTCCTCTTTTTGAGCTTAGTAAGCGCTTTCTATTTGAAGTTGAACCTCTGATTTTACTTATGTCTGATCTTCTAACTCAGATCTATCAATTTTCGCAGAGCGTCCGAAGGATATCTGAGACGAACTCTGGGAAATGGCTGCACCCATCTTGACGAGACTTGCGAAGAAAGCTGGACTTAATGCTCCTCCCCCAGCTCCCTCTACCTCAAAGCCCCAAGCCATAAAGAAGAGGGCTCCAGATGATCATGCCCCTAAGGATCAGAGGCCGAAGAAAAAAAATGTTGATACTGCCATTCCCATCTCTTCAGCAGACGCCCTGTCGGCTCGTCTAGAGAAGTTAAAGATAACTGACAACATAGTCAGCCATAGTCTTCAGGCCCTAGATGCCTTCGGCTCTATAATGACCGAGGCCGATAAGCGCTTCTTCAGGTCGCTTGACACTCCTCTGTTGGTTGAGTTTGGTATTCACAGATCCATTCAGGTATGACCTCACTTTTCTTTCCAATTCCTAAGTGTAACCTCTGATTTATCTTCAACTCATTTCTGATCACAAAATATGCAGGGCCTAGCAGTGATGCACAACCTCTCCAATTGGACTCTGAGGAAGTTTCCCCTCATCCAAAAGGGTCAAGAGGCTGAGAAGGTCCAGAGTTCTTTGAATGCAGAAATCAACCGACTGAAGTCTGAGTTGGGTGAGTCTGACAAAAAGGTGAAGGGGCTGGAGAAGGAGGTCTCTCGGCTTAACAAGGACCATGCTGCGGCTCTGAAGGCCAAGGACGATGGTCTGCAGCAGAAGGTCATCTCGTCCATGAAGGAAGCCCTAGATGACGCCTCACAGGGGATCATAGCCGAATACAAAAGCTCTGATGAGTTTTTGAGCTTCGGCTTTGAATACCTTGAAAGAGGTATCAAATCCACTATCAAGTGGGCTGATGTCAAGGAGAGGGAGGCTGGTACTTTGAAAGCCTCTGACTTCGTAGGCCTTGGCTTTGCTGATCCTCAATTTTCCCAGGCCCTTCAGGAGGTTGAGGAGGAGGCTGCCGCGCCTGTCGAGACTGCAACGATGGACGGAACTGAGGTTGGAGGGGCAGACGTTGCCAAGGTGACCAATGTTGTCCATCCTAACCAAGCCGAAGATACTAGCATTCCCCCTCGAACCCTTAGATAATTTCTGAACATTTTGTAACCCATGACATTGCAATCCCTGCACATCTATAATTTCTGAATAAACATGGCTCTTATTTTTCCATTCTTTGTATCCTCTTAATGTTTATAATATCTGAATGTGTTATTCTCTGAAGAGGACCATCTTCTTTTTTTGTATATATATCATGATGTTTTTTCTCTAAAGCTTATGCAATGGGGTGTGTGTAAACCAAATTAGTAGTCTGAGCTCAGACCTCGTCACCATCGAATGGTGGTATGAAGGTCTGAGGTCATCACCTAAGACGTTATCCCCATAATTAATCTCACCAAATTAATGATGTTAAAGGTCTGAGGTCATCCAATTATGGTGTCTGACCTGAGACCTTATCACCACTTAATGATGTTAAGGGTCTGAGGTCATCATCAAGATGTTAGATCCATTAACTAATCTCACCAAATTAATGATGTTAAGGGTCTGAGGTCATCCAATTATGGTGTCTGACCTCAGACCTTGTCACCACTTAATGATGTTAAGGGTCTGAGGTCATCACCTAAGATGTTAGCCCCATTAACTAATCTCACCAAATTAATGATGTTAAGGGTCTGAGGTCATCACCTAAGATGTTGTAACCCATTAATTAATCTCACCAAATTAATGATGTTAAAGGTCTGAGGTCATCCAATTATGGTATCTGACCTCAGACCTTGTCACCACTTAATGATGTTAAGGGTCTGAGGTCATCCCATTATGGTGTCTGACCTCAAACCTTGTCACCACTTAATGATGTTAAGGGTCTGAGGTCATCACCTAAGATGTTAGCCCCATAATTAATCTCACCAAATTAATGATGTTAAGGGTCTGATGTCATCCCATTACGGTGTCTGATCTCAGACCTCGTCACCACTGAATGGTGTTATGAGGGCCTGAGGTCATCACCTAAGATGTTGGCCCCATTAATTAATCTCACCAAATTAATGATGTTAAGGGTCTTAGGTCATCCATTATGGTGTCTGATCTCAGACCTCGTCACCATTGAATGGTGTTATGAAGGTCTGAGGTCATCACCTAAGATGTTGATCCCATCAATGAATCTTACCAAATTAATGATGTTAAGGGTCTGAGATCACCCCATTATGATGTCTGAGCTCAGACCTTGTCACCACTGAATGGTGTTATAAGGGTCTGAGGTCATCACCTAAGATGTTAGCCCCATTAATTTCTGACATAGGTGCAAAATGAAGCAAGGACCACCATGGGAACTGATCTTTTATTAATAACCTCTTCATGACAAGATGGTACAATTACACAACTTCATATGTAATATTTATTTAGGTGATCATCATTCCATGGATTAGTGAAAGGTTCTCCTTCTAGATTTTTTAGCCTGTAAGTGCCATGCAAAACCTCTTCTGTCACTTTGTAGGGACCGTGCCAGTTTGGGTGGAGTTTGTTTGCTGTCTGTAAGGTCTTCTTTAGCACTAGGTCTCCCACTATAATGGGTCTTGGCTTCACCCTCTAGTTGTAGAATTTCGCTGCCCTCTGTTGGTGGGATGCTTGTTTGACCTCTGCGTCCTCTCTTCTTTCTTCGATAAGATCTAGGTCTAGCCTCCTCTCTTCCCCATTATTATCAGGTTTATAGGTCTGAATCCTATGGCTTGGGAGCCCTACCTCCGTTGGTATGACGACCTCTGAGCCATGTGCCAACATGAACGGGGTTTCTCCTGTTGGTGTCCTTGTCGTGGTTCTGTAGGCCCATAACACAGCGTAGACCTCTTCAGTCCATTTTCCCTTTGCATCTTCTAACCTCTTCTTAATTCCATCCAGAATTGTTCTGTTTGTGACCTCGGTCTGACCATTTGCCTGAGGTCGGCCAGGAGATGAGAAGAATTTCTTTATTCCTACTCTTAGGCAATACTTTTCTAAAGAGGAGTTCTTGAACTGGGTCCCATTGTCCGAGATGAGAGTGTTTGGGAGGCCATATTTGCATATGATATTCCTCCAAATAAATTGGAAGGTCTTCTGCTCTGTGATCGTTATCATCGGCTCTGCCTCCACCCACTTTAAAAAATAGTCGATGGCAACTATCAAGAATCTATAGTTGTTGGTAGCTCTTGGCAGGGACCCTACTAAGTCAATTACCCATACTGCAAATGGCCATGGAGAAGTGATTACCGTCATAGGCTGATGAGGCTTGTGAGAGATGGCGGCAAACCTCTGGCATTTATCATATTTCCTCACGTAGGCTGCAGCGTCCTTGGACAGGGTTGGCCACTAGAACCCCTGGGTGATGATTCTTTTAGCCAACGGTCTTCCCCCTATGTGGCTAGAGCAAGAACCCTCATGGACCTCCTGTAAGACCCGGGGAACTTCTGTGGGGTGCACACATCTGAGGAGAGGTAGCAAAAATCCTTTCTTGTACAGGATGTCTCCTACTATCGAGAACTTGGCAGCCTTATATCTCAATTTTCGCCTTTCTAGCTTGGATTCAGGTAGTTCTCCCTCTCTGATATATTTGAAGAGGTGGTCCATCCATGAGTCTCCTAAGTTCAAATTGTGACAAGGGTTATATACCTCTTCTTGCTCAATGGCTGCCTTCCCCAAGACCTCGATCGGAATGGTCCTTCTAACATCTTTCTTCGTTGTCGAGGCCAACCTTGCCAATGCATCTACGTGGCTGTTACTTTGTCGAGGCACTCTCTTCAGTCTTGCCTCTTCAAAATGTTTTAACATTGTTTTCACCCTTTTCACGTATTTGGCCATCCTTTCATCTCTAGCCTCATAGATTCCCAATACTTGATTGATAACTAACCGCGGGTCGCTGTGGAGTAGGAGTCGCTTTACGCAAAGAGTCTTTGCCAATGAGAGACCTACTATCATGACCTCACACTCGGACTCATTGTTGGAAGCTCGGAAGTTGAATCTCAAAGCGTATTCAATGTTGGCACCGTCTAGAGCTGAGAGTATCAACGCCGCACCACTTCTATTGTCACAGGAAGAGCCATTAATGAAGAGGCTCCAAATATCTGTACCTGATGAGAAGACCCCCTCTGTCATGACTCCTTTTTTGAAGAGGTACCTATCTTCCTCATTTTCTGCAACTTGGTTCCTGGTCCCGTTGGATGCGACCTCTTCCTGATCTTAGAAGACGTTTGGTGTCTTCTCTTCCGAATTTCGAAAGACACCGTGGTTTTTAACACCCTCTAGGCCATTCTCTGCCTTGGCCTCTTCCCATGTAAACTCAGCGACAAAGTATGCGAGGGCTTTCCCCTTGATGGCCGTCCTAGGTTGGTAGGTAAGATCATACTCCCCCAATTTGATGGCCCATGCCATCAATCGTCTGAACTTCTCAGGTTTATGTAGGACCTGTCTTAGTGGGGAGTCAGTGAGGACAACCATGGAGTGGGCCTGGAAGTAAGGCTTCATCTTTATCGAGGCATGTATCAAGGCGTAAGCTAGCTTCTCTATGCGAGGGTAATTCTATTCGGCCCCTTGAAGGGCGTTACTGTTGAAATACAGGCCTTTGGATTCCAGCGTCTTCTTGTATTATGGTTGCGCTGATGGCTGATTCGGAGACTGGCAGATACACGTACAGTTTCTCTTCTGCTACAGGCCGAGACAGCAATAAGGGAGACCCTAAATAAGACTTGAGCTGGTTGAAGGCTTTTTCGCACTCTTCATCCCATTGGAAGGCCTTTCTCAGCACCTTAAAGAACGGAAGGCACTTGTCTGTTGCCCTAGAAACAAACCTGTTAAGGGCAGCCACTCTCCCCGTAAGTCTTTGAACATCTTTGATACTCCCCGGTGTCTTCATGTCAAGTAAAGCCTTAATTTTTCCAGGGTTCGCTTCAATCCCTCTCTGGTTGACGATAAATTCTAGGAACTTCCTAGCTCCTACTCCAAAGACACGCTTCACGGGGTTAAGTTTCATTCTGTATGAGTCCATAATGTCGAAGGTCTTCTCGAGATTCGTTACATGAGTGTTAGCCTTCAAGCTCTTTATTAGCATATCATCTACATACACCTCCATAGTCTTACCTATTTGCTCTTCGAACATCTTATTAACAAGACATTGGTATGTTGCCCCTGCATTTTTCAGGCCGAAGGGCATTACTTTGTAGCAGTACGTCCCTTTGTCAATAATGAAAGCCATTTTTTCGAGTCTTTCGCATCCATGAAGATCTGGTTGTAGCCTGAATACGCATCCATGAATCTCATGAGCTCATGTTCCGCCGTAGCATCCACCATCTCATCTATCTGAGGTAAGGGATAGTTGTCTTTTGGACAAGATCTATTTAGGTCAGTGAAATCAACACACATTCTCCACTTCCCATTGGCCTTGGGCACGATGACTGCATTTGACAACCATTCCGGATATGTGACCTCTCTTATAAACTCAGCCACTTCCAACTTTTTGACCTCTTCCCGGGTGATGTCGTACTTTTCCCTGGAATAGACTCTTCGTCTCTGTTTGATTGGCCTGCCATCTTTGGTCACGTTGAGCCTGTGACTCATAACTTCAGGGTCGATGCCGGGCATGTCTGCGTGACTCCATGCGAAGACACTCTGTCTCCTTCTGAGGAAGTTTATCAGCTCTTCCTTGATTTCTGACTTTAGGGCTTTACTAACCTGGACGATTTTTTCCGACTCATCCTCATTGAGGACAATGGATTCTACCTCTTCCACGACCTCTCCCTTCTTCAACTTTGTCTCATCTCTTGGGTCAAGCGTATTGATGCTATAAGTGGTAGTTTCCCTCTTATGGGCTTCTCTCTCTTTGGCCAAGTTGAAGTAACATTCTCGCGCTGTGGTCTGGTCACCTTGCACTTCCCCTACCCCATAAGGAGTCGGGAATTTTAGCATCTGATGGCCCATCAGCGGCACAACTTTAAACTCTTTAAGGGCCACCCTTCCTATGATGAGGTTATAGGCCGAAAACACGTTCTCGTCCATGTCAAAAAAATTTATCTTCTTGGTCAGCCTCTTAGGCCACTCATCACCCATCCATACGTCCATCTCATACATGCCCAAGGGGTGGACCTTTTCGCCACTGAAGCCTATCAATGGGTGATGATAGGGTACCAGCATTTCTCTGCTAAGACCTCGGCTCTTGAAGCAAGGCCAAAACGTCACGTCCGCCGATCTCCCCTCGTCTATGAGGATCCTCTGCACCTCACACCCATGAACCCTTGTTGTTATGACCAGAGGGTCATCATGGGGGGCTAAGATACCCTTGAAGTCGAGTCTGGAGAACCCAACTACGAGGGTGTCCATGTCTATTTTCTTCCTCTTCTGCACTGTATCGGAAGACATTATATTCACAACTTCAAGCTTGGCCACTGACCTGGCCTCTGCTACGTGAGCCTTCCTATCAGCTACTTCAGAGCCACCTCCTGCAAATCCTCCACATATGCTGCCAACACTAAACGAGATCGTACCAACCCTTTTCACCGGGGTGTTGTCATCTTTCGACGAAAGATCCGGATTGTCTTCATCATCACCTTCTGACTCATCATCTCTTCTGGCTGGGACATTGTCACGGCATCTGTCATTTATCCTTTTCTTAGGGTCATCTCTTCCACCCTTAGGAGCTTTACCGTCCACATACTTCCTCAACTTTCCAGATTTTAGCATCTTTTCAATCTCATCCTTCAGGGCGAAGCATCTGTCCGTGACATGGCCATGATCCTGGTGGAACTCGCACCATAGGTTTTTGTTCCTCTTAAGTGGTGGGCCTTTCAGTTTCTCGGGCCATCTCAGAGTCCTGTCATTCTTAATCTCGTTGAGGATGTGCTCGCAGCTTACAGTCAGAGGAGTATAGTGAGCGAACTTGTCATCACCCGACCTCTTCTTCCCATTTTTCTTGCTTTGGGACTTTCCACTTCCACCGCGGTTCTCATCCTCATACCTGGCAGCTATTGCCTCTTTCGCATTTATTACTTTCCCTGCGGTTTCCAGGAGCTCCTCCATAGACTTAGGGGGTCTTCCGCAAGTTTCCACAATAGCTTTCCCTTCTGAAGCCCTCCTATAAGGGCGGTCATGGCTATGTTCTCTTCATAATCTTCGACCTCCAACTTCTCTTTGTTGAATCTCGCTATGTAGTCTCTTAGGCTCTCATCCTTGGCCTGCTTGACATACAGTAGGTGGGTAGTCTTCTTTTGAGGCCTCACCCCAAAGCAGAAGTTGTGGATGAATCGTTCAGCCAAGCTTTTGAAGTTCTCAATTGAGTTCTTCGGAAGGGAGGTGAACCAATTGTGCGCTGCCCCTGTTAAGGTCCCAGAGAAGGCCCTACACTTCATCTCATCAGGTATCGAGTAGATGTCTGCTACCAACGGGTACATCTCGATATGATGTACAGTGTTAGTGCTTCCATCATACTTGGGAGACACTGTAGGAGGCTTGAACTTAGCTGGGGTTAGGAAGCCCACTATCCTAGCCATAAATGGGGAGCCCTTTGTGTAACCCCTTTGTAATGGGTCCCTTCTTTTAATGAGGTCTCCTATCTTCTCCTCAAGGCGCTGGATAGAGTCATTCCACGGTCTTTCGCCATTGACCTGGTTGAGGTTATCCCCTGCCACCTCCATGGGATGGACCGAGGGTTCTCCTGCTGCGACACGTTGGTTGTTGACCTCTTCCTATTCCCTGCCTCTTCTTTTACAGTGTCGGCCTCGATCTGGCCGACCCTGCCTATTCCCTCTCTGAGAGCCTGCTGCGCTCCTTGATCTCGACAATCTCTGTCTTAGGTCATTCACCGGGCCCAATCTCTCAAAGGCCGACCCTCTGTTCAACCTATCAAAGGCTGACCCTCTTTGTTGGGCCTCTTCACCTCTTCATTCGACACACCCTTGACTTTGTCGAAGAGGTCGTACAGTGTTATTTGACACCTCATACGACTTCCAGCAATCTTTCGCGGCTTCTTCCGCCTCTAGATCGTCATACCTGTCCTCTGGACAAGGGTTTCCCTGCCTCCCTAAGCGTAAGCGCCTAGGGTCAGCAACGTCCCTTCTCCGCTGGGGTGCAGTCTGGTCCTTTATTGGTGCTTGGGGTGGTCCCCTAGCGTCAGGATGAGGTTGAACAGCCGCCGGAGTGATCATATCCGGTGAGACTCCATGTGGCCTCATCATATTTTGGCTGAGTTGTGCAAATTTCTCCTTCATAGCTTGTTGTGTTGCAGCCAAAGATCTCAAGGCTGCAGCTACCTCTGCCATTTTGGATTGGGGCGGTGCCTGACTGGAACTAGGCCCTCCACCCCCAGGTGGCGGAAGAGGCGATGGTAATTTTGGTGCCATATGTTAACACTATAGAGCTTGAGTAACAGATGAGCTTAGTACCTCAAAGGACCTCTTTCAATGGTGAAGCAGCTCCAAACAAGGGGCGGTGCCTGGTTCACCACCAGAGTCTCCGGTGAGGTCAAGCTGAAGAAGAGGAAGAGATAGCTTCTTTTCTCTTCCCACAGACAGAGCCAAAATGTTGATGCTGGGATTAGCACCACCAGGTAAGGTGTTTTCAAGCTCAATCTAAGAACAACAATGGCAGCATAGTTACGTAGAAGGTAGGAGAATGAGATGAGGAAAGGAGGAGAGTGCACCAGAATATAAGTGGTTCGGCCTAAATTGGCCTACGTCCACTGTGTGTGTGAATAACCTCACAGTAATAAGGCACTGATGGCCATGGATACAATCTCTCAAGCTCTCTCTCTATCTGCTGTGTATCTAGACAGAGTTTCAGCTTGGGTTGTATATCTTGCCCCCTTTACAAGGTAAAGGATGACCTCTATATATAGTACCTACGGGGTGTAATGTACCCCCCATGCATGTAATGTGCATGTGTGTGGTTGCCTCACCAATATGGGAAAGCCATATGTCGCTGTCACATGTAGAGAATGATGATGCAATATTTTCCCCACGTGTGAGGAATAATCTTGTTATAACTGATTTGTATCCACGTGCCCTCATCCAAATGTCAGAAGATGCTCGGCTATCGCAACTGGTGTATGACCTCGACCTGGGAGAGGCCGAGGTTGGTAAGTCCAGGTGCTCGTTCAGTCCGAAGTGACCATGTAGGTCTCGGCTTAATCCTGGTCGAGTCAATGGACAAGGTCGGCCTGAGGTTGAGCCGAGGTTGAGCTGAATTATGCTTGGAGCATCGACTAATGTCTTAATAAGGTTACTGGTGTCTTCTTGTGAGCTCGGCCTATATCTGGCCGAGGTTGCCATTAACAGGTGTACGAGAGTGCTGCTGATCCTTATGATGTATGCAATGTCCCTTGGAGAGGCTGGTGGTAGTGTCGTCCTGGGCCGACCTTGCTATGGCCAAGGGCTGATGTCGCATGCCCAAGGCTTATCCAGTGTCGGCCATAATCTTGGCCGAGGTTGGTGACATGTGAGCCGAGGTCACACTTGGTCATATCATTCGAGCACTTATTATGACATAGAAAATGATGCCCTGACACAGACCTTTGGAATTGACAAAAAATGGATAACGTGAGGTGTCGGATCATATATGCCGAAAGAAAAATTAAAACACATTGCACCTCTAATGGATGAGCTTTCTTCAGCCAAAAATCGTATCTCGACCGAAGAGGAACATCATTCCAAGATCGATGGGGATGTGCAGCAGATTAAATATTTACTGGGAGCGTTGATGAGTGAAATTGGGAAACTTGTGTCCTTTTTTTCTCAAGGTTTTTGGCTCGTAATGCCTCCTTAAGGTTTTGCTTATCCTCGTTCTCAAGGTTTTCCCTTTCCTCCCTTTGCAAGTTCCCCCCCCCCCCCACCCCCCCCACCCTATAAATGCCCTCCTCCTTTAACATTCCCATAATAAATCCTGCCTCCTTCAATATGCCCCTTCCCAGTACATTCATCTGTCACAAGTCTTGGATTGTCGTCAACTACCCAGGGTGACTATGGAGAGCATTTCTATTTCAAGGACCTGACCAATAGTAGAATTATTGGCGTGTGCACGCTCATCTCTGTAGTTATTGGACCTAAAGTAAATAACCGACCTTTGCAGAAGGGTGAGGCTCAGGTGATGCTTGATGAAATATACACCAATTGAGAAGATATGCATGTGCACGATGACAGCAGAGAAAGGAAATAATTTCAGTATTAATCAAATTCTTTTATCACTTGTCTAGTTTTTCTGTTGGTCAAATTGTAATAATATATTTTCGTTTCAGTTGTAATAATATCACTTGGAAAATCTATTTAATTTGAGTTTAAGTTGGGACATTTGTGTAAATTTTTTAATTTGTTTAATTTCTTGTATGCAATATGACAAACATAATCCTGACTCCAAACTTATTGTGGTAGATTTATTAAAGATGAAGAGTAAATATCGCATAGTCGACGAGCTTTTTATTTATGCCTTTCAGAACGTAAATAAGATATTCTGCTCAAAGTGCATGAACGATGACAATTGGTCTATTGGTGTGCATGCACCAAATGTTATGACTACTCAAGTAGACATATTAAAGTCTCCAAAAGATTTTTACTCAGCTCTTGATGACAATCCTAATTTGGAGGATCTTTTAGTTGATTTATACGAAGATTGAGTATCAAAACATTATTTTATCCTTGTCAATATTATTTGTATCCTATGATGACATTGATACTATATTAACTTTTTACTTTGATTTATGAATATTTAGTTTGATTTACGAAGTTTAATATGATTTATTAATGTTTAGTTTGATGTATGAATGTTTAGCTTGATTCACGATTGTTTAATTTGATTTATGAATGTTTAGTTTGATTTATAAATGGTTAATCTGATTTATGAATGTTTAATTTAATTTATGGATGTTTTGGGGAATGAAGACCTTTCACAGAACACTCGGCTTGAGAATAGAGTCTACTGAGTTTGTGATTGGACCAAGTGGGCCTAGCTCAGTTTTTGCATGTTCCTATACATGTACATTTGCTGAAGGAAAATTAGCATCCCACATGGGACAAAAATCAACATTACTAATATCTTTAAAAAATACTAAGTTGGTGATGAGGTTGTTCTATTCTAAAAATTATCCTTGATCAAACTCTAGGATATCAGTGGAGGCAATTTCAATTTTCAGACTATAACAACCTCATCACCAACTTCGAATTTCCAAATTTGACGATATCAGTAATGTTGATTTTTATCCCATGTGGGACATTAATTTTCCTTCATTTTATGAATATACTATCAATGAAAGTAATCAAAAAATGTACATGTACAAGAATACACGTGGGTTCCAGGATCAACTTAGTCCAATCATAAACTCAGAAGACTCTATTTAATGGTCATCTTGGATCGCATGAATCAAGTTTTCTTTACTTTAACTAAAATTTTTATATAATTGATATGCATAATCTTTTAAATATTTTATTCCTATATAGGCACATTTAGGCTCGAACACCTCGCTTGTGACCAACGTAACATGTAGCAACTAATCACGTAGTCGCAATAATCCTTGTTTGAGAATAGGAACGAAATTTGTAGATAGGCACACTTAGGCTTGAAAATGTACCGCTAGTGGAAAAAATCCCGAACGACCACCAAACAGCCCTGTAAAAGGCACGAGCATCTCGAACGTGACCAACGTAACTCATAGTAACTGACCGCATAGACGCGGGACTCCCGGTTTGAGAATATTACCGAAATTTGTTAATAGGCACACTTTGGCTTGAAAACGTGCCGCTAGTGAGCAGAAATTGTGAAAATCCCCCTAACAACCCTGCAAGAGGCACGAACAACTCGCACGTGACCAATGTAACTTGTAGCAACTGATTGCATAGTCGCGAGATTACCGATTTAAGAATATGATTGACATTTTCAAATAGGAATACTTAGGTTTGAAAAGGTGCCGCTAGTGGATGTAAACTCAAACATCCCCAAACGGCCCCGTAAGGAGCACTAACACCTCACACATGATCAATTTAACTCGTATCAATTGATCACGTAGTCGCGGGACTCCCAGTTTGAGAATAGGACTGAAATTTACAAATAGGCACACTTAGGCAAAAAAAATGTGCCGTTAGTGGGAAAAAACATCGAACAACCCCCCAAACGTCTCCATAAGGTGCACAAACACCTCACATGCGGCCAACATAACTCGTAGTAATTGACTGCATAAGCACAGGACTCCCGGTTTGAGAATTGAATTAAAATTTGCAAATAAGAACACTTAGGCTTGAAAACGTACCGCTAGTGAGCAAAAACCCTGAACAACTCCCAAAAGGCCCCGCAAGGGGCACAGACACCTCGCACGTGATCAACGTAACTCGTAGTAATTGACAACATAGTTATTGGACTCTCGGTTTGAGAATAGAACCGAAGTTTTTAAATAGGCAAGGGTAGGCTTAAAAACGTGCCGCTAGTGTGCAAAAACTTCGGACAATCCCTAAACGACCCCGAATGGGAACAAAATCTTGCACGTGACCAACATAACTCATAGCAACTGATTATGTAGTCGCGGGACTTTCAATTTGAGAAAAAAATACAAAAAATTGCAAATAGGCATACTTAGGGTTGAAAACCAGCCACTAGTGGGTAGAAATCTCGAACAACCCCCAAACGACCCTAGAAGGGGCAGAAACACCTCGCACACAACCAATATAACTTGTAGAGATCGATCGCATAGTTACAGGACTACCAGTCTGAGAGCAAACACCCCACATATTTTTTTTCAAATAAATATGGTCATGGACTTAAACCGTGACCATATTTAATAATGTTTTGGAATAAATATCTGGTAATGGATTGGGGCTGTGACTATATTGAACCATGTGTAGATGGTTGGTCACGGCTTAGGTCATTGACCACATTGAACCATGTGTAGAAGATGGGTCACGGTTTAGGTCCGTGACCAAGGTTTCAAACCTGGTCACAGATTAGGTCCGTGACTATGGCTTCAAAGCTGGTCACGACGCTTGTCCTAGAATAACATGTCGTATTCTGGTTCACACTCGAGTTTGTAACTGTGTCTTTTGGACAGGATCAAGTCCGTGACAACCGATTTTGGTCACACCCGTTTTGGTCACGGATTGGATTCATCATCCATAGGCTTGGTCACTGATTTGGAGGGTTGGTCATGTACTGAATCCGTGACCATTTACCTATTTTAGCATAGTTAACACAAGCAAATAACATCCGAAGATGAGAAAAATTAACATGAACTAGACTAAACCAAACCGATTTCCATGTTTACATCAACACCGAAATTTTTAGCATTTTTCTTTATGGAAAAACAACAATATTAGTCATTTTATCGAGAAAAAATCTCTTAAAGCTTTAGAGTTCGTCTAATTATTATATTACCAAACATTTTTTTAATTTATAATGTTTCGCATGAAAAAAAAACTAAAACCTTGCACCATAGCATTTGAGATTTTCAAGCTAATTTGTTTGAGTAGATCCTCTAATATTTAACTTAACTATATATGGCCCGAACTAAAATGAACAACTACAACGACCAATGATGTGTTTGAAAAAGCATTGATCACTGTGTAGGTAGAGACAAAATAGGAAAGGGATTGAAGGGGGCCATGCCCACTCTAAACTTCTTCAAATCTACAGTGTAATGATACACAAACTAAAGAGTTCCATTTTTTTTGGAAGCATTGCACTCATTTTTTATTATAAAGAATTAACATTACTTATCTTTTACCCTTTAAAGCCAATGCAAAATTCCACTTTTCAACTCCAAAACAGAGGTGGTCCCACTAAAAAATCCATATGATTTTATCTCCTATCATATTCAAACCAGTTTTTCAAATCGTAGTTATTTAATTATTCATATATTATCACTTAATTTCTAGCCGTTTTATTCCATTTCCCTTAAATTTTTTACTTCTTCTCGCTCGCTTTTCATCTACCTTTCTCTACATAGAGATATATTGATATTTTTCCTAATAAATTTCAAAGTTTGACCTATTAGAAAAATAACTGTATACCATGATTCATTATTTCAATTGCAAATCTCATCTTAACCATCAAACCCATTCTCCTTCTAGATTTTTGACATAACTGCAAACTTAATACTTGGCTTATAGTGTTTATCATAATGAATTTCTAATTTTTTAACTTAAATAAATTATAGTTGCGGTTTTTAAAGTATTTAAATTAATTTTTAGTTTTAGAGCTAAAAATTAATGTTACTTCGGTTCTGGGCCCCACACACTTTTTGATATTAAATTTGGCCCTCTTTATTTTTATTTCTTGAGGTTTAACCTCCAAAATGACTTTTAACGATGCGAACAAGGTTCGCTAAAAATTTTAGGGACTATTTTTTGCAACACTTTTTGCATCTCTAAAAGTCATGTTGGAGGTCCAACCTTAAGAGGTGTAGAATATGGGGACGAACGCCAATACTAAAGAATTCGCTGGGGCTAAATTTCCAATAACCCTAAGAATTAAGAGTAAAAGAATAATTTATTGTCACAACCCCCCAGTTTCCACGTAACAGTCGAACGACCTAATATGCGAAAGATGGGACTTATCGAACCATCTATATCATTATCAGTATGAAACTATAAAGTAAAAACTGAAATTAAATCATCCACGAATGAGAAATAAGACTAGAATGATATAATTACATAAATAAATAAGTCTCAACCCAACTGACATATGAAATATCTACTCATCATGACTCTGAAGAATAACTGATTGAATAATATAATCATTCTTATACCCATATGACACTGTTAAACATAATCAATTGAAACTAAAATAAATATCAACTTATGATATAATCAAAAGACTAAAATCTTCTACATAAAGTGCAGCTATAAGTTCGATCTTTCCTCAGCCCTGCTGATTCTGCCTATGTAAACCTGGAAAATATTTTTATGATTTCGGGTCAGAGACCTAAAGTTGTAAGAATTAACTCCAATATCAATAAATAATCATGCGATTGGTTTATAATATATGTCACTCGTCGGCTCTCACATGCAATAAGTATCTCACTCCTTATCTAATTGTAATAATATGTGCATTACCGAACCCAAGTTATATTATGATACGTAGTCTCTATACTATCATGAATAATTAATTACAACTAAATATAAAATAACAGGGATGTAACTACCTATGCGTGCATGAATACAACCACAATACTAACCCCCATAATATCACCCAAAAGATACAAATAAAGCACATAATTTATTTCATGTAACATCGAGTTTATTATCAATTATCAATATTCAGACTATATTAGTTCTTCCACAATAGTGATTACATCACACGAATGCTACTACCTTCAGTGTTTATCTCGTGCCTCTATCAGTAAGTCTGTGGGAGTCAATCACCTAACGGGCTTAAGCAAAAACAAACAAATAAATTATTAACTTTCTACTATAATTATAATAATATATGTCTTTAGGTTCATGCTATAAACCCTTACTTATGAATTATATCAACCATTCCTCAAATGGATAACCTCTCATATACTCGAAATAACTTCACGATCAATTTACCAAACTTGACCTGATCTGACTAAGGGGCCGAATTTATTTTCCCCGAGAGACGAACAGATTCGCCCCAAGGGATGACTAGCTTCGCGTGGGCAATAGGCCTAGGTTTGCCTAACACGAATAGTTTTCTTCCTTAACCTCTATTCACTAGTTTTAAAATATATAAACCTCAACCAACAATGATAGAATTAAATCTAAATATGGGAACAAGTTTTCATTAATTGTTAATCATCATAAACTAGCTAATTTATTAATTTCAAGGTTTAATCAACAAAGGTCACTTATTTTCCTAAAACATCAATGGTTTATATTCTATTTAAATTTCAGAATAAACCTTTAATGAATATATAGATGCGATTCAAAAACATATATGGATACTAGAACATGGATTTTAACATGCTTTCTAATTATTATGGTATATTGATTTCAGGTTTTATCACTAAAATATCAACTTTCAACATAAGGTTAATTAATGACTAATCCTAATTAGTCCCAATAATGACATAATTCAAAAATAGTAATTAAATCTCTAAACATAATCCAAAACTTGAAATCGATATGGGAAGAATATGATTCTAAATTAAGTACATATTATTTAATGATGTTGCAAGAAAATTCTTGCCTTTGGTTTGAAGATTGAAGAATCCCGTCTTGAATCCTTTTGATTTCCTTTCTCTAGGCTTTCTCTAATTCTCCCAGATGCTTATGTCTTTTAGGGTTTAATTTAGCTGGTAATATAAAGTTAATGAAAAAAGTCTTAGCCCCTTTAAGAACTCAAATTCTCATACTTCTTAATGAGGCCTAATTTCATGCCCTTAAAAGACCCGGAATACTACCTAAAATAGCCCAAATTCCCTCTAAAGGTATACCTACCTCGGGCCCAATTAAAGATAATTAAAACACATAAATAGGACTCCATATCACAATGGAGTTCACTCAAAATAGGTATACCTCAAATCGCATGGTAAAACCTCCCAGCATAAAATAAAAGGACACGCTTAATTAATTTACGCATTAACTGACTACAGTTCATCATATTCATTACACTTAGGAATTGTAATAACACGTGATAAAAACAATTTATATAACAAGCACACTTAATTATCATCTACATATGCAACACACTTGGTATAAAAAATCGCATAATCATTCATAATGTAAGTTACTCAATGTTGATGTAAAAACTTAGATTTGACCTAATTCTTTTAATCACAGATAATAATAATAATAATAATAATAATAATAATAATAATAATAATAATAATAATAATAATAATAATAATAATAATAATAATAATAATAATAATAATAATAATAATAATAATAATAATAATAATAATAATAATAATAATAATAATAATAATAATAAGAAGAAGAAGAAGAAGAAGAAGAAGAAGAAGAAGAAGAAGAAGATGAAGATGAAAATAATAGACAATGATTTTTAAAGTGGTTCAGCCTTGACAGAATGGCCTACGTCCACTGTTTTTGTATTGATGATTGTTTGCCCATAATTCTCGATAATAGTTTTTATCAAGAAATTTCGAGTCCCCTTACAATGAAGATCATACAATGTATTTATAGCCATGAGGTTATACATGCGAAAGAATAATACATAGCTGTCCAATAGGCGTGTACATTTGTATGATAATAACAAGCATTTAATGCGCAGTTATCCTTTTGATTATTCGGATATAAATGTTATGTACGAGATGCAGCTCGGACCGCCTAAGCTGCTCGGACCGCCTAAGTATCTCGTCATACATGAGTTGCTCAGTACAATAGAGTTCCTTGGAGAACACTTGTTGCTCGGAGCGTCTGAGTTGGTCGGGGATGTTGAGTTCCTCGGAGTCAATGTGTTGTTCAAAAAATATTTACGGGTGCCATGTAGATTGACATGTGTCTCCTCATAATTGGTCCACGTCAGCAGACTAAATTTTGTATCAACAGAAGCCCCCAATGTTTCACAGTTCGAGGTTAAGGAGGAGTGTGGAACATTCTTCTCGAAATATGGCAGGACTAAATAGTCATCTTGAATTTTAGGAGTATTTTTCTTGTATTTATTTCTTCTTTGAATTCATAGAATTTGACTTCACGAATATTTTTAATTTTTCTAACGGCTTCGATTTTCTTGCCCCTTTTTCTTCCTTTAGCCACCGAATACGCAAGCGCCTGCCTTGGTAATCATTGCTTATTCTATTCCCGAGGAAAAGTATTTAAACACGGTAGAAAATCCGATCGTCTTTTACTTTTTCAAATCTGCATCTTAGAACTTCTTCACTTCTTCTCTATCTTGTGCGTTCATTTCTCCCATTGTTCGTTGTCAACTGATTCACCCTTTTCCTGTAAGATCTTCTTCCTTCTCTTTTATTTCCTTGGTTCATCATGGTTTACCTTGTTGAGTCGCTTGATAAATTTCACTCTGATTTTTCTATTTCTTCATGGGTCACGCTGGAGGAACTTTCTGAACCTTCTGACTATTTTCGTTTGGTTGAGGGACATTGGTTCCCCAGTCTCTTTGTGGCTGAATGCGGCCCTTTTTCCTCCAAATCCTTTATGTTTGGAATTTTGTCAGTTTTTTGATGTTGTTCCTGCAAAAATAGGGCCAAACACTTGGAGAATAGTCAATGGAGTTCATAGGTTAAATCAAATTCATGGAACCCGTTTAAGAATTCCAAAAATTATGTTTTGTTATAGATGGGTCGTTAGTGATAGCACTTTTTACTTAAAAACTAGGTTTTTAAATAGGGCTTTAGTTGTCAATCTCCCAGATGCCAACAGGGATTACTTCGAGCATGGAGTTGTTATGAAAAATTGGCAACATGCTCCACTAAATGGAAATGATGTATATCAGGGTCCTAGATGCCCTCCCTATAACAATGGGATAGGTTGTTTTTATTTTATTTTATTTTTGAAATTATGTTTTCTTTGTGTTTGATAAAATGCATCATTGACATTTTAATTTTTTGTTTATTTGCAGTTGACAGCAAAAAAAAATCTCCTAAAAAAACTGATGTCAATTTGAGACACTTGAAACTTATCTGGAGTTTGCACCAAATTGTTGCTAACGAATACATTAGATCAGCTTCTTATTTGTTGCAGTACAAAAGCTATACTTCATCCTTTACTGCTCGTCCAGTGGTGGGTGACATCGACCCATTACCAGCTTTTGAGAGTTCTTCCCCTGAATCGCATATTCCCCTCAGAGTACTAGAATGAAGAGAAGATGAGCTCCTGCCTTTTTTGACAAACCAGACTCTGCCAATATAAAGGCCAAGAAAAACAAGCAGGATGTCCTAGAGCAAGGGACAAGAAAAATTGATGCACCCCCTTCAATTATTGCTAAAAATGTTGCTGAGAAACCCCCAGTGTCCCCGATCAAGGTTGTTGCTATCTCTCCTCCCAGTGAGGTTATAGTTATATCATCGACCAAGACATCATCCTTGGTTGAGAATGTTCCTGCTCCTACGAGGAAGTTGAAGAAAAGTTCCTCGGACAAATTGGCTGAATCTATCTCTCAACCTCTAAGTGCGGGAAGTGGTGTTCCCACTTTTGTTGCTCCGAGCTCTTCCATGAGCTCGGTGAAGTCTTGGATTATCCTCGAGATCCAAGGTATTGAAGACAGTCTTTCTCGGGATAGGATTACTACCTTGGCAGCTCAACATATTGCTTCAGTAAGTATTACTAATCTAAACTTTCATTTTTCAATGTTATGTCCCTGCACTGGCTTATAATTATCTTCTTTTTCCAGCCAGTAACCTGTTTCAACACGATTTTAAAAAAGGATGAAGCCATCAAGGCATCGAGCTCCTCGGGAGGTGTAGAGGAAGCTTTGGTGGGTCTGACACGGTCTTTAAAGGATTCTCGTCAGAAATATGACGAAGATAAGGTTGCTTGGGAGAAGCAACTTAAATCCATCGAGCAAGAGAGAGAGAAAGCTGTGGAGGCCTCTCAGGAGTTGGAGAGGAAGATGAAATAATTTGAGAAGAAGAATACTGAGCTTGAGGAAAATCTCAAAAATTCTGGAGAGCTTGAGATTAAGCTCAAAACTGCTGAAGAGGAACTTGGCAGACTCCATGAAGCTGATCGTTAGAGGCAGGAGATAGAAGCGAAGATGAAGGATGCCAAGGAACTTCATACTGAGAGGATTTCCTCAGAGAAGGAAAAAAGAAAACTTGCTGTTAATAAGTCCTTCAGCGCCGGCTGGGACAAGGGTTGGAACAAAGGCCTAGATGTCATGTCCTCTCAGATGGAATTTGCTAGCCTCAAATACTTCAGGGATTGATGGGTTGCAGCTCTGTAGGAGCTAAAGGTCGCTGAGTCTTCAGACTTATTCTAGCGACATGTTCATGGTCCTCCTCCCTCTCCTGGAGAAGAAGAAGAGGACGGAGCTGCCTCTGAGGAATCCTCCTTGATGATTTGAGATCAGATTCCTCCTGTTCCAGTTGTTCAAACTTTCTACGAGCAACTTCAGCCCACCAATACTTCAGTCGAGCAACTGCCAATATCTTTTGAGCAAATTTCTATGCCCCCTGAGCAATCTACCTCTTTATCCAAGCCTCCCGAGGAAATCTTAGGAAACAGGGAGAAGGTGTAGAGTTGTTCGGACCTTTCTCTTTGCTTTTGTTTTTGTTAAATATAATTCTAAGATATGTACTTCTCTTTGTGATGCAATAAAATTTGAACTTTTGGCTGTTCATATTGACTCTTTGTTCTACTTGCTCTGTTTTCATCTTTATTAATTCTTTCTATCTTCTCTTTACTAGTTTATGGTCAGGATGGAACTATTATCAACTCACGATACTGATTCGATGAAAAAATGCAATGATTACTTCAAGGTTGGCCATGCTGATCTGGATGAGTCACAAATCCTTGATATCCTTGGTTCAGATGCCTCTGAGCGAGCAGCGGAGGCTTACCAATATCTGAAGTACTTGCTCGACCAAGTTGTTGCTAATAACGTGGCTTATTATGATATGATCGAGGATCTCCAAGGAATTATCGAGGAACTCCAGAAGCAGTACAAAGAGTACTCTGCCCTTTTGCATCAGGGGTATGAGAAAAAGTATCAGCAACTAAATGATGACAAAGGATATGATAAGTTCATCGCTGCTTATGATTTTAAGGAGAGGACTTTGAAGACCGAGGTTGAAGAGCATAGGCAGATCGCGAAACTGCTGGAGCAGGAAAATAATAACTTGCGAGGAGAGATATCCCAACTGAAATCTGTAGCATCTACCTCGGGAGCCTTGGTCCCTATCAATGAAGAAGGTTTCTCTTTCTTGGAGGTCGAAAATGCCAATTTGAGAGACGAATTGGAAACTTTAAAGAGGATTGGACCCTCTACATCTGCTCGCGGACGAGCAAGAGCTTCTCGGGGATGAGCAAGGGCTGTTCGTATTTTAATTAAAGATCAAAGAACTCAATCAGTCTTGGAGAATTAGGCCTTCCAGTTAATGGAGAAGAATCAAGCATTAGCAGAGATGTCCAAAAAGATTCTGAACTAGGACGAGCAACTTTCTGCACAAAGTTCTGCCTTAGAGAATAAAACAAATCTGGTGAAGAATCTTCACGAGCAGCTAGAGAGGTTGACCTATCAGTTCCATAAATAGCCTAGAGAGTTTTGGATGGCTGGATACAATGAAGCTCTCTACCATCTTGATGATCGGATACAATAATCAAATAATGAGGGTTATAAGCAAGGATGGCAAAATGCGCGAGGGGTGTTAAAGTTAGAACAAGGCCACTATTTATGGGATTACTATGACCCCGGACTACTCGAGTTGCCAGTGCCTCCTTTTAAGCTCGACATGAGTTGGATTCCTGCTCGGGCGATTCCTCAGTTCTTAATCTCTAAATATCTTGGTGACTACAATCTTCATTCAAATTTTAAAATATATCGGCCAGAGCACCTGCTTGCTCATCCTTCTGTGATGAATATTCGAATGTTGAAAGATATAAACTTTATAAACTCTCCCTACGCCGTAGATGATCCTCCTGTTTCAAAGGCAGAGGGAAAGAAACCCATAAAATAGGACTTTATGTAATAATTTCTACTTTCCTCAGTATATGTAATCCTTCTCGATTTGAATGAAAAGTTTTGGTAATGAAATACATTTCTCATATCATTTGTCTTTTGTCATTACTCTATTTTATTCTCTGATGAATGTGTATGTATATCTGTAAGAAAACTTATTGTTATTTTAAATTGCCGACCAACTGGAGTTGGTGAAAAATTATTGTTGACCATTATGAGTTTGTGATAATTATTTGACGACCAACCAGTGTTGGTGATATTTTTTTTTCCGACCAACTCAGAGTTGGTGGTAAATTGATAAGCCATAAGTAAAGAAATTCTGTTTTATTTTTTTATCATAGTGACTTATCACTTTTTAATTCTAAGTCATAAAACGACTTTCATCCTGTGATTTTTCTTCGTTTAACTAAATGTTCTCGACCAACCGTAGTTGGGGGATTTTCATTCCCGACCAACCGTAGTTGGTGGATTTTCATTCTCGACCAACCATAGTTGGTGGTTTATTTTACCGACCAACCGTAGTTGGTGCACCGACTAACCGTAGTTGGGAGGGTTTATGCATAGTGTGTAGCACTAATACTCCGAAAAAATTTCAATAAAAGGAAAGAATTGGGTAAAACATCCAAAGTTTTATTCATAGTGCAGAAAACTGCATTACATAGGAAGTGAACTACTGATAATATTTACGCATATGCTATGCGTTCCATGCATTCTTAAACTCCTCTCCTTCTAAGGTTTCAATCCTATATGTCCCTGGTCGAACAACTTCTGTTACTCTATAGGGTCCAAGCCAGTTAGCTTCAAGTTTGTTGTGTCTCTGAATTACTTTCTTTAGCACATAATCCCCTTTCTTCAAGTCACGTTTCTTTACTATCTCGTTGTAGAACAAAGCTGTTCGTTGTTGGTATGCAACATTCCTGATTGTTGCTTCTTCTCTAACTTCCTCGAGCATATCCAAGTCCAACCTTCTTATCAAGTCACTGATAGAAGAATTGAAATTCACCACTCTGTGTGTGGGGTGACCCAGCTCGGCAGGTATAACAGCTTCACTTCCAAATGCCAGCATGTATGGAGATTCTCCTATTGCTGCTCGTGGTGTAAAACGATAAGCCCACAACACAGAATGTAGCTCGTTGATCCAGTTTGCCTTCGCATCATCCGGTCTTTTCTTCAAACCATTCAGCAGCGTTCTGTTTGTCACCTCAGTTTGTCCATTGCTCTGGGGATGGCCTGGTGTAGAGTGAGTCTTCAATATGTTTGACTGATGACAATATGCAGCGAACTCCTCATTGTCAAATTGAGTTCCATGGTTGGTGATGAATGCATGGGGAAGACCATATCTACAGATGATATTCTTCTAAATAAATTGGTACACCTTTTCATACGTCATATCAACAAGAGGCTCAGCTTCTACCCACTTAGTAAAGTAATCCACTGCGACCACGAGATACTTAGACCTTCCTCTAGTCGTTGGAAGTAGCCCGACCAAGTTAGTTCCCCATATGGCAAATGGACAAGGGGAAGTAATGGGTGTCAACAATGCTTGGGGAGTTCTTCGAATAGAGGAGAAGCGTTGATATTTGTCACATTTTTTGGCATAGGCTATACAATCGGCCCTCATTGTTGGCCAATAGTATCCTTACGTCATTATTCTTTGCAAAAGCGTCCGACCTGCTACGTGGGCTCCACAGGACCCTTCATAAACCTCTTCAATTAAGACTTTCACCTCGGAGGGATGCACACATCTCTGCAAGTCAGCTATGATTCCTCATCTATATAGAATACCATTATTCAATACATAATGAGCAGCTTTAAACTTCAACTTCTTAGCTGCGAGCTTATCAGTTGGTAATGTCCCTTCCTCAATATAGGCCCTGATGGGATCCATCCAAGATGGTCCTAAATCAAGGGAAATGAAGTTCATCATATCTACATCAATGCTCCTACTTGCCAAAACTTCTATTGGGATGGTTCTTCGTAGCTCGGTTCTTGTAGTTGAGGCCAACCAAGCTAAAGCATCTGCTCTGGCATTCTCCAATCTTGGTATTCTAATTAACTGCACTGCTTTAAAGGTTGATACAATTTCCATTGCTTTCGCATAATACTTGATCATTAGCTCTCCTTTCGTTGTATATACCCCCTTCATTTGATTTACGATCAACTGTGAGTCACTGAATACAGTGATCTGCTCTGCCCCCATGGTTCTTGCTAAACTAAGACTTGCAATCACAGCTTCATATTCAGCCTCATTATTAGAAGCCTTGAATTAAAAACGCAGAGCATACTCCACATCGATTTCATCCGGGTTGTTTAAAATAATCCCTGCTCCATAGCCTGTACTGCAAGATGAGGCATCTACATATAGATTCCATATAGGTACCTCATCCTCAATTTTTTTATCGGATACAGTTCCTCGGTGGAATATTTATTGATTCTTTATATCTTCCCCTACCCATTCTTGTTGCTTGTCGACCATCTCCTCTTGATCTTCGACCGATTTAAGTTGGTCGGAGTTTAAATTTGACAATCCTGTAGCATCCACAAGCTGGTCGATATTCAACCTTTACTCCTCGGGAGTATCAGGATAAGTGAATTCTGTGATAAAATCTGCTACCGCTTGCCCTTTAAGCGACGATCTAGGCTCATAAACTATGTCATATTCTCCAAGTTCTACTGCCCATTACATCAATCTCCCCGACTTCTCTGGTTTATGAAGAGCTTGCCTCAACGGCATATCGGTATACACAACTATAGTATGAGCCTGGATTCTGTATTTGGGGGAGCAGATGGATTTGGGGGGTTTCCAGCATTTCGATTACTGGATTCTGGATTATCAGCCATTGATGATGAGTTATTTTGATGAAAAACAAAAATTACAGTCGTTTTCCACAGACGGCGCCAATCTGTTAATGTAAAAAATTAGATTTGACCTATTCTTTTAATCACAGATAATAATAATAATAATAGTAATAATAATAATAATAATAATAATAATAATAATAATAATAATAATAATAATAATAATAATAATAATAATAATAATAATAATAATAATAATAATAAGAAGAAGAAGAAGAAGAAGAAGAAGAAGAAGAAGAAGAAGAAGAAGAAAATAATAGACAATGATTTTTAAAGTGGTTCAGCCTTGACAGAATGGACTACGTCCACTGTTTTTGTATTGATGATTGTTTGCCCAGAATTCTCGATAATAGTTTTTATCAAGAAATTCCGAGTCCCCTTACAATGAAGATCATATAATGTATTTATAGCCCTGAGGCTGTACATGCGAAAGAATAATACATAGATGTCCAATAGGCGTGTACATCTGTATGATAATAATAAGCATTTAATGTGCAGTTATCCTTTTGATTATCCGGATATAAATGCTCTGTACGAGATGCAGCTCGGACCGCCTAAGCTGCTCGGACCGCTTAAGTAGCTCGACATACATGAGTTGCTCGGTATAATATAGTTCCTATGAGAACACTTGTTGCTCTTAGCGTATGAGTTGTTCTGGGAGGTTGAGTTCCTAGGAGTCAATGTGTTGTTCAAAAAATGTTTGCGGGTGCCATGTAGATTGACACGTGTCTCCTCATAATTGGTCCACATCAGCATACTAAATTTGGTATCAACACTCAATATGCCAATTAATTATTAATTCTCGTTTATTATTTTCTACTAAAATGAATGACATAAAAGTAATAGATATTACATTCTCTCCCTAATAATAGAATTTTGTCCTCATAATTCAACTCATACTTGATTAGAAGAGTTTTGGATACTTCTTTCACATGTCATCCTCCCTCTTCCACGTGAACTCATCCTCGTTGTGGTGTGATTATTGGACACACATTAATGGAACTACCTTGGAACAAAGTTTACACTCCTTATGATCCAAAATAACGGCAGGCTTGTCCTCATAACTCACAACGGGATAAACCTCTATCTTATAAATAACTGGGTGTTGATAAGCTACCTCATCTCTGAGAAATCTCTGTAATGTTGAAATATGGAAAACATCATGGATCCTCTACAAGTGATCTAGAAAGGCTAATTAATACACTCTTAGTCCGACCCTCTCAATAATAGGAAATGGTCCCACATACCGAGGATCCAACTTTCATTTTATTCCTAAATCGCATCACTCACTTCATGGGAGATACCCTGAGTAAAACCTGATTCTCAACCTTAAATCTAAGTGCATAATCTCCTCATCCACGTAACTCTTTTGTTGATATTGGGCAATCCTATTCCCACTCCTGATCATTTCAACCTTCTTCAAGGTATCTTGGACGAACTCCGATCTAAGAATCTTGTTGTCCTCTACTTCTAACCAGCAAGAGGGCGAACACCAAGGTCTCTTGTATAATGACTCAATTGGCACCTCGTCAATAGTGAATTGATAACTGTTGTTGTAAGCGAACTCCACCAATAGTAACTGATACCAAATTCCTTTGAAGTCTAAGATACACATCCGTAACATGTCCTCCAACATCTGATTCACTTGCTTAGTCTAACCATCCGTTGTGGGTGGTGCAAGGCACTCAACCTTAACACTGCCGCTACTATTTGTTGAAAACTACTCTAAAGTGGGAGACGAACGTCTTGTCCCCATACGACATAATAATAAGTGGTACACCATGAAAGTTCATAATTTTTGCAAGTAAGATCTTGGTGTATAGATCCAAAGTATAATCCGTTCGAACCTGCGAAACGTGAGCCACCTTTGTCAAACGGTTTGCGATTACCCAGATAGAATCATGTCCCCGCTATGACATAGGTAACCTTGTACTGAAATCCATGGAAATGCTCTCCCATTTACACATCAAAATCTCAAGAAGCTATAGAACACCTATTGGTCTCTAATGGTCTACCTTTACCATTTGGTATGTGGAACACTTGGACACAAAAATGGTAATTTCCTTCTTCATGCCTGCCCACTAATACTGACGACTCATATCCTAGTATATCCTATCACCATCGGTATTTACCAAAAATTGTGAACCATGGGACTCAGTCATAACTACCCATTATAAATTCTCGTCCTCGGGAACTACCAACCTACTGTGGAACCATAATCCTCCCATAGAGCAAATTAAGTAATATTTTTCTCTCTTTGTCAACAACTATCTAATATTCTCCTGATAAAAAGAATCATCCTCATTTTCCTTCACGACCCGAATGATTATCTCATGTGTGATGGTAAGAACTACCATAAATATACATAATAACTCATCATTTGTGTAAGGCGAACTCCACTTCCCCTTCCACGTCGTTTTTATCTCAACCATCAGTTTAAACTCAAGGCGTCTACCAATACATTCGCCTTGACTAGGTGATAGGAATATCAAACTGGTAATCCTTCACAAACTCAAACCATTTAAGTTTCCTCATGTTAAACTCCCTCTATGCGAACTAGTATTAGCAAACTCTTGTGGTTCATAGACAAATGGAATCTCTCCTCAAAAGATAATGTCTCCAAATACATAGTGCTCATGAGTGGCGTAATTTCCTTTGTGAGGCTTAAGTGTTCGAGAAACATAAATTATCGTCCTCTCCTCCTGCATCAGTACACCCCCTAGTCCCCAGAAGAACGCATCTGTAAAAACCTTATAGCCTATCTTCCCATGAGGTAGAGTGAGCGGAATTGAAGTCAACTTGGCCTTCAACTCGTCAAAATCCTACTAAAATCCAAATAATTCTAAAAATTAATAGTGAAAATAAGAGTAAAAGGATATTTTATCTAGGTAAATAATTAAATCCCTTAGTTATTATTTATGAAATACCATCTTTTCCGTTTTTAGTTATTATTCTCAAATATATTATACCATTCCTTTGTTTATGTCTAAGTAAAAGAATGTTTTTAGTGTAGTTTGGTATATTATTTAACTTACCTTTCATATAAATATATATTGTATTATAAAATATAATATTGTGAAGTTGGTCATATATCACTTTGTATTTGAAATTGGTCACCGTAAACTAAAAAATACCAAACATAAAAAAACACTCAAATATGCCGACATGTTGGGAAATGGTTTAATAGTTAGCGACATTGTGTTACTTAAATTGTGTTATGAGTAAGCGTGTCTAATATTCTAGAATTAGTCATTACGTACAATTGTAGAAGTCAAAAACACAACGACGCGTGTATACAGAATTGTCCCATACCATTTTATTATGTTATTAGCTCGCCGGCCACGTGTTGTGTTGCCATAAAAGGATACTTTTTGGAGACTCACATTGTGAAAGATAATACATTTAAGTTATGTTGAAAACATATTTATCATAGTAGAACAATATTTTGATAATATATAATGTGCCTGAATATCTTTATATTGTTTCAAATAAATAAAAATTATTTTTAAATGAATATACAATAAATATTATGAAAGAGACTGTTATGTTCAAAAGTACATAGAAAATAACATAATATAACCTTAATACATTTAAGATGAACTCATCAAATAGATTACAAAATCTTAATATATAACATTGAACATTTTATAGAATATATATCATGTTATAAATTTATACAAAACATAGTTTAACAAACCTAATAAGCACAACATATTAGTATCTATAGCGAAGAAATTGTAAGCGTAAATATAGCACACTACTAATGTGTGAAGCAAATATACAAATTAAGAAACCTACTAAAGTATTAATAACCATCACACCTAAAAAATTCAAACAGAAAAATAATTTTAATTAGAATCTTCATTCAAATAACTAAAGTATTCATTCAACTTGAGAACACCTCCGTAAACCCCTTCATCCAAATATATGACTGTTAAAAATAAAAAAAAATAAAAATTGAGAGATAATAAAATACACTAACCCACTCAATATTTGATAGATAACACTCGATACGAGGAGATTTTTTTCTTTAATTCTCACACAATAGTTTTTTACTTTTTATGACTTCACTTCAAATGCCAACATTACATGGGTATTTATAGGATTTCTCAAATGTATCTACCCAAATACATGTATCTATTACATCTATGTAAACATACCCCATTTAGATTTCTATAAATGAACCTCCTAATACCCGAATCAACTAAATGTATGTATTAACTAAATACATATGCATATTCATTAATCTAGATAATATAATGATTAATGATTTGTATACATGGCAACATCAAAATGTGATAAATATTGTACCAAGGTTAAGCAGGTAATTTTATATATATTTATAGATTAACTAACACGACCCCATATACTTATAGTAGACTTGGAAAAATGAGACACGACATGATAACACGATACTAAATGACACGAAGTTATAAATTAATGGATTGACCCTTAATGATTTTGGATTATATTAGTGTCAACCAGATAAGACACAATAGTTAACGAGTCGGATTAACGTTGAATTCTTTTCACCCATTAAAACTCAATAAGATCTGTTAAGACCCATTAATTTAAGAAAATATGATATATTGTTATGACTTATAAATAGTTTACATAGCTTAGTGTTAATTTAATCATAACCATTTTTACTAAATGAGAGAGTTAATAATGTCAATGAATTATTCGATTCAATTGTGTTAAAAATGAACTAATATGTCAACTTATATACGATTCAAAATAAAGTATTATCTTAATGGGTAATGACGGGTGAACGACACACAACACATTAAGATAATGGGTGGGATTTAAATATAATATTTTCATATGATAAAAAAGTCACATGTTTAGACACGAAACCGATAAAATCTGAATACGATAAAAATCGATACCAAGACGATTTGAGACGACCTTCTAAATTACAGGTAGAAAGCATAGAGTAATTAGTAGTGGGCGAAATTAATGAGGTGGGAAATTGAGGCAAGCGAGACGGTGACAAACATGTACTTATGACTTGCAACCACTCACCTTATTATATTTTGACTTACAAAGTTGGAGAAGAAGAGAGGTGCAGGAAAAAAACAAAAGATACATGCGTTCAATGGAACAGTTAAATATATAGGTAGTAATTGTAATAATTTAGCTAGTTTAAGAGTGATAAAGGAATGTGTTGAACCTAAATCAAATAAAAAAATGTGCAGGAATATGATGAAAACTATTGTACCTCCTATCACGTCATGGGAGTTTCATGTAGGCAATATCGTACAATTCTTTCCACGATTAGGAACAAGCAAATCTTCTTAGAAGGATTCGGATTAGGTTATTTTGGATAGGGTGAGAATTTGGATTTCTTGAGGGATTATATAACTCACGGTGGATTGGACGAGATCTTAATTAAGAAAACTATGGCCAAATATGTCCTAGTTCTTTACATTCATGAATGAACGGGTAGTGTTATGGAGAATCTGGGAATAATCTTGTCCAGTTAAATTTGGATTGGATTGGATTGAGATAGAGATTGAGGTAAAGTCCTAATCACATGATTATTTCTAGTAACAGGGGGAGAAGATCGTACTACAATGGAAGTATTTCATTCCACAATACCACAACATCAATAAGTTGAGAATAATCTCGGAATAGTAAAGGAGAAACAAATCTCTTAATCCTCAAATGTAACCCTCTCAAAAATTGCTTGCATTTCGTTATCTCGGTATCAACATATTCAATGGTGTAACGCGATAGCTCGATACATTTGGCTTTATACTGGGTTGCGGACATGTTTATTTATTGTAATCGTAAGAAATTGACAGTTCATTTTGTTTCGTACAACTAAGGGAAGGTACGTTTTGTAGAATATGTCTTAAAATTGCTCCCAAATAAATCAACAACATTCTGGTTATATGACACTGATTTCTACCAGAAATCAGGCTCACCTTTAAACATACAAGTCACAAGAATTACTAGGAGATTGGCAACTATACGTACTCCATTCAAAATTTTCACAATCTGACGTATCCATTTCTCAGCTTCACTGGCACATGGCTTTTTAAGGAATGACAGAGGTTGTTGTCTTAAAAATTCTTTGAGGGCATTTATCTTACAGATTTCTTCTGAGATTCTTCTAAAGAAGGGCGAGGAATTTGTTGTTGTCGGGCTAAAGAGGTTAATTCCTGAAGACATCGCATGATTCCTTCAGTGTGAGTCTGTTAAGTTTGTGTGACAACCCACTCAAAATAAGAATGGGTGGCCAGCCCTATACTACATTAAATCAGGTACCTCAGATGGATCAGTCTCAACATCAACTGACAATACTAACTAATATAAGGCTAACTACCCGAAACTATTAAAAGCGGATGTCAAAAATTTTAAAACTTTAATTTGACACCAATATGAAACAAACCATGCCACCATAACCAACAATACTACATCTAATTATGATGAGTGATAAATAAACACCAATAATATAAAAGAGTACAACTAAATGTGAAAAATAAAATACCCGAATATGCTGTCGGGTCACAGACAATACAAAAAATCTGGCAGAGAGAATATAAAAGTGTTAATCTATAATACTTGGGTATAAACCCGATATACAAACTAAATCCTAATCTAGATATACAAAAGATAGGAGTCGACTAGGACAATGTGCCGCAACAGTCCGCTACTTCCACTGCTCCACGAATACACTGGGTGGATAAGCATCAATGGCGTCCTTGCAGAGGAACACCTAAAATAATATAATATATGTACGTAGCAGGAAAAAATATAAACGGGTCAAAGCCCGAGGTGAAATCATTTTATAGCAAGTGCATTAAAATGCATAATAATTATAAATGCATTATGACATGATTTAATGGAGTCGCACTCCCCATAATAATCCAACTCACCTCTCAACTAAAGCGCTCAACTAAACGTATGCACGTGATCTCCCAATAAATGACCCGAATCTAATTAGGCAAATAAATCTAACTAAATCCTAATATAATTATTCAATTAAAACCATCTAACTTATCTCTCAATCTACACTTCTAAATTCCATCTAAAATATGTACTACAATTTATATTGTTATTGTTCTCTTTTATTTGTTCATTTTCTTAACATATAAAGTTTGCATAACCATTCTCTTACTAACACAACATACAACATGCATAAACATTCTCTTTACTAGAAGTTCTTGTATTCTAGTTATACCAACAATACATATATAATTATATATGAGTTATTAGCATCTAAGTGCTAAGGACTAAACTTCTCCTAAGTCTCAATACTGCACTACGTTTCGTGCGTGGGACGTCTCGCAAAGAAAAATCCAAACAAGGAACCCTCCCCCCCCCCCCCCCCGTTACACTACTCCTGACAGTATTTATTTTCGAGATTCATTATTCCCTCAATGCATGATGCATGTAACCCAGATTCTTATTATTCAATTAATTAACTTATTATTCCCAATTCTCAACAGTGCACTGCGGTTCGTGCGTGGGACGTCTCGCAAAGCGAAATTCAAATAAGGAACCCACCCGATACACTACTTCTGGCACTGTCGATCGTCGAGATGTATATACTATTTATAAATATGAGCATTAAGGACTAAATTCTCCTCACTCCCAACATTACACTGTGTTTCATACGTGGGACGTCTCGCAAAGCGAAATCCAAACAAGGAACCCCTCCCCATTACACTACTCCTTGGCAATGTTGGTCGTTGAGGTCCATTATGCCCTCGATACCCAAGTACCAAGCACAACCATAATATAATAACCATCCAAACGAGCTATAACTCGAGGATGCAGGTACTCCATGCTATCATCTTCCAGTTGCCCAAACCACGTAGCAAACTTGAGACCACCTGGTAGGGCTAAACGACACCTACCTCGTGATCGACTCACACACACAACGTCCGGGAAGCGGTCATAATTCCTAACCGGCAAGTGAGAACGGCACATACCCACGACTTCTCACCCCGAAAATTATAAATGTATATCACATAATAATCACCATGGACAACTATGACCTGGGGAATATCACATTGTTTACATATTCGTATTACGCTTTTAGGTGTAGTTGAGCTAATATCATTATTTAGTATATTTCTCTCTCTTGATATACTAATCGTCAATTCTCACACATCTTCTCCACTTAGTATATGATATACTATTTCTCACTTGAAGTTTTCGCATCACTTCTGATTATGAATTGTCTCTCATGAAATCATGAAATGAATGGTACACAACAATTATTTAGCAAGTTTAATCACTTGCCTGAAGTTCGTAGGGTATGATTCGTCCTCGAGATCGCGTAATGGACGGAAAATCCACTTCTCCCTCTTTCTCTTCTTCTTCTTTCTTTTTCTCTCTTTCTTTCTTTTTATTTCTCTCTTTCTCTCTAAGGAAAATTAATCTCCCGTAGGCTTAATAAGCCTTGTCTCCAAAGATACACAACTTTAAATGATAATACACACTTTAAATGACTCGGTAAGTTTAATTCGAGCCAAACGAGCTTAAATTATTTCGTAACCTAAATATATCCCAAGTACAGTCATTTTGACTTTCTCGACCCTTTCGAAAATAACTACACCCTCAGAATTGCCATTCGAAACACTTTCTAACAATTTCAAATTTTGACCTCAAATGTCAATTTAATAATTCTCCAAATAAAACGATATTTATTTCTCCCAAAATAAATAAATTAGCATCTCTAAAGTCTTGGGTTGTTACAAACATCCCCACTTACAAAAATTTCGTCCTCGAAATTTAGCTAAGCCTAATACTCCAAAGCTCAACTAGTTCCTATTACACTCATCCTCACTAATCCTATACCCAAACTTCTAAATTCCCACGATGAATTATTTTAATTTATCTTAAGTTTTATAAAACCAATTTTAACAACTAGGGCGCCCATACACCCTTTATTCGAGCTTTACTCATACAAATCATAATGAGGCTCCATTTGCCTCCAAAGTTCCATAATCCCATAGATATATAAATTATACTAGCATATTAATAGTGCAAATTTTTTTTTTTGAATGGTCCAAGGAAATAACTCCTTTCAAATCCTGACATTCGCCACTTTCATGCGGCGGAGGTCTCGCAAGCGAAATCCAAACAAGGAACCCTCCCAATACATTAATATGTAGCGACGTCGGGGATTGAGAGTTTGTTAGATCCGGACTAGGGTTTGAAAATATTTCTATGTAAATCATTTTGAGATGGCCCCAAGGCCTATAAAAAGTTGATTTTTTTTTGGAAAACAGTTTATTTAAAAAAAAATTGTCTTATGATACATATATAAAATGCCTCGTGCCCATAACACAAGGTCTTAACAATCATCAAACATACAATAACATGCAGCTCATAAAAATTAGCATAATCATGAGCTAAACTTCCCTGCGTCCCAATAATCCATAAATTCTGAACTCTTTTCGGTAATTATATCTTATATCACATTAATATATTGCCATTCATTAGGCTCTTCCATAGCTGGAATACAACAATTATATAAGTCTAACATGACTATATACAAATAAGTAGCTTTATCATTACTACTTGATACACAGAACATTTTTTATGTTCAATACAAGGTTTATAGCTCTCATTGAGTACATTACAAAATAATCTATTCTCTCAAAAGATAATTTATATAAGAGCCTAACTTGCTCAAAATTCACTTTCGAGTCATTCCATACAAAATAGGGTTATAGCACTACCCTCTCAACACTATCTCCCATACGATATCCAAAAACTTCTTATATTAATATTTCTATTCACAAAGGAAAATAACTTACATCATCCATCTCTAATCCGACTGCCCTTCCTCATCATTGGGCTCCCACACAAAGTTCCATGGTCTAAAATAACCTCGAATCTGCTGTAGGGGTTGCACTTCCAAAACTTCATCAAAACGTGGTCATTTACCTCTTTTAGGACAATCTCTCTTTCTATGACATATTTCTTTACAAAAGAAACATCTACCCGCAATTCCCCTTGACCCACCTGGAGGAACAAAACGCCGCTGTGACTCTCTATAATCCGACTTATACCCGCTGGTACTACTGGAATTCCCTTCGCCAAACCTACTTGATGAACCCGAATCTCTAAAGTTCTTACCCTCGTACGAACGAAGACGATATTCATGACACTTCAATAGTGTCGCATTCACTACCTCGACGAAAGTCATTAACATTGGACCTTCTAACAAATACTGCTGAATTTTCCCATCTAAACCTCGGATAAACTTTGATATACGCTTCTTTTTTGTATTTACGTCATCAGGTACTAATTTCGCCCATCTAGAAAAATCTTCTTCATATTCTGCCACCGTCCTATTTCCTTGAAACACATCCATCAATTTCCTCCTTATTTCCTTCTGAATTGGGGAAGGAAAATACATTCGATAAAAAAGTTCCCAAAAATCTTTTATAGGCAAAGTATCTCTCTGTTCAGATGTGGTGACAGACTCCCACCATTGGAGAGCTGCCCCTGTTAACTTAAAGGTGGCTAAAAATTGCTTTTGCACCTCACTACACTTAACCATACGGAGGTGCCTCTGCATACTATTCTTCCATCGACTTGCAGCCATTGCATCAACTCCCCCTGAAAACTCTGGAGGATGTCCCTTACTAAAATCTTCCTTCAATATTTCCCACAAAGACAGTCCTAAATGGGTTTGGGCTACTTGAACGGTAGATTGCTGCGTCATCGTAGAAATCGCAGCAGTTACTGCTTGTGCCACAATATTGGAAACTTCATCTGTAGTTATAGTCCTGGGAGGCAATTGGGGTTCCACATTCTCTGCCCCTTTGTTTGCCCTGACTGAACGACCTCTCTTTGGTGGCATCTGAAACAAGAGCAAGTGTATCAGAACGCCTTTCAAATGTTTTCAAATCATAGAAGAAATATGTACATGTGAATACAACAATCCTAATATTAAGGCTCTAAATCAAGAACGCTTACGGAAGATCGCAGTAACCCACACAGATCTAAAAGAAACTAGAACCTAATGCTCTGATACCATCTGTGACAACCCGCTCAAAATAATAATGGGTGGCCAGCCCTATACTACATTAAGTCAGGTATCTCAGATGGATCAGTCTCAACATCAACTGACAATACTAACGAATATAAGGTTAACTACCCGAAACTATTAAAAGCGAATGTCATAAATTTTTAAATTTTTATTTGACACCAATATAAAACCAACCATGCAACCATAACCAACAATACTACATCTAATTATGATGAGTGATAAATACAAACTCCAATAATATAAAAGAGTATAACTAAAAATGTGCAAAATAAAATACCCGAATATGCTGTCGGGTCACAGACAATACAAAAAATCTGGCAGAGAGAATATAAAAGTGTTAATCTACAATACTTGGGTATAAACCCGATATACAAACTAAATCCTAATCTAGATATAGAAAAGATGGGAGTCGACTAGGACAAAGTTTCACAACAGCCCGATATTGCCACAGCTCCACGAATACACTGGGTGGATAAGCATCCATGGCGTCCTTGCGGAGGAACACCTAAAATAATACAATATATGTACGTAGCAGGAGAAAATATAAACGGGTCAGAGCCCGAGGTGAAAACATTTTATATCAAGTGCATTAAAATGCATAATAATTATAAATGCATTATGACATGATTTAATGGAGTTTCACTCCCCATAATAATCCAACTCACCTCTCAACTAAAGCGCTCAACTAAACGTATGCACGTGATCTCCCAATAAATGACCCGAATCTAATTAGGCAAATAAATCTAACTAAATCCCAATATAATTATTCAATTAAAACCATCTAACTTATCTCTCAATATACACTTCTAAATTCCATCTAAAACTTATACTAGAATTTATATTGTTATTGTTCTCTTTTATTTATTCATCTGCTTAACATATAAAGTTTACATAACCATTCTCTTACTAACACAACATACAAAATACATAAACATTCTCTTTACTAGAATTTCTTGTATTCTAGTTATACCAACAATACACATATAATCATATATGAGTTATTGGCATCTAAGTGATAAGGACTAAACTTCTCCCAAGTCTCAATACTGCACTACGTTTCGTGCGTGGGACGTCTCGCAAAGCGAAATCCAAACAAGGAACCCCCCTCCGTTACACTACTCCTGACAGTATTTATTTTCGAGATTCATTATGCCCTTAATGCATGATGCATGTAACCCAGATTCTTATTATTCAATTAATTAATTTATTATTCCCAATTCTCAACAGTGCACTGCGGTTCGTGCGTGGGACGTCTCGCAAAGCGAAATTCAAATAAGGAACCCCCCCGATACACTACTTCTGGCACTCTCGATCGTCGAGATGTATATACTATTTATAAATATGAGCATTAAGGACTAACTTCTACTCACTACCAACATTACACTGCATTTCATACGTGGGACGTCTCGCAAAGCGAAATCCAAATAAGGAACCCCCCCGTTACACTACTCCTTGGCAATGTTGGTCGTTGAGGTCCATTATGCCCTCGATACCCAAGTACCAAGCACAACCATAATATAATAACCATCCAAACGAGATATAACTCGAGGATTCAAGTTCTCAATGCTATCATCTTCCAGTTGCCCAAACCATGTTGCGAACTGGGGACCACCTGGTAGGGCTAAACGACACATATCTCGTGATCAACTCACACACACAATATCCGGGAAGCGGTCATAGTTCCTAACCGGCAAGTGAGAACGACACATACCCACGACTTCTCACCCCCAAAATATTAAATGTATATCACATAATAATAACCATGGACGACTATGACCTAGGGAATATCCACATACTGCTCATCGAGCTAGGTTGCTCACCCTCATCGCGCAACTTCCCACTGATAGCAGGGAGGGGGTATGCTTCACTTATATATATATATATATATATATATATCATCACATGAGATATACATACATCATCACATTATATAAAGATATACCATCATATAAGGTATACCCATCACATTATTTACATATTCGTATTACGCTCTTAGGAGTAGTTGAGATAATATCATTATTTAGTATATTTCTCTCTCTTGATATACTAATCGTCAATTCTCACACATCTTCCCCACTTAGTATACGCTATACTATTTCTCACTTGAAGTTTTCGCATCACTTCTGATTATGAATTGTCTCTCAATTCTATTTATGTTACGGATATTCTCTATCCTAATGCACCTCAATTAGCATTTCTCATTGTGTGAGACATCTCCCAAATTAATCATCAATAAGGATATTTCTATATCCATATGCACATTTATTAGCATTTATATTCTCAATCCATAATATGGTCCAATTAATTATATGAACCTTTAAAGTTATCCCATTTGGGATTTAATACTAAAATCCATTATCTTTAAGCGCATTCTCCCTCTTTCATATATTTCATAATTATCTCCAAATGGAAATCCCAATAATAGTGGGCTTCCCCACCTAGCATAAACTCTATTCTCTAATCGGTATTCCTCAAATTAAGTCAATAGGACTCCAGATTATTTATTATAACGGAAACCCTCTAAAAGTCTCCAAAACATACTTCACATAACTCCTATAGAGGTTCCCAAATGATAACCTCGAACGAAACGAAATGAAATTCTTCCGAGAAAACATTCCCCCAAACTGCCCTGTTTCCGAATCGATTCGGCCCTGCGAATCGATTCAGCCTTCAAGACGAATCGATTCGGGTCCTAAGACCTGGGAATCTGTCTCAAGCCGAATCGATTCGGTCACTCAGACCTGGGAACCTGCATATTTCTGAATCGATTCGGTAAGGGGCCGAATCGATTCGGCTCTGCAGAAACCTCGAAAATGGCTACTTTTTATTAAGCCAAAAATCCCAAAATTCAGTTTAATCATCTTCTTTTCATTTCTCTTCAACCCAAACACATATACATCATTAATATTCATCCTAGAACACATTTAAACTAATTTCTAACTTCAAATCCATTATTTACACAACAAATCTAAGATTTTATCCAAAAGTTAGGTTTTAACAAACTAAACCTAAAACCCAAAGATTTAATCCACAAATCATGAAATAAATGATACACAACAATTATTTAGCAAGTTTAATCACTTGCCTCAATTTCGTAGCGTCTGATTCATCCTCGAGATCGCGTAATGGTCCGAAAATCCACTTCTCCCTCTTTCTCTTCTTCTTTCTTCTTCTCTCTTTCTTTCTCTCTATTTCTCTCTTTCTCTCTAAGGAGAATTGATCTCCCGTAGGCTTAATAAGCCTTGTCTCCCAAGATACACAACTTTAAATGATAATACACACTTTAAATTACTCGATAACTTTAATTCGAGCCAAACGAGCTTAAATTATTTTGGAGCTTAATTAACCCCAAGTACAGTCAGTTTAACTTTCTCGACCCTTCCGGAAACAACTACACCCTCAGAATTGCCATTCGAAACACTTTCTAACAATTTCTAATTTTGACCTCAAATGCCAATTTAATAATTCTCCAAATAAAATGATATTTATTTCTCCCAAAATAAATGAATTATCGTCTCTAAAGTCTCGGGTTGTTACAATTTGAGTTCTAGTGGATGGAATAATAGTACTAACCATCCTAAAATATTTTAGAATAGTCATATTTATAAATAAAAAACATACAACAGGAATATATCACAACCCTACTATATTATATAAAGAGAGAGTTCTACGGTATGATAAAGTCATATATCATATTAGTACTTACTCTACATTTGTCAAAAGTTAGTGAACCTCCTAAACATTAGTAGGAAACACTATATGTAGTACTTTATTTTGCTACATCACATTAAGATAAATGACTTTCTTGAATTTTTGGATTTTGCTTGGACGAAAAAGACATTATCATTCTTAGAAGAGTCGAAATTTGTAATATCAAAGTACTCATTGGGTTAGGGTGGATCAACATCTGTCGAGTCACTTGTATCATAAGATAAGCTAATTATAAGTTCACCATTTGATGTCCCATCGGGTTATAGTGGTGGACTTGGTGGTACATCAACTAAAGCAAGATTTATGTCCTCCTGGAGTATGACTGGATCATTAACATAATCCTCTACTTTCCTCATTAGTTGAATTTTACCTAAAACTCGATTAGTTAATACTAGTCGCTTTATGTCACTACTAGAACCTACCCAGTCTTTATCTATAGTGCAGATCATTTCTCTAAGCCTTGTAAGTACCTCTTCTCTAAATGTATTCTCCCAACAATTTGTTAGTGCAATGTCCACATTAAATAGAAATGAATCCCTCATATCCATGTTGCAAATCGATATTTCGATATAATAGTGATAAAAGAAGTTAAGAAAAGATTAAATAAATAATATCTTATAAACTTTTCCCATATAATATGCTAGCCCGACGATATGTTAAATTTAAAACCACTACACCAAAATGGGAGATTTGTGAGTGTTGTTAGCACTCACAAATGACCTTTATAACTGTTATTTACCGTTATAATTTAGGGGGTGACAAAAGAAAATTTATAACTCCTAACAACAGTCACAATTTTTTATAACCCCTATGGAGTTATGACTGGTGACCCCAATTTGTAACTGCTATTCGTAACTGCTGTTAGCAGTTACGAATCATATATTTGTGACTGCTGTTAGCAGTTACAAAATTGATAGTAGTGACAAATTTGTGACTCCTATTAGCAGTTACAAAATTGAATTTGTTAATAGTTGTAAAAGCTATTACAAATATCTTTATATTTTCACAAAATGATGAAATAATGAAAGTAAAATAAATATCATGATAACAAGTCTGAAAATTTTGACAACATTTCATTTATATTTCTCATATTCCAAATATCCAGTACACATAAAACTTGTTTAAACTTAATTTAACATCAAACAACCCCTAAGTGGGCGCCAAGTACAAAATGAACATAGAATAAAAAATAAACTAAAAAAAATAACGACACAACACTTCGATGACATGGAATGTCATGAACATTTAACAAATCATTCTAAATCTAGACTAGGAGTCACCACGCAGTGGATACGATTCGTGAAGTCTAAATATATCAGTCGTGGGGGGCATTGATGCGGTGACATCATCCCTCGTGTACTCGGAGCATGCATGTTGAGCAAGTTCAATGGACTCAAATTTTTTGAATACGGCGCCTCGGTATCCATTAACTTGTGCTTGTGTTGCTTGCCACGAAGTTTAAACACCTGGATTTAGGCCTTTGAATACTACGTATGTCGGGTATGCCATGTGTATGCCTGCAAATAATAAAATGTGATTAATATTAAGATTCTTGCATATTTGAAGAACTTTAAGAATATAAAGACATTCACAATTCATCTTAAAGAGGAAGTCTTTTGGAGGAGTTCATATGACTATAGAGAAGGATAAAGTATTTCTTGAATATTTCAGACTAAATAAGCTGCATCTATTTAATGGACTAGGAGGATTTAAAATTATGCTGAGAAGAATAGTTGTTAATGAGGTTTATAACACCGATAATGATCTTCTTGCTATCCATTTTTCCATCTTTAAAAGCAAATTTATTTCTACTCACCCAAATCTCTTAAGAGATTGCACCAGGAACTAAAATCAGCAAGTATCTAATGAAATATTTTCTTGAGTTTTTGAGCCACCAAGACATAAGGAGCTGATAAAAAGATACCAAGCATAGATGAAAAGTATGACCAAACATTCCTAGCTATAAGACCATCTAAGAACAAGTGATGGATATTCCAACCGTAACCAGGACAAACTTCTTTCATCTGTCTCAAGAAGGGCATCCAATGGGGCCTTATAAGTCTTAGTTTCTGTAGTTGAACAGTAATAATGAAATTTATATCAAGAGTGTGTGTTGCCCTTTGAAATAGGAAAAGTGGGGAGGTTCTATACATTCATTTTTTGTGATGAAGAAACTACCATAGCTTTATATATATATATATATATATATATATATATATATATATATATATATATATATGTATCTTGATGATGTACCCTCGTTTTTTAGCGAATTTATGGTTCATATCATATACTTGTAATGATATTCAATAATTAGTTTTCTGCACTTAATTTGTTGTAATTTGATTACTTATTCAGAAGCATCCATGCATGTGTTTTGTCCCAGCAAACCCCATTATCTTAAATTTCAATCATTTTCACAGCTTTTCAGGTCCTAGAGAGAGGAGTGGTGATAGTAATGACTACTGACTATGTGTGGCTTGCAACAGATTGGCTTTGTGCTACTTTAGATTCCGTCCCTCGGGCTCCTCTGAAAATCCTAGAAGGCGTTGTTGGGCTCTGTCAACATATCCCACTAACGGATAAGAAGAAGGCCTTCAAATCTCGTTGGAGAGAGATGCAGCAGAAGGGTTTAATATATACAGAGTTAAATGCATATGGACTCTATGCTTACGAAACAGTTTGGGTTGTTGCATTTTCAATTGATAAATATTTAAACATGGGGAGTAATATAACATTTTCTTTCAATGAAAAGTTTCAAGATATGAAAGGAAGTGTAATAAAACTTGAGAAGCTTAAAGTTTTTTATGGTGGAAAATTCCTACTCAACTTATTATCACAAACGAATTTCACTGGTTTGACGGGTCGGGTTCAATTTAATGCAGATAGGAACCTGGTGCCCCGTGGATATGATGTCACCAATATTGTGCAAAGGGCAGTTCACAGGGTCGGCTATTGGTTTAATTCTTCAGGTCTCTCAGTTTTACCTCCAGAAACTCTTGAAAAGGAAAATATTAGCTATTCCCGTCTAGAACAGAAGCTGGACAATGTTACATGGCCTAGTGGAAAGACAAACAGGCCACGTGGGTGGGTGATTGGCAATTATGAAAGGCCGTTGAGAATTGGAGTACCAAACAGACCCAGTTTTACTGAATTTGCGACAAAAGGGAGCAACAACAAAGTACAAGGATATTGTATCTCGTGATCCCACCCCACATGCATTATCGCATAGAGGACACTGGATTTATCCCTGCTGTAACTGAGGTGGTCGACAAAATATCTGATTCTTTCTGGAACCAATTTACCACGGTTCTCATACACCCCAAAAACCTCCTAAGGTTGCTCCTATTGGTTCCTAACTCTGTTCAGCGCAACCGTTCTAAATCTTATAAGATCTTGGTCTTGGGGTTTTGGGGATATAAGCAAATTAATTAAAAGAGTCGGGGTTTTGGGGATATAAGCAAATGAATTTTGAAAATTTCAGAGGCTATGTCTTCAAATCTGGTAATGAAGAATTAAAAGAGGTTCCAATTATTAATGGTAATATAATTGGTCACTTTAATAATTCTAAAATTCATATTTATCTCAAGGTTCAGTTATTGCAGAATAGAAGAACCCAACCAATTATATGTCCAAAACTAGATACTTTCCCCATCACCCACTTTTCAGTGAGCATTAAGATACGACAAGCTTGAAACCCTACCAAATAGAATATAATTTATAAAAAGCATAATGTCCCCAAGGTATTTAATATTAGAAGTCTGGTTATAGATCTTCAAATTGGTTATATCAAGACCTCCTTTTTCATGAGTTGCACAACTGTTAGCCCAAGAAATAGTTATAGCAGCCCACTTATTTGTATTTCCTGTACATTAAAAATTTATAACCTAAGATTGAAGCCTATCTAATGGCCCAATATACCATTTGTATATATAGAACTTGTATAGCAGAATATGAAGAATCACTGACTTTATCAATTGATCCCTACCAGCTACGGAGAGAAAATGATATTAATATTCAATCCAACATCAAACAATACTAATATTCAAAACAGATAGACACTGGATACATTCAAAATAGATTACTAATTGATTCAAAACAGATTACTAATATTCAAAATAGAGTTCAAACACTACTAATTGTTCACTTTGACAATTTGTTCAAATTTCTCAAGACAAATTACTCTGGATCACTTAAGGATAAGACAAAGCAACGGCTAAACCACCCAAGATTTCTCGACATCCTTAATAGTGTCTGCCCCATGACTTCGACGATACAACGGATGATTCTCTTCTCCTGGCTCAACACTACTAACGTAAACCTTACGTTCAAATATCAACAATTTATGGCCATGCACCACCGTTCCAGTAGCAGCTGAAGCAACAACTTTTCCACTTGCAATCTTTCTCTAATTTGAAAAATCTAATAAATTGACATATGGATCATGTGGAGGATCAGTTAAATCTCCAAATTTTGGCTCAGTTGAATCTCCAAAGTTTGGCTCGATTGACGGGAGGATAGGAATGTAATCGTGGGGGCTTGAATGCGGAACTGGAGTGTAATTATGAGGACTTAGATGTGGGACAGGAGTATAATTGCGAGGACTTGGATGCGAGACATGAGTGTAATTGTGAGGACTTGGATTTGTTATTTTCAATCCATTCGATTCAAAAGCTCTTAAAAGCATGGTAACGGATGATTTGAAAAATGCCATATCCTCATCATGTTTTTCTTCTCGTGTCTTTGCTCTAGTCAACTGTGATACTGTAGGAGCAATTTCCTTAAGTTTACTTTTGGACACGGGTCCAACACCACGAGTCACCCCCTAGTATCTTTTCCTCTAAAGGCAGTCAATGCATCTGTATCAATACTGTTTTGGCTTAAAGAACCTTGACTACTTCTCAGCTCACTCAATTTTTGCTGCAAAATTATTTATGAATCGATTAAAACCATTGAACAACGAAACTTGAAGAAATTTAATTATTACAACTGAGATTATGAAACCCACCATATCATCAGCTACCTTTGGGTGAAACTCCCCAGTTTTCCGCCTACGACTTTCGAGATACACTTCTGAACGATCAACAGTTCGTTTATTGTTAAGCACCTATAAATTAATTTTCCATTAACTATTTGAGCAAGACATATAATATATATACACATTAAAATAATAATGGGTATAAACCATCTCCTCGATTTTCTCACCATACGACATACGACCAAGACAACGGATGTCAGTCTTTTTAGCCCTGTTCACCCGGCCTTGGTGTCGTTCTTTCAATTTTGCCTCAGATACTTCGCGCGAGACGAATTCATTCCACTCACGAACAGGGATATGCTCTTTCTCCGGTACTTGATCCTTCAGGGCCTTTATCCCATCACTGTCCAATCCCTTAAAATAAGTCGAGCGGAGGTTACTTCTAAAAGCCTTCAATTGAATACCAATAGCTTTCATGGACCCCTCTTTCTGGTTGGCCGAAAGATTGAACTCTTTCATGAGCGTATCGCACAAGTCATCCTTTTTTACTTGCTCAGCCGTATCTCAACTCTTATATTTTAAGCCAATACAAGATTTTAACAAAGACAAGGCTCGAGCTTTAAAAGGATTCTTGCCACCTATTGGCAAACCAAATAGGTTAAGGGAAACGTCAGCACGAGAATCAATGGCAGAATGTTCATTATGACTTGAACTATCTGGCCTCGATGATGGAATTGTATTCTCGGACGCCATTTTCTGTATTTTTATATTTATGCATTAGTTCATATGTTAATATAAGAGTAAGGAAATAATATAAAAAAATATAATATAAGTTATACCTTTTCAACATATTCTAAAAGTTTTGATAATTCAACCATGTCATAAGTTTCATACTTCATCATTTCACGTAAAGTTTTTATTGGCCACGTCTGCGGAAGTGTGTTGATAATTGCATTTCTGACACTAAACATATTAGGACGTATTCCTTCTCTCCTAAGTTGATAATAGATGTTAACTTTGTTATGCATATGTTTTCTCACAGTAGAGTCTGAACGCATCCTTATCCTCTTCAGTTCTATCCACAAAAGATGAATTTTTCTTTCTTCGAGTTCTAAAAACTCTATTAACTGCATCGCATTACTTGGATTGTGTTTTATGAAAACCCTTTCAACTGCTTTATCCCAACTTTGAGATAGTGTGCGTAGAATTGATTGAAATAAATATGCTTCAGGTATGTTCCACCCATAATCTCGCAAGTAATTGCATTATTTGATTTTTCGATAGCCATGCCGATAAATTGACGTGTTCTCTATAAAAGACCTGTTTTGAAAATCGTTGCATGTATATACAATATATGACATCCTGGAAAAAGTAATAATAAACTTGTGAACAAAAGTCACTATGAATACATGCTACAAAATAATTGAAACATGCTATTATACATAACTTTCAAGTCAACATTTAAAACAACATAACATGCCACAATTAAACATCTACTCCTCTAATGCGTTTAATAATTTCTTTAATTCTGGGTTGTCATCCAGAATAGACTGAATCTCGATAGGTGCCTCTATATCGTCTATCGATGTAGTCAAGCGCCGAGGAGAATGTAAAACAGCAGACCATGGATCATTGTTGGGGCTCTTTGCATAAAACACTTGCTTTAAGTTTTGGAATGCACAAACGATTGGCTCATCATTAACATTGTCTTTACTCTTCAACTTGGCCAAATCAACCTTCACCATGTGGGTGTCAGGGTCGACCATACATGCATTCTTGTCCTCCACTCTCACCCAATCACAGTAAAATACAGGTATGCTGAAAGATATATAATCTAATAGGATAATTTGTTTTATAATCCGATAATACGTCATCTCAGCTTCTATCAAGTTTTTATCTTTCGCGCTTGCCTTGAAATGAGTTAATGCTTTATATGAAATTGCTCTTTTTTGTTTCCCAACGAGTTTTAACTCGTGGGTGCTTGAAGAGAACACACAACCATTGACACAATATTGTACAAACTCCTTGGCTACAAAACTAGGCCCATTTTCTAGACGTGCAAGCCTCGTCGATACTTCACCTGCTTTCAATAACTGAAACCAATATAGTAGTTGCATTGTGAATATGTTGCAAAGGCAGTAAATAAAAGTGAGGTATTACTGTAGTCACCTCGGAAGCTACCCAATGCCTAAAGTCATTGTCTGCGCTCGCGCATCCCTTCCTCCTCTTGGCATGCCCGCACTCATTATATTGCCTAGGTTAAAACACTTAAAATATTAATTTCTAATGAATATAACATCAAACATATTACATTATTTTACAAAACACTTTAAATAAACTCACATTTTCCATTTATCTATGTCTTCATGCATCTCGAATACATATCGAGCCATCTGGTTATATTGTGTACTTGTTAGCTTCACTACCTTACCTTTCCCCAGGGCCTCCTCATCAGCAAACTCTTCTAATTCATCAATAAAGCGTTCATGACCTCCAACGTTTGGGTTAGGCATATATTCCTTTGCATACAAGGAAGCCTATTCCATAATGTACTCCTCAGCAATGGACCCCTCAACGTACCGTGTATTCTTAACATAATCTTTAAAAGTTTTCATTGATCGTTCGAACGGATACATCCATCGGTACCTTACTGGTCCATATAAAAGTGCTTCATCGCACAAATGCATTAAAAGGTGGATGCTTATGTCAAATAATGAGGGAGTAAAGTGCTTCCCCAAAACACATATAGCCTCGGCCAAAATTTCTTTCGCTGCCATTATGTGCGTCATGTTGACAACTTTCTCACACAATAGGGAGAAACATAAGCTAATTTGTAATGGCCCTTCGAAGATCCTTGTGTTCCGAAAAATAGTGTCCGAACAACAGAGGGATAAGTTTCATTATCACATGCCAATCGTGGGACTTGCACTTTTTCAAATCTTTTTTTGCGTCGCAGACAATCCTACGTAAGTTGGATGAGAAATTAGAAGGGACCTTTAAGACCTTTAATGTTTCCAAGAACATATTTCTTCCTTCAATATAAGATGCAACTGGCATATGCTTTTTTCCAGTGTTTGTATCTTCTTTCAACCATAATGATCTTTTAATCTTCAAATCACGAAGATCTTCATGGTCTTTTTCTCCATCCTTGGAATGAGAACCACAAATGCATGTGCTTATGTCTATCACATGTCACACAGGACGTTCCTTCCAGTATGGTAAATCAAACATTATTGATCTCCTCGACCATGTCATTTTCACATCAACAACCTTTCTTTTACGCTTTTGGACCAAAATTATGGAGTGTTTCCCCCTCAACTTCTGATCAGCCTTTAATGACCTTTCTTCAATTTCCAAACCAAAAAGTCTTGGTGGAGGTGGTCCTGTCTCGGTGCCTTCTGGGAGAAAATTACTTCGTATTGACCTGAATTTGTGACTTCGGGGCAGAAATCTTCGATGACTGTGATAAAAAAGTTTACCACTTTTCTTAAGCCAGCTGGCTTCAGTCTCCTCTCCACATATAGGACAACCTAGGTAACCATGTACATTGCACCCAGATAAGGTCCCATACGCAGGAAAATCATGAATTGCCCATATCAACATAGCTCTCAAAATGAATTCCTCTTTTTTGTATGAGTCGAATGCTCTCACACCTTCAACCCATAACTCATTGAATTCATCTATTAGTGGCGCTAAGAAAACATCAATGTCACTACCCAGTGCTTTTGGACCTGGTATCAATAATGAAAAAATTAAAAACTTCTTTCTCATGCACAACGACGGGGGCAAATTTAAAGGCGCCGTAAACACATGCCATATACTCTTATCTGTGCTCAATTTGCCAAACGGGTTAAACCCATTGGTTGATATTCTGAGGCGAATGTTGCATATTTCTATAGCAAAGTTTGGGTATCGCTAATTTGCAGGTTTCCACACAGATGAATCAATCGTATGTCGCATGATATTCTCACCCACCTTCGCTCGACCATGCCAAGTCATTGCCTCCGCTATCCAAGGTATAGTGTAAAGTGTCTTCAATCGAGGACTTAAAGGGAAATGCTTTAACACCTTCTTAGGTATTTGTGTATCTACTTTCAATAAACATTTATTATGTACTATCATCTTTTATTCATATCTAGGTTCCTTACATACAGGACAAGCCCGTTTGTCCTTATGCTCCTCATAGTATAAAATGCAGTCATACTTGCAGCAATGAATTGATTTGTATTTCATACCCAAACCTTTCAAATTATCCTTCATGATCGGATAATTGACTGGCAGTGTATTTTCTTTGGGGAGCAAATCTTTTGCCCAAAGGAGTATTTCAGTCACACTTTTTCCCGACAAGCCAAATTTGCTCTTTAAGTTGTGAAACCCAACCATGGCATATAACTTTGTGTGGTCTAGGTTGGAGTTATGGTATAATGGTGTTGCGGCTGCTTCTTTTAACCGTATATAATACTTAGCATGGTCCGTATCGTTGCCAACATGATCCTCACATCCTAAAGCATTCCCTATACTATCTTGCTTTTCTTGTGCCGCGTGCACTTCATACGTATCATTTATGAGATCATTTAACCTAGCATGTACTAATGGGTCACCATTTGTGTGAATGATTTCATTGACAAGTATTTCTTCTGGAATATACTTGAATTCCCTCTCCCCATGGAAATTCCAAAACGTGTAGTCATCTTGCATACCCCAATGAAACAAATGTACTTTTACATCTCCCCCTCTCAAGCGTTTCCCATTTTTACAACGATTGTACGGGCATGGAATAATATCATTTTCGAGATTATTCTTTGCATAATTCACAAAGTCTTTAACTCCATTAACGTATACTTTCCCCACTTTACAACTTTCACCCATCCACTCTTTATATTGTGGAAACCCCATTAATTCTACAATACAAACAAATAGAAACTCAGTAAATTATAAAATTAAATGAAGTTTGAGCTGATATTTAGAGTATAATCTCTGGCTTATCATTGCATTAATACTATCATTGCATTAAAACTCACAGGAAAACCAGACTAAGCACAAAACGTCAAAACTTCAACGAGCACAAAACAATGGTTATTTAATTAATTTTTAGATAAAATAAATATGAATAGTATAAAATGATTATTGAAAAAAATCTAACATATTCCCAAACAAGATAATATTCAAAAAATGAAAGAGGTTAAATGATGTGTAGATATACTCACAAAAAAACAATCAGATTTTATTATATTTTATCTAGAGAACGTTGATCACAAAGCTCGGGCAAAACTCGTAATATTAAAAATCCATTTGATTATATTTTGTCAAAAAAATATAATGTCTAGAGCTTTTGAATAATATTTTGTCAAAAAAATAACCTCAATACAATTTCTAGGGCTTATTAACATAAAATACAATTTGTATATAGATACACTCATAAACACACATATAAACAGAAATCTATACATACACATACATACACACACATGTAAACATAAATCTATACATACACATACTTACACACACATATAAGCAGAAATCTCTACATACACACAAATATACACACATACCCACACATAATAAGAATCGAAATGCGCACACACACAATGAGAATTGAAATTATGGCTTTAGACAGAAATTAGGGCTTTAGACAACAAAAATACCCAAAAATATACCTTCACAGTTAAGAAAAAGTCTTTAATTCTGGAAATGCGCACACACCCAACAACAAATAAATTATGATGCCCCTTTTATCTAAATCTACCAGAAAGGATCCTTTAACATAACCAATTCATTTTGTGAAACAGAAGTCAACACTATAAACCCTAACATTCTCCAAACTCATATTTCTCCTTTTGTATAATACAACAAACAATTTGATTGGCTAAAAACAAAATTATTAACGTCATAAGTAATCAAAAGCATAACAAGACGTTACCTTTTAACGTTATTGATAAATAACAGAGATTCAGTTTCAAAAGAACACACACATACAGCTCTCACCAAGACCTGAAACCCAAACGATTCCAAGATTCAATTTTTAATCAACAACTGAAACTTTAAGCATTTTAGGGTTTGCTTTCAAGATTCGGAGAGGGAGAGAGAGATGTCTGAAAATATTAAGAAAGAACAAAGACAGAAATGCGCACACACCCAACGGCTTCTTCATCGATCGAAATGCGCCCAGACCCAAAGTCTTTAATTCTGGCTTCACGTACAGATACAGGTTTTGGAAAATGAAAGAGAGAGAAGAGGGCGGGAGCTCTTCACGTACAGATAGAGGGAAATTAAAGTAGGAGAAAAATTTTGTGATCGCTAATAGCAGTCACAAATTTGTGACCGCTAATAGCAGTCACAAATTGAGTATAAAATCAAAATTTTTGACTGCTGGGAGCGGTTACAAATTTATGACTGCCAATAGCAGTTACAAATTAAGTCTTAGACCAAAATTTGTGACCGCTAATAGCAGTTACAAATTTGTGATCGCTAATAGCGGTCGTAAATTAAGTCTAAGACTAAAATTTGTGACTCCTCATAGCAGTTATAGTTTCGTGACTGCTCATAAGAGTCATAACTTATGTCTACTAATAAACTTGTGAGTGCTTGTGACAGTTATAAATTTGTGACTCCTTATAGGAGTCACAAATTAATTATATGATAACATTTGTGACTCCCATTAGCGGTAACAAACTAATTGACTCAAAAAAATTTTAACCAATTAATTTTATCACCCCTAATGGCAGTCACAAATAATTTTGTGACTGCTCCCGGGAGTGACTAGTTTGTCACCCCTATTGGCAGTCACAAAAACGCAGTCACAAAATTAACATTTTGGTGTAGTGAACATGCTCTGATACCAACTTGTCACATACTGCTTTTTGGTATGAATGTATAAAAGACTATATATAAAGTAATGAATTAAAGTTAAGGCGAAACCATAACTTTATTCATTATTAAAATGGTACATATAGTGTATTACCACTACAGGGGTGAATTACATTTTATTTTCAACTCAAACTATAAAGTAGAAAATAGAAAAGTGTCCTTCCTTGCTCTCATCTGGCTTAGTCTTCGCCTAAATAGTCATATACGCAAATACGTAACTAGTGTGTGTCTCAAAAGGGGAAGAGATACTATCCTCTTTCTCTTGGGCTATCTGGAGGAAAAAGGAATTAGTACAAATATACTAACTAGGTTTTACCAAATATCTGTATAGATGAGAGGTGGAGTGTAAATTCAATATTTAAATAGTCATAATAACATTGAAGAAAATAAAGGAATTTTAATTGTTTTCCCATACTTACCAGCTCATTAGGGGGTATAGAAATAAGTAAGCCTTCAAGAATAACCAAATAAAATCAATCCAAAACCTTTGGAGAAAAGTAATCGACTAGGCACATAATTAATTTAACACTCGTACGTATGTAGCTAAATTTCGAGCTCTCAATCATCTGAGACCATAGGCCAAGTAAAAGAATTTCATGGGATAATACGACAGTTTACTCCCTAGTTATTACTGATGCTTTTATAATAAATAATAATGCATAAAAGTGCAGGGTGAATTGAATCGTTTCAACGAATCTTTATGATATCAGTAATTAGATGAGGAGGGTTAACCATGATCCGATTGATCATAATTAAAATAAAAAGTGATACAATAACATAGGAGTATGATAATTTCTACACCTACTTCGAATCAAATAGGGCTATCATTGAATGATATCAATAGCAGGTAAAAAAGTACACAAAATTTTCTATTGAATAGGTAAAATGACCAACTTGATCGGTAGTTTTGAACTGCTTACGGATCAAAAGAGGATATCGGGAGGAGATGGTACTTGATTATCTGTGCACAAATATTTGTGTGAATAAGTATTGTTGGGACTTTAAAATCTTAGGCATAGGCTTAAATTTGAACTTTGATTTAGAACACTTTTTGACTTAAAATATTTTAAAGTACTTATAAACAAAAGTTTGGGGTTAAAATATATAAGTTATAAAAGTTAAGAGGGATCAATTTATAATTTAGGAAAAGTATTTCAAACTTAAAGCCTCTAATAGACAACTTTTAGTATGTCGTTGTGTAAAGCTCCTCTAATCAAATATCTCAATTACCTACAAAAATATATAACAAAACTAGAGAATAATGATAAGTAAGGTATCAATCCAAATCAAAGGAGTGAAACGAGAGGAAGACTAATGCAATCTATTTTTTATTTAACTTCTTTTTGGACTTTTTGCATTCACTATTTTTTTTAGCTTTTTTTCATTATTAAAATAATTTTTGTGATGAGGGTGAAATAAGACTAAACTAAAACAAAGATCTAAAGACTAACTAAAAGTGTAATGAAAAATAAGTGAAATATAACTAAATAGAATGTAAAATATGAGATGAGTGAGGAAATAAAACTGAGGACTAACAAGGGATAGGATGACACCAAATATTTTAGTTAATCAAAATTAATTAATTCATTAAAAATAATTATCCCAAGTTAGTATCAAAATTACAAATCAACACTCGTTACAAATGTAATTTTAATAATAACATTTTAGAAAATTAAATTGAACACTCCTACAACTCTTGAAAAGTAGATCCAAACATCATTGGACAAACCACCCGCTATGAGCGATTTACTAAATTAGTTTAAATCATAAAAATACGCTTAGAGCTGAAATTCAAAGAAATAATTTCACATTTTAGAAAAACCTATCTCTAGTTCGATTCTAAAATGGAAACTAAGACTAGAATCTTGATTTTCTCTCGAAAATCATTTACCATCTCTCGATGCGTAAATCAAAATGTAAGAGTGAAAAATTAATCATCAAAGGGATATTTAATGTAAATGGGATTACCCCACCCCTAGAAAGGGTTTTCTAGCCTAACATGATGATAAAATATACAAATGCAATATTATCAACAAACTAAGCAAGAACAAATCTTCAAACAAGTCTCCTTAATTTACAAAATTGAACTCTAATCTTCATTGAGCTTGAGTAATCTCCAATCAATATAAGCATCCAAATATTTTTAATTCAATAAATACACTTAATTGAATCTCTCAACAATTTTATTTCTCACTTATCACTAAAAAATAAAAGAAAATAAAAAAAAGTATTTACACGATGTTTCTCTCTCTCTATGATATTTTTCTACTCTATCTATCTCTCTGCAAAAAACAACTCTCTCTCCAAATGGGTCTGCTCTTTGCTTTTATAATGGGCACATTAGGGCAAAGGGCATAATGGACAAGAGAGGTGCATGTGGTTTGTGAGGTAATGGATGAAAGGATAAATTGAGGGCATTTTTGGAAAGTGGGTAAAAGGATAAGCGGGCTATTAAACATGTGGATTTAGTTGACTTGGACTTTTTCTTTATTTTTGATTTTATTTTATTTGGCTTTTGGTCTTTGGTTTAATAGGTGGAAAAATCGATTTTGGTTGTTGGGATTGGGAAATGGTGAAATGGGTTTTGGACGTAGTCTATTGGTCTTAGAAGAATGAAGTTGGTTGACAGGGGTTTAGGGTTAATATGGATTTGATCGATTTCAAGTGGTTCGAGTTGGGTTTGCAGTGGGGGTCGGGTTAGAGCTGACCGGGTTTCTAGTTCCGAGAGAAATGGGATCGGTTGAGGTGATGAGTAGTGGGTCGTGATTTTCGGGTTCGTGGGATTCGACCGCTAAGTCGATTGGGTTTTGGCAAGGGAACGGATTTGGGTTGATAGTGGGTCGGATGGAGATGGTAGCCAGCTTGTTTGGTGGGTAATGGGTTGTTTGGTGGTTGTCGGAAATAGTAGTGGGTAAGGGGCACAACCTGGGTGGTTTCCATGTTTGGGTTGTTGGATTGAAATGGGTTTGTAGGTTGGTAAGTTTTATGGATAAGAGATAGAAGCGGTCTTGATTATGGAGTTTTGGTGAGAGGACAGAGAGTGAGGTTGGGGAAGATGAGGGGGTATGGTTATGTGTGTGTGTGTGTGTGTATGGTAAGGAGTATGGTTGAGTGAGTGATGTGTGTGTGTTTAAATTTGTACCCTTAAAAAATAAAAATAAAACTATCGCGCTAAAACTAAATAAAATTAAAATCTAAAAATAAAATTCTAATAAATAAAAGACATAAAATGAAAAAAATGAAAATAAAACTAAAAAGAAATGAAAATAAAAATAAAAAAACTATTAAAACCAAAAACTAAAATCCTAAAATAAAACTAAAGAAAAATAAAATCTAATAACAATAAATTCCTACAAATTAATCCTAATAAAATAAAATAACATAAAAATTAAAAACTAAAAACTAAAAACTAACAACTAATAAAAATAAAAATAAAAATACACTAATAAAAAGAAAATAGAAAATAAAGCCTAGAAAATTCTAAATAAATCCTAAAAATAAAACGACTTAAATTAAAAAAAATCTAAAAAATAATAAAAGTACAAACTAGACACACACGATGTTCGGGTTCGGTTTGGGACAGGTCTGAGCTAGGGTAAGGTTACAAGAATGGTGAATTAGTCATATCTCGATACAAATTTCTTCGAAATAACCCTTTTTGAAACCGCAACTGCAATCAAACCTGCACAATAGACAATTACGAACATACGATCAAATTTTGTCGAGAATTAACAATTAAAGTACGTATTTTTTTGGTATAAAATATACGTTTTTGGGTACTTATCAGCCTCATTTTCCCATAACTTTGGCTAGGCTTGACCAAACACAACTTTACCTTATACCATTTTGACCTAAAAAATAAAATAAAAATATTGAAAAAAATTTCAGAAAAATTTAATTGGTTATGTGCCCTCATGCGCGTTGTCAAGGTTACTGGTCAAATAATTCATCTTCGACCTCTCGAAGGTTGACTCTAGGGTTTGAAATATTTGACTTGAGATATACCCTTCATTTATACACCAATACTATTGAATTCTAAATAGACTCAACCTAAAATTTCATAAGGAATCCAAATATATGAGTTTTATGGATTGAGGTGCAGTATATATTAAGTTTCATAACTATGTTTTTTCTAAAAAATTTTGACTTAACATTCGAAGGTTTTAAGAGTATGTCAAGGATTCTTATGAACATGGTTGGTTTCTTCTATGTTAAGGAAGAGTTTGGTTTTGATTTCTAGGCTTAAGGTGGTTTGTGTAAGGAGAATTCGAAGTTTTGAGTTTTTTGAATCAGAAAGTACTTTCGATCAATTGGAGCTTGTTCTTTAAATTCGTGGATTTTGATCCTTGCACTAGAGTTCCTAATGTTATAATGAATAAGTTCATAGCTTCAGACCTGAGTTATAAGCAATTGACGCTCAACTTTTAATGAATGGTTTTCATATTTCTTCACCTTGGGGCTATTTTACACGTAAATGTTCTACTGTTTTGATGGATATAAGAATAATAACGACACATAATTCATTTGG